>JAJJWX010002182.1:0-2502500 GCA_023529315.1 Papaver bracteatum | reverse complement strand
TAATCTCACCTTAATCAGGAGGAAACCATCTTATCTCAATAGGGTCTGAAACTTTGCAATTCCTTTGCTTCACCTTAAAATAATTCAAAATCCGCAGCTCATCCAAGTTATTATGCATGTAACCCTTCATACGAATTGAATTGTCTTAAATCAATTGATACACTCTCCCTTTGAAGCCTAGCCATTGCACCGTAGCATCCTCAAAAAAAACTTTGTTGCGCAGCTTCCATAATTCTGTAGCAATTGCAAGATTAGCAACAAGCCACGGGTCCTTTATCATACTGTTGCGTCCCTTAGCTTCCCTATAAGAGGCCACCAGATCTTAAGAAGGCCACAAGTTAAAGATTCTAGCCGCCCAAGCCCAAATACACTTAGAAAACCTGCAATGCCAAGTGATATGGCTCATAGAATCTCCGTCCCTTCTACACAGGCGGCACATAGTAGGCATAGACCTACCCGTCTTCTTAATGACATTATCATCTGTAGCACAACACTGATTCGCCCAAATCTTCCAATACTGAACACTCAAATTTGGATGCACCACATTTCGCGTAAACAAGACAGCATGTGGAACAATCTCTGCACGCTCCCTAATGGCCGCATTGACTGATTTGACTGAGAAATCCCCCTTCTTGTCCAAGTCCCATATTTTATAATCATCCCCACCAGTAATGACAGGTAAATTATCAACATCAATATTGCAACGTAACATTAAATTTCTAGTTACCTCAGGAATGGACCAAGTGTCATCAACAATTATGTCACTAACCTTCGCCTTAAAATCATTTAGGCCTTTGGATGAAATCCCCAGCCTCCTTGCAATCGAAAAATCTCCACACCAATTATAAAAAAAATAAGGAAGTATTAGCATCATTACCAATAATTGAGCGTGTATGCTTTTGCACAAAATTGTAGACCAATCGAATTCCTGAAAAACCGAAGAACCCAGCTTATAATCAATCAGATTGCCATTAATTTTGAAGTAATTTTCCCTTAAAAATCTTGCCCAAGTCTTGTTAGACTCCCGAATAGAAACCCATATCTTCATAAGCATTACCCTATTAATATCATTCAACTTCTTCAACCCTATGAATATCATTCAACTTATTTTAAGGTGAAGCATAGGTCTTGCAAAGTTTCGGACCCTATTGAGATAAGATGGTTTCCTCCTGATCAAGGTGAGATTATGATTTGTTGTGATGGTGCATCACTTGTCAATCCGGGTCAAGCTAGTTGTGGAGTTACGTTTCGTGATTCAAGGTCGGAAGTTCTAGGCTTTATTTGTCTTGGCCTGGGCTGGCAGACTAATTTCTATGCGGAGGTTTGCGCTGTTATTTATGGTGCGATGTTTGCTAAACGATGGAATGTTAAAAATCTGTGTGTTCGCTCGGACTCGATGAGTTGCATTCAGGCTTTCCATATTGATCAATTGTCGTGGCAACTACAGCAGAAGTGGAGAATAGCTAGGCTTTTCTATGATAATATTTGATATGTTCATAGCTATAGGGAAGTTAATTTTTCTGCAGATTCTTCGGCCAAAAAAGCATGTTTGTTGGCCGAGGATATTTTTGAATTTTATGAGGATAGGCCAGGTTTCATTCAATCTGTTGAATGTCCTGGAAGAGTTTATTTTCATTTCCGTTAGGTTTTCTATTGGTGATGGCCTCACGGCTATGCACTAGTAACACCTAGTCCCTGTACAGTTTTCGCTTTTTTATTTTTGTTGACCGAGTAAAAAAAAAAAAAAAAAAAACTTCTTCAACCCTAAACCAGCTTCGCGCTTTGGACAGCACAAGTCATCATAGCGAACCGTAAAGTATTTACGTTTCTCAACATCTCCCGACCAAAGAAAATTTCTAATGGCCCTCTCAACTTGTTTAATCATATTACAAGGCCATTTGTAAACATCCATGGAATGAATCAAATAGCTCGAAATCACAGATTTAATCAAAACAAGCCTAGCCTGAAAAGATAAGAGCTTACCCTTCTATCCGGCCAGCTTTTCCATAACCTTCTCCACCACTTGATGGACATATGTGGCAAACAATACCAGGCTTCAGCTGAATTCCGAAATATTTATCAGGAAAAAAGGCCCTCTCCATACCCAGAAAATTAGCAATAGCAATCGCACGAGAACATCTATCACCACCATAATAAAACTTACTTTTGGCATAGCTAACACTTTGGCCGGATGCCAATTGGTACATGCCAAGCATCTCCTTCAAGTTACGCAAACTTTGCAAATTACCCTTACAGAAAATAAGAATATCATCTGCAAAGAGCAAATGTGTAGGCGCCACACCCTTTTTTCTAACCATAGCATGCATTCTTTTCGAAGCAAAAAACTTGGAAAGATTTCGACTTAAAACATCTTCAATACGAACAAAAATCAAAGGAGAAAGAGGATCACCTTGCCGAAAACCTCTTGTGATGCTTAAAAAACCTTCTGGGCAGCCATTGATCATGACAGAAATCCGAGCAGAGTGAAGAATACTAAGAAGCCAGTTACACCAAACCTCAGATTAGCCATACTGGCGAAAGAACTCTACAATAAAGTCCCAACTGACCGTATCAAAAGCTTGAGTAATGTCCAATTTTAGACCCACGTTCCCTATCAATGTTCAGCTTATTAATCAATTCAGATACCAAAGCTATAGTTTCATGAATATTTCAACCCTTCATAAACGCCACTTGCTTTTCATAAATCAACTTGTTAAGCACAGTACCCAATCTGGTAGCCATAATTTTTGTAATGATTTTGAAGAAAAAATTGCTCAAACCAATTGGCCTATAGTCCTTAATAGCATCAGATTTGTTATTTTTAGGAATCAAAACAATAAAACTATAGTTAACGCCATTTGGGATTTTACGCATAACCCAAAAATTAGTAATGGCCTTAAAAAGATCTCCAAAAATAATGTTCCAACAATGTCTATAGAAAGAACCTGTGAATCCATCAGGGCCAGGTGCTGAATCCGTGCCTAAATCAAAAATAGCTTCCTTAACTTCTTCAAGAGTAGGAGTAGCATCCATAAACTCACTTTCCTCGGCTGAAATACGTTCATGCTCAATATCAAACAGCTTTGGATCAATTATGACTTCACCACCATTGAACTTGTCACGGTAATGATTGAAAATATAATCAGTAATCTCATCCTGCAATAACAAAGTAGAGTTAGAAGAAACTTTAAGTTCGGAAATTGTGTTTTGACTCCTCCTCATGCGAATTCTATTATGGAAAAAGCGAGTGTTTTGGTCACCATCCTCCAACCAAGTAACTCTTGATTTTAATTTAAGCATGACTGCCAAATCATTTCTCACTTCATCAACATCCTTCTTAGCATCCGCCACCTTAATAAACTGGACTTCATTTCAATGATCATAGTCAAGAAGATCAGTTTCATCCTCCAGTTTTAATTTCGCATGCTTCAAACGAAACTGAACATCTCCAAAAACAGTTCTATTCCAAATCTTCAAAGCTTCCTTCAAGCTCTTCAATTTTGACATAAAGACAAAAGGTGGCGCTCCGGCAATATGATTCTTCCAAACATCCTCAACCAACTTCATAAAAGTAGGGTGATTAAGCCACATCTTTTGAATTCTGAAAGGAGTTCTTTTCGGCCTTGGATTCTCAAAATCAAACCCAAAAAGAGGAGAATGATCCGAACAAATCCTAGGCAGTGCCTTGCACCTCCAATTAGGATATTTATCATACCACGCCTCATTGACAACCGCCCTATCATGTTTAGAAACAATTCTGTGGACGCCACTCCGACAATTAGACCAAGTGTATTTCTTACCAATAGCATCAGCTTCGACCAAGCCATTGTCGGAAATCCAATTTCTAAACTCATTCATATAAACTTCTTTCATCGACCTACCACCCTTCTTCTCATCCAAGTGCAAAATGCAGTTAAAATCCCCCAACACCAACTACAGAATAGATATGAAACCTATCCCCAATTGACGCCAAAGTCTTTTCCTTGCCACTGGATCCCAGGAAGCATGAACTGTCGTGATAAAATCCCCAGCAAAGTTCAGAGTGATAGCTTGTTTAGAGAAAGATTAAACCTCCGGCCTTGCTAAAGTATTTTTCCATAAGACCCGAATATTACCTTTCTCACCATTCACCTCATTATTAATAACATCCTCCAAAAAATCAACCAATTGCAACTTCCTAACAAAACGAGTAGAACAGAAAACTTGCGGCTCTGCAATACAAATAATGTCAGGGTTATGCAAGTGATAAAGCTCTTCCAGCTTGGCCCTTGCACCATCCTTAGACAAGCCTTGAGCATTCCAATAAAAGACCCACATTAATTACCACGTTTTTTTGAATGGCTTGCTGAACCCTTTCTTGAATTTCTGCCACCTCGAGTAGAAACCATGCTAGTATTAGCCACGCTAGGTTTCTTCTTAGTATTCTTTAGATTTTTTGCTTTTTTCCGTTCAACCTGTTTCTTCGCCTCACGCTCTTCTTTCTCCTTTGCAGCTTCCCAATCCAATTTCTTAGCCTCATCTTCAACTGCAGTGTTAGTACTTGACGATTTCAAAGTACTTGAAGGATTTTCAGTATCAATATTCTCAACTTCTTCATCATTATCCTCCGTGCCAATCTCAAACCTATTGGAAATCTCAAGAGGCTCCAAAGTATTTGGTGGCGTGCCACTTCTTGTTGTTCTAGTTGGAGAACTAAAACCATTATCAGTTATTTGCTCTATAACATAATCGGTGACTAGAAGATCACCACCTAGCCCTTCCTCAATACGTGGAATAGAATCACCTTGGGCATCTCGCACCGCACTCGCTTCCAACTCCAATCTAATACGCTCAGCATCTATACATTTTTCCCCTTCTACTCTTTTACGTTCCATGCTTTTTTCTCTAGCTTTTTGCAATTTTTGTAATGCCATGTCTGGCTCCAATTTGGCAATGTCAGCAGACTTGGAAAGTTCATTGGCAATCCTTATTTTCTCTTCATAATGGGTATAGAGTTCCATCTCTTCCCTCTCCAAACTATCACCACTATCTGTTACGGCCATATTGGCCGTATTAGTTATAGCGGCATCAGTCATATCACCAGGCGTCGTGGCACCAGGCGTAAGTTGAGCAGTAGAATCATTACGCGAGCCACCCACAGTGTTGCTCGCAGGACTTTGAAATCTCGTGTGTGTACCATCAATATTGGCGCCACCAATTTGTGGGTTTGTAATAACTGGTGGCACAGTATTGTCTTCTTCTTTTGATTTTTCATTAGAGTTATCCTTTTGCGGCTCTTTTGGCTGCTCTTTTTTAAATTTTCTCATGCTCCAAACATTCTTCAATTCTTCCAACTCAGATTGGATAGTAGCACGCTTCTCTTCATTGGTTTCAACATCATATTTCTTCTTTAATTCAATGAATTTTTTTGCTCTACAATCATCTTCCATGTGGCCAATTAATTTACAATGATCACAAAAGGCCGGCTCATTCAAAATTTCATAATCAAGGTAAAAACCTTCAGGCGAATCTTCATCATCAATAACAATATTAGCAAGAGGCTTAGAAAAATCAATATCAATTAGAACAGCAGCAAAATAGCCATATTCATGGTTTAGAGTTCTTGGATCAACAGCCACAGGCTTTCCAATACCCCTAGCAATCCGAAATAAAATTTCTTCATCCCAATATTCCAGATGAAGCTGTTGGAAACGCACCCAAATAGCATCCCTAGTCATCTTATCCGATTCAGGATCAAACATAGGCGTCCATGGCATCACTTTCAAGATTTGCTCCTTCACCTTCCACGTACCTTCATAGCTCACCCGTTTTCTATCATCTTCATTAAATAACTTAATAACAAAATAGCCTTTAATCCAAGGAATAAACTGGACAGCACCGGTTAGGTTCCATTGTTTTCTCAAAGTAATTTTAACTTCCTCAAACTTCACGCATAGGGTTCTGAAATCAAGACGACCAACCAAACTATATTTCCATACCTCCTTTAATCGTGACATAGCTTCTTTAGGAATTTTGATAATCATCTCGCCAGTTGAAGAACGAACTGGTGGAAGGGATAAAGCGTCTGCATCAATGTTGGACATGACATGGTTTCTTCTCTTGACATCATTATCATAGGAACGATTTACATCAATTGAAACCGCACTTGTAGTATTTCCGGAACCCTGTTGGTTTCCAGTTTTTGGCCTATATACTGGCCTAACCCTAGAACGTGATCGATTTCTATTTCTATGCTTGTTTGGATCACGATCATCTCCTTGCTGTTGATTATTCACGCCCTGTTCAGGAGGAATTGTATGATTTGGCGCCATTAATTGACGCCAAACCCTAAAAAACGTGAAGAACACAAAAGAAAAAAGAATAGAGAAAAAACCGGAGCTAAACCGGCCAAACCCTAGGATTTTCGTTTTTTATTTTTATTTTTTTTTAAGTTCTAGAAATGCAAATATAACATATATAGGGAAGGGACGTTGGTTGGGAAAATTAGTTGGTTTGGCATCATTTGTCTCATTTTCATGCGCCAATTGTGTAAGGCCCCAGATCAGTGAATCTTTACTCTTGCAATTTGCAAGTTTGGCCAAGCACGTGAAGCCGCATCTTGCAATTTGCAAGCTTGGACAAGCGCGTGAAGCTTCACTCCTCTAAGATGCAACATTTTGAATTTATTGCTACCACTGGCTAACAACCACGTGAGTAAGGCCAATGTCGAAGACCCATATTGCATCATCCAAGATCTTATTTTTGTTCCTTTTCGTAAATATTTATTTTTGAAAATATTCTAATTTTTTTAGATTTTTTTTTATTTGTATATATTATTTTTGGATTCTTTTTATTTTTGTAATTTTTTTTATTCTTTTTATATATAAAAAAAAACACGTTGCACACACCAATTGCATCGTCAGACAACCGATTTTAGGAAAACTCGTGGTTTAGTACGGTGAACCCTCTGGGCGTTATCATCTGAAACACCACGAGCCTCAGCCTCGTACCTATAGGTATATTTTGCTGAGGTAACCTGAGCCTACCTATTTTAGTCGACTCTGCATTTGCATGTGCACCAAAAAAATGTCGAACTGGTATTATGAGGATCAATACAATGAATACCGACCTGAATTTCAAAATGGACAATATTCGTACTATGACCATAGTGTGGATAGTACCTGGGACCACTACCGACCTTCTGAATGTTATGGCTCTTACCATGGTGATCCCAATTACTATTTGCACGTCCACCAGTCATACGAAAATGTGAATGAGCAACATAAGAGTTCCCCATCTTTAGAAGATTTAATAAAACAATTGTCACCAGTTCCTGATGAATATAAAACTCATTCCATAGAAGATGCACTTCAACAGTTTTAATTGACAAGTCTTTGTTTACAGGAATCACTTCAGAAGTTCAATAAATTTGTATGTGAATCTGAAATAATCATGGATAAACTGTGTGAGACTCTTAATAAGCAGGAGGACCAAAATGCACCTAAGACTATTGCTCACAATGAACTTGAAGTCCAAAATAGTGTTTCCAATCTTACCCTTGATAATACATATAATTATTCACCTAATTTAGAGGATGAGGTTAGATCTGAAAACATTGCATGTTTAGCCAAGGTTCAACCATCCTCATATTGTTATGATGATGAGGATAGTGTCGATGAAGAATATGAAATATATAGTCATAGTGACAAGGAAATTGTTACACCAATTGAGCCTTATGAATATAATGTTGTTTATAGTTCAAATCCTAATAATATTGATAATAATTCACCTATTCAAATGGATGAGGATTTGACTAGGGATACCATTGTTTTAGATGGTCTAGTATATCATTGTGATTATGAAGCTGATGATGGTTTAGAGGAAAGAGTCTATCCTGAGACTAGTGTTTTAGAGTCTAGCAATTCAGAAACAATAGTCTGTTCTGAGGATTATAGAAATGTAGAACCACCTAATTTCAACCTAGAAGAAATAAAAGACCATTTTCCTAAATCTGAGAATTTGGAAATTAAGGAAATTGTGACTATTTCGTCCAAGGATATTGAGAACTCTAAGTTTGGGGGTGAATATCATCCTCCCCGTGGTCTACCTTTGACTCTTACAAAGGTCCCTAATTTGGGACTTAACATATCTGACTCTACCATCTTAAGAGACTATATTCATGCACGTTTTCCTGAACCTAGTTATGTCCAAAAATAAACTCAGTTGATAGAAACCCATCCTCTGGTTGATGTGATACATCCGGTCCATGATACCATAATTGACTTTGTTGTCCCACCAACATTTTATTTACCAAATGTGGGAGTATCTCAATTTGAAATGTGTCATTATATAGTTTTTATAACTAAACCTGATTATTTTAGGAAATTAAAATTGTCGACACATTTTCTTAAAAATGTCCACCACTTTCATTATGGTGAATTGTGCAAGTCAAATCTGATTGACTTTGAGGATCCTCAATTTTTCAGGTTATTATTATGTGCTTCTGTATTTTTCCAGGCCTTAGAACCTGATCTTTCGGATCTTACTTATGAGGAGGTGCAACCCATGAAAATATTTTATTTAGACCCTTTTATTGAACCTGAACTTGAACCGCAACCAGATGTAGTTGTTTTAAACAGGAAACTAGGCAAGGGTGTGCTATGTTTATTCACTTTCTTGGTTTGTTGCAGTTTCCTTTTATCTGTGATAACACCTTTTGATGCAGATGATCCACAATTGTTTTGATTATTCCTATATGATTAGAGGTGATTAATTCTTTCTTATGTCTGGCTGAAGACGTTAAACTTAACACTTCTTGGGAGGTAACCCATGCTCCTGAAACACGATAATATCTTTCCTTAACTCTTTGCTTTAAATGATAACAGTTTCTCCTTGTTCATGCTTTTAATTCTATCTTAAGAACATTGAGGACAATGTTAGATTTAAGTTTGAGGGTGGGGAAGAAACCTTTTGTTAACTTTTTAGTTATAATAAATAAACTCCAAAGCCTAGAAATTTATGCCTATTAAGGAAAGCACTAACCAGTCTAAGTGGATGGAAACATCTTGGTTGTAGGAGTTAAGGAACCCAATAACAGAGTCTATTCATCAAAACGACAGAGTTCAAATGTTAGAATGAAATCATCACACTACGTTCTTTTTTCTTCTTTTTTTGAAAAAAATTATATGTTTGTCTAAGTGATTTGGTAGGGCAGAAAACATCGAATTTTTACCAATGCCGAGATGAAATAGAGAAATTGAGTTACTAAACAATAAATATACCAGACCAATCAGACCAAACGGAAAAGAAAAAAAAAATTAACACTTGGGAATAACAATATGTGTGTGTGTTTTCCCTGTCTCCGTCTCCTAAACAAGCGTGGAATACAGGATCCATGTGAACTATCATGTAATCTGCTGACAAGAAGCATGTGCTTGGATGCAAAAGATCAAATCATGCAGTTAAAAAAAAGTGAAAAGTTCGTTATTGTGCAAATTGACTACTGGTTCCCTTGTATATACCAGTCAGTTGATCTAGAATTAAGATTATCGATCGTTGGTTACCTTGTATATGCCAAGCAGTGTTGATATTAGTCCAGACTAGTATCTCAATCTATCTTGGTTCATCTTGGCGGAGGCCTTCAGACAGATATGGGAAACACCATTGACCTTAGACAACATTATTTTGAACTATCTATATCTCTATAATCCATCTTCTTAATCTATTCATTTGTGTGATTCCGATTATTAATGTCCATAGTGTGATTATTGATAAAACTCTGTCACTTATATATATATATGAATATGACTCGCATCCGGGTACTTCCTTTTGTAACCAATGAGAGTATGCCAACCAAGGAGATTCTTTAGTGTCTTCCAAGGTTTTGCGTAGATAGCTAGGGTCTGGAGTATAATAGGTTTTGTGGGTATATCTCTTGTAAGCCCTCCGGAGACAACACTCCGCCACTAGGGACACTTAGGGGTTTAAAGGCTTATTATATATGCTAAATGCAACCGACGATGCCTGCGACAGTGAGTTACGATTTTATTTTCTAAATTTGATTTGCTCGAGGACTAGCAAATAATAAGTTTGGGGGTTTTTGATAGACGCGTTTATGTGCCTATTTTTGTCTCAATTTTATGTATTATTAGTGCTCGATTTTGTATTTATTATGGTTTTTATGTCTTTGTAGGTGCTTTTGGAGAAATAAGCTTTCCTGGAGAAATAGGCTCGAAAAGTGGTCATGGGAGAAAATTACAAAAGGCACCCAGAAGATGTATACAAGCACCACAAAAATATGTTGGAGACTCCCCGGAAAATCTCTCAAGGCAACCGTATGAGTTGTTAAAGGCACCCTGTAAAATACTATTTGCACCCAGTGGCTAAAGGGATACCGGAACTGGACAAACGAAAGGTGTTGGCGTATATTTGGAAGAAGGAAAGTCAAGATTTGCATATGCTGTTTTGAAAGTATGTCATCATGCCAAAATAATTAATTGGCTAAACTATGGGATGTTTATTGACACATGGTTGTCACCGATTGGAGGAGTCTTAATTAGGTGATGTAATATAATAAAGACTTGTCTGCCACTTTAAAGATATTAATGGAAAGAAGTCGAAAATTCATTGGATTTGTGAGGGACATTAATTGGTAATGTTTTGGTGAAAAAGGGAAAAGGCACGTCTATTTTGGGGCAAGTGGTGCTGGAGCGAATGATGTGGCATTCTTTTATTGGATGAACTGGACACATGACACCATCCTACTGGTTGATGATGTGTTATATGAAATTAATAGGGAAATGTTATTTTTGGATGCTATATATATAGACGACTAAAGGAGTTGGTTCGAGAGTTTCGGAGAGGAAAATGCCGATACCACTATAGTTTGTTTTGTTCTTAATTTTGTAATGGAAAGCTAGTTCTCTCCGCTAGGGTTAAGGAGGAAGCCAATAAATCGTGTAAGAAATTCTATTATTCTTGAATAAATATTCTTTTGGAGTTTAAATGTTTTAATTAATCTCTTTTCTATTTAGCTTCATATTAATTGTTTTGGATAGTCTTCGTCTGTCAATCTTTTATAAGTGAAGGAGGTTATACCGTTTTGGTTTACAACATAAGTTGTTATTTTGTTTTAAGTGTAATATTTTCCGAGATATGAGATTGAGTTCAAAACTGTCTCGAGTTATATCACGAATATTGTTTAGAGAGGAATGATTATTTTACACAAGTGATTTGGTGAAATCCGAAACCCTAGATTTTTCTCTCATATTGATCATCTTAACAATTCTTTCTTTAGTATTTTTTTTAATTAATCTTAAAACCAAATCTTCATAAAAGTCCGAGAATCGAATCCTTCTTACCACTGTTAACACTACATCAGTTTTTGGCGCATAGGGAAGAAACTTTTTGTTAACTTTTTAGTTAAAATAAATAAACTCCAAAGTCTAGAAATATATGTCAATTAAGGAAAGCACTAACCAGTCTAAGTGGATGGAAACATCTTGGTTGTAGGAGTTAAGGAACCCAATAACAGAGTTTATTCATGAAAAAAGACAGAGTTCAAATGTTAGAATGGAATCATCACACTACGTTCAATTTTTATTTTATTTGAAAAAAATTATATGTTTGTCTAAGTGATTTGGTGGGGTAAAAAACATCGAATTATTACAAATACCGGGATGAAATAGAGAAATTGAGTTACTAAACAATAAATAGACCAGACCAATCAGACCAAATGGAAAAGAAAAAAAATTAACACTTGGGAATAGCAATATGTGTGTGTTTTCCCTGTCTCCGTCGCCTAAACAAGCATGGAATGCAGGATCCATGGGAACTATCATGTAATTTGCTGACAAGAAGCATGCGCTTGGATCCAAAAGATCAAATCATGTAGTTAAAAAAAATATTAAAAGTTCATTATTGTGCAAATAGACTGCTGGTTCCCTTGTATATGCTAGTCAGTTGATATAGAATTAAGATTATCGACCGCTGGTTCCCTTGTATATGCCAAGAAGTGTTGATATTAGTCCAGACCAGTATCTCAATCCATTAGGAATCATAGGTTCATCTTGGCGGCAGGCCTTCAGACAGATATGGGAAGCACCATTGATAATTCTAAAGATGTTAACAAATCCTCCCTGTCTCTAAAAAATTCATCTCCTGATAAAAGATTTTCGATTTCTTCCACCCAAATACATAAATCTGAGATTGGTGCATAGATCTGTAAACGAGGCAAGAAGAAACCCTCGATGCCCTCACCAACTTCATCTTCGGACTCAACTTATACCTACCAAATTCAAACCAGACTCACCTATATCAATTATATTAGGGATATTTGTGTATTGTGACCATCAGAGCCCATGAACTGCCGATTAGCCGCTCATGGGAGAGACGAAAACTATGAACAGAAGAAAAAACTCGTATAAAAGCTGGTTCCTTAGTGGGAAAGCGTTTTTTTATGGTTCGTATTTGTAAAAGATGATAAAGGTCACAAAATTGCCGATAAACTTGCAAAATTCAGTGATAAGTTTTGAATTATATCCTAAAAAAAATTCAATAAAATAAAAAGAAAAAAATCGGAGAGAAAAAAAAACAGTAGAATAAAACCTAAATTTTTTTTCTCTTCCTTCTTCCTTCTTCTGCTCCATTCATCGTGTCTCTTTGCTTCTCCGTCCTATCTTCTTCTCGAATCCCCCACCCATATTTTTTTGCAGAGTTCGAACTAGAAGTGAAACTAAAGGATTTTTATTTATCAAGTTTTCTCTGCTGTGTCTTCACGAACTCACCGCTCGATTTTCTTCTATGAGTGTTCGATGAAGCAGATACCATTATATCGTCCCGGAAAAAGAATCTCTTTCTTTTCGCCCAAAAATTCTTCTCTTTTTACCGATAAACCCTAAACCTAAAACATTGGTATCCCCTGCAAACTAAACCTACAATCAAATCAATTACCCTAAACCTTGATTCAAATCTATTCCTTTTGAACGAAATCTAGGAAAAGAAATTCTGAAAGATGTCGAAGAGAACGATTTATCCCGAAGGAAAAACCAATACGAATTCGATCTCAGAAGTGAGAAAACCCCCCTTGATTATTAATGTTTCCCCACTGTTACTAATAAGTTCGTTTAAAATATCAGAATTTTGATTTATTTTCTGTAAATAGGAGAAAAGAAGGCACACAAATTACAAGCTAAGAAAGGGAAGATGAATGTAAGTTTCATCCTTCTATCCAATTTTTGATAGTATTTGTCTATTACTTTCATGGGCTGGTGTTAGTTTTTTGTATTTCCATGTCTGATCATAATTTTGGATTTTTCGTTAAGAAAGTTAGGGTTTCTCTCATATAAAACTATAGGCTGCTCATTTTAAGTTTTTTTTCAAAAATGCTCAAGTCAAAGGGTACATATTCCACCGTGTTTTGCAAGCCTTCAATTTATTGTGTTGCACCATAAAAACTCTAGGTTAAGTCCCGTCTCTTCGACGTCTGCCTGTGGTAGGATTTGCTGATTCTTAAGTACTATGCAAGCTTTGAAAATTTTCCTTATGTTTCAGTAATCAAACATATGTCCACATCATCTTAATTAGTTAAATAATCCTTCGAGAGTATTGCGAATTTCTTTTAACACATACCTCTGTTCATGATTCTAGGATATCCAGGTGTTCTTTTGCTAGCATGGGCTACAGCTGCAACATGTAGTATTGTAGTGTGACTTTAGCAGCATCGATGGCTGCACGTCATGGACCAACAACCATGGCTGCTTTCCATACCGGCTTACAGACTTGGTTAGCGTCATCTCTTCCTGCTGATGGGTTGGCCGTTGCTGGAAAGGTAATAAGTGTACCATTTCAATGAGTAGTGTTTACAAAACGTGTACAAATAGAAATTTTCTGGATACCATATGATAAAAGAAGTCCTTTTTCAGCAACAATTCTGTTTGCCATCCAATAGTTGAAATTATGTTCTGTATAATTCATAATTTTGGATTTTCCGTTAAGAAAGTTAGGGTTTCTCTCGTATAAAATTATAGGCTGCTCATTTTAAGTTTTTCTTCAAAATGCTCAATTCAAAGGGTACATATTCCACCCTATTTTTCAAGCCTTCAATTTACTGTGTTGCACCATAAAAACTCTAGGTTAAGTCCCGTCTCTTTGCTGATTCTTAATTACTATGCAAGCTTTGAAAATTTGCCTTTTGTTTCAGTAATCAAACATATGTCCTCATCATCTTAATTAGTTAAATAATCCTTCGAGAGTGTTGCGAATTTCTTTTGGCACATACCTCTGTTCATGATTCTAGGATATCCAGGTGTTCTTTTTCTAGCATGGGCTACAGCTGCAACATGTAGTATTGTAGTGTGACTTTAGCAGCATCGATGGCTGCACGTCATGGACCAACAACCATGGCTACTTTCCATACCGGCTTACAGACTTGGTTAGCGTCATTTCTTCCTGCTGATGGGTTGGCCATTGCTGTAAAGGTAATAAGTGTACCATTTCAATGAGTAGTGTTTACAAAACGTGTACAAATAGAAATTTTCTGGATACCATGTGATAAAATAAGTCATTTTTCAGCAACAATTCTGTTTGCCATCCAATAGTTGAAATTATGAAGTCTACTAGCTTCCCGTCTAACTATATAGATGGGTATTTTAATATTGTTTGTTGTATTAAAGAAAATTATAGATAAAATGAAAATCCAAATAATATATTAACGTATCAAGTTTCACAACTGTCATCATATTCTGGTGAAGTTCAGCTATAACCACTACTATATAAACATACGTCTGAAAGTAATCAACTCAGATGAGCTCAATTCTGATTTACAATGTGAGTTTTCTTTATTATCTGGCACAGGGGCAAATGCCTACTGATAGACGCATTTATGTGTCTATTTTGGTCTCAATTATATGTATTATTATTAGTGCTCGATTTTGTATTTATTATGGTTTTTATGTCTTTGTAGGTGTTTTTGGAGAAATAAGCTTTCCTGGAGAAATAGGCTTGAAAAGTGGTCATGGGAGAAAATTACAAAAGGCACCCAGAAGATGTATACAAGCACCACAAAATATGTTGGAGGCTCCGCGGAAAATCGCTCAAGGCAACCAGAGGAGTTGTTAAAGGCACCCTGCAAAATACTATTTGCACCCAGTGGCTAAAGGGAGACCGGAACTGGACAAACCAAAGGTGTTGCCGTATATTTGGAATAAGGAAAGTCAAGATTTGCATATGCTGTTTTGAAAGTATGTCATCATGCCAAAACAATTAATTGGCTAAACTATGGGATGTTTATTGACACATGGCTGTCACCGATTGGAGGAGTCTTAATTAGGTGATGTAATAAAATAAAAACTTGTCTGCCACTTTAAAGATATCAATGGAAAGAAGTCGAAAAGTCATTGGATTTGTGAGGGACGTTAGTTGGTAATGTTTTGGTGAAAAAGGGAAAAGGCATGTCTATTTTGGGGCAAGTGGTGCTGGAGCGGATGTGGCATTCTTTTATTGGATGAACTGGACACATGAAACCATCCTACTGGTTGATGATGTGTTATATGAAATTAATAGTGAAATGTTATTTTCGGATGACGACTAAAGGGGTTGGTTCGAGAGTTCCGGAGAGGACAAAGCCGACACCACTATAGTTTGTTTTGTTCTTAATTTTGTAATGGAAAGCTAGTTCTCTCCGCTAGGGTTAAGGAGGAAGCCAATAAATCGTGTAAGAAATTCTATTATTTTTGAATAAATATTCTTTTGGAGTTTAAATGTTTTAATTAATCTCTCTTCTATTTAGCTTCATATTAATTGTTTTGGATAGTCTTCGTCTATCGATCTTTATAACCGAATTAGGTTATACCGTTTTGGTTTACAACATAAGTTGTTATTTTGCTTTAACTGTAATATTTTCCAAGATATGAGATTGAGTTTAAAACTGTCTCGAGCTATATCACGAATATTGTTTAGAGAGGAATGGTTATTTTACATAAGTGATTTGGTGAAATCCGAAACCCTGGATTTTTCTCTCCTATTGATCATCTTAGCAATTTTTATTTAGTGTTTCCTTAATTAATCTTAAAACCAAATCTTTAGAAAATAGTCCGACTAACGAATCTTTTCTTACCACTGTAAAAACTACATCACCTACTGTGAGACAAGGGGGTATTCCTCATTATTCTTCTCCATGTGATGTCAGTACTGGTGTTACACAGTTAAAGGAGGACGTACATTTGGATGTATAATTTGTTTTTATTTTTTGCAGGGTTTGATACTATAAAATGCCAGTACTGTTGCTGGTTATGATGGATACACGGTATACCAAAAATCAGGAAGTGGACATATTTTGCTTGATTACACTTGCATGAATGTTAGTGTTAGATAAAAGGTTCGTCGTACTCCTTGATTGCAAACTTCTCCAACTTCTACGAGGCTTTGTTCGTGCAAAAATTATAATTATTGAGAAACCTTTTTTTTTTTTTTGCTTATGTATGTTAGGTTGGGCAGTTGTTATTAGTTTAGGAACTAGCAATAGTGATGTTATAGATCAAATGATTGTTAACCTGAGTGAGTTATGTCTAAAAATTTATATACACATTTGATTTTAAGTAGAAAAAGTTCTATAATTAACGTAATATGAGTCCTCTTATTATTTGAAGGTTGTCGATTAATTGATTGATAATGAAGTGGGTAAATCTTATCAAGGATCTTATGTATGTTAGGTTTTGTAAACTATCACAATGAGAAAGGACGGATTGACACATGTAAGTTGAATCTCATGCAGAACTATCCCTACTAACTGAATCGTAAACTATCAACGTCTACGGTGCTACTGGTGATGTACGTACTCAATGTGAGTAGGATGTTGATTCTGCATTTGTTCTGCATCTGCAGTATGTACCCTCCAAATGGATGTACTTGAAAAATCTCATAATTGAACTTCACTTAATTTTTGGCAACAGGAATCTCTGATCTGTTGGCACGAAAATAGGTTGCGGCGTGTGCTTTTGATCACATTTACGTTTGTCATAATGCGCTAACTCTACATTGTTCACCTGTTTTGGGTTTAACCCGTTTTAAATTGCAGTGTTATTTACGTTTGGTCAACTAAACCAATGAGGCTTTTATATGTACTAGATGACTGCTACAGCAGTACTGGTGGCCGACGACCGTTGCTACAACACTTTTTTTTTATGGGTTAGTACAGTGGTAAGTTGTGGCCCCTTTTTTCTTTATAAAGAGACTTTTATTTAATGCGGAGAGTGAACATTACATATAATAGGATATAATATCAGATTAGTCCTTTCTAGGAATTTAGTTCTATCATGAAAGTTCATATTCTCATTAGAGAAATAAGTTATATTCCTAGCTCTCACTTCCTTAGCAAATCTATCCTCGAAATCTAAAAAATTTCTAGGTCTATACAAAAACAAAGCCAAGTTACATATATTAAGAGAAGATTTGCATTTGTTAATGTTTGTTTGAGCTCTCCAAAGCTGGTCTTCCGGATTAGATTCTCCATTCACGATCTTCATTAGTGTCTGACAATCACTGATAAAACAACAGTTGTTGAGATTTAAATCCTTCACCCATCGAAGTGCTTCAAGTTCAGCTTTTGCTTCAGCATCTAAGGGGCAAGCCGCCCAGTTTCTGCCTCCACAACATTGTTTTCTGCTTCCAGTTTTATCCAAAATAGAGACAGCATATCCCATGGTGAAATCATCCTCAAAGAAAGAAGCATCAAAATGGATGAACCAATCAAAGTTATGTCTGTAATCAGTATGAATATCAGTGCCAGGCTTTCTGACAGATAAAATATTATGCCTAGAAGTGTTGTCCTGGAATAAACTCTATTCTGATAAGAAACTTTTATGGAGTCAACAAGCTTTTGAGGCAATGGAATAACATTGTCAAAGTTCACATTGTTTCTATATTTCCATATAGACCAAGTAATATAAGAAACTTTATCATGCTTGTCTTTAAGAAAATTGTTATTCATCCAATAATTAAACCACATCATAATATCGTAATGACCTTGAAGATTATAGATATCACACAAATCAAAAGCATCCCAAATTTTTCTAACAAAAGGACAGTTTATAAAAAGATGACATTCATCCTCAGCCACATTAGAATCACACAACAAACAGAAAGGTTTCGAATTTTTGACATATTTAGACATTTTATATCCTTATGCTAGGGTACTAGACACAAGTTTCCAGCAAAACATATTAACCTTAGGCATTAAATTTAAATTCCAGATTTGCTTCCAAAATTTATCTCATTTTTATCAAACTTGAGATCAGTGAGAAAATTGTAAGCAGACTTAGTAGTGAGTTCTCCAGTCTTAGTTGAATTCCATCTGATCCTATCATACGTATTAAGATTAATAGCTACAAACTTAACAGCATTATGAAACATATAATCAACATATTTTGAGATAATGTTCATATCCCATGTGCCATCCTTACAAATAAAATCGTGAACATTTTTAGGCATGTTATCATCTATAATAGTAGGATTGAGAGGAGTGGTTTGATTAGGCAGCCAAATATCAGACCAAATATTTATGTCGATTCCATTATTAACTTGTCAAGTATAATTTGATTTAATGAGCTCAAGGCCTTTTCTAATACTGGACCAAATCCAGCAACTTTTATGTTTTCTGTTTTTTCTTAAAGGATTATGATTCCTAAAGTATTTATGTTTTAAGATTCTAGCCCACAGTTGCTCCTGATTATGAATTAACCTCCAAGCTAGTTTAGTAATAAGCGTTAGGTTATGTTTATGAGGTATTCTAATTCCTAGTCCACCTTGCTGAATGTCCTTGGTCATACTAGGCCAAGCTTTAGGATAGTAACTTTCCTTTTTATTTATTTTTTTGCCACCAGACATCCCGTTGAACTTTGTCTAAATTATCAAGAGTTTTTTTAGGGAAGTACAAACACTGCATTTGGTGGTTAGGATAAGCACTAAGCACATTTTTTATAAGAACAATACGACCTGCATTGTTAAACGTTTTTCTAATCCAACCTTAGAGAGCACCATAATACTTGTTAAGTAAGGATTCAAAATTGCTAACCTTATTTCTATCAAAGAAGAGAGGAGTCCCTAGATACTTGTCATTTTTAGAGATTTTCCTAACCTTAAGAATTTTAGAGATGATTTTACAGTGTTTATTATGCATTTTAGGCGTAAAATAAATGCCAGATTTTTGAAAATTGATGACTTGCCCAGTCATCTCACCAAAAGTGTTAAGGATATTAACCAAGTTTTTAGCTTCATTTAGGTTAGCTTTAGAAAAAATAAAACAATCGTCAGCAAAGAAAAGATGAGAAACAGAAGGAGCAGTTTTAGTAACTTTAATTCCTGAAATTAGCTTATATTTTTCAACTTTTAAAAGAAGTCTAGAAAGAACCTCCATGCAAATAATAAACATGTAAGGAGATAAAGGATCTCCTTGCCTAAGACCTCTAGAAACTAGAAAATTTTCACCTGGCACACCATTTAATAAAACGGAAAAGGAAGTTGTAGTAATGCAATGCATTATAAGATGACACCAATCATGACAGAAACCAAAAGAAAGAAGAGTCTGGTTTAGAAAATCCCATTCGATTCTGTCGAAAGCCTTAGGTAAATCGATTTTTAAAGCCATATTTCCATTTTTATTTTTAGAAATTTTCATAGAATGTAAGATTTCATGTGCAACAATAACATTGTCTGTTATTTGACGACCAAGGATAAAAGCAGACTGATTTTGAGAAATAAGTTTAGGAAGCAAAGGTTTCATTCTATTAGTTAAGATTTTAGAAATCAATGCTTATACAACAGGACGGCTAGGATACATCCATATTTCTAACTAGCGGCTTAGATTCTCCCACCTTCTCTCGGTGGTCATCTTAGATTTTAATCTAACGGACCAACGTTTCAATTGCTCCCGCTCCTCCGTAATAACTCCATTTCTCTATCTCTACGTCTTCCACTGTCATTCATTTACTTCTGTAACGCTTTGCCTTTTACACTCCACGATCAACAAATAGCCTCAGAAATGAAGAAAGAAGAAACAATGAAGTTGATCAGTACGGAGGGCTACGAATATCCAGGTTTACTCCATTTTTTATTTTGTGTTTTTCTCTGAATTCGACTTCCAGAATTTAAGTTCAATTTTAGGGTTTTTGAAGTGTATTTTTACAGGTAGTTTTGGGGGAATCAACGTGGAGGAGTAATGTTCCCAAAGATGAGTATTGTTATCTTGGTGAAGATTTGTCAATTTTATTGGTCTCTTTAATTTTCCATATTTTGATATCTTCCTCTGAAGCACTTAAAATGAAAGACTATTTTGAGGATTTTCATGCAGGTATCAGTACTAGAATAGCTTTTCAAATATATAAAAGAAGCCTATTTTGATCGGGACGTATTTGCGATCTCTATTTAACCCAAAAGGAAAAACAATTCCAATCTCCCTTAATCACGGTCTCATTAGGAGGTAAGTATCTAACTGAAGATTCAATGGAGTTAATTTCTTAGTTTTACCATGTCTTAGTAGATCAAACAATATTTCTTGAAGTTACTTAGTTTTTGTAAATTTATATAGAACTTGAATTGCTTTTTTCTGTGTGAAATGGTTCAAAGTTGAAACCTCCGTACTTTTTTCGCCGCCAGAACATTTGATCATAAACACAGCAAACGAGTGGTTTAAAAGAATCTCATGATAATGATACTTTTTTTTTTCCAATTTCAATTTCATTTCTGCTTTTCCATGTGATGCACTGTAAATTTTTTTGCTTAAAGTCCTAAACCAAATGTTATCTCTGTGTTGTTTCTCTTTCTATCATCCCAAAGATGATCTTTAAAGGTCTAAATTAATGGGAACTTCAAATACTCGAGAATTAAATTTTTTGAAACTACTACAAAAAGGAAAAGCAACTGATATTGTTCTAAATTGTGAAATTTTTATTAAGATGATTGGAGTGCAGTAAGTCCGTCGCTCATATTATGGACAAATATTGATTCACCGGACATAAAACGTAATCGAATTGTCCATCTATATTATTACCAAAGAATTTACGGGTTGAATCCACGGATTTGTTCTTGATATTCCTCTCTAGAGTTGGAATTCATAAACCCGAAGTGTGTTTCGACCTCTCATCGTTATCTCATTTAAAGTTATATAGAAAAATCTTCTAATTCAAAACACTGTTTGTCCATATTTTAATTATTAATTGAAGTCTTTGGATTCCCAATTTCATTCTCAGTCAATAGGTTATTTAAATGTATTAGTATTAAATATAATTACAGAAAACCAGTTAAACCAATCACTCATACTGCTAATGTATTCACATGACACTTCGACATTAATTTCAAAGATTATACAGTTGCCTTTGTCATCTTTATATTCATTGTTTGCCGAAAAATAATATTTTTAAGCTGCCTTCTAAATCCAATTTTCGAGGTATATTTGTTCTTTTAGGCAGCAATAAAAGAAAGATCAAGAACTATATAATTTGTGTTACCTCTTCTTGCTGCAGCCAATGGTGTTTGATTCTCAAACCATTGTCAGTAATATGAAGGTTTGGGTTACTTTAAATCAATACCCAACAACCACCTCTCAAGTCTTCATTTGGATATTGACCCGCTATCTACCAGACTAACCTATCCATCCATAATCTAACAGGAAGGAATGTCGAATGCGAGAATTGATAAAACCCAAGGTACAACTAACAGCCTTTTAATTCGTAGTTTAGTTCATAGAATAGTAGTTTATTCATGGAGCAATAATATTTGCCCCAAATTCTGAATTTGCATTTTCTGCTTAAAAGAACTACGAAGATTGCTCTATGGGGTTCTGCCGCTAATCAAGTTGGGAATGACCCAAATGATTGCGACTCCACTCCATGTCCTGTGTTTTTTGTCGTTTGCTCCACTTTTGTGAAAATTTACCAAGATATCTCCATTGATATCAACTTTAAACATTCAAGGTTTTCCGGTGTTCTATGCCTGAGACATGAGGCACTACATTTTGTTTCATAGAAGTTATTGATGGTTGAATGTTATTTGGTTAGTTTTAACTTTTAAGATGTTAATGAAGAACGTCGCCGAGTTCATGGATATCTTGATATTGATAATCCTTATAAGGTACACTTTTAACCCGTTAGCTTAATAGTTCTAATGATAAAGAGACTGTTATAATTTACCTGAGCAGTCATAAACATGATATGTTATTACTTAGTACGAAGAAATGTTATATGTGTTTTGTACTAAGAAATGTTATATGTGTTTAGGAGTTGTACATAAGTTACCAGAAAAAGTAGGGCAGAGAAAAATCATATCTCATGGTTTTGGATCCATCTCACGATCAACTTAAGAGTTCACATTTGTCGTTGGGTGCATGGACAATCACTTAGGGACAAGTATTTCAGAATTGGTGGTCAGTAATTGCAATATAAGGTGATTAGGTCCCCTTTGGATAATTTTGTGAAACTTAAGTACTACTCAAAAGTTCAAATGTTCCATTTGATTTCCTGAACTGTTCAGCGTATATTTCTCCATCATGTACAATGTTACAACCAAATGTGAAGAAATTCGATCAAACCAAGTTTTGTCTTCATTATTACTGAATATTTGCAAATGAGTTTTTTTAAAGGTGATTTGTAATTGTGATATCAATAATTGAGATTAAGTTTAATCTGTGAGGGCAGCTGTAATATAAAATTTACCGAGTACTCCATTCAATATGATTGAATTTTAAGGTTATTTTTGTTAGGGTAAGTTTGTGAAAAGCTTTGGTTGGTGTTGCAGGCAGTAAGAGAACATGTATCGAAAATGTTGTTGATACTTCACTATTTGGTCTTGGAGCTAGGAAGGCATTGGTTACTGGAGTAGTCGGCTTTGATAGTATTTGGCTCTAGAGGTCTTGCTGAGGTGAGAATTTGGATGAACATATCAATTGTTTCCTGGAACCAATTGTTTACATATTTTTTTACTGAAGTTGTATAAATGTAGGTAGCTAAGAATCCGGGAATAACTGTGTATGCATATTCCAGAGACAATGATTAGAGGACTTCAAGAAGAGTAGTCAGTGGTCCCTTTTTTATTCAAATATTTCTTACATTTAGGCTTTAGGGTAGAACATGTGTAGTCCCTTTTTTATTCAAATATTTCTTACATTTCAGAAGTCTATATGATATTGACATTACCCGCTTTCCTCTAGGAAGTTTAAAAGTATACTAACGACACACCTTTAGGCTTTTGCGTAGAACATGTGTAGCACCACAATTGCCATCAATCTTCCTACCCCATGCAGTGCCTTCTGCATGGACAAACAATTCTCTGTACATCCAAGTATGTCGTTAACAAACATTTCTCAATTGTATTCAAATCATTAAAATGGTTGTTTGTTATGTGATTCTCTATTGCTATTGTCGGCGTCCCGGCCCACTTTTGTTTCTTGGCTTTGATCTTATTCTACCACAAATTCAAATGCTTTACCTTAGGGGAACCATCAAGTTCTTTTCCACAACAATATCCCACATGTCAAAATTTAATCATGATTTCCTCGGAAGAGTTTTTGCAGGGATTATTGAGTTCGGCCATTTGGTGGATGGCCTCCTCCTATCAAGAAGTTTGTGAAACACCTACATCGCAAGACAGAATGGTAAATACCTCCATGGAATTGTGGGTATTACAAAAATACGTGGTCTACAGTGTGTTTGTAACTTAATTACTGTACATATCAATATATTAATTGGTGTTTAGAGAATGTATGGTGCCCCAGCTTAGAACAATGCGAAATAGCCCATGCCGTTATGGCACGGGTCATTCCCTAGTAATTTTATATGTAGTATCGCTTAAACTAATAGGTCGAAAATCACTAGGAGTTGAGGGATTTTGAACTTTGGGAATTAAAGTTATATAAGTGTAATTCAGATCTTTAAGGATGTATTTTTTTCCTAAAAAAATCTTGAACCAGATTGATAATGTCAGTTTTTACAATGTCCCAATGAGCTTTAAAGAAACCAGGTGGAAAACCATCTGGTCCTGGTGCGCCCCACTGATTCATATTGAAAAGAATATTCTTAATTTCACATTCATCATGTATTTTTGTAAGCATTAAATTTTCCTCATTCTGAATGCAGGGTTCAATAAGGCTACTTATAAGATCAAGATTTTTAGGATTACAAGAAGTACTAATATTCTTAAAATGTTTTATCAGCATGTTATGAATTTGAGTGTTATCCTCAATCCAAAGACCACATTCATCTCTGGGAATATGGATATGATTAACTATCTCTTGTTGTTAGTTGTTTGATGGAAAACTTTAGTGTTTCTGTCAAAATCCTTAATGAATTTATTCTTAGAGAGATGATTCCAATAATCATACTCTCTATTATACCAGATATCCAGATTGTTCTGGGTATCTTTGATTTCGAGCAAAGGTAAAGGATTAATGGAATGAAGATATTCCATTTTCTTATTAAGATTATCTATATTTTGGAAAATATTTCCAAAAACATTTTTATTCCAATTAGACAACGTGTAAGAAAGATTCTTAAGATTTTTATGAATTTTAAAAGCAAAAGAGCCATTAATATTACAATTCCAATTCTTAGATACAATGTCAGAAAAGGTTTCATGACTAAGCCAGGTTCTTAAAATCCTAAAAGGTTTATGCGCATATTGTTTAACAGGCTTACAAGTCAAGAGAATCGGCGTATGATCTGACCCTACTCTAGGAAAATGACTAACAATAGCATCAGGAAACATATTGGACCAACAAGAGGAGAGCACTCTGTCAATACGTTCTTTAATGTTTTCTTGGCCTTCCCTATTGTTAGACCAGGTAAATGGGATGCCCTGAAATCTAAGGTCCATCAAACCTAGAGACTGGATATTATCATGAATGAATTTATTAACATGAGAATTATTTTTTCCACCTTGCTTATCATTAACATGCAGAATAAATTTTAAGTCACCTATGATAATCCAGGGTAGACTAGGATTAGTTTTATAAAAATGAAAAAATTTATCCCATTGCAACTTATTTCCCAGATCATTGAGAGACCCGTGCATGCAAATAACATTTCAATGATTATTAAAGCAGTCATAAATATCAAAGAAACAGATGTTAAAAAATTCAGCAATACAGGTAACCTTGATGTTGTTATGCCAAGCTATTAAGAAACCACCAGAAAGGGCATTCTAGGGACAACACACCAGTCATAAAAGTTTAAATTCCTAGCAAGGATATTCATACTGTCTTTAGTTGCTTTTGCTTCAGCTAAAAATATAAAATCAGGGTTATGCTTCTTTAATAAGTATTTAAGATGATTTTTCGTTATGGATTTTCCAATCCCCTGTACATTCCAAGAAAGCACTTTCATCTTGAAAAACTTATAGATTGAATTTTGCAAACAATAAAGAAAAGATTATAAAGAATGACAAAGGTCAGAATGAAAATAGAGAGAATAATAACAGTATCTTGCCAACACAAGCAGTAAAAGAAAGTAAAAAGATATCAGAAAATGGAAGCAGTAGATAGCGAAAAAAGAGAAAACAGGAGATGAAGGTTAAAACAGAGATGCAACAACTAATTAACCCAGCGAACAAAAGAAAATAATAACAGTAAAATCAAATCAAATATTAGGGTTAATATTGCAAGTAAAGAAGGTGACCTGATTGGTAAATTCACCAAGGCTCCAGCAAGAACAACAAGAACATTGGCTATGCACGAGGCCGAGAAGAAACAAATCTCCGAGCTTGAATATCAGTTCACACACTAGGCCAAAGTATACTTCAATTGTAAATTCCTCCAACAATCAACAAATTAAAGATTCTTTAAGAAATTTCTTATCTCTTTAAGATGTAAAATTCTTCAAAATTATGAGTCAAAAGATTCAAAATTTAATCGAGAAGACTAATATGATGCACTTCCACTTGAACCCTTAAACTGAAACGGACTAAATCTTCTTATAAGAAAAAAAATGACCACTTGCTTCACGGATATATAAACTAGATAATCCAAAAAAAAAAAAAAAAATTGATTGATTGATTGAAAAAAAGTTTGAGATTTGCAATCTAACCTCTAAAGTTCAGATTTTCCTTCCGAATTGATAAGAAACACCCAACTCGATTAGACGTTTGGCCTTCGATTTAATAAGAACACCAACCAGGAATCATAATCAAAATTGGTAGCCTCCGTTCTTGTGTTTTGCCAAAAACCCTAGCTCCCCCCAATCAGGCTTGAAAGGAAGAAAAGGGATAAATCCTGTAATTAGGAGAAATAAACGAATCAGTGAAGAAAAATATCAATCAAACATTCAAAACAGTTACAATTTTATGGAAAGAAAAGGGAGAGAAATCTAATTATCCGACAGCAGAAAAGATAAATCTATGATTAGCGAAGAAAAGATGAAGAAAACAGAGATTAGAAACTATTAGGGTATAAAACATAAGGAAAGAAAAAGATTTAGGACTGAATCAAGGACATGCAGAGGGTTAATTTGGACGACAAAAATGGTGTAAACCGGTTGAATGTGAGTCGGAACGGTGGTCGTCCGATTTGCAGAGAGTTTTTCTTTTTCCACTGAGGTTTAGTTCGTTAGTTGTGGCCCCTAAATATTATTAGCAATTACAAGGTTCAGGGTTCGAACCCTTACCTCCTCCAAGAGAGGGAGCATGATGGTTCTCACCGTTGCTGCAATACACGTTAAGTTTAAATTTGTTGTTCGTTGAAATGAGTGGAAATCTTTATGGAGAAAAAAAATTACCTCTGGGTAATGTGACTAATTATGGTTAGAGTAGTGCTAGATGTTCATGCGATACACGTGGAGTAAATTGGGTATTTTGACTAACCACGTGTATTCGTCTCTCACATTTGGGTAACTGTTGAACCTATAATCTTCTCTTCACCTCAAGTCAACTTCACCGAACTACAAAACTTCTTTCTCTCCTTTTTCTTTCTTTTCTTGATCGCCTTAATAAATTTTTTTTTTGGATGGAACCATTTTCTCTCCTGCTCTCTTCATTTGAAATCCAACTTAGAGTAAAGGATTTTCTTGCTTACAATTTCGTTTAACATACCAAACCAAACCGCATATATAGTACCGAGTGTATACAAGAAATGTAGTGAGGCTGCCTGTAATAGTTGAGTGACTATGTTTGTTAACAGTCAGGTGATTCACAGCTAGTGCCAGGCTGTCTTTGCTAGACTGTCTGTACATGTCACCTGTACGGATTCTATCTTCTTCTGTCTTTAAATAGTGATGGTTTGTATCACTATGAAAGATTAGATTCTTTCATTTGTTTTGTTCTCAATTCAATACCATTTCTCCATGGTATCAGAGCCGATGAGGGCCTGATAACCTAATTTCTTTTTCCACCATTTTTCCGCCATTAAATCTCTTAATTTTTATTCACTAGCTTTCTTTTTCATTATGTCTTCAAACATTTCCAAAATTCCTTTGAACACTATTGCAAATATTATTCACTTCAAGCTTCAAGATCATAATTACATCACATGGAAATCTTTACTACTTCCTTTATTCAAGAAATTCAAGGTTTTAGGTTTCATAGATGGATCTAATCCTTGTCCAAATAAGTTCATCTATACTAGAGCAGGAGGACATCCAGAAGATGCAATCAACCCTGATTACACTCATTGGAATGATGAAGATCAAACTCTTCTTCTCTGGATTCAGTCTACAATCTCAGATGCAGTTCTTCCTTATGTAGCCGGTCCAACTACGCCGTTTGCACTATGGAAAGCTATTGAAGAACGTTTTGCGGCAACATCTGCAACTCACATCATACAATTGCGTACCAAGCTTTCTAATCTCAAACAAGGTAACACTCATGTTATTGATTACCTAAGTGAGATCAAGAAAATAACGGACTCTCTTGCTGCTGCTGGTTCTCCTGTTAATAATAGTGAAATTCTTGTATGTGTGCTTAATGGTCTCAACTCAAGCTTTGATTCTTTCTCAACATCTGTTAGAGTTCTTAATCCACCAGTTACCATAGGAGAACTACATAGTCTGTTGATTAGTGAGGAGATTGTTTTACAAGAAAGAACTAAACACTTTGTTCATCCTGATGAATCTAAAGACTTTGCAGCTTTTAGACCAAATAAACCTTTCTTTCAACCTTATCGATCTTTTTCTTCCAATTCTCACTATTATCCAAGATCTCCATCTCAATCTCCTTTTAAAGCCTCATCTCCTATGACAACACCAACCACCTCATCAGATTTTTCTTTTCCTATGAAGAATGCTTCTACTAATCCTTTTCAGACTTCTACTTCAACTTCATCAAGATACTACAAGCCAATAGTTTGTCAGATTTGCTTCAAGGCTGGACATTCAGCAATAAAGTGTAATCAACGAATGAATTTCTCCTATCAAGGTCGTCTGATTCCTCAAAATTTACATGCTATGATGGCAACAGCTGATATTCTTGGTGAAAATCCCTGGTATGTGGATTCTGGTGCAACTAATCACATCACCACAGATGCTTCAGATTTAACTGAATATCAACCATACAATGGTAATGAACAAATTTCAACTGCTTCAGGTGAAGGTATGACAATCTCACACATTGGTAACACTTCTAAGATTTTGTTACATAACAATGTCTCTTTGCCTGGTATTCTACATGTTCCTTCTACATCTCATAAACTTTTATATGTTCATCAGTTTACTACTGATAATCAATGTAGTATAACTTTTGAGGGTAATGATTTTTATGTGAAGGATCTCAACTCTGGGAAGAGAATTTTCCAAGGGCAGAGTAAGAATGGTCTTTATCTACTGCCACTTATGTCTCACACTACTTCTTCAACTTCATCCTGTTCTGCTGCTTCAACAGTTTCTTCACCATCAAAATTTTATCATGCTGCTGTTAGAGTTTCTCCCAGTTTACTCCATATGCGTCTTGGCCATCCCTCCTTTTAAACACTTCAAAGAATAAGTCATTCTCTCAATTTAGATGTTGCTAAAAGTCCTATTTTCTATAGTCATTGTAAACTAGGCATGTCACACAAATTACCTTTTGCAATGTCTACTTCTGTCTCTCACAAACCTTTGCAACTTTTACATATGGATTTGTGGGGACCTAGTCCTGTACCTTCAAATAGTGGTTATAATTACTACTGCAACATTATTGATGACTTTATCAAATATTGTTGGATTTTTCCATTAATGAGAAAATCAGATTTTGCTGCATCTCAAGTTGAGAATTCTTTTGATCTTAAAATCAAGGTTATTAGATCAGATGGAGGAGGTGAGTTTATTAATACAGAACTTGGAGTCTTATTAGCATCTAGTGGAATTTAGCATCAATATACTTGTCCCTATACTCCAGAACAGAATGGAGTTACTGAGTCTAAACATAAACATTTAGTAGGCCTTGGGAGAACATTGCTTATTCAATCTAATCTTGAGGATTCATTTTGGGTAGATGCTTTTCAGACAGCAAATCATTTAATTAATAGGCTGCCAACTGCTTCTATTTTGTTCTTATCACCTTATGAGAAGCTATATGGCACTGCTCCTAATTACAATCAGCTTAGAGTTTTTGGATGTGCATGTTACCCATGGTTGAAGCCTTACACACATCATAAACTAGAAACGAGAAGCAAGCTTTGCATCTTTCTTGGGTACTCCACTTCACAGAAAGGTTATAGGTGTTTTGAACCATATTCAAGGAAGGTTTATATCTCCAGACACGTTGAGTTTGATGAAGCACATTTTCCTGCTCTAGCTTGTAAACTTTTCAGAACATCAAATACACAAACTACTTCCCATCAATTTTATTCTGATGTTGTTTGTGCTTCTCCTGCAATGTCTTCTTCTGTAATTATTGATACTCCTCCAGTTGCTACTGCTTCTCCAGAGCTAGTTCCTTCATTCATTTCCTCTACAGATGCTTCCATTCCATCACCAGCTCCAGCTTCTGTTCTTATACCTCCACCTATTACAAACAACCATAATATGGTTACAAGAAGCAAAAATGGTATTGTTAAGCCTAAAACCTTTTTCATTACCAAATATGCTCTTTCTTCTGCACTTCAAGCTTATGTTACTCCATCTGTACCTACTTCTTATACTCAAGCTTGCAAACTTCCTGATTGGCTCACAGCCATGAAAAATGAGAACCAAGCTCTCCAAGATGCCAACACATGGAGTTATGTGCTTCCTTCTCCTGGACAGAACATTATTGGTTGTAATTGGTTTTTCAAACTGAAGCTTAATCCAGATGGTACCATAAACAAACACAAAGCCAGACTTGTTGCCAAGGGCTATAATCAGCATGAAGGAATTGACTATGCAGAAATATTCAGCCCAGTTGCTAAACCCACTACCATTAGATTAATTTTATCACTTGTTGTTCATAATGATTGGATGGTTAAGCAACTTGATGTAAGTAATGCTTTTCTTCATGGAGACCTCCAAGAAGATGTTTACATGGCTCAGCCACCAGGGTTTGTGGATCCAACCAAACCTAATCATGTGTGTAAGCTCAACAAATCCATTTATGGGTTGAAACAATCACCTAGGGCATGGTATGAAAAATTGATGGACTCTCTCTTAACTCTGGGTTTTCAGCCTTCTCAAGCAGATACTTCTCTATTTACTCACAAGGTTGGTTCTCAAATCACTGCTATTCTCATCTATGTTGATGATATTCTTATCACTGGCTCTTCTTCTACATTTTGTAATGAAGTCATTCACGGCCTTAGTAATTTCCCATCAAATATTTAGGGGTTGTTCATTATTTTTTGGGTATTGAGATCAAAAGAAACTCTACAGCCATGCATCTCTCTCAGGCGAAATATGTGCTTGACCTCTTAAAAAGGTTCAATATGCTTGCTTCTAAGCCCTGCCATACTCCTGTTGTGGCTGGCTCCAAAATGAGCAAGTTTGATGGAACTCCCATTACTGAAGCTGAAGCAACTGATTATAGTTCTTTGGTAGGTTCCTTGCAATATGTCACTTGGACTCGTCCAGAAATCTGCTATGCAGTCAATCAGGTTTGCCAGCACATGAGCAAACCTACTTAAGTTCATCTTATTGATTCCAAAAGAATCTTGAGGTATCTCAAACTGACTGTCGACTATGGAATTATCCTTCAAAAAGGTCTCACTTATTTATCTTCTTTATCAGACTCTGATTGGGATGGTAATCCCGATGATCGTAAGTCCACTTGTGGTTATTGTGTCTTTTTTGGCACTTGTCCCATTTCATGGTCTTCCAAGAAATAACCTACAGTTGCCAGGATCTCTACTGAGGATGAGTATCGTTCTTTAGCTAATACTGCGGCAGAGGTGCTTTGGGTTTGTCAGCTTTTGAAGGATCTTTCTGTTTTTCTGCCTTCTTCTCCGATGCTTGGTTGTGATAACAAGAGCTCCATCTCACTTGCCTCCAACCCTGTTTTACACAGCAAAATGAAACATGTCGCTCTTGACTTTCATTTTATTCGCGAACTTATTCAGTCCAAAACCCTGCGCATCATTTATGTTTCCACTGATGCTCTCGTTGCTGATATCTTCACCAAAGGATTGTCTGCTCATCGTTTTACTTTTCTGCGAGACAAGCTGAGTGTTCATCCCAAGTACTCACCTCAGCTTGCGGGGGTAATACTGAGTGTATACAAGAAATGTAGTGAGGCTTCCTGTAATAGTTGAGTGATTGTGTTTGTTAACAGTCAGGTGATTCACAGCTAGTGCCAGGCTGTCTTTGCCAGTCTGTCTGTACATGTCACCTGTACGGATTCTATCTTCTTCTGTCTTTAAATAGTGATGGTCTGTATCACTATGAAAGATTAGATTCTTTCATTTGTTTTTTTCTCAATTCAATACCATTTATCCAATATAAACATCTGAAATATTTATGAATGTCCGTCATTTTCTACCTCGAATCTTCTAGGCTATCACACCCATTTTTTTTATTTTATTTTGAAACACTCATTTTGACATCTCTCTTCTTTCTCAGGTGTAAAAAAAGGGTCGGACATCCAGACCCATAACCGTCGTCTTCAAAACCGCGAAATATCTGAATCTACAGTATCAAGCTCTGTTTTTGCAGCAAATGATTTCAATTTATTTTGAGTTTTTTCTGAAATTGTGTAAACAAAAATATTAAAATTTCGAAATGGATACTCTGTTGTTCTTTTTAGATGATATATGACGGAAATTTTGTTGTTATTCAGTCTTTTAGGAAGAGTTGTTAAAATTGAAAAAAAAAATCTTCTTTGAACCAAAATGAACATATATTGAGGAGATTAAAATTCGTTGCATCTGATGAGAATTTTGCAAATTGGTTGAGTTTTAATCATTTTTATTGGAAGAAATTGATGTTAATTAAAAAACAAAATCTAAAATTTGATCAAATTTAACATGTTCTTCATTTTTTTTCAAATCCAATTTCGTAAAATCATCCTGATTCACTGGATTATTTGATGTACTTTGAACTGTTGATTTAGTTGTTTGATCGTGTTATATCGATATTTATGATCAATTTCTTAGATTAACGTCAATCTAATCTCAATTTTGTGACATTTTGAAAACCAAAAGTTCAATTTTAATTTGCTGGGACATTTGTTGTGTCCGACATGATGCATATTTTTGATCTTATAGAAGGCCTCCCTTTGGTCGGCCGAATATCAAAATGGGTAGCCTGGAATGCATCCCTCCTTGGGCTACCAAGGATCGAACAGAAGCGACTTACTGACTACTGTTCCTCTGTGACATTCCTTTGTGACATGTTTGGGTTCCCGCCCAGCATCACATCTGTGTACATTTCCTTTCTTGGTAGTGGAATAGGTTTGTCGTTTGCGTGTACTAATTTCAAAAGGTTAATATGGATCTAGATTCTACTAGAATATAACATGTCTAAGGAGGCTGTGTTTGATAGGAATTAATTCCATGGAATTAGCTATCTTTCCATGGAAATGACATGTTTTTCGTCGTTTGGTCACAAAACTATTTTCATGGAATTGGAAAAAAAACGTGGCCTAAAGTATGTTTTAAACTCAATTCCATGGAATTCCATGGAAAGTCTTTCCTTGCCTCCCCCAGGAAACTGATTCCACGGAAACATTTTCCATGGAACTGTTTCCTTTCTCTGTTATCAAACACAACCTAAGGGTAAAAACTAATTTATATAGAAGGTGAGTCAATTTAATGGGTGAATGATTTTACTTAACGTACACTTGAGAAATTAGAGAGAGACCATCACCAAAACACCCGTTTTGTGTCTTAATTCACTGAAGACATAACACTGAGGTTACGGCGCAATACTTAGTGCAATATGGCATGTTCAAGGTGCAACAAAACCTGACTCCCGACTTGGGCATAACTCAGTAACTTTGTGAGTTGACCCAAATTGACTCATTTGACTGGTGACCAGTGGCAGCTTTCCAACCTGGGCTATTTTCAGGTGACTCACTTCACCGGTGACCAAGTCAAAAAACCAAAGTGACACTACACCAAATCAAAATCCTAAGCGACGGGGCGAGGCGAAGACGATCCGCTCTAAATAAAAATCCTAAGCACGAATCAGGACGGGGCGGGGCGAAGAGAAGCCGAGACACACCATATCAAAAATCCTAAGCAATGGAGTAGGGAGAACCCCCGCCACACCAAATAAAAATGCACGACGGGAGAGGCGATGCCACACACACCAAACCAAAAATATAGCATATGGTTTTCGGGTCCGCCCGATACGTAGCACGGGCATAAAATTAGGGCCAAATTCTAAAGATTTTTGTTATAGGGAAAGCTAAAACGTTTAGGGGGAAAGCTGACTATGGTCAACTAACATTGATTTTGGGTCAATATGGGTGGAACTAATAATTATTTAAAACCCTCTAATCACGCATTAGCTTTCCCGTTACCACAAATATTCTGTGATATTTGACATATAATCCATTACTAAATCAATGATAACTTTCATGAATAGCTATAGCAACTAGGGTACTTTGATGACAGTTCAACCGAGTAAGGAAAAGAATCCATGGACCTTCATAACTAATCCGTGAAAACAAGAAATCAATCCAGTCTCTAAGTATTTTTATCCGTTGTTGTAACCATTATTCACGATCACCACTTCAGTAAACTAGCTAATAGAAGTCGATTGATAACAGATACTACTGTCATTTTATGTTCATAATGACATGCTCATCCAATCTACACTAAATTAATTAATGGTGAAGTTTAATTGGATGGTTGCAGCATCTTTATATGTGCATGTAATCGGAGGCATATCACTTCAGGGCATCAATTATTTTAGCCTTATTTACTTGTTCTCCACACCTATTCTGATGGGGTTGGGTCTTACTCGTCTGATCATCACATTTTCAAAGATAATGTGATAAAACAGACAATTGAGCTGAGTACCCAATGTCGCAGAACCACTGTCACAATAACTTCTCAAGCCATCACTAGAAACATCACTTGAAATAGATACATATACCTATTCATACAAAGGAGATACGCTATGATGTAAATCAATAGATATCTTCTAATCATCTGATTGTGCTGAAAGTACTTAATATGATAACAACATATGAAGAGATTTGTTAACTGCAGAAGAAGAATGAATTAGATATCAGATTTGAAGAGCCAAAAATAATTAAAGGTGAAATCCATAGTGGTTTGTTAGGCACCAGCGATGGTGATGATGGTGGTGGAAATAGAAAAACAACAACGACAACCAATTTTATTTCACCCCAGTTGACTATAAGTCTGATCCCCAGGACCAGAAGTCAGCTTTCCCCCTAAACACTTCAGCTTTTCCTATAACAAAAATCATTCTAAGTTTTTTTTTTTGAATTTTGAAGGCTCCAAATCCAGAGACAGTTTGAAGTTGCTTACGCCAAATTTAGTTGTTTGTGTATGCCAAAATCCATGAAATGATCTTATAGCTCATAAGCATAAACTAATGGAAGTGATTGACCCACTTTATACATGTCCTTCTATGTCTATGTATATCATAATGACTGTTAAATCATTGTTTTGATTTCAAACAGTTATAAACAGGTAGACCTTATTCCGTACATGAGGTTTGTATAGCTAATTAGGTTTATGAATGAACTCACAATTTGGGGATAAAAAAAGAAATATGGGGATATTGATTACTTCACCCAACCCGTTGTGGGCGCTAAGGGGTGATTTTTGGGTGTGCAAATACTAAATTACCCTTTGATTAATTAAAAAACATTATGAAAAGACTTTTATACCCTTGCTACTAAAATAATAAAATCAAAAACCAAATTCATATATCCCCTATTTCCCATTTATGTTCCGGCAGGACCGGCACATACCTAGGATTAGGTTTTTTGATTTTTTTTTCTTCCTCGTTCTTCAACCTTCTTCGTCGATTCAAAAATTTCTCCGTCGATTAACCTACCTGAAACATAAAAATGCCCCCACGAAATAAAAAAGATGCCCAATCGAGCTCACAATCGACTGCTCAACAACTAAATAATATCCAAGCTTGCTCAAGAGGACGAAGACGAAGAAGCCACGTTCTCTGACGATCAACAGCTCTCAAGGATGGCTTCTGTGAGAAGGTAGGTGATTTTGAAGTACTTTGTGAGTGTTTTAATCGATTTGTAGCAATGGGTTTAGGTTAAAATCACAAACTCTAACTGAAATAGTTGGGATTCAGTATGTACCGGCAGTTAAATATGTATGAATACCACGCCAGTTTTAGGTTACGTCATTCGATATAGGATAAATTTTGTGCCGGTTTCTATTACCAGCATTCAATCTTGGATGAATAAAATGTCGTTTCACAACCCAGAATCATCCTGAAATTTAACGTCAAGTACCGGCATTTTTGTTTGACTGAATACTATACCGGTTGTTAGTTACGGCAGCCTTTTCTAATTTTCCAAGTGTGGCGGTAGTTGGCTTAAGAGTTACAGGAACATCTTCCGGCATTGATTTTATGTTGATTATCTATGCCGGATGTGGTTATATAACTCAGTTTACATATTTGAATATAGGTCTATAGCAGCAGAAAAGGACAAGGGAAAAGGCAAAGATGTTGTAGAAGCAAAACGTAAGTCATCTCGACATAGCCGTCCTAATCCGGCTACTTCCAAGGTCACAATTCGGGATCAACCTATAAGCGACTTAAACAGCAGTGATGATGATGATGATGAGTGGGAAAAAAATTCCTGAACCAGAGCGAGCAGGTGGTGGCTCATCCTCACAAGGAGGTATCTTAGGAAAAACTGATCTCGGAGTTGAAGCCCCTAAGGATGATGAAAATGGAACTCCCGCCCACTTTCCTGATAAGTATGACATTATTCCAAACCGCGATGATGGCAAATATTGGGGTGAACCGATAAATCCGCAACTCTTATTTGCCTACAAACACTCTTGGGCTCGTTGGATCTATTAAACTTATGTTAGACGTTTGAATGTTGTTATCATAGTATTTACCTGTGATCAAGTGAATTTAATTATCTTTGTTATGTTTTTATAGGACCACAAGAACGCCTTCCGCGTTTGCCGACATCAACAATCGGATGTATGGCCTTTGAAGCTTGAGTGTGACGCTGTTAAAGCAGTAGTCAAAGCATCTGGGTTGTATCCCGCGATTAAAAATTATGTGGCCACTGATACCGTCGCGACGATTATTTTTTTTTGGAGGTTTTTTTGGTGAAACTGATACCATGCATTTTTATTTTGGGGAGATGACCATTATACCCTAAGATGTCCAAAGGATAATATGTCTAGAGGTTCTTGGGAAACCGGTTAAGGTATGAGATGATTCTAAGGACCTAGAGTGGGAGAAGATCTATGAGCTCACTGAAAAGTTGTTTGGATGGAATAAGGAAACCACTTTGGCAAATTTGTACAAGACACAGACTTCCCAGACAAAGACTGTCACATTCGTCCAACTCCTTAAATTGTTTGGGAATACGAAGAACAAGCAATTGACTCCATAACAAGTTCACCAAACTGCCGCTGCTTATATGTTGTTCATCTTGGGCACCGCTATATTCCCTGCCTCTAATTGTAACCGGGTGAACAACCTACAATACTTGGATCCATTGGAAAAGGTTCATGAGTATTCATGGGGCATTACTTTTTTGGCTCATTTTTTTGCAGAAATACGTCGAGCTTCTAAGGCGACTTGTCGTCAATTTAATGGAAATTTCACTGTAATTCAGGTAAAGTGAACTACTTATTTTGGGATCATTTTCATTAAATTTGTTAGTTTCCAATGATTTATTTTATAATTTCATTGGAACGATATTTCATAGGTGCGGGCTTATGAACACTTCAAAAAATTGTTCATACAGTATACAGGATTGAAAGCTTTCCTTGATTATCAACGGAATAGGCCTCTAGGTCAGAAATACTTCTTCCACAATACCCAGTCGCCGGATAACAAGATACAGTTATTAGCAAAGAGATTGGCTTTGGACTCGGTGGATGTCAAAGATGTTGTGTTTGACCCATATAGGAATGTCAGAGGAGTTTACTTTCAAAGACATGACAATGTTTCATTTTACAATGGATCGTTATTTCATCCAAAAGGATTTGTTATGCACAACCCTCGCCGTGTAATGCACCAACTCGGGTACAAGCAGATAGATCTCACGGATACATCTTATCATAAATTTTCTCATGACTTTCCTCAATGCCAATCAAATGAGAACCATACTCTCGTAGTTTACGACCCAGAACCTATTCTTGCACATTGGAGTGAAAGGGAAGAAGAATAACTTGTGATGGATACTGATGATTGGGAATTGGCTCAGAACGGTTATGAGAGTAAACCAACATTCCTAATAGGCCATTTTATAGTTCTCGCATCCTTGTGTTGTACACCCGGATACCGTAGATGTTCCTCCACCACCAGCACGTCCCTCCACAACTCCAGATATTGTACCCGGACTTCTACAGTTGGTTACGTTGTTGGTACATACGTCTTGTTCATTAATATTCTTTTAATCTATATCTATGAATTTATACAATTGTACATACTAAGTACATGTTTAAAATTTTCTTAATAGCGTCAGCGGATTGGAAATTTGTCAAAGTTCTTTAAGAAGAAGAACAAGAAAGGAGAGGTGCTGACCAAGATAGAAATGGAGACCGTCGTGGAAAAGATAGACAAAATTGAAGATCTAAAGGCAACATAATTGTGGGGAGAAAGAAAGAAGAGGGTTCACAAGAAGCCAAGAACCGAGTGATCGGGTGTTTCTTCTATAATATTAGTGTGGTTTGAACAATCTAGTGTTGGTTTATGTTTGTTTGTGAGTCTTGAACAATGTGTTTGTTTATGTGTCTTGCTATACTCTTTTCTTGACTTGGTTTATGTTTGATTTGTTTTCGGTTTGGAACCACATAACTTTGGAGTTTATTCTTTGATACAATGTAGTATTGTTATTATATTTATTATGTTGATAAACTTGTGTGAAATTACATCTTTTACAGAGTTTGAATCTCCTAAGATCGCATAAATTTCTGAGGTTTATACAGTTCCGGCATGCTCGATAAGAGTAAACATAATGTCGGTTTCCTAAATGATAGATTTATGCCATGGTTATGATTTGAATTTGAATGTCGGTTCACTTCATTAAAAGTTAAACCTGTTGTTTGATAACCGGCATTGCATAGTATCATACTTCCATGCCAGAACCGTATACATAAATTCAATTACATTCCTTAATGTTCCGGCATGGATTGTGAGGGTTGGTAGGTTTGGAAAACCCACAATAAAATACTGCAAGTGCACAGTGTCTAACTTGTAGAACAATGACAAGTACAGGTCGTTCCCGCGAGGAGTGTGAAATACAACTACTAACTAATATCTAAAGTAACCAATCGACAAGATGATGTTTAACGATTTTTCAGGAGTTTGGAACAAAATGATATAATATAAAAATGATTCTAACAATTAACAAAATGAGAATGGGTTGCTAGGGTTTTCGGTTTCCACCAATTAACTATGCAAACTCTACTAATCATTAAAAATATATTCCATGCATTATCAAATATTGTTTCTCCACTATAGTTTCCTTCGCTTCATGGGTAGTGATTCTAAAGCATTACCTATCAATCCTTGCATACCACATCTAGGGATTTAACCGAAGCACGAAATATCAATTCAGAAGCATAAATAATCAAGAAAATCACATAAACGATTAAATGCCAAGCTATATGAAGAAGAACTATTAATCAATCAAATCATTATTAATCATATCAATGTAGAGTTTACACAATAAAATTGGTTTCTACCTAAACCCTAACATGGCTCTAGCTAAACATGGCTTTCTCAAAAGCCATAAACATATTAAAATTAAACTCTAGTTAATGAAAAATGAAGAATCAAAAACAAAACTTCAAAACCCTTCTCTCCTTACAACACTATGGCCCGCTTCCCCTCTCAAATAATTACCCCCTTATTATACACCTTCCATTTCTTTTATTTCATTAATGAAAGTATCAAAATAAATTATTCTACAAAATATCTTGCATGCAAGTTGATGTCGTCATCAGTATCTTTCCCCAAATAGTATTGCCACCTCGTTCTTCTAATGAAATAATAAACTCCCCTTATTTCCAAAATCTCCAAAATGAAGAAAGAATTATTTTATTTACAAAATAGTCACCTGTAAATATTCCTCAATTAATTCTTCACATGACAAATAAATTATCTTTCTCGGTGGAATATCATTAGTATAAAACAAGGTTTGGACAAGTTAGCCTTTGTTAGTGGTGGTCAGGATTTGTCCAGACAAAGATAAATCAAGGGCTGTGGTTCCTCAGACCACCCCCTACATCTCGCACGTGTGGCGTTCATTACAATATTATGAATGAAAAATGATCACTCAAGTCAAGATATGGAACTTCAAAAATGATAATGGGGAGGTTCGAACTCATGACCTATTGTGTCATAAGAGTGGCCTCTAACCAGTGTTCCACCTTGGTTGGAATTGATAGAAAAACTAAATCAACAGTGGTGATTTGTTCAACTTAATAGCCCGTTCGTTTGGGAGAATTAGAATCCTAGGAATTCAATTATGGGGTAATCTAATTCTTGGAATTGGATTCCAAGGAATTCGATTCCAATCCAAAAAATTCATGTTCGGTTGAGGTAATTCAATTACCTTTGTTATTACCCCGGAATCCAATTCCATTGCATCATTGGACCAATACAATGGAAATATATCATTTTGGAGGGAATTGGATTCCTAGGAATTGAAATTCCCAATTACATAGAGTTCATTTGCCCCGTTCGGTTCAAGGAATTGGACGCATTCCCTAGGAATTGGATTCCTAGGAATTGAATTCTCCCAACCGAACGGGCTATAAATACCATAATTGCTTTATTAATTAGTGTTTCACTAATTGCACATAATAAATAATGTATTCATTATAAAGTGCTTCATTAATTAGTGTTTCACTAATTGCTCATAATAAATGACTAATCGTTTTTTAATTATAAATGTTTTCTTAATTAATTATAATATTTATTTCTATTAATAAGTAATTTTGATAAATAATATCAATAGACATTTTCTGAGACAATAAGTAGTAGAAGAGATGGAGGTCGAAAGATTAGTGGTGGTTAAGGGCGGAGCCAAGCACAATTATATTTATTTTTGTTCTTTTATCGTAAAATTGGATACAAAGTCCATTTTTCACATGTATCCAACTTGCCAAGAATTTTTTCTCCCTCTCTCCTCAAAATCCTAGCTCCGCCCCTGGTTTGTGGTAGAAGAAGTAGTGACGGTGAATGTTGGTGTGTAGTGATGGACAATATTAATTTTATGTTTTCGTTACAACATCGATAACATCGTAGTGTGGAAGATGTGGTTGGTTGTTTTTAACCCTTTTGATAAATGAAGGTACCATATATTTCAGGGATGATATCATACAAGACAATATTTTCATGATCGTAGTTGGATCACCCAAATGATACCCCTGTTATCTTTGGTACTATATCGTATAAATCATGATTTTTAAATATTAAAATAAAATTGATTGCAATACAAAAAAGAATATATACACGGAAAACAAATAATGAAACTAATCGATTGACGAAATTTTACTCAATCTAAACCTCATACATGGCATTTGTGATTGAAAATTAGAATTGCGTCCAACAACCTACATGGGATAGGCGGCAGTGGTGGAGTCAAAAATTGACATTGAGGAAGCCTTTTTTTTTTTTAAAGAAACATGTAAACATTGGTGGACTAAACCATAAATATATATGGACAAAGTACTATTTATAAAATAAACTAAAAAAATTATGTAGTTATTAAAAATTTAAAGGGTTAGAGCCAGGTTAGTCAACCCTTGGCTCCGCCACTAGGTGGTGGTGGATTCATATGGTTTTATGGTGGTGGCGGGTATTGGTGAACAAAAACATATTATGCAAATTTCGTGACATCACAAAATGTGTAATATTATATTATAAAGTATAAAACGTGGTTGATCATTCTAATGTTAAAATAAACTAGATAAAACACATGTCCATTTTAAAAAATTGGTGCAATCAATTGTCATGTTATTTAATAACTAAACGAACGACACGAATCAAGATCAGAACATATGAAATTATTTATTATCGATTTGTTTATGTAAAGAGTGGTCAGGATTTGTCCTTGGCAAAGATAAATTTACCGCTGGGGTTTTTTGAACTTAACCATTTTTAAAGGTTTTATTAATTAGTGTCTCATTGATTGTTCATAATGATTAATTAAATTTCTATTATAAATGTCCCTTAATAATTTAACATAAATACATAATTTTATTAATAAATAATTTTACTAAAAACTATATTAATTCTAATGGTGGTAGTGGAAGTAGGGTTAGTATAAGTGGTGGCGGGTTTTTTTGAATAGTGGAGGCGGTAACATTACTATTGCTGGAAGAAATAGTGGCGGTGGATGGTTTTTATGGTGGTGGGTGTTGGTAATAGTAGTGTATAATAATAGTTTTTGCTTTTTAGTGAGTTTTATTGACCAAGTAAAAAAAATAATCTTCACAAAACATGCAACATTGTATTGTGAAAGATGTAATCGGTTGTTTTTAACATGATTGATAAGGACAAAAACCAAATATTTCGAGGATGATACCGGAACATATAAGACAATATGATTATGACTGTTCGATAACACTTATTATGCAAAGGCAATTGGTGTACCCGCGTAAGAGACCATTATCGCTCTCTCAAGTACTATTACATTCTTTTTCCTGAAAGACCATCAATGTCGAGTTGTTTCGCGACAACTACCTACAAAGACAACAACTTTCACTCAATTACCGATGTAAAACCTTATTGATCGGGAAAATGTATTTGCATTCTAAAATATTTGTTTGAAAATTATGTTTGTTCATCAAAATCATCATAAAAACTCTAAATCATAAATCTAAATTTCGCCTCCGAATTTTATAGAATATTTTTTATATATTACATTCTGAAATCATGTGACCTCTTGATGACAAATCAACAATATAAAATTACGGATCAATATGTGTAGGTTTTATTCACTGGGTTAGAAGGCAGAGTAGACACAGATGGGTAGATCACACAATGCAGAACATGACTGAGAATACTTCAATAATTTGGTCAAGAGATAAGGTCAAAATTTTAAGATTAACTTTCTATAGGACTAATTAGACCGGCTTCGATAGGAGCTAACTAAAATATGGATTAATAATAATTTTCACGTAAGACAATTGCAAAACATAGTTTGGCTAACTCTGCCTATGTAAAGAGTGGTCAAGATTTGTCCTTCCTCAATTGCTATGTTATGTGAGAAGAAGGTGATATCTAAGATTGAGGTATAATTCAAATCTATTAGATTCACACCATTTACAACTGGATGCCTTGAAAAAAATTTAGGTGTTGTTATTATTATTACAGGAAAGGGATACATTTACATTGACCACACTTGCGCAAATAGCTCACTTCGCAAATGATTGGTGTTGCATGTACTTTCTAGAATGCAATGAGGAATTTGAGGAAACAAGGCACTAGAAGCAGTGTTCGGAGTATTTTGGATATAGTAACTTAGACCCGATGTAATACTTATGTTCTTTTTTTTTTTAGTTTTTCCACAATCTGTTTATTTAATAAAAATGAACATTGCAAATACATAACATCAACAAAAATTAGACAAATTACGTTTGACAATAATGGATACTGACGGAAATGGCAAAAGAAAGGAATTGTTGTAGAAGAATTGTTGGATATACAACGGATTACTTGATACGAATGAAAGAAGTATAACTATTTCGATTCTGAAATCACATAAAGTTCACAGTAGAAGATGACATCAAGTTTAAAGTTAGTAACAAACATAATATGGCTAACTAAAATGTTAAAAAAAAGATATATAAACTTAGAAAGTCGAGGGACTTGAAGAGGCCAATTTTGAAAACTACAATCTTAGAAAGCAACGATCCATAATACCATAAATTTTTTTTAATAAATATTCAACGTAGAATATGTCAACTTTTGGCAAAGGATCTATTGACAACCTATTAATTTGAAATAGGATCAGGGAGTACAATATGTGTTCAAGGTTCTTTATGAGGTAATGTGTTGCCATATTGTATTCCAAGTGAAGGTAGGAACATACGGAAGTGACAAAATGTCCAAGACTTTTGAAGTTACCAAAGCCTTTGTTAAGACGAATTGCTGGGCACAATACTTTGCAGAAGATTTAATGGCAGAGGTTCGCATATATACAATCCCCTCGAAAAGGTAATGGGTACACATTTTAAACATCGTCATCTAATAGTTTGTATCATTCGTTCGATGCAAAAAAAAATACTATTCTCTGCCTATTTGGAGGATCAACAACATGATAATGATAGATGAGTCAGCTGGAGCGAAATAGGTGCATGTGGAGACTTTGATGGACGATATTGATTTAGTTGATTTCACTGAGATGAGCGCTGCTAACGATATATTTCCAAAAAATATTTAAACTTCCATGTTCATGTAGAGAATTATCTCATTATAAGCAATGAACCTAAATAAAAAAGTATTTGGAACTTAAGATTATATTTCTTTCGTTTGAGAAAATCTCCGGCGGTAAAATATTAAAGGAAAAACAAAGAAAAAAAGAGAGGAAAATCCCAACTATTTTTATGACAAACATATATTAAATCATACGGAGTTGATAAGTATTCGGGACACAAATTATACGATATATTAAAAATGAACCAACATCATGGCCTGTGCCGTTACGGCACGGGTTAAGGGCTAGTATTTGTAATAAAGTGAGAAAGATAAAATAGTTCTCATTTTCAGTTTCCATGTGCCAACCCCACTTTGATTTCAATTCCTTTGTTGCGTTTTTGCCTCGCCTATGAAACAATTCTATGATGCTGATATATATGGAGATACCAGGCCAACTACATTTTGTCATTTTTGTCATTGTGGTTGCTGATATATGGAAATACCAAGCCAACCCATTTCATCATTGTAGTTGCTGATATATGTAAATACCAGGCCAACCCGGCTGCTGATACATGGAAATACTAGGCCAGCATAATAAGTGTTGCTGATATATAGGAATACCAGGCCAACCCCATTTCATTGTTGCTGATATATAGAGATACCAGGCCAGCATAATAAATGCTGCTGATATATAGAAATATCAGGCCAGCATAATAAGTGTTGCTGATATATAGAAATACCAGGCCAGCATATTTGATCATTGTGGTTGCTGATATATGGAAGTACCATGCCAACCACATTTTGCCATTTTCGTCGCAAACACTATTAAGTCTCACATTTTGTTGTTTATTCGTTGGATGATCGAATTCATTTGTAGTTTCTACAAAAGCACTAAAATAGTATTAGTAACTAAAATATTGTATCCTAGCAATTATAAATATGGGTATAAAATGTAGCATTTACATGCTTATCAACACCCCCACACTTATATTTTGCTAGTCCTCGAGCAAAACAGAGATATAATGCAATTTATTTTTTATTTTAAAAAAAAATGAAAATAATAATAATGGATAATCACCCACTCCCCCACACTTAAACATTACATTTTCCTTAATGTAGTTGAGTCATCCAACGTAGAAATTAAGATGGGAAATGAAAAAAATAAAAAAATAAAAAAAGAGATAGAGTAGAATGAACAAATCTGATTGGTTGACTCCCATGAAGCGAAATGTATTTGTTTCCATGCATTCAGTAGCACACAATCTCAAACAAGGTGGGGTTAGTACCCCAAGGTAAGCTGCGAATCATATATATAAAGCCTGAAAAATTGGGGATTAACCCAACTAATCAGTTTTGATGAAAAGATGATCCTGCAACAATGATGATTAGTACCCAGATAGCAAAAACTGAACTTAGTCTTATACAGAACATTCACATAAGCTTTTAGAAAATCACGATCCGAGAAACAAGGGATCAACGGAACAATGATATCGTGACTAGTTGGCCCATTATCATCTACAACGGTTTCATTATTAAGGGTCAAGGTCAGAGCTTAGAATCTCATAGTTTTTCATCTTGCCTCTGCAAATCGGCACAAATCTCGGCGATCGAATTGGAGCAACTCAGTCCAAGATCTATCGATACTGGATACGGTTTTCATTATAGCATAATCTTAATTATAATCAAGGCTTAAATTCAATGATTAGCGGCTAAATCGAGAGTGTATTTCTAATTTCAAAACAAGGATGACTACTGATACATCAGTTTCTGGTCCCGGGACTCTGAAGAACAAAGGTCAGATCCCTGATGAGGAACAAGAATTGGTTGCTCTCGATAAGGTAAACACCAAATCGTACGCTAATATTGTTTCAAATTTCAAACCAATGGACTTTGATTCTTCAAACCTGGAAAAACTGTGCTTCAACGGATCTAAAGTATCGATTCGTATATCGGAAGAGGAATATCAAAAAGGTGTGCAAGACTGTAAGAATTGCTTAATAGGGAGACTTGTGCTTCCGAAGGGATCGGATCCCTTGAACATGTCTCAGATCCATGAAAGACTTACCACTACTTGGAATATCAAATATTGGGTGATCTCCACTTTAGGCAAAGGATTTTTCTTCTTCAAATTCGCTTGTGAGGAAGATGTTTCTTTTGTGCGATCTGCAGGACCGTGCAACATCAAACCAGGTATCATCCACTTCAGAAAATGGGTTCCTGATTTCAACCCTCAAATTCATAACCAATCTCTTGCTCAGGTTTGGATCCGAATTTTTGGTTTAAGTTATGAATATTGGAGACCTAAAACCCTGTTTGAAATCTCTAGCGCTATAGGTGGTCCCCTGTATATTGATAGAGCTACTTTAACAAGAAGCTTTGGATTATATGCTAGAGTTTTAGTTGAGATGGATATATCCGGCAAGCAGATAAAAGAAATTTGTGTTGAGAGAGAAAAACATTTTTTCGACATCAAAGTTACTTATGAAAAAATCCCTTCCTACTGTCAATTCTGCAAAATAATAGGTCATGTAGAAGGCTTTTGCAAAAAAAAAAACATTTTCAGCAGAGCAATGCCGTTGTGTTGAACAAGGAGACTACAACTCAGACAAAGAAAAACAATGTTCGGAAAAAAAAAAAAAAAAAGGAAAAGAAAAGAAACCTTACAAAGAGGGTAACACAAGCAATGCTGTAGAAACCACACATCAGGAGGTCAGTGTCCTAACAGCAATTACTTTGGAGGCCTCTGATTTGAAGAATATGGGGGATGAGATGACAGAGAGTGCTCCACCAACAAAGGAGAAAAATCAAGAAGACTATACGATTATTACAAAAGAGGCTACCATTGAGGAGGCTAATTGGAAGTGGGCACTCAACAAGAGGAGGACGCTGTAAGTGTTGAAAATTTAGACGAAACAGATGAAGAGGCTGAGACAAATGAAGAGGTGGTTGTGAAAAAGTCGATCTCGTATGCGGATACAGTTACCACTGCTCAGGAAGGAGTGAATGCAGAGACTATGCTGGATGCAGTCGCCGGTGCTCAAGCAGGAGTTGAAGCGATAGATAAGAAGGCGGTGATAGTGGCCGAGGCGGATGCAGTTGATACTGCACAGGAAGGAATTACAGTGAAATATGGGAATACAGAGGAGGTGATGGATGCGGCTGACACTGCTATGTCAGGAGTTGTAGTGGTAAATGCCGAGGTAGTCAAAGAAACACCTCCGGATGCAAAGGAGAAGGACTTTGTAACTGTGGTGTCTAAATCTCAAAGCAAAAAAAGACAGAAATAAAACTAAAAAGGAGCTGGTGGTATCTCACCCTAAACCTTGGACTATGCGTCCAAGGATTGATGCTATTCCCCATCAATGAGAACACTTTACTGGAACTTGCGTGTCTTTGGCAACGCAGATACTCAGATGGTGTTTCAAAATTATTGTAGTAATTTTTCACCGGATTTAGTTTTTATTGCAGAACCCTGGATTTCTTTCTCTTCGATCTCGGCGGATTACTGGAATAAGCTTAGGTTGAAGTTGGTGGCTCTTAATGATATGGGAGCAAGCAAGTCAAACTTATGGTGTCTCTGTGCTAGTCACATTAAGGTCAATGAAATCTCTAACTCAGTGCAGCTGATCTCGTGCAAAGCTATGCTGGGTGGCATGGATTACTATATTGCAGGGGTTTATGCGGCAACTTCCTATATTGCGCGTCGAGACTTGTGGTTTCAACTTACTGGTTTGCTGAATAATGTGTTGGGGCCGTGGTGTTTAATTGGAGACTTCAATGCGGTGCTGGGAGCTCATGAGAAATCTAAAGGGCCGCCTCCGAATCGTATCTCCTGCGATGAGTTCTTAGCCTTCTCTGAGCTGAAAGACCTCCATCATTTGGATACGAGGGGTGCACAGTTCACCTGGAATAATGGCAGGCGGGGAAGACATAACACTGAGATTCTTCTCGATCGTGCTATCTACAACGACAACTGGCTGGACTCGTAGGATGCTACAATCTGCAGCACCTTGCCAAGGGTTAAATCCGATCACTTCCCTTTACTGCTTGAGGCGACCAAGGGTGACAATTATTTCGCTTCTTCTTTTAAATTTCAATGCGCGTGGTTGAATCATCATGGTCTATGAGATGTGATTACTCGCAGTTGGCAGCGCCAATTCTTTGGTTGTCCAATGTACGTGCTTATTCAAAAGCTTAAAGAGTTTAAGTCAGAGCTGAAGAGGCTTCTAATAATCTAGTAGATCCTCTAAAAACTCAAAAATATTTCTGGAGAGAAAAGTCAAGACTCATTTGGGTTAAAGATGGAGATGCTTTCACGAAGTTTTTCCACAAGTATGTGAAGATCAGAGCGGCCACCAACAAGCTTACTCATCTGAAGACAAATGACACCTTGCTGACCTCTCATGAGGATATCTTTAATCAAGTTATTAATTACTTTCAAAATCTTTATGACAATGATAATGTAACTACTTCTTCTGACTACGTTGAGCAGAACACTAGCAACAAAGTCTCCCTAGAAGACAATGTGGCGCTTACTGCTATTCCGTACAAGCTGGAAATCAAAACGGCAGTGGATGATATGAACGCTAATGGTGCTCCGGGGCCGGACGGCATTGGTGGTATCTTCTTCGCATCCTTCTGGGACATCGTGGGTTCAGATGTGATCAACTCAGTGCAATCCTTCTTCCGTAATGGGTGGCTTATGCAGAATGCAAACCCAAGTAATGTTATTCTAATTCCGAAAGAGCCGGGAGCAGACGTGATTGAAAAATTTCGTTCTATTGCTCTTAGCAACTTTCATTTCAAAATTATCGGAAAAATTCTAGCTACTCGACTCGGCCCAATTGCGTCTAAAATAATATCTCCTAAGCAGCGAGCTTTTCTGAAGGGAAGAAGCATATTTGACTGCATTGGAATTACGTCGGAGGCGATAAACATGATAGACCACAAGTGCTTTGGAGGTAACATTGCCCTTAAGTTTGATATCCACAAGGCTTTTGATACTCTAAACTGGGATTTTCTTTTGAAATGTCTTCAAGGCTATGTCTTATGTGATAAAGTGGTAGAGTGGATTAGCTCCATTTTGCATTCTGCCAGACTATCCATTGTAATTAATGGGAAGGCTATGGGTTATTTCGACTGCAAAAGAGGGGTTCGGCAGGGAAATCCGTTGTCCCCAATTCTCTTTTGCTTGGTTGAGGAGGCTCTTAGCAATGCGATAGCAACGGCTTTCAATCAGGGGGCGATTCATCACATTTCTTCTCCGAGAGGTACGGTCTTCCCTTCTCATGTCCTGTATGCGGATGATATCATGGTCTTCTGTAGAGGAACTAAAAGAGATATAAAGAACCTTTTGCACATATTTGAGATGTATGGCGAAAATTCTGGCCAAATGATTAGTGTAGATAAGTGCACAGTGTATTGTAGTGCACATGCTCACAATAGAATCTCCCTTGTTTCATCTGCGTTTAACATCCCAATGGGAACTCTGCCTTTCCATTATCTGGGGGCTCCAATATTCAGAGGAAATCCGAGAACAGCTCACCTTCGTGCTATAATAGATAGAATTAAGCTGAACTTTACGACTTGGAAGGGTAATTCGCTTTAGATGATGGGGAGAGTGGAGCTTGTCCGATCTGTCATAACTAGTTCTGCCCTGTATAGCTTTCATACTTACAAATGGCCTAGGTCTTGCATCCAGACTTTAGAGCAGTGGATTAGAAACTTTGTTTGGTCTGGGGACATAAACAAACAACACCACAATACGGTAGCTTGGGAGAAAGTGTGCCTTCCTACTGCGGAAGGTGGTCTGGGAATAAAATCCATGAAAACTTTAAATGATACGTCCCTTATGAAAATGACGTGGAAGCTCTTAACAGTTCATTCGGAATTCAGTACCTTCGTCAAGTTGCGCTTTGCGGGGAGAACTTACAAAAAGTCTTCGATTTGGCATGGCTTCAAAGAGCAATGGACAATCATCAAATCTAATATGCTTTGGATGATGGGAAATGGGAATAAAATTGATTTCTGGAATGACATATGGTTCATAGGTATGGATATTTCAATTGCTGACTGTCTTGAGTTAAACAACTAAAACCTGCAAAACCTGGTGGCAGACTTTATTGAGCAGGGTAAGTGGAGGTTGCCGTATTACATGTCGGAGATTGACGGCAATATACAACATATGATCGAGGGAACTCCGATTGTTGTCAACATGGAAGACAAGCTCGTGTGAAAAGATATCATTTCAGGGGATATCAGCATGAAGGATGCATATGAATTTTACAGGAACAAACAGGTGGAGAAGCGGGACTTCAAAGACCTATGGGCCATTAAGATTCCTCCTCGTCGAGCTTGCACGGTGTGGAAATTGATGAACAACAGAATCACTACAGACGACAATGTGAAGTTCTATGGGGCTGACACGGCTAACTGCTGCGACCTCTGCCCAAAGCCGTGTTGTGCTGATTCTCAACAGCATTTGTTCTTAGATTATGAGTTTGCAAAGTCGATATGGAATTGGATAATGCTTCTGTTTCACCATACGCTGGACTGCTCGAATATGCATTCGGTATTCGCTTCAATCAGACGCTTCTCTGGATGTTCGCAGACCAAAATCCTGCTTTGGATTGCTGCAGTGAGCTCTATCTGGATGATATGGTTCTGCAGAAACTCGCTGAGGTTTGACCAGCGTCCTATTCACATCAATCTTGTTATCTCCCAGTTGGTAAACCTCATTGCGGAATTAGTTAAATACAGTGGAGGGTTTTCGTATTATATCGCTGCATATAAGGCTATTTTGGACACCCTTAGAGTCACCAGGCGGACCCCTAAAATGCCAAAAGCGGTGATGGTGAAATGGAAGCTCCCTCCCCAGGGCTGGATCAAAGCAAACAATGATGGTTGTTCAATCAGTCACCCAGGGCTGTCGGGCTGTGATGTAGTCTTCCGTGATGATCAAGGGAGGGTGCATGGATGTTTGGCGCAAAGCTTGGGTATCTCTGATTAAATATTTTTCTGAGTTTTCGTAGTAGTAATTAAGATTCGTTCTCTCGGAAGTTGTTAAGATTAAATTAAAAGGTTTAACGAAAATAATAAAAGAGAGAGTCACTGGGTTTAGGATTTCACCGCATTCATAACATAGGGTTCAATTTACTTATTCTCAACAATTTAAGCTCATTAAACAAAACAACACCGACTCTTATTTTTTTGCCAGAGTAGATCCTCAAAATATTAATTGTATCCCCTAAGCATAGATTATCTAAACAAAGCATAACCTATCTAATTGAATCACAACTAATTTAATCGAATCATAAATCAATTCAAAACAAGTGCAAAAGTCATATAGAAAAGAAAAAAAATTCACCCATGAATAAAATTCGGCTTCCTCCGTCGACCCAGTGTAGGGGTCTAGCTTCTCATGATAAAAACACACTCAAAAATATAATTTATGGCTCAAATGGTGTTTTTATTAAAGAAAACTAATAATACAACGTGTTTGCAACGCTTTACCGGTGTTACAAAGCCCACCGTTACAATGAAATTCCAAAACTGTTGCTAGGATTGCTGTTACAAAAAACAAATGTTTTACTCTGTCGCAGAAAACTGTCGTTCATGGGAAAGAACTATGACAGTTTAAAACGACAGACTACAAGTGTAGTCTGTTCTTCTTCTTCTTCTTCTCAGCAGCAGAGAAGTTGCTCTGCAACTCTTGATTCTTGTCCCCCAACTCTCGATATCCTTTATGTGACCCATACAATCCTTTTTATACCCGACAACATCCAAATCTCCACATTAACTGCCCAAAAATCTTCACAGTAACTCAATATTATTTGAGAATATTTTCTTTCCAGATACGGGAAATATCTTCCCTTTATTTCTTAATCACGCATCTTCTGCATCTCAGCACGTTTCTACACATCCCTTACTTGAGTCAATCTCTTGCCAGGCCGAAATTTCCACGTCACTTCAGCAAATCAACCTACGAATAACTCGTGTTCTTCTCACCTCACTGTTTTACCAAAACTTAGTGGATAAATCAACTTCTTCGAATCAACGTCCATTACCAAGCCTGTTTCATTGAAACAGGCCGAAACCATTACTAATTTGTCATTGAGTCGCACCCAAAACTCTTCCAGAAAATATCGAGGCAACTCCGAGACTTCTCACTGTGTTTCTTAAACTCTACGATCCCAGCCAAATTTAATCGATTCCAAGGACCTTACCAGACTTGTTTCACTCCATTAAGCTCATTCCAACCAAATTCAGTGATTGAATCTCACTGAACTTCTTCAAGAGTCGAACCCTAATTTTCCCGAAATGGTTTACTTTAAATCCATCACTCTATCCAATTCCAATCGAAACGGAAGCCATTACCACTCCTGTTAGGTCAATTAGAACAAACCCATTTAATTTCAGCTCTTGAATCTCACTAAAACTCATCCAAATATCGAACCCTAATTCTGGTGCTTCAAAACCCATTTTCCCGCCAAAAACGTATTTCAAAAAGTTGAAGATGAGGTGCCCCATATCCTGAACTGGAGTCCCTTTAGTAATTTGGGTATAAACAACAATTCCTGGGGTGCGAATAACCACAGGTTCCAAATAACAAAGAAGGTGCCCCTTAGCAATTAGACACCCCTTAGTAATTGAGGTGCCCCTTAACCGACATTGAGAATCCAAATAACACGTGTCCTTCAGGGTACAAAAACCACTTTTCGAGCAACTTTCTCCATAAGAGCTTATTCGACAAAAACACCTACAAAGAAGATTATTAGTGATAAAATTGAGACCTAGCTAATATAAATATGGGTATAAAATGGTGCACTTACGTGCTTATCAACACCCCCACGCTTATATTTTGCTAGTCCCGAGCAAAACAAGAAAATTGACCCGCTACATAGCTGGTCAAATAAAAGGAGACTTAGACCCGCTACACAGCTGGTCAAATAAAAAGAGACTTAGACCCGCTACACAGCTGGTCATGACAATTGCCACGTACACAAGACACACAATTTTTCTTTTTAGAGACCCGCTCCACAGCTGGTCATAACATACAAGAAAAAAAAGAAAAGACCCGCTACACAGCTGGTCATAAAATGCAAATGCAATTTATTTATTTTATTTAGACCCGCTACATAGCTGGTCATATAATGCAAAAATAAAATAAAATAAATTAGACCCACTCAACAGCTGGTCATATCATGCAAAAAAAAAAAAAATTTAGACCCGCTACACAGCTGGTCATAATATATATATATATATATTTAATTTTTTTAGAGAGACCCGCTACACAGCTGGTCATGATAAGCAAGAAAATTCCTGAAACATAAAAATAAAACGTTAATCACTCCCCCAAACTTAAATATTACATTGTCCTCAATGTAATTGAGTCAACCAACGTAAAAATTAAGATGGGAAATAAAAATAAACAAATAATTAATTATACCTTCTGGAATGTACATAAAAGATCCCCGTAAACTAATAACCTGAAAACTTGGGGATCGACCCAAAATACAATATTTACAAATGACAGCTTCACAATTATTTTATGGAAAAAATGGGACATTGAAACTGTCATAAAACAAAATTTACCCCTAAACCAAGTTTTTACTGCACATGGAAGTGCGTAAAGAACAAAGTATGGGGATTCTATTGAAACTGGGGAAATATTAATTGATTCATGCACGATATCAGGAATATGCAAGTCCTCTGGGTATTTAGATGAACAGTATTCCAATAAAATTTTGGAAGCACACAATCCTAACCCTAAATTAGGCAACTTTTGGAAGTCTAGGGGTCTAGAAACAACCGCTAAGTCGGGTGAATGATCTTGTGAGGTAGATTCATCTATGGAATTAGGCGAATCCTCCACACAATCATCCACATGGTCATATATATGTCCAGTCTGGGACAAAGAGTCACTATCAGATTCATCATCGTCGTCATTAAATAATTTTTGGCATTCCAATATTCTCAGTCTTTGTTCCAAACTAAGTGGTGTGTGTTTATAATACTTCTCATAAATCTCTAACGGAGATTCTTCACGTACCTCATGTGGAGCAGAAACTCCATACCGTTTCCTATGCATATATTCACCAAGCGTCATCTCTGATGAAGTTGCCTGATGATTTGAATTTCTGTGCATATATTCCGCCAGCGTCATCGTAGACGACGTCTCCTCAAAAGAAGTCATCATCCTGAAAAGAAATAGAAAAAGAAACGCATAAAAAGGAAGAAAAAAAAACTAAAATTAAAAGAAAATATTGTACAAAATAAAAATAAACCTAAAAATTAATAATCTAAAAACAAATCCGCGTCGCAACGGCGCCAAAATGATTAAAGATTTTTCTGAGTTTTCGTAGTAGTAATTAAGATTCGTTCTCTCGGAAGTTGTTAAGATTAAATTAAAAGGTTTAACGAAAATAATAAAAGAGAGAGTCATTGGGTTCAGGATTTCACCGCATTCATAACATAGGGTTCAATTTACTTATTCTCAACAATTTAAGCTCATTAAACAAAACAACACCGACTCTTATTTTTTTGCCAGAGTAGATCCTCAAAATATTAATTGTATCCCCTAAGCATATATTATCTAAACAAAGCATAACATATCTAATTGAATCACAACTAATTTAATCGAATCATAAATCAATTCAAAACAAGTGCAAAAGTCATATAGAAAATAAAACAAATTCACCCATGAATAAAATTCGGCTTCCTCCGTCGACCCAGTGTAGGGGTCTAGCTTCTCATGATAAAAACACACTCAAAAATATAATTTATGGCTCAAATGGTGTTTTTATTAAAGAAAACTAATAATACAACGTGTTTGCAATGCTTTGCCGGTGTTACAAAGCCCACAGTTACAATGAAATTCCAAAACTGTTGCTAGTGTTGTCATTATTAAAAAACAAATGTTTTACTCTGTCGCAGAAAACTGTCATTCATGGGAAAGAACTATGACAGTTTAAAACGACAGACTACAAGTGTAGTCTGTTCTTCTTCTTCTTCTTCTTCTTCTTCTTCTCTGTAGCAGCAGAGAAGTTGCATTGCAACTCTTGATTCTTGTCCCCCTACTCTCGATATCCTTTATGTGACCCATACAATCCTTTTTATACCCGATAGCATCCAAATCTCCACATTAACTGCCCAAAAATCTTTACAGTAACTCAATATTATTTGAGAATATTTTCTTTCCAGATACGGGAAATATCTTCCCTTCACGCATCTTCTGCATCTCAGCACGTTTCTACACATCCCTTGGTTGAGTCAAACTCTTGCCAGGCCGAAATTTCCACGTCACTTCAGCAAATCAACCTACGAATAACTCGTGTTCTTCTCACCTCTCTGTTTTACCAAAACTTAGTGGATAACTCAACTTCTTCGAATCAATGTCCATTACCAAGCCTGTTTCATCGAAACATGCCGAAACCATTACTAATCTGTCATTGAGTCGCACCCAAAACTCTTCCAGAAAATATCGAGGCAACTCGGAGACTTCTCATTATGTTGTTTCAACTCTACGATCCCAGCCAAATTTAATCGATTCCTAGGACCTTACCAGACTTGTTTCACTCCATTAAGCTCATTCCAACCAAATTCAGTGATTGAATCTCACTGAAATTCTTCAAGAGTCGAACCCTAATTTTCCCGAAATGGTTTACTTTAAACCCATCACTCTAGCCAATTCCAATCGAAACGGAAGACATTACCACTCCTGTTAGGTCAATTAGAACAAACCCATTTAATTTCAGCTCTTGAATCTCACTAAAACTCATCCAAATATCGAACCCTAATTCTGGTGCTTCAAAACCCATTTTCCCGCCAAAAACGTATTTCAAAAAGTTGAAGATGAGGTGCCCCATATCCTGAACTGGAGTCCCTTTAGTAATTTGGGTATAAACAACAATTCCTAGGGTGCGAATAACCACAGGTTCCAAATAACAAAGAAGGTGCCCCTTAGCAATTAGACACCCCTTAGTAATTGAGTTGCCCCTTAACCGACATTGAGAATCCGAATAACACGTGTCCTCCAGGGTACAAAAACCACTTTTCGAGAAACTTTCTCCATAAGAGCTTATTCGACAAAAACACCTACAAAGAAGATTATTAGTGATAAAATTGAGACCTAGCTAATATAAATATGGGTATAAAATGGTGCACTTACGTGCTTATCAACACCCCCACACTTATATTTTGCTTGTCCCGAGCAAAACAAGAAAATTGACCCACTACACAGCTGGTCAAATAAAAAGAGACTTAGACCCGCTACACAGCTGGTCAAATAAAAATAGACTTAGACCCGCTACACAGCTGGTCATGACAATTGCCACGTACATAGGACACACAATTTTTTCTTTTTAGAGACCCGCTCCACAGCTGGTCATAACATACAAGAAAAAAAAAGAAAAGACCCGCTACACAGCTGGTCATAAAATGCAAATGCAAATGCAATTTTTTTTTTTTTTAGACCCGCTACACAGCTGGTCATATAATGCAAAAATAAAATAAAATAAATTAGACCCGCTCAACAGCTGGTCATATCATGCAAAATTTTCTATTTTTTTTAGACCCGCTACACAGCTGGTCATGATAAGCAAGAAAATTCCTGAAACAGAAAAATAAAACATTAACCACTCCCCCACACTTAAATATTACATTGTCCTCAATGTAATTGAGTCAACCAACATAAAAATTAAGATGGGAAATAAAAATAAACAAATAATTAATTATACCTACTGGAATGTACATAAAAGATCCCCGTAAACTAATAACCTGAAAACTTGGGGATCGACCCAAAATACAATATTTACAAATGACAGCTTCACAATTATTTTATAGAAAAAATGGGACATTGAAACTGTCAGAAAACAAAATTTACCCCTAAACCAAGTTTTTACTGCACATGGAAGTACGTAAAGAACAAAGTATGGGGATTCTATTGAAACTGGGGAAATATTAATTGATTCATGCACGATATCAGGAATATGCAAGTCCTCCGGGTATTTAGATGAAAAGTATTCCAATAAAATTTTGGAAGCACACAATTCTAACCCTAAAGTAGGCAACTTTTGGAAGTCTAGGGGTCTAGAAACAACCGCTAAGTCGGGTGAATGATCTTGTGATGTAGATTCATCTATGGAATTAGGTGAATCCCCCACACAATCATCCACAGGGTCATATATATGTCCAGTCTGGGACAAAGAGTCACTATCAGATTCATCATCGTCATCATTAAATAATTTTTGGCATTCCAATATTCTCAGTCTTTGTTCCAAACTAAGTGGTGTGTGTTTATAATACTTCTCATAAATCTCTAACGGAGATTCTTCACGTACCTCATGTGGAGAACAAACTCCATACCGTTGCCTATGCATATATTCACCAAGCGTCATCTCTGATGAAGTTTCCTGATGATTTGAATTTCTGCGCATATATTCCGCCAGCGTCATCGTAGACGACGTCTCCTCAAAAGAAGTCATCATCCTGAAAAGAAATAGAAAAAGAAACGCATAAAAAGGAAAAAAAAAAAAAATTAAAATTAAAAGAAAATACTGTACAAAATAAAAATAAACCTAAAAATTAATAATCTAAAAACAAATCCGCGTCGCAACGGCGCCAAAATGATTAAAGATTTTTCTGAGTTTTCGTAGTAGTAATTAAGATTCGTTCTCTCGGAAGTTGTTAAGATTAAATTAAAAGGTTTAACGAAAATAATAAAAGAGAGAGTCACTGGGTTTAGGATTTCACCGCATTCATAACATAGGGTTCAATTTACTTATTCTCAACAATTTAAGCTCATTAAACAAAACAACACCGACTCTTATTTTTTTGCCAGAGTAGATCCTCAAAATATTAATTGTATCCCCTAAGCATAGATTATCTAAACAAAGCATAACCTATCTAATTGAATCACAACTAATTTAATCGAATCATAAATCAATTCAAAACAAGTGCAAAAGTCATATAGAAAATAAAACAAATTCACCCATGAATAAAATTCGGCTTCCTCCATCGACCCAGTGTAGGGGTCTAGCTTCTCATGATAAAAACACACTCAAAAATATAATTTATGGCTCAAATGGTGTTTTTATTAAAGAAAACTAATAATACAATGTGTTTGCAACGCTTTACCGGTGTTACAAAGCCCACCGTTACAATGAAATTCCAAAACTGTTGCTAGTGTTGCATTTCTGAAAAACAAATTTTTTACTCTGTCGCAGAAAACTGTCGTTCATGGGAAAAAACTATGACAGTTTAAAACGACAGACTACAAGTGTAGTCTGTTCTTCTTCTTCTTCTTCTTCTCTGCAGCAGCAGAGAAGTTGCTCTGCAACTCTTGATTCTGGTCCCCTACTCTCGATATCCTTTATGTGACCCATACAATCCTTTTTATACCCGACAACATCCAAATCTCCACATTAACTGCCCAAAAATCTTCACCGTAACTCAATATTATTTGAGAATATTTTCTTTATTTTATTTCCATATACGGGAAATATCTTCCCTTTATTTCTTAATCACGCATCTTCTGCATCTCAGCACGTTACTACACATCCCTTGGTTGAGTCAAACTCTTGCCAGGATGAAATTTCCACGTCACTTCAGCAAATCAACCTACGAATAACTCATGTTCTTCTCACCTCCCTGTTTTACCAAAACTTAGTGGATAACTCAACTTCTTCGAATCAACGTCCATTACCAAGCCTGTTTCATCGAAACAGGCCGAAACCATTACTAATCTGTCATTGAGTCGCACCCAAAACTCTTCCAGAAAATATCGAGGCAACTCCGATACTTCTCACTGTGTTGCTTCAACTCTACGATCCCAGCCAAAATTTAATCGATTCCAAGGACCTTACCAGACTTGTTCACTCCATTATGCTCATTCCAACCAAATTCAGTGATTGAATCTCACTGAAATTATTTAAGAGTCGAACCCTAATTTTTTCAAAATGGTTTACTTTAAATCCATCACTCTAGCCAATTCCAATCGAAAAGGAAGCCATTACCACTCCTGTTCGGTCCATTAGAACAAACCCATTTAATTTCAGCTCTTGAATCTCACTAAAACTCATCCAAATATCGAACGCTAATTCTGGTGCTTCAAAACCCATTTTCCCGCCAAAAACGTATTTCAAAAGGTTGAAGATGAGGTGCCCCATATCCTGAACTGGAGTCCCTTTAGTAATTTTGGTATAAACAACAATTCCTGGGGTGCGAATAACCACAGGTTCCAAATAACAAAGAAGGTGCCCCTTAGCAATTAGACACCCCTTAGTAATTGAGGTGCCCCTTAACCGACATTGAGAATCCGAATAACACGTGTCCTCCAGGGTACAAAAACCACTTTTCGAGCAACTTTCTCCATAAGAGCTTATTCGACAAAAACACCTACAAAGAAGATTATTAGTGATAAAATTGAGACCTAGCTAATATAAATATGGGTATAAAATGGTGCACTTACGTGCTTATCAATCTCTAACTCTTTGTACGCGGAGCTGTGGGGAGTGATATATGCTGTGAGACTCGAAAGTTCTAAGGGTATTCAAAGACTTTGGTTGGAATGTGACTCTATCTTTTCTCTGCAGGCAATCAAGAATCCGAATATAGTGCCTTGGAAGCTTTTGATCCACTGGAAAAACTGTATGGCTTTTGCAGATTCTATTACTATGGTTTGCACTCATGTCTATCGTGAAGGCAATGCCGTAGCAGATCTGTTGGCGAAGCATGGAGCGACGGAGGAATCAAGGTGGTGGTCAAATACGCCGAACTTCATTAAGAGGAGCTGCGACTTAGACAGTTCGGAATTTTCGTTGTATCGCTTTCGTAACATGTAATTTGTAACTGGTGGCTGGTCCTTTGTTTTTGTGTTTGGTTTCCATCTTTTTTCCTCTTTCTATTCTTGGAGGTCAGGCTTAGCCCCCCTCCTTCTTTTTTTGCTCTTTTATTAAAATGGTCTGTTTTATAAAAAAAAGTCAAGGTCAGAGCTTTCTCAACTAATGGAACTAGTCGAGACTCAGTAAAAATTAGAGGTTCTAGTTTGGGTTTCCATTTATTAGTGTCTAGCAGCGGTGTGGAGTCTAGTAAAGCATTGACTTCACTAATAACACTATCATCATCAAAACAATACCCAAAATGATCTAAGCAAACCTCTAATGGATCTTCCGAGTGGCTCTTGCAAAAGCCTTGCGACTGCATACTTTCTTTTTCGCCCGCAGCACTTCAGTCTAAGGTACCTAAAAAAAATCAAACAAACTGCGTAAAAAGGATCTAAATAAAAAAAAAAAAAAAAAAATTATATACAAAAAAAAAAAATGAATCAGAGAGTATTTTGCAACCACTCCCCGGCAGCGGCGCCAAAAACGTGGTAGGTTTGGAAAACCCACAATAATATACTGCAAGTGCACAATGTCTAACTAGTAGAACAATGGCAAGTACATGTCGTTCCCACGAGGAGTATGAAATACTACTACTAACTAATATCTAAAGTAACCAATCGAAAAGATGATATTTAACAATTTTTCAGGAGTTTGGAACAAAATAATATTATATAAAAATGATTCTAACAATAAACAAAATGAGAATGGGTTGCTAGGGTTTTCGGTTTCCACCAATTAACTATGCAAACTCTACTAATCTTTAAAAATATATTCCACGCATTATCAAATATTGTTTCTCCGCTATAGTTTCCTTCGCTTCATGGGTAGTGATTCTAAAGCATTACAAAATTGATTTTTGGTACTATATCGTATAAATCATGTTTTTTTAATATTAAAATAAAATTGATTGCAATACAAAAAAGAATATATATACGGAAAACAAATAATGAAACTAATCGATTGACGAAATTTTGCTCAATCTAAACCTCATACATGACATTTGTGATTGAAAATTAGAATTGCATCCAACAACCTACATGGGATAGGCGGCAGTGGTGGAGTCAAAAATTGACATTGAGGAAGCCTATTTTTTTTTTTAAAGAAACATGTAAACATTGGTGGACTAAACCATAAATATATATGGACAAAGTACTATTTATAAAATAAACTAAAAAAATTATGTAGTTATTAAAACTTTAAAGGGTTAGAGCCAGGTTAGTCAACCCTTGGCTCCGCCACTAGGTGGTGGTGGATTCATATGGTTTTATGGTGGCGGGTATTGGTGAACAAAAACATATTATGCAAATTTCGTGACATCACAAAATGTGTAATGTTATATTATAAAATATAAAACGTGGTTGATCATTCTAATGTTAAAATAAACTCGATAAAACACATGTCCATTTAAAAAAAATTGGTGCAATCAATTGTCATGTTATTTAATAACTAAACAAACGACACGAATCAAGATCAGAACATATGAAATTATTTATTATCGATTTGTTTATGTAAAGAGTGGTCAGGATTTGTCCTTGGCAAAGATAAATTTACCGCTGGGTTTTTTTTGAACTTAACCATTTTTAAAGGTTTTATTAATTAGTGTCTCATTGATTGTTCATAATGATTAATTAAATTTCTATTATAAATGTCCCTTAATAATTTAACATAAATACATAATTTTATTAATAAATAATTTTACTAAAAACTATATTAATTCTAATGGTGGCAGTGGAAGTAGGGTTAGTATAAGTGGTGGCGGGTGTTTTTGAATAGTGGAGGCGGTAACATTACTATTGCTGGAAGAAATAGTGGCGGTGGATGGTTTTTATGGTGGTGGGTGTTGGTAATAGTAGTGTATAATAATAGTTTTTTCTTTTTAGTGAGCTTTTAGAAAATCACGATCCGAGAAACAAGGGCTCAACGGAACAATGCTATCGTGACTAGTTGGCCCATTATCATCTACAACGGTTTCATTATTAAGGGTCAAGGTCAGAGCTTCGAATCTCATAGTTTTTCATCTTGGATCTGCAAATCTCGGCGATCGAATTGGAGCAACTCAGTCCAAGATCTATCGATACTGGATACGGTTTTCATTATAGCATAATCTTAATTATAATCAAGGCTTAAATTCAATGATTAGCGGCTAAATCGAGAGTGTATTTCTAATTTCAAAACAAGGATGACTACTGATACATCAGTTTCTGTTCCCGGGACTCCGAAGAACAAAGGTCAGATCCCTGATGAGGAACAAGAATTGGTTGCTCTCGATAAGGTAAACACCAAATCGTACGCTAATATTGTTTCAAATTTCAAACAATGGACTTTGATTCTTCAAACCTGGAAAAACCGTGCTTCAACGGATCTAAAGTATCGATTCGTATATCGGAATAGGAATATCAAAAAGGTGTGCAAGACTGTAAGAATTGCTTAATAGCAGGGAAGCATGGACACACCAGTATTGGTACCGTGTCTGCGTCAGACACGCGTCGGACGCACGACACGCGTTGGACACCGACACGACGCACTTGTACAAATCTATACCTCATTTTTCTAATTGCGTAATCAAATTGGTTATGAAAATTAGTATAATAGTTAATATTTGTACATATGGGCTAACCTAATGGCATAAAAGTGAGTTTTTTCATGTATATGCATGATTAATGTATTTGATATACCATAATACTATGATATTAGTGTATAAAAAATATTTAGTTAATATATATATAAACGTGTCCGTGTCCTGATGATTTTGAATTTTGCCGGTCCCTGTGTCCGTGTCGTGTCACGTGTCCGTGTCAGTGCTTCCCAGCTTAATAGGGAGACTTGTGCTTCCGAAGGGATCGGATCCCTTGAACATGTCTCAGATCCATGAAAGACTTACCACTACTTGGAATATCAAATATTGGGTGATCTCCACTTTAGGCAAAGGATTTTTCTTCTTCAAATTCGCTTGTGAGGAAGATGTTTCTTTTGTGCGATCTGCAGGACCGTGCAACATCAAACCAGGTATCATCCACTTCAGAAAATGGGTTCCTGATTTCAACCCTCAAATTCAAAACCAATCTCTTGCTCAGGTTTGGATCCGAATTTTTGGTTTAAGTTATGAATATTGGAGACCTAAAACCCTGTTTGAAATCTCTAGCGCTATAGGTGGTCCCCTGTATATTGATAGAGCTACTTTAACAAGAAGCTTTGGATTATATGCTAGAGTTTTAGTTGAGATGGATATATCCGGCAAGCAGATAAACGAAATTCGTGTTGAGAGAGAAAAACATTTTTTCGACATCAAAGTTACTTATGAAAAAATCCCTTCCTACTGTCAATTCTGCAAAATAATAGGTCATGTAGAAGGCTTTTGCAAAAAAAAAACATTTTCAGCAGAGCAATGCCGTTGTGTTGAATAAGGAGACAACAACTCAGACAAAGAAAAACAATGTTCGGAAGAAAAAAAAAGGAAAGGAAACCTTACAAAGAGGGTAACACAAGCAATGCTGTAGAATCCACACATCAGGAGGTCAGTGTCCTAAGAGAAATTACTTTGAAGGCCTCTGAGTTGAAGAATATGGTGGATGAGATGACAGAAAGTGCTCCACCAACAAAGGAGAAAAATCAAGAAGACTATACGATTATTACAAAGGAGTCTACCATTGAGGAGGCTAATTGGCAGTGGGCACTCAACAAGAGGAGGACGCTGTGAGTGTTGAAACTTTAGACGAAACAGATGAAGAGGCTGAGACAAATGAAGAGGTGGTGATGAAAAAGTAGATCTCATATGCGGATACAGTTACCACTGCTCAGGAAGGAGTGAATGCAGAGACTATGCTGGATGCAGTCGCCGGTGCTCAGGCAGGAGTTGAAGCGACAGATAAGAAGGCGGTGACAGTGGCCGAGGCGGATGCAATTGATACTGCCCAGGCAGGAATTACAGTGAAAGATGGGAATATATAGGAGGTGATGGATGCGGCTGACACTGCTATGTCAGGAGTTGCAGTGGTAAATGCCGAGGTAGTCAAAGAAACAGCTCCAGATGCAAAGGAGAAGGACTTTGTAACTGTGGTGTCTAAATCTCAAAGAAAAAAAGACAGAAATAAAACTAAAAAGGAGCTGGTGGTATCTCACCCTAAACCTTGGACTATGCATCCAAGGATTGATGCTATTCCCCATCAATGAGAACACTTTACTGGAACTTGCGTGTCTTTGGCAACGCAAATACTCAGATGGTGTTTCAAAACTATTGTAGTAATTTTTCACCGGATTTAGTTTTTATTGCAGAAACCTGGATTTCTTTCTCTTCGATCTCGGCGAATTACTAGAATAAGCTTAGGTTGAAGTTGGTGGCTCTTAATGATAGGGGAGCAAGGAAGTCAAACTTATGGTGTCTCTGTGCTAGTCACATTAAGGTCGATTAAATCTCTAACTCAGTGCAGCTGATCTCGTGCAAAGCTACGCTGGGTGGAATGGATTACTATATTGCAGGGGTTTATGCAGCAACTTCCTATATTGCGCGTCGAGACTTTTGGTTTCAACTTACTGGTTTGCTGAATAATGTGATGGGGCCGTGGTGTTTAATTGGAGACTTCAATGCGGTGCTGGGAGCTCATGAGAAATCTAAAGGGCCGCCTCCGAATCGTATCTCCTGCGATGAGTTCTTAGCCTTATCTGAGCTGAATGACCTCCATCATTTGGATACGAGGGGTGCACAGTTCACCTGGACTAATGGCAGGCGTGGAAGACATAACACTGAGATTCGTCTCGATCATGCTATCTGCAACGACAACTGGACGGACTCGTGGGATGCTACAATCTGCAGCACCTTTCCAAGGGTTAAATCCGATCACTTCCCTTTACTGCTTGAGGCGACCAAGGGTGACAATTCTTTCGCTTCTTCTTTTAAATTTCAATGCGCGTGGTTGAATCATCATGGTCTATGAGATGTGATTACTCGCAGTTGGCAGCGCCAATTCTTTGGTTGTCCAATGTACGTGCTTATTCAAAATCTTAAAGAGTTTAAGTCAGATCTGAAGCGGTGGAACAAAGAAATATTTGGGGACATTCGCCTCAATGTTCAAAAAGCTATGGTGGATCTTGAAAAAATCCAGAATCGTATTGTGGATGAGGGCTACTCGGAGGTGCTGCACTCTACTGAGGTGGAGGCTTCTAATAATCTAGTAGATGCTCTAACAACTCAAAAAGATTTCTGGAGAGAAAAGTCAAGACTCAGTTGGGTTAAAGATGGAGGTGCTTGCACGAAGTTTTTCCACAAGTATGTGAAGATCAGAGCGGCCACCAACAAGCTTACTCATCTGAAGACAAATGACGCCTTGCTGACCTCTCATGAGTATATCTCTAATCATGTTATTAATTACTTTCAAAATCTTTATGACAATGATAATGTAACTACTTATTCTAACTACGTTGAGCAGAACACTAGCAACAAGGTCTCCCTAGAAGACAATGTGGCGCTTACTGCTATTCCGGACAAGATGGAAATCAAAACGGCAGTGGATGATATGAACGCTAATGGTGCTCCGGGGCCGGACGGCTTTGGTGGTATCTTCTTCGCATCCTTCTGGGACATCGTGGGTTAAGATGTGATCAACTCAGTACAATCCTTCTTCCGTAATAGGTGGCTTATGCAGAATGCAAACCCAAGTAATGTTATTCTAATTCCGAAAGAGACGGGAGCAGACGTGATTGAAAAATTTCGTCCTATTTCTCTCAGCAACTTTCATTTCAAAATTATCGGAAAAATTCTAGCTACTCGACTCGGCCCAATTGCGTCTAAAATAATATCTCCTAAGCAGCGAGCTTTTCTGAAGGGAAGAAGCATATTTGACTGCATTGGAATTACGTCGGAGGCGATAAACATGATAGACCACAAGTGCTTTGGAGGTAACATTGCCCTTAAGTTTGATATCCACAAGGCTTTTGATACTCTAAACTGGTATTTTCTTTTGAAATGTCTTCAAGGCTATGGCTTATGTGATAAAGTGGTAGAGTGGATTAGCTCCATTTTGCATTCTGCCAGACTATCCATTGTAATTAATGGGAAGGCTATGGGTTATTTAGACTGCAAAAGAGGGGTTCGGCAGGGAAATCCGCTGTCCCCAATTCTATTTTGCTTGGTTGAGGAGGCTCTTAGCAATGCGATATCAACGGCTTTCAATCAGGGGGCGATTCATCACATTTCTTCTCCGAGAGGTTAGGTCTTCCCTTCTCATGTCATGTATGTGGATGATATCATGGTCTTCTGTAGAGGAACTAAAAGAGATATAAAGAACCTTTTGCACATATTTGAGATGTATGGCAAAAATTCTGGCCAAATGATTAGTGTAGCTAAGTGCACAGTGTACTGTAGTGCACATGCTCACAATAGAATCTCCCTTGTTACATCTGCGTTTAACATCCCAATGTGAACTCTGCCTTTCCATTATCTGGGGGATCCAATATTCAGAGGAAATCCGAGAACAGCTCACCTTCGTGCTATAATAGATAGAATTAAGCTGAACTTTGCGACTTGGAAGGGTAATTCGCTTTTGATGTTGGGGAGAGTGGAGCTTGTTCGATATGTCATAACTAGTTCTGCCCTGTATAGCTTTCATACTTACAAATGGCCTAGGTCTTGCATCCAGACTTTAGAGAAGTGGATTAGAAACTTCGTTTGGTCTGGGTACATAAACAAACAACACCACAATACGGTAGCTTGGGAGAAAGTGTGCCTTCCTACTGCGGAAGGTGGTCTGGGAATAAAATCCATGAAAACTTTAAATGATGCGGCCCTTATGAAAATGACGTGGAAGCTCTTAACAGTTCAGTCGGAATTCAGTACCTTCGTCAAGTTGCGCTTTGCGGGGAGAACTTACAAAAATTCTTCGATTTGGCATGGCTTCAAAGAGCAATGGACAATCATCAAATATAATATGCTTTGGCTGGTGGGCAATGGGAATACAATTGATTTCTGGAATGACATATGGTTCATAGGTATGGATATTTCAATTGCTGGCTGTCTTGAGTTAAACAACTCAAACCTGCAAAACCTGGTGGCAGACTTTATTGAGCAGGGTAAGTGGAGGTTTCCGTCTTACATGCCGGAGCTTGACGGCAATATACAACATATGATCGAGGGAACTCCGATTGCTGTCAACATGGAAGACAAGCTCGTGTGAAAAGATAGCAATTCAGGGGATATCATCATGAAGGATGCATATGAGTTTTACAGGAACAAGCAGGTGGAGAAGCGGGACTTCAAAGACCTATGGGCCATTAAGATTCCTCCTCGTCGAGCTTGCACGGTGTGGAAATTGATGAACAACAGAATCGCTACAGACGACAATGTGAAGTTCTATGGGGCTGACACGGCTAACTGCTGCGACCTCTGCCCAAAGCTGTGCTGTGCTGAGTCTCAACAACATTTGTTCTTTGATTGTGAGTTTGCAAAGTCGATATGGAATTGGATATGCTTCTGTTTCACCATACGATGGACTGCTCGAATATGCATTCGGTATTCGCTTCAATCAGATGCTTCTCTGGATGTTCGCAGACCAAAATCCTGCTTTGGATTGCTGCAGTGAGCTATATCTGGATGATATGGTTCTGCAGAAACTCGCTGAGGTTTGACCAGCGTCCTATTCACATCAATCTTGTTATCTCCCAGTTGGTAAACCTCATTGCGGAATCAGTTAAATACAGTGGAGGGTTTTCGTTTTACATCGCTGCAGATAAGGCTATTTTGGACACCCTTAGAGTCACCAGGCGGACCCCTAAAATGCCGAAAGCGGTGATGGTGAAATGGAAGCTCCCTCCCCAGGGCTGGATCAAAGCAAACACTGATGGCTGTTCAATCAGTAACCCAGGGGTGTCGGGCTGTGATGTAGTCTTCCGTGATGATCAAGGGAGGGTGCATGGATGTTTAGCGCAAAGCTTGGGTATCTCTGATTAAATATTTTTCTGAGTTTTCGTAGTAGTAATTAAGATTCGTTCTCTCAGAAGTTGTTAAGATTAAATTAAAAGGTTTAACGAAAATAATAAAAGAGAGAGTCACTGGGTTTAGGATTTCTCCGCATTCATAACATAGGGTTCAATTTACTTATTCTCAACAATTTAAGCTCATTAAACAAAACAACACCGACTCTTATTTTTTTGCCAGAGTAGATCCTCAAAATATTAATTGTATCCCCTAAGCATAGATTATCTAAACAAAGCATAACCTATCTAATTGAATCACAACTAATTTAATCGAATCATAAATCAATTCAAAACAAGTGCAAAAGTCATATAGAAAATAAAACAAATTCACCCATGAATAAAATTCGGCTTCCTCCGTCGACCCAGTGTAGGGGTCTAGCCTCTCATGATAAAAACACACTCAAAAATATAATTTATGGCTCAAATGGTGTTTTTATTAAAGAAAACTAATAATACAACGTGTTTGCAACGCTTTACCGGTGTTACAAAGCCCACCATTACAATGAAATTCCAAAACTGTTGCTAGCGTTGCTGTTACAGAAAACAAATGTTTTACTCTGTCGCAGAAAACTGTCGTTCATGGGAAAGAACTATGACAGTTTAAAATGACAGACTACAAGTGTAGTCTGTTCTTCTTCTTCTTCTTCTTCTTCTCTGCAACAGCAGAGAAGTTGCTCTGCAACTCTTGATTCTTGTCCCCCTACTCTCGATATCCTTTATGTGACCCATACAATCCTTTTTATACCCGACAGCATCCAAATCTCCACATTAATCGCCTAAAAATCTTCACAAGAACTCAATATTATTTGAGAATATTTTCTTTCCGGATACGGAAATATCTTCCCTTTATTTCTTAATCACGCATCTTCTCGCATCTCAAAGACGTTTCTACACATCCCTTGGTTGAGTCAATCTCTTGCCAGGCCGAAATTTCCACGTCACTTCAGCAAATCAACCTACGAATAACTCGTGTTCTTCTCACCTCCCTGTTTTACCAAAACTTAGTGGATAAATCAACTTCTTCGAATCAACGTCCATTACCAAGCCTGTTTCATTGAAACAGGCCGAAACCATTACTAATTTGTCATTGAGTCGCACCCAAAACTCTTCCAGAAAATATCGAGGCAACTCCGAGACTTCTCACTGTGTTTCTTAAACTCTACGATCCCAGCCAAATTTAATCGATTCCAAGGACCTTACCAGACTTGTTTCACTCCATTAAGCTCATTCCAACCAAATTCAGTGATTGAATCTCACTGAACTTCTTCAAGAGTCGAACCCTAATTTTCCCGAAATGGTTTACTTTAAATCCATCACTCTATCCAATTCCAATCGAAACGGAAGCCATTACCATTCCTGTTAGGTCAATTAGAACAAACCCATTTAATTTCAGCTCTTGAATCTCACTAAAACTCATCCAAATATCGAACCCTAATTCTGGTGCTTCAAAACCCATTTTCCCGCCAAAAACGTATTTCAAAAAGTTGAAGATGAGGTGCCCCATATCCTGAACTGGAGTCCCTTTAGTAATTTGGGTATAAACAACAATTCCTAGGGTGCGAATAAACATAGGTTCCAAATAACAAAGAAGGTGCCCCTTAGCAATTAGACACCCCTTAGTAATTGAGGTGCCCCTTAACCGACATTGAGAATCCGAATAACACGTGTCCTTCAGGGTACAAAAACCACTTTTCGAGCAACTTTCTCCATAAGTGCTTATTCGACAAAAACACCTACAAAGAAGATTATTAGTGATAAAATTGAGACCTAGCTAATATAAATATGGGTATAAAATGGTGCACTTACGTGCTTATCAACACCCCCACACTTATATTTTGCTAGTCCCGAGCAAAACAAGAAAATTGACCCGCTACACAGCTGGTCAAATAAAAAGAGACTTAGACCCGCTACACAGTTGGTCAAATAAAAAGAGACTTAGACCCGCTACACAGCTGGTCATGACAATTGCCACGTACATAAGACACACAATTTTTTCTTTTTAGAGACCCGCTCCACAGCTGGTCATAACATACAAGAAAAAAAAGAAAAGACCCGCTACACAGCTGGTCATAAAATGCAAATGCAAATGCAATTTTTTTTTTATTTAGACCCTCTACACAGCTGGTCATATAATGCAATAATAAAATAAAATAAATTAGACCCGCTCAACAGCTGGTCATATCATGCAAAATGTTTTTTTTTAGACCCGTTACACAGCTGGTCATAATAAAAAAAAAAAAAATTTTTTTAGAGAAACCCGCTACACAGCTGGTCATGATAAGCAAGAAAATTCCTGAAACAGAAAAATAAAACATTAACCACTCCCCCACACTTAAATATTACATTGTCCTCAATGTAATTGAGTCAACCAACGTAAAAATTAAGATGGGAAATAAAAATAAACAAATAATTAATTATACCTACTGGAATGTACATAAAAGATCCCCGTAAACTAATAACCTGAAAACTTGGGGATCGACCCAAAATACAATATTTACAAATGACAGCTTCACAATTATTTTATGGAAAAAATGGGACATTGAAACTGTCAGAAAACAAAATTTACCCCTAAACCAAGTTTTTACTGCACATGGAAGTGCGTAAAGAACAAAGTATGGGGATTATATTGAAACTGGGGAAATATTAATTGATTCATGCACGATATCAGGAATAGGCAAGTCCTCCGGGTATTTAGATGAAAAGTATTCCAATAAAATTTTGGAAGCACACAATTCTAACCCTAAATTAGGCAACTTTTGGAAGTCTATGGGTCTAGAAACAACCGCTAAGTCAGGTGAATGATCTTGTGAGTTAGATTCATCTATGGAATTAGGCGAATCCTCCACACAATCATCCACAGGGTCATATATATGTCCAGTCTGGGACAAAGATTCACTATCGGATTCATCATCGTCGTCATTAAATAATTTTTGGCATTCCAATATTCTCAGTCTTTGTTCCAAACTAAGTGGTGTGTGTTTATAATACTTCTCATAAATCTCTAACGGAGATTCTTCACGTACCTCATGTGGAGCAGAAACTCCATATCGTTGCCTATGCACGTCATCTCTGATGAAGTTGCCTGATGATTTGAATTTCTGCGCATATATTCCGCCAGCGTCATCGTAGACGACGTATCCTCAAAAGAAGTCATCATCCTGAAAAGAAATAGAAAAAGAAACGCATAAAAAGGAAAAAAAAACTAAAATTAAAAGAAAATATTGTACAAAATAAAAATAAACCTAAAAATTAATAATCTAAAAACAAATCCGCGTCGCAACGGCGCCAAAATTATTAAAGATTTTTCTGAGTTTTCGTAGTAGTAATTAAGATTCGTTCTCTCAGAAGTTGTTAAGATTAAATTAAAAGGTTTAACGAAAATAATAAAAGAGAGAGTCACTGGGTTTAGGATTTCACCGCATTCATAACATAGGGTTCAATTTACTTATTCTCAACAATTTAAGCTCATTAAACAAAACAACACCGACTCTTATTTTTTTGCCAGAGTAGATCCTCAAAATATTAATTGTATCCCCTAAGCATAGATTATCTAAACAAAGCATGACCTATCTAATTGAATCACAACTAATTTAATCGAATCATAAATCAATTCAAAACAAGTGCAAAAGTCATATTGAAAATAAAACAAATTCACCCATGAATAAAATTCGGCTTCCTCCGTCGACCCAGTGTAGGGGTCTAGCTTCTCATGATAAAAACACACTCAAAAATATAATTTATGGCTCAAATGGTGTTTTTATTAAAGAAAACTAACAATACAACGTGTTTGCAACGCTTTACCGGTGTTATAAAGCCCACCGTTACAATGAAATTCCAAAATCATTTGCTAGCGTTAAGTCGTTACAGAAAAACAAATGTTTTACTCTGTCGCAGAAAACTGTCGTTCATGGGAAAGAACTATGACAGTTTAAAATGACAGACTACAAGTGTAGTCTGTTCTTCTTCTTCTTCTTCTCTGCAACTCTTGATTCTTGTCCCCCTACTCTCGATATCCTTTATGTGACCCATACAATCCTTTTTATACCCGACAACATCCAAATCTCCACATTAACTGCCCAAAAATCTTCACAGTAACTCAATATTATTTGAGAATATTTTCTTTCCAGATACGGGAAATATCTTCCCTTTATTTCTTAATCACGCATCTTCTGCATCTCAGCACGTTTCTACACATCCCTTGGTTGAGTCAATCTCTTGCCAGGCCGAAATTTCCACGTCACTTCAGCAAATCAACCTACGAATAACTCGTGTTCTTCTCACCTCCCTGTTTTACCAAAACTTAGTGGATAACTCAACTTCTTCGAATCAACGTCCATTACCAAGCCTGTTTCATCGAAACATGACGAAACCATTACTAATTTGTCATTGAGTCGCACCCAAAACTCTTCCAGAAAATATCGAGGCAACTCCGAGACTTCTCACTGTGTTGCTTCAACTCTACGATCCCAGCCAAATTTAATCGATTCCAAGGACCTTACCAGACTTGTTCACTCCATTAAGCTCATTCCAACCAAATTCAGTGATTGAATCTCACTGAAATTCTTTAAGAGTCGAACCCTAATTTTTCCGAAATGGTTTACTTTAAATCCATCACTCTAGCCAATTCCAATCGAAAAGGAAGCCATTACCACTCCTGTTCGGTCCATTAGAACAAACCCATTTAATTTCAGCTCTTGAATCTCACTAAAACTCATCCAAATATCGAACGCTAATTCTGGTGCTTCAAAACCCATTTTCCCGCCAAAAACGTATTTCAAAAGGTTGAAGATGAGGTTCCCCATATCCTGAACTGGAGTCACTTTAGTAATTTGGGTATAAACAACAATTCCTGGGGTGCGAATAACCACAGGTTCCAAATAACAAAGAAGGTGCCCCTTAGCAATTAGACACCCCTTAGTAATTGAGTTGCCCCTTAACCGACATTGAGAATCCGAATAACACGTGTCCTCCAGGGTACAAAAACCACTTTTCGAGCAACTTTCTCCATAAGAGCTTATTCGACCAAAACACCTACAAAGAAGATTATTAGTGATAAAATTGAGACCTAGCTAATATAAATATGGGTATAAAATGGTGCACTTACGTGCTTATCAATCTCTAAATCTTTGTACGCGGAGCTGTGGGGAGTGATATATGCTGTGAGACTGGAAATTTCTAAGGGTATTCAAAGACTTTGGTTGGAATGTGACTCTATCTTTGCTCTGCAGGCAATCAAGAATCCGAATATAGTGCCTTGGAATCTTTTGATCCACTGGAAAAACTATATGGCTTTTGCAGATTCTATTACTATGGTTTGCACTCATGTCTATCATGAAGGCAATGCCGTAGCAGATCTGTTGGCGAAGCATGGCGCGACGGAGGAATCAAGGTGGTGGTCAAATATGCCGAACTTCATTAAGAGGAGTTGCGAATTAGACAGTTCGGAATTTCCGTTGTATCGCTTTCGTAACATGTAATTTGTAACTGGTGGCTGGTCCTTTGTTTTTGTGTTTGGTTTCCATCTTTTTTCCTCTTTCTATTCATGGAGGTCAGGCTTAGCCCCCCTTCTTCTTCTTTTGCTCTTTTATTAAAATGGTCTGTTTTATAAAAAAAGTCAAGGTCAGAGCTTTCTCAACTAATGGAACTAGTCGAGACTCAGTAAAAATTAGAGGTTCTAGTTTGGGTTTCCATTTATTAGTGTCTAGCAGCGGTGTGGAGTCTAGTAAAGCATTGACTTCACAAATAACACTATCATCATCAAAACCATACCCAAAATGATCTAAGCAAACCTCTATTGGATATTCCGAGTGGCTCTTGCAAAAGCCTTGCGACTGCATACTTTCTTTTTCGCCCGCAGCACTTCAGGCTAAGGTACCTAAAAAAAATCAAACAAACTGCGTAAAAAGGATCTAAAGAAAATCAAAAAAATAAAATTATATACAAAAATAAAAATAAAAATATGAATCAGAGAGTATTTTGCAACCACTCCCAGGCAGCGGCGCCAAAAACGTGGTAGGTTTGGAAAACCCACAATAATATACTGCAAGTGCACAGTGTCTAACTAGTAGAACAATGGCAAGTACATGTCGTTCCCACGAGGAGTGTGAAATACTACTACTAACTAATATCTAAAGTAACCAATCGAAAAGATGATATTTAACAATTTTTCAGGAGTTTGGAACAAAATGATATTATATAAAAATGATTCTAACAATAAACAAAATGAGAATGGGTTGCTAGGGTTTTCGGTTTCCACCAATTAATTATGCAAACTCTACTAATCTTTAAAAATATATTCCACGCATTATCAAATATTGTTTCCCCGTTATAGTTTCCTTCGCTTCATGAGTAGTGATTCTAAAGCATTACCTATCAATCCTTGCATACCACGTCTAGGGATTTAACCGAAGCACGAAATATCAATTCAAAAGCATAAATAATCAAGAAAATCACATAAACGATTATATGCCAAGCTATATGAAGAAGAACTATTAATCAATCAAATCATTATTAAGCATATCAATGTAAAGTTTACACAATATAACTGGTTTCTACCTAAACCCTAACATGGCTCTAGCTAGACATGCCTTTCTCAAAAGCCATAAACATATTAAAATTAATCTCTAGCTAACGAAAAATGAAGAATCAAAAACAAAACTTCAAAACCCTTCTCCTTGTGACACTATGGCCCGCTTCCCCTCTCAAATAATCACCCCCTTATTATACACCTTCCTTTATTTTATTTCATTAATTAAAGTATCAAAATAAATTATTCTACAAAATATGTTGCATGCAAGTTGATGTCGTCATCAGTATCTTTCCACAAATAGTATTGCCACCTCGTTCTTCCAATGAAATAATAAACTCCCCTTATTTCCAAAATCTCCAAAATGAAGAAAGGATTATTTTATTTCCAAAATAGTCACGTGTAAATATTCCTCAATTAATTCTTCACATGACAAATAAATTATCTTTCTCGGTGGAATATATTTGTAATAAAGTGAGAAAGATAAAATAGTTCTCATTTTCATTTTCCATGTGCCAACCCCACTTTGATTTCAATTCCTTTGCTGCGTTTTTGCCTCGCCTATGAAACAATTCTATATTGCTGATATATATGGAGATACCATGCCAGCTACATTTTGTCATTTTTGTCATTGTGGTTGTTGATATATGGAAATACCAAGCCAACCCATTTCATCATTGTGGTTGCTGATATATGGAAATACCAGGCCAACCCGGCTGCTGATACATGGAAATACCGGGCCAGCATAATAAGTGCTGCTAATATATAGGAATACCATGCCAACCCCATTTCATTGCTGCTGATATATAGAGATACCAGGCCAGCATAATAAATGCTGCTGATATATAGAAATACCAGGCCTGCATAATAAGTGTTGCTGATATATAGAAATACCAGGCCAATATATTTGATAATTTTGGTTGCTGATATATGGAAGTACCAGGCCAACCACATTTTTCCATTTTCGTCGCAAACACCATTAATTCTCACATTTTGTTGTTTATTCATTGGATGATCGAATTCATTTGTAGTTTCTATAAAAGCACTAAAATAGTATTAGTAACTAAAATATTATATCCTAGATAATATAAATATGGGTATAAAATGTAGCATTTACATGCTTATCAAGGGTTCAAGAATGCCGGAAGTCTGAGGCTTGTTACATTTTATAATTATATAAAAAAAGATACAACTAACTCTAACTCCTCCTTTTTCTTCTCCATTGTAACTGTCGCACCAATTATCCCCCATTATAACCTCTACAAAATCCTTCATTCCATTATTTGACGGTTACAAACACCATTATTATCTAAAATGGAAACAGTTCCATCTTTCTATTCTTTTGTTTTCACTTAGCAATTCCAAAAGAGCTTTAAAAACCCCTAAACTCCATTCAATACTTCAAACCCGAAGAAGAATGGGTCCTCGCAAACCTCCTGAAAAACCAAAATATAATCCTGGTGGTAAATCGAAATCAGAAGCATCTATTGAACAAGATATAAGTAATGATAAGGGAATAGCAGATATGATGAGGTAAGTGATGTCTATGTTTATTGAAGCATTCTTAGGGTTTATTTCATAATATATAAAGAATCCACAATTTGAAACTTGTATGATTATTGTTTGTACTAGGTAAAAAAAAATTATAGTGAAATTGAAATTGAATTGAGTTGAATTGAACTTCCAATTTTGAAATTGAGTGAATTGAACTCCCTTTTACAATTTACATAAAATGACGGATATGGTAAACCAGCATGGAATATATTTAGCATAAAATACCAGGATGAGTTCCGGCATACACGTTATGTTCACTTGCAATGCCGGTATTTGTCACCCCTATTTTGTTATCTCTATAGACAATTCACTTAGTACTGGCATAAAATTTCATTTACAAAACATGCCGGAACACATGTACCAACATGGAATCAGTTGAGTATAAAACGCCGGTATTGGTTCCGACAGACTCCTTATGTTCACTAGACATGCCGGTATTAGGTACCCTATTTTGTTAAATCTTTGTAGACAATTCACTTAGTACCGGTATGGGATTTCATTTAACCTCAATGCCGGTACATCAAAACTGGCATAAAACCTCTTTAGTATACAATGCCAGACTTAGTTCCGGCATATCATTTATGTTCATCGACCATGCCGGTATGCGTTTCCTTATTTTTCTAACTCTCTTTTTTCATTAGGTTAAAAGCTCCAAAAATAAATAAAGGAAAGAGAAAAGTTGTTGATGAAGAAAAACCTAAGTCTTCTCGATCTCGACGTAGTATATATGATCCGGAACGTCGTAAGGTCACGATTCGGGACAATCACACGGAGGCGGGAGATGCAAGCAGCGATGATGCTGATCAGTGGGAGAATTATGTACCTCCTGATGCAGCAGGTGGCTCATCCTCACATGGCTCAGGACAACCTGAAGCTTAAGACGATGACAAAGATGAAAATAAGCCACCAAAGCACCTCCCAAAAACAAATGACATGCTTTCAGAATGCAACGATGGAAAACACTGGGTCAACCGAGAGTTCCCAAACTTTTATATGACTACAAGGACTCTTGGGCACGTTGGATCTATTCAACTTATGTAAGACATTTGCATCTTGTTATTATATTGTTTACATATGATCAGGCTAATTGAAGTTGGTGTGTTTTTATAGGACCACAATAAAGCCTTCTGTGTTTTCCGCCATCAACATATGGATACATGGAATTAGGAAGGGGAGTGTCTAGAGGTTCAAGCGGCATAAAGAGCATCTGGGTTGTATCCCACCGTTGAATACTATGTGGCCATTGATCAAGTGACGACAAATTTCTTCTTTGAGAGGTTTTATGCTTCAACTGATACCATGCATTTTCCTTTTGGAGAGATGACCATTATCCCTGAAGATGTCCAAATAATATTAGGTCTAGAGATCCGAGGAAAAACCGTTAACAAAGATAATGATGGTAAGAGCCTAAGATGGTCCAAGATATATGAGCTGACTAAAAAGTTATTTGGTTGGGATGAAGAAATGACAAAAGCAAATATGTAGTGAAAAAGAATACCATGACAAAGACTATTAAAGTGGTTAAGATCAGACAGTTGTCTGGGAATACGATGGGCAAGAATTTGAATGCCGAACAAATTCACCAAACTATCATTGCTTATCTGTTGTTCCTATTGGGCATCGCAATATTCCTTGACTCTAATGGTAACAGGGTTCACATGAACAACTTACAATACTTGGATCCCTTGGAGGAGGTTCATGAGTACTCATGGGGCACCGCTTTCTTGGCACATGTTTTGGCCGGGATGCGTAGATCTTCTAAGGCGACTTGCTGACAATTTAATGGGAATTTCACTACATTACAGGTAATGTGAACTAGTAATTCTGTTTTCCAGTTAATCTTTTTATTATACATACATTTCATTGGAGCGATCTTTCATTTGTGTAGGTGTGGGCTTATGAACACTTCCCAACCTTGTTCAATGAGTACAAATATTTGGAGTCTTCAATGTATGGTTTGGATCCACGAACTTCTATAGCCAAGAAATACGTTTTCGACAATAAACCGAAGCCCAATAACAGAACTCGGTTACTCACCATGAGGGGGGATTTGGACTCTATTGATGTCCAAGATGTTGTGTTTGACCCATATAAGAACGAAAGAGGAGTTTACTTTCCAAGGAATGACAACGTAGGGTTTTACAACGGACCATTGTTTTATCCAAAAGGATTTGTTATGCATAACTCTCTCTGTGTGATGCGCCAACTTGGGTACAAACAGAAAACACTTATGGGTGAATCTGATGGAAAATTCTCTCATGACTTACCTCAATGCCGATTAGGTGAACAACATACGCATGTAGGTTACAAACCAACTCTTGTACTTGCACATTGGAATGAAAGGGAAGAACAATAACTGGACAGGGCTGGTTGGGATTTTGCGGAAAACGATTATGAGTCGGAACCAAGATTCCTCGGAGGTCATTGGAGGTACTCACATCCTTATGTTGTACGCCCGGACGACGAAACAGTACCTCTACAAGCATATGCACTTGAAGAACCTATTGTACTCGTACTTCAAAAGACTCTCCTTTTGGTGGTACGTAATTCTGGTTCACTTCTTATTGTTTGTATGTATACCTATAAACTTATAAAAGTTAATGTATTAATGGAAATATATGACAACAGCGTTCGCGGCTAGGAAAATTGGGAAACTGGTTTAAATGCAAGATCAAGTCAGGAGAGGTGCTGACCCCGGAAGAAATGAAGACAGTTGATGAGAAGATAGACAAAATTGAAGATCCAAATGGAAAGGACTTGTGGACTCCAAATAAGAAGAGGGTTCACAAGAAGCCAAGGAACGAGTGATCTAAGATGTTTGCTAATATTTCTTTTATAGTATTAGATATGTCTTTGAACAATCTACTTTCGGTTTATGTTTATGTGTGTGTCTTGTGATGTGATTTTAATGTTGTAGAAAAATGGTAGTAAGGTTGTCGTTCCTCTCAGACTTGTGAAGGATTTTTTTAGACTTAAATTCAAAACTAAAATATAAAACTCACTAATAATTATAGCAAACTCAAACAAAGATGATATCAATATTAAAAGAAACACTAAGGCTAAGATTCCACTATTTTCCAAGTTCAAAGTGATTTAATCCAATATTTATATTTATGCAATTTCTCATTCAATTTGATTCTAAATATTGCAACAAGTAGATTTTCACAAGTAATAATTGTAAATACCAAGTATGAAGCATCAAAAGTCTTAAAACTAAGCATACTCCATCAAAATAGATCACAATCACTCAAACAAAAATCATATTCAATAATAGTTCAAGGAAAATAATCATATAATAATTGCAAATAAAAAGATAAAATAGAATATACCACTTTTTGTTTGAAAAATAGCTTCCTCTATCGCCTCAGCAATGGGGTTTAGCTCCTCATATTAACCACTTGCTCAAAATACATGTTTGTTGCTCAAAAGTCGATTAAATAGAAGAGAAGGTATAAAACAACATTTTCATAACAGATATAATTGTTACGGAACCACTGTTACAAAGAACCCTAACACAGAACTGTTGCGAACTCTAAATAATTGTTGCAGAAGTTGTGACAAAAGGTATTGAATTTGAAAGAAAGGGTCATGGTATAAACGACTGTCCTTAAGTGATGTTCTATGGTTCTTCTTCAACCTCTCGTTGTGAACTCTGAAACTTGATATTTTTGCTCTGTAATGCTCCTAAACTTCCCCTAAAGTGTACGTGAACCTTCCTTGACCCTACAGATGCTTATATATACCCACAACAACCCCTTAAAACTCGAGTTAACTCTTCCAAACTTGAATATTTTTCTTCGGCCAAAAGTCACGAGAATAACTCTCTGCAACTCCTTTACACGTCTTCCAAACCAAATCCAACGTCTCAGAATTTGTATAGGATACTACTGAATCTAACAGGAAGCTTTCCTTCCTTATCTCCACGTAGTTTCCATGAATATGAACTTGAACTTCTGAGAATACACGAAACTCCCTGTTTTTTCCCACTCGATGATTTCCTCCTCTATTTTCGAATCTAAAGGGATTACCATCCATGTTTCGATGAATCAAGATAATCCCAATCCATCTCCACGTCAAATTCCACTAAAACTCGATCAAAATCCAGCCCAAACTTTCCCGTGAAACTCAACACTTCTGACTTCTTCTTCCGGATTATCCAGCCCAACTCCGTCGATCCAATGACACATACCATCCCTGTTAGGCTTTATCAGGTCCATTGAACCCAATTCTGGCGATTGAATCTCGTCCTAAACCTCCACAAATCCAAACCCTAATCTTCCCGTGAAAGAATTTAGTTTCCCGCCAATTTTGAGTTTTTAAACGATGAAGAAAGGTTACCCCTTATCCAGTACATGGGTGCACATAGCCTTGGGGTGGAAGTAGTAGCTCTAGGGTGTAAATAGCGGTAGATTCCCCTTATCACTAGGGTACCCCTTATCCAAACTGAGAGTCCGAACAGTAGGTGTCCTCCGGGTGCAACTTTTTGAGCCGATTTTTCCAAAAATGCTTATTGGCCAAAAATACCTACACACACATAAAACACCATAATAAGTACAAAAATGAGCACTATTAATATATAGAAGCGAGACAAATTAGACACAAAAATGTGTCTATCATCTTGTTAAACTTCGAACATCTTTGTTTCATTTGTTATCGGTTTGGAACATCTTAACTTTACATATGGTTTGTTAAAAAATCTAGTTCTTAATTTATCGGTCTTGCTATTGGAGATGTATATTTCATTTGTTTTTGTCTTACAACATAATATATTGGTTAATCTATATAAAACATTATGTTTTTCTTTTTTTAAACCGGCATGGTCGAAATTGTAAAGACCATGTCGGAAATCTTCTCTCTTTCAAACATGAATGAATTTAGGATTCCGGCATAAACACTATTTTGAATGTAGTGCTGGAACTCTATCTTTCCCTTACGAAAAATTGATCTTGTCACAGTTCCGGCATTGTCGTGAGGTTATTTTCAATGCTGGAACTAAAACTAATAGCTCTGTGTACTTTTGGTTAGTTTCCGGCATAAATGAGAACAGTATTTCTAAGCCGGTATAACTTCCGGCATTGCAAAGTTTGAATTAAATCATGCCGGCACGTACATAGCATATGGTTTAATGATTACAATTCAAACTTCCAAAAAAACAAAAGGTGGCATATTAGTAAACCACATATATCCAAATTACTCATCATTGCTTCCACACGGAAGAAGTTTTATCTCCTCCTATTCAAGAGGTTTCTTCGATAAGGCCAACACATCCCATAATTGGTGATTCTCCTCGTTCAATGCCATCCATCCCTTCCATATATTGGGATCTAGATTCTTGTTTTTAACCATATCACAAACAGGTGGCAATGGAAAATTGTCCTTTAGTTTTAGAATAACGAAATGATTACCATTCACGAAAGCCAAAACAACTCTTCTATTCTTAAGGGATCCTTCGCATTTTTGCCACTTTGGGTTAAATGTTGCTTTTACGGTGGGGGTAAAATAATGGAAAACACACATAAATGTATCCGATACTAGATGGCCACAAAGCGGCATTCTCATCCAATATTTAGAATGAAGAAAAGCCATCTCCTGATCCGGTCCTAACACTTGAGCATACATATCATAAAACCCCTCGTTGTGACCAACCAATTACTTATAAAAGCTCCTGTTGTTCACAAGTTGATCGGCCATCCTCATTCTAGCATATCGGCATGGTGTCATTCCTATACTAACTGCCGTCTCGAATATTCCTAATTTTTCGGCCACGACATGATAACCACAATTTCCATCTCCATAGACATCATCCGTATATAAAGTATACTCAAGAATAACCTCAAGAAGTTGGTCTATGTAAGATTGTATTTTGGTATGATAACTTCTAATTGTCCTACATGTTTTGGGTTCCTTATACATCTTCATATTACCCTTTTCTAACTTTAGTATATCCAAACCATCCTCTGCAATCTCTACATTTGCACTGTCTTCGATATGGGATGGGATTCCGTACTTCCATGATCGTAGATTCGACCACAAAATCAGAGTAATTAATATTTATCTATTACCATTTATGAGACCAGTTGTGGATTCGATCATGAAATCGAAGTAACGAGATAATATAGTCGTTTAATTGATATTCTATGAGATCTGCTATGGATTCAGTCATAGAATCAGAACAATTGTTTATTTCCATTTCATGGGATCATGTCGTGGATTCGACCATGAAATAAGAGCAATTTTTATTGCCATTCCATGGATCAGGCCATGGATTCGACCATGGAATAGGAGAAATTTTTATTGCCATTCCATGGGATCAGGCCATGGATTCGACCATGGAATAGGAGCAATTGTTATTGACATTCCATGGGATCAGGCCGTGGATTCGACCATGGAATATGAGCAATTGTTATTGCCATTCCATGGGATCATGTCGTGGATTTGACCATGGAATAAGAGCAATTGCTATTTATATTCCATGGGATCAGGCCGTGGATTTGACCATGGAATAGGAGCAATTTCTATTTACATTCCATGGGATCAGGCCATGGATTTGACCATGGAATATGAGCAATAATAGATTATTCTGGGAATTCAGTAGTGAATGTCACGGAAGAATTAATCTTCTTAGAAATAATTAACTTTGTGGCTCTAAACTAGCAGAGCAAGCTGACTAGGAGCATTAATTATCCCGATATGAGCTTGTCGGTAAGTCATATCCTTTATATAGTCAGGGTAAACTCGTTGTTTGTTCCTGAAGACATTATCGCTCTATATTAGCAAAGCAAGCTGTCTAGGAGCCGTCCATATCGTGATACTATATAAAAATAATCACTAAAAGTATTGAGTATTCATGAGATATGCCGTTGTCCATCCATGAGACTACATATCTGCATGTACTCTTAGAGAAAGTATTCTCCAGTTAGAGAATTCGATGAGAGACCCGTGTCTCAATACTCACGTCTGATTGCTGGATCAGAGGTTCGTATAATTATGGGTTTACGATTTTAGCCTTTGTCAAAAATCCACCATCTATATTAAGTCCCATGCTTACTGAGGAAATCCGTGTTCCTCAGTCAGCATTAAATGGTGATTTTCCGGCCATAAACAATACAAGTAATTGAATTTAGTCATAAGTTAGGACGTTACTGGATTTCATTAGTATGAGCAAACCATGACTTGATGAAGACCTCAGTGTCATGATTAGAGCATCACTTGATGACCATGAATTGGTGTTGAACCACTGGTTTGGACGACGAGTCCTTGGTTGGTTAGGATTCGTGGGCCGGGCCCATAAGGAAATCCCAGTTTTAGGAATAGATGCTCGTTTGTTAGTTAGTTTAAGGAACAAACAAAATATACCTGAGTGTAATGATATAAAACTTTGTCTATGAGCTTTCACAAAAAGCGAAGTTTTATTTTTAAATATGTGAGATTTCACAAAGTAGAATTAACTCTCGTTTCAAAGGTGGATGCTTGTATGAGAGAAAAGTTTTTTTTTTTTAATAGACGTGTGTCTGTTAATAAAATTTTGTCTATGAGCTTTCATGAATTTTTTTATTTTCGATATGTGAGCATTCACAAATTTTTGAAAATATACTCTCGCTTCAAAGACAGAAGCTCGGGTGAGGGAGTAAAAATATACATATATATTTTTCAAATATACGTGAGTTTCACGTTAAATATTTACGTATTTTGTAAAATCAAGTTTTGATTTTGAACAACTGTTGAAAGTAGACAATTATACATGGTGAAATAATGTCTGTGGGTTTTTACAATTGTAGAATGGACGTCTGTCTAATTTTTGAAAAACCAGTGGATGTTCACTCAGTAAAATTTTACGTGGGTTGTTCACGGTTTTATGAAAATCAAGTTATGATTTTGAATAATGAATTTTGTTCGTCTTTGCAGGTTTTAAGGAACGAACGAATTCTCGAGATTGTAATCACTATAGCTAGTGAAATTGTAAATAGGTAAGAGTTGGATGGTTACCATTTTTGTAGACTCTGATGTGAGCACATTTATCCCATGATTCATTATTTTGTCGAAGCCTGCACTTTGAATGAACGATGTGCTGAAGTAGCCACTTTGCGAGAATGACTGACTCCCACGATGATACTTCCAAAGATAGTATTTCCATAGAAAGAAATGGTACTTCTGGAACCTCTCGGTGATGGTGAGAGATCCTTTATACTGAGTTGTATTCCTGGTTATTTCATTAGCTTTACCATATAATGATCATGTAGTGAGATCCTGGATCAATGTACACTCCATGGAAATGGAAGAAAGTTTATGGGAGTGGAGAACCCAGAAGTAAGGACTACATGATGTTAGCAAATGACGTGTAGTCCCCAGCCGTTTCTTTGGTGAGTTGTTAGCGCTCCTTGTATCATGGCTTTGCCCGTGTAATTAGGATCATGAAATCAAGGTTTGTTAATTCTTTTCAGACTTTTTCTCCATCGATTGACGGTCTTCAACTTGTTCCCGGGTAAACAACTCATGAATCCAACACTGATAGAGAAGTCGATGTAAGTACCCTTTTTCATGCCGGTGATCGTGGCATCTCCTTGAATGAAATAATAATAATTGTTGTTGATGCCCAGGAAGAAATTATTGTATATAAGCATTATGTTGATGAAGCGTTCTCTTCTTTGGGATATGAGAATACGGAGAGTTTCCGAAATCCCGAACCGAATGAAGATAATGGAGTTTCCAACGGAGATTCCAATATTGTCGGGCCCTCAAATGGTTTAGAGACTCCCCTAGTAAGTATATCTTGTGTAAACTCTTCGTAGAAGTATGAAATTGTTGATTTGTTAGTAAATGAATGAAAATCCATGTGAATACACGAGTAATTTTGGCGAAATACGTCACCAGGAAATTTCAGACTTCATCCTTTAGTAAAAACATTGTAGAATCCTCGTTTGGGGCGGATTTTAGACATCTACGTATCCTCAAGCCCAGGAAATTTCCAAGTTTTATCAAAAAATCTTTTTGAGTTTAGAGATTGTTTAGGATCCTAAATCGACGAAACATAAAAATTTTAGGAGGCCTTCAGAAAATTTACAGCTGGCATGGGGTCCAATGTTTTGGCCACAACTCTTCCCTCGTTTCTCCAAATGTTGCGAATTTTGGATATGTTGTAGAGGACGTCCATATGAAGAGAATGGTATATGACCCATCCCTGGATTCTTTACCAATTTTCCCCAGCTTTCTGATTTGTTCGGGGGAGTGTAAAATCATCTCAGACGAGCTTGTTGTAAAACACTCTTGTTGTGTCTTTAGACCATTCGCTTGTGTCTTGAATAGTTGGTGAAGGACTTTAATTTCATTGATTCGTTTGAGACCAGGTCCCCTTGATTGCTATATGAGTATGGTGCTTGCAGTGCCATTTTTCTTCTGTCAGTCGTAGAAATATCACTTCTGAAACCCTGGTCACGGGTAGAGAAATCCACGTTCGACCAAGGATTGAACAGCCTCTTTGACAGGTTATTCATAGAGTCGAGGTATTGATTGTGAGAGGATCTGTGTACTCCTTCAGTCCCAGTTGAATCTTGTGTAGATCAACCTTCTCTTTGAAGATGTGCTTCAAAATATTGCAGTTACTTGTCGGATGATTGATGAATCCATGAAGGTGACAGTACCTGGGATTCTCCATCTTGCTTCAGTTGGCTCTGTTTGATGAATATCAAGTTGATTGTATCATCTTGAACCCAGACTTCCGGTAACTCGGTCACTTCATGGAGATTTGAGTATGTCCGATCATTTCCCATTTTTTTATGCTAGGTCAAGGTTTGTGCATCTTGGTTATCCTTCCTTTGTGATTTTGAAGGAGCCGAGGTATGCTTGCACGGAGGTTCGACTTTTCGTTTGATCCCTTCTGCAACAGGGTCTGTAAACGAAGATTTCCTAATAAATCTCTGTAGACCGGGATTATGCCGTTGATACACAAGTCTACCAATTGATGCTCTGTGACGTTTGGATCATGACAGTCTAGGGCCTGGTCTCTGAATCTTTTCACGTAGTCATTGGGATGTTCGTCGTTCCTCTGAAACATTCTTCCAAGATCAGAGAGTAATTTGTTATGACACAAAGAAGTACTTTCTGTAGAAGGCGTTAATCATTTCTCCCCAATTGTTGATAGTTCCTGGTGCGATGTTGTTTTACCAAGTGTATTCCTTGCCTTTCAAGGATTTTGAAAATTCTTTGAGACGAACAACATGGTTATGTTCATGTTCACCCAAGGCTTCTAGGAACCGAGAAACATGTTCCCGAGCATTGCCGAATCTGTCGTACAAATTAAAGGTTGGAGAGATATAACCTTTTGGAAGAGGAATACTTTGAGTAGCAACACGGTATGTGATAGACACTTTTTTGTGTCTGAATTGTCCTCAGTGTCTCTATTGTTAATCTCGATTTTTGTACTAATTTTGGTGTTTTTATGTTTGTAGAAGGATGGAGGTTGTACTGCTTGTTGATCATACATCTGCTACCTCGAGCGCCTCGTGGTTCTTCATCCTTTGTAGCTTTTGTTCTTTCCAGTAAAGCGGGCGCAGTAGTTGTCGATCTCATCGCCGCTTCATGAAGCTCTGATAAGGTCTGTAAACGAAGATTTCCCAATAAATCTCTGTAGACCGGGATCATGCCGTTGATACACAAGTCTACCAATTGATGCTCTGTGACGTTTGGATCATGACAGTCTAGGGCCTGGACTCTGAATCTTTTCACGTAGTCATTGGGATGTTCGTCGTTCCTCTGAAACATTCTTCCAAGATCAGAGAGAGTAATTTGTTCTGACACAAAGAAGTACTTTCTGTAGAAGGCGTTAATCATTTCTCCCCAATTGTTGATAGTTCCTGGTGCGATGTTGTTGTACCAGGTGTATGCCTTGCCTTTCAAGGATTTTGAAAACTCTTTGAGGCGAACAACATGGTTATGTTCATGTTCACACAAGGCTTCTAGGAACCGAGAAACATGTTCCCGAGAATTGCCGAATCTGTCGTACAAATTAAAGGTTAGAGAGATATAACCTTTTGGAAGAGGAATACTTTGCGTAGCAGCAGGGTATGTGATAGACACATTTTTGTGTCTGAATTGTCCTCAGTTTCTCTATTGTTAGTCTCGATTTTTGTACTAATTTTGGTGTTTTTATGTTTGTGTAGGTGTTTTTGGAGAAATACACTTATGTGGAAAAAGTTGCTCGAAAAGTGCTTTCTGGACCTCCGGAGAAAAATGATAAAGGCACTCTCATATTGGTTAAGGGGCACCTCAGGGCACCCCAACTGTTAAAGTCACCCGTGTATTGGATCAGGGCACACCATCTTCAACCTTCACTTTTGACGGGAAACTAAAGTCTACAGCTGCGTAATTCTCAGGGCAAGAATTGGACGTGAGATCTGCCGAGTTTCTCTCGGATTTGACATGGGATAATCCTATTTTACTAAAACAGGAAAGGTAATTGATTCATGCACGCGAATAAGGGAATATTTGGGTTAATTCTCGATAAAACAGGGAAGAAATATTACAGAGTTTATGGTTGATTTTCTGGTGATTTTATATGGACGTTAAGTGCAGTATATTCTCTGGATTCTACACCATTGATTGCGAAAGATATTATACAGCTGGAGAAGACGTGTATATGAGATAAAGAAAGGGAAGAAGAGATGGATTATTCCCGTGACCTGCAAATAAGGAAAGTAGATTGATTGGAGTGATTTTCTTGTGCTGTTAGGTTATAAATAGTGATGAGGTATCATAGATGGGAGTTACGGAGAGTTTGGGAGAGGTTCAGAGCATTACAGAGCTTAGAAAAGTCGAGTTGCAGAATCACCATTTCTGCTGCTGGATTTCTGAAGAACGTGAAGAACAGACCATCCAAGACAGTCATTTTTCAACAGTGAGAACGACACTGAATTGTGGGTCGCACAGCTACAGTAACAACAGCTGTTTGTCACTATCGTTCTCTGTAACACTATTTGCAACAATTATAAACGTTGCAAACACCCGATTTTTATCATTTTCTCCATTTCATCTTTGTAAACACCCTTTGAGCAATAAAAATGAATTTTGAGCGTGTTTCCAACATGATGATGAGCTAATTCTCCCACAACCAAGGCAATGTGGAAGCTATTACGCATGAATAATTGGTAACAAGTTTATTTTCTCTAATTTATAATTTATAATTCACTCAATCACTGCTTTTGCAGAGTTTTTAATTGTTTGCATAATTTTCTTCATTAGTTGTGATTCAATTATATAGGTTATGCTTTGTATTAAGATAATCTATGCTTAGGGGATACAATTAATTTTTGAGAATTTGCCTGATTATTTGTGAATTAAGAAACAAGGGATTTAAAAGATAATTAGAGTTTTGGATTGTTTTAATAATTTATTCATGTGTAATAGTGGAATCAGTGTCTTGGTTATTCCTAATATCTTGAAATCAATCTTGAATCAAGTTTACTTTATTTTGAAGTTTTATTAAGTCTAAAATCTTTTGCTTTCACAAGTCTCACGAACCTTTTTACTACAACATTATTGATTCACATCAATTTTTGGCGCCGTTGCCGGGGAGCTTGTCTTTAGGCTAGAGTTTTTAGATTTTTATTCTTTTTCATTTTTTAGGTTTTTATTTGTTTTTATTTTATTTGTTCTTCTTTACGTTTTTGTTTTTGTCTTTTTTACTACAGATTTTGGAATTTGGAGCGAAAGAAATTTTTTCCAAAGCTTTTGGTGAATACTTAAAGTTTGGAGTTAAAGACAAAGCGAAAGGAGCGAAAGGAGAAGATTTTTTTTTATTATAAAAAGAGAGAGAGAAAAAAGAGAGTTTATTTATTTAGATTGTATTAGGATTTCTTTATTCTTGTAATTTTCTTTTTATTGTGCACTTTACTTTTTGGACTTTGGACTTGGACATTTGGACATTATTTCATTTTTTAAACCCTACGGAAGGGTAGTATTAAATATTAAATTGTTTGCAGAGAAGGACGGTGATTACGATATCACCTCGACTCCTCGGGTTCGTACATGACATATGAGTCATGGCTCGAATCGACTTCAACGGTTCTTCCCCCGTCTGGAACGGGAGGTAAGTTTGTCGAAACACTCGCGAATCCCATGTTAGCGAGTTACTGTATTCCTTCGTTTGCAGATATGTCGAGGAACTGAAAACGGATGTTTTAAATTCCTAGTAAAGGGCAAGGACTGGCCATACAAGATAAGGGTTCGGATTTCATCACCGTTCTCTTCTTTCCCGCCTTAGGAAAACGAAACTTAACGCGAACCTAAGCCTTAAAATTTGGAATAAAACGAGACCGATAGGGTAACGAGCTTAATAGGAAACTCGTTCGAAAACTATTGGTTACTCTTTTGAGCATTATTCGAAGTTCGTGATGGTTTCTGTGAGTTGAATGCGTGACTTCGCCGCCTTGTAATGCGGTGAGGCCTTGGGTATCAAAGCTCCAGCAGCTTCCCTCGCCTATATTCAACTTACTTAAACGCGAATTGATTCCAGTGTGGTTTGCTCAGATTGTAACGAATTCCCTTTCGAAGGATTAGAAGATGGTCTAGAAAACAATCTAAGTGGAGCCATCATGCTTTTTGTTTGCTAGAAATCTCTAGGTTTGATTTGGTGGAGTCAGCCTGCTTTGTGTTTGCTTAGAACCTCCCTTCCTTTTAGGATTTTTCTTTTTCTTTTTATTTTCTTTTTCTAGTGTATGCCCGAGGTCATTAGAGAACGGTATTGGAAAAGAAACACTCTAGGTCGTTTGATTAGTGACAAACCTAGTAGTTCTTCTTGTGAAGGCGGGGAGCTCGAAGACTCTTTTTTTGAGAGCCCCGTTTTTGGAAACTTCAGTTTTGAGAATCTTTCTCTTTGTGAGGAAATTACCCCTAGTACTTCAGATGTGCCAACAATGACTACTTTGAAAGATTACATGTTTCCAACTAGGGCCAACCGAGCTTCGTGCATTAAATTGCCAGCCAATACGGCTAATTTCGAGATAAAACCTAATATTCTTCAGATAATCCCTATATTCTTAGGAAAAGATGATGAGAACCCTTATTTTCATATTAGGTACTTTGAGGAAATTTGTGGGACAGTTAGAATAAAAGACCTTACTGATGAAGTCTTGAAACTTAAGATGTTTCCCTTTTCCTTGAGAGATAAAGCCAAGACCTGGCTGAACAACCTACCATCTGAATCCATTGAAACATGGTAGGAACTGATTGCAGCCTTTTATTTGAAATTCTACCCTAAGCATAAAACTGCAGCTGTTAGGCAAAATATTAGTGCTAGTGTGCAACAATAGGGAGAGTCTCTTTATAGGTTTTTAGAGAGATTCAATGATCTCATATCCCAGTGTCCTCACCATGGATTTGATAAGATGAAACTTGTAGAGATTATTTATAATGGCTTAGACTATTCGACCAAATCCATGGTCGAATCTATGTGCGTTGGTGAGTTCACAAATAAAAATGTTGATGATGTTTTTACCTTCTTAGGAGCTATCGCTGAAAAATCCCAACAGTGGGATCCTTGTGCTGAACCCCCTAAAAGACTCTTGGTCAATAGAAGTAGCACCAATGTGGTAGATACAAGCTTCGAGTCAGATGCTAAGTTTGCTGTTTTTTCTAGAAGGTTAGAAGCTTTGGAAATGGGTCAGTCTAAAAATAGGTCCCTTGTTGAACCTAATAGAGCCTCTCAAGTCTCTAGTAGTGGAATAGAGCCCGATAGCTCATTTTGGGAAGGTCATGTTAGTGAAGAAAAATCCCATGCTGTCTATAACAACGCTAGGTTTGAGAACCGTCAGAAGTTTGACCCATACTCAGAGACCTACAACCCTGGTTGGAGAAACCATCCTAATTTTTCTTGGTCTAAGGGCCAGAATTAAGGTCAATCTAGTAATTCTCAGCCTCCCCCAGGTTTTGGTTATGCAAAGAACCTTTCAGGTCAAACCCAGTTTCAGAACACTTCTGAGAAAAAGATCTCTACCTTATAAGAAACTCTTACTATGTTAGCAAAGAACCATGATATTTTATCAGCTAACCACCTTAGCTTTCAACAAGAAACCAGGAAGAATTTGAAGAATAATTCCCAGACTCTTGCTAAATTAGAACTTCAAGTTGGCCAAATAGCTAAGTTTATTAGTGAGAGAGAAGAAGGAAGGTTCCCTAGTGAGAGAGAAGAAGGAAGGTTCCCTAGTCAGACTGATCCTAATCCCAAAGGAGAGAAATCGTACAATCATGTGAATTCTGTTACAACCCTTAGGAGTGGAAAGAAAGTTGACAATAAGGTCGCCATGCCTGAAAGTGAACATGTTGCAATTCACCCTTTTGAACCAGAAACTGATGAGGCTGATAGAGTCTCTAAAGAGACCAATGAGGGTCATATTGAGCCAGGATTTGTTCCCAGAGACCCGATCTCCAAGCTGTTAGTTCCAACTAAGAGGGAGTCCAACTTTAATGATATATTGGAGGTTTTTAAGCAGGTTACTATCAACCTCCCATTGTTAGATGCAATTAAGCAGATTCCCGCTTATGCCAAGTTCCTTAAGGACTTGTGTACACGAAAGCGTAAGCTTAGTGTTCAAAAGAAAGCCTTCCTATCTAGTCATGTGAGTTCTATTATTCAGAATACCACTACTTCTAAGTACAAAGACCCAGGGTCCCCTACCATTGCTTGCACAATAGGTAAATATCGTATTGAGAAAGTGTTGATTGACTTAGGAGCCAGTGTGAACTTACTCCCATACCATGTGTACCTTAAGCTAGGACTTGGTGAGATGAAACCTACCCATATGACTCTTCAGTTAGCTGATAGGTCCGTTAAAATTCCTCGGGGTGTGATCGAGGATGTTCTCATAGAGGTAGACAAGTTTATTTATCTAGTGGATTTTGTTATCCTAGATACCCAACCTGTCCCTGACCCAGAGAACCAGATACCGGTAATTTTAGGTCGCCCGTTTTAAGCTACATCCAATGCGATCATTAACTGTCGAACTTGTATTATGAATTTCTCTTTTGGTAATATGACTATTGAGATGAACGTCTTTCATATTAGTAAGCTACCCTCTGAACTAGATGACTCGGGCATAGAAGAGGTGAACATGATAGGAACATTAGTCGAGGAGTCATTACCAAACACTTTGATGGAAGATCCATTAGAAAAATGCCTAGATCACTTTGGGATTGATTTTGATGATGATGATGTGATTAATGAGGTGAATGCTTTGTTAGATTCAACCCCTTTGATAGACACTAGTAATGGCTGGAAACCTAAGTTCGAACCTCTACCCATTTCTAAGTCTACCCTAGTTCCTTCGTTAGAAAAGCCTCCTAAGTTGGACCTAAAACCTTTACTAGATACCTTGAAGTATGTGTTTTTAGGCCCATATGAAACTTTACCTGATTATTGCTTCCGAATTGGATAGTGATTAGGAAATTAGGCTAGTAACCGTCCTTCAAAATAACAAGGAAGCTTTAGGGTGGACCATAGCAGACATTAAGGGTATAAGTCCTACTATTTGTATGCATACGATTTATTTAGAGGAAGACACTAAACCTTCTAGGGAGATGCAACGTCAACTGAACCCTAATATGAAAGAAGTAGTACGAACCTAGGTTCTGAAGCTGTTAGATGCAGGCATTATCTACCCCATTTCAGATAGTAAGTGGGTCAGCCCCGTTCAGGTTGTTCCCAAGAAATCCGGTATTACTGTAGTCCAGAATGATAATAATGAGTTAATCCCAACCCGAATGACCTCGGGTTGGCGTGTATGTATTGACTATAGAAAATTGAACAAGGTCACTAGGAAGGACCACTTTCCCCTTCCCTTCATCGACCAAATGCTAGAAAGATTAGTTGGATGTAGCCATTTTTGCTTTTTAGATGGATTCTGCGGCTATAATCAGGTTCCTATTGCCCCAGAAGACCAAGAGAAAACCACTTTTACCTGTCCCTTTGGTACCTTCGCGTATAGACGCATGCCTTTCGGCCTATTTAATGCCCCTGCGACCTTTCAGCGTTGTATGTTGAGCATATTTTCTGACATGGTAGAACGGTTCTTAGAGGTCTTTATGGATGATTTTTCAGTGTTTGGTTCGTCTTTAGATGAGTGCTTGCATCATTTGTCATTAGTTTTGACTAGGTGTAAGGAAAATAATTTTGGGAGAAATGTCATTTCATGGTTCGTTCAGGAATCGTTCCAGGGCATATCGTATCTTCGAAGGTTATAGAGGTAGATAGAGCCAAAGTTGACCTTATTAAAACTTTACCGGTCCCAAAAACCGTAAGATATATTAGGTCATTCTTAGGGCATGCTGGTTTTTATCGTCGATTCATCAAGGATTTTAGCTTGATTTCTAGACCTCTTTGCAATTTGCTTGCAAAAGATGCTAAGTTTGTCTTTGATGATGCTTGTTTAGAGGCATTTGAGAAGCTTAAGAATTTACTCACTACCGCCCCCATAGTCCAGGCACCCAACTGGAACACCCTTTAAGATCATGTGTGATGCTTCAGATTATGCTATTGGTGTTGTGCTTACTATGCTAGCAAAACTCTGAATGATGCCCAGTTGAACTATACCACTACAAAGAAGGAACTATTAGCTATTGTATTTGCCTTAGACAAGTTTAGATCATACCTCTTAGGTTCTAAGATCGTAATCTATATTGATCATGCTGCTTTGAAATACCTTTTTTCTAACAAGGATACCAACCTAGATTGATTAGGTGGATCCTATTGTTAAAATAATTTTCTCCCGACATTAGGGACAAAAAGGGTGCAGAAAATTTAGTAGCAGACCACTTGTCTAGGCTAATTGTTAGTTCCCCTGATGATTCCCTTCATATAAGGGATAGCTTTCCTGATGAAAAATTGTTTTCTGTTTCCCAATCACCTTGGTATGTACATATAGTGAATTATCTTGTTACTGGTCGAATTCCCCAACATTGGGGTAAACAAGATCATTCTAGGTTTTTAGCCGAGGTTAAGCACTTCTTTTGGGATGATCCTTATTTATTTAAGTATTGTCCAGACCAGATTATTAGGAGATGTATACCTGAGAGTGACCAGCCCAGTATTATTTCCTTTTGTCATGATCATGCTTGTGGGGGTCACTTTAGTGCTAAGAAGACTACTGCTAAGATATTGCAGTGTGGATTCTATTGGCCTTCGTTGTTTAAAGACTCCCATAGTTACTGTGTTACCTGTGAACGTTTCCAGAAATTAGGAACCATTTCCCGTAGGAATATGATGCCCTTGAACCCGATTTTAATTGTTGAGGTCTTTGATGTGTGGGGTATTGACTTTATGGGTCCAATTCCTAATTCTTTTGGTAACCTATACATCCTTGTTTCCGTAGACTATGTCTCTAAGTGGATTGAGGCGGTTGTGTGTAAAACCAATGACCATAGGGTTGTGCTTGAGTTCTTGAAAAATAATATACTTACACATTTTGGTACACCGTGAGCTATAATTAGTGATGGAGGGTCGCACTTTTTTAATGGACCTTTTAAGATTTTGATGAAGAAATATGGTATTACACATAAGGTAGCCACCCCGTATCATCCGCAGACTAGTGGTCAGGTAGAGGTTTCCATAAAGGAGATAAAACGTATATTAGAGAAAACAGTTAATCCTAATCGAAAAGACTGGTCGTCTAGGCTTACTGATGCCTTATGGGCCTACCGTACTGCGTTTAAGACCCCCATTAGAATGTCGCCTTATCGGCTTGTGTATGGCAAGGCATGTCATTTACCTATTGAGTTAGAACATATAGCATATTGGGCTGTTAAGCAGCTAAATTTTTCACTTGACAAGGCAGGATCCCATATGAAACTCCAGCTCAATGAGTTGGACGAGATTTGTATAGATGCTTACGATAGTTCGAAAGAGTATAAGAACAAAATGAAACTTGTGCATGATAGAAATATTTTACGTAAGTCATTTTCTCCAGGTCAAAAAGTTCTTCTGTATGATACCCGCTTGCATCTTTTCCCTGGGAAGTTACGTTCTCGGTGGACGGGTCCTTTTATTGTTCGCACTGTCTTTCCTCATGGAGTTGTTGAGATCGAGATACCGGATGGTAGTAGTTCTTCGAAGGTTAATGGCCAGAGATTGAAACCCTTTTTAGAGCCCTTTCCTACAGGTAATGTTGAGGAGGTCCCTCTGGAGGACCCTGTTTACCCTTGATTGACCATCGAGGCAGTTGTATGTTGTACATTAGTTTTGATTTTCTCTCTCTTCACCCAGGTACTATCTCTCCAAATTTTCCTCGTGTTATTTTACTTTTAGTATTTTTCTTTCATTAGAAACATTGAGGACATTGTTAGATTTAAGTTTGGGGGTGGGGAAGAACTTTTCAGTTGCACTTTTAAAACTTCTAGCGTCACATGGTATCCGGTTAACTAAGTTTACATACTGTTTCTCACCGAAAAAATAGAAATTGGAATGCTAGGGATAACAACCTATTGAGACATTAATAGAAAAAGACATTGAGATCCTTGAAATTCAGGAGAGAACTTGTTCCTTTTAGAGGGTTACCGTGATGGACCTAACCATCCATGATGTAAAGGAAAGTAGGTCAGGAAATGCCAGAAAGACAAAGCAACCTCACAATGTAGTCTTAGTTACTGGATTACAACTCTCTCTTAGTAGAAACTTATTATCATCAACAAGCGGAGCGACATCAAAATCTATGAAGAAAGTTGAAGACGTTTAAGGTTTAGAAGCAACAATAGAAAAGAATAATTCAAAAAAAAAATAATCAAAGTTGAATACTTAGTTACAAGAAGTTATAAGAGCAAATGATATAAATTGTTGAAGTTCATGATACTACGACATTACAAGTTTCGAAGATCCAAGTGTTAAATTCCTTCTGTGATGGCCATGTAAATTTTTGTCTTGTTATTACTAAAACAAAAATGAAAATAAATAAATATATATATAAAGTTTAAATTTTATTCAATAAGGCCTTAGGGAAGTAGAAACTTTTAAGTCAAGCAAGAAATCGAAGATAATAGTTAATTGTCAAGGTTCTATGAGGTTCGAGAGTTTATCATCAACAGTTTAAGACCGAAGAAGACGTTGTTTCTACTAAGCACTATGAGAGAGTCGAAGAAAGATACATTTGGTTGCTTTGTTAGTCCGCTTTCAATCCGACACAAGATCTTTCCAGCACTGGTTTAACTCATCACACGTAATTAGTCTAGCTGTGTAGCAGATGTCCCTCTCATTTTTATCTCTCTCCTAATCTTATCCAGCTGTAAATCAGCGGACGCATCTTACAATGTTTTTCTAGCTGTGTAGCGGATATCTCTTTATCTAGCAGTGTTGCGGATGTGTCTCCCCTTTTCTTCAGTCAGCTTCAGAGTTGGCACCTTTAATTTCTCTGGCATTCTAGTTACTTGGAGATAGGTTGAGAATATATATGTCCTTATAGCTCTTTGGATACTTGGTACACCTCTGCTAAACCCTCCCGAGATTAACTCGGTTTTATTTTTTTTAGATTTGCTCGGGACTAGCAAATAATAAGTTTGGGGGTATTTGATAGACACATTTTTGTGTTTGAATTGTCCTCAGTGTCTCTATTGTTAGTCTCGATTTTTGTACTAATTTTGGTGTTTTTATGTTTGTGTAGGTGTTTTTGGAGAAATACACTTGTGTGGAAAAAGTTGCTCGAAAAGTGTTTTTTGGACCTCCGGAGAAAAATGATAAAGGCACCCTCATATTGGTTAACGGGCACCTCAGGGCACCCCAGCTGTTAAACGCACCCGTGTTTTGGATCAGGGCACACCATCTTCAACCTTCACTTTTGGCGGGAAAATGAAGTCTACAGCTGCGTAATTTTCAGGGCAAGAATTGGACGTGAGATCTGCCGAGTTTCTCTCGGATTTGACTTGGGATAATCCTGTTTTACTAAAACAGGGAAGGTAATTGATTCATGCACGCGAATAAGGGAAGATTTGGGTTAATTCTCGATAAAACAGGGAAGAAATATTACGGAGTTTATGGTTGATTTTCTGGTGATTTTATACGGATGTTAAGTGCAGTATATTCTCTGGATTCTACACCAGTGATTGCGAAAGATATTATACAGCTGGAGAAGACGTGTATAGGAGATAAAGAAAGGGAAGAAGAGCCGGATTATTCCCGTGACCTACAAATAAGGAAAGTAGATTTATTGGAGTGATTACGAGAGATTTTCTTGTGCTGTTGGGTTATAAATAGTGATGAGGTATCATAGAGGGGAGTTACGGAGAGTTTGGGAGAGGTTCAGAGCATTACAGAGCTTAGAAAAGTCGAGTTGTAGAATCACCATTTCTGCTGCTGGATTTCTGAAGAACATGAAGAACATACCATCCAAGACAGTCATTTTTCAACAGTGAGAACGACACCAAACTGTGGGTCGCATAGCTACAGTAACAACAACAGTTTGTCACTATCGTTCTCTGTAACACTGTTTGCAACAATTATAAACGTTGCAAACACCCGGTTTTTATCATTTTCTCCATTTCATCTTTGTAAACACCCTTTAAGCAGTAAAAATGAATTTTGAGCGTGTTTCCAACATGATGATGAGCTAATTCTCCCACAACCAAGGCAATGAGGAAGCTATTACGCATGAATAATTGGTAACAAGTTTATTTTCTCTAATTTATAATTTATAATTCACTCAATCACTGCTTTTGCAGAGTTTTTAATTGTTTGCATAATTTTCTTCATTAGTTGTGATTCAATTAGATATGTTATGCTTTGTATTAAGATAATCTATGCTTAGGGGATACAATTAATTTTTGAGAATTTGCCTGATTATTTGTGAATTAAGAAACAAGGGATTTAAAAGATAATTAGAGTTTTGGATTGTTTACCATAATTTATTCATGTGTAATAGTGGAATCAGTGTCTTGGTTAATCCTTATATCTTGAAATCAATCTTGAATCAAGTTTTCTTTATTTTGAAGTTTTATTAAGTCTAAAATCTTTTGCTTTCACAAGTCTCACGAACCTTTTTACTACAACATTATTGATTCACATCAATTTTTGGCGCCATTGCCGGGGAGCTTGTCTTTAGGCTAGAGTTTTTAGATTTTTATTCTTTTTCATTTTTTAGGTTTTTATTTGTTTTTATTTTATTTTTTCTTCTTTACGTTTTTGTTTTTGTCTTTTTACTACAGATTTTGGAATTTGGAGCGAAAGAAAAATTTGCCAAAGCTTTTGGTGAATACTTAAAGTTTGGAGTTAAAGACAAAGTGAAAGGAGCGAAAGGAGAAGATTTTTTTATTATAAAAAGAGATAAAAAAAAAGAGTTTATTTCTTTAGATTGTATTAGGATTTCTTTATTCTTGTAATTTTCTTTTTATTGTGCACTTTACTTTTTGGACTTTGGAATTGGACATTTGGACATTATTTTATTTTTTAAACCCTACAGAAGGGTAGTATTAAATATTAAATTGTTTGCAGAGAAGGACGGTGATTACGATATCACCTCGTCCCCTCGGGTTCGTACATGACATAGGAGTCGTGGCCCGAGTCGACTTCAACGGTTTGTCCCCCATCTGGAACGGGAGGAAAGTTATTTCCGGGATGTCTTGATCGTCGTTGTTGTTGCTAGTTCTAGCACCGTTGAAATTCGTAGTTGAGCCTGACCTAAGATCAAGCATCTTCGTGAAATCGTGATATTGAAACCGATAGAATGATCTCCCACTGTGGTCGCCAATCTGTAGATGGGGAAAAAAGATTTGCTGGTTTTTACGAAATTGAGGAGACGACCGTGCGGATGAGGCTCCTCGAACTGATAGAAATGTTAAACCTCACATAGATGCACCGCTATAAAAGGGGTGCTTTGAATTCGAGAGATCAATCTGTAGTACTCCGGCCTAAATCAAGACAATGACCATTCTAGAGTAAATTCTGTCACAAGAGAGGATGGGTTGATTTGTAGGAGGGAATCTGAGAAATGTGTGGAATCAATGGTAATCAAAGATTGTGGATGTGTTGTGATTTCTGAATATAATAAGTTCTGAATGATTGAAATTGCTCAATTGAGAGTTGTTACTCAATTGATGAGTTTATGATCTCGTGTTGTCGATGAAACGTGAGATTCTTGTTCTGTGTGTTTTCAATCATGATTCAGAGACTTATTTATATTGCTGGAATTGTAGACACCATGATCCCATGAAGTATGACAGTTGATGGAACCAAGGACTGGAGGAGTGTAAATTTTGTTTGAAACCAGTTTCTCATCGTGTGGAGACTTGGTCGTTTTTCCACCCACTACCTTGTGAATTCCTTCAACTGATTGCACGACTTGCTCACATTTCATCGTGTGTTTGAAAACATGTGCCGTAGACCGTCAGACCAAAACCCTAAGTGATATCCCCCCAAGTGACACGATTGACATCTCGTGGTTTGTTAGTCAATTGATGACTTCGTGGTTTGATGGGACGATGAGTCCATGTAGTTGCTGAGTTGAACATGATGTTCTGAAACTCATGAATTGGACATGTCATGTGGCAGAGGTATAATTCTTACGTTGAAGCGAGCAAGTATTGCTCATTCGATGATTTATCGAATATTGATAGTTGAACCAATATTCCTTGATTTGAGCAAATATTGATCATCTGATGATGAGCAAAATATTAATTAAAGTACTGGTAGTTGAATCGAGCATAATTAATATGATTAATGACCATGAGGTCGTCGTAGAATTATTAAGGTTGGATCCTAGAAGTAGGATCCTTGGACTCAGAAAACACTAATTTGATCAATTCATGATCAATTCATGGTTTGTCAGAAATTTAACCATGAAATGAAGGAGGGAGAGGCTACATGGGACCGTGGATCAACCATGTAGTGTCCATACGCTCAAGTGAGCAAATACAAAGAACTCTTGAAGAGTTAATGATTTATTGATGAAATAATGATTAAATGTTGGTTTAACAATTTATTCGAAAATGCTTGTCTGAACCTTAGGTGAGAAAACCTAATTAGTTATGACGGGGTAAGGGACCAACCATGGAGTCGAGAAACCGGCCCTAGGTTGTCATGTGACCGCGTGACGATCACCTTATGAAAATCCAAAGTGTTTGGAAGAGTCTTGGACCTAATACGTGCAATTGTGCAAATTAGGTCAAAACTGTGAAAATCGATGGAACCGAATTATGTAAGCCGAAGAGCCAATCCTGGTTGGTCAAGATAACGTGCTCGTGTCCCCAAGACGTTCTTGTCTCAATTCCGAGAATTTTGATATTTTCTGGCGTGCAATTGAGCATCCATTCGAGAAAATATGTCAAAATTAGGGTTTTGATGAAACTGAGGAAAGACCATGAGATGATGGAAAATAATTATAAAATCAAGGAATGAGGAGGCGAGGGACCTCTGGAGTCAAGGTATGACCGGCCGGTCGTGACCACGGCCCCATGGTGCCTTTTCCCTAATTTATAATATTTTTCATGATTTTATGAAAATATGATGAATTTAAGGAATTTTGATGAATTTAGGGAGTTTCCATGAATTGAAGAAGTTTTCATAAGTTCAAGGAAGCAAAGAATAATAAAAATAAGGGCGTGTGGGATAGTGGAAGGCATGGTCGTCCGGCTTAGGTCCGGTCCCACGAGTTTTCCCTAATTTTGTGTATTTTTCATGTATTTTTTGATGAATTTAGGGATTTTTTCCTAATTTGAGAGAAATACCATGAAATCAAGGAATTTGATGAATTCTTCTATTTAATATTATTTTTCTGGCGACATGTTTTCTCCGGCGACTACCCTGGCGACTGAAAACCAGGTTCCATCACCAGGTTCATCATGTTTTCCGTACTTGATTTTGTTTTTGATTCTCTTTTGATTTGTTTTTGTTTTCGTAACCTTGGCGTATCGGTTTTCTTTTCCATTGGATTTCCTTCGGTTTCTTTTCTTTTGTTAGGGTTTCCTTTTTTTCCCTTTTTCTCCATTTCTCTTTTTAGGGTTTTGGGTTTACTGCCATGCCGAGATTTACCAGGGCTTCGCTACCCACTCCTTCTCTGTATGATGATGTTTCTAAGAGTTCTTTGAAAGGTCTCTCTTCTGTTGGTGAAGTCGCTGTTGCTAACGATGGATACTGCCAGTGCCCTTATAAGAATTTCAATGACTGCAGCAATGGTGTTAATGGCAAAGGGTATGCCAAGGGTTCTTTTTTCCGTCATCTGCAAGACATGCATCTCATCTCTACCGATAACCTTAGCCTGTGTAGAAGTCTGATCTCCTCTGACCTTCATGTTTACCTTGCTTGGGAGCAGAGTCTGTTGCGTTTACACAGTTGGTTATGTGGTCAATGCATGCAAATACATGCCTGGAAAATGCCGTGTAAAGGACAGGGAGGTACATTCCACAAAGACATCATTGCAGGACCTGGTAATAATCCAGATTTTCTTATTCACGGCTTGAAGAAACCTACATCGACTTTAGACTGCAGTAACTCAGTTGGAGACGCATTGTTTAGTTCTTCTGAGTTGGATAGCACTGCTGATGAAACTTCGGGTAAGGAGGTATGCTGCTCTGAGTTATCTCCAGAATTGCTTAATACCGCCTTCCAAAGACAGCTCTCGACTGTGGCATCTGTTCCTCATCAGTGCAGACTCTCTTTCTCGAGAACTCTAAAAGCTTGCTTGGACAAGTTTCTTACTAGCCCAGCCAACGTTTCTTATTGGATTCAACTAATTTTACTGCCTGTTTGCGTCTTGTCTTTATATCGTCCCAAGAACTCGACTGAAGCGAGATCTGGTAAGAGGAAGCGCCTCCAAATAGCTGCTATTCAGCAGGCTTTATTAACCTGGAAAGAACCAAACGGTTGTTTTATTCTTCTTGACAGATTGCTGAAGTCGCCAGTTCGTTTAGGAGCTTCTAAACTGGGCTTGTCTACTACTCAGGACGAGAAAAATAGGAAGGATTCAGGTACTTTAACCGCCTGCCAAAAGAAGATTTGTAGTGGGCATTATGCTGCTGCCATCAGGGTTTTATCTTCGAATGGTATTGCCCCCCGTGATGAGAGTACTTTGCTTGATCTGCAGTCCAAGCACCCCTCCGCTCCGCTTCCTTCTATTCCATATGAGGCGGTTAGTTGTGACTCCATCATGGTTGATTCGAAAGCGGTTCTTGGGGCTATTAAGAGCTTTCCAAAGGGGACTTCTTGTGGTCGTGATGGGTTGCGCGCCCAACATCTTATTGATGCGCTCAGTGGGACAACAGCGGCTGTGGCGGATGAGTTGTTAAATTCAATTACGGGAGTTGTCAACCTTTGGCTGGCAGGCCATTTCCCTAGTGTTTTAGGCGAATACATTGCTAGTGCACCTCTCACGCCTTTGCTCAAACCCGGGGGAGGCCTCAGGCCAATTGCGGTTGGAACTGTTTAGCGTCGTTTGGTCTCTAAGGTGGCTGCCTTCTCTGTTGGGAAGTCTATGTCGTCTTATTTAGGAGATCATCAATTTGGGGTTTGTGTGCCGGTTGGGGGTGAGGGTATTTTACATGCTGTAAATGGGTTGTTGGAGCTAAAAGGTCACTCAGATAAGATGTCAATGTTACTTATTGACTTCTCTAATGCGTTCAACTTGGTGTGCAGATCTCACCTTATCAAAGAGGTTCGTCTTCAGTGTCCAGGTATTTCCCGCTGGGTTGAATTTTGTTATGCTAAGCCGACCAGACTTTATTATGATCAATATATTTTGTATTCTGCACTCGGTGTTCAACAAGGCGACCCTCTCGGTCCCCTCTTGTTTGCGCTTACACTTCATCCCCTAGTGAAGTCTATTGCTTCTCGTTGTACACTTGATTTGCATGCTTGGTACCTTGATGATGGTACAATTATTGGAGACACGCTTGAGGTGGCCAAGGCTTTGAGCATCATTGAGTCCGAAGGTCCGATTAGGGGTCTTCACCTTAATATTAAGAAGACTGAGGTCTTTTGGCCCTCAGTTGACCCTCGAAGATTAGAAGAAGGTGTTTTCCCTATCGATATTGGTAGACCTAGTAAGGGTGTCAAACTTTTGGGGGGGGCCAGTGAGTCTGGATTTGAACTTTATGAGTGACATGGTACTGAGTAGGGTGAACAAGACTATTCATCTTATGAACTCTGTCAAAAATCTCAAAGATCCCCAAAGTGAGATGTTGTTACTTCGTAATTGCTCTGGTGTGTCGAGACTTTATTTTGCAATACGTACTACCAATCCCTCAGCTCTTTAACAAGCCTATGATCTTTACGATGACCATTTACTCAAGTATTTAAGACTCTTAATTACGGGTGATGGTGCTGGTTTTGGGACCTTGCAGCAGAGATTGGCTACCTTGCCTATCAAGGATGGTGGGATTGGTATCTACACTATGGCGGACACTCGTACTTATTGTTATCTTGCCTCACAGTGTCAGACTACCTCGGTGCGTAAAGCGATTCTCGGTAGTTTATTCTCTACGGATAATGGCTCTGCGTATCAACTTGTTCTTCAGAACTTCACTCAGGTATGTGGTTTGCCTTCCACTTATTGTGTCGATACACGCCCCCCTTCCATGCACTCTTTGGAAGTCACTTATTTTGATGCAGTTAAGAAGCAAATCCCTGTCCAATTTCCCTTGTCTGCAAGAGATTCGATTTTATGGCAATGTAACAGGGTTAAGCATGCTCAAGACTATCTTTTGGCTGTTCCCATTAGTGGATTAGATCAATGCCTTGGGCCTAGACTGTTCAGGGCGGTTGTTTGTTATCGTTTTGGCATTCCCTTGTTTGGTGAGGACAGTTTGTGCTCTAGTTGCAATAATCCCATGGATATTTTTGGTGACCATGCTCTCCATTGTGCCAAAGATGTAGGTAACAAGTTTCGTCATGATCTTGCTCGCGATGTGATTGTGGATATTTGCCACAAAGCTAGAGTGCATGTGCGCAAGGAAGTTGATTTGGGCCTTTTGTCAGATACTAACAAGGACCTACGTCCAACAGATATCCTTGTCCTTAACTGGGAAAATGGACAAGATGTGTGTATGGATGTTACTGGAGTTTCTCCATTCACTGGGGAGGGGGTCCGTACTTTCGTTCCAGGTCAAGCCATCGCGAAAGCTACTGCGCGTAAACATACTAAATATTCAGAAATATGCGCTTCACACGGATATGGTTTGGGTGTTCTAGCTTTCACCACCTTGGGGGAGCTGGGTGATGATACTATTTGTTTTTTAAGCGTTTGAAGAATTGTTTAGTTAGCAACGATGCAGGCTGTGGTTCTGGTAGTTTTATTTTCCATAGATTAGGAGTAGCTATTCAAAAAGGAGTTGGTGCCCAGCTTGTTGCTCGGTTACCAACTAAGGCTTTGTACAACTCTTAAATTCGTTCATTTGTCTTTAATGATAACTATTTATGGAATCATCATTCAGGAAAAATAAAATAAAAAATAATAAAACAAAGGGGCGTGTGGGACCGGCTAGGGCCCGGTTCCACAAGTTTTTCATAAAATTTTATTATTATTTGATGATTTGTGCAAAATACCATGAAATCAAGGAGTTTTTTCATGAAATTAGAGAAATAATAATAATAAAAAAATAATGAGGAACCATGAGGTGTGGGGCCGGATGGGACCAAGGCATGGCCGGTTGGCCAATGGTCACGCCCCACACTTCTTTCCTTAAATTTATATTATTTTTTATGGATTTATGAAAACACCATGAAACCGAGGAGTTTCCTCGAGACGAAGGAGATTTGTTCAAATAAGAGGAATTTGATCAAATCAAGGAAAATAATAAAAATGTGATAAAAATATAAAACTGGCGTGGGATTGACCACGACACGGTTAGTCGTGTGCCCATGCTCCCAGCGCCTTGGTCAATATTTTAATTATTTTATATTTTCTTTCCTATTTTGCATAGGTTCATCGTTTCGTCGTATTTTGAAATACTCGTTCGTGCGGTGACTCGTTAGTGCATCGTTGTTGAATACACTTGCACCATATAAATCGGGGTTTACTTAGACGTAGCTCAGACGCCCGGTTGTTGATTATTTATTACTAATTTATGAAATTCAGTGAAGAATAATTCATGAAACCGAGTAATAAAATAAATAGATGTTTATTATTAATTCATAGGATCAGCTGAGGATTCGACTACGAATTCAGAATAATAAAGCGAGCATTACCATTCCATGGGATCGTAGATTCGACCAAAGAATCGGAGTAATTAAGATTTATATATTACCATTTATGAGACCAGTTGTGGATTCGATCATGAAATCGGAGTAACGAGATAATATAGTCGTTTCATTGTTATTCTATGAGATTAAGCCGTGGATTCGATCATATAATCAGAACAATTGTTTATCGCCATTTCATGGGATCATGCCGTGGATTCGACCATGAAATATGAGCAATTTTTATTGCCATTCCATGGGATCAGGCCGTGGATTCGACCATGAAATATGAGAAATTTTTATTCCCATTCCATGGGATCAGGCCGTGGATTCGACCATGGAATAAGAGCAATTGTTATTGACATTCCATGGGATCAGGCCGTGGATTTGACCATGGAATATGAGCAATTGTTATTGCCATTCCATGGGATCAGGCTGTGGATTCGACCATGGAATATGAGCAATTTTTATTTCCATTCCATGGGATCAGGCCTTGGATTTGACCATGGAATATGAGCAATAATAGATTATTCTGGGAATTCAGTAGTAAATGTCACGACAAAATTAATCTTCTTATGAATAATTAACTTTGTGGATCTATAGTAGCAGAGCAAGCTGTCTAGCAACATTGATTATCCCGATATGATCTTGCCGGTAAGTCACATCCTTTATATAGTCAGGGTAAACTCGTTGTTTGTTCCTGAAGACGTTATCGCTATATACTAGCAGAGCAAGCTGTCTAGGAGCCGTCCATCTCGTGATACTATATAGAAATAATCACTGAAAGTATTCAGTATTCATGAGATATGCCATTGTCCATCCGTGAGACTACATATCTGCATATACTCTTAGTGAAAGTATTCTCCAGTTAGAGAATTCGATGAGAGACTCGTGTTTCAATACTCACGTATGACTGCTGGATCAGAGGTTCGTATAATTATGGGTTTACGATTTTAGCCTTTGTCGAAAATCCACCATCTACAAACATAAAGAGCATCATGAATTCTAGCTTCTCCCATACGAACCCTAGAAACCCTAGATTTCTCCCATACCCACTCTTTGTACAATTCTCTATTGTCACATATATTTTGCCCCATCACCAACCATTGTAGGACACAACGATTGTGACCCTCGATCTCTCTTGTCATGAGAATTTCCAAGAGGATGATTTCTACTCACCATATAACTCCTCTTATATAGTAGTTACATCCTTGTTCCCTAAGTCTTAGAGAACTTATAAGAATAGTCTTACACCTTAATTAGGAAACCCTAAACTTGGAAAACACTCCTCCAAACCGTTATACAAGTTTCCTAATCCAAATAAACCTTGTACACACTTTGATCCCGAAATAGGCTTTTAGCCACGGTTTTGACAACATTAGATCATTGTTTCTGCTTCAAAAACTATCACCTAAAGTCCAGTTTCAGCCATATAGTTTTGTATACGGAACAAAACCCCAACACGGTGGACAACTGGATCCTGTTTCCACACAGTACTAGATGTTGTTGGCGTCAACCTTGTGAACTTTAGGTACTTGTGAGTGTATAGTATGGGATGCACATTTAGGATAGCTTATTGAGATATCCTTTTGGCAATTAGAAAATTGAGATTCTTGGTGACGTTCTGGACTCTTTTGGATCACTGGGCAGGCGATATGGGATGTTTTCTCATAAGGTCTAAATTATTGTTCATGACAACTTGAACAAACCCGTAATTTCTAAGCATCTGGTATGGGACTTTTGCTCAGGAAATCCATACAAGAGTTAGTCCATAATAGTTTTTTTTTTTTGAATTTCGGGGACAAAATTCTTTAAAGGGGTGAATATTGTAACACTGTCTCTGATTAGAATACACACATCCCTCCTTAACGCTTTCCCGAATCAATTGTGCGTGATCCTTTCCCACCGTGGCTTATATATGAGTTTCTTGTATTGGATTAAATTACATTCAAATTTCAAGGAACCCTAAACCTCTCCCGTAATCCTAAACCACTAATGAACTCGCCGGTAAACCACTTCCTTCAACTTCCCAGCACCATCACCATCATCTCGATGGGTTAGGGTGGTGTGGGGGAGGTTTATGTGCTTGGGTTTTTGCTGTTTTCTCTCCTTGTAAATCAGGTTTCATTATTTTTCTTTGTCTAGTTTGTTGGTTGAATAGTTTACTGTCTTTTTTGGCTGTGTTTGAGAATGACCTGGTACATTGCAAGAATTTCATGTTCTTCGCCCCTAGGTTTCGTGTATGATCTTTAACTGTTCGGTGTTTTTCCTCAATGACGCATACTGGCAAAGGTATTATGCTTTTCCCCTTTAAAAAATTTCATGGATGTCCAGATGGGGGAATGGGGAGTAAGGGATTTGCATGTTTAATCCCCCACATGAAGAGATTGCACTTTTGCACCATGGAGATGAAGAATGCAATCCGGAAGGTCATCAGTTGTGACTTAGATACGTTCGTGGGTTTGGAGAATACTTTGCGAACCTTGAAGCAGTGGTTGTGTGTAGACTGCATGAGTATACAAGCCTGGAGTAGGGCGTGTAATCATGGAGACAAGGATGTTAAGACTATAACAGTTGTTGGTGAGGTAGTTGACATGATTTTAGGGATACTACAGCCTGGTTATGTTCCTCTTCAGCTCGACAGTGATATCGAGCTTAATGTCGAGACGTTAGACGCAGTTTTCTGAGCTCCTATTTGCACCGTGAAGAGTATTTCGAGAGGGTGTAGGTTGGATTTTTCTCATGCTTTCAAGGCTGCACTTCTGAAGTTTACGGCAGAACCTAATCTAACTAGAAACTGGGTTAGTTTTTGTTACTTCCTTGCTGTACAATGCGTGTTTTCCGACCACAGGGTAGAGCAGAGTGGAGGTCTGGGAATCGAAAAGCTAAGCAGCATACACAAATACTTCAGGCACTGGCGACTTGGGGTGAGATTGGTGGGGAACAACAGCTTGTTAAGGAGGTGTTACAAATACCACGAACTGGAGGTTTTAAGGGTATGAATGATGAAGCTAAAGAGACAGATAACACGCTAACCAATGTTTCTACTTGTCTACGGAAAGTGGCAGATGGACACTTCGCGGCTGTAGTGAAGGCCATAAGTTCATTGGGGGTGGCTCCAAACAATGCGGAGACATTGAAGGCACTTGAAGATAAACATTCGACCATGGACCCTCCACACAAACCAACCATTCCGCTTCTTGAGACACCGTTGCTAGCTGAAAAAGGGACTGTCTTAAGTTGTATTAAGTCTTTCTCCGATGTGGGAAGGATGGCCTTCGGGCACAACATTTGTTGGATGCGTTTTGTGGCGAAGGTTCTACTATTGCTGCTGACTTAGTCACGGCAATAACAAGGGTGGTTAATTTGTGATTGAGCGGTAGATTCCCACTTAACCTTGCGGAGCTCATTGCATCAACACCCTTAACACCACTTCTTAAGCCAGACAAAAGCATTCTCCCTATTGCTGTTGGGACGATTTGGCGTCGTTTAGCATCCAAGGTGGCAATGAAGGGGGTCGGCAAAGACATGGAAGCTTACTTACAGGACTTTCAGTTTGGTGTGGGTGTCTCAGGAGGTGCTGAGGCAATTATACACGCTGTGAACATGTATGTCCTCAAACATCATACAAATGCTAGCCCCACCATGTTAACTGTGGACTTTACAAATGCTTTTAATGTAGTCGACCGAACAACCATGCTTCTTGAGGTGCGTAAGTTATATCTGTATATATCGTTGTGGGTTGAGTACTTATATGGACAACATGCAAGATTGTATGTTGGGTACTATTATATTTATTCGTCCACAAGAGTACAGCAGGGGGACCCTTTGGGGCCACTGTTGTTTGCTTTGGTGCTTCATCAGCTCATAGAAAAAATAAATGAGCAATGCACTCTATCCCTACAGGCTTGGTACCTTGATGATGGAACCGTTATTGGTGACACTTCCGAAGTAGCCAAGGCACTCACGATTTTCCAGACAGAAGGTCCGGAGTTGGGGCTTATATTGAATATTACGAAAACAGAATTTTTTTGGCCTTCTTGTGATGGACGAAAGGTAACGAATGACATGTTTCCTGCTGGAATATCAAGGCCACGTAATGGGGTCAAATTATTGGGGTGCGGGGGTGCGGTTAGCCTTGAAGATGGGTTTGTGAAGGGACTTACTATTAAGAGAGCTGAGAAGGCAGTTGATTTAATGCAAGTTTTATCCAAGCTCCGAGATCCTCAAAGTGAACTGTTACTCCTTCGTTCGTGTATGGGCATCTCTAAGCTTCTATTTTGGCATCGCATTTGCTTTCCATAATACACTACATAAGCAGTAGATATTTTTGATAGAGGATTGAGGGAGGTGGTAGAGGGCATAGTGGTTTGTGGAGGTCCTTTCTTTGGGGATCTACAATGGAGGTTATCCACCCTACCTATTAGATATGGAGGCCTTGGATTATACACGGCTAAAGAGGCGTCATATTATGCCTTTCTGGCATCGCGTATGCAATCCTGGGGTTTGCAAGATCACATATTAAGAGAGGGCGGAGTGGAAGGCATGGATGACAATTTTCATAAGGCTTTGGAGGCATTACAAGCAACTCACCAGTAAGTACACCCCCCCCCCCCCTTAAATCACAAAGTAACCTGGCGAGTGCTCTTTTTGGTAAAGTGGTTAAAGACATGGATCGAGATTACGAGTTATCAGACAGGCAAAAAGCTGTCTTTAGTTGCTTACGAGCAGCGCATGCCTAAGACTTCCTTCTCGCTATTTCGATTGAGAGTCTTGGACAGAAGATATCGCCCGTGGGGTACCAGTCCATCCTTAAGTACAGGTTAATGATCCCTTTATACCCTTCTGATTCACGCTGCCCTGCTTGTTTCATAGGATGCTTAGACGCATATGGAGACATGAAGTTCAATGTAAGGTGGATCCTGGTTTTAAATATAGACATGATCATGTCCGAGATACCTTATATGATGTGTTATGGCGATCGAGTATTCAAGCAAAGAAAGAAGCGCCTGTCAATTTTTTGACAAATCCATTGGAGGGGAGATCCACACTAAAGCCAACAGACGTACTTATTTTTGGATGGGATAACGGAAAACACGCACGTGTTAACCTCACCGGGGTTTCTCCATTAGTAGGCATTGGGATGGTACTTTTACAGTTGTCCAAGCAGCGTTGAAGGTCGCATCAGGTAAGGTAGCTAAGCATGAGAAAGCATGTGTGGATAATGGACACATTTTTATCCCCTTTGCTTTTGATACTTTTGGTTTCCTGGATCCAGAGGCGGTTGGACCCCTCAAAATAGTTCATAAAGTCATGAACAACAATGTCATGACTCCTAGTTCGAGAGAGTTTATTTTTTGCAATTCAGAAAGGGCTTGCAGCGCAGCTTGTTGCCCGCTTGCCTAGTATATAAGGATTTTTCTTATCTTTTTATTATTCATTCTATAACAATAAAGATTTTTTCTCAAAAAAATAAACTTATCGATAAAATAGATCTCAGGATTCCATATTTTTCCACTCCGTTTATTTTCGAACTTCCAGACCTTTGAAACCGAGGCCTTGACAATCTGCTGAGCTGCACTGTCCGGACTGAGTTTAGCGAATGATGTGTAAATTGTACTTGCATATGTCCTAACCACTGGTAGTAAACAAAGAACCAAAAAAACGATCAGTCAACAATAAAACCCAATCCCAAACAATCAAACACAACTGCATATTCATAGAGAATTCCCTACACTAAATTACTAAAATAAGCTACAGACAGTTATGAATCCATAAACGTCAAAAATAGACAACTTGTAAGAATACATCTATTAGATATCAATCGGAGGATGCCCAATCAATAAAAATAAAATAACAACGTAAACAAAAAGCGCTACCAACCTTGTTCTTGAATCTTCATTGTTTAACAATTCTAAGATGATTTCTTGATATCAACAACCTACCTAATTGTATGGATCGTGCAAATCCTAAAACACTGCGTAGTTATAAACACCCCTTTGACTTAATCTCCACGAAACTTCAATAAATTAGCTCACACACATGCTAAACTTAAAACCAACTGGCAATGATAAAATCACTAAAATTATTAACAAAATATTTCTGAAATTTCTTAGATTTTCTATCCAAAATGTATATTCCAAACTCCAGTATTAACTGCCTATATAAGGAAATAAATCAGCTTAAAATTTTATACAACTCCAGCGCACATACCTGCTAAACTTAGCACCAACAGTCACTAAAACTATCAACAAAATATTTTCGAAAGTTCCTAAATCTTTCACCCAAAATATATATTCCAATTCAAGCATTAACTGCATATATAAGGAAATAAATCAGTTTTAAAAGTTTCAAGAGTTTCCAGAGTTTCGAAATTTTATACAAATTCAACGCGTATTGAAATTCCCATAGGCATGCAAAGATACCATAGTTAGATTAATTGAATTTTTGGAAGTTGTTAGATCTTATTCTTGATTTTGGAGTATATTATTTTTTAAATACGGAAATTCACGGATTGTTTTTCCAAAGTTCTTTCCCTATATAAAGTTATAAATATCCACGTTTTGTTTTTCCATTTTCTTCGATAACCAATCCGAAAGTCCATATTTTATTAAAATCATGTAAACACGATGTAAGAATCTTCTTTTCAGCCAATCAGGAATGAAGGCTTTATTCACCGGCCAATGAGAGGGAAAATTATCGCAACTTTCGACGTGAAATGGGAGATGACGTGGGGTTTTTAGGTTGTTGATTCGAAAACCGAATCACGAGTTAACTTAGAACCGACGATTCCGAGTTATTACAATAGAAATAAAACACTAGTCGTACCACGGTTGCCCTAATTCTAACCAATAAACCCTTCTTTTTGTTTCTACGGCCATTGAGAGAGAGAGAAAGAGTTTTGACTTTCATCAATGGCGATGAAGACTGTAACAATCGGAGGAAAAGGTTCATCTCTTACTTCATCGTCTGTTTACTCAATTGCTAGTGGACTGAGTCAGGTAAATATCGATTCATCAATACTTGAAAAATTGTCTTCATCGAGATCATCTCTTTCTAAGAAAACACTCAGAGTCTCAAACCCTAGATTCCTAACAAATATTGAAGCTCGTGCATCTCTTGTTGTTCTTCTAAACAAACTCATCATCACTCAACACGGAATTCGTTCTGCTCTTCCCATTCTCATTACTGATGCCCTAAACGGAGGTCCATTTGCACTAGAATCTCTCGATTTTGGTTCTATGTTAGGGTTTTTAGATACTTTGTGTAAGGTAAATGGTAAAAGATTTGATGATGTAGGAGTAACTGATGGGGAAATAATTGTTTTAGAAGAATCTTGTTATGCATTAGATGGAATTTGTGCGCTTTTGGATTGTTGTTCGTCTTCTTTGAGCACTGTTGCGGATGCTGTCGCCTCGTTATCTTGCGAGGCATCCAGTGCTGATGTATCTGCGTTGGTTAATTCATTGGATTCTGGTGATGGGTTTTCGGTTAAAGATGAGGTTGCTGTTGCTAGTGATTTTAAGGTTTTACTTACTGGATCGAAATTGGTTGGCAAAAATGGTTCTAAGGCGGTTTCTGAGATACCGGAAGTGCATGGGAGTTTTAGGGAGAGTGTTAAGCACGTACACTCTACAACGCGTGTGAAATTGAATTCTAGTGTGAGAATTGGTAAGGATGGTTCATTGAGTAATGTGAGGGGTGGGAAACAATTGGTGAAGACGGTGTCGTCTTTGGCGGCATCGCTGGTACATCTAGGTGAGAGCAGTTTGTGTCGAGCGCAACTAGTGGCGAGATGTCAAGAAGTTGATATACATTCCGAGGTGTTGGAGATGTCTGGTACCTTGAAAAATGGGATTAATTTGTCATCTGAAGTGAATTATCTTAGTTTGTTCCATGAGGTAAATAGATTAGTGGCCACTGTTAGAAAAATTCTTGCTTGGGAAGGAGCCTTGGCAGTCCTTTCACTTGACAGTATGGAGGCAAAAGAGAACGCTCAAGAGGTTCAGGTTGTGTCTTCAAGTGTTGAAACCAAAAAAGGGAACACAAATGCAGATAAAAAGAGCCAAAAGAAAAAGAAGGTTGTTTTGGGTAAGGGAACTGCTGTTATTAAGCAGCTCCTTAAGGACAGGTTGAATAGTAAAGGTGGGGATACAATCGAGAATTTGGCAGTGTTGAATGGTTGGGTACGAGATCTTTGTGTGTTTTTCGAGCCGAACGATCAAGAACTTGATACATTCTTGATGAAAGTGAAAGAGATGGTAGAAAGCAACGAGTCTAGAAGACTTCCCAAGCTTCCCAAGGTGAGTAAGAAACAGTGATTTGGATTGTGGGCTTAAACATTCACATTGACACCATGAATCGGTATTTTGGGTGTATTCCCTGCAAAACTTCTTACTTCCTGCTGACTCATGTAAACTTTCATGTAAATTTTTCAGGGAACTCGAGATTTTGCAAAAGAGCAAATGGCCATTAGAGGGAAAGCATTCAAAATCATTGAAGAGGTGTTTAAAAGGCATGGAGCGATGGCCCTTGACACTCCAGCTTTTGAATTGAGAGAAACTCTCATGGGAAAATATGGCGAGGACTCAAAGCTGGTTTATGACCTTGCTGACCAGGTAATCGTAGTTTTCTTCTTTGTCTGCTGTTTAAGCAACTCACCTACTTTGGAATTCTGATTTTTGTCTTGGTATTTTATTGGTTATCGTGTCTTGGGTATATTCACCATTATTAATTCAAATTGATGCTCAAAATTTTTACAGGGTGGTGAGCTATGTTCCCTGAGATATGACCTGACCGTTCCATTTGCTAGATATGTAGCTATGAATGGTATCACTTCATTCAAAAGGTACCAAATTGCTAAAGTATATCGGAGGGACAACCCATCCAAGGGCCGATATCGTGAATTTTACCAATGCGACTTTGATATTGCTGGTCAATATGAAACAATGGGACCTGATTTTGAGGTTGTTAAAGTTTTGACCGAACTGCTGGATGAGTTAAACATCGGCGATTATGAGGTATGAAGTTTTTGTTTTTTCATTCTGTTATGTATCTCATATGTACATTGTTACAAAAGAGGTGTCATGGGTTTGCTTTTATGGTGGACTATGTCGTCATATCACATCATAGATGCAGTCTTGATCCATGACTCCGTAGTCGCAAATATTGTCACTGCAGCCAGTCTTGTTCATTGTTGTTATTAGTTTTTTGCATAAATACTTGTTTGATTACTCCTTTTTTCTGCTATAGATAAAACTGAATCACCGAAAGTTGCTGGATGGAATGTTGGAAATTTGTGGGGTTCCACCAGAAAAGTTCAGAACAATCTGCTCTAGCATTGATAAGCTAGACAAGCAAACGTTTGAGACGATCAAAAAGGAAATGGTGAGTAAATTATGCATCAGCTTTGAGTAGGATGGAAGTGTTAGTTTTTGAGCTTCTTAAACTTGATCATTATATTAGACGCAGTTTTGTTCTATTGCTTAGCGCCTTAACCAAGCTTATTTTAGAGTAGAAGACTGTCATTGCAGTTGTGCTTTTTTGTGATCCTAGTGTCATAAACTTATATACCATTAGAAAAAAGAAATTGTCTGATAATAGTGTTTAAGAAGGATGCAGAACTTGAGAAGTTGGCGACTCATTTAGTTGTTTACTGAGAGAAAAAAGAAATTGTCTGATAACAATGTTTAAGAAGGATGCAGAACTTGAGAAGTTGGTGACTCATTTAGTTGTTTACTGAGTTAGAAAAGAAATTGTCTGATAACAATGTTTAAGAAGGATGCAGAACTTGAGAAGTTGGTGACTCATTTAGTTGTTTACTGAGAGACATTAAGATAATATCCTCTTTTTACTGGAGTTGCTGTCTGGACGGAAAACAAAGCACCGCGTTAGATCGGACCTTCCATACCTGATTAGTTCTTCTGCCTTTTAGTTATTTGGAGATTTTTCTGTCTTATTTTTTTTCCTTTATATTTTGTTGCTTATTCTTGACAGTTAACTTCTAATCCTAAGAATTCGTAACATAATCTGCAAACTTTTTGTTAATATGTGCTAGGTGGAAGAGAAGGGTTTAACTGGTGAGGTTGCAGATAAAATTGGTACTCTCGTAAAGAAACGTGGACCTCCTTTGGAGTTGCTGTCTGAGTTGAAAAAGGACAGCCAGTTCCTAGAAAACAATGGATCTAATCTTGCACTAAAGGATTTAGTGATTCTTTTCGAAGCATTGGAAAAGTCAAAATGCATACACAGAGTAGTTTTTGACTTGAGTCTTGCGAGAGGTCTTGACTATTATACTGGGGTTATATTTGAAGCTGTTTTTAAAGGCACTACACAGGTAATTGTTTGATCATGGCTACCTTTTAAATGTATAATGTAAGTTTAGGCAACTGTAAACTGTACGACTGATGCAGACGTTACCTCAGGTTGGTTCAATCGCAGCTGGAGGGCGTTATGACAATCTTATAGGCATGTTTGGTTCTAAGCAAGTCCCAGCAGTTGGTGCCAGCCTTGGAATTGAGAGAGTATTTAACATAATGGAGCAGCAGCTTGAGAATGATGCTAACCAGGTTAGTTAGATTTCTTCTTCTTCTACATGGATTATTGTTAGGTAGCTTGTTGGTGCATTTCTCAACATGGTCTTTTTCTTATGACAGTCGATTCGTGCCACAGAAACAGAAGTTTTGGTTAGTATTTTTGGAGAGGATTTAGGGCAAGCTGCTGAGCTAGCGAGTGAACTGTGGGGTGCAAAAATAAAAACAGAATACTTGGTTAATAAAAGAGTAGCTAAACATATGGATCGAGCCAAAGAGTCTAGGATCCCGTTGATGGTGATTGTCGGTGACCAAGAAAGAAGGGCCAACCAAGTTAGAATTAAAGACATGCAAGCCAACACGGAGGAGTTGGTTGACAGGGATAGTGTTGTCGAGGAAGTACGCAGATGGTTGAACTTGGTATCTATGTAATGATCTTCCTTAACTTCCAGAAATATTTTCAGATGGAGCTAGCAACTCTCTTGTTACCATCCTTTTTTTGTTGTTGTTGCAGTTTTGAGGCAGGGTTGACCCTTTACACAATTGGATTCTTAAATTTGAAGGACCCCCTTTAAATGTTTTGGATGATTGTGGTTTATATTTGTTTAAAAGCTAATTGTAGTTTATAAATATTCTCCTTTTTTTTTCTTCTACCGAGGCTTGCCAATTTTAGACCTTGTTATCTCTGGGTTTTTTTTATTTTTTAAGAAAAAGAGACAAGGCAACTAGAAAGTTTGCCCCCTCAAGTTTACATCTAGACTGATTCATGTGCTGTCTCGAGCAACATGGTCATCATTCAAAAGAGTGTTAAGGTTATTACAGTGATCCAAATCAAAGGAGTGTGCATGAATTTGTAAAGCATAGATAAGTTTGTTCCTCTCCAGTTAGTCATTGAAGAGATAAGACTATCTAGCTAGTTTGGCAAGGTTGAAGGCCGCAAAGTTTTGTTGGACAGTAACTTTGGAAAGCTTCCCGAGAATTAGATCAATTTGACAGTTGATGGTAGTGGTGCCTTGTGGTTGAGTATTTCCTCTTGTGAACCATTGTTGAACTTCCTTTTGGTATTGTCTTTCTATGGCTTGCAATGTGACTTCAGACTCAGCAGCATAGGTGATGTTGGTTTGCTGCATAGTTTTTCCCCAGGTCAGGGCTAGTTCAGCTCCTCTGGTAGATCGTTCTGCTCTGCTAACTCCATTTGTAAAGTCCTTGAAGTTTCTGATGGCCACGCAGTTTCCTGTGAAGGACATAGCAACAAAAGAGTAGTTAGTATAAGGTTGAGCATCACTAGTAGCTTGATATAGATCAGCAGGATCAATGTGCATGCTAATAGTGATTCCAAATTTATCAGAGTGATGGCCATGATTTCTATAATTTCCATCAGAGGGACAGGGATTTTTTTGCTGATAGAACAGATTATTTAAGATATGCCCAGGCTTGTGATGAACCATATGTTCAGGGTTTTTTTTATTTGACATTCAGGTTGGAGCATACTAGAATACAATATATCTAAACATCCATGCTTTAGAACAATTCTTTTGGCAATGTTCAAATACATTTGTTTGTTGAGCCACGTGGATGGTCAAATATGATTCTCCACTATGGAAAACCAGTGAGCGACAGAACAGTAGACGCGCGTCTTCACCAATGACGTTGGCGTTGTCCTTGATGCCACCAGCGACAGGATCGTGAACGCCAACGGTTGTGACACAATCACCAACGGAAGCGGCTAGTTTTCCAACGGTCACCGGAACGGCTAGTTTCCACTTCTATAAATAGACTCGAATTTGATCTCACAAATACACAACAATCTTTCATCCGATCAATCTTTTCTTAGTTTCGATTACTCTCAATTTCCAATCATGAATTCTGATTCTTCTGAGGAGGATATGGAGATGGATGACATGTTGTATGAAGAAGATGAAGAAATGTGTATGGAGTTTTTGCATCAAATGGATGAAGATGCATATTCAAGAAAGAAGAAGACAAAATTTTATTTTGCAATTACAAACCGGGATCATACCAAAGCCTTTAGAGCCATATGAAGTTGCGACAAGAAGATGGACGTGGAGAGACCGACATTGTTACCACGAAAATATGATGCATGATTATTTTAATCATAACTGTGTGTATTCCGATTTGGATTTTCAGCGTCGATTCTGCATGGGCCGCAACTTGATGCAAAGGATTATTGTGGAGCTTTGTTAGGTACAACCTTTGTTTAATTATCAGTATGATGCACGACATATACGAGGATTTAGTCCCGAACAAAAGGTCATTGCGGCCCTCCGTATACTATGTTACGGGGTACTAGCGGATTCCACAAACGATTACATTCGTATTGGGAAAACAACCTCCTTTAGGTATCTCAAACTGTTTTGCGAAACAATAGTCGAGCATTTTGGTCCAACTTTTTAAAGAAAGCCTACTCAGGAATATGTTCAAAGAATAACTGCAGAAAACACCGAGAGTGGTTTTCCAGGAACGCTAGGTAGTCTTGACTGCATGCACTGGATGTGGCATGCGTGTCCGGTAGAATGGGCAGGCCAATATAAGGGTTATTATCCAAAACGAACTGTAATTTTAGAAGCTTCATCTTCTTATGATTGTTGGTTTTGGCATGCTTTTTTTGGACTCCCAGTTTCAAATAATGATCTCAACGTTTTATATAAGTCAAACATATTTGAAGATCTTAAGAATGGGATCGTGCTGCACTATAATTTCACCATCAACGGTAATCACTCCACTCAGGGTTATTATCTAGCAGGCGGAATCTATCCAGAATGGTCAACTATGGTTCAAGCTTATAAACAGGTAGGCTTTGGTCCGACGACTTCGAAAGATATGCAGTACTTTAACTCACAACAAACGGCATGCAGAAAGGATGTTGAACGCGCTTTTGGCATATTGAAAAAGAAGTTTGCCATCATAGCTGGGCCGACACGCTTTTTTGATATTCAAGAAATGAACAAGATTATGCTGACTTGTATTATTCTGCATAATATGGTAATTGAAGAAACCAGACGTGACCCAACCTAGACTAGTTTTCAAGAAGAAGATTTAACCAAGGATCTTGTGGTAGAGCGTTGGCGTCCGGCAAGAGAATATATACTTGCCACTGACAGACTCCACAATCGGGAAATCTATGCACAACTAAGACACGATTTAACAAAGCACCTTTGGACTTTAAGAAGAGCAGCAGACGATGCAGGAGGGCGAGGCAGAGGTAGGGGGAGAGGGAGATAATTAATAAGTTTTAATAAGTTTTTTAATTTAAAAGTTGTTTGTTAAAATTGATGCAATTATAAAAGTACTAAACTGAATTAAATTAAAACGACTACACTGAATTTAACTAAACGTTTTCTTAGCAATATTGAATTCCTATTCATGCATTATCAAGATTGAATTCCTCTTCGTTTTCTTCGGAGGCATCATATTCGTCTTCCACATTCACAAATTGGCCAGTTTGTTGGTGGGGGACTTGTTCGGCATGGACTTGATCGGCTCGAACTTGATCGTCCCGGACTTGATCCATTTCCGTATTCCATATAGCATATTGTCGTTCATTCATTTTTTTTGGTGTCCAAGGAGAGTAACTTGTTTAGCTTACAATCCCTGTAGTGTTGTTCTTGCGAAAGAAGAATTTTTTGTTGATTTTCTAAAGCAATGGCACGGTGCCTGACTCTATCTGCCTCCATCTGCATCTCGTGATCAGCATGGTTGAACTCGCTTGAACGTCCTTCTGCTGCTCATTAGGCTGCGTCTCTCGCCGCTTTTGCAGCTTTCACACCACCTCATCTTCTTCTCTTGCAGTTGGTGTTAACATCTAGATTACTATTGTTTTGATCCTGACTACCTAGAGTTCTATCAGGCGAGGAAGCAGGCCTTCCATTCTAAAAATCCTGCGAGATTGGACCATGTGGTGATCTTCCAGGAACTTGATGACCTTCCAGCAAGTATGGGTTAAACTTGTTAAGCACCCTCAAAATGGTGAAACAACTTTCATGTTGGAAGCTTGAACCTTTGTGGGATCTTTGCCACTCTTCCCGAAATCTTCGTCCCACATCCGATTCGCTTTCATCACTACTTTTGTTGTTCCACATTAGAGTGATAATAGCTGCATATTCACTAACGGCTGCTGCAATTGTGCAAAAACAATGAGACAACCCATCGACATCACGACCATGTTTGTTACCGGTTTCTTCACAATTTTTTTTGTAAAATCTTATCATAAAAAGTTCTTTTTTCTTGACTACAACCATTAATATCATCTAATGTATATAATACACAATTTTTGCAAAGTGTCTCGTCTTCATCCATTGTATACTTGGACCACGAATTCTTGTGTTCCTTTGTTGTGATTGTTGTGTTTGTTGTGGTGTTTGTTGTTGTGATCGTTGTGGTGTTTGTTGTTGTGATCGTTGTTGTGAGGATGACATATTTGTTAAATATGAAATTTTTCTGAAAGATTGAATTGATATGAATAGTTTTATTTGAAAAGAAAAAGAAAAGTTAGAGACGGTATGGAAATTGTGTAATGTTGAGGAAGGTGCGAGTATAAGTCTCCAGACGAACTGAATTTATAGGGGAAGGGAGGGACTGATGGTGGGATGGGATTACCAGGTGGAGAAATCGCCAAAAGCGCTGGCGTCAGGGTTGATGTCGCCAGAGTTGTCAGTGATGTCTCGCGTCCTTGCATCAGACGTGCGTCTGTTGGTGTGACTCGATGTTCAAATGAACATATATGTTCATTTGAACATCTATTTTCTTGGTTTGTTCATCCCATAGTGGGATCAAAATGAACAAACTTTGTGTTTTCCCATTCCATAGGAATTGCTCTTAGAATTTTACAAATTTTATCTCATTGGAAAGATTTTAAAGAGATCTATGCAATGATTTTTGTTATAGGGAAAGCTAGAATGTTTAAGTGGAAAGCTAACTTCCGGTCAAACAAAGTTGATTATGGAAAACTAGGCTAGAAATAAAAAAAAACTTTAAGAATTCAATGATCTGCCATCTAGATGCTTCAAAAAAAAAAACTTGATATTAAGTCATCCCGGATTGATACGATTTATCTTCCTCCATACACATTTTAACATTCTCTATAGTCTATAATAAAATCATTTTCCTTCTTTGTTTTAGAAAGTTCTTATTTTAGATTGATGGGTTATTTTGCGTTTCCTCCCCTTTAAAGACAGCTAATTAGCTTTTCCTCCCCAAATAGATTCAAATTAGTGTTTCCTCCCCTCGTTAGGTTTTTCATCCATTGCTCGGTTAGATGAATCAGCACCTGTGCACGCATGGAAAAAAATAATGGGAAATGTAAGAAATGATCCTACAATTAAGACCCGATTTACAAATGCATCATACTGCTACAAACCATTTACAAAATGGTCATAAAACCGTTTGGGTCAGAGTTAAGTCGGACTGATCCACCACTTAGAGTTAAATGAGTCTGCCAAATTACGTATTTGGCCTTGAACTTGGGTTAACCGATGAGATGGAAGAACCAGACCTGATTCGCCTCTTCCATCTCTTTAACTTATTTTCACTGCCGCTCTTCTTTCTCTTTCCCTCTTATTATTTTCTCTGCAATTGGTTGATGATGGAGATTTAGTGTTCATCTGAAGATTCAAAGTTAGAGATGATATTGTTACGAGTATTAACGGTTGTTTCTGTATTCTGAAAAGCGTAAAGAGCAAACTGGTTGTTAAACTGATGATTGGAGACGCAAAAAATCTCAGAATATTTAAACAGGTAATGTTCTTTCACCCTTTCTAGCAGTTCAAATCGTTTTTAATTTGGGTATTTTTTTCAGAAACCGTAATTAGAATTTGGAGATTTCTTAAAACCCTAATTTCAGTATTTAAATATCCAATGAAATGTAATTGCATGACACTGATAGTTTTGGTTTGAGTAAAATGGTGTTGAGCATATAGTTAGGGTTTTCTATTAATGTTTTTTTTTTATTTTTACAATGAAGTTCATGATGTACAATGTTAAAATGGTTGTTTCCACATAATTGAAACTGTTGATGATGGTATCAAATCCGTTCATTATGATCCATGATTTTGCATATGTTTGTTTCTGTTTTAAATAATGTCTTGCTCTTACATATATGTAGATGGTTAGGAATTGAGGGAATGCTGGATTAAAAATCTGAATTTTCTACGGAGTTAGCATGTTTGATAGAATGTCTCACCGAACATTTATAATGATTGTGCGAACAATGTTTTTGGAGGCTAGTTTCGGTGTGTATTGGCGGGGTTTTAGCTAATGGTTTCACTTCGAGAAATGTTTGTTGTGGTGTCCTCTATAATATATCAAATGGGCATGTTGTTTGGATCTATAGTTTAGAAGTTACAGCTTAAAATGTACAGGTAGTCACGACTGATTTCCTTGAAGGACAGCACGTGACAAAGTTTTGTTGGTTGGTTTTGGAGTAGTTAGACTCTGAACTAGTCCTGGGAGTCTTCTACGGAGTTGTATAGGGACATCTGTTGTTTCCAACTAGATATAATTTTCTTATTTTCATTGAATAATGAAGTTTGTAGAGAATTTTTTATATAGGCCGTCAAAGCTGAAAATCCTAAAATGGCAGGCTGTGTCATCGTTTGTTGGTGACTATTTAAGCGACAATTTGACTTATTTATCTGTCTATAGTTTGTATGTGATATAATGCATGTAGTGAGATGATTTTTGCTTTTATTCGAACTTTGCTGAAGTCTATAAGAATTGTTGAATGTAGGTAGTCAAGAACACCCTCTTGAATTAAGCTTACTGTATTTCCCAATTCAGTTGATGATAAATTGATGGCTTAACGTATATGGTATGGATGTATGAAAGCTGTAACTTCTATCTTACACTTATAGTGGTCTATCTCATTGATTAAGTAGTACTTGGCAGATAGGTGGTTCTATGAGTTCAGTTGACATAAAAATGTTATGAGTGTTAAATAAGGTTTCGTGTGTTAAGTGCTTGATTATGCCAAGACTAGAAGATCTAATTTGCGGGTGTCGACAAGACTGCATGCAGAATCTCTTTCGTTGTGCCGTGATGATTACTAGTGCTTAAATATAGTTTGTGCCTGGTTTTCCCGGAAATTATGAGTTATGCGCTATGATGGTTGTCGTGTGGAAATGTATTCTAGGATGATTAGTTTCATTTGAAGAATAGTTGTCCTCGGACATTGAAAAGTAGTATTTATATATCCAGGTAGTTTGAGAAACTCTCAACTGCTACTGTATGCGAGTGAATGCTCTAGTCTTCGAGTGTCTATTAGTGAGTTGTATGACTTCATTTGGTTTTACGGTTCTTGCTGATGGTGATGGTGGAAAGTTTTATGGGTTGATGATGGTTAAAATAAATAAAATGGCATTTGTTTATAAGATATAAGTTCTGCATTTTTAAATTTTTTTCCTTTTGTTTACTGATTTAATGTGATAGTTTTGAAGATGTTGATGAAGGTGGGAATAAACCCAATTGTTGTGGTGGTTTTGAAGATGTTAGAGGTGGAAATATACCCAACTGCTGTGGTATGGTGGTTTTGAAGATGATGATGGAGGTGGTAATGGACCTCCGCTGCTATGGTGGTTTTGGAGATGTTGATGGACTGCTGCTGCTGTTGCTTTGGTGTTTTTGAAGATGGGGTGGGAATTGCTGCTGTTGTACTGGTCGGTATCGAAAGACCACCCACCATGGCTCCTAAAGGTTCACCATTCCAAATTCAGGGGTCTAGATGGTGCCCATGTATCTAATTAACTATGGTTAAAGTTGTTACTTGGGTTATAAGTGAAGGGCATATTAGTAAAAAATTGGGACCGTTTTTTTGAGAACTGTTAGATCGGATGGCTGATGACCATTTTGTAAACTAAATTAAAAAGTTTGATCATTTTGTAAACCAAATTACAAAAGCATGACCATTTTGTAATTGGCCCAAAAATAATTAATTTTTGTAGTAAATTACCCAAAATAACCTCGGACCTGTAGCAAACACTCACCATTATTCATCTGAGACCGAATCAACCCAAGCAAAACATTCCTCAACTAACAACACCAGTTCTTCATAATTCGAATCATCCACTATATTATTCATCAAATTGACGACAACAGGGTCATCTACTTGCCTTGATTTCAAAACAATTACCATAGAAACCACCAGATCCGTTCCCTCTAAACAAAACCCATCCTTGATTTCACATCCATTAATCACCACAAACTCCTCTATTACAACAACAACAACAACGACAATCAACTACGGGAGCAGCAGATTCGAGTCCCTGCCTTTGTTGTTCAATTTCAAATCAAAACAAAACCCATATCTTCTGCAACTCAACATACCTATCTGAATCCTCCTCTCGAGCTTTCAGTTAGCCATCAATTCCATCATAATCTTCAATTTCAGCAACCAAAAACCATAACTAATTCCCAATCTCCGAAAGTTGCGATTGGGTTCAATTGAGAAGGTTAATAAAGCTTTGATGATATGGAAACATGGGTTATGATTGATTTCATTAACTAGGAATTGAAATGGGTTGTTAGTGGTGGATCTCTACTGATTTTAGAACCGAATTTGGGGGTTTTAGATGTGAATCGGTTCTGAGTTTATCATGGAGATGTTTGATTGGGGCTGATTTTGTGTACTAGGGTTTGGTAATGATTATGTGTAATTGGGTTTTCCGAGCAGACGAGAGATGATATATGCAAAAATTATCCAGACTCAATTAAATCAATGCTATCATCACAAAATACGATCTTTGATAAACCCTTCTTTAATATCTTCCATTTATCACCTCAATCGACAGCAACAATAATTCTTCCATCACCTTAATCGAACCCTAATCTTCTTAAAAACTCCGATTACTTCTAATCTTTAAATATGTTACAAACACTCGTGAATACCCATCTGAGACCATGGTTTCCGGCAGCAGCAGCTAGGGCAGAGGTCTTGAACTCTTGGTCTTGTTGAGAAGAGAAAGGCTAAGTGAACACGACCAGTTTGTATGGTTAAGAATTGGGATCGGTTGTTGTAACCCGACTCAGCAAGGTGTGTGAGATGTATTTTTTTTAGTAGGAGGTATTTTGGGAAGTTCACGAAACACGTGTACTGTTTATGCCACGCGTGCACAGGTGGTGACTCATCTAACCGAGCAATGGATGGAAAACCTAACGATGAGAGGAAACACTAATTTGAACCTATTTAGGGAGGAAACGCTAATTAGCTATCTTTAAAGGGGAAGAAATGCAAAATAGCCCTACATTGATTTTTGTTACAGGGAAAGCTAGAATGTTTAAGGGGAAAGCTGACTTCCGGTCAAACAAAGTTGATGATGGAAAATTAGGGTAGAAATAAAAAAAAAACTCTAAGAACTCAATGATCCGCCATCTAGATGCTTCAAGAAAACCCTTGATTCTAAGTCATCCCTGATTGATACGATTTATCTTCCTCCATACACATTTTAACATTCTCGATAGTCTATAATCAAATCATTTTCCTTCTTTGTTTTCGAAAGTTCTTATTTTAGATTGTGTAAATCACTGATTTACCTCAAAAAGGCTAAAACCTCAAATGAGATTCAAGTATAAGCTAAAGGGGTACCCAAAAAACAAATGCTAGGCGCATATGAATACGAAGGTTGCTGTAGAGCGAAAGGTCACTATGTTAATCATCAAATTTTTTCCACCGTCTATGTATGTGTGTCATATTTCATATCTACGATGATATGATCAGGTAATAAAAAAATATTGTTTACAAAGCAAGTTTGTAGGGAATAAAACTAATGGTGATTGATTTTGATTATAAGATCATAACGTATTTATTCCGGTATTTTAATGGTTTAATTCCCCTCAAAAAGATTGCATCCTAATCCAAATGGGTATTGATAGAATTGACCTTTGTTTCAATATATTCGAGAAAGATCGGATTATAAGAGAAGAACAATCAATTCATGGAGGAGTTTGATCATGAATCCATAACGAGAGAAAAAGAGTATGTGCAAGAGGAAGAGGAACATTGAACACAGGATTGGTTCAGGATGAAAGATTATTGAGATTTTTTTTTGGGAGCGGATCCCTTAACTTAAATTTTTGACTTAAGTTTATGACCATCGATGTATTGAAATCTGACCGTAAAAATTTACACTCCTAACATTATAAAATTGCCGATATAGCTCGTCTCAAGCCGAGACATACTTTCTATCCCGATATTTTTCCCAGAATCTTTATCCTTCGTGTAAATATGTGACAGAAGATTCCATATACAGTAATTTCTTTCACTGTTAGTAAACATTATATTTACATTTCTTTGTCTTCCTCGGATCCTTTTGAAACATTTACAATCCACTGTCTTCCTTGGATCTTTTTAAATCATGGATTTCATGGATGATGACCATGATGTTCGATAGATAGGTATATTAATCGGTAACCTCAAGATGCTACAGAATTCAGTTGGTCGGTAGTCCAAATTTCCGATACATAAGTTACATAAATTAAGTGCCATATCGAGGAATTGGCTTAAACCAGATTTTAAAGGCAATGATTTCACAATGATGATGATTCTGTTAGAAGAGAACAAGCAAAGTGAACATGAATATAAACCCCTTTACTAGTAAGGTTAATGATTCGTAATATGTTGTGGATGCTCATTATCAACCCAAGTATTTTCTTTCATCAAAACATCTTGGTGTTTGGTGTTAGGATTCTTGAATTCTATTCTAATTTTTTTTAACTATGTTTATCTCTGCATATCGATCATGGCTTTGTATTAAAATCTCATTTCATATATTCATCCATAATTAACCTAAATTTAGATCAAGTTCGCTATATATATGGTAACTAATAGTTTATCGGCTCGGCTTGAGCCGAACAATGTCCAAAATTTTAATATATTAGGGCTTACCATTGAGCGGTTGGATATAATCAAATCAACGAACGAAAAATTAAGTTAAAACTTGAGTCAAAAATTGAAGTCATGGAATCCGCTCCCTTTTTTTTTATTTCTGCCCAAGTTACTCATTAATCAATTTCGTTTGACCAAAGTCAGCTTTCCCCATAATTTTTTTAGCTTTCCCTATAACAAAATCATATTTTTATGGGTTATTTGGTTTTTGGTGCTTAGTGTTAGAGCACTGCTCGGTTGAACCCACTAGCGTTGGTATGTCAAGTTAGTTATCAATTTTAGTTGCCAAAATGCATTCATGATTTAGCATACTGAAGATAGTTTCGGACTAGATTAGGTCTAAGAAGGTGAGTTGAAGTTATCCTTAAAGGTTGGAGATTGAAGATTGAAGACTACAAGAAGACATCAACAAGTACTTCATCAACAAAGGTATGTATTTTATTTCATTTGGATTCTTGTTCAATTATACCTTTCTAATCTATCAAGATATATGCTCACTCCATGGAACAATTCTGATGACGGTAAATGTACATTTATGTGTATACTTGAGGTTATTTGGTTCATGAACTTGGAGACAATAACCTTTATCCCTATAAAGTGTCTCATGTTATAGTGAATGAGCTTGCGAGTCCAATGAGCCAAGAATCACTCAATTCCGAGTTGTAACGGTCAAGTTATGAGTGTTTTAAGTTCATTGGTAGGAAACATTTCATGGGCTTTTGAGTCCACGAACTTGGGCCCAGTACGTGACTAAAAGGGATTTTTGGTCATGTTGGTGATGTTTCCTTATCTAGGCAAGTTAGCTATTGGACCAAACATGACATCTTTGATTAGCATATTAAAGTGTTTGTGATTCCTTCCTAATTTAACGTGTGATTTAATTCACATAAATACAACTTTGCTAAATTAATTATTTATTTAATTATTTTGGTAAGGATTGTAAATTAGGTAAGACTCTCTAAATTAGGAGAGCCTTGAAAAAGAAAAAGTAATTAATGCCATTGCTTAGCTTCTAAGCTGCCTTTTTCACTATAAATAAAGAGTTCACGAGCCTAAACGTTTTTATCCCTTTTGGAAAATTTGCGTGAGCTCTGTAGGTTGTTTTCCACCTCTTTGTTCTTCACGAACAAGAGTGAGATTAAAGTCTTTGTATTAAGGATCACAAAGCCAAGTTGGATCTAGTTTTCGTGATTGATCACACAACTTGAATCTAGGTTTTCACCTCTTGTCTATTCTAAGGTTTTCTCTTCTGATATAAAACCATTCAAGAGTTGTTGATTACAAACGCTAAGTTTTGATAGATTTCAGTTTCCGATCGTATACCGACACTTGTTAGTCGAAATCGGAGACTAGAAAGAAAAACTTCTTTTGAGGATTTGTAGCCGCCTATCGAAGAGTAGAGTAAGCTAATTAGGTGAAATCTCTTACGGCCGCTCGTAAAAATCCTTGAGAAGTTTTAAACAAGATATCTCTAGATTTATTCTAGTTGTTCTCGTGGTAGAATAATTAGGTTTCTCTTCCTCTTATTGAAGAGTATAATAAATCCTAATCTACATGTTTGTTTTGATAATACTTTTACCTAGTAATTGTTTTTATAAAAACAAACACAAGATTTCCAAAACCTTGATTTACATCTAAAGGAAAATCAAACTGGTGTTTTGTGCAAACAAGATATCAAATCGTATTGATCGTGGTTGTGTGTTTTTCTAAAGAGAACCTCGGGTTCTGCTAGAAGATTTGTGTGAAGAATTTCTAAAGAGAATCGGTGTTCTGCTAGGAGTTCTATTTGTGCTGAAGAAGTTATTACATCTAGTCTGAATAGGTAGTAGGAATTTGGTGTAACATCTTATTATCAGTGTGTGTTTATTCTGGACTAGGTCCCGGGGTTTTTCTGCACTTGCAGTTTTCCTCGTTAACAAAATTCTGGTGTCTGTGTTATTTCTTTTTCCGCATTATATTGTTTATCTTTATAATTGAAATATCACAGGTTGTACGTTAAGATCAGTCAGCTCTTGTATCCGGCCTTAGGGTTGTTGAGTGAGTTGATTGATACTTGAACAATTAATTTTGTTATCTTCACATTGTTAGACTAGTCCGGACTAACCCTATTTCAAGTGGACACTGTGTTGAAATATTACTTTAGTGATTGTTGCTTCAAGAGTTTTATACACGGTGGATATTGAATAGGTTGTGATTAAAACAAAAGACTTTGTTTCAATAGCTTCACACTAAAATCAGGTTTACGAACTTGCTTCTGTTTAACTTTGATTGTGTTGAAATAGAGATATTTAAACTCTTTGATATACTTAACTCTAGATTGAGTCTGACTGTCTAGTTGATTCTCGAGAAAGTATATTGGAGTTTGTCTATTCAGATTGCCAAACGAAATATTGGGTAATGCTGTTAGACCCCCGCTTTTTCACTTAGGTTTTAACCAAAAACTGGTTTTGGTCTAATTTTTATCCATCCCTTTACGTTAGGTACTTGGAAAAAACATTGAGCCTAATTGACCGGTTAAGTCTTGAATTCTTAATAACAATTTAATATAAAAAGATTTTTGTTATAGGGAAAGCTAAAAAGTTTATGGGGAAAGTTGACTTTGGTCAAACAAAATTGATTAAGGAGGAACTTGGGCAGAAATAAAAAAATCTCAATAATCTTCCATCCTGAACCAATCATGTGTTCAATGTTCCTCTTCCTCTCGCACATACTCTTTTTCTCTCGTTATGGATTCATGATCAAACTCCTCCATGAATTGATTGTTCTTCTCTTATAATCCGATCTTTCTCGAATATATTGAAACAAAGGTCAATTCTATCAATACCCATTAGGATTAGGATGCAATCTTTTTGAAGGGATCAGGATGCAATTAAACCATTAAAGTACCGGAATAAATACGTTATGATCTTATAATCAAAATCAATCACTGTTAGTTTTATTCTCTACAAACTTGCTTTGTAAACAATTTTTTTTTTATTACCTGATCATATCATCGTAGATATGAAATATGGCACACATACATAGCCAGTGGAAAAAGTTTGATGATTGACATAGTGATCTTTCAATCTACAACAACCTTCGTATTCATATGCGCCTATCATTTATTTATTTTTGGTACCCCTTTAGCTTCTACTTGAATCTCATTTGAGGTTTTAGCATTTTTGAGGTAAATCAGTGATTTACACAATCTAAAATAAGAACTTTCGAAAACAAAGAAGGAAAATGATTTTATTATAGACTATAAAGAATGTTAAAATATGTATGGAGGAAGATAAATCGTATCAATCAGGGATGACTTAGAATACAAGTTTTTTTGAAGCATCTAGATGGCAGATCATTGAGTTCTTAAAGTTTTTTTTATTTCTACCCTAATTTTCCATAATCAACTTTGTTTGACCGGAAGTCAGCTTTCCCCTCAAACATTCTAGCTTTCCCTATAACAAAAATCAAAAATATACCTAAACTATATAAAAAGAACATATTATCATACCCTTCGTTTATTCGAAAAATCTCCCGAACAAACACATTATATTTGCTCCTCTCCAAACCCTGACACACTCAAGCAACTTGCAAACCCACAAAATTAGCATACTTAAGCGGTCCAGTAAAGTTCAGGCATATATGCTACCACATCACCGGTCCACACGTTTCAACATCCACCATTACAACGAGCTGGGCACTTTTGTAATATTGGTGTGATTCAAATGTAATTAGTGTGTTGTGGTTCCTTAGCTTCTTCAATTGTCATGAATTCATGTGCAACTAAGTCATGTCAATTAGGGATTAATTCCAAGCCATGTGAATTGGATTTCTAATGATTTATGCGAGTTAATCTCTCTACTCAATATTACTATATATCTTGTCTTGTACCGTGTTTTGACCATGAATGGTTTGCAGGTTGTTTAAGTGTACAATAAAATACTCCTTATGTTTATGGAAAAGTGTTACTTTTACTTTTTCAATTTGGCTTATTTTTAGACTAAAATGAAAAAGTGCAAGTACCTATTTTCCAGAAACAGAGGTAGTAACTTGCTTGCAATACTAAACCTAAATTTTTATAAACTTAATCCGTAACTATTAAGTTAAATCAATCACAAATAATAAAACATCAACGTTGTAAAGGGACTTTATGGATCTTGATGTGTAGATGACGAATCTAAATTAACATGTTGAACTTACGAGCATGAGGTTAAAATCAATCTGACTCACAGAATATACCAGTTAATTAAATTACATTTAGAAAATTTACTCAAAACGTTTTAGTTAACTAGAAACGAGCTGTACGAAATGACTTAGGAGTCCAAAAGATTAGTTGGACATATTACTTGTCTATTACTAGTATACATGTTTTAAGAAAATTTTGCTGGAACATCTTATCTTACTATAATAAAGAAAAGGTCGACTTTTCGACCGGAACATTTTTTACATGGACACCAAATTTACACGAATACCCCCGTACCAATTTTATAACGAACGAGAAGCCTTGAGGCCGTTTGCGACATTTGCTTTGTTATTTTCCCATTATTTCTCTTCCCAACAATCTCATATCGACTAACTTTCTATCACATACGAAGAACCCTAATCTCACCCACCAAAATTTGTAGCATAATTCAGTATGTGATTCAAAGGGTTCATACCCAACTCCGATTTTCATCGAATTTTTCTGGGAAGCCGTTTAGTACTGTAATTTGATCGATTTCAAACCTACTCACTTAACTCTCAAATTGCTTCGTCAATGGTTGAATTTCGTTGATCACCGGTAATTGATAAACATCCTTCTTAGTTTCAATTTCGAATTCCTTAGTTTCAATTTTTGTCAATTCTAATTAGATTAAATGCAGTTTCTAGATGACCTTCTAACCATCAACAACAGCTGAACGTATTTGGATTTTCTCTATCACTAATTCCTAATTGATCGTCCATTGGCTCCTAATTCAATCAATTCGGGTGATATTCGTGTTGTTTAAGGTTAATTCTTGAACCAGTAAATGAAAAGGATCAAATCTGGGATAGTTATAGGTGTGGTTTATAAAGAGGTGAGGACTTTTAAGTTATTGATGTAAAACAGATTTTGAAACATCCAGTTAGAGAACCCAAATGATTTGTCACAATTCATTAGTTTCAATTAGGATTTCTATTTTATCAAAAAAAAATATCAGTAATTAGCTTCTACCTGTGTGTAGAAATTCCTAACAAGTTAACAAAGTGTTCTCTCATTTTTGGCACCTGATATAGTGTGTATTATCATAGGGTTTAACTGTCAAAACATTTTGATTCACTTTTCCCTTTCATATATAGATGACAATTGGAAGGTAAGATTTTGGATTTGAAGCCACGTACAAGTCCACGAAGTATTGAGCTTCAGGAGCTAGCTGGGGCTGGAAAAGAAACTGAACGAAAATGCCGAAGTCAAGAGAATTCACAACAAAGAGATGCTCGCTTATAAAGTCGCCATGTTTTATACAAAGAAAGACGAGATTCAATGACCTTAAATGAAACCGAGAGACGAAAAACAAGAATTAGATGTGGAAGCAAAGATTACCTCATAGCATAAACAAGCGAACAACTTCCTAGCGCCACTCAAGTTCGGTCGCAATACCATGAAGCAGGAACAAATAGTAAGTGATGTGATATATATAATCATTTAGTACAAAAATGTTTGAGGTATTTTTATTAAAGTCAATTATCTCTTTGTTGTAGGCTTATCCGTATGGGAGGACGATAAAGCACGGTTGGAGGAAATATGGGAGGTGAAGATCACTGGGTTCTTGAGTAAATCACACCTTTTTGTAAGTTAAATATCAACCAGTCATACACCATTTAGTGATGTTAAGGTCAATTGACCTATAGGTTGTATCACACAAGCCTTAATACGAATGGATGGTATAACTTAATTTTCTTGACTTCTGCATTTAGTTGCTTCAAAATGACGCCTTGGAACTGTAAATCATGTTTGTATCTAAAGGAAATTTGTGGCGTCAATCACATAGCCTTATTTCTTCTTTGATGTGTGTGAGACTAGCACATGCGATGCTTTTAAAAATTATTGTCTCATGCCTGATAACTACTGTGCATAATCTCTTTTAACCTTTTGTTTTGTTCATGAGTATATTTTCTTCATGCTCGATAACTTCAGTGAACTTGCATTCTCCCCATTCGGAGAATTGTTGAATCGATAGCCTGTACACTACTTATATTAAGATCAAGCCCAGATAAGAGTCAGTATTTTTTCCAGTAACTGAATTTGATATTTCTAGGTCAGGGTTGCACCCTTTTTGTTAAGCATAATATACTTGATTTTGCTTTGTATGAAAAAGAGAAGAAACTCAGAAGTGTTTGATCAACTCCAAGAAAAGCTATATTATTTCATTGGTGCACTGGAAAGGGTATCTAAAAAGTGGAGAAAACCGTCGGAAACCTTCTCTTCCACCTGAGATGTCTTTATGTAAAGTTTGTCACAAGTGCTGCTCTCTTAACGACAGTCCATGCTGATATTTAAGTTTAAATACCAACATGTTCAGGCTCAAGTAAGTACGAATTCCTGGACCCGGATCTTTGCCCTTTTTAATGAATCTTCTTGATTTGTTTATCGCGTTTCCTATGTGTTCTTTTTTGTTGTTGTCTTATTTTGTGATCTTTATCTGTCTCTGCTTCATTCTCTGGAACAAGTGGAAATCCGAAAATGGAATATGAATTGCTCTCCAAAATTCAGCTGTAATTTCTGTCGTTTGAGGGGTTTTTCTGAAAGTCTAACGTTGTAGTTAATAGTGGACCAATATCTGAAATAGAGGAATGAGTTGCTCACTATTTGGCTTTTATAGATTCTGAGATTGTTTGTCCAAAATTGTGCAACTCCAGTAAATAATGTTGATGCGGGAGCAGGACTAGTCGTGATTAGTAGTTCTGTATCAACACGATATGTTTTGCGGGTGTTGAAACGGAACAGCACTCGCATTGATATGTTTTGCGGGTGTTGAAACGGAACAGCACTCGCATTGCGCGTGCACCTTTGCTAGTTATTGATTATATTAAGCAAATTCGGCCTGCACATTCGAGGTTAATGGAATCGTCATATCATATGTCGTTCCGATCCGAAAGCGTTACGATTTTCAAAACTCGGTTTCCTCCCGCAAAAAAAACATACATAAAGAGGGTTACAGTGACTCCATTAATGTGGAAACCCTAACTGTTAAGAATATCCAAGCTGCTATCCCACTTCTTCTGATCTCACCTTTTTACATAACACCTAAGAAATTACTTGGGTTATGAAGGTGGATCATATCCACCACCAGTAGACATGCCTTCATCTCCTAAATTCTTCTATCCTTCACGCCAATCATCACAATACACTCGAAAAACTTCTTTTCTAATCTTTTGTATTTTAATTGGGATATCTGGATTCCTTTTTGGATTGTTTGCAATATTAAGAACCGATGATAATAATAAATGTAGTTTTGAAGTTAGATCTGTTTCTGTAGCTTGGGAAGAGCATCAAAATAGTGGTAATCAAAATGTTGCTGTACAAAATAATCGATATAAAGTGATGGGATTTGTTGGAGTTCAAACTGGGTTTAGATCTGCAGGGAGACGAGCTTCTTTGAGGAAAACTTGGTTTCCATCTAATCGAGAAGGACTTTTACGGTATTTCACTGTTCTGTGCGATAGATTTTGATACAGTACTTTTGTTTCTATAATTGATTATTGGCGACTCATGAAAGAGTTTGTACATGAAATTTTGTTGTTGTTTTCATTCTGAAGATAGTATGGAAGTTCATTTGTTGGATAAATTGATGGAAACTTGGCATTACATATAAAACCAGATTGTTTGATTGTTTCTGTTGTATTTTAGTGCCATGGTGACTAGTGCTGTATGACATTAGCAAGATATATGTAGATGTAGCAAAACAGTTCATGTTGTGTGTTTCAGTAGTTGGAATGTAGGGTTTATAAGGGAAGTTGAATTGATGGAGTTTTCAATTGAGATTTGGCCTTTTCTTTTAGTCATTCCCTTACTTCTGAAAAAGGAAAGAAAGTAGGTCTCCTTGTTTATTTTTTTAGGGAATTGGTAATTTCGAGTATGATATTCCTGAGGCATGTCAGGTAATTGGCATCTTCTGTGTAGAAACCCTTCAAACCCTTGTGACCATCTTAATACGGTGATTCCTCTTGTTGACCTAGTTGAGTATTCCAATTGTTCTGCATAAATAATTGTACAGAACTATAGATCCGGGGCCTGAAAATATATATAACCTGTCATTCTGTATTTCCAAGAATTTTCAAAGTAGTAAGCGCAGAAGCTTAGGGATACAGCAGTATTTGAAACGTTGAGTTTTGAATGGGCAAAGATGTGATACGGAAACAGATAAAAAGTGGTAACAATTGAAGTGAAGAATCTCTGTGCAATTTTGTGAGTTGTAGGTTTATCTGAATATATGGAAAGTGTCTCCATAAACAACTGTATTCCGTCAAAATTGTTTTCACTGTCTGCAGTTTGGAAGAATCAACTGGTTTGGCTTTCAGATTTGTGATCGGAAGAACCTCTGACAAATCGCAGATGGCCGAGCTCAGAAAAGAGGTGGCAGAATATGATGATTTCATGCTTTTAGACATTCAAGAACAGTACAGTAGACTCCCATATAAAACGTTAGTACCTACTACTGTGTGAAATCTGTTCTGCATTTGGTTTGCTACAAGTAACAGCAACATATTTATCCATGTTGTACCTTTTTGCAGGTTAGCTTTCTTCAAAGCTGCTTATGCACTTTTTGATTCGGATTTTTATGTCAAAGCTGATGATGACATCTATTTGAGACCAGGTGTGTTATTTCAGTATGCTCTATAAGCTATTCAGTTTTTGTCACTACACAAGCCTTAGACCTGGAATTCTTCCCTGCATCCACACTGATTAAATTTCCATATCCTTTTTCTTTTTTTGCTTTTAGACCGTCTTTCATTACTCTTGGCAAAGGAACGTTCTCACCCTCAAACTTATATTGGATGCATGAAAAAGGGTCCTGTTTTCACTGACCCAAAGCTTAAATGGTTAGCCTCTTGTATATGTTTCTTTGAAATTTGAGAAACGATTTATTGTTCCTCTACTTTAATGTGTTTCTAGTGATTGGCAGTAGTGTTCACTAATAAAGGGAACAGATAAATTGTGTTTTACAGGTATGAGCCTCTCTCTGATTTACTTGGGAAGGAGTATTTTCTGCATGCATATGGTCCTATTTATGCCCTATCCGCAGATGTTGTCGCCAGCTTGGTTGCCTTAAGAAACAACAGGCAAGTCCACTTGTCCCTAAACCACTAGAGGCACTTTCTTTATTCGGATTTGGACTGGATAAAAATATAAGTGCAGAAAGTGTGTTTTTTACGAGATCATGCGTCACTCACATCATCATCATATTGGAGTCCTTGAAAACCACAATTTTCACTTTTTGATGCATGATTTAGTTTGTCATAGCAAGCTATTTATGTTGAGTTGTTTTTAGAAAAACCTCATCCATGTTATAAGCGTTGTCAGATGATAAAAAAGAAGGAGCTTGTCCCTTCAATTAGTGTTAAGTTCCACATTTGATAGAAGGAAAGACAAAACGCTAACAACAACAAGAAAGCACTAGCTTGTACTTATGGAAACCTGACACACCTGGTCTATCTTTTGAGTTTCAAAATGTGAAAGGTTCTTTACATTCAGGTAGAAACCACAAGGCCCAGTAGTATAAGTAAGCATGTCAAGGAACTAAAGCTCATAGTCTTTGTTAGCTTACTGTTTTCTCTTGCATATAGATTGCTAAACAAGAAACATACTTGTCATGATGATCCACCTTTTTTAGGGTACTATCCTAGGGGGTTTTCTGTTAAGATGTAATTGGTTTGTCCAATTGGTGTCGACTGTCTTAACTCCTAACAGAACAATATGTTTGGAATTACAGTTTCCGAATGTTTAGTAATGAAGATGTTACAATTGGCGCATGGATGCTAGCAATGAATGTTAACCATGACAATAATCATTTGCTATGTGAACCTGACTGCACTCCATCATCCATTGCTGTGTGGGATATTCCCAAATGTTCAGGTCAGTTTTTTTTCCTTATCCTTTTTTCCATATAACTATACCTACTCATAAACCAAATATCTATGGATATTGATTGTCTGATAGTTTTTGGATTAGGCTAGTAATTTACTGCCATAATTTTACAATCTTAGGTTTTCCTTGCATTTTTTCACCGTGACTGAATATCAGAAAGATCCTATATAAGAATGCAAAGCTGTAGAAGTGAATCTTTTGAATACTTGCTTTTCAGACTCGTTATAGCATAGCATACTATCATTTCACAACTATGAACAGCAAGGAACTGAAAATTGTTCTCTTGATATAGGGCTTTGCGATCCAGAAAAGAAGTTACTGGAACTACATCAAAGAAAGAACTGCTTTGAAGATAATCCAACAACAGCTTCCAACCAAAACTCCGAGTTATTAGAAGCTGGTAAATAAAGCAGTGTTCCAATTTTGCCGAGTTGCTTGGGTTAGCCAAATTTTGTACATCTTGCTATTCTTGTTCATACTTCTTTGGAAGTGCAGTTTACCAGCAGTGTATGGTTTCCCAGTTTTCCCATGTACAAAACATACTTATCTGAGTTGCAAACATACTGATTCTGACAATAGCTAAATTGGAATGGTACTGGCATTTTTCTTTTGTGTTTCTTTTTTTTAACCAAATGAATAGTACTTTTTCCAGAGGTCACCTATAAATAAGATCATTCAAACTCGCATGATATCCACATTTCCCATCAAGTTAAATCATCTATCAGCACACCTGAACGGTTTGTTTAGTACATGAGGCACGGGAAAGATTTCAAACGCCTGTTGAGATTGGATCGGTGCAAGCAAAAACCTTCCCACCAACGGAAAGGTTTTTCAGTAGTCTGTAAACCCTTCGTGAATCAATGGCTCGGGGCAAGTATAAATTTCCTTCTATATAATCTCTCCAGTGAGAGATTGCTTTAAGGTAAAAAGATGAGAAGAAAAGAGAAAGCTTGCTAATACATCCAACACCTACTTGGTAGCAATGTAGCAATAGCAATATATAGATTTGCAACCTGAAGAACCCAACACCAAGGGATCCCCTTAATGTAGGATAAAGCTGAGAGCTTTCAGAATAACTAGGGAGTAAGGGAGCACAGATACGACCAAGTAGTTGTCCATTAATAAATATAACTACAGTTTTATTTAGATGCTACTAGCAAAAAGGAAAGAACCGTTCAACGGAAAACAAGACGGAACAAACGTCTGCAACTCTCAACAACAAACCTCGCTAACTTAAACCTCACCACTCTGAATAGACAACTAAAACATTGAAGCCTTTCCAGCCTTCTTGTAAGGCAGATTAACACATGTACAGGATGGTTGTGATGTTCGATTTGACTCCTTCGAAGTCTAATTGCTTGACTGACGAAGCTCAACCCTGACAAAATCTGCATCTACGGGCACGGATATGTCAACAGTTGGTCTCAATTGGGCACAGACTTCGATAGCCCCATGGACAGGGTCAGACAAAAAGTTGCTAACAAGATCCTGGTTAATGGGGGCGTTATTGTCGACTGCTACCAAAGCCTGTTGGGTGAGAATGTAATCGAATCGTGGAGCCCACTTCCTTGATCCCAATCGAGCTGTTGTGGAACAGTTATCAACCATGAATGAAACTCCACGTGCATGCATGAAGGGATTCAAAGAATCCACTGCCTCGATCACACTTTCATTGATGATTTCCGAGTAAGAATGCCCCTTCTTTCTCAATACCTCAATCTGGATAATTGGCACCAAATAAAAACGATATATATCAGAACATAATAAGCAGGAGAAGTCATTAATGTTTGCTTATAATTCTGATTAAACTATCAGTATGAGATGAGCTTCTCACCTGAGCCATCATTAAAGCCACAAAAACTCCAGCTGTGAAAGGATAGAGTGGACCCAAGTCACCTTCTGGTCGAGTTGCTCGGACTTTCTCGCCAACCAACCACATTCTTGTTTGATCAATCTTTCCCATTGGAAAAGCTGGTAGGCCTTCTTTTTCCTGTTCAAAAGGAACGGAGTCAAAATTACTTACAGCGGATCTTATTGAACAAATACCATAAATATGTGATTTGCCCATGATGTAATTTAAAAACGACAGGAATGAGCTGAGGAATACACATACATAAAATCGGCGCCCAGCCAAGACAACACTTTTGATCTCATTCCCACTCGCTACATCCTCATAGCACTCATACAAGATGTCCATACAGGGATAATAGGAGGCACTGTATGCTGCATGGAAATCCTTCTTGCCTTGCTCTGAAAGAGAGTTGTACACAGACAACATACCCTGTTGGAAATACCAAAAAAAAAACAAGCAACCACTGAGTAAAGCTCCTTTAAAAGAAAAAAAAACAAGTGAGTAAACCAATTGGAGAAGTTGCAACCTCAGTGGATATGGTCCTTGAAACAATTCCAGTGATGCACTCAACAGTGTTCTTGTAAGCAAGGTCTTCGGCCATTCCATTTTCGGTGTACCTTCTGAACAAGGATTCGACGATTCCATGAACAGCTCCAAGTAAAATACCTGTCAATCCGAAGGAGGCAGATAATTAACAAAAGAAAGCTAACAAAAACAAAACAAAAATATGAAGAAAAAAAATCTACCCCTTTCTCCAAAAATGTCACTCTTGTATTCTGACTCAAGAGTAGTGGCAAACGTAAAAGGAGAGCCAAGAGCAACAGACCATCCTAAGGCAACATCTGTTGCTCTACCATCAACATCCTGCACAACATTTATACAAAAACTGATTTAAGAAATGAAAATCAAAAAGATTAAAAGAAAATTAAACACTCTGTTAAAACAGTGGTGGGGGAAAAGGCTCGAAGTAGGAAGAGAACAAGGTAACAGTAGGTAAACCTGGTGGACTGCAAAACTAGCATTAATTCCAGCACCATTTATCTCCTTTCCTTGGACATAGAGTCTTCTCACTGATGGACCCATTCCCTTGGGGCAGACAGCAATCACACTCATATTTTTGGGGAAATCAACCCCCTGGGACTGCAAATGTCCGAGAAGAAATCCATGGGAGAGTCCAAGAATGCTGTTAGGCTTCATGTGGGAGAATATCTTCTCGTAATTATCTGCCTGCAACATTGTCAAGCAATTTCAGAAAACAGGAAATAGGGAAGAAAACAGGATAAGGAACTTGCAAAGAACATAAAACAAATAACATATAATGTGAAGAAAACAAAATGTGCCGCATCAGCACATAACCTTCACCAATGTTATCTACTAAAGTCTAAAGAGCTGTGAGATCGATCATTACCTATTTGTTTTATCAAGCATAGCAAAAAGCACAAGAATTTATCATTGGTTTATGAAGTTACTCAAATGTTAAAATTTCAAATTCCAATTCGAGCACAAACAAATTACAGTTTTCACTCATGATTATCTTGGCCAAATAAATATACAGAAAAAGGTTCTACCACCATCCCAACATTCTACATTACCTGTGCAGCATCGGAAATCAATAGCAAAACAAGATCACTCCCGGCAACAGTTTCATATATATCACCCAAAGTTCCAGTCTCCTCAGTGAAACCAACAGAACGTGCTTCAGCAAAAGAAGCAGATCCCTTCCTCAAACCAATCTGTGCAAAACAATGAAATCACAACATAACTAAGCTTGGATCAATAAAAAAAAATAAGAACGAAACAAATGTAAGAAATATTGGTGCACACTTTACCTTGACCACAATGTCAGACTTGGCTTCTACAAGTGAGTCTCTCAAGTTCTGAGCTTGAGCAGGACCCTATGAATAACAAAGAATAACCAGTCAAAGAATGTTAATAAACAAGCACAATTACTACAAAAGAATAATAACATTGAATTAGTAACTCAATAATGCAAAAAATCATATGTTGATGTTCATCTTAAGACTATAACACAGTATGTAGTCATTTTCCCACATAATTTTTCCTTCTTTGGCACTGATAACAACACCAATGTGAAGTTTATAATTTTTCCCACATAATGTGAAGTTTATAATTTTCCCCACATAATGTGAAGTTTATGCATCAGACCATTGTCTATTTCACACTAACCTTCATTAACACCATATTCAAATGCCACCATTGTAAATTATTGCTAATCACATTAAAAAAATGAAAAAGTTAGATAATAAATCACCTGAGAACCCCAACCAATAACACCAATCTGCTTAATTCCTTTGAATGCTTCAGGCAACAAATGGAATAAATCCCTTCCTCCTTTAACAATATACTGCAACAACCACAAAAATAACCACAATCAGCAATGAAAATTAAATCTAAGATGTGATAAATACACAAACACAAAGAGAGAGAGATTGACCTCATCATTTCCAGCAAGAGTGACCTTCTCCTTGTTAAACACAGAGGTTTCAAAATCAAGAGTAGTCAAAGGTTTGGTAGGAGCTGAAACACTCATGGTCGATGCAACAGCCGATCCAACGGCGGATGATGAGACATTGTTGTTGGAAACACGAATAAGAAGAGGTTTTAGGGTTTTAGAAGATGAAGACAGAAACCCTAATTTATTAAAACCCAAAGAAGATGAAGAAGAGTGAACTGGTTTTAGGGTTTTTGATGGAGCTGCTACAGATGGAGAGAAAGAAGTTGCCGCCGCCATGACTGAGTCTGAAACTGATACGCACAGAGAGATAGAGATATGAGAGATGGACAAATGGGTGGAGTCGCAATGCCTTTTATACAAGATGCTCTTTTTTCAGAGTCCCGACTTTCCTGCTATCTTGCACGGGGGAGTGTTCTACACCACACATGAACCTGATGAATTTTCACCATTCAATCTCGGCCTTCCATTTTCTACAAATAAATGATCTCGAATCTAAATAGATCTGTTTGGGATTCTGCTCGCAAATTACATTAAATCCACTAGAGTGGTACTCCCACGTGAAAATTGGAACCCCATGTAGATGCATTTTACTACAAACTACATCCAAATGATAGAAATGTACGACTCTTCTCAAACGAAAGTAAACACTCAACCATGAACACAAGATATACGTGGTTCGGTATGATTACCTACGTCCACGGGGGTGAAATGATGAATCTTATTACTTCACGGTGTTACAAAGGTGTTGCTCTTAGTGGGATTTCCTTACAAGATGAACTTACTTCTCATTCACTTCTTTCTAATGCTAACTCGGGTTTCTCTCTCCTTTCTCTCCCAAAAATTACAACCTGCCTCTCTAGAATACAAGTCCCGCTATTTATAGGAGAAAGTTTATACAACGAAGTTAGAATGTTGACCATGTTACATCTAATTAGTCGTTTCGTGATCGGCCGACTCACGTCGTCTTGTGCGGTCGATGCATCTTGGCTCCTCGCCCGTATTTCGTTCGAGCCAATCTCTTATGGTCCTCTGTTGACGCGATGTCTTAGTATCGATAGTCGCCCTTATGATCGGCGATGTGTTCCACACTTTCTTGCTTGTTTGATTGTAGCTCCTCGTTTGTCCCATCCCGCCTTATCTTGTCGGCTTTATCGAAGTCCGGGTCAAGTCTTGTCCGACATTATTACGCCCGATCCACGTGGCTTCCTTAAATCTCGCGCTCTTTAATCTTTGCTCTATACTTCGCGTTTCTTTGTATTTGGGTGCACTTTGGGTCTAGGATGTTGCCACCTGGATCTGTAGATAATTTACACCTACATTTATGCCCCTTCTTCCACCCGTGTGGGAGGCACGAGTGGAAGAACATCGTCTTAACCGCCCATGTCTTCGCTCATGCCGCTAATCCCATGCATCTGCGGCGCCCACTAATTTCCACTTTATGACTGGTGACCGTCAGCGTCGATTACAAAGTTTCTTCTTTAAATGGCCCGCTCCTTTCTTCCTTCTTCTTCTCTGCCCTTCTGTTTTGCTGCTTTGGTTTTCTTCCAAGTTTCTTCATATCTTACGCTTCTCAAAAAACCCTAGCTTTCTTGATTTTCTTTCGTCCTTTTCTCCTCATCGATCGTTACAGTAGCCGCTGTCGCCTCATCTTTCTTTGTTGAAAACCGAGTTATGCATTATCTTCGTTAATGGCTTCTTCTCCTTCCATGGCTGAAAAGTGGTCTGTTGATGATGTTTTTTCCGAGTTTGATGTTCCCCCCCTTGCTTCTCTGTTTTTGCTTGAGATCCCTTCTAGGTATGATGATCGCGCGATGAGATCTATTTTTGCTGATACCTCTTCTTCTATTTCGTGTAGGTCCGAGAAAAGGGTGAAAGATCTTTCCGATGAAGAGTTCATTGAGCAGTTGAAGGAGACGTACGATCTTCAAAATTACGAAGTGACCCTTCTCTCGGGCCGAAACGGTAGTTTGAAGAAAACCGATATGAAGAAGCACGAGCAATCGGCTAATTGTGTGGTCATCACCTTGGGTCAGCTGGAGCTAGGCCTTCGTCTTCCCTTATACAACCCTGATAGCCCATTTTATTACGAGATTTTGTCCCAGATTCGGCCTTCTCGTGCTTTAGCTCAATGGACTGGCAATACTTTCCGAATTTTGAACGAGTGGAGGGATAGCCGCGATGGTCATGGTTCTACTGCCGAGTGGTCGACCTACAAGCCCGAGGATGCTCCTGAGTATATCGTTGCCAATTTCCTTGTCAACTATCGAGCTGGTACTTCGACCTTGGGCGATCTTGCTGGGTTTGCTGCAAGTCCTCATCGGGTCAAAACTATGCCCGAGGGTGTCGAAAGAATGATGCTTTGGATGCCGATCCTATCGGCCATGGTTCCAACAAAGAGCCCGACATTCTAATGATCCGACCTATCCCCGAGTTCCGCTTCTTGTCCGAGGTCCTATCCTTCATGGTGACTTCCCGTCGCCTACTTTTCCGTCGAGCCCTATTCTTTCGGGTGGTTAATGATGACAAGGCCGATAAGGTACGCGCTTTTCTTGATTTCTATCTTGTTAGCTTCGGGCGTCAGTTAGTCATTTGTTGTTGTTTGAAAATCTCGGTCAGTTCCACAAAAACTATCGGGTCTAGGAAAAGAGGTGCTTGGCACAAGGGTTGAGGAAGACCAGGGGAAGGTAACAAACATAATGATTCCCTTATAAGTACATGTACTTGCCCCCGTTTTTTGCCTTCACATGTTCTGACGAGACACTTGTGCGTAAACACCCGAGGCGCGATGATGATGACATTGACGATGTCGACCCTACTCCGCTTAGGCGTAATCCCGGTAGAGGTAAAGAAATTGCTAAGCCACCGCCGAAAAACGAGCCCCCTCATTGATCTTTCCGATGAGGATGAGTTGTTTGGAGAGACTGTGCCGGTGACAAATTCGGTGAACAAGGTGTGGGCGACCAGCAGAGCCCTCGGAGACGCCCGCCGTAGAGAAGGTTGTTACTAGTGTTCCTGAGAGCTTCCCTGTGTGCCCCGGTTTGCGAGGATCGTCTTCTAGCGCCGAGACTTGCTTCACTGTTTCGGCCCGATCATGAATTCCTTGGGTGCGCTTACTTCCTCCGACTTTGGGAAGTATACTTTGGTGAAGAAATGTTGAATGCTGTACCCTGTTATGGCGACATCGCCTTGACACTTGACACTGTGGTGAGCGACTCGGTTCTGTATAGTAATGCCCCACTTCTGATTTCTGTCCTTAGTGTCGCTTATGATGCAAACTCGTTTGTTTGTGTTAGATCATGAACCGTGTACGCTTGGATACCGCCAATAGCCTTCGAGATAAATAGTTGATAGAGTCTCTCCAACTTCAACTTCAGAATGAGAAGGGTCGCGCGAACGAGCTGGAGATCAAACATCAAGGTATATGATTCTTCTTGACTTGTGTTGATTGAGTTTATCGTGCCAGTATCCTGAGTCGGGTATCCTTCTTCTTAGCCGAGGTATCTAGTATAGGTATAGACGCTACTTCGGAGTTTAGGATTCTGAAGAGAAAATGGGATATTGAGAAAGACCTTGTGGAAAATCTTCGTTAACGAATGGCAAACAAAGACGACAAAATAGACCGTCAAACTGAGGAGATTTCAAGTCTTGAGGACGAGTTAGAACGACATCGCCGGTTTGATTATGATCCTTCCGAGATGGATAATTTACGGGCTCATTTGGGATCTTCTCAACGTCTTGCTGCCGAAAAAACTGCTTTAGCCACGAGTTTGGAGCAAAGGGTAAATGCTCTTCAATTACAGAATCGAGATCTTCATGAGGACCGCCGACGAATATTGAGAGATAAGGATGTGGTGGAGCGAGCTAACAGCGATTTACTGGGCCGAGTGCGTGAATTTGATAAAGTTATGGGCGATTTAGAGTGGAGTAGATCGCAGCTTGTGGTTCTCCAAGCGTCGCGTAATCGGTTAATGAACGATTGGGCCGAGCATAAGAAGTATTGCCCTAGTAACGAGTTCAATGAGCAATATTATAACGAATTAACCATGAAGTTGTCCAGGACCGAGGATGAGTTATCCAAGTCGGTAGAGTCGCTTCAGTCGGTGTTACCCGCCCTGTCAGGTCTCTTAGCCGATGTGTTGAGGCCATTTTTTAGATCCAGATCGCGCTTTATTCTTGCAAAAATGTTAAGTTGTATCCGATGAATAACATCCTATATTTGTGGTTTTGTAGCCGCGCAAAAACGTTCGCGAGCTTGATCTGGAGGTTCGCCGATTGAAACAGTAGCCGAGGTCGATTTGGGATTCAAGTTAGCCGAGGCCGAGGAAAACGCTTCCCAGATTACCCAACAACTCGAGGATGAACGGGTCGCCCATGCGGATGAGTTAGATCGAGAAAGTTCAGCCGGCATTATGGATGGGTGGAGAAGAAGCGGCTCGAGGTCGCGCAGAGGAAGGCCGCGCGGCTCCTCCCAAGGTTTAAGCTTTCTTTTTGTGGTGCTTTGCGTCACTATGTTGCCCCTTCCATCGGGTTGTAAATCGCTCTAAACACTTCTCCCTTTTTAATTTCCACTACCTCGCTTGTTCGTTTTAATGGGGTCTTTGCGTCACCGATGTTGTTTGTTTCATTTCCGCTAAACTTTTCATTTCGTATGTCCGCGCGATGCTTTCCGTACTTTGTTATCAGACGCTTGGTGTTATCGATTTAGCTTTTGTTTCTTATGTTATTCTGGCGATTGTTGATTGATGTACCATGCGATCGATGTGGTTTTCGTTTTGTATGCTGCTCCTCTGGGTGTTGGTTGTTGCACGACACGATCGATTTGTTTCTTGTTCCGCATCTTGCCCCGACCGTTTGTTGATTAACGCACGACGTTATTTGTTTCGCTTTTGTTCCCGGTGTTATGCCCTGCAATTGTTGCTTTTATATGTTAGAACTCTAACCATTTCTGTCGAACACACCCAACAAGGAGGGTCATCGGGCCCTATGCCATGTCCTGATCGGGGTATCTCATCACTATCTTTTTGGATTCAGTGGAAGGGTATCAGTCATCCTAGTTCTAGGCCCGATGGTCCCGAGTGGTTATCGATCAACCGATCTCGGGCAAGTGGACACACCCACTTGCGATGGTGGTGACCTTTCAGATGTAAGTAGGCCACCTAGCTGAGTAGACCTCGCGTCTAAACAACCTTTGGAACTGGTTTCCAACCACCAGAACCCTTAGGCTACCTCGGCACTTGCACACTGCCACTTCCCCGAGTTCGAATAGACAGGCGACTGTAAGGCACCTTGGCACTTCCACACTGGCATTGCCCCGAGTACGAATGCCCATTCGAGTGTAAGTCACCTCGGCACTTCCACACTGGCTTTGCCCCGAGTACGAATGACCATTCGAGTATAAGTCACCTCGGCACTTCCACACTGGCATTGCCCCGAGTACGAATGACCATTAGTCGCTTGTGCCCTATCCCATACCCCTCACGGTTTCACAGAGATAGAAGACACGTTTGCTTACCGTTTTTTTTTTTTTTCGCATTGCCCGTCAGGGATGATAGAGTTTCAGGAATCGGATGTTCCATGGTTTGAGCTCTCTTGTTCCGTCGAGTCGCAGTAGTCGATACAATCCCTCGCTCGCCTTAGATTCAATTATATATGGCCCTAGTTTTCCGCCTTTTTTGTCGCGCTCCCATTCATCTAGAAATTTCAATACCTGCTGCCCGGGATTAAACTCTCTTGGTCGAACGTGCTTGTTGTACTCCTGTTGTAACCTCCTTTGATAATTTTCCATTTTTTGTAGCGCCATTTCTCTTGTTTCTTCCAAGTCGTCGAGTTTAACCAAGATCGGATGACACGTTTCGCCTCCACGCTTCAGTTCTTGTGGTAGGTATCATTGCTTATGTTGGTAGAATCGCCTCGGTTCCGTAGGTAAGCATAAAAGGGGAGAACCCCGTAGCTTCCCTCCGTGTGGTTCTGTATGCCCATAGGACGTTATATAATTCCTCGCACCAGTTGCCATATTCCCCGTCCAGTTTCTTCTTCATGTTATCGGATGTGGTCTTATTAGTGATCTCGGCCTGCCCATTGCACTGGGGGTAAATCGGGGTAGCTTTGCTCTTCCTGATGTTGTAAGTGTTAAATAGAAGATCAATGTTCTCGCCCTGTAGTTGTTTTCCATTATCAGAGACGATGGCAGCCGGGACCCCGAAGCGACAAATGATATGTTCCCAAATGAACTTAAAAACATATTTGTCTCGAATATGCCTCAGTGGTGCCGCCTCGACCCACTTGGTAAAATAATCCGTAGCCACGATCAAATGCTTCCTTTGCCCCATTCCTACATGTAACATCCCGACAATTTCCACTCCCCATTTAGCAAAAGGCCACGGACTTATGATCGAGTTTAACGGTATGCCGGGAGAATGGATTTTATTCCCGAAACGCTGACATTCTTCACAAGCTCTTGCCATTTGCTTTGCGTCCTTGTTAATATACATCCAAAAGTAGCCCATTGTTTTTGCCTTAGCCGACAAGCTTCTTCCCGAGCTGTGATTTCCAGCCGCCCCATAGTGTAGCTCATGTAGGATTATATGGCCTTATTCCCTGCTTAAGCATCGTAGGAGTGGCCCTAGGTAGGAATTCCGATATAAGATCCCCCCCCATTAACTCGTAGGCGCCCGATTTACTTTTGATCTTGTTCATCTCGGGCCGACTCTTGGTAGCTCACCCGTCTCTAAGTATTGATGTATCGGCTTTCTCCAGTCGCCTTCTTTGTATCTCTCGGATGTGTTAACGGCCACCTCGATCCGTGCTTCTGGTGTTTCAGGGATAGACGGGTTAAGTAGCCTCATAACGCGTATCCCTTCAATACTCGGGTCTACTAAGTGTGAGGCGATGTATGATAGAGCATCCGAGTGTCTGTTATCCTTTCGGCAGATGTGGCGGAATTTAATATCTGGGATTTGCTTGATGTAAAATTGGGCGAGCTCCCAATATTTTTGCAGCGCCGGATCATGTGTAGCGTATTGGCCCGTAATTTGCCGGATCACTAGTTGAGAGTCACTAGTCAGTCGAACCTCATGCAGCCCCATTTCCACAATTATCCGTAAGGCATGGATCACCGCCTCATATTCGGTGACGTTGTTCGTTGCCTTGAATTCTAACCTGAACGAATGCACAATCTTCCTCCCCTTTGGCGTGGTGAACACCAACCCGAGACCCGATCCGTCTTTGTTAGATGCCCCGTCAACAAATACTTCCCATCGTGTTGGGCTACTAGCGGCTAGCAGGTCCGCCGGCCCCTCTTGTTCTTCTGTCATTCCCGGTATATCTTCTACCTCGTCCTCATCACTGAGGGGTAAATCTGCCAAGAAATCGGCCACTACTTGTCCTTTGATCGCGGTTCTTGTCTCGTATATCACATCATATTGTTTGATTATGGCTCCCCACTTGGAGATTCTCCCCGATCGCCCAGCACTATCCAAGACCGCTTCGATAGGATATTTGGTGAGCACCCGTATTCGATGAGCTTGAAAATATCTTCGTAGTTTAGAGGCAGCAAAGGCTAGAGCGAGCACCATCTGCTCCATTCTAGTGTAGTTCTTCTCGGCCGGACTTAAAGTTTTGCTGGCGAAGTATACCGGCTTTTCCACGCCCATCTCTGTTTTAACCAATACCGCACTTATGGCATAGGGTGTCGCGCCTAAGTATAAAGTGAGAATTTCTGACGGCTCATGCCTTTGAAGAACCGGGAGGCTAGCTAGATGTAGCTTGATACTTTGAAAAGCTTCTTCGCTTGCGTCCGTCCATCAGAATTTTTCTCCTTTCTTCAAGATGTCGTAAAAAGCCTTGCATTTGTCCGATGATCGTGACACAAATCGTCCCAATGTGGCTATGCAACCGTTTAGTTTCTGCACGTCTTTTACCGTCGCGGGATATGGCATGTCAAGGACGGATCGTACCTTTTCGGGATCCGCTTCTATTCCCCTGGGAGTGATGATGTAGCCTAAGAATTTCCCCGATGTGACCCAGAAGTCACACTTGGCAGGATTAATCTTCATCTTGTGTTTCCTCATTGTTTGAAAGATCTCTCGAAGGTCTCGGACGTGGTTTTTTGATTTCCGACTCTTAACTAACATGTCGTCCACGTAAACTTCTATGGTATCGTGAATCTTGTCTTCGAACATATCGCCTACCAATCTCTGGTACGTAGCCCCAGCATTCCTAAGTCCGAATGACATCTTGGTGTAACAATACAATCCTCTTGGCGTGAAGAAGGAGGTGTGTTCCTGGTCCTCGGGCGCCAGTGGTATTTGGTTGTATCCCATGTATCCATCCATTAAAGTCATCGCCTCGTATCCCACTATTGATTATACTAATTGATCTATACTGGGAAGGGGGAAGATGTCTTTCGGGCAGGCCTTGTTCAAGTCGCTGAATTCAATACATATTTGGACTCCCCCTTTCTTTTTTGGTACCACGACCATGTTATATATCCACTGTGGGTAGTGGGACTTCCTTATTATTCCGGATTCTTGTAACTTCTTCAGCTCGACCTCGACCGCCGCTTGCAATTCAGCGCGATACGCCTCATTTTTTGTCTAACCGGTTTGAACTTCGATCAATTTTTAAGTGATGACAGCAGACCTTTGGGTCAATACCCTCCAAATCATGCACTTCCCAAGCGAATGCCTCCAGGTTTTCTTTTAATAGCGTCGTGAGTTTACTGGTTTCTTCATCCGATAGTAATGCCCCGATCCTCACTACTTTAGGTTCCTCTATCGTTCCCAAGTTTACTTCTTTAGTCGGCTCGACTGTCGAGAAGTTTGATTTGGTCTCCCTGACTGGGGATGCTTCCTTTAATTGCTATAAAGGGTCTTGTTCTCGCGTTTCGTGTGCCAGGACCGCTTGAGAAATCGCCTCCTCCAATTCTTTTGCTGCCTTCACTTCCTTTTCTTTGTTCTTTTCTTGTCTTTGCCGAGCTCGCCGTCGCTCATTTATTTCTATATCAACTTTCATGCATTGTCGTGCCGCCTGGGAGTCGCCCATAACTTCCTCTATTCCCTTGCAAGTCGGGAACCTTAACCTTTGATGGTAGGCCGATGCTACGCCCTTTATCCCCGCAACCCATGGGCGCCCGATAATGGCCTCATAAGGTGAAGCGACGTCGACTACACAGAAAGTGGTTAGTGTGTCGAGGTAGCCACCACCATCTGAAACTCTTAAAGTTACTTCGCCCTTCGGGATGGTTACTGTTCCGTTGAAGCCGTAGATACGGTATGTGGATGGGACGAGCATATCGTCTGAGAGCTTCATTCTTCTGAACGTGTCGTATAACAGCACCTCGACTGAACTTCCTCTATCCACAAGAATCATTCTTACTCCTCACTTTTCAATCAATAGTGTGATGACCAGTGGATCGCTGTGTGCCTTTCCATTTGCTGGGACATCCTTAGCTGAGAACGATATGGGCACCGTCATCCAGGGTTCCATGGGAAGAGACTTGGCTACGCTGAATATCTCTTTACCGTCACGATCCCTTTTATGGATCCTAGTGGTGATTACTGGGCCGAGAGTGTAGTTTTGCATAGCCAAATGTGAAATGGTGTTTACGAATTGGTTCGCCCTATCGATGCGGACTTGATGAACTGGAGCATCGGGTGTTGCTTCCGGCCGAAGGGGGTGGCGGACATACTGATGGTAGTGACAGTATTCAGGATGATCTCGGGTCTCTTGGAACTGTACCCCCCTCGATGCTGGGTAGTTGATGTCGCTCCTCTACTCAACTTCCTTGAACACCTCTTCCAAAGAAGCGTTTAGTGGGGTATACGATCGGGCTTCCTGCTTTGGCTTCTTCCCTTTGGCCATCCATTCCCTCTTCTCACTTGTTCCTCGGGGAGGGTCCGATCTTTTTCCGATCGCTTTGATATGGTCGTCCGTGACCGTTTTAGTTTCGATCTTCGACTTGAGATCGGCTTCTTTGTACCCCTCTATCTCTTGATTCGGCTGAATTTCTTCCAAGGCGATGTAGTGTTCTTGCATTCTTCTCATCTCCTTTAAGGTTTTAGGTTTTTCAGAAAACATGGCAATCCAAATGGGGCCCGATCTCCCCAACGCGTTTTCAAACCCAAAGATGGCTTGGTCCACTGGTACCTTCCCAATTTCAGTACACAGTTTCCTCCATCTGTCGGTCAAGGTTCTCAATGGCTCTCTGAATCTTCTAAGCGAGGGTAAACAGCTTGTTCATTCTTGGCCGAGGTCGACTGTTATGCATATAGGTCTCAAGGAAGGCCTCGACTAGCGCATCGTACCCGTTGATCGAACCAGGTGCGAGCGAATAAAACCAATCTCGCGCCTCGCCCTCCAAACTAGCTGGAAAGAATTTACAAATAACTACCAGGTTACTTCTCCGTTGGATCAGTAACATGGTATACATCTTAAGGTGTTCGGTCGCATCGCCAGTTCCATCAAATCTAGAGGGGAATGAAGGTAAAGTACACTTAGGTGGGAACGGAATTTGTTCCAATTCTTGAGAGAAAGGCGTTTTCTCGGCTTCACTCATAACCTCGGCTAGCTTATCCTCTTCGCTTCCGCCCGAAAGTTCCTTGATTCTTGCTTTCAACTCCTTAAGCTTGGCTTTAGTTGTCTGATCTTGTCGCCCGTCCCTTCCTCGCCTTTCTTCATCGGTGGACGAGTCCTCGGGTGGTCCATATCTCTGCGTTGGGGGAACCGAAGGTAATGGCGTCGACTTTGATCGATTGGGATGATTAATGTTACTCTGCCCTATCATGGGTGGCAAGTGATCGGATCGGCCACGATAACCCGATGTTCCTCGGCTTGACGACCCTCTTGATCTGGTCCGTTGGTTCCTCAGTTGGTAGTTCTCATACTCCAAGGCTAAATTCCGCTGTTGGAGTTCCCTCAGTGCGCTTCTTGTCTCCTCGACTCTCCAAAATGGCCAACAACGTCGGGTCCGTACTCTCATGACTGGAATGTCCATTGGGTTGGTGTGGCCGAGGTTGTAATGGTGCTGATGTGGGTGGTAGGGGCGGTATTGGATTGGTTATATGATTGACAGCTTGAACGGTGGTCGGGCCGATGTCACTTGCTATTGCTCGCCCCAACTGAATCTGCCTAAGACGCTCTTGTTCCCTTCCCAAAGCTTCCTGGTGTTCAATTTGTCGCCTCGTCGATTGCCTCTGAGCTCTTGCTGCAAGTGCTTCCTCATCGTCATCGGTGTCTGAAGCTGTGAGTCCATCGACTTGATCGACTCTTTTCGAGTTAGTATAATCTGGTGCGAGGTAAGGTGTTATCATCCCGCCCCAAATCTACTTCCTCGTCTACAACAGAATCCCTTGCACACTGCATGAGATTCCTCGGGCGGTGGTTGTCGATTGTTCCTTGCCTCGGCCCCGTTATCCCCGCTCGCATGCCGCTAGTGACCGTGCGATTCCTCAACATCCTTATCATCCCTGAAGTGATAGCCATTAGTTACGTCGCGTGATAAGCCGAGTATCGCCCGTCCCTACATCAGCAAATACGAAAAAGAACCCCTTACTTTGACCTGATTTTTCTAACAAAATGCACAGACAAAAAAGGCGAAACGTTCGACTCTACGACTCTCATCACTATGCAGGGTCAACTTTGGTTATCAGATGGGTTCCGTTTATCTACCCTATTTTGGTCTTATGCTGAATCTGTGGCTGTACTCACTTCCCCCTCACTATCACTCCGTACGACGTCGCTCTCTATACTCGACCTATGCATTTAAGTTGGTTTGTCCTTTGTTCTACATGCTCCAAATCATTGATCTTATGCACGTGATGCTTAGAAAGTACGGCAAGTAACCCCTAGAATTAATTTGAACTTGTACCAACTCCACTTTCTCGAGATTTAATTATGACCTTTCCGACGACTTACGCTACACCGTCGGCTAAAAATTATACAAGGTCGACAGTTCATTACACGATGAAACATCTAAAATGCTAACTTTTGGTAACTCCGAGCACCCAACTTCTTACTGCAGCTAAAAACAACTCGCTTAACGCTAACAAACACACAATTATCAAGATCAAACAGTCGTCCCTTCAACGATTCTTCACGTAGCTTCTAACCCGAACCGTTAGTCGCCGGTGAGCTCGTGAAGTTTCTCTCTCGATCAAACTGTTGAAGACGCTAAGAAGACGCTGCTACTACTATGACTTTAAACGCTCGAAAATGACTCAAAACAACCATTACTTCGGACAACGAGTTCATCGTAGCTTCTACTCCAACACATTAACGTGTATTGAGGAGTCATTGATCGTATCTCGAAGACTTTAATGGCAAGGTATCCTGGAGATCTTAGTCGTGTCCCCTTAGTCGGCGCCAGAATGTAGATGCATTTTACTACAAACTACATCCAAAGGATATAAATGTACGACTCTTCTCAAACGAAAGTAAACACTCAACCATGAACACAAGATATACGTGGTTCGGTATGATTACCTACGTCCACGGGGGTGAAATGATGAATCTTATTACTTCACGGTGTTACAAAGGTGTTGCTCTTAGTGGGATTTCCTTACAAGATGAACTTACTTCTCATTCACTTCTTTCTAATGCTAACTCGGGTTTCTCTCTCCTTTCTCTCCCAAAAATTACAACCTGCCTCTCTAGAATACAAGTCCCACTATTTATAGGAGAAAGTTTATACAACGAAGTTAGAATGTTGACCCTGTTACATCTAATTAGCTGTTCTGTGATCGGGACGACTCACGTCGTCTTGTGCGGTCGATGCATCTTGGCTCCTCGCCTGTATTTCGTTCGAGCCAATCTCTTATGGTCCTCTGTTGACGCGATGTCGGCTGTATCGATAGTCGCCCTTATGATCAGCCGATGTGTTCCACACTTTCTTGCATGTTTGACTGTAGCTCCTCGTTTGTCCCGTCCCGCCTTATCTTGTCAGCTTTATCAGAAGTCTGGGTCAAGTCTTGTCCGACATTATTACGCCCGATCCACGTGGCTTCCTTAAATCTCGCGCTATTTAATCTTTGCTCTATACTTAGCGTTTCTTTGTATTTGGGTGCACTGGGTCTAGGATGTTGCCACCTGGATCTGTAGATAATTTACACCTACACCCCCTTAGAGCAATTCCTATGGAACGAACGAACCAAGAGTTTGTTCATTTTGATCCCACTATGGGATGAATAAACCAAGAAAATGGATGTTCAAATGGCCTGATCTGTTCATTTGAACATTGAGACACTCCACCAGGCGCGCGTCTGGTGCAATGACGCGCGTCGTCACCTCAAACGCTGGCTCTACCTACCGAGCGCTGGCGTCCACCTGCCGAGCACCAAACTCTGACGTCATCCTGTCGAGCGCCAGCGTCATCCTGTCGAGCGCCAACTGCTCCCACCTGAACGTTCATATCTCATTCATCTTTTGTCTATCATTGATGGCCACCTAGGATACCTCCATGTGTCTTATCGTGTATGCTTTGCGCTCGATGTTTGCAAAACTTTTCACTATGCAATCATATTGTATTGAAGTTTATAGAACTCACATGCATTCTGCCTATCATTAATATGGGCGTCATGTATACGAGCGCCGACGTCTTGCTCATGAACGCCCGCGTCATTATGATGAACGCCCGCGTTATTTCTCCTCTCGTGCGTCTATTATAATGACACCTTATGCTTTTCCATAGTGGAAAATCTAGTTTGGCCATCCACCTGGCTGAACAAATTTTTGAATTTGGCCATTATCGTAGGAACTGCTCTTAGCAAATTTGGAATCACTGGTGCCCCACGTATCAAATACTCCCTCCGTCTCAAATTAACAGTCCTAATTGACTTTGTCAAGATATTAAGGAAATCCTATAAAATGTTGTGACAAACCCTTGACCAACCCTATTTAATGTTATGTGTTACCAAAAATAAAATTAATGGTATTAAAAAGGGAAAAATATGGTTTGGTCCTTTTCTAGGTGGTCTCATGTCTATTTGGTCCTTTCAAAAATCACGTTTTCCATTTGGTCCATAATTATTAAAATATCTAAAGTACCCCTACTCTCTCTTATTTTTTCCTCTAACGTGAATGGTTTCTCTCTCTTATTTATTTTCTCTACTAATTTCTCTCTCATTCCTACCTTAATATTTAAAAGTTTAAAAATTAAATATCTCTCAAAATATATGTCAAAAATTAATAAATCTATAATATAAGCGAAAATGGTTTGTTTGGTGTAACCAAACATTTTCGTTCAACGATGAAATGACCAGGTTGCCCCTCAATGATTTTTTTCTGCGCTCAAGCAGGCATAAATGATTGCAAACTAAGGGGTAAAACTGACTAACACGCTAAACCAAAAGACGCGATTGCCCCTCAGTGTTTTTTAGCTTCCTACCTGGGTCACCGTAATAACACAAAGAATATAAGGGTAGGTTCGTAAAAAGTAAGATAATAGATCTGAGAAAGAAACTCGATTTTCATTCTCATTATGAATCTCCATCTCCCCTTCACCTCCTTCAACCTTCCACACCACCATCACCAACACCACCACTACCAACATTCAACACCACCCACCACCACAAACACTAACAGTTCAATTAACAGTGTCTTCACCTCACTTCTCAATCGATTGAAACACCACTACTTCTGTCAATTTCTTTTTCTTAATTGGTTGGAATAAAAATTGGAATTGGGAAAAAAATTCTTGAAATCAATTCGTGCCAATTTCGATTTCAATCCATACCGATTTCTTTTTCAATTCGACATTCAATTTTTCCTGCAAAATTTTGAACCAACCATTAATCAAAATAAAAATATTCTCTTCCTTCACCACCACCTTCGCCGAAACCAGCATCACCACCAAATCACAAATCATATGACTAATAAGAGAGATCCCCTGACCATACAATAATCATTGATTGATCATATTGTTGAGTTTCATCGATACTCCCATCAAATTGTTCTTCACTAACAATTGATTGAACCTCTAAAGAAACTGGTTTCGAATTAGTATTCAACGAAGAAGAAGAATTTATGCTAAAAGTATTTTTATTCGAAGGAGTGATTCTATCCAAAGAAGTCGATGGTGAGAAAGTCTGATGAATTGGATCATCTTACTAACTAAGAGTACAGGCGACAGTGATAGAAAAATGGGGGATAGAGGAAAGTATGCGTATACGGCATAGCTAGATACTTCCACCACCTCAAAAAAAATATACACGCCCCTCCATACTCGCAACACTTGGCTAAATTACAACACAAATTAATCCTCCATTGACGCGTCTACAAAATCGCAGCATAATGAGTTTATTATTATTATTATTATTATGAAAAAATCTGCCACCAACCATTTATAATTGAAAACAGTCGTCATTATACGACTTTTCCACCTTGGTCTTCTCACTGAGTTCACGAGTCAAGATCGTGCATACAATTAGGGAATGTATTATCGTGAATATTGACCTGATACACTGACGAAAGCATTAGCCATGACACCGGATCCTCTTTCACCCCGTGCCATTATGGCACGGGCAATCCACTAGTTTTATATATTCGGAAAGCTCTCGACGATATCTTTCCAACGAGTATCATTGTCGCTATGTTTCAGAGCTTTTAATTTTTTTTCGGTATAATAGTAGTTCATTCCGAGAATGAAAAAAACAGACTTCATTTGAAGATGAAGATGTTGATGTTTTTATATGGACTTCATTCCAGAAATGAAGTCTGTTTTTTAGGCTTTTTATATGGACTTCATTTATGGAATGAAGTCTGTTTTTTTCATGTTTTTATATGGACTTCATTCCAGAAATGAAGTCTGTTTGTATATGTTTTATATGAACTTCATTTTTGGAATGAAGTCTGTTTTTTTCAGGTTTTTATATGGACTTCATTCCAGAAATGAAGTCTGTTTGTATATGTTTTATATGGACTTCATTTCTGGAATGAAGTCTGTTTTTTTTCAGATTTTTATACGGACTTCATTCCAGAATATAATAGTTGATCAAAGTAGTTCATTTTGAAGAATGAACTCGTATAATAGTTCATTTTATAGCTAAAAAATAAGGCAAAAATTAAAAGCTCCGAAACATAGCGACAATGGCACTCGTTGGAAAGCTATCGTCGAGGGCTTTCCGAATATGTAAAATTTATCATTTTAGACATATGGTTCAAAAGATGTTTAAGTTTTAAGTTTTATTTATTTATTTTTATTAAGAGAGAAAAAAAAACAAAGGACTATGACATCAGCTTAGGACCAAATTATTATTTTCTGGGACCAAACAATAATATAAGGGTATTTTTGCCACTACAAGATGACATTTACATCATCCATGACATCACCCTAGGACCAAACTATAATTTTTAGGACCAAATGATAATTTATATTACCAATAGGACCAAACAGACAATTGACTAGGTCAATTGGACTAAACTCTCTCTAATATATTATTTCTAGGACCATATGATATTTCCTACTATTAAAAATTATAAATTGGATAGTATTATTATTTTAGGAAATATTTTAAAAAAATAAAAACAAACTTTTACTGCTTTTATTATGGAGTCCATAATTAGATTGGGATGTAAGAATAAGTAGAAGTTTTATTAGGAATTTTATAACCATCCATAAATGTTTTTATTCAAAAAATGAATGACAATTAATACAAAGATATTAAGTAGATTTTTTCTTTATATATGGTGATAGTATTTAAGATTTTGAATTAAGTTTATATTAAAAATAACTTTATGATTATAAAAAATAAAGGGTATACAGTAGAACCTCCATATATTAATACTCTATACTCCCTCCGTCTCTAATTAGATGAGCTATTTGGTTTTTAGTTTTGTCCACAAATAGATGAGCTATTTCACTAACCAAGGGGATATTTCTAAAACTACCCTTTTAATTGATTATTTTTTCTATAATAAATATATATAATTTGATAGTCATGTTTATATTCGTTGCGTAGGTATTTTAAAATGCTTTTCAACGGTATAAAATTTACGAAAAACAGTGGTATAATTTAAGAGATAAATCATTTCTAATTTTTACTAATTATTGATCATAAGGGTATAATTGTAAAAAATACTTAAATATACTCCACTTTCCTCCTTGCCTTAAAATTTGTGCAAACTACAAGTAGCTCATCTAATTAGGGACGGAGGGAGTATATTAATAACCTCTACATATTGATACAAATCAAAGTCCCGATTTGTAAAATCTTATATTTATCAACCTCCATATATTAATATTTTTATGTGTGCCCAAGAGTATTAATAGAACGTGCAATTGGAGGATACTTTTATTAATTGAGGGGATATAGCTACAGGATAAAAATGGTGTCCCAATAGCAATTCTGGGTGACCCCCTATGTAATTATTTTTTTAATTCCTAATCTAGCCCCCACTAATCAGGATTAGTGATTAATTATAATTAGTAAAATGTTAAGTATTTGGGGGATAAATTAGTGTGTATTTATTTTTATTTGAATTTGTGTGGGTTAGTTGAGAGTAGAAGGAGGGAAAAAAAAATTGAGTGGATTTTTTTTTTTTTTAAAATAGAAGATGATTGTGATGAGAGAATTGCTGCTAAGAGGTTGGAAATTTGATTTTTTTTCTTTGAATCCACCATTGTTGCAGGTGAAAAAGCTCGGTGCCGGCATTGTATTCAACCAAAAAACCATGCCGGAATTTGTTGGAAATTTTCATAAATTGTTTGTCACTATCCTGGGGGGTTCGGGGGGGGGGGGGGGTATCCATCTACTTAAACACGATTTATCTCGATTTTCAAGCATCTCTAACTACTTCCGGCATGGTTTTTGCTTAAATTTCTATGCCGGAACATGATGAAAAGTATCCAGAAACTTGATTTTTTTTTCATTTGACTACCGGCATGGAAAGATTTATATCAAGCATGCCGGAACTTGGTACCGTCATTGAATTTCATTACTTCCGGCGTGGTCTTCATCATTTCCGACATGTTCTTCATCACTTCCGGCGTGGTCTTCATCCTAAATAACCATGCCGGAACTCACTTCCGGTGTGGTCTTCATCCTGAATTTCTATGCCGGCACATGATGGAAAGTATCCAGAAAATTGATTTTTTTTTTCACTTGACTACCGGCATGGAAAGATTTATATCGAGCATGCCGGAACTTAAAACCGGCGTGGTATTCATCCCAGATCGAATGCCGGTACTTAAAACCGACATGGTATTCATCGCAAATAGAATGCCGGTACTTAAAACCGACGTGGTATTCATCGCAAATAGAATGCTGGTACTCTGTGTAACTCGACTGTTTCATATATGTTTGGTGATTCTAACATAAACCCATTGCTATAAATCGATTAAAACAATCATAAATGAGTTCAAAATCACTAACCTTCTCAAAGAAGCCATGACTGTGAGTGGTTGATCGTCCGAGTTCGTCGCGTCGTCTTCTTCTTCTTCTTCTTGAGCAATCACTAACCTTCTCAAAGAACAATGAAGAAGATGAAGAATTTTTTTTTCTTCAAAACACTAACTGTGCCGTCACTCAAATGGAATTGGGGGATAAACTTATTTGGTTTTTAGATTTAATTGTTTTAGGGGAAAGGGCATAACAGTCTTTTCATAAAGGTTTTTAATTAGGCAAAGGGTATTTTGGTATTTTCATAATCAAAAGTTACCCCTTATCAGCCAACCCTGGTTGGGAGAAGTAATTCATATCCCCCAATTAATAAAAGTATCCCCCAATTGCGCGTTCTATTAATATACAAAGGTTCTACTGTATTTGATAGTTTAAGGGAAAAATATGTCTATAAACAGAGCGGACAGATAAAAAGAGACAGACCAAAGTAGAAATTAGGACAGATAAAAAAAGACAGAGGCATTACTTGACAAAACCAGTAAAAATACGGTAAATTCGAGTTTTGACATCTAGTGTTGGTTTTTGCAATGTTTCTTCTCTTTTTCATTCTATACTTTTTTTTTTATTCTATACTCGGTCTGCAATAATTATTTTACCATTGTATATGGAAAACATCTATAAAAAGATCATATTTTACAAATGTTAAATTCTTTTACACAGAACATTTCCTTCGTTTATGGAATTGAGATATTATCATATTTCCAAAAATGCAAGTGATGATATATTTGATCATTAAATTTCCGCTAGTGTTCTGTATCCATGGAAATTAAGCAGCCAGAAGCGAGCAAACGAGAGGCATTGTCCTCGCGCAGGAGAAGGTGAGCAATGCGGACTTGGGATGACTAAAAGTACGGAACACCGCAGAACGGAAAGTATTGACGAGAGTGGGACTAATTCTTTTTGAAAACGTCCATACACGATTCTGAAAAGCCATTGCAATTTAGAGCCTGGAGTGTGGACCACCACAATGTACATATACTAATAGTATTAAAGATAGGGCACATCAGTGAGTAGGTATCCAAAAGCAGCAAGAATATGCATACTTCCAAAACTTCATTAAAGGGACCTAAAGGATCACCCCATTAGACACTTCGGTACCCACCATTACTCCACTGCAAAAGTGGAAACAACATGAAAGTTTATACAGGGAACCACTTTACATGGCAGAGGTATCACCTTCCTACATAGTTTGATTTTCTTAATTTGGAGAACTGTCATATGGAGCAAATGGGTAGTCTCCATTTGGAGACTAATTAGTTCATATGAAAGACTACTCGCCCATATGAACGAATGAAGCTACTACGGGCAAATACAAAAAAAAAACACTACACGGGAGACAGTCTCCCGTTTAGCTGGAAAAAAAATGGATTTTGGTCCAGACGGCGGGCTGTCACCCATCCAAAAAAAAAAATCTTCTTAGACGGGGATAATCCCCCGTCAAACAAAAAAAACTAAAAAAAAAGCTACATAGACGGGGGATAGTCCCCCGTCAAAAAAAAAAAACGATTTTTTTTTAACGGGGAACTGTCCCCCGTTTTGTACTAAAAGCTATACTTTTCCTGACGGGACATAGTCCCCCGTCTAGTGTGAAACTCCCAACCACTCGTTCATATGAACGAGTGCATGAACGGTTTTGGGGGGGAAAGAGGCGTAAACACTACCCATGGAAGCCTCTAATTTGATCAAATTGGTAGTGCACTCTTTCAGATGAAAGAGTCACACTGCCCATAGGATTTGCTCTTAAAAAGGCTCCAAACGCTTGGCCTATAAGGTCATTTTCTATAAGAATGACCAAACTTGACATTTTACACTATGGTAAAAGTAACGGGAGGATGATAATCAAACACGCGGACGCTCTAAAACCGTGAGCGGTTTCACTAAAACCTGGCGGATCCAGATAATCCGCTGGCGGGTTATGGTCCCGTCAACGGCTATTTTTCCAAAAGTAAAAAACGGTCATATTTTTACCTCTATAAATTACCACAATCTTCAAACAACCCATTCACCCTAAAATTTACTTCTCTTGAATTTTCTCTTCTAATCTATTTCAAAATTTTAGTTGAAATGTTTGGAAAGGCGATAACACTTTTTTGCGAGAGAAAACTTGAAGTTGTTGTCTCTAAGATATGTTGAAGTTTTAAAAAGACTGAAAATTGTATAGGGATATTTTGATTTTATAGGTCATAAAAAAGTGACCAGAATTGCGTTTGGGTCAAAAAAATTTAATTAGAGTTTGGGTCACCTGACTGTTATTGACCGTTAGTTAATTATTTTCTTTTAAAAATTAATTTCAATTTATCTAACTCTGTTAGTAGGGGTTAACACAATCATCAGCACCACGGTATAACTAGCACTACCTCCGCCTCCTTCAGTTCAAGCAACACCTCCATCATCACCTCTGTCACCTTCAACTCAAGCAACACCTCCACCAGACGATATATCTTGACAACGATGAAAATTATATCTCTTATTCCATGGCGGCATCCTAATAAGGCTTACTGAATCATACAACAAAAAACTAGATATCCTATATATGTGTAAGACACCCTTATATGATTGTTACATATATATGGATTTAGGAGCTCGTGTGGGTTTGAGGATACTAGTAACCCCGAATAAGGTAGAGGTCACTCAAAAAATCAAAGAAATAATCAAAAGAACCAAAAAAAAAAAATGGAATGGAGCAAAACCCTAAAAAACAGAGGGAAAAACAAAATTGACCTTTTTCTGCTATATATTAACACTCGTATATTCACTTAATAACAAATAAACAAAAACCCCCAAAATCAAACTTAACAAATTGGGGGAATTTATTTACCTTATTCAAGAAATTCAACAACTCAAACACCAGCAAAAACTCTTTGTCAACAATAATAATATGAGAATCAGTTCATATTATTACTCAATCATTTCCACTCAATTACACGGTCGATTTTGGTCAATCCCCAATCTCATAAGAAAATCCCTAAGTAAAGACACAACAGCAGAAACCCTTAAAGATGGGATATGTTGAGTCTGAATTTGTGCACACTCCTTAACGAGTGTGCACGTAACATTTCAGTCTCTAACATTAATTTAATTTAGGAAGTTATGTAGCGAGGATCGACATTCTAAACATAAAGGGTAATAGGGCCATCAATCAAATAATCAACCAATCAGAAAATATGTTAAATATACACTCCTATGAGAAGTGTGAACAAAATTTGGACTCCTCGATGTTGCTTTTGCGACTAAGTAGTTGTTTCGTGTGTTTTTTTTTTAATCTCAGTCGTTAGTAGCGATAAATAATTTAACTGATAAGACCACGTTTTATGGAACATGTCAACGGTGTTGACCTGATGCATCACTTAAGCATATTTGGCATATATGATCCTTTATACGGGTCAAGTCTCTCACCCTGGCTAGCAAGTGAAGAGCGCAGCGAGCACACAAGTCCAATGGAGGCACAAGGCATTGGATAAGCATGAATTATTTATTAGTAGAGATAATATATTTATTTAGGTATTTTATTATTATTAGGATCTCTCATAGGATTTGTTTTAGGGTTTGTTTTCTTATTTTACAAGTATTGTAGCCTATAAATAGGCCCTTTTCCATTCTATAATGAAAACAAGAAAATTATTAAGCAAATTGCTACCCTTTGGTTTATTGATTTCATTGAATCATAACCTTTTGAGCTTGAGCTGCTGGCCGTTGATCAAGAAACAAATCGTTTCTTATCATTAACCCATACACGTGGCAAACAATTACAATGGCTAGGTTAGTAAATAATTTGAAGTTTAATATAGTTTTGGTCATTTTCATATTTAACTAACTTTTTTAACTGTCAATGTGGTCAACTACGATCCTGTGACCCAAACTCTAATTAAAACAAAAATCGTGACCCAAACTCAACTTTGGTCACTTTTTTGTGACCCAAAATCAAAATATCCCAATTGTAAAAGGGAAATGCAAGTTTTAGAAGTTAATCCAAGAAAATGTTCCGCTAAAAGGCAAAGAAAAACTCCCGTTTTGAAAGTTGACAACAAAAAAATCAAAAACAAAAGGGAAACAGTTCATGAGCGCGTTGGCAGTAATATAAATCAGTGAAAATAATTAGATTAAAATAGATTTATATTTCATATTAAGCGATACTTATTACATCAGTTCATATTAATCTATTTGGATTAAAATAGATTTACAGTTCATTTTTTTTTTAATTGGTAAAGAATTTGGTTCTGGCGAGTTTCGGGATCAGGTGACTAATATCATTACCCAATGATTTTACCATTGTACTACAGTGACATCAGCGATACTTATTACATTTAAACTTGCATATATAATAAAAACAACAATATCATCAAACTACATCAAATCTAGCGACATTATCTCTATAGAACTCTGGTTCCTGCACCGGTTTGTCAATTTCCATTTTTTTCGATCTTTTAAACCTTTATCTCTTCTTTCCATTTGACTTGACCTTTTCCTTAGAGACAATTATACTTTTAATAGATAAAGGAGAAACAGGGTTACATGCCTTAGTCAGGTTTAGCTTTTGGAAGAGTTTAAGCACACTTGTCAAATGACTCGCCCTTCGTTGCGGTTTATTGACATACCCTACTTTCTGCTGGTACTTGAAGCATTGCTGAAGTTCATGACCTTCAATAGTACAGTAAGGACGGGATCGGTAATGAGTTTTTCCGAAGGAGACAAATCCATTAAATCCTCAAAAGTTATAGATGAGGGATATTCAAACAGTTTATCAAGATTGATGTAAGTATCACTACTCTCATCAAGATTAGTTGTTTCAGCCAGAAGTGATAAGCTTGAACTTTCTTCTTCTTCTTCTTAATCATAATGATCAGTAGTCCATCAAGGGTTGTAGCAAGACCCTTGTTGCCAGTATATTTCTGTCGATTTGGACACTCATTAGCAAAGTGACCAAAACCTCTACAGTTGAAGCACTGTGGCATATCCTCATCAACCTTTTTAGGGGAAATATGATCGTGAGGTTTGGATGATAATGACGGAATTCTCTTGAAAACCGTTTATACTTCTTTTTAATAAAATCTCTAAACTGTCTTGCAATAAGAGAAACCTAATTTTCAAGATCTTAATCTGAAAATTCGTTAACAAGCTCTTTCTTATAGATATCAACACTTTCACTTTTAGCAAGTGCATCAGTGTTTTTAAGTGCTTTGAACGCAATAGCTTTATCAGCTTTAGTTTGTTGTTCATGATTAAAGATCTTTAACTTTCCAACAAGCGTGCTTCTGGAAAGTGTATAAAGATCGTTTCCTTTCATGATAGCATGTTTCTTAGACTCGTATCGAGCTGGCAAAGATCTCATAATTTTCATCATAATATCTCGTTCAAGAATAGTCTTTCCTAGTAAATAACAAGCATTCACCATTTCTGACAATTTGTGATTAAATTCTTCAAGCGAATCTTCATCAGTCATACAAAGGTTTTCCCAGTCATAAGTTAGGTTTTGAAGGATGGCTTCTTTCCCTGCAGAATTCCCTTAAAAGACGGTTTCTAAGATATCCCAAGCATCTTTTGATCTAGTGCACATACACACATGATGTAGAAGATCTTGGCTTATAACGTTCAATCCATCAAAGTTGTGTTTAGCATCTTTGATTTCACCATCATTATATAACTTTATGCCTCTAGGAACAATAACATCTCATTTTCCAACCATTGGAGCATTGTATCCTCTTACAACAAGAACCCATGTACGAAAGTCATGAGCTTGTAAGAAGGAACGTATATCAGTTTTCTTCCATAAATAATTTTTGCCATCGAAGATTAGGGGGACATTAATCGAGATTGCACTTTTGTTTGTATACAAATCGCTTCAAACACATACTTATTAGGTCTAATAGTGTTTGCCTGCTTTGATACCAATTAAAAACGCAGGGGATACCAAATACACACAACTTTTTTGTTCGGGAAACTGTATAGACAAAACTTAATACAATAGCAAGTAGACCAATTGGATGATCCTTGACAATATGCATTTAGAGTTTATATCTCAATATCTACTCAATTAGTATGTGTATAGACACAGGGTCCGTGAACCTGATTGTTAAGCAGAGTACTTGGACGATCTCAAAAATCAATATAGTCGAATCCAAATAATCCAATCGGAATTTTGCCAAGTGATTAAACTTGTTATCTATCTTCCAAGGTACGAGTTCTACAAGAAACAAGTCTCGTAATCGATTATAATTAAACGGACGTATTTACTTAGATTGAATACGTACAAACCTGTGCAAATACGATTATAAAGATAAACAATATAATGCAAAAAATAAAAAACACAAGACACCATAAATTTGTTAGCAGAAAAACACCAAGACCTCTTCCAGATTTGAACACCACACTGTATTAAGCCAATACAGACACTAGCATACTATCAGACTTCGGATTGGAATGTAGTTGAGACCGAATCCACCCTCCAAGCGATTCATTTATAGTCGCGCTCCTTACGTCTCTTACATAATTGATCCCCTTAGCTGACGTCCTTTACATCCTAAGAGTTGCTTCAGCTACTGCGGAGACTTTTGATACTAATTTGCCTTTAACAAATAAGCTTATTTGTTTTCAGTTTAGATCAAAGATCAAGGTGTGAAAATTTGTTTGCAATAGACAAAGCTAGCAAACCTCACCAATCCGGAACTTACGAATCCTGAAGAGAAGCCTAGATTCTTAACCACCTCTCCAGAGCAATCTTCAAAAGATCAATTTTCACATATATATCTTGAGGAATCACAAAGTCTGAGACGAAGAGAACTTTATGATTTATATCTATCTTGTCTGAAAGAGATTACGAGAACCTCGATAACAGAAAAACAAGATCAAGATTCACGAACTATTAAGGTAAAGATAGTGGGTCCTGGATTTACGAATCCCCAAAGCGAAATCTTTTAGTCGTAATCCTAATTATGTTTCTAAGAGGAAACCTACGTCAATAGAGGACGACTCTAGAATCAACTAGGACACATAGTGTCAATGATTGATCCCCAGTTGAAAGAACATCTTTATTTTTAGTTTTTCCAAGACCAGGGGTTGCTTAGAATTCAAGCTAAGATAACTTGAGGATCAAACAAACTCTATTCTTGAAAAATACAATAAAAGAATGTACACTTAGGTTCGGTTACTGAACCGTGTATAATGACCATTCGGTTTGGCAAGTTATCCAAGGAACTAAAAACAATTTGATACTCACTCAAACACTTAAGATTTTAATCAATATGCACACACATAAGTGTTTAAGAGTAATGCTAAACATATTATGAAAATAAGTCTTTGAGCATTTAAACTGGGACAGTTGGTACAACGGTTTTCCAACCGTAAGGCTTGTTCACGAGTCAGGGTGCAACGACTCGTGAACCGGGTTCGCCAACCCTACAAGACTACTGAACTCAGTTGACAACGGTTCGTGAACCAGGTTCGCCAACTGTTAGACTATATTGACTTTGAAAATTTCAGTTCACCACGGTTCGCCAACCGGGTTCATGAACTGTTCCCAACCGAACTTGCGGTTTTCAAACTGGTTCGCCAACCTTCCTGTATTTCGGAAACTCATATATCTATGGTTTGCAAACTGATTTTCTAACCTACCCTGAGTAGAAATATCAGGAAGTTCAATATTTATCTCTTATGATGTTTGAAACATTCTCAAGTGATACAATCATTTGCATGGGCAATTTTCAATTGATCCACAAATTAATTCATAGAACTAAGATTGTTAAGGAACGTTGAACCTCTTTGCTTAGAATTATATTTCGAGATTTTTCACAGACAAGCTTGACTCGAAACTTCTTCTTTGTAAATCTCCTAGAAGTCATACGACATAGTCTCAATAGATAGATGGTGAGTAAAATAGAATGCTTCAGTCTTCACATTCCCGATACAGAATTTCTCCAAATGTCTTCGTCGATCTTCAATTTTCAAGAGTGATGTCTGATACTCAACTACAAATTCTAACCTAGTCCGAGACTTGACTTAGTAGAATAAAAATCAAGATATAGTTTGATTACCTAACAGTGACAACAAGCTTGAGATAACAAAACTTGTGGGTTCAATGGAGCAAAATCCTCTAACAAATTGGAATGAAAATTTCTCTCAAAATCCATTTTTGTTTATCCTATTAATTAATCACAACCCTGTAACATTTGACTTTTATGTGCAAAAAAGCAAATAAGTCGAAGAACCAGTACATAATTAGGTATTATAATAAGAAACACAATAAAAATTTAACTTCTGTTTCTGTATTGGAACTAACCAGCACAAGGTTTTGATTTTATCGAATTTTTGTTAAATTGTGTCACGAGTAACTTCTTTTTATTAGCTGAAATTTACCCAAAGGGTAAAGTTAAGGTTAAACTGAAAAACGCTTTAATAGTAAATTAATGTTATTAGCAGCATTTCGTATTATTTTGTTTCAAATTCAACTAGACAACGATAAGTACCAAATTTTAATGCTTCAAAAAAAAGTACCAAATTTTATCCTGGATATATGCTGGTGTGCCAAGTGTATGTTTTGGACAAATCTGATTACCAAATGACAAAATAACATTTTCCTTCAACAATTTCAAAACTGGATTGATAAAAGAAAGTAGACAATGTTGGTACCCTTATTTGTTCATACAAGGAGAATGAGAAAGGAAGAAGAAGAAGAAAAAAAATCTAAACCTAGATCAACTCTATGTCTTACACTACTAATTGTCTAATTTAGTTTTCAGCCTATCAACTTTGACATGTATTGCAGCCCAAGCCTAAGAACTTGGACTCTAGGCAATGATCTAGCTGGCTTAATCTATAAGATGGCTCTAGCAAGAGGTTCCTTGTTTAACTCCTCTCTCATCAATTTTACAGCTCGAATCTGATCCGCAAGCGACACTTCCTTTCGCAGTTTCTCTCTTTCTATAAACTCTAAATCCAATATCTCAATCGCTGGTTGATTGCCGGTTGCCACCACTCCTTGACCATCAACAGTCTTCTTACGGCGAATCTAAGGTCAAAATAGAATTCACATCAATAAAAAGTAATCTTGACAAACATACAAGGTTCAGAAAATTGTGTGAAATGCTGGATCTTCTATGCCAAAAAAACAATGGGGGACAAAGTTTTTGGCACAGCTGATCACTTTAGTGGAGCTGACGCTGTTCAGCTCATTTGCTATGTGGGCTTAACTTTAAAGTTTATACCAAACGAATATGTGGCGCTGGGGGGGCATAAACTCCAACACTGCATTATGTCCCCATCTATCACACGAGTCCGCAAAATCGAACTCTTGTACCTATGACTGATCCCAACTTGCTGCACGTAGGCGAGATTAGTAACTAAAAAATATATATATCTGGGGTTGAATTACCTTCGTCAATTTTTCATTGAGTTTTGAGCCCTTGGAAAGAGCCAGTAGTTGCTTCTCTTCTACTGATCTACGTGTCTTTCTCTTCATTTCTACTCTGGGTTTTGATTTTTCTTCCCTCTCCTTTTCTATCCTCTCTTTTCTCCTCTGGGCAATTCTAACCATTTTCTCCTCTCTTTCCTTCGCTGCTCTAGCTCTTCTTAATTTTGCGATTTCTTTTTCCCTTGCTTTTTCTGCAGTCAACTGAAGCTGTTTAAGAACCAATTCCTCTGTGATCTTTTCATGGCTATCCCAATTTAGTTCCTGTTGGTCACACCCGCCCAACCTAGCTGCCTCTGCAATTCTTTCTGCCCACTTCAGATAAAATTCATCCTTCAGTCTTTTCATCTGCAAACGTTTTCTCCACATTTTCTTCTGAGCAATGCTTATTTTTATCTTGTTCTCCTCACTGCACAAATTGAAATCCAATTCTTATATCAAATACTAGTAAATAAGCAAATGACTTTCTGTTACTAGCAGTAAATACAGAACGAGTAACAATGAGTTCAATTTGGTTCTGTTTCCCTGAGTATTCAACCAAGTCTACCCTGGCATATCAAGGCTGCTTATAGGTCTTCCAAGACTAGGAAAGTTTGCAGTATACAGCTCAAACTGGTCGCTCATTTACAAATTTCATCCCCTTGAATAAAAGAGGATATATTTTATTTTGTTTTTGAATACAATATAATTCTTAATATAAGAAAAATACAAACCTATGAGCGCGGGGACACTCAGACATCTTCTTTCTGACCTGAAGATGAAAGAAACACATTAAGAAATTACAAAGTAAATAGTAGCGGAAATGATCTGTAATTCAAATGCGGGACTGGAATTTGTTTGACAAGTTTCCCATCTGTTTCATGTAACAACAAATAACAATAATATTAATATTTGTCAAAAACTATCTATAGTAGCTAAAACCTAGACTTTTCAACATATAAAGTGATAACTGTCAATTTGTTTCTTACATGACTTCACCTTGGGATCACTCAGTGCCTCTATGGTTCTTTGTTTGATCTTCTTACGAGTCTCTGCAAACTCAAATGTTGAAAGAATAAATATATTGTAATATAAAGAAGACACGAGGAGGTGGAATGAGAAGGTATACCCATCATTAAGATTCCAAGATGACTTACCGGCACTGTGTTTCTTTCCTTTGTTCCATGGTGTTCTCCCTTTGTTTGCAAACCCTATCTTTCTCCGTCTTTCAGTTTCCTGGCTATCTTCATAATTAAAAGACATTAAATGGGAGTATAGTATTATATATAACAATAAATAAGACTGTATATAGGGATAAACCTAACCGTGTTTTCCAAAAGTGTCTCTTTTGTATTCTTGTTCCAGAGTAGTGGAGAATGTCAAAGGAGAACCAAGAGCAACAGACCATGCTAAGGCGACATCTGTTGCTCTACCATCAACATCCTGCACAAGCAACAGAACCGAATACATAAGAATATTGAGTTAAGTTGTGAGAATTAGATATCAATCAAATAGAAAGACCAAGACTGTTCAGAACAAAAAAAGAGCAGTAGGCTAAAGGATTGAGGTGAAGAAATTAAGGTTTCAGTAGATAGACCTGGTGGACGGCAAAACTTGCATTAACTCCAGGACCATTTATCTCTTTCCCTTGAACATAAAGTCTTCTGACAGACGGACCCAGGCCCTTGGGGCACACAGCTATCACACTCACACTTTCAGGGAAGTCAAGCCCTAGGGACTGTAGGTGTCCAAGGAGGAATCCATGAGAGAGTCCAAGAATGCTGTTAGGTTTCATGTGGGAGCATATTTTCTCATAATTATCTGCCTGCAACATGTAACGCAGACATGCAATTTTCAAAAAATGGAAATCTAGCAAAACATAGAGGGAAAAAACACAGGCGTCGAACTTTCATAGGCAAAATATATCATGTGAACTTCTCGAGCTATCGCAGCGGTGCTTTGGTAACCTTTTGGTCCGAGCTCAACAAACATACTAAACAAATTCTAAATTTTTTTTGTTCGAAGGTATTCAAATTGAACATTAAGAATAGAAATTGAATCCAGATACCAGCGCAAATCCACATATGTAAAATAACATTGATTTTTCTTTTCCCAGAAACAGATACCACTGGATCCAGCACATCTCAGACAATGTTAATACCTGTGCAGAATCAGAAATTAATAGCAGCACAAGATCACTCAGTGCTACTGTTTCATATATATCACCCAGAGTTCCAGTCTCCTCAGTAAAACCAACAGCACGTGCTTTAGCAAAAGAACGGGATCCCTTCCTCAATCCGATCTGCATCAATTTTCAAATGATGAGATCACATTATATAGAGCTTAGATTAACGGGTACTGATATATAATGTCGATATAAAGAGTATAATATGTATATGCCTCACCTTGACAACAATGTTAGATCTGGCTTCTGCAAGTGAATCCCTCAAGTTCTGAGCTTGTGCACAAGCCTGTGCATCAGAATGAAAATTAAGAGGTTAAAGAATATATTATATAAACTAATATAAGATATATCACCTTCTTTTTTTTCGCAGCAGAAATGGCGTAACAGAGCTTGCAAACAAATTGACATTAAAGTATTTGGAGAACTAGTTTAATTACAAGATTACTTGAAATAGAAGGATGAAAAGATTTAAGGGGTTCAAACTTCAAACATCGGAAGGAGATCATCATACCCAAGCATTGCAACAATGTATGAAGTACTGAATTCACTTAGATACGTTATCTCAAAGTTGCCAACAACAACTTAATTGGTCATGTGCTATTGAAACTCTTTTTCATGTTCTTCACATAATGGGATACTCGATACAAGCTTACTTTAACCAAACGATGAAGGACAACAAGCTAGTACAGAACTCTTATCGATAATGGTACATTTGGTAGGGAGGGAACTGAATAAAAAGCATAGTATTACTTTTTAACATTAATTTCTAATTTCATGTTACATTAGGGAAAGTTGTTAAAGAAATGTAAGTGGAAAGAAGTGACATTTCCTTTCCAGATGCTAAGGGTCTCTCTTAGCCATTTTCTTATATTACTGATGGTAACTGGAGGTGATTGCACGACCGTAGTCAAAAACATAGGCTCTGCTTTCTTGTGTAGAGATTATGTGCTCCTACATTTAATTTAGACGAAATGAAATAACACTTTTGCCAGAGATTATTACCTAACAACCACAAGGGCGTACACAGTTATATGGACACGAATGATACCCCCAAAACAAGTTTGAATCCAGGATTAATTATACACCGCAAGAATGGGAACTTCACCTGAGAACCCCAACCAAGAACACCAATCTGCTTAATTCCTTTGAATGCTTCAGGCAACAAATGGAATAAATGCCTTCCTCCTCTCACAACATACTGCAACCAAAATAATCTAAACAATCAGCAATGGTTAGAATGACAAAACAAACAAACAAACATGTAGAGTGCAAGAGAGACAGGGAGGACTGACCTCGTCATTTCCAGCAAGAGTGACCTTCTCCTTGTAAAACACAGAGGTTTCAAAATCAAGAGCGGTCAAAGGTTTAGTATCAGGAACTGAAACCATCATACGAGATGCAAGAACAGATGACCCAATAGGGAACGAGACATTGTTGTTAGAAACACGAATAAGAAGAAATTTCAAGGTTTTAGAAGATGAAGAAAGAAACCCTAATTTAAAACCCAAAGAAGAAGAGGATGTTGAGTGAAGTAGTTTTAGGGTTTTAAATGAACAAGAAGAAGCTATGGATGGAGTGGAAGTTCCCATGAGTAACAGATTCTACTTGAGAATTAACCAAACACAGTAAGTACATCAAAGGAATCAAATCAGCGGAAATGAAACCGAAACGCATCCATAATCACACGAATTTCATCTGGATAAGTTTCTCCTGCAGTTCAGTGTGGATACAGTGGTTACTTAATCCATAACTCCTCTATATTTTTACCTTCTTTGGACTCTTCTATACGAGGTAACTAGATCTTAACGCGCCGGGATGCGCCGGGATGTTTTGTCTCTAATACTGTACGATATTGTTCACATTCCTCTTGATTCATTTTATTCGTGAGTAATTATTTTGATATTCAAATAGGTTTTGGGAAACAAAATGGGTTACCTAATCTTTTTATTTTTTACTTAAGCATGTTATTCCAATTTATTATCTCTGGACGGAGTAATAATGTTGTGCCAACATGAAAATAAAATAAAAAATACAGTAAATAAAAAAATTCCCCATTTATTGTTCCATCATACCATAATTTCAAACTTCAAAAGGAATATTTCATCTAATAGTACATATACCTAAACTGCCAATCCAACTCCATGATGTTTATTTATGAATACATTTGTTCCTAAATTATTGATAACTAAGGCTCTAAGGAGTGAAGTGAAAACCCAAAATATTTTCCCTACTATAGATAAATATTATTTATTTATTTTTTGCAAATGTGAGAGTTATAAAAATGAAGAACCCTTGGCTATTGGAAGGCTGAGATATACACATGTGAGTTGAAAAAATAAACTTATAATAGTAAATCAAAATATGTGTAAGATTCTTTCTCAATCATATTGATAACATAAAATTGAAGAAATTAAGTGGATAAAAAGATTTCACACCAACTATGCTAAGTAGTGCATGAATGACGTTCTCACATCTAGTGTTGCTCAAGTAATTTGGAGTTTTAAAGAGCATAGTCATATTGATATTTGTATCTACATAAATTCAACTAACCTTCCGAAGAAAAATTATTAGTTTCAACGTAGAGCCGACACAAACTTCTGTCGCCTTCAATGTGGGTTTAATCGGCCTTGAGATTAAACAAATACCCCAACATGAGTCAAATAATGTCTACAAATACGAGATTGAAACAAAGTACTAACGGGAAAAATGAGAGACTAACATCAGTTCTACAAAGAAAATACCCTATATGTATCAAAGTTTGTTAACCAAACATGTATTCAAATTAAAAAGTCATCAACTTAACACAAAAATATAAAAGAACCCAAGTTAAATCAATACTTGCATAAACAAAACTTATAAGAGAATTTTGTAATTATTAAATACCTTTAAAATCACTATTAGAGATTTAATTGCATGCCTCGTTAAAAACTACGGTGAGGGACGAAATCACCAGTTAATCTGTAGAAATTTCACTTTGGATATGTAGCAATTCAGGGAAGTTTACACTGGTGGTGATGCGTTCCATCTAAGTGTTGTTCGATTGATTATTTTTTTTAGAAGGTTTCGGTTTTCATTGGAGAAACCGAGAGGGAGCGTTTCATTATATTCATTATCATTCAGAAATCCAAGGCCAACTCGCCCTTTGCTTACGGGATCTCAATACAACCTTAGATTTATCTATTGGACGGAGAAACCTTGATACTAAATATGTAGTTTTTAGTGTTATTTATTATATAACGTGGCATCCAAATGTTTTTTTCTTCTTCTTAATTTTCATGTATTTTAACCGAGTTTATATTAGCATTAAGACGATCAACCACATTTCTAATTTATAGTGTTATCCTTTTATAGCATCACATAATTAACATAGTCAATTACTACTCATCAAAACCGGCCAGTACCAAAAACCACCAGATATCACTTCTTTCTCCACCACCACCATTTTCTATCCCTCGTAGAATATTGGGCACACTTATAACTTTTAATCCCACACATCATGTATAAAGTTTAGATTTAACAAACTTAGGTCGTCAGTTAATTTATTCAACTATATGTTTTTTGTTAATACTGAAAATCAAGCGTACGAACGGTTACCAAAGATAGCAGTGGTACCAAAAACAACCATTTTGTCTTATATGATTTGGTATCATCCCAAAAGTATTTGTTATCCGCCTTTTTTGATAGTGTAAAAAACAACCAACTATACTTTTCACAATACAATGTTACTCGTCGTGTAAAAAAAATTATTATTTTTGATTCAAAAAGGAAAAACCAATACCACCGCCATTAAAACTATCCAGCGCCACTATTTCTTCCACCAAAACTAATGTTACCGCCCCCACCACTTAGTAACACCTTCCACCGCTTCCACCACTTACTTCATCCTTTACTACCACCACCACCACTAATATCAATTGAAATAATTTTTGTCAAAATTATTATTTATTGATGGAGATATGTATTAATATTAATTAAGGGATATTTATGATGCAAAATTAATAAATCATTTATCATGAGAAATTAATGAGACATCAATTAATAAAATACTTATACTAATTAATATTTAAGTTGAACAAACCATGACCATAGATTTATCTAACACCACCACTGATCTCAAGCCAGCAGACATTCTTGTACTTAATTGGGAAAGCGGGAATGATGTCTGTTTTGACGTCACAGGCGTCTCCCCCTTCACAACTGCTTGCACTCGTAGCTTCACTGCGGGACACGCAATCTACATGGCGACTACACGCAAACGCAACAAATATCTGGAAAAATGCTCCATGCATGGAAACGGCTTCGGTGTGCTTGCATTTTCTACTCTAGGGGAATTAGGGGATGACACTATCGGTTTTTCTAAAAGATTACAGAACTGCCTCATGAGCTATGATGCAAACCATAAGATAGGCAGCGTTTTGTTCCACATGATAGGCATTACTATCCAAAAAGGGGTCGGAGCCCAGCTTGTTGCTAGGCTTCCTACCACTCACTTGTATTAGTATACTAATTTATTTAAGAATTTTATAAAATAAAAAAAAATTAATAAAACACTTATACTAATTAATATTTAAGTTGAACAAGCAACCACTGTTGATTTATCTTTTCTATCAATTCCAACCAAGGTGGAACAATGGTTAGAGACCACTCTTATGATACAATAAGTCAAGAGTTCGAACCTCCCGTTAATTTTTGGAATTTCATATCTTGACTTGAGTACAACTTTGACACGCGATTGCAGGGAAGCCTGAGTGATTGTTGGGGGGAGCCAACCGACTCGCACAGTCTATGTATTACCTCACTCCTGCTCCAACTCCAGGATTTGGTATAGTGCATGATCGCACTCAACGATTTTAAAACCTTGTTATAAGGCACTTTTTCTGAAATTCTCATCTCGTCTTCTCATTTATTTTCACAATGTCTTAATAAGTGATCAAACAGCTTATCTTTCTCGAGAATGATCTTTTTGTTACGTCGATCAAGAACTCAGTTCTTTTGATCTTTTTGAAATGTTGATCAAAAACTCAGTTCTTTTGTCTACATTAATTAATGATGACTCATAATGCACTATTCTTGTAACGTCATTGGGGATTTAAAGATTACTATCAATACCAGATAACTGCTTCAAAAATAAAATAAAAATGAAGGCTGCGCTAAAAAGGTGAGGAAAACGGGAAAAATGAACACATTTTCCCTGATCACAAAGGGTAAAAATGGATCCATTTTCCTTCTAACAAGACCGGGACCTGTAGGTATGACCCAGCATCTTGGTGCGCCAACTCCTTACAAGGTCGACCCATAAACCCTAAACTGCATGACCCTACTTTAAAGTAACCATACCAGCATTTAATTCTACAACATGTACATATTATTACGATCTCTTTCATTGGGTAGTGATTTACTGTCCAAAAGAACGACTACCTTCTTACTTTTTCTGAGTTTTCATTCTCCGGAGTACTAGAATATTTCCTCACAGTAGTAGAGATGATTTCAAGTTCTTTTTCTACAAAACTTGGAAGTGAACCCTCTGAAAACTGCTCCGATTTTGGCCCAACAACACGACTCTTACCATCATCCAAAATGGAGTTTACAACGGTACTATGATCACCAACACAAAAACTTCTTATGGCTCCTGCCTGCCTCGGAGAACCTGGTTCTGTATCAGACAAACGACCCTTATATTAAAACCCTTGCACAACTGGGAGAAATAAGATTAGTAAATGAAATTTAGTGTGCAACAGAATTTTGAGTTTAAGTTCATTCACCCCAGATGCCACTTTTATTCTGAACTTGCCTTATAGTAACTAACCTAGTTTGACGATTTAGATTCGCACTTATAGCAAAAAAGAATAGGGGATGATGTTTTAGCTCTCAACCATGGTATGACTCATTCATTCCCTGGTCACCACGTGAAAGATTATATATCTAAGTACATATGACTATTGTTGCTCTAAAATAAAATTTAAATAACGTGGGCAATCTTTTTTTCAAAAATGAGGAAAACAGAAGAAAACAAACATCTAAATTCTGATAAATGAAGATCGGGGTAGCCCAGGGTTGGGTAGCTAGCTGGACCAACAAACTAAAAAACAAAGAAAAAGTTAGGTACCTGAATATTTAATCTTGCAGGCATCTTTCTCATACAAGCTCTTTCTAAGCAATATTGTTCCTGGAAATATCATGAAGTTGATGCTGCTTAACTGCTTCTTTTCTTCATCTTCCATGGGTATAAACCCGAAGCCCTCTGTCCAAGTATCCACCAAACTAGGAATTGCAGTTATTACCAGCATTTTAACCTTGAAGGATATCAACAGCTGCAAAACATTGATGCAAACAGTTCAAATAAAAAAAAGAGAGAGAGAGAGGAAGTGGCCTCCAATAGAGACAATAGGGGGTTCAAATCCCATTAAAAAGACAACTATTCTTGCATTACAAAATGGAACATCCTGTGCGCCCAAGGTGGGTAATTACCCTTTTATTTAGTGACAGTGTTTACCTATCTGGGAAACATGTTGTAAGACCTCAGCAGCATTGCTCATGAAAGGTAAGAAATAAAGGTAAGTTAAAGGTATGCAGAAAAACTACCTCTTCAATAGCATTTAAGAGGCGCCGACACATTCCCTGCCGACGATGGTCGCTACAAGTTGCGATAAGAGGCATTTCTGCCACAGTGACTCCATGCACCCTGCAAAGAATATGGGATGATAATGCCGAAAAGGTAAGGACTGAAATAATGTTTTCTTGAGTAAAATACGAGGAGGTGAAAGAATTTTATTCAGATATATCCACATCTATGAACGGATGTCTCACACCGAAACACCAATGTTAAAGAAATCATTGTTTTCTCTTCTAAACAAGGGTCCAAATTTGATGTGACACAAATTCAGATGGATCTTGCATAGACATGAATATCATAAAATACAAGAAGGGCAGCAACATTGCTGTCAATGAATTACATAAAAGTCAAATAGTACCTGACAGATGCTACAGATATAACCTCGTCCCCCTTCTCTAAAACCAAGGTGTAAAATCCTTGATAATTCAGACGTGCGAAATCCGATCTACGAATCAATACAAAAGAGTCAATTTTCAATTTGCATGTCATAAACTCACGCAGCAACAACATAAAACTAGGTGTAAAAACATTAATTGCCAAGAGGTCATCCACTGAACATTAATTTGCACTACAAGCTCTTCAATAATAGAATCCAACTCAAACTAGCACAGTAGCAAAATCTGGCACTTAAAGAGTTTTAGCATTAAGAGCAAAGAGATCATCCACTAACTAACTAAAATGACAAGACTACTCGTTTGCAGAACTTAGAACTTGTCTTTCATGTGATTTTATTCATTTGCAGAACCAATCAATGCATATCTCCTAACTAACTAAAATGACTCATGACCAGTTCTAGATGCAAGAGCTTTAGGACAAAAAGAGGAACCAGTAGAAAGAAATTATAGCAAAGATAAATAGTTGACTACAACCAGTTGGAAAAGAATCTGACTGACAAGACTACTCGTTTGTTCTTTACAACGCAAAAGTAGAGACTAACATCTAGGGCCCATTCTCAGTGTCCAGCAAGAAAGATGCAGAAAAAAGAAAATTCTCAGCAACCAAAACAGTTGAAACAGACATGTTCAGAAAAATTCCTCACCCCCAGTTGTATATGACCTGCGGTATCATATCTACGCCCGTCCTTGGGTCAACCATGGGAACAAAACATTCCTCCATGATTGTAAGAGCAACAGCTAATTTTGGGTTGCACTCTGCCATCAGTGCAAATTTCTGTGCTGAAGGAACTTTTTGGTCGCCTTGGATACATCTAAGAAGTGTCCAGGAATAGCCACCATCAATATGATTCAAATTTCCAATCCGAGAACGAAGACCTGTGAAAATCTGTATGCACCCATTAACAAAGTTTCCTAACCGAAGGTAAACCAACAACGAGTGATGGCATTAGGAATGGTAGCAGGATAGAAATCATTTTACATGTTGGAACTCAGATGAATCCTATTTATATAAAGTTTGATTAATAAAACAGGATATTCAGAATCGCTGAAGGATAATAAGTTACCTGCTGGCAGTTAGCTCCACAAAACCATGTGTCAGAAACCTCTTTAAAGGTGCCACTTTCTTTCGCGCAAGTTCCATGATCTGTTTAAAAAAGTAGTGAGTATCAGTAACGACATTTGTTTAACCTACCACTTTGTGTCGACATTTGTTAATGTGCACAAAAGTAACGGAAAAAACAGACAGACAGTAGATTAACCATCACAGGATTAAGTCTACATATTATCTACAGTGACACCATATAGTTGAGATTAAAAAGAGAAAGTCATGCAGAATTAAGTATTATGTTTTTATAATGTGCATCCTACATGAGTATTCAAAGTTCAAAAGAAATAGAAGATTATTATACCTCCCAACAATTCACCTTCGGAGAGAATATTGTCATGAGAGATAAAACTTTACATAAATAATGCAAAGACAGCACCAACGGTAACTATAAGATATTTCTTGTGTAACAGTGATACCGATATGAGAATTGGTACGGGTACTGATACAAGAACAAAAAACTAGGAAATGGGTACCATTAAAAAGACTACAGCAGAATAGAAATCAGGCTTGGAAGCTATAAGCCAAAAGACAAACTAACTGGTTGATTTTGAAATTTGTTGGGCTAAAACCTAGATTGAGGAATGCTCATTAGGGTTCTCATTTCTCTCTCACACATCAGCCACCGCAGAATAACAAAAGAAATTAAAGAAACAAAGCTTAAATAGCTTCCTCTTCTTGACTTTTCTTTCGTGTTTTTTCCTTTTTCTCTGCAATAGTTTAGCTAAAGTGTTCAACCGTGTTGACACGCTTACCGGTTTAAATATGCAGCCCTAAGGTTCCAAAATATTCTTGCCATCTCATTGTTGCATAGAATAATCCCAGGAACAACGGATGGATGGAGTTACCAGATATTCATCCAAAAGTTAAGTATGACACTTTGTATTTCAATATTTTCCCTTATAGACGTGTATCTACATTGGTACCTGTACTAGACAAACGGGCGCTTAGCTCCGCTATCAATTGAAGTTAAATGCTTTCACAACTTAATTCTATGATAAAAGTACACGAAATGAAAGAGAAGAAGAAACATGGTTCATTTTTTCTAGACATGAAGGTAGCCATTTTGGCTAATTAATAATTATGAAGAACATATACCATTAATCAGACCCTAAACTCCATTGTCTGCTTCCTACTTTTCATACACGGATCGTTGTTAGACAGAAATATTTGTATAAATAAATAATAGTTCACTTTTTCCTCTCTTAATTTTTTTTTTTAAATAACTTACCCGTGCTTATAATATGCAAATATACAGAATGAGCAAATGAAGAGACAACAATACTAACATGCATTCAACAAACATGTAGAATTACTGAATATAGAACTTACATTTATGATCACACTGTGAGCATTTTAATACACCAGGAGATGTTGAAGATTCGAGTTCAATTACCAGGTCACCACAAATGTGACAAGTGCAATTCCAGCAATACCAACTACCTTCAGGAAATTCCTAGAAATAAAAAGTAGACATATCAACGCGGCATATATATTGATAAAGATGAAAAACAATTAATACGAAAAAGCCAACATCTTTATCAAGCCAGTATGAAGATTAAGAATATCATGCACAATTAACACATAAAGTTTCATGTGTTTCCTCACTAGTGATAATGACAGCAAGCTGCTAACTTGTTGCGCAGAACCACATTATATACCAACTTAACAATATTTGAAAATGTATACACCAAATCAGCTTCTTACACGGAATTGGCAGGAAACAAATCTATATGATTGGATAATTAAGTGTGAAGTAAGGTTCTCAGAAAGTATCTAGCAAAAGACAAACCTGTGCAGACAAGCACGCCTGATGATAAGTAGAAGGGCAGTTATCACAACATATCAATACACCTCCATCACCACAATGTCCACATGTATCATCACTCTGATCCCCCTCGTTACCTTCGGCTGCTCTTTGTCCATCTTTTCTGACTTTGTATTCAGCTGACCAAGCCTCAAGCTGGCACAGGGTAAACGACTTACCCGATTCCAGGAAAAGATTCAAACAGGGTTTGTACGGCTTGAAACCAGCATGAACCTTGAAGTCGATAACAGATAAAACTCTATCACAACACTTACAAAGGATACCATCCTTAGTGACCCAGCCATCTTTAATCACTGTATCGCCCTTTGGGCTTAGATAGTGAACCACATCATTAACAGATATAACACCGGAATCAATTAGCCAGCATAACACAGTTCTTGCTCCTGAGGATGACCACCTCCCTTCGGTATAGTGCTTTCCACCTCTCCCAGGACTTCGCAAGAGTAACTTACAACCACCTTCCTTACGCTTCTGTTTTCTCAAAGCTGACGATTTCCTGCGTTTTCGGGCAAACTGCTTGCGGTTAGTGCTGAGGTCTTTGTTTATTATGATAGATGCAAGCAAGAGATCATCATCATCTATCTGGCACCCACGCGATCTCTTTCTTCCATTTTTTTTGTCAACTTCTGATCTTCCCAACCTGGTGACTTTACTATAAGAGGTGTTTTTAGAACCACTGCAGTTGTGTACCAAAGCTCCATTGGTCTGCCTCAAGGAATTGGGCTTCTGTTGATCCTTTACATCACCCAAAACTGATACTTCGGAATTATTATGCTTATATTTAGTTTTTTTTAACTTAGAATCTGTTGCTAATTGGTGCTGGGAAAATCTGACAGACGAAGAACTTTTATGTTTTTGTTTTTCACAGTTAAGCATCTCAACTTCCTTCTGACGCTTACTGGATAATCTAGTCACTTTAATTTCGGACAAGCTTTTACACTTCTTGTGCCTCTTCTTTGTCAGCCTAGTCCCTGTTATTTCAGATGTTGGGTCCACCTTAAAGTTTGAAGCTTCAGAGCCACTGCAGCTCTCATCATCACGATGCTCGGATTGTTCAAAGTTCTTTCGCGCATTTTCAGGAATTGCTTCAGCAGGTGTAAAAATTTCCACTGCTTTCTTACCACCTACTTCGTTTTGCATGCCCAAATTCAGATCAAATGGAATTGACTCAACTTCATCTCTAAATTGACTATTATCATATATAAACTTAACTTTAGTTTCCTTTAGATCCTTGGAGTTTGATTGCTCTAACTCCAACCCCGTAGAACCTTGAGCCAAATCATTACCCAAAGAGCCTCCTGGAACAGAAGAAGTTGATCTTGGCATGACAAATTCAATACCATCAGCATTAGCAACTTCAGGTAACACACCTTTCACGGTCTTGGCCTCTATCCTTCTAGCAGTCTGTTTAACAAAGCTTGAAAAACTTAACCTGCCATCTTGCTGAGTGGGCACAGCCTCAGTCTCCTTAGCCACTGAATCTACAGTTTCGATTGGAACATCATACAGGAAACTATCTATATGGCTATCTAAAGTATCTGGTCCCTGAACCGGTACATAACTCTGATTTGAGCGTTTAATTTGGTCACTAGTGGTTTCTCCGATCGGATTTAAAACCACAACCATAGGATCTGTTACCATACATTTATTTTGTTGCTCTTTTAAATAAATCGAAACACCTGTCAAAGCTTTTGCAACCTGTTTCTTTCTCTTTTCACCAACTACAGAGAAATTTTCTTGGCTATCTTGTTCAGTCTGAAGATGCAGATTGTCACCAGACACCTTTGTGCTACCTGATTTATTATGCACTGACACCGAACCCTTCAATTGCTTGACCTGGTCTTTAACCCCAACAAACTCTTTTCCTGACTCTATATCCTTTCTATCTTTCAAATCTGAGACCACAGTTGTGGCTGCTTTGACTGGTATGCCCTTCCTTAAGCTACCAATCTGTCTGTTAACCATCACCACTGTAACAAAGGGATCCAGAAGACTCCATTGATGAACCAACGCATACGAAGCTTCCATTTGACTGCAATCCTCTTTCTCAAAATTTATCAGTGTTTCTAATAAGTTAGAGCCGAACTCTTTAATATTCATCCACTGTTTCCCGTTTTCTTGCCGTATCATCTTGTAATTACCAGCAAACAGACTCTCACCAAATAAGTTCCAGATTTTATAAAATGCAGTAAAGACTTTCCCCGTGGGAGACTTATAAATTGTATCCACATAGGGTTTGTTTCCTATCTGCTTCTTCTCAACTGCCCAACCTGCTGCCTTAAGTAAATAGTTGACATGGCCACGTAGACGCGAGTATAGATCCGTTAAAGATTTATTTGACATATTGGTTTTAATTGCATCTGAAGTAAAAGGAGAGGATTCCAGAGATTTTTCATGTACAGGTAAAAGAGGTACAGATGTATGTGCAACAGATGCATCCCCCAGCAAACACTCGGGTACAATGATGTGCTGAGAAACAGGAGATGTGATTGCTGTACTTTTAGTAACTTGATTCCCGCACTTACTTTTAGAGGCATTCCCATCACAAGCATGACCTCTTCTGCTTACTTCTTCAAGCCGTGTATGCAGGTAAGTACTACATACAAAACCTTGACTTGATGATTCAACCAATGGGCATGTTTTGGTTGGATAATTGTTAAACAGGTCTGCGGACTGCAGGCTAAGCACAATTTCCTTCGATGAATTCAATTGAACTGGAGCCTTCTCTGGAATAGGTAAATCACCATTGGAATACTCGTTTCCCGGAGCAGAAAGCTCGCCTTCTGACCGCTTCATTCGCTTAGCAGAAGTATCGTGATCATCTCGTGCAACACAGACACTGTAGTTTTGGGGACCGCATCCAAATCCAGCAATATTTTTGGTCACAAAACAACCAGAATCACCAACAACATTGTTGCATGAATCCTCCATAAAGGAAGTGGAGGATTGAGTCGTCACCACCGAATTATCACTATTTGAATTAAGTGATGCTTTGGTAGGTCTAAATCCCTCAGCTTCAGAATTACTAGGTCCAGTAATGCCACACCTCTTGGAAGCACCTCCTGTAATGTTTCTTCCATAGAAAACATCCATGAAAATCTGGTGCTCTTGATTTGTTCCTTCAAAGTCATCCTCAGACAATACATCAAGTTCTTTGCAATACAACATATTTATCAGCTCTTTCCAATCCCAAACCAGCTACTGCATTGCACTCTCTCTTATGGGCAAGATATCCATCCCAACTTAAGGAGAAAATCTAAGACCACTTAAAAAGCCAGAGAATATAATAACCCACTTCACAGTCTAGATCATCCAAACATTGCCGCAAAATCTGAAACAAAAAAAATAACCTAGATTACATACCTTCAATAACCCACTTCCATCTTAAAAATATAATTTCATCATTAATCCTAGTGATTTCCCCTTGCTAAACATATCCCGAAAAAGGATCCAGAAATCAAAATTTTCAAAGAATCAGCACAAATCACTGTATTCATCAACAAACAAACCCAGGAACCCAAAATGAGGAGGAAAAAAAATCTCTCTATAGAAATCCAAGAAAAAAAAAATCAAATATCTGGATGTTCTAGAACTACATTATTTGATTGCAGAGGTACAGAGTGAAAACATGATAGGGGAAGTGATAAATCAACCAAAACTAAGATCATTCACCACCAACAACAATATTATCAAAACTTCATAAAAAATTTACACTAATCTTCACAATGTTGTACAACTACATTACAGATTTACAAACAAAAATCAAAGAATCGAGCTAGAATTTCACCTTCCAAATCGCAATCCCTCTTTTCAGCCATAAACTAGGGTTATTGTTTCTCCATCTCCAGTAGTAATAATCGAACAAATCCCTTAAATCCCTCTTTTAGCTCAAGAACAGGAGAAGAATAACAGAAATGACCTTATGCCCTTGTCTTCATCGCCCTTAAATCCCTAAAAAATTATGCTTGATTTTTGTTTATGGATCTGCGTTAATTTTATTAGATTCGTTTTTATGGATGGTTTTCACCTGATTTTTAAGGTTTTTCTCCGAACTGCTACAGTAAATCTAAGAGGTTCTCCGAAATGCTACAGTAAGGCCGAAGAGGCCGTTCAAGGCGATAGAATGTGATTTTTTAAGGTTTTTACTGTAGCATTTTTTTTTTTTTTTTTTTTTCCCGAAGAGGCCGTTCAAGGCGATAGAATGTGATTCCTAGGATATTGGTTTTCATCTGATCAAACCATTTCCTATTAATCTCTTCTTTCTGCCTTCGACTTCTCATCTTTTTCATCTGATCAAACCACACTTGTCGCATAAGTAGATTTTTCTCTTCTAGGTTTTTTTTTTTTTTTAAAGCTTTTCAAGTTTTTCAATGACGGGAAGTTCTACCTCTGCAAACCCTAAATCTTCTGCTGCTTATGCTACCCCCTGTGCAAACCATGGCTTTGATGTTTCTGATGGCAGAGCCGATCTTTTTCAATGTCCTTTCAAAGGCTATGATGGGTGCAAAAACGGGATTTGGAGGAAGGGGTTATTGAAGGTTTCACTTTTCAATCACTTGAGAAATTTACACTACAAGAGAGAAGGGGGACCGAGAGATGTCGTGAAAGATTATGCATTGTTGAGAGAAGTCTACCACGCACGGGAGTCCTTATTGTTACATCTCGAGAGTTGGTTGTGCACCGCTTGTATGCATGTTTATTCTGGAATAAAAAGTGTACACACATTGAGAAAGGTGAGCTCGCTCCTTCTACGGCTACAATTCACGGCATTCTTTGCTCTGCTGCTTTGTTAATATTTCCGATCCTATCGATGTTGATGTTCTTTGCGCCTACTTTAAGTCTTGCGCTATTGAACATGGTGTTTCTAGCTCGGATCCCTACAATCTCTAGTATTCCAGCTAAATGTAGGTTGCACTTTGCACGAACCTTCAAGTCTGTGTTTGCGAGAAAGTGGTGGCTGCACCTAATGATCTGTCTTCATGGATACAGCTAATGCTCTTCCCTGTGTGTACTCTCCATGTTGCTGAGTACCAAGAGTTGAAAGCGACACCCGGAGAAAGTCTGCAGATTAAGTCGATTAATCATGCATTGCGCATATGGAATGAACCGAATGGGTGTATGGTCTTTGGTTCAATGTGTGTTTGAGAAACATGCCGAGATGAAGGAATTACAAGAGAAAGCCAAGAAGAAACCTAAACAGGATGATCAGGAAGTCGTGAACTTGAGGTTGTGTAGGGGTAAGCTTCGACATGGTTTATATTTTCTTTGCGATTCGCACTCTCACTTCTACTGGAGTTGCGTCCAATAATGAAGGTACACGGGCTGAACTTCGTTCCAAACATCCCACTGCTGCCTTGGGTCATCCCCTCTTCTTCACCTTCACAGGAGGCTATGGTAGCTCTGACGGATCTTGTGCTAAGTAGACTAAAGAGTTTCCCTAAGGGGACGACTTGTGGAAGAGACGGTTTCCGGGCACAACATCTTCTCGATGTTCTCGGTGGGCCAGCAATGTTATTTTCAGATGAGTTACTTGCCTCCATCACGAAGTGGTTAACTTATGGCTATCAGGCTCTTGCCCGTCGGTTTTGGGAGAATATGTGGCGGTGCTCCTCTCACCCCACTCATCAAACCTGGTGGTGGCTTGCGGCCTATAGCGGTTGGCACAATATGGAGGAGACTTGTCTCTAAATGCGCTGCATCTTTTGTTGGCAAGGAAATGAACTCATATTTGGGTGATTTCCAGTTTGGAGTGGGGGCTAAGTGTGGTGGAGAAGCAATTCTACATGCTGTGAATCGCGTGTTGGAAGAGAAAGGGGACCAAAATACGCTTTCCATGCTGCTGGTAGATTTCTCTAATGCATTCAATCTCATAGATAGAACAACCATGATCTTAGAGGTACGTAGGTTATGTCCTTCGATATCTCGTTGGGTTGAGTTTTGTTACGCTTCACCAGCACGACTATATTATATGGACCATGTGCTTTCTTCTGCTCAGGGAGTGCAACAAGGTGATCCTTTAGGGCCACTTTTGTTCACTCTTACTCTCCACCCGCTAGTCTTGAGTATTTCAGAAAGGTGTGATCTAGAACTGCAGGCTTGGTATCTTGATGATGGTACGGTGATTGGGGACACTATGATGGTTGCTAGAGCTCTGAGAATAATTCAAGAAGAAGGTGTTGCTAGGGGGCTGTTTTTGAACATCAAGAAGACTGAATTGTTTTGGCCCTCTATAGACCCAGGACAGCCGTTTGCGGTATGTTTCCACGATATTTGTAGGCCGAGAAGGGAGTTAAGCTGCTAGGTGCTCTGTTAGCCTTGATGCCCAATTTAATGCGGATCTGGTTGTTAAAAGAGTGAAAAAAACTATAGAGCTCATTGATTCGGTGGAAAAACTTGAAGATCCACGGTGTGAGCTTCTTTTGTTTAGAAACTCTTTGGAGTTTCTCGCTTATATTTTTCTTTACGCACTACCTTTCAGACCGCACTTTTGCGGCTCAAGATTTGTTTGACTCTCGTCTCTACAAGTTCCTACAACATATAATAACGGGGAGATGGTCCAGGGTTCGGCCCCTTGCAAATGCGATTTTCCACGCTGCCCCTCGGACTAAGTGGTTTTGGTGTTTACTCGATGCAAGACACTATGAATTACTGTTATTTGGCGTCGTGCTTGGAAACACTAGAACTGCAATCTGTCATATTGAGGCACACCGGCATCAGTGGTTTTAGCTCCCATCTTGAGCGTCTTTGCAGCTTCTTTCAACTCTCCGTGTAGTCTGTTTCTCCTATATCGTCGATAACACCGCCAACCATTCTATGTCAACTCGCAACTGTTTATTTTGATGCGATAAAGAAGAACTTGACTTCCCAATTCAAGTTGTCTGAACGTGATTCATTCCTATGGCAGAGCAACCAAATGAAGCATGCCCTGGATTTCTTAATGGCTATCCCCATCCCTGGTTTAAATCAACAAATTGGTTCGAGAAGCGGTTTAGTGCGGTATTATGTTATAGACTTGGTATTCCCTTGTTTGAACCAGGTAGTTTGTGCCCTTACGCAAGAGAGAGATGGATGCTTTTGGTGACCATGCGATTACCTTTGTACAAATGAAGTTGGTTTAAAATTTCGACATGATTTAGTACGCGACACGATTGCGGACATCATTATCGAGCTGGGGTGGCTGCACGGAAAGAGGTGGACTTGGGTATGCTTGCGAACAACGGTACTTCTTTGAGACCGGAGATGTTCTTGTGCTCAATTGGGACAATGGTCGGGACGTTTGCTTCGATGTTACGATTGTGTCTCCCTTTGCTTGGGAGTAATGGTCGTACTTTGGAAGGGGGGCAGGCTATCAAGGATCTTTGTCGGTCGCAAAAATACCAAGTATTTAGAAAAATGCACTGCACAAGGATATGGATTTAGTGCTTTGGCTTTCACTACTCTAGGTGAATTTGGGGACGGAACAACAGACTTCGTTCAGTGGCTCCGCAACTATATTGCTAGTCATGATGCTAACGTGCGTGTAGGTGATTTCCTTTTTCATAGGTTAAGTGTGGTAGTTCAAAAAGGAGTTGGAGCCCAGCTTGTTGCTAGGCTTCCGACTAGTTTCTTGTCTGAATTTGGAAATTAAATGAAAGTAAAACTTAATATTAAAAAAAAAAAAAAAAAAAAAAATCAGAAGAAAAAAAATAAATGAATTTAAATTCTCTCTCTTTGTCCTAAACTACGTTTTTTTTGGTATTTTATGACACTATACTACTCACTCTGAAAACCCTAGTTTTACACCATTGGATCTTTCGTTTGCTACATCTCGAGGCAGTATTACCGGGATTTGGTTACGGAACTTTTTTTTCAAATTATGTGAAGAAATCTCGGTTACAAATTATTTATTTTTTTCATTGGGAACATTTATGTGGGTGTTTTTCGGCCTACACTTTTATGCTTTGTTAATGAGGTTTTATTATTAAAAGCAGTTTCAGAAATATAATTTTATAATGAAGGTACAGTAAAAAAAATTAAAATAATATTCGATAACATAATAGTCTCGCTAAAATAATAAAATTTTCCAGTCCCGATTCGGGCTTTTGGTGCTAAAATAATAAATTCGATAAAATTATAATATAATACATTTCAAAAGTTCCCCTTAAACATTAATAGGTCTCAAATATCATATAAAATAATAATTCTATTAGAAAATAAAAAATAATTTCATATACGTAAAAAATTTCTCAAAATATGATTCAATATTGGTTTGTTTTTCTTTAAAGTTCAAATCAGTTCGTAGTGCACTCATAAGACCCGGAGTCACATTCTTGCATTACAAAAAATTTATGTATAAAAATCCTTTTTCATGGAAATTAATAAGATTTATTATTTTAAAAACAAATACATGCCGTTCTAAAAGTATTTCCATTAATGTTTTTTTATATTTTTCTATATTTTCCACTTTGAAAAATAAATTTCGGTATTTATCCTAAGATACTTTAATTTTATATTTTAATATGGAAATTTTCATTTTTTCCAAGGAAATTCTTAAAATTAAGAATTATTTTTAAATTAATATATTGTTATTATATGTATAAAATAATAAATTATTATTTTATCAATTAAGTAATATCTCTTTAAAATAATAGGATTTGGTTGGTCCCAAGCCTATTATTTTATAGATGTTTTACTATACTTCTTGTCTTTCAGTTAAAAAATATAAATCCCATTTTAGTATCAGCAAAAAGAGGATGAGTTTCTTTTGAGGAAAGATAGAACCGATGAAACCTTTTTCTATGCATTTATGGTTTGGTGTTCATTGCCATTGATGACTGAGGTTAGTTTCCAAAGTAGAATGCATGATTCAAATGAAAGTTTCTCACCGTGAAACAACGATTTAAAATTCAGTTAATTATTAAAGGATTATCTTACTATATCTTCCTATAATAAAGAAAAGGGAAAATTTTCGACAGGCTGTTTAATTTTACACTAGATTTTGTGCCCGTGCTACGCACCGGGCGGACCCAAATACCATCTATTTTTGATTTGGTGTGGCTCGGCTTCGCCTCGCCCCGATCACGATTTGGAATCTAAGAAAATTAATATTTGCATTGATGTAAATGCTAAGATGTCGACATCAATGGCTTAAGAATGTGTGCTGTTATTATGTGTTGATGGAAATTTATACAATCAAATTTGGAAGTTGAGATCAAGAGAGATAATGGTTACCTTATGCATAAGACTCCGAGGAAGAAAATAGATTTTCTATCGATGAAAGGAAAATGAAGTTACCATTATAAAATGGGAACTTACACGGTTAGTAGGGGATATCTACGTAAAAAAACTGGAACTATCGGCGACACCTCCTTTCGCGCGTATGTCTGATGCATAGTTGGAACGAAAAAAAACTGGAACTATCGGAATCACAAGTGTCAGCGATTTCCAACCAAAGCATGTCTTGAAAACAAATTGATCACCTGACCTCTAGCCAAATATCAGAAAAAATATCCTAAAGCTACCATAATTTGTACGCACATAGAACCAGGTTGAACCGTGCTGCTTGTCAGAGGCCGATCAGAATAGTTCGATCTATTAAGGCCTTCCCGGAGGTAATGCATGGCGTACGACGGAAAAAGCCCCTGCTCTGTTCAGGGCCTTCATTTTAGCAAATTGGATGCGTCGCCTCAAAATCAAAGCTTATTTTAGTTTTGTGTTTGATAAAAATGTTTTTAATTAGGCCCCTTCCAAAGCCCGATTTAATTTAGTAACCTGCTTGACGGTGTTACTTAACGTCCAGTTAAGTATTTGGTGTAAACCTGGTGTAATTTTTTAATTAGGTGTAAATCAACACATAAGTCTTGTACACCCACGTTTCTACTAACGGTTTTAGTATTTGGCCGTTAAAATTAGGGAGCTTGAACCAATAACATTCTCTATTAAGGGGGTGTTTCTTAAAAAAAAAATCTTCGAACAATAACGTTACGACACTTGTCTTCTCCAGAATTGGTGTACTTGAAAGCTTTTATCTAATTTAATTTGAGGTGGGTGTCATGCTCACCGTGCAACGTGGGAGCTCATATGACTTAGCCTTTTAAAGGAGTGAAGGATCCTAAAATTACTAGAATACCCCGGTCTTAAATCTTAGCTTCATAGAATCAGTCAGGATCTTCATGACATTTTGATTTGTTCTTTTTCATTCTGTTCTGTTCTCTTACTAATCTAATATTACCAAATCGACGAACTTCACCTCCCTCCTGGACGAGAAAAATCCCAAAGGTCGCCCATCGAAATCGAAATTGGGAGCATAATAGTATGCGATTCTAACATTTGGGTTCATACCCAACTTCGATTTAACATTTGTTGGATTTTCATCAAATTTTTCTGGGAAGTCACTTAATGGGAATTTCATTGATTTCAAACCTACTCACTTAATAACTATCCAGTTGCTTCGTCAATGGTTCAAATTTGTTGATCACCGGTAAGTGATAAACAACAACCTTAAGATAATTTTAGAAGCTTATTAGTTTCAATTTCGAATTCCTTAGTTTTAATTTTTGGTAATTCATTACTGTAAGTTTTAATCAAAACCCTATATTTCTTACTCGAGTTTTTCTTTTTCGTTTGAGCTAATCCGATTTAGTTAAAAGAGTATTTCGTATCAGTTAAGTTCAACCTAACCTAGAATGTTATTTCTAGGTTTTGGAATTTTAGGAGAAGTTTTATGATAATGAATTCGATGTGAAGTGAAAATCTTAGTACTTAGCAGAAGAATAATAGTTAAATTAAAGCATTGATCAGACTATCGACTAAGAGAAATTTCATAATTTGTGAACTTCAGGTGTTTGTTCATTTTTCTAAGAGAAGAAACATCTTTAAAGTTCAATTTTTCATGTCTTACACAGATAGTTGTCGACAGTACTTTTGAGTACTACTATAAAATACTCATTTTTTGCCTCTTTGTAGCAGCGGACAATAATGAAGTCTTCATTCCCAGTCTTAGTTTGTAGAGTAGCAAAGCAGGCTGGAATGAGTTGATAGAAACATCAACTAGCTGAACACAATAGAGTACCATATGAGGTTAATTTGTTTTTATTTTCTTCTCTAATTATACATGTATGTTTGATTTCTGAGGTGATTGTGTAATGTTTAAGGTCCCCAAGAAAATGACCCTATGAGATGGTCATATCATTTGTACTAATTTTGCTACCGGTTTGTTTTAGAGAAATTGGTTGATGCTTGGTATGTTTCACTGCCTACCATTTGAGGTTAGTGAAAATGAGTAGGTGACACTTGCAGTAGGTACTTGGGATTTATTTGCAAGGGAAAAATCAATTTCTGATAAGCCACTATGGAAATAAGTAATTGAGTGTAGTTTCAATTTAGATATTAATGGGTTTAAAACATCATCTTCTTACTATATCTAAAGAAAATGGGGAGTTTTCGACCGGGATTACATGGAGCTTAAAATGACTGAACAGACCCTCCGTGTTTTTCATTTTCCATTGCTGCTGCTGCCTCATCGTCATAAACAGACGGACCAAAAACCATTTAGTTGTTTCTTCTTCCCAAATAAACCGTTCCCCTAATCAAAATCACCAAAAGATTGAACCAAAATCACAGTTATAAGCGATACATTTAGGGCCAATTGAGGAAAAAAACAACCAAATTCTAATTTTAAATCAAACACAACACATTATTCTTTCCCCTAAATCAAAAGAACAAACTGGATAGAAACCAAGTTAAACAGCTATAATTTGGATTTCATCATCACCTGTAACGTTTTCAATCTCCGTATACAAGGTTTTCACAAAATTCTTCTCGGTATTGCTTTATTTTGTTTTGTGGTGCTATACCTATTTGTTGTTCGACAAAATTCCTACGAGGCAAAGTTTTAATTCTTAAACTAAAATGTTCTCCACTTTGATGTGACTTTTTGTTTCTAAATTTTACAGGCGAGAAATCCCGTGATACTCCATATGAAGTTAACAACACTATATATTTCAGTGGAAGGCTATGAGTCCATTGACTTCATTTTACAAAAATGTGTGGTAAGTTCTTTCAAAGGTATCTAAAATACACATGCTAAATGTCACGACAGTCTTTGCAACTGTTTGTGAGTCATCGACTCATACTCAATTACCTCAGCTTCATGAGCATCAGTTGCTTTATGTGTATTGCCTTATATGTAATAGTTGAATCCATGAGTTGACCACTGTAATTTTGGATGACAGGATGCCATGGTATTTACACTACAATCTACATGTTAATTATTTTCGCAATGCATAGGTTTGAACTACTATTCACTATCTCAATGAGATGTTACACTTCACAGAAAATAGGAAAGATATTCAAGGTGATGCTACAAGAGAATGGGCGTTCTTTGGTGTACTTTCCTGCATGTATGGAGTTCTTAAAATGTGTTTTTCTGTTAACGAATAAGTAAAGCGTGAAAAAAGTGCACACCAAAAGTAAAATAGTAAATAGAAGCATGACACCAACAATGCATTATATGTGCCGAATTTCATTGTTTCCACAGGGTCCGATGGTAACAATGGATATGGTCAATATTGTGGCTACTTATCTTCACTTGATTATTTGATATCGTAATGATAAGGTTGTTTGTTGGAATTTTACTCAAAAGGGACAGAAATTTGATGATTTGGAGATGAGGGATGCGCTTGATACTGTTGATGCTGCAATACATGATGGTGGCTAGGCAAAGGCTGAAGCAAAAGTTGTCTTCAGGAAATGGATCATTTTATCGAGAGATGTTGTTAGAGATAATGAAGCACATCATCATGGTATAATCATTTTGCTTCAGTATGTACGCTTTATTTTTATCCCATGTTTTTTATTTTGTTGTTCTGTTTTTTTGTTGGATTCTAAAATTATGAAACTTTTGTGTTACATGACATACACGTTCAAAGGAATGACTCAAGGAATCAGCGACTTCGGTAGAGTATCACTGAAATTCTTTTTTAATTTGTGTACATATTAATTTACATTACTTGGTGATGGTATTCACATGAATCTTATAGTCACATTTTCTGCACCTGTTTTGGCATAGTTATGCCTATTTTTCAATTACTTCATGGATTAGAGACTGATGCATGACATGAGTATAAGATCGGGATATTCCCCTGCATCATTGTGTCTATCCCGGCCATGACATTAGATCCGCCATGGAGTGTATTTATCTGGCCAAGCATAGGCATTTTTGGGGAAATTATTTTTGGCGGAGTGCAACTTTCTTGATTCTTGGATCCATTCACTCTTATGTTATGCCTACTCTTCTTCAATGTTTTAGTTAGTGATATTTTACATCTTCAACAATATTTGTTGGATGTTAGTTTTACTGTTACGTGTTGTTAGTTTTACTGTTACATGTTGTTAGGTAGCGTCAGGCGCATAGAGCGTGCATTTCACTAAAATAAAGTTACTTGCTGCCTGCAATTGCATGATTTATGGATGTAACAAACAGAATAATGTATGGCCACTTATTTGTTTTTTGCTTTGCTCTGGAATAAGAAATTATGCATGGATGTTGTTATTTGTGCTTTCTGAGATTGTCAAGTGGCTAGGCTTGGATTTGGAATGCAAGTTCACATTTCAGTTCTATTCTTATGTCTACAAATCATGTTAATGAGTTATAACTATAAATAAGTAGATCATCGGACAATATCGATATGAAGTTGCATTTATTTTTGTGAATATTTGGGGCATCTTATGTGCCTCAGGAATGATAAGGCATGCGCATCGCGTGTGCGTCTTTGCTAGTAATCAATATGGATAGTTATGATTGTGTATTTGCCAGTGATTGAAATTGTGTATACACCTCATATAGTGTATTATCATAATGTGTAATTCAAACTCTCTTTTGAATTTCTTAAAAACACATGGATTCACTTTTCCCTTTGATTTACTGTTTACAGGTGACAATTGAAGGCAATGTTTTGGATTTTAAGCCACGTCGAAGTCCAAGATTTTTGGATTAAATAGCTTCACAGTACCAATAGGATTCCAGTTTAATGCTTACTATTCGAAAGACGTCGAAATGCTTACTATTTGATTACTGAATATGAAAATAAAGCTTATCTACGGAGAAGTTCATGACCAGCGAAGTTATTATTATTAGTGAAGTTCCAGCGCATTATGCTTATGCTATTTCTCATATAAGCAGGTGATGGATTACCTCCCGCGCAGTTCAAGTGGTTATAACAATAATGTACAACATTTTTCAGAGCCTTAGGATCATAAAACAACTTGGGCATCTAGCATTAGCAGGTACACTGACAGAGAATTGCATTTTAAGTAAGCACTGTATTTGTAATTACCAAATTTCCTTCGTTATTTTAGAAAATGTAAGCAATGTATTTTCAATTCAACTTGGATGTCATTGCCAATTCAAGTGGCACGCACAGTTACAAATGCATCTTTACTAATGTCTTTGTTTTACCATACCATCTTGACATAGAACACTGTTTTCTCCCTGTTGGATGCTTAATGTAATTACTGCTTAAGCCAGGTCAAGATTGTCAGCATCACATGTGCTTATCGCTTTTGGCCTACGTGCGTTTTCGCATCATTTTTGGATGCCAGATCGCTTTTTCTAGCGGCAGGCAGGCGTATCCCGCATGCGATATTACTAGTAATTAATAATGTTTGGCGCAATTGAAAGTACGTACAGTTGTATTTCGTATAATGGTTGTTCGATAGTTGTTAACTACTGAATCTGGTTATGATACATCACGTACAAGTAAAGCTTTATCTTACTACGACTATGAGTGTAAATTCTTATTATTCTAATTTTGTATGTCTGCAGCAATATTGAGATATAATGCAGGAGGCAATAGCTTAATATAGATTGTTGGCAAGAAGATGAATTTTGGGAAAGATATGATGTTCATGAAACCGCATCACTTGAGTACTAGCTTCGAATTTATGGTTTTTTTCCTTAAGTTATTTTAATATTTTTGGTGCACAACTTCTTTTTTTCATAAAAAATAGAGGAAGATCCCCTCTAACATTACACATTCATAATTCTTGTCATAATAAGCACTGGATTCGAGCAAGAAATGTTTTCATTGAAATACTAAGAATTAAAAAAGTTCAAAAGATAGCTTAAATCCTCTCCTTTCCAACTGTTCTGGAGATTAAAAATATTACAATAAGTCATATATTAGTTTGCCTACATTATATTTAGTCTAGTAGATAAAACAAGTTCTGAAATTTTAAAGTTTATGATTTCCACATTGGTTTGAAAATCATTGTTAATATAATATTGATGTTTCCTAGCTTCAACATACATTCCTTTCAGCAGCATCAAAATAGGCATAGAATCACTTTGGAAAGCCACCTCATGACCACTCTATTCTGTTGCCCAATGGAAAGTTATCTCCGCTCCTCTCCTCTCTAATTCCTCCCTAGTATTGCAATTGCAAGTGGCTCCTCTGGCTTTAATTGTGTAGCCTGCAAAATCTGTAAGAGTTATCCCAATACCGGAAAAAGAAATAGGGTTCATCATAGTTAAAGCTATCTTTGAAATTGTAAACAATTTTGGATTCTATTATTCTACATTTTTGGTGTGCAAATATTCAGACCATCGTCCTTCATAGGATTGTAGTATAAGGATTGAAAGATACTATAACCTTGGGTTATTCTTTTTAGATAAGCTATTGATATATTTAACTATCTTATTAGTCGTCTCCGCACTATATTGTTTATCTTTTCTAAAGACCCAATCACATCTAGATTTCCAGATGTGTCAGGTAATGATGCTATAAAATTCAGGCCACTGCATCACCAAGCCACTTCTAGAGGTATTAGAGAACCAGGAATTTAACCAATCATGAAAAGTCAAACTATTTTCAGCCACATAATCCATAGTGAAATTTAAATGCAACCAAACCTGTTTAGCAAAATTACACGTCAAGAAGAGGTGAGACAGCGATTCCTCGCCACTGTTATAAAGGGTAGATGTAGTACTTATATAAGGAATGACTGAAGCCACCCTTAAACTATTTGGTAGGATAGCATTAGCTTCTTTCCACACAAAAGTTTTAACTGAGGGTGGAACATTCATTTTCCAGATTTGGTTTCAATCCCTACTATTATCACCCGTAAATTTGAGATTGTTATACATCGATCTTACCGTAAAATTACCTTTAGTACTTAGAGTCCATTCGGTTGTATCATCATTCCTAGATGATAGGCTTATTTTATAAATAAAGTCTATAATGACCTGATCAAAGTAGATTCTCAAATTGTCCATGTCCCAAGTATTCGCATCATTTATCAAATGACTTACCATTATTATATCTTCAGCTCCCCTACTTGGTGCATGACTGTTTTAGTATATCTTACTGGTTTTATTTTGATATGTTATAAATGTTTTCTCTGCCCGCCTGAACCCAACTTTAGATCGATAAAAAACAATGGCACCAAAATACTTCCATTTGTGAAGTAAGTATATTAATCATCCTAACATTGAATGGAGAGAGAGAAGGAGCGCAAAAAGCGTTTTACCTCGAGAGAAAAATCTTCTTTGTTTCAATGGAGACGATAGGTAAGACAACATGAATTAGAGTGGAAGAGAAGAAGATATGAGGTTATAGATCATGGATACATTTCTCAACTAATATGGCATTTTGGATGATGGATGCGATGGAAGAAGCGATGGGTACTCGTTCGAAAAAAAGAAGATGGACAAGAAGAGAAAGAGAAACTTCATTCCTGTGTGAAGTAAGAGACAATGAAGCTGGGAGATATTTTAGAGTATCTAGAGTGCGGAGAGGGGACGATAACTATTACTGAGGAGTTTTATTCAAGGAGAACAATTTGCATAGGAGGTTCATTCAAACAACACCTACCAGATCGGATTTCCAAAATACTTTACCAAAGAAGGTTTTGAAATAATCTTCTTATAGGGGTCTGATCAAAGTAGATGGTTTTGTACGATGGCAGAGGGTGGCTAGGGAGGCGTTATATCAAACGAAATTGAAGTTTTTTTTCGATCTCGAGATCATTGATGAACAAACAACACAAATACCAAGAAGTTAATAGTTGATGATTCAGTGGTTACGTTATCCCAGAAGATAATATCCTCGGAATATTTATTTCAGAAAGGGGCAACGAAGAAAAAAACAAAGCTGAATCATGATGTCATTATACCAATTCAAGCAATGTAAAGATTTGGTAAGTGGCTAAAAATAAGAAGAATTCCACATCTATTCTGGAGTTATAAGTTATTCAAGTCCATTGGTGATTCTCTAGGAGGATTCATGGATGTTATCGATGGGACGTTGAAGAAAGAAAATTTGAATTTCTTCAGAATATCCGTCAAAGCCATTTTTTGAAAATTTCGGCGGTACTTATGGTGGAAGAAGGTGACCAGAATTGGGCCGTTTCAATATAATGGGACTTCAAGTTTGATCCTAAGAATAAGGCACCATTACAGGAGTATCAAAGAATTTTATCGGAGTTTGATTGCATGCAGAGTAATTTAAATTCAAATAAAGGTACTCCCGCTATTCTTGGGCCGAGATCGGTCCAAGTAGAGCAATCGGTCATAGATGTTTTGACTCAGGATTTGCGAAAAGAAGCCTCGACCTATATGCCAATTTCAAAGACACTTTTGAATCCAGGTCAACCATCTTCGATAAATAGAGCGGCACAGGAAGGTGTGCACACTCAATATGTGTCTCTAGGTTTTAATAAGGTAGCAGGGGGAGGTATTGTTTTAGCTAAAGAGACTGGTAATGATAATACTTTATTTGGAAAGGATGGATGTGCATGTGTAGTACCCATTTCTCGATCTAGTGTTATTGTGCCAACCAACAATTTATTTCAATCTTTAGACGATGATAGATGTGAAGGTGATGTTCCTACTTCATCTAGGTTGGACCTTATTGATTCGATTTTGGATGTTGAGTCACTTGGTTGGAAAAATGTGATTGGATGTGACGTAGGAGAACCCTATCATTTAATCAACGAGTCGACTTCAGTTAGTCAGGGTTTTTATCTACAGGGTAACGACAGATGTGGAAATGGTGTTCCTGCGATTGTTGTACAAAATCATTCTTTTTATGTAGATGCAGACAATGGGTTTTCTTCCTCAGGTAAACCTGAAGAACCTGCAAATTTTCTTGCATGAAAAGATGTTAATGGACAATTCTTCTCATGAACTAGTGAAGGAATCTGTGCCTTTACAAGTATATAACCAAAAGAGTTCTTCCATGTTATGGAAGATCAAATTGTGATAAAGCTTGGGAACCTGCAGGATACAAATATAGACTCAAATGAGGTGATATTCTCAAAATCTAAGATGGTTTTTGAGTTATGTTGTAAACTGAGAGGTATTGATCACAAGGAGGAGAAGCAAACAAAGGCAGTAATTGAGGAAATTCTATTCAAATATAGAGACCGTTATAAAGCTCTTGTTGAAGGTAGAAAAATTCAAGACAGCTGTGAATCACAAGATGGAGAAGATGAATCTGAAGAAGTTAATTCAAGGGAATTATGTGTGACAAATGGGGTCTAAAATAATCAATTGGAACATAAGGGGATTAAATTCCTCCAAAAAGCAAATTACAAATTTTGATTCACAAATGTTTGGCTTGTGTGATTCAAGAAACGAAGTTGGTAAATATGTCTAGCTGGTTTGTCAGGAAGCTTTGGTTTGACAACGACTTTGGCTGGGAGTTTCTTCCATCTCAAATAACTGCTGGTAATACTGGTGGACTAATGACAATTTGGGACAACACTTTGTTGGAGTTGATAGACAAGAGATTGGGTCTTAATTTTATATCTTGTTTGCTCAGGTTCAGAAGCAATGGGTCAAGTTTATACTCACAAATGCTTATTCTTCGTGTGATTTCATGGCAAGAGAATTTCTTTCGAATGATTTGGCTGAAATACGACAGTGGTCTTCGGAAGCTTGGTGTTTGGCTGGTGATTTAAATGCAGTTCATAGTGATGCTGAAATAAATAAACCCGGAGGTGATATAAGGGATATGACTTTTCTCAATGATTTTATTATGAAGCAGGAGTTGATAGACCTTCATATGCACGGTGGAGCTTATACATGGAGTAACAAATAGGATGAGCCTTTGCTTTGCAGACTTGATAAAATTATGATATGTACGGGTTTTGATTCAAAATTCATAAATGCTAGTCAAACTGCCCTATAGTAAGAACATTGTCAGATCATAATGCTTTGTTGCTAGATTTATTCAAAAGTGTTAAAACCAGCTCAAGATTTAAGATAGAGAACCATTGTCTTCAACACCGGAGTTTGTTAAGTTGGTGGAGAAATGGTGGAGGGCAATGGAATTTGAAGGGTCAGTCTTGATTATATATTATTTAGGAAACTTCAAAATTTAAAGTTTTTCATAAATAAATGGAGTAAGGAAACGTTTGGTGGGGTGATAAAGGAGGAAGAATAAATTACTGAGAAGATCAAATTCTTGAACTTGGCGGAGGAATCAGCTAATATTTCTAATGTTCAGCTAGAAGAGAGGCTCTTGTTAATCTTAATATAGTGAAGATAACGAGAGCTAGAATGGCTCACCAGAGAGCTAAAGTCAAGGGCTTCAAAGAGGGAGATAAAAAACACAATATTATTTCACAAGATTGCAAGTGCAAAAATAAAAAGGAATTGTATTACTAAACAGGAGGTGTCCGGAGTTGATGTCTTTAATCAAACAATAATCAAGAATGAAATACAACAGTATTATACTTCTCTTCTCACTGCGACTTCTTTAGTTCGCCCTTCTTTTGGTAATTTGGAGTTCAAAAGCATTGATGTAGTTTAACAAAATTGGTTAGAGAGGCTGTTTGAGAGGAAGAAGTGGTAGATGAAATAAGGAGATGTGGATCAAACAAAGCTCCGGGGCCAGATGGTTATAACCTGGAATTCTATAAAGCTTGCTGGAATTTCTTGAAGGTGGAGGTATTGGCAGCCATTAACGAGTTTCATTGTAAGGAGAAGCTTAATTAGAGATTGAATATGGATTTCATGAAAATTATTCCAAAGAAGGAAGACTCGAAAACAGTTTTTACAAGATTATTTCCAAGCTTCTTACGGAGAGACTCAAAGTGGTGATGCCTAATCTAATTTCGAATGCTCAAGGTGCTTTCATAAAAATTAAGCAAATCCTTGATGGAATTCTTATAGCTAATGAATGTGTTGATAGCAAATTAAGGCAGAAGAAACCGGGAATTTAATGCAAGATAGATATGGAAAAGGCCCTAGTTACTATTTTGAGGAAGAATGGTTTTGGGGATAAAGTGGATAGAATGGTGTGTTAAAGGATCCCAGTTCTCTATTATGGTGAACGTTGAGGCTACAAATATTATTAGACCTTCCAAAGGAATCAGATAAGGTAACCCATGTCACCTTTTTTATTTCTTCTAGTTGTAGAAGTGTTGTCAATGTTGTTGGATGCAGCTGGTCGGTTGTCATCCGGTCAAATATAATTTCACTTTCTTACTTCACTAGAATAAATGTAGTATGCGATAAGAAAGAGTTTGTATCCATAGAGAGGCTATTGTTGTTATGCAAATTTTCAGATTCTTAGTAACCAGGGGGGGGTTGATTTATCAAAGCGATAAAAATGAATTGAAAGCAAAGTAATCATAAAGGTAATCAATAAGGAGAAAATATTGGTCACGAGATAATTTCATTCACAAACTCGAATTCTCAACAATGACTAGAATTGAAATTGTAATCTCTCATTTACTAAAAGTCCTAGGATACCTTGATCGCAAGAGTATCCCGCTAATTCCCCGATTTCATCACAACCACATTAAAATATGCATATGTGACTTCTTCCTAGAAAGCAACCTAAAGTGTAAAAGCACAATTATATTTAACTCCCTAAAAGCAATAAGTTCTATGGAATAAGACTAATCAAGGCAATCAAAATGTGTGAAAGCACTAAATCGATTTAACCCAAGTTATGATTCATATGTGACTAGTATGATATATCACTACAAGCACTACCCACATTTATGCTACTTAAAATCAGGGATAAACAACGTTTTCGTATTGAAAACCCTAATATAGCTTTAGATATGAATGCAAATCAGATTAATTCCGGACTCAACCAAACAAACAATCAAATCATAAAACAATATACCCCATGAATCATGAACAATAAAATATTAAGACAAAACTAATACATTGAATCAAATCTTATTTGTGAAATCCACTTATTATCCCATAACCAATAAAAGGTATTTAGTTACTCATAGTTTTTGAGTTCATCATAATCACAATAATCAATTATAAAATGAAAACAATGAAAAATAAACGAAAGCAAACCCTAGTAGAATCGCTCTCCTCCAAAACTCCAGTAGAAAGATAATCCCCCCAAAAGAATAGAAACTCTTCCTTTTATAGCTTTCCAACTTTCCAAATTAGGTCTTCAAAGCCCACGGTCCAATGCCAAGAAGTCCACTAAACTCATGTGTGTGAAAAACCCATGTGAAAATATGACCCAAAAATTGTTCGCGGAAAAGCGTGTTTTTTGGCGAATCCAACTATTAGGAAAGTAGCTCAGGTGACCGTCAAAGTCCGCCCGGGGGGGGGGGGGTTGATTTATCAAAGCGATAAAAATGAATTGAAAGAAAAGTAATAATAAAGGTAATCAATAAGGAGAAAATATTGGTCACGGGATAGTTTCATTCACAAACTCGAATTCTCAACAATGACTAGAATTGAAATTGTAATCTCTCATTTACTAAAAGTCCAAGGATACCTTGATCGCAAGAGTATCCCGCTAATTCCCCGATTTCATCACAACCACATTAAAAGATGCATATGTGACTTCTTCCTAGAAAGCAACCTAAAGTGTAAAAGCACAATTAGATTTAACTCCCTAAAAGAAATAAGTTCTATGGAATAAGACTAATCAAGGCAATCAAAATGTGTGAAAGCACTAAATCGATTTAACCCAAGTTATGATTCATATGTGACTAGTATGACATATCACTACAAGCACTACCCACATTTATGCTACCTAAAATCAGGGATAAACAACGTTTTCGTATTGAAAACCCTAATATAGCTCTAGATATGAATGCAAATCAGATTGATTCCGGACTCAACCAAACAAACAATCAAATCATAAAACAATATACCTCATGAATCATGAACAGTAAAATATTGAGACAAAACTAATACATTGAATCAAATCTTATTTGTGAAATCCACTTATTATCCCATAACCAATAAAAGGTATTTAGTTACTCATAGTTTTTGAGTTCATCATAATCACAATAATCAATTATAGAATGAAAACAATGAAAAATAAACGAAAGCAAACCCTAGTAGAATCGCTCTCCTCCAAAACTCCAGTAGAAAGATAATCCCCCCAAAAGAATAGAAACTCTTCCTTTTATAGCTTTCCAACTTTCCAAATTAGGTCTTCAAAGCCCGCGGTCCAATGACAAGAAGTCCACTAAACTCATGTGTGTGAATAACCCATGTGAAAATATGACCCAAAAATTGTTCGCCGGAAAATTGTGTTTTTGGCCGGAATCCGGCGCCGGAAAGTAGCTCAGGTGACCGGCAAAGTCCGCCCGGGGGGGGGGGGGGTTGATTTATCAAAGAGATAAAAATGAATTGAAAGAAAATTAATAATAAAGGTAATCAATAAGGAGAAAATATTGGTCACGGGATAGTTTCATTCACAAACTCGAATTCTCAACAATGACTAGAATTGAAATTGTAATCTCTCATTTACTAAAAGTCCTAGGATACGTTGATCGCAAGAGTATCCCGTTAATTCCCTGATTTCATCACAACCACATTAAAAGATGCATATGTGACTTCTTCCTAGAAAGCAACCTAAAGTGTAAAAGCACAATTAGATTTAACTCCCTAAAAGAAATAAGTTCTATGGAATAAGACTAATCAAGGCAATCAAAATGTGTGAAAGCACTAAATCGATTTAACCCAAGTTATGATTCATATGTGACTAGTATGACATATCACTACAAGCACTACCCACATTTATGCTACTTAAAATCAGGGATAAACAACGTTTTCGTATTGAAAACCCTAATATAGCTCTAGATATGAATGCAAATCAGATTGATTCCGGACTCAACCAAACAAACAATCAAATCATAAAACAATATACCCCATGAATCATGAACAGTAAAATATTGAGACAAAACTAATACATTGAATCAAATCTTATTTGTGAAATCCACTTATTATCCCATAACCAATAAAAGGTATTTAGTTACTCATAGTTTTTGAGTTCATTATAATCACAATAATCAATTATAGAATGAAAACAATGAAAAATAAACGAAAGCAAACCCTAGTAGAATCGCTCTCCTCCAAAACTCCAGTAGAAAGATAATCCCCCCAAAAGAATAGAAACTCTTCCTTTTATAGATTTCCAACTTTCCAAATTAGGTCTTCAAAGCCTACGGTCCAATACCAAGAAGTCCACTAAACTCATGTGTGTGAAAATATGACCCAAAAATTGTTCGCCGGAAAACTGTGTTTTTGGCCGGAATCTGGCGCCGGAAAGTAGCTCAGGTGACCGGCAAAGTCCGCCCGGTCACCGGTCAAAACTCAGGTCAACTGAGATAACTCAGTCAAACTCAGTTTGAGTCAAATGAGTTAAGGTTCATGCCATCTTGCAAGGCTAAACTCAATGCTATACTATCATTATGCATCACAAGTGCACTCCAGCCATGATGGCTGTGCATTGCACACACATCAATTCTGTTTTACATTTCTTGCTTCATCACTTGCAACTCAGCTCTGCAACTTCAATATCGTCATCACAGCCACTCAGGTTCGACAAAAGCTGCTCAAATCCAATAGCACTAACTTCTCAGTCTCAACACTAACCCGTGAAATCCCTGGCAACACAGTACCTACAGTTGTGCACTCAGCATTGCAGCATCTCCCCATTCCACTTTCATGTCTTCACAGACAACCATGTTGGCGCTCCAATTCCACTCCACCTTCTGTGCCATTCCTTTTCAAATGCAATAGCATCTAAATCACTCAAGCCATCGGAACCTTCACGCAACCATTACAGCAACAACTTCTTCAACAATCAACCTGTAGCTTGATTTGCTTTTAACTCAGTCCAAATCCCAAACCATAACCATTTCAGAGCATCAAATCTCACAATCAACAGCAGTATATCCAACTGCATATCAGGAACAACATACTCAACTTTCTTTGTTCATCTCAGGCTTCTGCCATACAGCCCTGTGTACACCAACGACTATAGATTCATTAAGCCCTTCACTTAACTTCTTAAAAATGTCAAACCCATCGAACCAACACCTGAATTGAAGCTGCAATACAGCTTACCACCAGAAATTCCACCTACCATCACAAGCAGCAACACCTACAGCTCCACCTGCAACACAGCATCACTAGACCCATCATGTACAGCCAAGCGCGACTCATAACAACTTATGCACACTACAACACCACAATTCCATGCTCAGTCACCACCTGCAACCCAAATCCACCAATGCCTAACCATCAGAACAGACTCCACACACCATAATCAATATTCATTCCATTTACATCTCCAACATCATTGCTTCCATTTCTGCACTGCAATACCACCATCAGTTCCATTTCAGTCAGCACCTGTAACTTCATGCCTGCAATGCAATTGCAGTGGATCCAGCTGCAACAACTCCAGTCCACCATCTCTTTGATTTAGTTCATTTGCAGCTTCAAATTCCATCTACAGCTGCATATTACAGTTCACCAGTACCAGCCATAAATGCAACAACCTCTTCCATCTGTTTCTCACAACCCTTGAATGTACTTAACCACCACCAGTTCCTTATTACAACTTCATCTCACTTCCAAATCCCACACAACACTCCAGCTATTGCAGCTCCATTCTACTACATCAACTCATTCTCACTGCCTCAAAACCTGGTTCATTCTTCCATGGCTGCAACTTCATAACCATCTTTGTTGTCTTTCAACACATAACCCCATTCCATTATCCCAGCACCACCCACAGATGCACCTGCAATTCCAGACAGCTTCATTCCTCCTAATACTTTATTGATGCTTGAATCCATCTCCATTATCACCTGCAAATAAAGTTACTTGCTGCCTACAATTGCATGATTTATGGATGTAACAAACAGAATAATGTATGGCCACTTATTTGTTTTTTTCTTTGCTCTGGAATAAGAAATTATGCATGGATGTTGTTATTTGTGCTTTCTGAGATTGTCAAGTGGCTAGGCTTGGATTTGGAATGCAAGTTCACATTTTAGTTCTATTCTTATGTCTACAAATCATGTTAATGAGTTATAACTATAAATAAGTAGATCATCGGACAATATCGATATGAAGTTGCATTTATTTTTGTGAATATTTGGGGCATCTTATGTGCCTCAGGAACAATAAGGCATACGCATCGCGTGTGCGTCTTTGCTAGTAATCAATATGGATAGTTATGATTGTGTATTTGCCAGTGATTGAAATTGTGTATACACCTCATATAGTGTATTATCATAATGTGTAATTCAAACTCTCTTTTGAATTTCTTAAAAACACATGGATTCACTTTTCCCTTTGATTTACTGTTTACAGGTGACAATTGAAGGCAATGTTTTGGATTTTAAGCCACGTTGAAGTCCAAGATTTTTGGATTAAATAGCTTCACAGTACCAATAGGATTCCAGTTTAATGCTTATTATTCGAAAGACGTCGAAATGCTTACTATTTGATGACTGAATATGAAAATGAAGCTTATCTACGGAGAAGTTCATGACCAGCGAAGTTATTATTATTAGTGAAGTTCCAGCGCATTATGCTTATGCTATTTCTCATATAAGCAGGTGATGGATTACCTCACGCGCAGTTCAAGTGGTTATAACAATAATGTACAACATTTTTCGGAGCCTTAGGATCATAAAACAACTTGGGCATCTAGCATTAGCAGGTACACTGACAGAGAATTGCATTTTAAGTTAGCACTGTATTTGTAATTACCAAATTTCCTTCGTTATTTTAGAAAATGTAAGCAATGTATTTTCAATTCAACTTGGATGTCATTGCCGATTCAAGTGGCACGCACAGTTACAAATGCATCTTTACTAATGTCTTTGTTTTACCATACCATCTCGACATAGAACATTGTTTTCTCCCTGTTGGATGCTTAATGTAATTACTGCTTAAGCCAGGTCAAGATTGTCAGCATCACATGTGCTTATCGCTTTTGGCCTACGTGCGTTTTCGCATCATTTTTGGATGCCAGATCGCTTTTTCTAGCGGCAGGCAGGCGTATCCCGCGTGCGATATTACTAGTAATTAATAATGTTTGGCGCAATTAAAAGTACGTGCAGTTGTATTTCGTATAATGGTTGTTCGATAGTTGTTAACTACTGAATCTGGTTATGATACATCAAGTACAAGTAAAGCTTTATCTTACTACGACTATGAGTGTAAATTCTTATTATTTTAATTTTGTATGTCTGCAGCAATATTGAGATATAATGCAGGAGGCAATAGCTTAATATAGATTGTTGGCAAGAAGATGAATTTTGGGTAAGATATGATGTTCATGAAACCGCATCACTTGAGTACTAGCTTCGAATTTATGGTTTTTTTCCTGAAGTTATTTTAATATTTTTGGTGCACGACTTCTTTTTTTTCATAAAAAATAGAGGAAGATCCCCTTTAACATTACACATTCATAATTCTTGTCATAATAGGCACTGGATTCGACCAAGAAATGTTTTCATTGAAATACTAAGAATTAAAAAAGTTCAAAAGATAGCTTAAATCCTCTCCTTTCCAACTGTTCTGGAGATTAAAAATATTACAATAAGCTGCAGTATTAGCTGCCTACATTATATTTAGTCTAGTAGATAAAACAAGTTCTGAAATTTTAAAGTTTATGATTTCCACATTGGTTTGAAAATTATTGTTAATATAATATTGATGTTTCCTAGCTTCAACATACATTCCTTTCAGCAGCATCAAAATAGGCATAGAATCACTTTGGAAAGCCACCTCATGACCACTCTATTCTGTTGCCCAATGGAAAGTTATCTCCGCTCCTCTCCTCTCTAATTCCTCCCTAGTATTTCAATTGCAAGTGGCTCCTCTGGCTTTAATTGTGTAGCCTGCAAAATCTGTAAGAGTTATCCCAATACCGGAAAAAGAAATAGGGTTCATCATAGTTAAAGCTATGCTGAAATTGTAAACAATTTTGGATTCTATTATTCTGTTTTCGGCTGTGCAAATATTCAGACCATCGTCCTTCATAGGATTGTAGTATAAGGATTGAAAGATACTATAACCTGGGGTTGTTACTGTAGATAAGCTATTGATATATTTAACTATCTTATTAGTCGTCTCCGCACTATATTGTTTATCTTTTCTAAAGACCCAATCACATCTAGATTTCCAGATGTGTCAGGTAATGATGCTATAAAATTCAGGCCACTGCATCACCAAGCCACTTCTAGAGGTATTAGAGAACCAGGAATTTAACCAATCATGAAAAGTCAAACTATTTTCAGCCTCATAATCCATAGTGAAATTTAAATGCAACCAAACCTGTTTAGCAAAATTACACGTCAGGAAGAGGTGAGTTAGCAATTCCTCGCCACTGTTACAAAGGGTAGATGTAGTACTTATATAAGGAATGACTGAAGCCACCCTTAAACTATTTGGGAGGATAGAATTAGCTGCTTTCCACACAAAAGTTTTAACTGAGGGTGGAACATTCATTTTCCAGATTTGGTTTCAATCCCTACTATTATCACCCGTAAATTTGAGATTGTTATACATCGATCTTACCGTAAAATTATCTTTAGTACTTAGAGTCCATTCGGTTGTATCATCATTCCTAGATGATAGGCTTATTTTATAAATAAAGTCTATAATGACCTGATCAAAGTAGATTCTCAAATTGTCCATGTCCCAAGTATTCGCATCATTTATCAAATGACTTACCATTATTATATCTTCAGCTCCCCTACTTGGTGCATGACTGTTTTAGTATATCTTACTGGTTTTATTTTGATATGTCATAAATGTTTTCTCTGCCCGCCTGAACCCAACTTTAGATCGATAAAAAACAATGGCACCAAAATACTTCCATTTGTGAAGTAAGTATATTAATCATCCTAACATTGAATGGAGAGAGAGAAGGAGCGCAAAAAGCGCTGTACCTCGAGAGAAAAATATTCTTTGTTTCAATGGAGACGATAGGTAAGACAACATGAATTAGAGTGGAAGAGAAGAAGAGATGAGGTTATAGATCATGGATACATTTCTCAACTGATATGGCGTTTTGGATGATGGATGCGATGGAAGAAGCGATGGGTACTCGTTTTAAAAAAAGAAGATGGACAAGAAGAGAAAGAGAAACTTCATTCCTGTGTGAAGTAAGAGACAATGAAGCTGGGAGATATTTTAGAGTATCTAGAGTGCGGAGAGGGGACGATAACTATTACTGAGGAGTTTTATTCAAGGAGAAAAATTTGCATAGGAGGTTCATTCAAACAACACCTACCAGATCGGATTTCCAAAATACTTTACCAAAGAAGGTTTTGAAGGAATCTTCTTACAGGGGTCTGATCAAAGTATATGGTTTTGTACGATGGCAGAGGGTGGCTAGGGAGGCGTTACATCAAATGAAATTGAAGTCTTTTTTCGATCTCGAGATCATTGATGAACAAACAACACAAATAGAACTTATTAAGGACTATTGGTTAGATCTTTGGAAACCAAGAAGTTAATAGTTGATAATTCAGTGGTTACGTTATCCCAGAAGATAATATCCTCGGAATATTTATTTCAGAAAGGGGCAACGAAGACAAAAACAAAGCTGAATCATGATGTCATTATACCAATTCAAGCAATGTAAAGATTTGGTAAGTGGCTGAAAATAAGAAGAATTCCACATCAATTCTGGAGTTATAAGTTATTCAAGTCCATTGGTGATTCTCTAGGAGGATTCATGGATGTTATCGATGGGACGTTGAAGAAAGAAAAATTGAATTTCTTCAGAATATCCGTCAAAGGGATTTTTTTGAAAATTCCGGCGGTGCTTATGGTGGAAGAAGGTGACCAGAATTGGGCCGTTTCAATAGAATGGGACTTCAAGTTTGATCCTAAGAATAAGGCACCATTACAGGAGTATCAAAGACTTTTATCGGAGTTTGATTGCATGCAGAGTAATTTAAATTCAAATAAAGGTACTCCCGCTATTCTTGGGCCGAGATCGGTCCAAGTAGAGCAATCGGTCATAGATGTTTTGACTCAGGATTGGAGAAAAGAAGCCTCGACCTATATGCCAATTTCAAAGACACTTTTGAATCCAGGTCAACCATCTTCGATAAATAGACCGGCACAGGAAGGTGTGCACACTCAATATGTGTCTCTAGGTTTTAATAAGGTAGCAGGGGGAGGTATTGTTTTAGCTAAAGAGACTGGTAATGATAATACTTTATTTGGAAAGGATGGATGTGCATGTGTAGTACCCATTTCTCGATCTAGTGTTATTTTGCCAACCAACAATTTATTTCAATCTTTAGACGATGATAGATGTGAAGGTGATGTTCCTACTTCATATAGGTTGGACCTTATTGATTCGATTTTGGCTGTTGAGTCACTTGGTTGGAAAAATGTGATTGGATGTGACGTAGGAGAACCCTATCATTCAATCAATGAGTCGACTTCAGTCAGTCAGGGTTTTTATCTACAGGGTAACGGCAGATGTGGAAATGGTGTTCCTGCGATTGTTGTACAAAATCATTCTTTTTATGTAGATGCAGACAATGGGTTTTCTTCCTCAGGTAAACCTGAAGAACCTTCAAATTTTCTTGCATGAAAAGGTGTTAATGGACAATTCTTCTCATGAACTAGTGAAGGACTCTGTGCCTTTACAAGTATATAACCAAAATATTTCTTCCATGTTATGGAAGATCAAATTGTGATCAAGCTTGGGAACCTGCAGGATACAAATATAGACTCAAATGAGGTGATATTCTCAACATCTAAGATGGTTTTTGAGTTATGTTGTAAACTGAGAGGTATTGATCACAAGGAGGAGAAGCAAACAAAGGCAGTAATTGAGGAAATTCTATTCAAATATAGAGACCGTTATAAAGCTCTTGCTGAAGGTAGAAAAATTCAAGACAGTTGTGAATCACAAGATGGAGAAGATGAATCTGAAGAAGTTAATTCAAGGGAATTATGTGTGACAAATGGGGTCTAAAATAATCAATTGGAACATAAGGGGATTAAATTCCTTCAAAAAGCAAATTACAGTCAGGAATTTAATTTTGATTCATAAATGTTTGGCTTGTGTGATTCAAGAAACGAAGTTGGTAAATATGTCTAGCTGGTTTGTCAGGCAGCTTTGGTTTGACAGCGACTTTGGCTGGGAGTTTTTTCCATCTCAAAGAACTGCTGGTAATAGTGGTGGATTAATGACAATTTGGCACAACACTTTGTTGGAGTTGATAGACAAGAGATTGGGTCTTTATTCTATATCTTGTCTGCTCAGGTTCAGAAGCAATGGGTCAAGTTTATACTCACAAATGCTTATTCTTCGTGTGATTTCATGGCAAGAGAATTTCTTTGGAATGATTTGGCTGAAATACGACAGTGGTCTTCGGAAGCTTGGTGTTTGGCTGGTGATTTAAATGCAGTTCGTAGTGACGCTGAAAGAAATAAACCAGGAGATGATATAAGGGATATGACTTTTCTCAATGATTTTATTATGAAGCAAGAGTTGATAGACCTTCATATGCACGGTGGAGCTTATACATGGAGTAACAAACAGGATGAGCCTTTGCTTTGCAGACTTGATAGAATTATGGTATGTATGGTTTTTGATTCGAAATTCATAAATGCTAGTCAAACTGCCCTATAGTAAGAACATTGTCAGATCATAATGCTTTGTTGCTAGATTTATTCAAAAGTGTTAAAACCAGCTCAAGATTTAAGATAGAGAACCATTGTCTTCAACACCCGGAGTTTGTTAAGTTGGTGGAGAAATGGTGGAGGGCAATGGAATTTGAAGGGTCAGTCTTGATTATATATTATTCAGGAAACTTCAAAATTTAAAGTTTTTCATAAATAAATGGAGTAAGGAAACGTTTGGTGGGGTGAGAAAGGAGGAAGAATAAATTACTGAGAAGATCAAATTCTTGAACTTGGCGGAGGAATCAGCTAATATTTCTAATGTTCAGCTAGAAGAGAGGCTCTTGTTAATCTTAATATAGTGAAGATAACGAGAGCTAGAATGGCTCACTAGAGAGCTAAAGTCAAGGGCTTCAAAGAGGGAGATAAAAAACACAATATTATTTCACAAGATTGCAAGTGCAAAAATAAAAAGGAATTTTATTACTAAACAGGAGGTGTCCGGAGTTGATGTCTTTAATCAAACAGTAATCAAGAATGAAATACAAATGTATTATACTTCTCTTCTCACTGCGACTTCTTTAGTTCGCCCTTCTTTTGGTAATTTGGAATTCAAAATCATTGATGTAGTTTAACAAAATTGGTTAGAGAGACCGTTTGAGAGGAAGAAGTGGTAGATGTGGATCAAACAAAGCTCCGGGGCCAGATGGTTATAACCTGGAATTCTATAAAGCTTGATGGAGTTTCTTTAAGGTGGAGGTATTGGCAGCCATTAACGAGTTTCATTGCAAGGAGAAGCTTAATTAGAGATTGAATATGGCTTTCATGAAACTTATTCCAAAGAAGGAAGACTCGGCAACAGTTTATACAAGATTATTTCCAAGCTTCTTGCGGAGAGACTCAAAGTGGTGATGCCTAATCTAATTTCGAATGCTCAAGGTGCTTTCATAAAAAGTAAGCAAATCCTTGATGGAATTATTATAGCTAATGAATGTGTTGATAGCAAATTAAGGCAGAAGAAACCGGGAATTTAATGCAAGATAGATATGGAAAAGGCTTTTGATAATGTCAGTTGGCCATCCCTATTTACTATTTTGAGGAAGAATGGTTTTGGGGATAAAGTGGATAGAATGGTGTGTTAAAGGATCCCAGTTCTCTATTCTGGTGAATGGTGAGGCTACAAATATTATTAGACCTTCCAAAGGAATCAGATAAGGTAACCCATGTCACCTTTTTTTATTTCTTCTAGTTGTAGAAGTGTTGTCAATGTTGTTGGATACAACTGGTCGGTTGTCAGCCGGTCAAATATAATTTCACTTTCTTACTTCACTAGAATAAATGTAGTATGCGATAAGAAAGAGTTCGTATCCATGGAGAGTCTATTGTTGTTATGCAAATTTTCAGATTCTTAGTAACCAAGGGGGGGGGTTGATTTATCAAAGCGATAAAAATGAATTGAAAGCAAAGTAATAATAAAAGTAATCAATAAGGAGAAAATATTGGTCACGGGATAGTTTCATTCACAAACTCGAATTCTCAACAATGACTAGAATTGAAATTGTAATCTCACATTTACTAAAAGTCCTAGGATACCTTGATCGCAAGAGTATCCCGCTAATTCCCTGATTTCATCACAACCACATTAAAAGATGCATATGTGACTTCTTCCTAGAAAGCAACCTAAAGTGTAAAAGCACAATTAGATTTAACTCCCTAAAAGCAATAAGTTCTATGGAATAAGACTAATCAAGGCAATCAAAATGTGTGAAAGCACTAAATCGATTTAACCCAAGTTATGATTCATATGTGACTAGTATGATATATCACTACAAGCACTACCCACATTTATGCTACCTAAAATCAGGGATAAACAACGTTTTCGTATTGAAAACCCTAATATAGCTCTAGATATGAATGCAAATCAGATTGATTCCGGACTCAACCAAACAAACAATCAAATCATAAAACAACATACCCCATGAATCATAAACAGTAAAATATTGAGACAAAACTAATACATTGAATCAAATCTTATTTGTGAAATCCACTTATTATCCCATAACCAATAAAAGGTATTTAGTTACTCATAGTTTTTAAGTTCATCATAATCACAATAATCAATTATAAAATGAAAACAATGAAAAATAAACGAAAGCAAACCCTAGTAGAATCGCTCTCCTCCAAAACTCCAGTAGAAAGATAATCCCCCCAAAAGAATAGAAACTCTTCCTTTTATAGCTTTCCAACTTTCCAAATTAGGTCTTCAAATCCCACGGTCCAATACCAAGAAGTCCACTAAACTCATGTGTGTGAAAAACCCATGTGAAAATATGACCCAAAAATTGTTCGCCGGAAAACTGTGTTTTTGGCCGGAATCCGGCACGGAAAGTAGCTCAGGTGACCGGCAAAGTCCGCCCGGTCACCGGTCAAAGCTCAGGTCAACTGAGATAACTCAGTCAAACTCAGTTTGAGTCAAATGAGTTAAGGTTCAGGCCATCTTGCAAGGCCAAACTCAATGCTATACTATCATTATGCATCACAAGTGCACTCCAGCCATGATTGCTGTGCATTGCACACACATCAATTCTGATTTACATTTACAGCTTCATCACTTGCAACTCAGCTCTGCAACTTCAATATCGTCATCACAGCCACTTAGGTTCGAAAAACGCTGCTCAACTCCAATAGCACTAACTTCTCAGTCTCAACACTAACCCGTGAAATCCCTGGCAACACAGTACCTATAGTTGTGCACTCAGCATTGCAGCATCTCCCCATTCCACTTTCATGTCTTCACATACAGCCATCTCGGCACTCCAATTCCACTCCACCTTCTGTGCCATTCCCTGTCAAATGCAATAGCATCTAAATCACTCAAGCCATCGGAACCTGCACGCAACAATTACAGCAACAACTTCTTCAACAATCAACCTGTAGCTTGATTTGCTTTTAACTCAGTCCAAATCCCAAACCATGACCATTTCAGAGCATCAAATCTCGTAATCAACATCAGCGTATCCAACTGCATATCAGGCACAACATACTCAACTTTCTTTGTTCATCTCAGGCTTCTTCCATACAACCATGTGTACACCAACGACTATAGATTCATTAAGCCCTTCATTTAACTTCTTAAAACTGTCAAACCCATCGAACCAACACCTCAATTGCAGCTGCAATACAGCTTACCATCAGAAATTCCACCTACCATCACAAGCAGCAACACCTACAGCTCCACCTGTAACACAACATCACTAGACCCATCATGTACATCCAAGCGCGACTCATAACAACTTATGCACACTGCAATACCACAATTCCATGCTCAGTCACCACCTGCAACCCAAATCCACCAATGCCTAACCATCAGAACAGACTCCACACACCATAATCAGTATTCATTCCATTTACAGCTCCAACATCATTGCTTCCATTTCTGCACTGCAATACCACCATCAGTTCCATTTCAGTCAGCACTTGTAACTTCATGCCTGCAATGCAATTACAGTGGATCCAGCTGCAACAGCTCCAGTCCACCATCTCTTTGATTTAGTTCATTTGCAGCTTCAAATTCCATCTACAGCTGCATATTACAGTTCACCAGTACCAGCCATAACTGCAACAACCTCTTCCATATGTTTCTCACAACCCTTGACTGTACTTAACCACCACCAGTGCCTTATTGCAGCTTCATCTCACTTCCAAATCCCACACAACACTCCAGCTATTGCATCTCCATTCTACTACAACAACTCATTCTCACTGCCTCAAAACCTGGTTCATTCTTCCATGGCTGCAACTTCATAACCATCTTTGTTGTCTTGCAACACATAACCCCATTCCATTATCCCAGCACCACCAAAAGATGCACCTGCAATTCCAGACAGCTTTATTCCTCCTAATACTTTATTGATGCTTGAATCCATCTCCAACATCCTGTAATTCATCTTCTCTACCAAATCCAACACAAACCCACTTCTTCAATTCTACTGATTTCTCCTATACTCTGAATCAGTCACCATAGAACCCCTAAATTTAATTTGGGGAAGAACAGTCCCCTAATCAACAGCAAAACCCTTCTCCTCCTTCTCTAAGATTCAGTTTCAATCCATGTTCCTATATTGCAGTAGACACCATCTCATTCATCTACACCCATCCAAGAAGCAAACCCATACACTCAAATCTATAAGAGATCTCAAAACATCTCGATCTCCTCTCGGTTCAGAGCTGAACTTCATCTTCTTTTATTAATCACCTCAATACATCAAACCCTAATGATTAACAGCTTTATTGTCTCACAATTCATGCTATTAAGATATCCTTTTTCCTCTTGGATTCAAGTTCAGACCCAGACGCCATGGTTTCTCAATTTCAGACAATGGTTGAGGAGTTTAAAACTAATAATAGAGAAGAAATCATTTGTGCTCTGAATTTTAGGTTTGTGTAGGAGGTGGAATTGATATTGACACCCCACTTTAGTGGTTAAGGGATAACCAACGCACACATGACCTGTCGGTCCCAGATAGCCGACAAGCCTAGTTCTTTGTTCGACTGTCAGTTATGGGAAACTGACAGTTCATTCTCCACCTCTTCTTCTCGCGCAACCTGGCCTGCTCCAAGTATAGCTTGCATGTTAATTGACCTCTTTTCCTTTACGCTCCAAAAGGACAATTTCTCCTTATTTTGCTCCAAAGGACTCCATTGCACCTAATCAACTCAAATTCACACATAAGATGCATATTTCACAAAATAAATAGCAAAGAAAGCATAAATACTAGATAATAATTAAGGTGTTTACAACACCTATCAAATTCCCCCACACTTAGACTTTGCTAGTCCTCGAGCAAATGAAACAAAACTTATTCTAAAGGATACAAACAATTCCCGTGAGCGTTTACTGGAGAAATACCCACAAAACCTACATTTCCAACTTACAAGTTCTCCGAAATGATGGCATCCAACGCGCTAAGAAGACATAGAGATTCTGCACACTAGTCATAAGAAGTTAGACACAAATATGAACACAATCTCATTCTTAAAAGTTGAGAGAGAAATAACCATCCCTTATCGAAAGAAATTCGGGTTCGGAATGATCAAAAGTCTTGACTCTGCCTCACAGGAAAGGATTTTATGAAATTGCTATCAATAATAAACAGCTCTTTATGGGTCACACATGTGTCCAGGTAGGAATGAAGAGAGAATCCTGCGACACGTTGAATAGTAGGAAGGCAAACCCTCCGAAATGTTTTGAAAACCCACATCTTTTATTCATTTTGGAAAACCCTTTTTCTGACGATCTCTAAGAAAGGAAATCAACCACTTAACGAATATGGGAATATGCTTACTTACCTCGTTATCCGTTCGGCGTGCAGTTAGCACCACTCTCACAACATCCATAGAAACGTCTTCGGTCTTCAATCTTTGTCTTTATCTTCGTCTTCGGTCTTCAACTCTTGATGATAACTCTTGAACTTCGTAGAATCTTGACAATGTGATTCTTTCCATTGGCTTATTAAATGAATACAAAACCAAAATCGAACTAAACAAACCAAAATATGATGCAATGAATATATTTTTTTATTTTTATTTTTTCTGTTTTTTTATTTAATTTTTTAATTTTTTATGCATTAAATGCAAAGTAAATACAAAATGAAAACAAACAAAAATAAAAACTAATGATGATCCTAAAGAACTTTTCTCTTGTCTTTTTTTTTACTTTTTTTTAGGGGAACTAGCATAATGATAACTATGTTCCAATTTTTTTTTTTTTTTTTTTTTTAGACAAGAGAATATAATAAAAATAAAAATGCCATGGTGTGAGTACTTTACCGCTTGATTCTTCACAACCTGTATGTCTCGATATCATAAACTTCTTGAATTCTCATCTTGATAATCTTCATTCTTGTACAATAGTCTTCAACTTATAAAAATTATGCTCCTTGTCTTGTTGCTATACTTGAATCTGAAATCTGCTCATTTTTGTACCGTTGCTTGTAAACGTAGAACGTCTTCAACTTTCCTTCGAACTTGTGATGCTTCCCCTGTTGATGATGATGGTATTTCTATGGACCTGTTGGTGTAGAGAGAGATAAAGTGGATGGTTCTAACTGCGAACAAGATTACAAGTGGTATGTAAGTTAGCAATTCGATGTCACCATTCATGATTGATAAAATAGCACTCAAGAGATCAAAATAGTGCTTCTATTGGTGGGAGGTTGGGTAGCTCACCATTCTACCCGGAGTTTACGTACGGTGACACACACTCTAAAAGCACAAATTTAGACAGGTACAAAGAAATGAAGGTCGGTGCCTCTCATGATGTAACATGGGTAGTCTCCACTATAGGGGACCACTACTCTACTACCGAATTCAGTCTACACCATATTTTCCACTGGCATGGTTAAATCCAACTTTAACTCTCATACAAGTAAGAAACCCGATCATGTTCTCTGTCATCTCTAAGTTCAGTCACTCTTATGAGAATCACGATGTAATCTTAGCGACATGGATACTATGTGACTCTAAACTAACTACAAGTTGGAGTTTTTCATGCACTAATTTACACAAAAGTTGAAAATTTTGAAAAAATTTACAATGCAAATGCTTAACCACTCCCCCACACTTAAACTTTACATTGTCCTCAATGTAAATTGAGTCATCCAAAGTAAGTTAAGGTGGGAAATTATGCATGAAAAATGACAAGAAATCAGAAAAAAAAAATACAAGATAAGAAAAAAAAACTAAAAACAAGAAAAGAAAATGAAAATAAGACAAGAGATACTCATCCTATGGGTTGCCTCCCATTTAGCGCTTGGTTTAAAGTCGTCAGCCCGACTATCTCCTTGCTTTCTACGACTCCTCCAGAGGGAGTGCATCCACAAAATTAGCTCCTTCCACCACTTCGGAAGTGAAATTCTCATAATATGGTTTCAACCGATGCCCATTAACTTTAAGTTCCTTGCCCGTAGCTATGCTACGAATTTCTACTGCACCATGAGAAAACACATTAGTAACAATGAAAGGTCCAATCCAACGTGACCTTAGTTTACCCGGAAATAAATGCAAGCGAGAATTAAACAAAAGCACTTTCTGCCCAACACAAAATTGTTTTCTAGAAATCATAGTATCATGAAAAGCCTTTGTTTTTTCCTTGTAAATGCGTGAGCTTTCAAATGCATCATTGCGAAGCTCTTCTAGCTCTTGGAGTTGCAACTTCCTTTGCTTTCCTGCCCCATCAATCTCCATATTGCATTGCTTAATAGCCCAAAAAGCTTTATGCTCAATCTCCACGGGTAAGTGACAAGGTTTACCATACACAAGCCTAAAGGGAGACATCCCAATAGGTGTCTTATATGCGGTTATATAAGCCCACAAAGCATCATTTAGCCACATGCTCCAATCCTTCCTTGTTGGATTCACTGTCTTTTCTAGAATGAATTTCACCTCTCGGTTGGAAACCTCGGCTTTTCCATTTGTTTGAGGATGATAAGGTGTTGCAATCTTGTGCGACACATTGTACTTCTTTAACAAGCTTTGCAAAATCCTGTTTTTGAAGTGAGAACCCCCATCACTAATTATGGCTCTTGGAATTCCAAACCTTGCAAAAATATTAGCTTGCACAAAATCTGAAACAATCTTGGAATCATTAGTTTGGGTGGCCTTAGCTTCCACCCATTTAGAGACATAATCAACAACAAGTAAGATGAAAAAATTCCCATGAGAGTTGACAAAAGGACCCATAAAAACAATACCCCATACATCAAAAACTTAAATAAATTGAATAAAAGTTTGTGGCATTTGATTTCGAGCACCTAGATTGTCTGTTCTTTGGCACCTATCACAAGTTGTGCAAAATATATGTGCATCCTTAAAAAAGGTTGGCCAATAAAAACCGCTTTCAAGTACCTTGTGAGCGGTTCTTTTACTTCAAAAATGTCCTCCGCAAGCATAGGAGTAACAAAATTACAAGATAGAATTAAACTCGGATTCGGGAACGCACCTTCTTATTACTTGGTCGCTGCCATGTTTCCATAAGTATGGATCATCCCATATATATTGGTTTCCTAACCTCTTAAGTTTGTCCCTCTCAGCACAAGACAAGTTCCTTGGGATTTGTTTAGTTACCAAGTAATTCACAATATCCGCATACCATGGTTCTCTGAAGGCAATGGGATAGCTTCCTTGTCTACAGCAAGACGGCTCAAGTGATCCGCAATGGTGTTCTCAATTCCTTTCTTATCTTTGATTTCAATATCAAACTTTTGCAAGAGTAAGATCCATCGTATGAGCCTCGGTTTCGCTTCTTTCTTCATTAGCAAGTACCTAAGAGCTGCATGATCAGAAAAAACAACAACTTTTGTACCAATTAGATAAGAGCGAAATTTCTCTAATGTAAATACAATAGCTAAAAACTCTTTTTCTGTGGTTGTGTAGTTTTGTTGGGCCTCATTTAATGTTCTAGAAGCATAATAAATGGCATGAGGTATCTTCCCCACACGCTGCCCAAGCACCGCACCAACCGCGTAGTCACTAGCATCACACATTATCTCAAAAGGCTTGCTCCAATCCGGTGGTTTAATGATAGGGGATGAAATCAAAAGTTCTTTCAAACCATTGAATGCCGCCATACACTTTTCATCAAAGTTAAAAACCACATCTTTTTGCAATAAGTTGCAAAGTGGTGATGCTATCTTGGAAAAATCCTTGATAAATCTACGATAGAAACCTACATGACCAAGAAAATAACGTATCTCCCTCACCGTGGTGGGAGGGATTAGAGAACGAATAGGGTCTATCTTAGATTTATCAACTTCCAAGCCTTTAGAAGATATTATATGGCCTAAAACTATGCCATGAGTTACCATGAAATGGCACTTCTCCCAATTAAGCACAAGGTTTGTTTCAACACATCGTTCAAGGATTAATGACAAGTTGTTCAATCAAAGGTCAAATGAATCACCAAAGACACTAAAGTCATCCATAAACACTTCAATGATGTTTTCAACATATTCGGAAAAGATACTCACCATACATCTTTGAAAGGTAGCTGGAGCATTGCACAAGCCAAAAGGCATCCTTCTATAAGAAAAAGTACCGAACGGACAAGTGAAAGTGGTTTTCTCTTGGTCCTCCGGTGCTAGCACAATCTGATTGTAACCTGAATAACCATCAAGGAAACAATAATAAGCATGTCCAGCTAAACGTTCAAGCATTTGATCAATAAAGGGTAAAGGAAAATGATCCTTCCTAGTAGTGGCATTCAACTTTCTATAATCAATACAAACCCTCCAAACGGTTTGCACTCGAGTTGGGACAAGTTCGTTATCATCATTCTCTACCACCGTTACACCTGATTTCTTTGGTACGACTTGTACCGGGCTCACCCACTTGCTATCGGATATGGGGTAAATAACACCTACTTCCAAAAGCTTGAGTATCTCCTTTTTCACAACTTCCATCATGGGAGGGTTCAAACGACGTTGCGCTTCCCTTGTAGGCTTTGCATCGTCCTCCAAACGAATCTTATGCATACAAACGGCAGGGCTTATACACTTGATATCGGCGATTGTCCATCTTATGGCCGTCTTGTGCTTCCTTAGCACCCTTAGAAGTTTTTGCTCCTGTAATTCACTAAGCTCGTTAGAAACAATCACAGGTAACTCTTCATTGTCACCCAAGTACAAGTAATTTAAGTGACTTGGAAGAGGTTTCAATTTCAACTTTGGAGATTTAACAATAGAAGGTAAAAGCTTTTCATCACTGCATGGTAAAGAAATAAAAGAGATATTATGAGTTTCCGGATATCCTTGTAGTGAGTTAAGATCACCAAGGGCTTCCTTGACTTCGTTACCACATTCCACACCATCATCCATGGATGTAGTTAAAATAGTTTCCAAAGCATCATGACCATTCAATTCAAACACTTTTTGCGCCAATGCATCCATAACATCAACGGAGAAACAAGAGTGGACATCACTAGGATATCTCATCGTCTCGAAAATGTTGAAACATATTATTTCTCCATCAAACTCCATAGTCAACATTCCCTTGTCTACATCAATGATCGTCTTAGCCGTTTTCATGAAGGGACGCCCAAGTAACAATGGAAGAGACGAGTCCGGTGAACCTTCATCCATCTCTAACACACAAAAGTTAGCTGGAAATACAAGTTGATTAACCTGCATAAGAACATCCTCAACAATACCCATTGGGTAAACATTAGAGCGATCGGCTAATTGCAACACAATTTCAGCTTTTTTCAAAGGACCTAGATTAAGTGAATTATACATGGATGCCGTCATAACATTGACGGATGCACCTAAGTCTAACATTGCTTTGTTAAAAGTGGTGTTACCAATTGTGACGGGAATGTCAAAGCTACCGGGATCCTTGCATTTCAGTGGGAGTTTGTGTTGTAAGATTTCCGAAGCATTCTCCCCCACACTTAGCACTTCATTGCCTTTAAGCCTTTTCTTGTTGGTACACAAGTCCTTCAACACTTTTGCATACTTGGGAACTTGCTTGATAGCATCAATGAGCGGTATGTTCACATGAATCTTCTTAAGAACATCTAAAATCTTCTTTTATAGTTCCGCCTTCTTAGAACTTGCAAATCTGCGAGGAAAAGGTATATGAGGAACATAAGTAGGAATAGGAGTTTTAGAGTTAGGAATAGGTACCTCGGGTGTTTGGGGAATTTCATCCCTATCTTCCTCCAAAACCGGCTCCTTTGGAACTTCCTCTTCACCCAAATCAGCAACTTTGGGTTTCTCAAGTTGTGTACCACTTCTCAACGTAATAGCATTGACACCCTCTTTTGGGTTAATGGGTTGAGAGGGGAGTCTCCCACTATTTTTTGCTTTCAACTTGTTGATATCAATTGCCATGGAACCCACTTGTGTCTGTAAATCCTTAATCACACTCTTGGTTTCTTGTTGGCTTTCTTTGAATATGGTAGAAATACCTTGCATCATTGTTTTCAACTTTGCATCGATATCGGAACCTTGGTTTTGAACCGGTTGTTGTGGTTGCTGAAATTGTTGTTGTTGAGGTTGAAATTGTTGTTGTTGCGGTTGGAATTGTTGTTGTTGCGATTGAAATCCACTCGGACAGTTGAAGGTAGGTTGTTGAACCGCACCTTGCTTGTTGGCATAGCTGAAATTTGGATGATCTCTCCATCCCGGATTGTAGGTGTTGGAATAGGGATCATACCGTCTTTATGGGTTTGGAAAAACCGCATTAGCTTGCTCCAACTCTTCACCATACGAAGGTAATATAACCGCATCCATCTTTTGCATCATGTGCTCCATATTGTCCATCCTTTGATCACGGTGTGATGATGATGAATCACTAACTTCATGCACTCCCCTAACCATTGGTTCACCTCTTGTGTAGAATTTTTGCGAGTTTGCAGCCATGCTTTCAATCAACTCGGCAGATTGGGCCACCGTCTTGTTAACTAGTGCTCCACCACCCGCTGCATCAAGAAGATATCTATCACTTGATTGAAGACCTTCGTAGAAGTATTGGATTATCATTGCGTCGCTGAATTGATGGTGAGGACAGCTTTCCACCAATCTCTTGTATCGCTCCCAACATTCATACAAAGATTCTTCCGCATGTTGCTTTATTCCACAAATCTCTTTGCGAATTTAAGTGGCCTTTGACGTAGGAAAATACCTCTCTAAAAAGAGTTTCTTCAACCCGTTCCATGTAGTGACACTTCCGACAGGCAAACAATACAACCAATCCTTAGCGCTATCTACCATAGAAAATGGAAAAACTTTCATCATTGCACCATCGGCTTCAGTCTTCGCTGGAAGCATAGACTTGACAATGGTATAGAACTCCATAAGATGCTTGTTTGGGTCTTAATTCGCCATGCCATGAAACTTTGGCAACTCTCTAAGCAACCCCGGCTTAATCTCAAAAGTTGAGTTTATTTGGATACACCACCGTTGTGCATCAAGCCTATGAGAAGCCAAATCCTTGAGTGTATGATTTGCGTCATCCATTGCTTCTTCTTCTTCAACTAATGGTTCTTCTACCAATGGAACCTCTTGTTCTCCTTCTAGTTGTAATTCTTCTTCCACTTCTAACTCTTGCTCTTCCGTGTCTTGACTTGGTTGGAGTATTGTGCCTCTTCGAGTAGCAATCCCGCACCTTGGATAGTTCCAATCCTTAGAAGCCAGGGATTAGGTACCTGAAAACAATTCTCGCAAACAAGTAAGAATCAAGACAAGAAACAAAAAACAAAGATAAAAGCAAAAATTGTAAAAAGAAACTAAAAACTTAATAACAAGCCATTTGCCTCCCCGGCAACGGCGCCAAAATATGGTCGGTTGTCAGCCGGTCAAATATAATTTCACTTTCTTACTTCACTAGAATAAATGTAGTATGCGATAAGAAAGAGTTCGTATCCACAGAGAGACTATTGTTGTTATGAAAATTTTCAGATTCTTAGTAACTAGGGGGGGTGATTTATCAAAGCGATAAAAATGAATTGAAAGCAAAGTAATAATAAAGGTAATCAATAAGGAGAAAATATTGGTCACGGGATAGTTTCATTCACAAACTCGAATTCTCAACTATGACTAGAATTGAAATTTTAATCTCTCATTTACTAAAAGTCCTACGATACCTTGATCGCAAGAGTATCCCGCTAATTCCCTGATTTCATCACAACCACATTAAAATATGCATATGCGACTTCTTCCTAAAAAGCAACCTAAAGTGTAAAAGCACAATTAGATTTAACTCCCTAAAAGCAATAAGTTCTATGGAATAAGACTAATCAAGGCAATCAAAATGTGTAAAAGTACTAAATCGATTTAACCCAAGTTATGATTCATATGTGACTAGTAGGATATATCACTACAAGCACTACCCACATTTATGATACTTAAAATCAGGGATAAACAACGTTTTCGTATTGAAAACCCTAATATAGCTCTAGATATGAATGCAAATCAGATTGATTCCGGACTCAACCAAACAAACAATCAAATCATAAAACAATATACCCCATGAATCATGAACAGTAAAATATTGAGACAAAACTAATACATTGAATCGAATCTTATTTGTGAAATCCACTTATTATACCATAACCAATAAAAGGTATTTAGTTACTCATAGTTTTTGAGTTCATCATAATCACAATAATCAATTATTAAATGAAAACAATGAAAAATAAACGAAAGCAAACCCTAGTAGAATCGCTCTCCTCCAAAACTCCAGTAGAAAGATAATCCCCCCAAAAGAATAGAAACTCTTCCTTTTATAGCTTTCCAACTTTCCAAATTAGGTCTTCAAAGGCCACGGTCCAATACCAAGAAGTCCACTAAACTCATGTGTGTGAAAAACCCATGTGAAAACATGACCCAAAAATTGTTCGCCGGAAAATTGTGTTTTTGGCCGGAATCCGGCGCCGGAAAGTAGCTCAGGTGACCGGCAAAGTCCGCCCGGTCACCGGTCAAAACTCAGGTCAACTGAGATAGCTCAGTCAAATGAGTTAAGGTTCAAGCCATCTTGCAAGGCCAAACTCAATGCTATACTATCATTATGCATCACAAGTGCACTCCAGCCATGATGGCTGTACATTGCACATACATCAATTCTGTTTTATATTTCCAGCTTCATCACTTGCAACTCAGCTCTGCAACTTCAATATCGTCATCACGGCCACTCAGGTTCGACAAACGCTGCTCAACTCCAATAGCACTAACTTCTCAGTCTCAACACTAACCCATGAAATCCCTGGAAACACAGTACCTACAGTTGTGCACTCAGCATTGCAGCATCTCCTCATTCCACTTTCATGTCTTCACAGACAGCCATGTTGGCGCTCCATTTCCACTCCACCTTCTGTGCCATTCCCTATCAAATGCAATAGCATCTAAATAACTTAAGCCATCGGAACCTGCACGCAACCATTACAGCAACAACTTCTTCAACAATCAACCTGTAGCTTGATTTGATTTTAACTCGGTCCAAATCCCAAACCATAACCATTTCAGATCATCAAATCTCACAATCAACAGCAGCATATCCAACTGCATATCAGGCACAACATACTCAACTTTCTTTGTTCATCTCAGGCTTCTGCCATACAACCCTGTGTACACCAACGACTATATATTCATTAAGTCCATCACTTAACTTCTTAAAACTGTCAAACCCATCGAACCAACACCTGAATTGCAGCTGTAATACATCTTACCACCAGAAATTCCACCTACCATCACAATCAGCAACACCTACAGCTCCACCTGCAACATAGCATCACTAGACCCATCATGTACAGCCAAGCGCGACTCATAACAACTTATGCACACTGCAACACCACAATTCCATGCTCAGTCACCACTTGCAACCCAAATCCACCAATGCCTAACCATCAGAACAGACTCCACACACCATAATCAGTATTCATTCCATTTACAGCTCCAACATCATTGCTTCCATTTCTGCACTGCAATACCACCATCAGTTCCATTTCAGTCATCACCTGTAACTTCATGCCTGCAATGCAATTGCAGTGGATCCAGCTACAACAGCTCCAGTCCACCATCTCTTTGATTTAGTTCATTTGAATATTCCATCTACAGCTGCATATTACATTTCACCAGTACCAGCCATAACTGCAACAACCTCTTCAATCTGTTTCTCACAACCCTTGACTGTATTTAACCACCACCAGTGCCTAATTACAGCTTTATCTTACTTCCAAATCCCACACAACACTCCAGCTATTGCAGCTCTATTCTACTACAGCAACTCATTCTTACTGCCTCAAAACCTGGTTCATTCTTCCATGGCTGCAACTTCATAACCATCTTTGTTGTCTTGCAGCACATAACCCCATTCCATTATCCCAGCACCACCAATAGATGCACCTGCAATTCCAGACAGTTTCATTCCTCCTAATACTTTATTGATGCTTGAATCCATCTCCAACATCCTGTAATTCATCTTCTCTACCAAATCCAACACAAACCCACTTCTTCAATTCCACTGATTTCTCCTACACTCTGAATCAGTCACCATAGAATCCCTAAATTTAATTTGGGGAAGAACAGTCCCCTAATCAACATCAAAACCCTTCTCCTCCTTCTCTAAGATTCAGTTTCAATCCATGTTCCTCTATTGCAGTATCCACCATCTCATTCATCTACACACATCCAAGAATCAAACCCATCCACTCAAATCTATAAGAGATCTCAAAACATCTCGATATCCTCTCGGTTCAGATCTGAACTTCATCTTCTTTTCTTAATCACCTCAATACATCAAACCATAATGATTAACATCTTCATTGTCTCACAGTTCCTGCTATTAAGATCTCTTTTTTCCTCTTGGATTCAAGTTCAGACCCAGACGCCATGGTTTCTCAATTTCAGACAATGGTTGAGGAGTTTAAAACTAATAATAGAGAAGAAATCATTTGTTCTCTGAATTTTAGGTTTGTGTAGGAGGTGGAATTGATATTGACACCCCACTTTAGTGGTTAATGGATAACCAACGCACACATGACCTGTCGGTCCCAGATAGCCGACAAGCCTAGTTCTTTGTTCGACTGTCAGTTATGAGAAACTGACAGTTCATTCTCCACCTCTTCTTCTCGCGCAACCTGGCCTGCTCCAAGTATAGCTTGCATGTTAATTGACCTCTTTGCCTTTACGCTCCAAAAGGACAATTTCTCCTTCTTTTGCTCCAAAGGACTCCATTGCACCTAATCAACTCAAATTCACTCATAAGATACATATTTTACAAAATAAATAGCAAAGAAAGCATAAATACTAGATAATAATTAAGGTGTTTACAACACCTATCAGCAGCTGTAGCGAAAAATATAATAGTTGGTTTCCAAGTTATGGATGGTGCAACCATGGTATCTCATATCTAATTTGCATATGACACGATTATCATGCTTAATGCTTCAATTTTGGAGGTACGAAGATTGCCAATTAATTATCTTATTGTTATTTGAGTTGTTGACTGGGTTAAAACTGAATCTAAACAAAGGCTCAATGACAAGTATAGAGGCAGATGAGTTTTGTAGCGCCCCCTAAGCTAGCAGCTAACTAAACCAAGAATTTAACTAATAAAGAGGCACTAACGAATCTAAATTAAACACTTAAACTTTCAATTAAGAAATCCGCTACAAAAACTTAACCCAAAGCTAACCCCGCTCATAAATATATATACAAGAACTCCTCTCCAATGATACATATAAAATAATCATTTGGTTTACAAATAGAATTTACTACCAAATAAACATATCACAATATAAACAAATAACGAAGTTAACTTCTCGAAGCTTTCGCTGCGCAACTCTGCTCTGTCACTGAAACTGAAATGGGGAATAATTAACATTTAACTTCTAAGTAATCATATGAAGATTTGGAAAACAGATTTGGAAAACATTACATGTTTTCCCAAACATTAGAAGACAACAAAACCACTGAAATAAACAATCATGTATATGGACCTAAACTCCTCCTTTAGTTTCTGCGGTGACATTTACACACCTTATAATTTCTGCGGTGATATTTACACACCTCATAATTCCTGTTAGTCTGTGGGTGAAATATATACCCGTAATATTGATGCCAATTCCACACCGATTATTAATATTGCGGTGTATCGCTCTAGCCATAATAATCTGAAGGAGCGTATCCAATATACCATAGATGGAAATTCTCATTTCCCAAAGACAATCATAAAGATAAACAAAGCAAGGAATATGCGAATAGACAATGCAATTAAGGAATAGACAATGCATGAGTTTATAAAACAAAGACTTTCGTAAAAGAAATAACAATGATTACAAAACTGTTAAATGCATTCCCACATCTTTTTTGATGACCAGCCACGCTTATCTCGAGATCCACAATCCCCCGGTTCATTCTTTGAACGATCGGTGTTAATAGAATCTAACTGATAATCACACAAGCACTCTAAGAGTTTAGCCAAAGGCTCACAGAAGAATCATACAAGTCTATCTAATGGTTCTAAGTCCATTATGGTATCTTAATCTCTATCTCTAGTATAACTAAGAGTTTACTAATCCAATTAGATTGGTTATATAGTCCGTAGCTAAGTCTTGTGAATATCTACAACTTTGTAGAAGGAATCAAAGGTTGATTCGGACCATAAGAGGTCCAAAATGTCTAATTAAGAAACTGCCCTAAGCCCAAGTCTCCTAAAACAGCCCAATAACTAAGTCCCAGTCCATATGGTCAACAAACGGTCATTAACAGTCCACTTGGTCAACTGACGGTCAACGTCTAAGGTCAAGTCAATAGTCAAGGTCAAAGTCCAGGGTTAATGGTCAACGAGTTAACTCAGTCAACTGAGTCAGATCGGGTCAACACCTGGTCGCCTAATCAACTCAGTTAGACAACTGAGTCAGACCTGGTAAATTAGTCAGACATCTGACTGGGATGACTAATACCTAAAACTCAAGAGCAGAACTCTACATAACCACTAAACATTCCATTTAACTCTAAATCTAAAACAACAAACTCCAATTCTAATTCAAACTCTTAATTTAACCACTTAACCTCAGTTCATACAATCTTAAACAAATCTCAAATTCAAATTACAATACAACAGCCTACCTGAAATTTAGCAGTTCCAAGATTTACAGCAAGCACAATCTACAACTCTGTAATCACCAACCTTCAGTTGAAAAACTCAATTACACACTCTCACAGCCTTACTCAAACTCAGTTCAATACAAATACCTAACCTACATCTGTAATTTAAATTCAGATTCACATAGACATTTCAATCTTCACTCCAAGGACATCATATATTCAACATCAGAACTCAATAAACTGCAACCAACCAAACCATTTCACTAACACCGATTCTATAACTCAATATCACTTCATGGCCTTTCCATTCTTAGCTTCATCATCACTAGTTCTTCACTGGAACAACCAACTAACATAACCCTTGCCATTCCATTAGTTACACCTGCAACATTCATTTCACAGGTTCATTCCATCTTCAATATCAACATCATAACATCCCAGACAAGTTCATTATGAACTGCAATTCATTACTAGATTCACATCATCTCAGTACTTCAATACTTCCATTACTAGATTCACAGCATCTCAGTACTTCAATACTTCCATTACACCACCTCAACTTACCCACACCAACACCAAACTCTTCTTCATAAATCTTAATTAACAGAATCCCAAACATAAACCTTAACTCCATAACTAAACCAAAACTGAACTCCATATAATCAGAAAAACTTCAATTGAACAACAAATCCATCATTATAGTTCATTAACTTTATTCCCATAATCATAATCCTCAACACATTATAACACTATCATCTCTAGATAATTCATCTCATGCAACTTCAATAAGAACCAAATAACTTTAATTACAGTGAAGAACAATTACCTCAACTATCTAGTCTCCACTAGCAGCTTCAGATGCATTCAAGTCAATACCCATGTCCTGCAGAATTTACACACATCTTCTTCCACTGATCTTCTAACCTCAATTACTCAAATCCAGTCCTTAATTCATCTTGTTCATCACCAATTCAAACTTAAAACCAAGCTACTGAGATACCCTGATTTCATAAACGACTCCAAAACCCTAACTTCATCAAACCCATCTCCAGTATTCCCTCAACAGTTTAACTTCATCTTCTCTAAGTTTAATTTCATGAAACCCTAATTCATGAATCCATTACTCCGTTGATTATAACTTAATTCCATCTATAACTTCACTCAATCAACCCATACCCATCTCTAATCTTTCTTCCAGACTTTCAATTCCAAGTTCTAATTCTTCTTCTGAAATTTCCCCAAACCCTAATTCAAATATCTGAGAACCCTAATTTCTTCGATTCACTTTCGAATTAACTTCTCTTCATAAATTCAATAAGAACCCATCAATTCTTACTTAATTTCATCCCCAACTTCTTCTAAATCTTCAACCAACTCCAAACGCAGAAATCCTAACCTCTGATTCTCATTAATCCAGCGTTTCTTCCTCATTCAAAGCTAAACCAACTTTAACTTCAACACCAGCAATCATTCCCCAATGTTTCCCTTAAGTTTCTTCTCGAATTCGATCTCAGAATCATTTCAAAAAATCGCCGGAGCGAAGATCAGAAGAAGAAGAAGAAAGAAAGAGAAAGAAGATAAGAGAATGAATTCTCTTCGACACGAAAAGCGTGATAAAACCAAATGGTTTTACTACGGGGTCCTCGAAACGGTTAAGGGGAAGCCAAGGAGGTTTTAGGTGTAAAATGGTTATTTTCGCCCCACGTACAATTCTGATGTTATCTTCTCTGTCCAGTACCCAAATGACACGTAGTAGATCTCGCACAACTTTTCGAGCTCTATCCGATGATACTAGTTTCGAATCTAAGTCGTTGTTAGATTAATTCCTATTAATTATCTCTCATGTTAGACTAATCGAGTCATTATCAGTTAATTCGTCACTTGATCATCTCTTGACTGGTCTAACAGCGTTGACGAGCTTGAGGGTCACTACATTCTCCCCACCTTTAAACATTTTCGTCCTCGAAAATCGAACTGCCTTCTAGTCTTGAAAACTCCCCACCTTTTAGAATAATTCCATCTCTTGACTAAGCGCAAGCAACAAGAATAAAGCACAAACCTACACGGCTTCTACAACTAAAATTTGTAGCTCTAGGTTGAATTATGTTGATTTAAATTCTATCCAATAGGAAAGTCTATGCTTCTTAAACTAAGTTCTATTTTTATAAGATATCTGTCTCTAACTTCAAGGATGAATCCTACAAATCTGTCTAAGTAAGATTGAAACTATCGGTTCTTTAAAGATTTAATTTATACTTCTATGATCAGTCATCTCTGAATGCGATTTGCTTACTGTCAAGGTTGGCCAATCCCAACAATGCCTTCCTACGAACAGAGAAAACACAACCTTCACTATTCTCCAGTGTTAGATAAACTAATTATTAATTTATTAAAATTAATTAGTCTTTGAACTTTTATCATAACTGGTGTAGCTTAAATTTTTACTTTGTACAACTAAGTAAATAGTTCATAGCATTTTAAGTAATTTAACTATTCGAATTGATTATTTTATTTTATTTTTTTATCAATATAAGTATTTCAAATTCGATTTCAGGTGAATTTATAATATCTGATAATTTTAACTTTATTGTAAAGTTATATATAAATTTTTCCAAATATTATCTATTATATATTACTTCCAGCTTAATTACTCATATACTATTATCAACTGTATTACTACTTTCATTATTCTTAAGTCGTTTGTCCGGTGGTTACATTAAGTAAATATAATTATGTATTCTCCAAAGGTGGATATAATAGATTTTATTTATTCATTGAATCTGATTACCATATCTTATTACATATTGACGTTGATAACTTAATACGATTTTAAATTTTGAGTCTGCATAAAAATTTTATATATCTTAATAGTCATTAGTAATATGAAGTATTTTATTAATATACGAATTTATTTTATTTCACAACTAATGTTGTTCTAAGCATTCAAATACTATTATTTCCGCTTCCTGTGTATTTGTTTCATTTTAGAAATTTACTCAGTCATTTATCAGATTAAAGATAATTTGTAATTAGTTTAATTTATAAAAATTAATTGTAGATAAGCGTAAATAATTTTCCATATCTATTTAATCATAATTACTAATTTTATCGTTACATTTCTTTAGTGATATTTTAGTTATGTTAAAGTTCAATATTATACTAATTAAGAAATGCTAGCACTACTTATCACATTTATTATGATTTATGATTACTATTATAATATTCTTATTATTAACGTTGATGGTTGAACTATCGTTCACTGCACTTTCAATTATCATTAAGTTCCAAGAATATTATTAACATTTATGTGATTATAAATTGTTGATTTCTATGTATAAGTCAGGGTATTCAATAAATTTTATTTAACTTTCAAGATTTACCAATAATATTAATCTTTGTTTTTATAGTATTAAATTGTCTACGTGCTCATACTTTTTAGATTAATTATTATTAAATCCTTATCAGCTAAAGCTATTGGTGTACCCTACAATTTTTACTTCAATACATAAACAATCAAACAAACAATTCAATCAATCAGATAAATCTTTTAATTATTGATAGCTTTTAGTGATTAAGATTTATCTCACAAACCCAACCCAGTTCTAACTAATCTAGTTCACTAACTGGCACTGGCTATTCCTATCTTTTCCAATATAAGATCTAATAATGAGCTCTGATACCAACTTTGTAGCGCCCCCTAAGCTAGCAGCTGACTAAACCAAGAATTTAACTAATAAAGAGGCACTAACGAATCTAAATTAAACACTTAAACTTTTAATTAAGAAATCTTCTACAAAAACTTAACCCAAAGCTAACCCCGCTCAGAAATATATATACAAGAACTCCTCTCCAATGATACATATAAAATAATCATTTGGTTTACAAATAGAATTTACTACCAAATAAACATATCACAATATAAACAAATAACGAAGTTAACTTTTCGAAGCTTTCGATGCGCAACTCTGCTCTGTCACTGAAATGGGGAATAATTAACATTTAACTTCTAAGTAATCATATGCAGATTTGGAAAACATTACATGTTTTCCCAAACATTAGAAGACAACAAAACCACTGAAATAAACAATCATGTATATGGACCTAAACTCCTCCTTTAGTTTCTGCGGTGACATTTACACACCTTATAATTTCTGCGGTGATATTTACACACCTCATAATTCCTGTTAGTCTGTGGGTGAAATATATACCCGTAATATTGATGTCAATTCCACACCGATTATTAATATTGCGGTGTATCGCCCTAGCCATAATAATCTGAAGGAGCGTATCCAATATACCATAGATGGAAATTCTCATTTCCCAAAGACAATCATAAAGATAAACAAATCAAGGAATATGCGAATAGACAATGCAATTAAGGAATAGACAATGCATGAGTTTATAAAACAAAGACTTTCGTAAAAGAAATAACAATGATTACAAAACTGTTAAATGCATTCCCACACCTTTTTTGATGACCAGCCACGCTTATCTCGAGATCCACAATCCCTCGGTTCATTCTTTGAACGATCGGTGTTAATAGAATCTAACTGATAATCACACAAGCACTCTAAGAGTTTAGCCAAAGGCTCACAGAAGAATCATACAAGTCTATCTAATGGTTCTAAGTCCATTATGGTATCTTAATCTCTATCTCTAGTATAACTAAGAGTTTACTATTCCAATTAGATTGGTTATATAGTCCGTAGCTAAGTCTTGTGAATATCTACAACTTTGTAGAAGGAATCAAAGGTTGATTCGGACCATAAGAGGTCCAAAATGTCTAATTAAGAAACTGCCTAAGCCCAAGTCTCCTAAAACAGCCCAATAACTAAGTCCCAGTCCATATGGTCAACAAACGGTCACTAACAGTCCACTTGGTCAACTGACGGTCAACGTCTAAGGTCAAGTCAATAGTCAAGGTCAAAGTCCATGGTTAATGGTCAACGAGTTAACTCAGTCAACTGAGTCAGATCGGGTCAACACCTGGTCACCTAATCAACTCAGTTAGACAACTGAGTCAGACCTGGTAAATTAGTCAGACATCTGACTGGGATGACTAATACCTAAAACTCAAGAGCAGAACTCTACATAACCACTAAACATTCCATTTAACTCTAAATCTAAAACAACAAACTCCAATTCTAATTCAAACTTTTAATTTAACCACTTAACCTCAGTTCATACAATCTTAAACAAATCTCAAATTCAAATTACAATACAACAGCCTACCTGAAATTTAGCAGTTCCAAGCTTTACAGCAAGCACAATCTACAACTCTGTAATCACCAACCTTCAGTTGAAAAACTCAATTACACACTCACACAGCCTTACTCAAACTCAGTTCAATACAAATACCTAACCTACATATGTAATTTCAATTCAGATTCACATAGCCATTTCAATCTTCACTTCAAGGACATCATACATTCAACATCAGAACTCAATAAACTGCAACCAACCAAACCATTTCACTAACACCGATTCTATAACTCAATATCACTTCATGGCCTTGCCATTCTTAGCTTCATCATCACTAGTTCTTCACTGGAACAACCAACTAACATAACCCTTGCCATTCCATTAGTTACACCTGCAACATTCATTTCACAGGTTCATTCCATCTTCAATATCAACATCATTAACATCCCAGACAACTTCATTATGAACTGCAATTCATTACTAGATTCACATCATCTCAGTACTTCAATACTTCCATTACACCACCTCAACTTACCCACACCAACACCAAACTCTTCTTCATAAATCTTAATTAACAGAATCCCAAACATAAACCTTAACTCCATAACTAAACCAAAACTGAACTCCATATAATCAGAACAACTTCAATTGAACAACAAATCCATCATTATAGTTCATTAACTTTATTCCCATAATCATAATCCTCAACACATTATAACACCATCATCTCTAGCTAATTCATCTCATGCAACTTCAATAAGAACCAAATAACTTTAATTACAGTGAAGAACAATTACCTCAACTATCTAGTCTCCACTAGCAGCTTCAGATGCATTCAAGGCAATACCCATGTCCTGCCGAATCTACACACATCTTCCACTGATCTTCTAACCTCAATTACTCAAATCCAGTCCTTAATTCATCTTGTTCATCACCAATTCAAACTTAAAACCAAGCTACTGAGAGACCCTGATTTCATAAACGACTCCAAAACCCTAACTTCATCAAACCCATATCCAGTATTCCCTCAATAGTTCAACTTCATCTTCTCTAAGTTTAATTTCATGAAACCCTAATTCATGAATCCATTACTCCGTTGATTATAACTTAATTCCATCTATAACTTCACTCAATCAACCCATACCCATCTCTAGTCTTTCTTCCAGACTTTCAATTCCAAGTTCTAATTCTTCTTATGAAATTTCCCCAAACCCTAATTCAAATATCTGAGAACCCTAATTTTTTCGATTCACTTTCGAATTAACTTCTCTTCATAAATTCAATAAGAACCCATCAATTCTTACTTAATTTCATCCCCAACTTCTTCTAAATCTTCAACCAACTCCAAACGCAGAAACCCTAACCTCTGATTCTCATTAATCCAGCGTTTCTTCCTTATTCAAAGCTAAACCAACTTCAACATCAACACCAGCAATCATTCCCTTAAGTTTCTTCTCGAATTCGATCTCAAAATCATTTCAGAAAATCGCCGGAGCGAAGAGCAGAAGAAGAAGAAGAAAGAAAGAGAAAGAAGATAAGAGAATGAATTCTCTTCGACACGAAAAGCGTGATAAAACCAAATGGTTTTACTACGGGGTTCTCGAAACGGTTAAGGGGAAGCCAAGGAGCTTTTAGGTGTAAAATGGTTATTTTCGCCCCACATACAATTTTGATGTTATCTTCTCTGTCCAGTACCCGAATGACACGTTCGGGTAGTAGATCTCGCATAACTTTTCGAGCTCTATCCGATGATACTAGTTTCGAATCTAAGTCATTGTTAGATTAATTCCTATTAATTATCGCTTGTGTTAAACTAATCGAGTCATTATCAGTTAATTCGTTACTTGATCATTTCTTGACCGGTCTAACAGCGTTGACGAACTTGAGGGTCACTACAAGTTTATTCAAGACCTAGATATGGAGTTGGGATGTAAGATAGACTCTCTACCTATTAATTATTTGGGTATGCCTATTGGGGCTACAAAGAGAAGTGTAGCAATTTGGGACGTAGTCATTGAAAGAATGAAGAAGAAGTTAGCTCCTTAGAAGAGAAAGTTTTTCAACAAAGCAGGAAGAGTTACTCTCATTAAAATCTCACTGGAGAGTATTGCAACTTACTTCTTGTCAGTTTATCACCATCATGTATTAGGGGAGAAGAAATTAAACAATATTATGAGGAAGTTCTTATGGGGGGAGGATGAGGAGAAGAAAAAAATGAGTTGGGTTTCATGGAAAAGTATTTGTAGGTCTAGAAAACAGGGATGGTTAGGCATAAGAAGTCTGTGACATATCAACAAATCTCTCATAGCATAGTGGCCCGGAAGATATTGTAATGAGAAAGCAGCCTGGTGGAGAAAGATTACGTGTGAAAAAACAAAAGCAGAGGAGCAATGTTTAGTTCCGCTGCAAACTAAGGATCCAGTGGGAAGAAGTATGTGGTATGATATTCTTAAAGCTAATCAAGATTTCTATAATGTTGTGAATATGCAGATACGGAATGGGAAGCGTACTAGATTCTGGAAATATTGGTGGAGTTATAAAGGTGCGCTCAAGGATAAATATCCTAGACTATACAAGATTAGAAAACAAAAGTTTGATATTGTATAAAAGATGAGAGGCAGTACGTGGAATTTTATTTTTTTCAAGGGAACTTTACCCAGATAAACGTATAGATTTGTTGGAATTGAATTATGATTTAAGGTCAGTAATCCTGGTAGTAGAGGAAGAAGATTTCATTGAAGGCGAGTGCTCTTCGAAGGCTTTATATACAAAACTTACAGAGTCGGAGGAGGACTGAGACTATTATAATGTCGTGTAAAACAAGATAGTTCCGCCGAAAGTGTTGTTTCTGATTTGGGATGGGATGCACGACTCAATTCCAACAAGGGCAATGCTGCAGAGCAGAAGAGTGGAGATTAATTCAAATCTTTGCTTAATATGTAATTGTAGTTGCAGGAAATCCTACAATACATCCCTCACAAGAGTTCATAACAATCAACATATTTCTTAAGATCAACAACGACACTTTTTATTAATTGAATCTAGAAATTTTACCAGAAGGAAATGAAATCAAAGATACAACACTGTTTTGGACATTCTCTATCCTCAAAACTTTCTCAACACTCCAAAAATTATATCCCTCTCTTACACCTATTCATCTCTTTATATAGGGTATTACATAGTGGATGACAGCTTAGTTGACCTTTATTTTCGGATCTGACTTGCGGTATTTCGCAAGCTTACAAATGTTAATTTCGCAAGCTTACAAATGTTAATTTCGAAAACATCCTAAATTTCGCTAGATCATCACACTTTTCTCATGTTTACACTGTCGTCATCTGTTACGTCATTCCTGTAGTTAATCTGCGACGGTTTCACAGTGTACTTTTGATGGTAGCTTCACAAGATCACTATTGTGGCGATGTTTTGATCCTAAATATTGCCTATTCTCATGTCTTCTCTGCGAAGGGGGGAATATCATGAGAATTTGTACTTCAAAATGCCGCAGCTGTTCATCTCTTATGTATTTCTGCACTGACATGGTTCTGTATTTTCCACAAAATTTGCTACACGTATCTCTTCTTCCATCTATTTCTTGACACGTCTCTTTCAACCGTTACTTCTCAGCCGTTCACGTCTACTCTTCGCATTAAATGTGTTTATCTTCTCGAGAATTCTCTTCCCTATATATGTTCTTCTCATTATTCTCTTCTCTTCTTTTTTACTTCTTTTTTACTTCTTTCTCTGCAACTTTACTGTTCTTCCGTAAATTCTGTATCTTATGTTGTTGTAACTTTTCCTGTTTCTTTCTTATTCGAGCTTTAACTTCTCCTTCATTCCCATACTTAAAATTCCTCCAAGTGGTCATAAGGCTAAAACTTCTTTTGAAGGAATTCAGAAAGATCTTAAAGATAAAGTTTTTACACTATCCACCATTCCCAATCAAGAAGCTACCTCCATTCTTTTTGCTAAATTATTTTCTGATCATCTTTGTGATGATAAAGAGATCATAGTTTCGCTTGGTCAGATTATCACTGGCCTTCTTATCCCTCTTTATGATCTTAACCTTCTTTTATTCTATGAAATACTATCCCACACAAAGTTCTCACGGACAATATATCAATTAAGTGGGGATTGCATTCGCTTAATGCTTGAATTCGCCAACCGTGGTGCTAGCAAAGGGTCTCTTTATTCAACATATGTTAGGGATCCTGAATTTAAAGAATTAGAAATTCTTCCCGAAAAATACACCGCAGGAAGCTTCTTTCATAATTATGAACTAATACCTATGAAGAACGTCAAAACTCGCTGGGGTATTCGCTTGAAGAGGAAGGAAAATGTCGATGAAGATAAAAAGCTTATGCATGACATTGATTGGCATTCTGGAAAGAATAAAACTCCTCGCCAATCCAAATATGAAAAGTGGTGCGTCTTTCCACTGAGTCTGAAGGGCCCTTATGTTTCTGGTTCAAACGTGCTTCCTGCGAATCTCGCTACTTACCAACCTTGGGTATTTAATTGGCATGAGAAAGAGAAGGATGTACGTTTCTTTCCTTCAGTTTATTGTCTTTACTTTTCTCCATATTTATTAATCTTGCGAAAATTTCAGATTGACAAATTAAGAAGAAGCTACAAAAGAACTAGCAAATCAAGCACCCTAACAACACTTAGTTCGATCACAGATGAAGTAAGAAATACTTTGTTTTGTTATTTTTAACAATATTATTTCCTCTGTTTCTTATCTTCATTCGTGTGAGAAGATTGGTGTTGTAGTTGTTGAAGAAGAAGAGTCTAATGCTGCGAAAACCAAAGGCAAGGGTAAAAATGCTCTTCACAAGGAGAAATCTGCTGCCCCATCTTCAAAGAAAAGGAAAGTTCGCTGTCCTTCTACCTCAAGTTCGCACTCTGATGAGAGTACAAATGATGATGATGTATTCTCAAAGGAAGGTGCCTCTTCTGAGTCTTCAATGGCACAATTGTCTAGCATCTTTTCTGATTCCATGCAAGGGATTGGTAATGACAATCTCACCAATACATGCAAAGCTCTTGCGAATATCCGTGACTCCGCTCTATTGGATGGTGATAGTTCTCTTCGAAGAGTTTCTAGATCAGTGACTCCTGACTTACTGAACTCACTTGGTATTCTAGTATGCTTTTATTTTTTTGTTTCTTCTTCATACTTATAATTTAAAATTATATCTATCTTGATAATTTTTGCTTTCTTTTGCAGGCTGGAAAAGCTTCTTTCGATGTTGCCTCAGATTTGGAAAAATGACGCGGGGCTCTTGAAAAGAAGAATCTTCTACTTCGCCAGAGAAACAAAGAAATGGAGGCTGAAGCTACTGATCTTCGTGAAAAGAACAAGCAGTTGGATTCTGAAAATTCCACTCAGAAGAACAAAATATCTAGTCTTCAAGATGCCAAAAAGCAACTCTATGGTATAGAGTTTTTCTTCCTTTTCTTCATTTCGTTTTCTCATTATATTTCCTCATATGATTTACCATTTTCGCAGACGTTTATGGTCTTTCTGATGAAGCTACCATTCTTCGTTCTTTTCCTGAACCCATAGATAATGATACCCTGCTTGAACTTCTTAATAATTCTTTAAATAGTTTTACAAACGACAAGATTAAGTCCCTTTCCATAGATGAACTCAGATCCAAATTTCGCCTCTTAGAGATTGATCATAGATCCAGCTTGGGCTTAGCCAATAAATTTAAGTGTTTCTATCTTAACTCTAAAGAGGAAATTAATAGTTTAAGTACCAAGAATAGTAGTCTCATAGATGAAAAAGATCGCATTGCTCTCCAAGGTGCTCACTTTAGCGAAATTCCATGAAACTCTTCTCGAGATTCAAATTGAACGAGATGAAGCTATTCGCCAAAACGCTATACTTTGCGAAAGAGAGAGTCAAGTTCCCTCACCTCTTCTAATACATAATGATGATGAATTTGCTTGGGATGCGAAAGTTCTAAATAATTCCAAAAATAATCTAGGTGTAGATGTTAGTCTTCATACTGAGCACACAACCTTGGTTAGAGATATGATTACTGACAGAGAAGGTTGTTAACTGCTCTTCCTTATTTAATTGATGTTTTTCATAAATTACCACCAAGTTGCTAATTCATTGTTATATTTTCGCAGAGGCTGAAGAGAGATTTCACAAAAGAATTAAAGAACTTGAGGATGAAAAAGAGCAGCTCGCAAAGAATCTTTCTTCTCGCAATGATAAGTGTTCGAGATTGAAGAATCAGTTAAGGATTACTGTTGCGAATTTTAAGAATGATGCTATTCTTTTCCGCAACCAAACTATTAAGATGGTTTGTGATGATAACAACATTCTTCATTCTACATATCCCTGTCTCTTGAAAGAAAATCCAAAGAACGCTCATGATCTGATCATCTCTGATAGTGATGCTAGCGAAGAAGAATCTGATGATGAAGAAGAAGAAGAATCAGATGATGACGAAGAAAAAGAATTCGGTGAAGATGATGAAGAATCAAACAAGAATTTTATTTTGCTTCCTTCTTCAATTTTTTGTATATTTGTCCTTTAATCTTCTATTCTTATAATTTATCAGTGCGAATTTCTTCAATCTTCAATACAAGTTCTACTTCTTTTGTTTCTTCCTGCATGTGTAAGGAAAAAAAATTCTTTCTCGCAATTTGATTAATCAGCATATAATTTATTTTTCACTTTGTCCGTAAATCTATCATATGGAGACAAATAACATATTCTCATTTTATGTATTCCCATACTTGCCTTTGATATTTGTATTCAAATGAGAGATCAAATTACCTTTGTACAGTAAGATTGTTGCGAAATCTTTCAATATACGCATTCCCAAATCTCGCAGTTATTTCTGCATAATCTCGCAATCACATATTTTAGAATTGCAATTTTTCTTGTATTCTGATGTGGTCTTATTTTGCCTTCCTAAGTAAAGGTCTTATTTTGCCACCTCTTGTCATTACGACAAAATCGCAGGACGTTCTTACATTTTCATGTAAGAACCCATTGATCTTTCCTTAACTCTCTCTTTTTTATTAAATTTTTTGTTGCGACAATATGACATGCCTAAATTTCTTGCGAAACTAAATCCCCATGACATTGCCATCTTGCGACGAAATCGCAGGACGTCCTTACACTTTCATGTACGGACCCATTGATCTCGTCTTATCTTTATCTTTTGTATTATTGCCTCTTCAGGATTGTTGCACAAATATGACAAGCCTAAATATTCTTGCGAAAATAATATGACATTTGTGTCTTAAGACACTTATCAGCTCCCTAATGGAGGGTGTCTCCCTTATCTTCCCCATGGTTGCCCCTTCAAGGAGACGTACTTCGGCCATACAAGGCTATCTCCTCCCATCCAGTCTTGACAACAACCAGTTATTTTCGCAGCCTCTTATCCCTTTTGCCTATATGGCTTATGGTTACGAGACTGCACCCTAAGTGGGGTTTTCTTCAGGCCGAGTGCATCATAGCCAAGACTTGTCAAGAATGGCAAGGTACGCTCCAGACGCCCCGGGCACTCTTGACTCAACCGTGTACCTCGACGCCTTGGTCATATTCTGCACTCCTTAGGAGAGTCCTTATTACCCTAGTCGGCCAACTCAAGTCATATGCTTAAGTTGAGAATCCAAGGTGCCTCTCCTGGATGGGTTTTTATTGACCCCAAATCTCCATGGCTCAGGTTCTAGTAGAGGTGTAACCTTTTCGTAGAGCCATGCAACAGGTACCCATTCTATGACGCACTTTAGGTCTTACATTTACCTCTTGCGAAATTTTGATTTCGCGAACTAGGGTTCACGCCATAGTAGGTTCGCCCCATTCTGATTGTTCTGGTTATTGCATTTCATCTCTTATTGTAATTTCTCAATTCTCGTTTTTGTCATCCCATAAATATATTTTTTGAACTTTTTTGTAACAAATTAGTCATACATTTTTCTTTCTTTTCTCAATTTTATTCTGATATCAAATTCTAAGTTTCTTACCTTTGTTGCTTTCTGCCTTTGCATCATTGATATTTTCTGCGGCTTTCTTGCTTTCTACGAACGTTTCTCCACTTCCTATTTTCAACATACATTTACTTCGCATCATTTCTTCTTTTCTCTTCTCTACTGCATCAACCATCAATCTCTCACTTCTCTGCTTTCCTTTGATGTGACGTTTTCAATTTTCTTTCTCTGTAGTTCGTTATTTTCATGACTCAACATCAATTTCATAACACTTCTTCCCTTCAATCCAATCTCCTTTTATAATAACAACTCTACTCGGATGAGGGAACTTGATGCACTGATGAAATGTCGATGCTACGCCTAGAATCCCATGTAGCCAAGGTTTTCCAATTAAGGCGTTGTATAGTGATTCCACGTCGACAAAACATAACAAAATTTCAGAAGATATTCCTTTCAATGGAATTCACATAGTGACTTCACCTTTAGGTTTATTAGCAGTTCCGTTAAAACCATAAATTTTGTAAGTTGAAGGTATCAAATCTTCATCTTTTCCGCCCATAGTTTTATAAGCATGATAGAATAGGATATCCACAGAACTTCCAGTATCAATTAAAACTCTGTTGATTGCCCATGAGTCCTCAGCTTCATCATCTTCATCATAATTTGGTTTTGGATTAATCTCTAATCTCACCACCAATGGGTTTTCATGCATTTCTCCACCTTCAGGTACTTCTTCTGCGGTGAAGGAAATAGTATGCTTTTGCCAGCCTTTTAACGACGAGACTTTCGTAATGTTCGTTATTTTTCTCCCATCAACATCTCTTGCGAAAACTCTACTCAGAACATTATTGTGAAAGTCTTCAATCATTTTGTACGTACAATAGAGTGACAAAATAGATTCTTCGCCTTTGATCCAACTTCTATTATAAATGTTTCTCCTCCCTTTGTTGTATTAACTCTGCGAATTTCTGGTGGAGGCGGTAATAGTTAAGATTAAGGTTGTACCATGAGAAAATAATTTAATTTTCCCTGATCTATCATTCTGAGAATGATCCTCTTTATATTTCTGCAGTCATTTGTTGAATGTCCATGAAAATGATGGTAAGAACAAATTTCTTGACTTCGATGATTTGGAGGTGGCTCTTTTCCCATATTTCAGGGTGCTGGTATATTCTCCATCAAGATTATAGCTTCCCATATTTTTTCTACACTAGCACTCAGAGGTGGCATCTTGATCTCTTCCCATATCATCTTATGATTTCCTTGGCCTCTGTGATAATTTTGCATTTGACCTCCATATGTTTCTTGCGGCTGATCAAGTCTTGAAATTTTATTATTTCCACCTCGGCTATAGAAGTTTCTTTCTCTTTCAAATTCTTCTTGATCATGACTCCCCTTAGATGTTAGCTTCTGCTGACTATTTTCCATCATCTTTTTTTGTTTTGTTTGCGAAGTACTCGCCACTGTGTTTAAAAATTTCGGTAATAGGCTTGCATTCGTTGCGTTTGAACTTGTGTTCGCAACTGGGTATGATTCCATCTCATTTTGTTTTTCCTAAAGAGCAATATACTCTTCCTGAAGCTCTCACAAATTAGTCATTGTAATCGTGTTCTTGACTCTGAAAATTTGAATATACAACAGGTTGGTTACGAACATTGCATTTAATAAATGATAAAATGAGATATCTCTCATCCACACGACCAGCCATATCACTACACATTGTCTTCCACCTCGTGGTAAATGCTTCAAACTTTCGCCAACCCTTTGTTTTAACCCAAATACATCTTCAGTACCAGGTCGCTAGGAATTATTACTTATATATGCCCCTAAGAACGTAGTCTGCAAATGGTTGAAAGATGTTATGGTATTCTTTGGTAAACCTTCAAACCACTTTAAGGACTATCCCATTAGACTTGAAGCAAAATATTTGCATAATACAGCATGATGATTTTCCCACTATAGCATACATCTCACATAAGCTTTAATGTGTTGAATTGCACAAGTTATCCCGTCAAAGATGCTAGTTAACGCAGACAGGTTGCACTTTGGGGGTATTCCTCCTAATTGTACTTCTTGTGTAAATGGAGTTTTTGCATCTTCTTCTATAGCTTCATCCAATTGTCTTCTGCCTCCTTCTTTTCTGTTATTTAGCATTCCTCACATCTCCGCTAGTTCTTTTAAGATTTGGTCATTTATTCCAGGATTTTGGTCCATTGGTCTCTTTAATTCTGCTTCTCTTCTTCTACGTGATGAGTGCCAAATATTGCATATTCATACACCTTTTCATTGGCACTTAACTCATCTTTCGCGCTTCAAAGTCATATATTATCCCAAATTCTGCATTCTTACCATCTTCAAGAATGAATATTTGTATTAATTAATTTTGTGTTTTTAAGTACTAAATAAAGCTTGGAAGAATTGAGAAGACAAAAGAGAAGAAAGTTGGAAGCGTTGCAACCCGCTCGCGCATCAGTGGCAACCTGTTTACAAATTCATGGGATTAAACAAACCCATGATCCAAAACCCAAGACCCAAATCCATTTCCACCTCACCCCCATTGGATTCTTTCCAAAACATCCACCTCACCCCCATTGGATTCTTTCCAAAACATCCACCTCACCCCCATTGTATTCCATTCTATCCATCAATTAAGAAAACATGTTTTGTTTAATTGTTGAGTGGTTGCTACAGTGAAATTCGGATCCCAAGTGTGAGAGAATTTTTGTGTATAAATAGAGAGGGTTGTTGTGTTGAAAACTCATCCAAGAATAGCTTGTTCATGTTAGTTTATCAAATTTCAATTTTGTTGTAATGTTCTTCATGTTCTAATTTCATTTACTAGGGTTTAGATGAAGCCCTAATCTCATTGGTATGTATTCATATCTTGTATCTTGTTCTTGAAAGTTTAGAATTGTTAAAAGATATAATTTAATCCAAGTTTTTCAACATCTTGCTCTCACAATGTATGCCATGTATCCATTGTAGTTAGAATATCTCTATGTTGATTATGCTACAACTCATGCTTAACCAAATATTGATCTTTAGATTAGTTGTGCTTAATTAGACAATTAATGCTTTGGAGAAATACTTTAGTTGTGATTAAATTATCCATTGGAGAAACACCTTAGTTATACGGTAGACTTGAATCTACTATAAGGACAAGAATAATATTACAAGTTGAATGCATATCATAGGTTATTGGTGGATTTGAATACCCTAGTATCCATATTATCATTGTTTACATATCTTGTTATTTGCATCTTTTACTTTTATTATTTCAGTCACTTGAAAATCATATCGTCGTATCGACAAAATCAAACCCCTTTTGGTTACTCTCTGAATCAGGATTTAGAATCAACTTCTACACTCTCCAAGTCTCTGTGGTTCGACCTGTGCTTGCCCTGTGTTGCTTGTCGACACCGTGCACTTGCAGTTTATACATAGAAGTAGGTATCTTTCCGAGCCTACCAAGTTTTTGGCGCCGTTGCCGGGGACTCGGTAGTGGTGTAGTTCATTTTTCATCTCATTTCACTATTCATTTTTCATCCCCTGGAAATGTTCACATATCACTGTAGCAGCGTAACTATTCACAGTCAATTTTACACTTATTTTTGTTATTTTTTTTTTTTTAAATTTTTTTCTTTTGCTTTAAAACTTCGAAACCCTAACTACCTCTTTTGATCTCAACAGGTGCCGGAGTAGCTGTTGTAAAGGCGAAGGAAAGGAAGCGAAAGAAGTTTTTATTTTAAATTAAATAAAAAAAAAAGTTTATTTTATTTATTTTTAGATTGTATTAGGATTCCTCTACTCTTTTAATTTTCTTTTTCTTTTGCACTTTATTTTGGACTTTGGACTTGGACATTCTATTTTTATTTTTATTTTTAAACCCTACGGAAGGGTATTATTAAATATCAATTGTTTGCAGAGAAGGACGGTGATTACAATATCACCTCGGCCCCTCGGGTTCGTTCATGACATAGGAGTCGTGGCCCGAGTCGACAACAACGGTTCATCCCCCGTCTGGAACGGGAGGTAATTTTGTCGAAACACTCGCGAATCCCTTGTTAGTGAGTTACTGTATTTCTTCGTTTGCATATATGTTGAGGAATTGAATACGGCTGCTTTATTTTCCTAGTAAAGGGCAAGGACTGGCCATACAAGATAAGGGTTCGGATTTCATCACCGTTCTCTTCTTGCCCGCCTTAGGAAAACAATACCTAACATGAACCTAAGTATTAAAATTTGAAATAAAATGAGACCTATAAGGTAACGAGCTTAGTAGGATAGTCGTTCGAAAAATATTGGTTACTCTCTAAGCATACTTCGAAGTTCATGACGGTTTCTGTAAATTGCATGCGTGACTACGCCGCCTTGGAATGCGGTGAGGCCTTGGGTATCAAAGCTCCTGCAGCTTCCCTCGCCTCTATTCAATTTACTTAAACTCGGATTGATTCCAGAGGAGTTTGCTCAGATTGTAACGAATTCCATTTCGAAGGATTAGAAGCTGGTCTAGAAAACAATCTAAGTGGAACCATCATGCTTTTTGTTTGCTAGAAATCAGTAGGTTTTCTGTGGTAGAGTCAGCCTTGTTTGCGATTGCATAGAAATTCCCTTCTGTTTATGATTTTTCTTCTTTTATTTTGTTTTTCTAATGTATGCCCGAGGTAATTAGAGAACGGGCTTGAAAAAAAAAAAAAAAAAAACTAATAATGAAAAAAATAAATATTGGTCTGTTTTCAGTGTGTACATCCCAATCTCTGCAACAAGCCTAGTGCTAGTTAGAGATCATGTCAGGATTCTGGTCTGCAGGGGGGGATGGAAACAAATCCATCAGAGAGCTTGCTTACGGGCATGCTTCACATTATGAAACTCCAACAGACCATGATGTCACTAGTTATAGGGATTATTATGGAAATTTTCACGATCCGAGCATCAATACATGAACCCTAGTAACTACTCACACATGTATCATCCACCACAGGGTGAAAATGAACATCTTTACAGTGCCCAACTCTCACAATCATCACTTTTGGACCAGTTAGAAGCTAGAACTGCAGCTTTAGAAATGCAAATGCATGAATCTATCGCATATAATTCTTCTAGGCAATCTGAAATCTATGCTTGTACCTTATGTGGAGGCTTAGGCCATCCTGCTGAGAATTGCTATATTTTGCATGATTTTAGGCAATCTAGAGAATATCATGAAAATCCAAAATATGAAATGCCAACAGATTACAAAGATGATAGTCATTGGGACCATAATCAACCTTTTGAAGGTTGCGATCAGTATTTTATAGACCCTAATGACCCTGCACACATGTATCATCCACCACAGTGGGAAGTTGAACAATTTTGTACTTCTCAATCTTTGGAGGAAAATCTCAGACTCATCGAACAAAATAATGCTAGGAGTGTATTGCATGATAAACCATATAGAATTAATTATGAATTTCCTACTGTTGAAGACTCTCATTCCATTGAACAACTTAATGCATTATTAAAAATGAATTTGATTCATTTACAAAATGTAGGAAAGGAGGAATTTCAGGATGAAATATTTGTTTGTCCTAATGAAATAAAATGTGAAAATAGTATGCCTAGTCTTACTTGTGTAGCTGATATTGCATATGAACCTGTTTTAAATGAAGGGACTAGAAATACTACGATTTTAAATAAGGAAATGCATTTCTGTGATGATGATGATGTTATGTTAGAAGAATATGTTTTTACTGAAAATATTGTCGAACCTTTGAGTTCAGAGACATTAGGCTTCTCTGCCTCGACCTTAATGAATGATGTTTCTTCTAGTGTTACATATACATGTGATGTTGATACTGATCTTGAGCCTGTGCAATTATCCCGTGAACAAGAGCATGACACATTTCTTGTGTATGACTTAGAAAATATTGAATCTCATGTCGACACCAATGATACTATACATGAAAATAACTTTGATGTGTCTGATTCTCTGTCTAAGTCACAGTGTGAAGTTTCTTGTGATATTCCTATGCATGAAACTGAAGTTCTAGGGGATGATTGTGAACTGGGGCTTATTGATTTGTTTTATGAGCATGAGCATGATGTTGTACTTGTGTCTGACATAGGTAGTGTTGAATCTCCTGTCAACACTAATGATCTTATGTATGAAAACATAATTGACGTGTCTGATTCTCTGCCTGGGTCACATTGTGATGTCTCTTTGGATTTGTCTATGCATGAGAATAAAACTTTGGATGAGCATGATACTTATTTGGGTCTTGATGGATTGTTCTATGAATGTGAGCATGCTGCGACACTGGCAAATGATTTAGGAGTTATTGATGCGCCTAATAATGATGTGCCTACCTCCCTGCCCATGTCACAAACTAGTAATCTTGCACCTAACCTAGATTTGGTTTGTAAAGTTATTGTTAAACCTACTTTTATAAGAGTACCTAATCTAGGATTGGAACTGTGTGCCTCTCAAGTCCTCTTGGACTATTTTGCAGTTAAATATAATACCTTTGATGAGACACAATTAGAGTTCACTCATGTCTCTCCATCCATCCCTGACAAAATCCACTTTGAACTAGATCTTGTGCATGTTGCACCCCTGAAATTGTTAGATTTTGTACCCAAAAGTATATCTATTGAAAAATCTAGGTTTGGGGGTAACTCATTCACATATGCAGTCTCACTTGCATTGCTGTCCTGTTATAATTGTGTAAGGCTGTTGATGTTTCCGCACTACGTCTTTTGGGTTGATCCTCAACTTTTTAGATTATTGGTACATGGTGAGTCATCATTGTATAATCTAGTAGGTAAAATTTTGAATCTTGTTGATATATTTTTGTGCTAACCAAACTTTTTGTCTTGCGCTCATATTTTTTTGCTTTCAAAGCATTCATTCAATTATGGTTAGCACCACCCTTTTTGGCATCTGGTAATCTCTTTCCTTTGAATCTGTTTTGTTCTCATGTTTTGTTGTTTCTGTTCTTTTGAAACATTGAGGACAATGTTAGATTTAGGTTTGGGGGAGTATTTGCATATCATCTTCTATGACCAGCTGTGGAGCGGGTCTTTTGTAGAGTGTTTTCTATGACCAGCTGTGTAGCGGGTCTTTTGTAGGATCATTTGCAGTCTTTTGCATTTTTTATGACCAGCTGTGTAGCGGGTCTTTTGTAGGATCTTTTGTAGTCTTTTGCATTTTTTTTGTTGTCTTCTATGACCAGCTGTGGAGCGGGTCTTTTGTAGTGTGTTATCTGATGACCAGCTGTGTAGCGGGTCACTAAAAAAAATGATGATCAGCTGTGTAGCGGGTCTTAAAAAAAAAAAAAAAAAAAAAAAAAATTGGTTACAAATTTTCATAGTTCTACGAAATTCCGAAGTTCATCATCTACAGTTGAAGACCGAAGACGAAGACATTTCTATGGATGCTCTGAAATTGGAGAAGGTTTTGTGGGTACATCTTTGGTAGGCCCTCACGAGACTACAACTCGTCCAATAGGGACACCTAGGGGTTTAAAGGCTTAGTGCATACGCTAAATGCATTCGAGAGACCAGCGACAGTGGTATAATTTGGATTTCTGGATTTCTGTTTCACTTGAGGACAAGTAAAATTCAGGTTTGGGGGTATTTGATGAGTGCCAAATATTGCATATTCATACACCTTTTCATTGGCACTTAACTCATATTTCGCGCTCCAAAGTCATATATTATCCCAAATTCTGCATTCTTACCATCTTCAAGAATAAATATTTGTATTAATTAATTTTGTGTTTTTAAGTACTAAATAAAGCTTGGAAGAATTGAGAAGACAAAAGAGAAGAAAGTTGGAAGCGTTGCAACCCGCTCGCGCATCGTCGCTGGCAACTTGTTTACAAATTCATGGGATTAAACAAACCCATGATCCAAAACCCAAGACCCAAATCCATTTCCACCTCACCCCCATTGGATTCTTTCCAAAACATCCACCTCACCCCCATTGGATTCTTTCCAAAACATCCACCTCACCCCCATTGTATTCCATTCTATCCATCAATTAAGAAAACATGTTTTGTTTAATTGTTGAGTGGTTGCTACAGTGAAATTCGGATCCCAAGTGTGAGAGAATTTTTGTGTATAAATAGAGAGGGTTGTTGTGTTGAAAACTCATCCAAGAATAGCTTGTTCATGTTAGTTTATCAAATTTCAATTTTGTTGTAATGTTCTTCATGTTCTAATTTCATTTACTAGGGTTTAGATGAAGCCCTAATCTCATTGGTATGTATTCATATCTTGTATCTTGTTCTTGAAAGTTTAGAATTGTTTAAAGATATAATTTAATCCAAGTTTTTCAACATCTTGCTCTCACAATGTATGCCATGTATCCATTGTAGTTAGAATATCTCTATGTTGATTATGCTACAACTCATGCTTAACCAAATATTGATCTTTAGATTAGTTGTGCTTAATTAGACAATTAATGCTTTGGAGAAATACTTTAGTTGTGATTAAATTATCCATTGGAGAAACACCTTAGTTATACGGTAGACTTGAATCTACTATAAGGACAAGAATAATATTACAAGTTGAATGCATATCATAGGTTATTGGTGGATTTGAATACCCTAGTATCCATATTATCATTGTTTACATATCTTGTTATTTGCATCTTTTACTTTTATTATTTCAGTCACTTGAAAATCATATCGTCGTATCGACAAAATCAAACCCCTTTTGGTTACTCTCTGAATCAGGATTTAGAATCAACTTCTACACTCTCCAAGTCTCTGTGGTTCGACCTGTGCTTGCCCTGTGTTGCTTGTCGACACTGTGCACTTGCAGTTTATACATAGAAGTAGGTATCTTTCCGAGCCTACCACTACGTTCATGTCTGTCTTGTCTTGCGAAATTTTGATCTTCTTCTTGTATTTCCATGCGATCTCCTCTTTCACCTTCTTCATTAATTCGCACATGATTGTACCTCTCATTTTCTCCTCTGCGATTTTGGTCATTCCTTATCAATTCTCTTTGTTTCCTTTCAGCTCTCCTTTGTATTCTATCATATTCCTCATTGATATTTCTATTATTGCGATTTTGTTCACGCCTTCTTTCTTGATTATCATTATTGTTATGGCGTATTGCCTCTTGGAGCTCTTGTTCTTCCACTTCTTCTCTCAACCTTTCCATTTCGCAAGCTAATAGTGCTTGTTCGGCATAATGTCTCTCGATTTCATCTTCAATTACTTGTTGATTTCTTTGAATTTATCTCCCATGTAATATTCTCCTTCATTCTTCCTGATTTTCTTCGCCATCTTGATTATTTCGTTCCTGACGTCGCCCATTCTCACGATTCCTGTTGTTTTGTCCATTTTGGAGAATTTTGCCTTGTGGGATGTAACGATCTTCAATTATTTCTCTCCTTTCGCGACATTCTTCATTTGGATTTTGTATTTATTCTCGATTTCCTTCTCCAATATTTACCATAGGAGAATTTCGTCTCACTTCACTTTTAATTGATATTGAGCTTGATCTTGTAGTACTTCTTGACCTTCTATTCTGTAATCTTATGTTTTCCATTCTCAGCTTATGGTTTTGCCTTGTCAAATTTGTGCGTTCTTCTGCTTCTAACCTCCTCTCTTCGTGTATTCTTTGTCTCAATGCCTCTAATGCTTCAATTCTTTTATCTCCATGAATTATTCCTCCAACTGCTTCCTGATCTCTCTCTTCTTGTCTACCATTTCTTAATTGTTGCTCTTCTTCCACTTCTTCTGCTAAATCTGATCGCCAAGTGTGTATACCCACTCTATCATAATCCACAGTTCTATTTTGTATTGGCATACGCTGAGTTGGTTGTTGAACCTGATTTTCTTCATTGTTTCTTGCGTTCATTCTAGATGATTCCCCAATTTCGTTTCTCCTTTCTCCAGCAAGCCTCTTACTCCTTCTAACAGTTGGTCATTGTCTTGAAGCATTTCTTCTTCTAGCCATCTTTTCAATCTCAATGAATTGTTAAAAATTATATGAAATTCTTCACCAATTACTCCAAATTCCTTCAAACCACAATTCAATCAGAATTCCTTTAACCAGATCCATGTTTCTAGCTCCATTATGTAGTTGCAGGAAATCCTACAGTACATCCCTCACAAGAATTCATAACAATCAACACATTTCTTAAGATCAACGACACTTTTTATTAATTGAATATAGAAATTTTACCAGAAGGAAATGAAATCAAAGATACAACACTGTTTTGGACTTTCTCTCTCCTCAAAACTTTCTCAACACTCCAAAAATTATATCCCTCTCTTACACCTATTCATCTCTTTATATAGGGTATTACATAATGGATGACAGCTAAGTTGACCTTTATTTTCGGATCTGACTTGCGGTATTTCACAAGCTTACAAATGTTAATTTCACTAGATTATCACACTTTTCTCATGTTTACGCTGTCGTCATCTGTTACGTCATTCCTGTAGCTAATCTGCGACGGTTTTGCAGTGTACTTTTGATGGTAGCTTTGCAAGATCACTACTGTGGCGATATTCTGATCCTACAGTAATAATCGTGTGGAAACTCAGGGTCATCTCTTCGTACACTGTGATTAGGCAAGATTTTGTTGGGATATTTTTCTTGATTCCGTATAGGTGAATTGGGTAAGAAGCAATAGTTTAAGGAACTGTTTTCTGAGCTGGTGGATCAACAGAGTTTCAAAGAAGATTAAATTGGTTTGGCATCTAGTCCCTTTCGCAATTTGCTGGGAGTGGTGGTTAGAGAGGAATAGAAGAGCACATGGAGGTCGACCTAAGTCTAATGATGAGCTTATTTGTGCCATAAAACTTGATATATAGTAAAAAAATCCATTAATTAATACTCGATTATTTGATAAACTCTCTTAAATAATATTTTTAGCCGGTACCGAGTCGGGGACAATATGCCAAATTAATAATTCGCTAAAATTATAAATTACAGTAGAAAATCCATTAATTAATACTCGATTATTTGATAAACTCTCTTAAATAATATTTTTAGCTGGTCCCGAGTCGGGGACAACATGCCAAATTAATAATTCGCTAAAATTATAAATTAATACATTTTGATTACTTATGTAGACCCCGTATGAAATATAAATTAATAATCCACTATATATATTCAATACACTAATGTTTTTTATGAATATTTCTAGAAAAATATATCAGTCGTCTTCTGTTTTCTATTAAAATCAATATCACACTTAACTAATTTTTCATATCATCGTAAGAATTTTCAGCGTTGTTGCTTATAGCCCAATAATAAATTATTTAACGTGATTGTCGCTTTAACAACCTCGTTTCGTGAAGGGGGGTCTATTGTAAAACTTTCATCATCTTTTTTCCCACCTTTATCAGTTCCCATAACGCTCTCAATTATTTCTTCATCAGTCAACAACTGCGAAACTTCATTCCCTTCCATATATTCACGACATATTGACATTCACTGGATTACGATAACCTAACTTTTGATCAAATTTTGCAAGTCTTGACTGATATTTATTTTTTATCAGAAAAGAGATGATATTAAAGATCGAAAGAATGTACAAGGCTACCAAAGGTAGCAAGAAAGAAAATGAAAATACAATATGTTACAAAAACAGATTATCCCAGTCCCTGACTACAGAGCTAACAAAATTCAAGTGTACATGTATTCCCACAGCAGCATCCCAAAGAAGAACTGAAGTTTTAGCTTCATTCCCCAGATCTTCATCCATTTTGAGATTATTATTAATATCAAAGCAATGATTGTTACCTTCTTTCTACAAAGTCCAGAATATAGCAGCCGGTATCAAGCTCTAAATATAATTTACATTGGTAGAAAAGATTGTAGTATGCCAAGAATGAGCTAACATCATCACCGTTCTAGGAATAACCCAGGCGTAACAGGTAGCTGGAAACAACATTGACCAAACTCGATATGCGATCGTGCAGTGAAAAAACAAGTGTTCATGAGATTCCTGATCATCTCCATACAACACACAAGAGTTGTATATGTCAATCCTCTTGTACTGTAATACGTGTTTTGTATTTAGCTTGCCATGAATGAGACTCCAAACAAAAAGATTTATCTTTGGCGGAAAAACTGTCTTCCAAATGAATGAGAACGGAAAGTTATCTACCCCATATGTTTCCACTAATTTTGCATAAAGAGTTTTAACCGAGAACACACCTGTTGAGTGTAATGCCCATCTCCTTGTATCTGGTAAGTCATCTAAAATTGGAGGAGAGTTTCCAATTACAGTAATAAATGCTGCAAATTCTTCCACTTCTGTATCTGTTAGAGTCCGTTTAAAATCAAACTTCCAACTTACCTCCAAGGAGATGATCATACCTGCCACCTTAATATGTCTATCCCGAGACAACTTATTAAGAGTAGGAAAGACCTTTGCTAATGTGTGATGACCACACCAGATATCATTCCAGAAAGAAATATTCATACCTAAATGCAAAAAGAGAGTTGAGTTTGCACTGATTAAATAAGCAGAATCAGCAATAGCACGCCAACACGACACGCCGTATGTTTGTGTAACTGCACCAGGTATCCAATAAGAGAATTCTGACCCGTACTTGTCAAATATAATCTTGTACCAAAGTTTGTTCTTCTCGAAACCAAACCTCCAACTCCATTTTTCTAACAAAGATAGGTTCATAAGTCTAAGATTGCAAATACCCAATCCCCCCCTTTCTTTAATAGCATGCACCAGGTCCCAATTAACTAAGTGAGAAAGCTTTGCGCCTTCTTTGTACTCCCACAAGAATTTGCGCATCTTCTTCTTAAGAATTTTAATGACAGAAATAGGAGATTTGAACAATGAGAAGAAATAAGTTGGAAATGAGGATAAGATAAACTTTAAAAGAGAAAGTTTACCTCCCTTAGAAAGTGAAATTCTTCTCCAAACTGATAACCTCGCATCAAATGTCTCTATGATTGGGTCCCAAATACTTTTTGAGCCATACTTTTCCCCAAGTGGCATCCATAGGTACATAAAAGGTAAGTTATCAGTTGAAAAACCAAATTCTTCATCCCATATAGATAAATCGGGTACCTCACCAATAGCAATGAGTCTGGTTTTATAAGTGTTTACCTTTAAACCAGTAATGAACTCAAAACAATGCAAGGCTGAAAAAAGATTGTGTAATTCCTCCTTATTATTATCTACAAAAAAATATAGTATCATCTGCATACTGTAGGTGATTGACAATGATACTCGAAGGTGAAACTGAGAAACCACTAAACAGGCCTTGATTGGCATCTCTATCCATGTATCTAGAGAAACCTTCAATTGCAATTTTAAATAAGAGATGAGAAACTGGACAACCTTGCCTGACACCCCTTAAACTATTGAATTAAATAAAAGAAGAACCATTTATCAACACAGAAAAGGAAGAAGTAGTGTAACAGAATTTCAATCAATTGCACCATTTCTGACTGAAACCCATTTGATTCAAAACAAATTCTAGATACCTCCAGTTAATTCGGTCAAAATCCTTCTCAAGATCAATTTTACAAATCATACATGGATTCCCAGACCTGAGTCTAGAATCTACAAGTTCATTAGCAATTAAGGTACCATCGATAATCTGTCTTCCTTCAATATAAGCACACTGCACTGGAGATATAAGCTTATCCATAACCAATTTGAGTCTTGTGGCCAAAACTTTTTAAATAATCTTGTAAACACTAGAAAGCAGGCATATAGGTCTACAATCTTTAATAGTTTCAATGTAATCCTTTTTAGGAACAAGAGTAATGAAAGTAGAATTCTGCTTAGTATTGATCGTACCTGTGGTGCAGAACTCATTTACTGTACTCATAACATCTCCTTTAACGAAATTCCAACCCTTCTGGAAGAAAATTATTTGAAAACCATCCGTACCAGGTGCCTTATCATTTCCTAAGTCCCTTATGGAATCTATAACTTCTTCTTCGGTGAAGTCCGCATCCAAAATTCCAGCCTCCATAGAAGTAATACTATCAAAAGTGATACCCTTTAAATCAAGCCTAATAACTTCTTCTTCAGTGAATAGGGTCATGTAGTAGTCTACAATATGCTCTTGAAGTTGTACTCTGTCAGAAACCAATTCACTACCGATATAGAGCTGTCTAATTCTATTGTGTCTTCTTCTTGCATAAGCATTACCGATGAAGAAAGAGGTATTCCTATCTCCTTCTTGCAAACATTTTGTATTAGATTTGATTCTCCAAGAGGTCTCTTCCATTTTTGTAATCTTCTCAAATTCAGTTTTTTTCTGTAGTTGTGCATTCAATTCCTCTTCTGAAAGGATGTTATCTTCAGCTATCCCATCAATAGTGTGAATTTCTGAAAGAATAGAATTCAACTTTGTGTTTGTGTAGCCAAAAACTTCATTGTTCTCCGATTTTCAGCTTCTCTTTGAGAGCTTTTAGTTTTATCCAAAAAACTGTGCTAGATGTACCTGCAAAACAAAACAAAACAAAAAACCACCAATCTTCCAAAAGTTGTAAGAAACCATTCTCCCAAAACCACATGACTTCAAACCTAAAAAGGACTAGGTCCCAAAGAAGGGTCTGAGATGTCTAAAACTAGAGGGATATGATCATAGGTAGGTATGGCTTTGGCTAACTGGAAAACAAATGGGTAGTGTTGCTCGAAGGAATGAGAGATAAGAAACCTATCTAATCTGCACATCACTGGGTTTGCTTGACCATTAGACCAAGTGTATCGTGCTCCTTTTAGAGGAAGGACAATAAGATCATGCTCATCAATAAACTTATTAAACTTCTTCATGCTGCTTGTAATCTTGTTACAATTCTTTTTCTTGTCACACTTGGTAATAGTGTTGAAATCCCTACCAAGACACCAAGGAATATTCATCTAGTATCTACAAATATTGTCCAACTCCACCCAAAACTCAGTTCTTTCAACTGGTTTATTTGGACTATAAACATTTGTGAGAATCCATTGGAAGTTATCTATCTTGTTAGTGCAAAGTATCGAAAGTGTATACGCACCTACAACAGAGTCACTAACTTCCACAAGATCTTTATCCCAAAGAATTAGCATACCACCAGAGCTTCCTACAGATTATGGTAGAGTCCACCCAACGTTCATCATTTTTGTTTCTTGAAGGATGATAATAGGAGCCCTTATCATCTGTATCATCCTGTGAACAAACATTTTTCTACTGTTAGAGTATAAACCTCTGACATTCCAAGTGAGGATTTTAAGACTCATTTGGAACTGTAATTTCCCTTTTTTCTAACTACTCTACTAGATTTTGTGGGAGGAGAGGTGATAACATCGACAGTGATACCTAACCTTCTTAACTCATTCTTTAACTTTAACAGTATGACAGGTATAGGGTCTGATACCAAAGTTCCCCTTGAACACGCATCACCGGGAGAGTCTTTTGTGGTTGGCTCAAATTCAGGCGGGTATAAGGGTGTGCCTGAATCTGAAGAGTAAGGTGAATCACTATTGTCAATACTCATCAGGAAGGAGTCTTGAAGACCCAATAAAGGAGCAGCATATTGTTTTTCCTCGTGTGTAGGTAAGAAATATACACCACCAATTAGTAAGGTACTTTGAACAACAAAATCTTCATTTAGTTGTTTCTTGAGTGGTAGAATAGGGATGGGTTTGAGAATGGGTCCAGTGTTGGAAATCTTGGAAATTAAGAATTTCCTGGAGTGATTTGGCATGGAAGAGAAACCAATGCCAAGTGATATACCCAGGTTAAATAACCAATTTACTTCATTCAATATCCAGGTTGGTATTGAGAGTTGAAAAGACTGCTGCTTGTGTACCATGTGAAGTCTAGTATTAATCTTTATAGGTTCTGGTGGGAGCAAACAACTATGTGATGAGCGAAGAAGTGGGTGGGAAACAAGTGAAGTAGTTGTGGGTGGTAATATGGGAATAGAGGGAGCAGGGCAGGGGTACTGTAGTAGGTTATCTATAATGGATTCAAGGGGTTGGAATGGGTGGTTGTAGCAGTAGTAAATCTCGGAGCAGGTGGCGAAATTGCAGGTACCTTTGGGTTTTGGAAATCCACAGAAAATTCAGATATTGCCAGTTTGAAATCTACTGAATGTACCTCCATGTCAGTTGAATGTTCCACGCCATCTGACACGGGTGTGACAACAACAAAATTGACAGAGTCATTTCCTGTCAGGTTAAGTTTTTCCACATGTTGCCATAACTGCTTAACAATTCTGGATTTGGGTTTTTTCATCCTTCTGGACCTCCTTTTCTTCTTCTTCTTTGACCCATGCACTTAAATATTGTTACTCGTTTTGAAAGTTGGATCAGTAATTGCCATGGAATTTGTTGGATATATTGATGATGCGGGAACGGTCTTGCATGAAGCTTGATTGCCGGGGAATTGAAGAAACTTTCTTTTCTTAGTTCTACAGATTTCCAACAAATCAAGCACCTCGGTTACTCTCTTCATTAGATCCGGGTTTGCAGGTGGAATAATGTGAAAGTTACAGTCAATCGATTTAGACTTTTCTACGACTTCGACATGAGCAGTGAACATACGCTTACCTGTAAAAATCTTGATCACCCGTGGGATTGAATTGATGCCATTTTTATTTCTAATCTTCATGCGCATGGCTCGTAGATTAGAGTTGCAGCATCAATCACTAATAATTCTCCACAAATATTTCGAATTGCGTGAATGACATTAAGAGACCAAAATTGGTATGGGATTCCAATAATTTCAATGTTGAAATCATAGAAATGGTTCACCGGAGAGCTCCAAATTTGATTATGACATCTGAAGATTGAGTATGTGGCATTGTCTGTAGTGAACTTGAATTCCAAGTCCGCATGTGATTTATCATCGACATGAAATATAGCTTGAGTGAAATTTATAGGAAACAGTTCAAAAGAAGTCACTATCTGTAGTTCAGCACATAATAATTCTCCAACATATGTCCATGACTCAACTCCTTTAGACGAAGATATGACGAATGCTTTGTCCCATTTATCAATCTTTGTAGTTGTGTGATCCAGTCTAATGAAATGTCCAAATTTCGAATTCTTTGTTTGGACAGAACACGTTGCAGCGAAAGTTTCACAAAGAAATGGTGAGTTTCGCCGTGTAGGCTCGATCTGCTTAGGTTTGGGTTGCAAACAAGAGAATTTGGTGTGGGTAAACAGGGATTGAGCATATGAGGTTGCAGGATTGGTGAAGGTTTTGGAATGTTGTGAGTTTGGATTTTAGGCTAAGGTTTGGGTTTTGATAGAGACGTAGAGAACGATAAGATGGATTCCATAGATGCAGCAATATCAAACCAACCTTCAAAGCGTGGACCGGAGGGAATATAAAATGAAGACGGGTATGATTTGGGGCTAGATTTAGAAAGCATGATATGCAAGTTAAATTTATCACCGTTTAATTGTTCATCTGAATTGTTTAAACCTATGTTATTTGTTGATCAAAGTTAAATTTATATATAAGTTAATAAGATTTTAATTAGTATATAAATTAATTAAGATCTCGCTTAATTAATAAATTCTGGTGGTCCCAACAACATTAATTTATAGAGTTTCTACTCTACATCTTTGGAGCTCAGCATCTGATATATTTAGAGGATATTCTATGAACCAAGTTCTTTTCCGTTGGGAAGACATCATGAGCATGAGATAGTCTCTGCCTTTGTTTCGTTGTTGGTTTTTTTTGAAGCCTCTGGATTCCTATCTTTGTCATAAACATGTATATACCTTCTTCTTTTAATATATCCATTTTCTTTCAAAAAAAAAAAAAAAAAAAAAAAAACACTTCCATTTGTGGGTGCACAATTCAAATAGTAGTTTCTTCCGGCTAAGTATACTAACGACACAAAATTCAAACATTTAAACTGAAAACATTTAAGGGTGTGTCTTCTTGCATCTCCTTGAGTGCTTTGTATATTGCTTTTTTTTTCTTTCCTGCTTCAATTAATTTCAATTTTCCATTATATCAACTTATAATGGCACCAAGATTTCCATTTTCCCATGCACACAAATTTTTTTCCCCTCCCGCCTGACATATTCGAAGCACACTGAGATATTTGGGGACTGAAATATGTTGCAATTGGCATAATGATAATAAACAAGGACTTTATAGATAAACCAAGTAAAACGAAACAATTTACGCGTCGATCGTGATATAGCTAGCTAGTGTGCCTTCTATTGTTATTTAGTTTCTTCTTATCATGTCATACTTTCCTAAAATTCCAGAACCATTTCATAAGCAAGCATATGCGATACTGGTAACACAGACAAATTCATCTCTGCGTAGACATTTAAAAAAAAAAAAAACAAAAAATTTCACTTGTAGAAGCTTTTGCAATATTTTGTAATGACTGACATGCTAGTTAGTCGTATTTGATAGGGTTACATGCCTTATCCGTGACTTGATCCTATATGTGAACTCAAGCCAATTAGCATTATGCATAAATTGTTGTAGATACCATCTGAATGTGAGAATTGAAGGCTCTAGATATGATCAATTGAGCTAATAAATCTCTAAAATAAGGCAGTAAAAAAAGGTTTACTTGGAAAGCATACAGACACATATAATTAATAAACTTTCAAAAGAGAATATGGGTAAGATATTTATATGGGCAAATTAAGAAATTGACCAGCTTCCGGACCCCTAATTAATAAACCGACCATTTTTTCTCGGCCTTATAGAAAATGGCCTTTTTGTTACTTTTCACACCCGAGCCCACCAAAATGGTCAACTAAGTTGATTTAGTCCATTTCTCATGGTAAAATGACTACCTTATCCTTATGAAACATGTTTATGAGTAAAAACTGATTCTAATATTTTTGGTAATTTGGGGTGTGTTGATAAGAAACGAGTTCAAACCCTAAACAAATGCATTGCGCGAGAATGCTTTTAGGTTCGAGAGATCAATTGTAAGACTCTGGCCTAAACCAAGAAATGGCTGTTCCAGATTCAATTCGGTCACAAGGTGGCTTCAACTTTTTTCCAGGGTCTAATGCATTTCAATTGTAGTGTTATGTCACTTATACAAGATGCCCCATGAGTTCACTAGTTTCAAGTTTAATGACCAAATTAAATAACAAGCTGGTATGCCTTATTTTTCATGTGCAAGGAAATCACATATGCACCCTAAATTGAAGAGCTCATCTGTGACAGACCAGAGAATTTTTGCTTCCAACGGGTCGGGTTACGACCCACTTGGCAAACACCGACTCTCTGATATGTCATTTAAGAAACTAGACTTTCAATTTTTTCGGACCAATTCTGTTTTACCAAGCAAATGAAATGAATCACCTTATGATCATCTCCAAGCGGACACCAGGGTTCACAGACTGAGATTTTGCTGAACAGAAACCTCGATCAAGGGTAATGCAAATGTCAGGATTGTCAGAGTAGTTATGGATACCAGCCACCATCGGCCAGTGCCAATGGTCTTCCGGGTAGCCACCGAGGTGGTGGGGTGCCCCAGTGGGCCTGACAACACACTCTGTATCAGACGGGTGAGGAATGACCAGTGACAATGTCAGGGTAGTTCTGGTTACCATCCATCGTTCCCACAACGATCTTCCGGGTAGCCACCCATAGGTGGGGTGCCCTAGTGGGCCTGAAAATATGTGCCGCTTAGTCCTGACAATCTCACCGTCCCAGACGGTTCATTCAGATGTAGTGGGGGTGCCAATTATGGCCTAGCAGGTGGTATGAACTGCCTTTCAGTAACCATTCCTCGCTAGATGGTGTGAATTGCCTTAAAACGAAAACAACCATCCCTTTTCAGATGATATTAGTTATCTCGCACGATAATAACCATTTCCTAACTCACTAGCCGAGGCAGATGATATGAATTACCTCGAACGGTAATAACCATCTCTTGTCTCACTGGCTGTATGGTTATCAAATGGTATGAATTATCTCGAAGAGGCAACGGTTATCTCATTATTAGGTAGTATGAACAGCCAGTACTGGAACTACCTCTTACCAAAACATTTTATAAACTACAAGGGTTGCAATCATCTCCGAATAGATGGTATGAACTTCCAAGCAGCAACCAACACTTCAGATGATATGAACAACCTTGCATAGTTGTGATGAACCGCATAGCGGCTGCCTACGTACCCTCTCCGTTGCTCGAAGGGATCAAGCACGACCGTAGTTCGTCAACTCTTTATTTAGATAATATGAACTACCCTTGGTGGTAGCAATTATCTCTTATGGCGGATAGTGTGAACCGTATAGCAACAACTATCTCTGACTTACCACTTTACCATCATTATCAGTTTGAACAACTTTGGCGAGTACGAATAAATACCATTATGTTAGACTCAAGGTGAACAACACATTCGAAATTTCAAAATCAGTCCACAATTTAAAAGAATACAAAATCCATGCCACCACAGTTACAATATGTAGAGAGCCGACACGTAGAAATAAATGGAAATGGTATAAGGGAATCTGGAGATAGATAAGTGTACACAATCCACATTTAGGACAACAACTAATACATCTGAACCAAAAATCATAATTACGTCGACATCATACTGGATAGTCTCTACTACATAAATACTATGCTCAAAAGCAATTCAGTCAGTTTCAATCCAATAGACCATGATACCTTTCCACACTACTAAAGTTTTATAGAACGAGTAAGATACTAAGAAAAGTTTTTTAAGGATATGTTTACATAAATCAAATTATAAATTAATCAAGAATTACACCCTTCACTACATTGACCAATACCATTTGGATTAGCCCACAGGGTATACAAATCGAACTATTAAGAAAATAGAAATGAAACAACTAGTGCCAAGATTTTTAGCTGCACAATGGAGTACTCTTAACCATTTAGGGAAGCTAAACTTCACCCATTTCAGTATTAACTTGGATTAGTAGAATAACATTTAGTCCCCATGCTCGAGTTTCACCACAAAGTTAACAAGAAATTATGTGGAAATGAGATGGTGCACACAAATAAGGTAATGAGATGGTACAAAAACAATTTCAACCACACCAAATGCAGCTCTAATAGCTGAATTAAAGAATTCAATGAGATAGCGAGAAAACCAAGGTTGTACAGGATTTCTGATTACAGAATCAGTTATGATTTAACCTACTTTTTCAGTATCTAATGTTATCCGATCGTCGTACATTTTTTTCATAAGCTATATGACTTATAGAAATAAAGCATATCCAAAATTCACAGCATTTTAACGGTCAGATAAAGGGATATGTGTACTCGAACCAGGCTGCTTGAACTATGGACCTGCAGAATTCAGGCACAACTATCATACGTTTTAGGCTACCAAATATGATTTTTTTATGCTGAATTTTATACCACACCTTACTAACAACATTTCTAGAGACATATAAAAGTTCTAGCTTATTCCTGTAGGTGAGTAATGAGAAACATCATGGGTGAACGACTGTTCATATTTCATTACTTTCTGAACACAATCATAGTTAGTCTATCATCTCTAGTCCTTAACGATGTCCGATTATGTTCAAATTTTTATTGCATCCGTAAGACTGAAAGAAGTTCTTGGTGCTAAAACTTCATCATATTCCAACGGCTGAATCGCAAGATATTGGCCGAATACGAAGCGCATAAATGTTAGGTTTACATGACTAACCACCTTTGAGCCTGTAGATATCTATCTAGTGATGTGGGCAATATCAATCAACACCACAGCATGAAAAATTTAACACAAATATCCATTAAAGTAGTAAGAACGTGGTAAGTGATGGAAACTCCCAAAGTTTGAAAATTAGGCTAACCTAGAACCCGAAAAGAATTGATTCAAATCCATAAGTCATCGTATAGTCTTGATAATTACTTAACCTTGCTTAGAATTTAGTGAGGAGTTAATCACCAAAGAAACATATTGATCAAAGATGTATCAATGGAATAGGTCAGATAATATTTCAACAATAAAAAAAATCAAGAATGATAAGTGTAGGTGTAGATTATCCACAGGTCTAGGTGGCAACATCTTAAGATGTGATGTACCCAAGAAGGAAGAAGCGAGAAGCATGGAATAGAGACTGGCAGGCGCGAGGATTCAGGAATCACGTGGGTCGGACATGATCACTCTACGGCTGTCGGACAAGACTTGACCCAGACCTCTGATAAAGCTGACAGACGAGACGTATTTGGTCAAACGAGGAGAGTTAGTCAAAGATATGAGAAGATACGTGTCATATCATCCATCCATAAGGGGCGACAGGATTGGAAGGGCGACATCGCACCAAGAGAAAACCTAAAAGGATCGGCTCGGACGAGAGGCTGTTAAGGAACCAAACTATATCGTCCATATTCACAGAAGAAGAGACGATGCGAGCGGGACCGACAACAGGATTTCAAGATAGATGTATTGTGACCAGCACCATAGTTTGGTTGTATGTAGCTTCCCCTATAAATAGAAGAACTTGTATTCGCACAAAAGGGAAAGAGAGTAGAGAATTAGTTCATTGGGTAAGGAAGAGAGTTCAACTCGGAGAGTGTCACCATTGTAACACCTTGAAGCAATAAGATTCATCCTTTCACCCCCGTGGACGTAGGTAATCATACCGAACCACGTATATCCTTCAGTCTATTGTTAAGCTCTTACTTTCACTTGCATGAGAAGAAGATTTCTACCATTTGGATGTAGTTTGTAGTAAAATGCATCTACATTCTGGCGCCGACTAAGGGGATCCGACTAAGATCTCCAGATACCTTGCCTAAAAGGCCTTCAGAGACAATCAAAAGCTCCTGAATACAAGTTTAAGTGTTGTAGTTGAAGCTAAGATGAACTCTGTTGGCCGAAACCGCCTATTTCTTATTGTTTTGAGTCATTTAGTGTACATACAAAGTTAAAGCAGTAGCAACGTCTTTACAAGGTATAGTAGAATTATCGTTTCTTAGCCCACAAACGGTTTGATCAGCAGAAAATCTCCATAAGCTCACCGGCGATCAACAACACAGGTTAGGAGCTAGGTTGAGGATCTGCTGATAGGAGAAATGTCTGTTCACGATGGCTGAGCGAATTTTAGTGGTAAATAAGTTGTTTTTTTGTTGCGGTACAAAGTCTGTGTGCTTAGAACTACAAAAGGTTAAGTTTAAGGTGTCTTTTGCATGATAAGCTGCCAATGTTGAGCTTCCTGTCGTGGAAGTCGTGTTCTAGATGTTTCTTTAGTAAGAAAAATTTGTTTTCAAGTTCCTTTTTTTGCGTTCGTACCCTTGCTTCGTTGATCGAAAACAACCCATGTTGTCTGGTCAGAAAAAAAAGGGAGAAAAATCTTGTCCGGCGATGATGTCTAGCCGTAGGACAATTCGTCGAGAGAATCCAGGGAAGATGGCCATGATGAGATTTTGAGGAAATAATAACAATAGAGATTTGAGTTGATTTTTGAACCTACACGCCGTATTATTCAATCATCACTTGCATGAGTGTAATGATTTGGAACATATAGGATGAAGGACAAACTAGCTTAAATGCGGAGGTCAAGTACTGAAGGCGACGTCGTACGGAAAGATAGTGACATAGCGTAAACTCTGCCACAACGTCAGCATATAGTCAAAATAGGGTAGATAGGCAGAACCCATTTGAAACCGGAGTAGGATTTGTGTCAGCAAGCTCTGGCGTAGTAACAATTTTTGTGTCAGTAGAATATATTTCACCCTGTTGAACGTTTATCTACAATACAAGGTCAAAGTAAGGTGTTCTTTGTATTTGCTGACGTAGGTAGGGATGATACTCGGCTCAACACGCGCCACACCCGATGGCTAGTACTTCAGGGACGGGAAGGATGCTAAGGAATCGTACAGTTACTAGCGGCACTATGCAGGCAGGGGTAACTGGGTCGAGGAAAGAAGACAGTCGACAACCACCGCCCGAGGAATCTCGTGCAGCTACACGAGGCATGACAACTGTTGACGAGGAAGTGGATCTTGGGCGAGATGATGGCACCCTACCCTTAGACCAGGTTATCTTGACCCAGAGGAGAGTTGACCAAGTTGATGGACTTACAGCTTCAGATACGGAGGACGGTGAGGAAGCACTTGCAGCACAAGCCCAGAGACAAAGAGCAAGGAAACAAGCTGAGTACCAGGAAGCCTTAGGAAGAGAGCAAGAGCGTCTCAGGCAGATTCAGTTGGGGCGAGGAGCAGCTAGCAACGTCGTCCCTGCACCTATCCGGGCAACTGGTCATGCGACTGGTCCGATACTACCCCCACCATAGCCGTCGATACCATTACCGTCTCGGCCGCACCACCCTAATGGACATTATAGTCATGAAATCACATACCCGGCGTTATTGGCCATCTTGGAAAGTCAAAGGAGACAAGAAGCGGCATTAAGAGAACTCCAGCAACGAAATCTCACCCTAGAATTTGAGAATTATCAGTTGAGGAATCAGCAAACCAGGTCAAGAGGATCTTCCAGCCGAGGAACGTCGAGTAATCATGACCGATCAGGTTAACCACCTATGACTGGGCCGAGACGATCCCCCATACCCTCTCCACAGGGATATGGACCACCCGAGGACTCGTCTACTGATGAAGAAAGGCGAGGAAGGGACGGGAGACAGGACAGGGCGACAGAAGCTAAACTCAAAGAGTTGGAGGCAAAGATTAATGAGCTATCGGGAAGCAGCGAAGAGAACAAATTGGCAGAGATTATGAGCGAGGCCGAGAAGATACCTTTCTCCCAAGAACTTGAACAAATGTCATTTCCACCAAAGTGTACCTTACCTACATTTCCCTCCAGATTCGATGGAATAGGAGATGCGGTGGAGCATCTAAAAATGTATACCATGTCATTGATCCAATGGAAAAAACAACGCGGTAGTCATGTGCAAATTCTTTCCGGCAAGTTTGGAGGGCGAAGCGAGATATTGGTTTTATTCACTTCCGCCTGGATCGATCGACGGTTACGATGAGGCCTTTCTTGAAACCTATATGCATAACAGTCGACCTCGGCCTAGAATGAACAAACTGTTCACCCTCGCCCGGAGGTTCAGGGATCCCTTGAGAACCTTGACCGATAAGTGGAGGAAACTGTGTATTGAAATTGGAAAAGTACCGGTAGATCAAGCTATCTTCGGATTCAAAAACGCATTGGGAAGATCGGACCCCATATGGATAGCCATGTTCTCAGAAAAACCAAAAACCTTAAAGGATATGCGAAGAATGCAAGAACATTTTATCGCCCTAGAAAAAATTCAATCGAGAGATAGGGGGTACAAGAAGCTAGTGCTGAAGCTGGTACTGAGGCTAAAACGATTATGAACGACCCTGTTAGGAATCCCGAGAAGAGATCAGACCCTCCACCGAGGAGCGGTGAGAAGAAAGAATGGGTGGCCAAAGGGAAGAGGCCGAGGGTGAAGCCCGATCATATACCCCTTTGAACGCTCCTTTGGAGGAAGTATTCAAGGAAGTCGAGAAGAGGAACGATATCAATTACCCAGCGTCAAGGGGAGTCCAGTTCAAAGAAACCAAGAATCACCCCGAGTACTGTCACTACCATCAGTATAGGGGCCATTCCACTAACAATTTTTGGGAAGTGAAGGATATCGTTCAACATCTCATCCGAGATGGATACCTGAGACAGTTCGTCCGACATCCAACTCAGCCGACAGCAACACCCAATGCGCCGGTTCATCAAGTTCGCATTGATAGGTCAACTCAATTAGTAAATACCATCTCACACTCATCTATGCAAGACTACACTCTCGGGCCAGTAATCACTTCAAGAATTCACAAAAGGGATCGCGATGGCAAGGAAATATTCAGCGTAGCCAAGACCTTACCGATGAAACCATATATGATGCAGCCTATTTCGTTCTCGGCCAAGGATGTCCCACAAAATGGGCAAGCACATAGTGATACCTTGGTCATCACACTACTGATTGAGGAGTGGGGAGTAAGAAGGATTCTCGTGGATAGCGGAAGCTCAGTCGAGGTGTTATTCTACGACACGTTCAAGAGAATGGAGCTGTCGGAAGACATCCTCATCCCCTCAACATATCACATCTACGGCTTTAATGGGACGGTAAACATTCCTAAGGGCGAGGTAAATTTGAGGATTTCAGACGGTGGGGGCTACCTTGACACACTAACCACTTTTTGTGTGGTCGACGTCGCCTCGCCTTATGAAGCAATTATCGGACGTCCGTGGATCGCTGGGATTAAAGGGGTGGCATCGGAATATCATCTGAGATTAAGGTTCCCAACCTACAAGGGAGTAGCTGAAGTTGTAGGTGACTCCCAAGAAGTGCGACAATGCATGCAGGTTGATGCCGAAATTAATGAAGGTCGGCGAGCTGGACAAAGGCGGGAGAAGAACAAAGCCAAAGAAGTTAAGGCTGCAGAAGAATTGGAGGATGCTATTTCACAAGCGGTCATGGTGTACGAGACTCAAGAGAAATACCCTTTATAGAAATTAAAGGAAACGACTCCGTTCAGGGAACCTAAATCTAATTTCTCGACAGTTGAGACGACTCGAGAAGTGAATTTGGGGGCGGTTGAGGAACCAAAGATAGTAAGAATCGGGACACTACTCTCGGATGAACAAGAAAGTCAACTCATGACAGTGTTAAAGGAAAACTTAGACGCGTTCGCTTGGGAAGTACACGATTTAGAGGGTATTGACCCGGAGGTTTGTTACCACCACTTGAAGATTGATCCGAGGTTCAAACCAGTTAGACCAAAAATAAGGCGGATCGCACCAGAGTTACAGGCAACGGTTGAGGCCGAGCTAAAGAATCTACAAGAGTCCGGGATAATCAGGAAATCCCATTACCCGCAGTGGATATCTAATATGGTTGTGGTACCAAAGAAAAAAGGAGGAGTCAGGATATGTATTGATTTTACTGACTTGAACAAGGCCTGCCCGAAGGAAAGATTTCCTCTCCCAAGCATAGACCAACTTGTAGAATCAATAGTTAGATATGAGGCGATGACATTGATGGATGGATACATAGGCTACAACCAAATACCGTTGGCACCCGAGGATCAGGAACATACTTCCTTCTTCACACCCAGTGGGCTGTATTGTTATACCAAGATGCCATTTTGACTTAGGAACGCTGGTGCTACATATCATAGATTGGTAGGAGACATGTTCGAAGACAAGATCCATGACACCATAGAAGTTTACGTGGACGACATGTTGGTCAAAAGCCGCCGAGCTAAGGATCACGTCCGAGACCTTAGCGAGATTTTTCGAACGATGAGGAAACACAAGATGAAGATTAATCCCTCCAAGTGCGACTTTTGGGTTACATCGAGGAAATTCCTAGGATACATCATTTCCCCCAGAGGGATAAAAGCAGATCCCAAGAATGTTAGTGTTGTCTTAGAGATGCCATCTCCCACGACAGTAAAGGATGTGCAGAAGCTAAATGGTTGTATAGCGGCATTGGGGCAATTTGTGTTACGGTCGTCGGACAAATGTAAAACCTTTTATGACATTCTGAAGAAAGGGGAAAAGTTTCAATGGACAGATGTTAGCGAAGAGGCCATTCAGAATATCAAGTTACACCTAGCCAGCCTCCCGGTTCTGCAGAGGCCCGAGCCGACAGAAATTCTTACCCTATACTTAGGGGAGACACCATACGCCATTAGTGTAGTGTTGGTTAGGACGGAGGGGAATGCGGAGAAGCCGGTGTATTTCACTAGCAATACACTAAGTCCGACTGAGAAAAACTATACAAGAATGGAGCAAATGGTACTTGCACTAGCTTTCGCCGCTTCTAAACTCCGAACCTACTTTCAAGATCATCGCATACGAGTGCTCACCAAATCACCTATCGAAGCAGTCTTGGACAATGCAGGGCGATCAGGGAGAATCTCTAAATGGGGAGCCTTAATCAAACAATATGATGTGGTGTACGAGATGAGGACGACGATCAAAGGACAGGTAGTGGCCGACTTCCTAGTAGACTTCCCACTAAGCGATGAAGACGAGGTTGAAGACATACCTGGGATAATGGAAGAACGAGAAGAGCCTACTAACCTATTAGCAGCCAGTAGTCCAACACGATGGGAAGTTTTCGTCGATGGGGCATCAAACAAAGAAGGGGCAGGCCTTGGGTTAGTCTTCACCACGTCGAAAGGAAGAAAGATAGTGCACTCGTTCAGGCTAGAATTCAAAGCAACAAACAATGTCACCGAGTATGAAGCGACAATCCACGCCTTACGGATAATTGTCGAAATGGGGCTGCATGAGGTTCACTTGACTAGTGATTCACAGTTGGTGATTCAGCAGATTACGGGAAAATATGCGACACACGACCCCGTGTAGCAAAAGTATTAGGAGCTCGCCTAATTTTACATCAACCATATACCAAGCATTAAGTTCCGTCACATTTGTATAAAAGATAACAGGCATTCAGACGCTCTATCTGACATCGCCTCACAGCTGGTAGACCCGAGCATAGAGGGCATTCGTGTTATGAGGCTCCTTACTCCCTCAATCCCAGAAACACCGAACGTACGGATCGATGTGGCTATTAACACAGCCGATCAATATAAAGAGGGCAATTGGAGAAACCCGATACACTAATACTTGGAAATAGGCGAGCTACCCAAGGGTCGACCCGAGATGAATAAAACCAGGAGTAAGTCGGGCGCCTACGAGCTAAGAGAAGGGATCTTATATAGGAAATCCTACTTAGGTCCACTTTTACGATGCCTAAGTAGAGAGGAGGGCCACGTAATTTTGCATGAGTTACACTATGGAGCCGCCGGAAACCACATCTTGGGGAGAAGCTTATCGGCCAAGGCAAAGATAATGGGTTATTTTTGGAGGTACATAAACGAAGATGCAAAGGAAATGGCGAAAGCTTGTGAAGAATGTGAACGGTTTGGAAATAAAATACAGGCACCAGGAGTACCTTTAAACTCTGTTATAAGCCCATGTCCCTTTGCCAAATGGGGGGTAGACATTGTCGGACCGTTACATGTAGGAACAGGCCAGAGGAAATACTTGATTGTGGCCAAGGATTACTTTACCAAATGGGTAGAGGCAGCACCACTAAGGCACATCCGAGACAAAGATGTCTTCAAGTTCATCTGGGAGCATATCATTTGCCGCTTTGGGATCCCAGCAGCTATCGTCTCCGATAATGGTAAACAACTCCAAGGGGAAAATATTGATCTTTTGTTCAATACGTATAACATCAGGAAGAGTAAAGCTATACCCATTTACCCCCAGAGTAATGGGAAGGCCAAGATCACTAACAAAGCAATCGCCGACAACATGAAAACAAAATTGGATGGGGAATATGGTAACTGGTGCGAGGAGCTGTACAACGTTTTATGGGCATACAAAACCACACGTAGGGAAGCTACAGGGTTCTCGCCGTTCATGTTTACTTACGGAACCGAGTCGATTCTACCAACAGAAGGAATGATCACCACTACTAGGACAAAAGCTTGGAGGCGAAACGTCTCGTCTGATCTAATTTTGGCAAAACTCGACGATTTGGAAGAAACAAGGGATATGGCGCTACAAAAAATGGAAAACTATCAAAGGAGGTTACAGCGAGAGTACAACAAGCGTGTTCGTCCAAGAGAATTCTAACCAGGGCAGCAAGTACTAAAATTTCTGGCCGAATGGGTGCGAGACAAAAAGGGCGGAAATCTAGCACCAAAGTGGGGTGGGCCGTATATAATTGCGTCTAAGACAGGCGAGGGATCGTATCGACTTCTGAGACTCAATGGAACAAAAGAGCCCAAACCCTGGAACGTCAAGTATCTGAAGCTTTACCACCCCTGAAGGGAGGTGCGGAGAAAAGGTGAGCATACTTGTCTTCTATTTCTATAAAACCGTGAGGGGTATGAAATAGGGCATGAGCGACTAATGGTCATTCGTACTCGGGGCAATGACAGTGAGGAAGTGCCGAGGTGACTTGCAATCGAATGGTCATTCATACTCGGGGCAAAGCCAGTGTGGAAGTACCGAGGTGACTTACACTCGAATGGGCATTCGTACTTGGCGCAAATCCAGTGTGGAAATGCCGAGGTGCCTTACAGTCGCATGGCTATTCGTACTCGGGGCAGTGGCAATGTGCAAGTGCCGAGGTAGCCTAAGGGTTCTGGTGGTTGGAAACCAGTTCCACAGGCTGACAAGACGCGAGGTCTTCTCAGCTAGGTGGCCTACTTATATTTGAAAGGTCGCCCCCATCACAAGTGGCTGTGACCACTTGCCCGAGATTGGTTGGTCGATAACCGCTCGGGGAAATCAAACCTAGAATTATGTTGACTAGTACCCTTCCACTGAATCCAAGAGATAGTGATGAGATACCCCAATAAGGATATGGCATTGGGCCAGATGACCCTCCTTGTTGGATGTGTTCGACAGAAAAGGTTAAAATACTAACATACATGATCAACAATTGCAGGAACGATATACAAAACAAATGTTATAGCGACAGCGTCATACGCCAATTAAGGAAGCACGAAAAGCGTCATAAAACCCCACAAAGTGGAAAGTATAACAGGAATAAAAGGAACAACACCGGCGACGCAGCACCCCCTTTTAAACAAACAAGCAGTGTATCAGAAATAAAAGGGGAAGAGATGTTCAAAGCGATTTACAACCCAGGATAAAGGGAAACTTAGTGGCGCAGCACCCCCCTCTTTAGCGCGATCTCGCGCCGCTTATTCTCCACATACTCAGCAATACCCGACTGGACCTTCTTGTCTATCTCCTTTTCATGGGCGACGCGTTCATCCTCAACCTGTTGGGTACGCTGCAAATTGGCTGCCTCTGCCTCGGACAACTTGGTGCCAAAATCTTCCTCGACCAGCTTCAACCGTCGGACCTCCAGATCCAATTCTTGAGAACATTTTTGCTCGGCTACAAAATCACAACAACACAGGATTATTCATTGGATATGGTTTAGCAATTTCACAAGAACAAAAAATAATCTAATCCTAAGGAGCTTCCTCAACATATCTCCTACGAGACCTGAAAGGGCCGGTAACACTGACTGAAACGATTCTACCGACTTGGACAACTCATCCTCGGACTTGGAAAATTTCATGGTTAGCTCGTTATAGCATTGCTCATTGAATTCGTTATTGGGGCAGTACTTCTTATGATCACTCCACTCGTCCATTAAACGATTGCGCGACACTTGGAGCACTGACAGCTGCGACCTACTCTATTCTAGTTCACCCACCATTTTGTCAAATTCACCCACTTTGCCCAGCAGATCCCTATTAGCTCGCTCCACTACATATTTATCCCTCAAAATTCGTCGACGGTCTTTGTGAAGATCTCGGTTCTGTAATTGTAAAGAGTCTACCTGCTATTCTAGGTTTGTGGCCAAGGCAGTTTTCTCAGCGGAAAGGCATTGAGAAGAACCCAAATGAGCCCGCAAGTTGTCTATTTCTTCAAGGGCATACTCAAACTGACGATATTGGTCTAATTCAACTTGAATTTTTTCGATCTCCTCAGCTTGGCGATCTATTTTCCCATCCTTGTTTGCTATTCGCCGACGAAGATTCTCCACTAAATCCTTTTCAATATCCCACTTCCTCTTCATGATCATAAACTCCGAAGAAGCATCTAAACCTATACTAGCTATCTCGGCTATCAGAAGGACACTTGACTCAGGATACTGGCACGATAAACTCAATCAACATAAGTTAAGGTTTATATAATTGTAACACACCTTGAGCATCAGCGAGTTTAATTTCTAGCTCGCGCGCACGACTCTTCTCGTTCTGCAATTGCAGTTGGAGAGATTCCACCAACTGCCTTTCCCTACGACGATTGGTGGCATCCAACCGTACCTGATTAAGGATCTGATACAAGTAAACAAGTTATAATGGCAAGCGATAATCAGGAAAATATTAAGGGGTGGGGCATCGCCTAGACATACAGAATCACTCACCACCGTATCAAGAGTCTGAGCAATATCATTATAAAGCGGCACTGCACCGAGCATTTTTTCATCAGTATACGCTCCAAAGTCAGGGGAAGTGAGCGCTCCAAGAGAGTTCAGAATAGGTCCAGAGACGGTAAAGGAGGTTTCAACATTAGACGAAGACCCATCAGTGATCTGGGGCAGACGAGGAAGTACTTCCAATTCTGAATTAACAGCCTTTCCCAACTCGGGCGTATTCATGGGCTCTTGTTTGTCGCCCATATCCTTCCCATCGCCCTTATCGTCCGAGAAATCCTCGCCGAATATGTCATCTTCATCGTGAATATCGATGATAGGCTTCTGCCTCGGCTGCGGCTTAGTAACAACATGCTTGCCTCTAGCGGGATTACGCCTAAGAGGTTGAGGATCAATTTCATGCACATCGGACCCACCGGCTTCATCATCATCGTGCCAAGGAAATTTCTGCACAAGGCTTCTCGTCAGAACATGTAAAGGAAAAAAACAGGGGAAAGTACATGTACTTATAATAAAATCATTGTGTTTGTTACCTTCTTCCGGTCTTCCTCAACCCTTGTGCCAGCACCCATCTTTCTCGACGATGCGGCGGCCTTGGTAGAGTCGCCCTGAGACTTTAATGACAATAAATAACCAATTGGCGTCAAAACTAACAAGCTAGAAATGGAGGAAAGCATAAGGAGACACATACTTTATCAGCCTTATCATCATTAACCACCCAGAAAGGATAGGGCTCGACGGGAAATGGAGGCGACGGGAAGCTACCATGTAAAATGGGCCCTCGGACAAGAAGTGGAACTCGGGGATAAATTGGATCATTGGTATGACGGGGTCACCTGTTAGAACCTTGGCCCATGGGATCGGCATCCAGTATCATCCTTTCAACATTCTTAGGCATAGTTTTGTGACGATGAGGACTAGCAGCAAAACCAGCAAGGTCACCATTGGTTGAAGTACTGGATCGATAGTTGATAAGGAAATTGGCAACGATATATTCTAGAGCATCCTCGGGCTTATAGGTCGACCAGTCGGCAGTGGATCCATGACCATCTCGGCGATCCCTCCACTCGTCCATAATCCGAAAAGTGTTGCCAGTCCACTGAGCCATAGCACGATAAGGCTTGAGCTGGGAGAGAATCTCGTAGTAGAAAGGGCTATCAGGATTGTACAAAGGGAGATGGATGCCCAGCTCCAGCTGTCCTTGAGTGATAACCACACATTCAGCCGACTTCTCGTACTTCTCCATGTCGGACTTCCTCAAGGTGCTGTTTTGGCCCGAGATCAGGGTAACTTCGTAGTTTTGAAGATCGTACATCTCTTTCAACTGCTCAATGAATTCTTCATCAGAGAGATCTTTCACCCTTTTCTCGGACCTGCACGAAATAGAAGAAGAATCGTCAGGAAAGATATATTTTATGGCACGATCATCGTACTTATAAGGGCTATCAAATGAAAATAGGTAAGCAAGGGAAAAAACATCAATCTCGGGAAAAACGTCATCAACACACCTTTTCTCAGTCATTGAGGGAGAAGAAGCCATGGATGTGAGTAGTGCAAAACTCAAAAGCTGGTGAAGAAGGTTGGGACGACGGAAACGTAACCACATCAACTATAGCACTCGGTGATGAAGATGTGAAGGAGGAGAATAAAAAATACAAGGGCTCACATAGGCAGAAAGTGATGAAGAAACTCAGAAAAAAAGGTTGCAGCGGCTGGAAATTGAGAAAATGGTGAAGTAGAAGAAAGAGAATAGGAAAATGGGGTATTTAAAAGAAGAAAGAGGCGTGACCGGCTCCGACAATTACAGGTCATAAATGGAAGTTAATGGGGGACTACATGGCGGAAATCGCGGCATGAACGGGGACGTGGGAAGATGGGACGACTTTCTTCCACTTGTGCCTACCACACGAGCGAAAGAATGGGCATAAATATAGGTGTAGATTATCCACAGGGCTAGGTGGCAACATCTTAAGCTGTGATGCACCCAAGAAGGAAGAAGCGAGAAGCATGGAATAGAGATTGGCAGGCGCGAGGATTCATAAATCACGTGGGTCGGACATAATCACTCTACAGCTGTCGGGCAAGACTTGACCCAGACCTCTGATAAAGCTGACAGACGAGACGTATTTGGTCAAACGAGGAGAGTTAGTCAAAGAGATGAGAAGATACGTGTCATATCGGCCAGCCAAAAGGGGCGACAGGATTGGAAGGGCGACATCGCACCAAGAGAACACCTAAAAGGATCGGCTCGGACGAGATGCTGTTAAGGAACCAAACTATATCGGCCATATTCACAGAAAAGGAGACGATACGAGCGGGCCCGACAACAGGACTTCAAGATAGATGTATTGTGACCAATACCATAGTTTGGTTGTATGTAGCTTCCCTTATAAATAGAAGAACTTGTATCCAAGAGAGGTAGGTTGTAATTTGGAGAGAGAGAGAGACTTGTAATCGCACAAAAGGGAAAGAGAGTAGAGAATTAGTTCATTGGGTAAGGAATAGAGTTCAACTCAGAGAGTGTCACCATTGTAACACCTTGAAGCAATAAGATTCATCCTTTCACCCCCGTGGACGTAGGTAATCATACCGAACCACGTATATCCTTGTGTCTATTGTTAAGCTCTTACTTTCACTTGCATAAGAAGAAGATTTTTACCCTTTGGATGTAGTTTGTAGTAAAATGCATCTACAATAAGTTTCACTTACCTTCCATGCAATCAACTACAAAATCAACAAGAAATCCAGCGATTTCCGATCTCAAACCCAATCTAGTTTACCTTTAAGATTATACTTAGTCTTGGGGTTTTGAAGCTATTGACTAGTAAGAAGATAAGTGATCTTTGGCAGTACATTAAGATTTCTAATCTAAACTCATTTGATTTCACTTTTATTTGATAACCCATTTTCCGAATTAAAGGATTGCAATAATCAGGGACAAATTGAATAAAAAACTGATTAGCTCCTTAGGTCAAAATGATATTGAACTTAAACTCAAATGAGGAAAAATAAAAATATCCAGCTCGATTAACAATCTAGTGCATAAATTTTACACGAAGAAATAATCTCTTACTTAACAATCAGCCCAAGTCACTTGCATGCAGAAATCGGAATTTGGAGATGGAAGAAATGGAACCAGAAGGATGAAGTTCTCCTACCTCCATTCACTTAATCCGCTTCAAAATAAGCAAGGGAATCACAACACCATCAACTTTGATGGATTTTCTGAGCTCAACCCCTCATTGATTTCTCTTGCTTCGTTTATGTCTTTTTGAAAACGAAAAGGGAAAATTGTTTCTGGCATCTCCTACATTCGTACCATGGCTTGATGTACACTTGTTCCTAAGGTTTTGATTTCCTTTCAAGATGGAGCTGAGAATATAATTTTCCAGAGAAGGTTCAGAGAAACAAAAGAAAAGAAAAACCAAAAGAAAAGAGGAAGCCCCCTTGAGTTCTCCTCTCCATATCTTATATCCCTAACTCTTGGTATCCTATATTCTTAACAGGTCCAACGATAAACACGTGGAGGGCTGCATGATGATCTATTTAGGCACCCTAATTTTGGTTAAAAAGTGCATTCCAACTACAACAACCCTATTTTGGATTTAGGCAGACTTATTCTCATAAAAGCATCCTTCTTTAAGGTTGCCTAATAAAGATATTGTGATTTTCAACTCAAATGCTTTGAACGGAAACCGAGAAAAAGGCACGGAGTGTCACACCATTTACCCCTAAAAAAAAGAACTTTATCCTCAAAGTTCAAAAAAAAACTTAGAAATAAAGAGACTTACCTGTTGTCACTGCACGAGTAGAAGAATGGTGAGTTCCAAACGCACATTCCCGTCTGAACCAGAACCGCTCTGATACCAACTTTGATAGACCAGAGAATTTTTGCTTCCAACGGGTCGGGTTACGACCCACTTGGCAAACTCCGACTCTCTGATATGTCATTCAAGAAACTAGACTTTCAATTTTTTCAGACCAATTCAGTTTTACCAAGCAAATGAAATGAATCACCTTATGATCATCTCCAAGCGAACACCGGGGTTCACAAACTGAGATTTTGCTGAACAGAAACCTCGATCAAGGGTCATGTAAATGTCAAGATTGTCAGAGTCGTTATGGATACCAGCCACCATCGGCCAGTGCCAATGGTCTTCCGGGTAGCCACCGAGGTGGTGGGGTGCCCCAGTGGGCCTGACAACACACTCCGTATCGACGGGTGAGGAATGGCCAGTGCCAATATCAGGGTAGTTCTGGTTACCAGCCATCATTGCCGCAACGATCTTCAGGGTAGCCACCCATAGGTGGGGTGCCCCAGTGGCCTGACAATATGTGCCACTTAGGCCTGACAATATCACCGTCCCAGACGGTTCATACAGATATAGTGGGGGTGCCAATTACGGCCTAGCAGGTGGTATGAACTGCCTTGCAGTAACCATTCCTCGCTAGATGGTGTGAAGTGCCTTAAAACGACAACAACCATCCCTTTTCAAATGATATTAGTTATCTCGCACGATAATAACCATTTCCTAACTCACTAGCCGAGGCAGATGATATGAATTACCTCGAACGGTAATAACCATCTCTTGTCTCACTGGCTGTATAGTTATCAAATGGTATGAATTATCTCGAAGAGGCAATGGTTATCTCATTATTAGGTAGTATGAACAGCCAGTACTGCAACTACCTTTTACCAAAACATTTTATAAACTACTAGGGTTGAAATCATGTCCGAATAGATGGTATGAACTGCCAAGCAGCAACCAACACTTCAGATGATATAAACAACCTTGCATAGTTGTGCTGAACCGCATAGCGGCTGCCTACGTACCCTCTCCGTTGCTCGAAGAGATCAAGCACGACTGTAGTTTATCAACTCTTTATTTAGATAATATGAACTACCCTTGGTGGTAGCAATTATCTCTTATGACGGATAGTGTGAACTGTGTAGCAGCAACTATCTCTGACTTACCACTTTACCATCATTATCATTTTGAACAACTTTGGCGAGTACGAATAAATACCATTATGTTAGACTCAAGGTGAACAACACATTCAAAATTTCAAAATCAGTCCACAATTTAAAAGAATACAAAAGCCATGCCACCACAGTTACAATATGTAGAGAGCCGACACGTAGAAATAAATGGAAATGATATAAGGGAATCGGGAGATAGATAAGTGTACACAATCCACATTTAGGACAACAACTAATACATCTGAACCAAAAATCATAATTGCGTCGACATCATACTGGATAGTCTCTACTACATAAATACTATGCTCAAAAGCAACTCAGTCAGTTTCAATCCAATAGACCATGATACCTTTCCACACTACTAAAGTTTTATAGAACGAGTAAGATACTAATAAAAGTTTTTTAAGGATATGTTTACATAAATCAAATTATAAATTAATCAAGCATTACACCCATCACTACATTAACCAATACCATTTGGATTAGCCCACAGGGTATACAAATCGAACCATTAAGAAAATAGAAATGAAACAATTAGTGCCAAGAGTTTTAGCTGCACAATGGAGTACTCTTAACCATTTAGGGAAGCTAAACTTCACCCATTTCAGTATTAACTTGGATTAGTAGAATAACATTTAGTCCCCATGCTCGAGTTTCACCACAAAGTTAACAAGAAATTATGTGGAAATGAGATGGTGCACACAAATAAGGTAATGAGATGGTACAAAAACAATTTCAACCACACCAAATGCATCTCTAATAGCTGAATTAAAGAATTCAATGAGATAGCGAGAAAACCAAGGTTGTACATGATTTCTGATTACAGAATCGGTTATGATTTAACCAACCTTTTTTCAGTATCTAATGTTATCCGATCGTCGTACTTTTTTTCAGAAGCTATGACTTATAGAACTAAAGCATATCTAAGGGTGCACACGGTACGGTTCGGCTCGGTTCTTGCCGAGGCCGAGTACCTGTACCTCCCTAGTCTCGGTTCCAAAATTTTAGACCGGTACCTGTACCTTGTACCTCGGTTCCGATACCATTTGGTACCGGTACGGTATCGGTACTTTCTCAAGTCATGAATCCTGGCCGCTCAAGACCGGTGATTTTTTTCCGTGAGTTGAACACATTGAAAGATGCAGCTCATTATTCACTTAATTACTTCTCATGTTCATGTGGTCTTAAGCACCGACGCATGTATATCAGCTACGCGGACCGAGCAAATTCTTACTGGACAGGATACTTCACTAGTAGACCTACTTTGAAACGCTATGTCAGGGTGTTGAGTGGTTACTATTTGGTAAGCTATGTCTATTTTTCTTCACACATTTATTTTGAATTCTGTAACCTTGGTTGCTTGCTTATAAGTAGTTTTCGATGTATATTCTCAGCAGCAAGGAAACTGGAATTCTTTAAAGGGAGGAATAAATCAAGGCCTAATACGGATAGTTTAGCAGATGCATTGGCAATTGCTCAGCATCATGATGCAGTTAGCGGAACATCGAAGCAGCATGTAGCTAACGATTATCAATGGGTTATGTGGAGGGTCCTCCTTCTGTATAGGGATACACAAGCCTTCCTTCACTCTAGTCCAGGTTGTTTCACTAGCTGCTGCTGCGGTTATACTCTTCACTATCATCATATGCTTATGCAAACTGCTGGTTCGGGGACTAAAAGACGAACTCCGTTGTAAGTATTTAAGATTTAATCTACTTCAAATCAGTTATTTAAGATGCTAAGCTTTACAATTAATCTAACACAGCAAAGAAGAGGAATGGTACTTTACTGCCATTTACATACAGAGAATTACAGACTGTTACTCGGTACATTCGTTCCGGGATGGCACGGGACTTGTATTGGACCGTGTACTTGTACCCCCCAGGGTCCGGTTCCTATTTTTTGGACCGGTACCTGTACCCCTTCCTCGTTTCGGTACAAAAATAGGTACGGTTCCGGGACGGTCCGGCGGTCCGACTCGGTTCCTGTGCACCCTTAAGCATATCCAAAATTTACAGCATTCTAAAGGTCAGATAAAGGGATATGTGTACTCGAACCAGGCTGCTTGAACTATGGACCTGCAGAATTCAGGCACAACTATCGTACGTTTTAGGCTACCAAGTATGATTTGTTTATGCTGAATTTTATACCACACCTTACTAACAACATTTCTAGAGACATATAAAAGTTCTAGCTTATTCTTGTAGGCGAGTAATAAAAAACATCATGGGTGAACGACTGTTCAGATTTCATTACTTTCTGAACACAATCATAGTTAGTCTATCATCTCTAGTCCCTAACGATATCCGATTACGTTCAAATTTTTATCGCATCAGTAAGACTGAAAGAAGTTCTAGGTGCTAAAACTTCATCATATTCCAAAGGCTGAATCGCAATATATTGGCCGAATACGAAGCGCATAAATGTTGGGTTTACATGACTAACCACCTTTGAGCCTGTAGATATCTATCTAGTGATGTGGGAAATATCAATCAACACCACAGCATGAAAAATTTAACACAAATATCCATTAAAGTAGTAAGAACGTGGTAAGTGATGGAAACTCCCAAAGTTTCAAAATTAGGCTAACCTAGAACCCGAAAATAATTGATTCAAATCCATAAGACATCGTATAATCGTGATAATTACTTAACCTTGCTTAGAATTTAGTGAGGAGTTAATCACCAAAGAAATATATTGATCAAAGATGTATCAATGGAATAGGTCAGAGAATATTTCAACAATAAAAAAAATCAAGAATGATAAGTTTCCCTTACCTTCCATGCAATCAACTAAAAAATCAACAAGGAATCCAGTGATTTCCGATCTCAAACCCAATCTAGTTTACCTTTAATATTATACTTAGTCTTGGGGTTTTGAAGCTATTGACTAATAAGAAGATAAATGATCTTTGGCAGTACATTAAGAGTTCTAATCTAAACTCATTTGATTTCACTTTTATTTGATAACCGATTTTCCGAATTAAAGGATTGCAGTAATCAGGGACAAATTGAATAAAAAATTGATTAGCTCCTTAGGTCAAAATGATATTGAACTTAAACTCAAATGAGGAAAAATAAAAATATCCAGCTCGATTAACAATCTAGTGCATAAATTTTACACTAAGAAATAATCTCTTACTTAACAATCAGCCCAAGTCACTTGCATGCAGAAATCGGAATTTGGAGATGGAAGAAATGGAACCAAAAGGATGAAGTTCTCCTACCTCCATTCACTTAATCCGCTTCAAAATAAGCAAGGGAATCACAACACCATCAACTTTGATGGATTTTCTGAGCTCAACCCCTCATTGATTTCTCTTGTTTCGTTTATGTCTTTTTGAAAACGAAAAGGGAAAATTGTTTCTGGAATCTCCTATAATCGTACCATGGCTTGATGTACACTTGTTCCTAAGGTTTTGATTTCCTTTCAAGATGGAGCTGAGAATATAATTTTCCAGAGAAGGTTCAGAGAAACAAAAGAAAAGAGGAAGCCCCCTTGAGTTCTCCTCTCCATATCTTATATCCCTAACTCTTGGTATCCTATATTATTAACAGGTCCAACGATAAACACGTGGAGGGCTGCATGATGATCTATTTAGGCACCCTAATCTTGGTTAAAAAGTGCATTCCTCCTACAACAACCCTATTTTGGATTTAGGCAGACTCATTCTCATAAAAGCATCCTTCTTTAGGGTTTGCCTAATAAAGACATTGTGATTTTCAACTCAACTGCTTTGAACAGAAACCGAGAAAAAGGCACAGAGTGTCACATCATCAATTCCAAATCATGTGCAAAGAAATCAAATATCTCTAAACTTATTAACAAGATGATTACGAACTACCCTTTTGTTCGAAATCAAAGAAAAATAAGATCAATAATATACAAGTATATAGCGCAAGATGAAATCAGAGCAAAAATTGAGAAGAATAAATCCCCATACCTCTTCTTGCTTTGAATAATCCACAGCTGAATTCCAAACATAGATTGGTTCATTTATTTCATAGATTTACATCAAAATCTTAACAGAATGAGTTCATTCGATTAAATAAACACTAAAAATTCAGGTAAACAAAAATTAGGTTGCTTTTTTGTTAATTCCTCCTCACCTTCTACAATCACATCCCCAGCAGCAACATCTTCACTGTTATTTCCAACCTCCTCTTATTCTCCGTCCTACAAATATCATAACTACAACCAAATCAAAAAAAACAAAAATTTATACCAACAAAAAAATAGAAAAAAAAACACTAATCGATCCACTTACCATAATATCCTCAGTTGGTTCATCCTCATATATGTGAGTTCTTAAAGCTCAAAATTACAGAAAATTGGAAACCCTAATTGCAAATTTCGGTGAAGAAGCGAACCTCTACTGGTTGGTTCTTTGAAACTATAGGAACTGACTCTTGATTAATTGAAGACGACGACCTCTAATAGATATGTTAGGGACTAGGGGTTAGGTGTATTGGATTTTGTAGATGGTTAGGGTTTGTTCTTTGCTTTTCTCAGATCAATGATGGCTAAGGGAAAAAAAATCAGAAGTTAAGAATTAGAAAAGAACATTTCAGAAACTAATATGCAGAGGGTTTGGTTTTTTTTGGAGGAACGAGATTAAGCGAGAGAGAAAGAAGAAGGAATCTGGGCTGAAGAGAGGGTTTGTGTTTCTCGGAGGAATGAGGTTGAGTGAGAGAGAGAAGAAGGAATGGGGGTTAAAGAAGAGATAAGGATGGGTTAGGTCAAAGGGGTGGAATAATTTTCATGCCAAAATTGTTTAACTCGACTTGGGCGAAAAAACAACAACTAGTGTTACTTGGCAAGCAGCCGACTGGCACGCCTGAAATACCCGTTGTTGCGATTCGCAACAAAGCACTCACGCTGCGAAATTCGCAACAACAACTCGTCGTTGTGAAACATTAGCAACAGAAATTAGCAACAAAAAATTAGCAACGACACTAATGATGTTGCTACTTTGGGTTGCTATATCCTTAAAATGGTGTAGTGATTCATGAATAACCAACCTAGTTAAAGAAATGCTCAAACATAAGAATACTTATGGAGTGCTAACTAAATAATCACACAAAATGATTAATTTAGTTCAATATACTCGACGTAAAATACCTTACGGAACACAACTAAGCTAATCACGAAAATAATCAACTTGGTTGTCTTGTGCTCAACATAAGTTACAATACGGAGTCCCACAGTAATACACACAAGATAGATCAGGGAAACTCAATTACTTCGGAATATACAAGGATTTATTCTATGTTTCCATCACTATTTGCACAATGACACACAATATACCTCATCCTTGGATCACAAAAGATTTTAACCTATCTTACACCAAAAATTGACAATATAGGCTTAACTTTTGTGTTTGTCAAAAGTCTATTAATCCTTTTATCAATACTTGCATATCAATTCACGAACGACTTTATTTTTGACAAAATATGGGACATTTAAGTTCACGGACGTAAACAACACATATCCCATAACAATATTGCAATATATAAAATTGAAAAGATTAATACTACAAAAATCATCTTCCAAACAAGTTTAGAATTTAAGCCAATAAATGTAAAAACAAGAAGATGAGAACATTAGATATAGCTATGTGTAATCACAATAATGGCTATTCCAAAACACTAGTTATTCTTCTAAATAAAATATAAAAATATAAGATTTACTAGGCACCAAGACAAACTCGTAATGCACATATAAGATGATTTGTCCTTAGAGGGTATAATCAATCTTTTTCCCCCGGATTTATACCAATAATAGCTACCAAAGGCGTATAAAAATATTTTCCAACAACATTCTTGTAAAAGCTATAAATTAGCTTAGAAGAGTAGAACTCCAAGAATCCAAGTGCCCAAGTTCAATAGAAGTGGAACAAGTGCAACGAAACGGAGCAAAATACTCAAAACAAGAGAAGGACAAATACCAATCTTAACTCATCCAAATTCAGGAATTCTCGTCTCCAATTTGAAGAGAATTCAAAGAGGAAGAGAATTCAAAAAGAATGAGTTCATTCCGAGTTCGGACGAAGAAGTTACGTCCAAAACAAGTCGACCGAATATCGAGGTCTACAGGCAAGTCCGCGAACTTACGGGTTTGTACACGAATTTTCAAGTCCGCGAACTTAAACTCCTGGATTTTGTTTTTAAAAGATGTTATCCATACCTGGTAGGTGTACCATCAAGACCAAACATCTCGAACTGCTATTTTCAAAACTTTAGGAGAATTCAGTCGAATTCTACATCCTTACCAAACATAATTTGTGTGCCCCAATTCTTGTGCTTCCCTCACGTATACGTAGCAGGGCATTCCTTGGTGAGGATGCACTTACAACATAATCAAGTTGTGTTGAGGTGAACAATATCTTGCTCACCATGGCACCAAGAAAGAGTTTCTTTCCAACAACTCTTAAATCTTGTAGCGTTGAGAAACACCCAATAAACTGTTTTTATAAGTCTATCAAAGAACTTCAAGAGAACCCAAAAGGATTTGTGTTTCTGATTTCTTGTTTTCCAACTTATAAAAAACAGTTTCTGCAGATAGTTTTTAATACTACGAAGGGAAACTCTTTTGATAAAAAGAGACTACCTAGATTCTTCATAAAAGAAGACAATACTACTATCTTGATAGGAAGTATCAGGAATTGAGCAACTAATCAATTCATGCCTTGAGGTGATACACTCAGATGACTGATATTTAAACTCCTCTTGTAATTCGTTTCGTTTATCACAACTAATTGGATTACACAGAGGAGGAGCATTGGTCTCATTGATTAGTAAATCAATATCAACCTCAACATGAATATTATTCATCATAACTTGATTTAGCCTGTCAAGAGATTCTTGCTCTTTCTGGAGGTATAACTCAACATTAAGAGATAAGCAGGCTTGTTTGTACCATAAGTAAAAATACCACTTAATGGGCCATACTTGAATCATTTTTTTGTCCTCATCCAAGCCCGCTGACCAATCAACCAACGCAACCCACCAGTATGCACAGACCGGTCAATGGTCAAAATTGGTCAACTGTCAAAGTCAACATTCGGTCAATATCAATGGACAAAGTCAACGGCCGTTCAATAGTCAAAGTCAACCGTCAGTCAACTATCAAAGTCAATCGCACCCCTAGCCAATTTTCAGTCTTGTAGCCAGCAATGATGCTAACCATTCCCAGCCAAAAAATCTTCCGCACTGCCAACCAGTCTCCACCCATGCTGCCATCCAGCCTCCATCCACACTGTCAGCCATTGTGCCTGTCAACCATCAATCCAGTCTACAAGTATACATAAATTATTCAAAGAAGCATGCAAACAATTTCATGCAGAATTGAAGATAGAGGCATGCAGAACTAATTACAGCAGTTTCAGCCATTGAATTCTAGCAGTAGCAGTTTCACCCATGCAATACTGATTACAACAGTTACATACATGCATAATCAATTCTAGTAGTTTCATACAGAATTGAAGATGAAGGAATGAATGAGCTGTTAATGCAATTTATGTTTATATTGAAATTAGATATTGAATTGTATAAATAGGGGGAGAAGAAATGATTTAAGGGGGTAGCCAATAGGGAAAAACAGATATGGTAACCCAAATATCAATAAAGTATCACCCCTAAGGGGATTCGTCCGTGGATGTAGGCAAACCATGTCGAACCACGTTAAACCTCTGTCTTTCTTTTTGTTTTTCAATTCATCTTCTAACCCTAAACACACACCAAAATCACCTATTCATTGTGTTTCATGCCCAAAAGTAATTTTGGGTACAAACATTGGCGGCGACTAAGGGGATTTACGAGAAAATGAATCGTGTTTTCCTATTGAGAAAAGTTGTAGAAAATGATTCAAATCATGTCCGTCAAAAAGCAGTTTTAACGTCTTGAAAATCACTATTGCAGTCCAGTTGAACGTAACTGCTGCATTCCAGTCTGTTCGCAATTGGTGCAGTCCAGCTGATCGCAGCTGCTGTTGACCATGAAATCACAGATACTGCAGTCAAGTTGATCACAACTGCTGCTATCCAGATTCGAGGTTCGAGGTTTGCTAAAACTGTTACCTTCTGAAACCACTGAAATTACATCACTATCAAGTCTGATGAAAATGTTGCCAAAATGTTCGGTCCGCTGTAAAAAGTTAGAGTGGAATACCATCAAAACTGTTGGCAGTATGTTCGATCTGTTGCACGTTACATGGCGAAAAATCACTATTAAGACTGGTGAAACCCCCGCAAGAAAGTTCGATCCACGGTGAAAGATGTCGTAAAAACATCATCAAAATTGTTGTTGGATGTTCGATCTGCAACATGGCTCGGTCCAGTTTTGTTTCCAATCACTTGATCCAATGATCGCAATTGCTGCACTGAAGATTAATTAATTACAATTCTTCGAGATGATTGCAATCTGCTGAGTCTAACATCATGATCAGGAGCCACCACAGCTGACTCACTGCAAAAATTTCCAAGATTGTTGTCAGGATGTTCGATCCGCAACATGTTCAAGTCCAAAGTTCGAAAAAATAACTTCTCAAATAACGCATTATCCACCTGTTTGAGTTTTCCGTATGACAAAATCGCTACAGTCATGATCGCAGAGGTGACAAGTTGCCTACATCTGTAGGGCCTTGAAAACCCTAGAGAAAACCCACCAGAAAAGCATCTCAAGAAGTTCCAGAAAGGGCCACAAAAGTGTAGCAAAACCACGGTGAAAGGTCCATGAGAAACAAAAACGACCCCTACAACCGTTGCTAAAAGTCTAAGGAAAAAGAAGAAAAACAGAAAAACCGTTGCAAAGGAAAACAACAAAGACAACACTTCCACCAGCCGTTGCGGAAACTACAAAAACAAAGACAACAGTTCTGCGAAAATGTCGCCAGATGTACGGAGGAAAGATCACTGTTCGTGAAAACCGTGGCGAAAGTTTCAAAAAAAAAAAAAAAAAAAGCCGGCGGCCAAGTCGAGCGGCAATCGACGATGAAGACGGAGATTAATTGCATATTAATCGCAACTGGACGATTAGTCGCAAATTAATCGGCGGCAACTCTCACCCACTTTTTTGAGTACTGTTCACCTACCTTAACTTAGGTTTTCTTCACCCACTTCCGTCAGTGCGAAGGAAAAGTTCGATGCATCTTTGGTACATCAATCTTCGATGTCCTGCCAATACAACCCGTTGATGCTCTCTGGTCCACTTGGCTGTTGCCACGTCATACCCAATTACAACGTCAGTCGCCACGTCAGCAGGGAAATTTCGATCAACATGCCACGTCAACCGCCACGTAAGTGACAGATTCCATGTCAGCACGACATGTCAAAAAATCGTCTATGCCACATCAGCATGCTGTGTCAGCGAGATAGTCCAGTCAGCTCTGCCACGTCATCGGCAGCACGCGCGCGGAGAGAAAATCGTATTTCGTCAATAACTTCTTCGTTTTAAGTCCGAATTGAGTGATTTTTGGCTCATTGGAATCGCCTTTCAATTCCCTACAACATGGGAGTGAAAAATAATGAGTTTGGAAATTTTAATTTTTGAGGTTCCGAGTAACACGTCAACCACTATCAAGTGAAAACTACACATTCGAAGTTCGCAAACGCTGTTGCGTAGAGTTCCTACCCACAAAAACGCATGTGTGCAAGTTCGTGAGTTCTGGTTCGATTCATAAACATCAACATACACATATTCGGTGCTAGTTAAAACTGCTATAATTTGGTTGATCAAAATGCTGCAACCCAGTTTCACAGCAACAGCTGCTGGCCAGTTAGTCGAACTGTCGCAGTCCTTTTGAATTCCTAAAGTCCAGTTGGTAAAACTGCTGCTTCAGTCCAGTTTTATGTATAACTGTTACAGTTCTGACCGATCATGAATGCGAAAATACTGATTCCATGGCAACTATCTTCAATCCAAACTACGCTAAGGCAACTATACTAGTCATCGCCGCTGGAAAACACCAACATAGCCAGTGGGCATCCTAATGATGTAGTTGCGGATTATCTCACAACTACACCCTCAATAAAATCCATGAATTTAATATGATGATCTCAATTATTTGATGTGAAGATGAAGATTAAAGTACTAAAATTATAAAAAGAGACACAAAGATTTTTACGTGGTTCAATCAATGTGATCTACATCCACGGTGCTTCACTAATGATTGTATGTGATTACATGATTTTACAATTGAGACTCCATTAATGAATATTTGGAGCTCTAGAATTTTTGGGGAGGAAGATGATAAAGAAAATAAAATCTCTCTAAAAAATTCTCTCTCCTCCTAAAATTATCCTCCCTTGCTCCAAAGATCTCTCCCACTTCTCATGCCTAAATGGATATTTATACAATCTTACAAAATATGACAGTTGTGTTGTCCCGCCATTTCGGATTTGAGAATTATCTTGCGAACCTTCGTAACTTCACTTCGCGAACTTCTTTTGGTTTCCTCGTGATTTCCTTTGCTCGCAAAATATTCCTTGCTCGCAAGATGTCTTTCCATAATTTCGTAAGTTATCATTTGTTGTGATATTCCGCTCCTACATCTTGCCTCTTTTTTCTTGAATATTGCTTGAAGAGCGATCTTTAAGAAAAAATCCGTTGTAGTTGTCTTTGATCTTTGTTGTTGAAGGAACAAGCGAAAGAATATCAAACTCGAAAAGTATATACTTGCCTCTATTCTTTTGCGAAGTTCTGAAACTTTAAGAAATAATTAGAAGTATCATCTTGCGAAGTATGGAGTGTGTGAAGTATCTTGAAGAAGTATGAAGTATAAGAAATATAAAATATCCTTGAAGAAGTATAAGAAGTACTTAATCCTCGAAATATATAAGAAGTATGAAGTATCCTTAAGAAGTATAAGAAGTATTTAATCCTCGAATTATATAAGAAGTATAAAATATCCTTGATGAGAGTGATAAATATTGCCTCTGTTCATGTGAAATTATTATTCCACTTTTAGTGAGGATTCTTGCTGAGAAGATAAAGAACATCAAATATTTTCTTGGGTATCCATAGTTGCCTCTGTTCTTTATCTATGAAGGAGAATCCTTGAGAAAATGTTGAATAATTAAATTGCATCTCTATTCTTATCTTTCCTTTGCCTCAAGTGGTAACCATGCTAACTTCTGAATTTTTCTGCGGATTTCTGGGGTTTTCTGCGAATTTCTGAACTTCTGAATAGTGCTGTGAATAGTGCTGCGAGTATAGTGTTGCGAATATAATGTTGCGAATAGTGTTGTAAATAATGTTGCGAACATAGTGTTGCGAATATAATGTTGCGAATATACTGTTGCGAATTATGAATAGTCCTGCGAATTATGAATATTTCTGCGAAGTTTCGTGGTATTTTCCTGTAGAATTTTGTACAATACTTGTGTGAATATAATATTCATGTAATGATTATGTTATGAAATGCGTATGCGATTCTTATGCCATGAAATGTTTATGCAATGCATTTATGATGCAAATATGATGCTTGAATGATGCGAGTATGATGCTTGTATGATGCAAATATGATGCTTGTATGATGCAAGTATGATGCTTGTATGATGTGAATACTTATCTATTATAATGCATAGCTAATGTTTGTGTTACTTAGCTCATTTTTCTGCGGTAAAATTGATATATCTTTGAATTGCCTCTATTCATATAATTATCTTCGCAAGTTTATTTGTGTATTTTCTTATATAAATTCGTCTTTGATCGCGAATGAAATCGCCTCTTTTGCTATGACTTCATGATATATATTCTTGTAAAAATTCTTCAATGATATTGATGGAATTGTCTTCTTTGATATATATTGTCTTCAAAATTCTTCAATGATCTTGATTAAATTGTCTTCTTTGATATATATTCTCTTCAAAATTCTTCAATGATCTTGATGAAGTTGTCTTCTCTTCAAAACTTCATGATGTATATTCTTGTATAATTTCTTCAATGATTGTAATGAATTTCATTAATTGCTGTGGTCTTATCATGCCTTCCTAAGTAAAGGTCTTATTTTTCCACCTCTTTTGTAGTAAACTTTTGTATTTGCGATAATATGACAAGTCTGAACATTCTTGCGAACATACAACCTCATGACATTATCGTCTTGCGATGAAATCGCAGGACGTCTTTACACTTTCATGCAAAAACCCATTGATCTCATCTTATCTTCATTGTTATGTTCTGCGAGTTCTTTTTTTTTTTTTTTAGAAGGCTCGCAGAAGTTCAATTGTTGCACATATATGACAAGCCTTTATGTTTTCGCAAACAAGAAGCCTCGTGACATTTGCGTCTTATAGCACGTATCAGCTCCCTAATGGAGGGTGCTGCCCTTTATCTTCCCCCTGGTTTCCCCTTCAAGGAAGTGTACATCGACCATACAAGGTTAGCTCTTCCCATCCGGTTTTGCCAACAACCAGCTTTTGATCGCAACCTCTTATCCTTTTTGCCTATAGGGCTTATAGTTACGAGGTTGCACCCTATGGGGTATCTTTGGGCCAAATGCATCATTTTCCAAGACTTGTCAAAAATGGCAGATGTGGTTCAACCTCACCCGGCACTCTTGACTCAACCGTGTACCTCGGCGCCTTGATCGTTTTCTGCACTTCTTGGGAAAGACAGTATGCCTTAGTCGCCCAACCTAAATCCTCTTACACCGCATTTTATATTGCGTAATATCGCTAGATTAGGTGAGAATCCAAGGTGTCTAACCCGGATAGGTACCCCATTATTGGGTTGTACCCCTAAATTTTTACCATGTACTAAGGGCCCTTGGTGGTGTTCCGGTTACCCTTAGCCACGTTTATAGGTACCCCCTTAAATGACGTACTTTAGGACTTTGCCTCTTACGAAATATAGCTTCGCGAACTAGGGTGTACGCCACAAAGGTTTGCCTGTATAAAATTTTCTGCGGCTCTCTTTCTTTTTTGGAGGCTGATCACAGATTGCGGTCTTTTATTCGCAAGTTAATCGTAAATGGCGGTATTTTTTCGCCTTTTAAAAATTCATCGTAAATTTTTCATGTGCATAAAATATTGAATGTTTTCATGAAATGTTTAGTATAAGAAGTATGAAAAGTATGAGAAGTATTAATCAAAATTGTTCTATAGAAATATAGGAATTTAATTTTCTCTATTTTTTGTAATTTTGAAGTCTTTGAAAAATTTTGAGATCGTTAAATTTTTTGCGATAAACTCATTTTTGAATCTTGCGATTGTATCACTTTTCACCAATCTAAAAAATCTTTGAAATGTTTTGAAATCTTAGAAATTGTAGAAATCTTGCGAGTATATCGCTTTTGGGGAATAAAATCAAAAATCTTTTATCTTTTGTAAATAAAATATTCAGGGAAATGGTACTTACCTTTTTACGGCTTGTTGTTGTCTCTTGCGAAGTATATGACTTGTCATTTCTTGTGAAATAATCTCCCACTTTCTTCTTGCGAAATACCCAAAAATCTTGCGAAGTAATAATTTGCACAAAGTAAACGATCATCTGCGAAGTAATGATTTACACGAAGTAGACGAACATCTGCGAAGTAAACATTTGTACGAAGTTAACATCTGCGAAGGAAATATTTACGATATAAACTCATGCTGCGAAGTTTCGCAAGGTAAATATTTGCGAAGTGCAAAGAGTAGAATTGTTTGTGTTGCGAATATTCGCATGGCAAACATTTGCGAAGTTCAAAAAATTTTGCGAATGGGGAGACTCGAACTTGTGTCCATCATCTTATCAGCTCTTCTTGCGACCATCTGAGCCAGTTTCTGTTTGCGAAAGCAACTCATATTTTTGTCTTGTTATTACTTCTTTTCTCTGTACATTTTCATTTGTTGCTCTGCACGTTTTTTTTTTTTTTTTACTTCTTCTTTGCATGCATTAAGTCCCTTCTATTACGCTGGCTTCCTTTGGTATCCATTAAGTCCCTTCTTTGTACGTTTTTACTTCTTTTTCATCCCATTGTTCTCTCCCCTGCTAGGATTTAAAGACATGATAACTTTAACGTATCTTGATCATTGCATTTCATTTGTTCTTTTCTGATAGATTAACTTTTCTTTGTGATTAGCTAACTATTCACTGCTAGCATTCTTTGCTATTATGCATGCCTCTTTCATTTGATTTGTTAGCTGGACTTTGAGAACTTCCAGATGTTTACGAAGTATATGGTGGTCTTCTAAATTCTTCCCTGGTGTTTTGAGAGTGAACTGGCGATAATTAATCACCCTTTTGCCCCACTTTCTGAACTCTTCTTCGGATCATATATTTCACATTTGATAAGTTGCTTTGATATAGTTATTGATAAGGTAACTTCGTCATTTAAATGTTGACCGGCTCAGATTGGTAGCGCTCTATATTGCAAGTTATTGTATCACTGATTACGGCGAGTTGACTTGCTGAATCTGGGTAATGAAGTAAACGAATATTTTCTGCGAACGTTTGCAAGTTACTTGTCTGTCTATAGGTTCGTCATTTCTGGTGATGCTTTGGCGAAGCTAATCATCTCTAATGGGTCCAGTCCAGCCCAATTTAATCACCAACCCTCGTTTTCGAATCGAACAACAGAACCAACTCCTCCTTCACCTTTATTCACCACGGTCATAACACCACTAACTCCAGTTTCTACTTTCTGTCCGTGTAAAACACTTCCCTGTACGTACGAATAACAAGCTCATACCCTTACTGTCATCCAAGATCTTTCCTCCACCGTTCAATCAAGCCATCACTGCCATCGTCACCCAACACCGTTCTTCTCAGCTTCCTAACTCCGTACATTATGTTTCACAACTCCACTGGTTTCCAGCTCCTTTGCCTTCCTTTCACACACACAGCACTTGCCTTCGAAACCCCAGGTCTCAAGTCTTTGTTAGCAAGATAATAGCAATATAATAGCAAAATATTTATGCGAATATCGACGAATAGTATCCGGGTTAGACACCTAATAACAAAGAAGTTTTCTCCTTTGCCTTCGCAAGATAATTATGTTCGCAAGATAATAGCAGCTGATGTGATTGTAGTGGCCTTGTCAAGTTTCTTTGATCGACGAGGTATCCTTGCCTGCTGTTCACTAATTAATGCTGATGACGAATTAAGATTCCCCTTCTATAAAGTGGTTTCTTTTAAAACTTCCACAACTTCTATTTCTCATATCTCTTCGCTGATTCTTTGATGATATGATGAGCTATAGTCGGAGTTGGTTTTTGAAAAAGTTGTCAACGAAGTTACTGCCAATGAGTTTCATTAATTTTTACGTTACTCTTCGCAGTATCATGGACTCAATTCAATCGACCCATAAGTTACCCTCGAAACTTCGCAGGAATTGTTATCTACGCAGGTATTGATTGATGTGAAATGATATATTGTTACAACATACGTTAATCGATGATCTTCTTTTCAAAACTGGTGTGGTTCCCTCTCATCATTTGTTTTCATTGGAGTTGGTGTCTTTGTTCGCAGAACTTCTTCTTCCCTATTTATCTGATGATATAAAGTCATCTTCGTAGAATCTTTACCACTGTGTACCATTCCTTCTTCTTTCACAATTGAAGTTGTTTTCTCCCTTTACATATTTTTCGTAAGATGTATTCTTCTTCGTGTGTTAATAATTTATGCTACGAAGATCTCCAATTACGTATTACTGCGAACAACAAAACAATTCAGTGAAAAATCTAGAGGAATCTGTGCTAAGCCTTATCTTGTCTAAAATGAAATTATCATCTAAAAATCGTCTAGTTTTGTTCATGGAAAAGTTTTCCAACTTTGCTGAAATTTTTGATACCCAATATTTCTGAAATTCATTTAAATGTCTTTGTAAATCAAGTTTTGTAAACAGAAATCACTTTGAATCAGGCTTTTTACTCAAGATTTTAGTTTAAATCACTATATTTTATAATATAAAGACTAAAATCATAAAATTAGAATAAAATTCTTCCCTTTTAAATTTAGTTGTTGCTATAGCTTTGTTCTAATTTCATCCTTTTCAACTCTGTCATTCCTCTTCGAATTATTGTCCTGGGATTTTGATGATGTTTGCTGCCTGAAGCCTAGACTCTTTCATAGGAATTCCCATGTTCGTTCTTAACCTTGAAAGTTCAATGAGATATGGTTTTGTACAATTTTACAAATATCTTCTTTCCGGATTATCACAATTGTTTTGTTGCAGAGCATCTTGAAATTGTTGTTCTTCCTTTTCTGCTCGCAATATTTCTCGTTCTCGCTCTCTCCCTGTTTCTAGCGCCAATTATGTAGTTGCGGATTATTTCACGGATTTTTTCTTAAAGATCGCTCTTCAAGCAATATTCAAGAAAAAAGAGGCAAGATGTAGGAGCGGAATATCACAACAAATGATAACTTACGAAATTATGGAAAGAAAAGACATCTTGCGAGCAAGGAATATTTTGCGAGCAAAGGAAATCACGAGGAAACCAAAAGAAGTTCGCGAAGTGAAGTTACGAAGGTTCGCAAGATAATTCTCAAATCCGAAATGGCGGGACAACACAACTGTCATATTTTGTAAGATTGTATAAATAGCCATTTAGGCATGAGAAGTGGGAGAGATCTTTGGAGCAAGGGAGGATAATTTTAGGAGGAGAGAGAATTTTTTAGAGAGATTTTATTTTCTTTATCATCTTCCTCCCCAAAAATTCTAGAGCTCCAAATATTCATTAATGGAGTCTCAATTGTAAAATCATGTAATCACATACAATCATTAGTGAAGCACCGTGGATGTAGATCACATTGATCGAACCACGTAAAAATCTTTGTGTCTCTTTTTATAATTTTAGTACTTTAATCTTCATCTTCACATCAAATAATTGAGATCATCATATTAAATTCATGGATTTTATTGAGGGTGTAGTTGTGAGATAATCCGCAACTACAAATGACTTCATAAACAAAGTCACAATAATATTTTCAATATGGTAAGTATACAATTTACATATTTTTGCATCTTTTCATATATTCATGCATACTTTTGTTCAGTGAGGCACCTTTAATGTGGCAAGCATTTTCTCACGAGGAGATGCACACATTTCAATTCTGCGCACATCTGGAATAGTGGGATTGGCCCCCCGCGCGAATTCCAGATAGCAGACATTTTCAAAATCTCAGGCACGAGCAAAATGCAGCAAGGCAGTGCACCCTTGTGCGAGCATTGAGCAGCATGACAATCGCTATCTCATGGGTGCGAGTTTCATATCACTTCAACGTGACTGACGATCGCTTGGGGGCGAAATATGTAACAACTCATGGTCTGAAATAATTCTTTCGGGGCGAGCTGCGTAACACTCCATACGCTTGGGGGCGAGTTACACAACACCTAATTGCAATACAGAATTCAGCTTCTGAAAATCGAAACTTCAGGTAACCCAAACTTCTTAATCCTCCAACGAGTTACAGGATTAAGAGGGGGCGAGCATACACCCTAATATTTTGACACAATTATTACAATCAATAATGCTTAACTACTACAGTTAAATTGATCGAATTATTGTACTCCAGTTCAAATGCAACTATCAGACTCGTTGGACGAATCGATGCAGTCGATTTTTGTATCTGAATTCTGTACTCGATTGGACGCAATGATGCGATCTAGTTGCACTCGGTTGACGCAACTGATCGATCTGGTTACACTCGATTGGACGCAACTCGATCTTTGTCTAGTTTTGTTTGTAACAGTTACACCTATGTTTATCGAACTGTTTAAGTCCAGTCCCTCCCCAGCTGTTGCAATCCAGCTGATCGAAGCTGCTGCAGTCCAGCTCTGCTCGCAACTCTTGCAGTCCAGCTGATTGCAGCTGCTGCAATGCAGTTTTGCTCGTCGCTCCAGCAGTCCAGCTGATCGCAGCTGTTGCAATGCTCGATGATGATGCAGACCAGACGATCGAAGATGCTGCAGTCCAGCTCTGTTCGCAACTCTTGCAGTCCATCTGATCGCGATTCTTTGCGATCTTGATTTTGCTCGTCGCTCTGCCCATCCAGTGATCGCAGCTATTGCAATGCTCGATCTTTGCTTGCATACCATCTGATCAAGTTGCTGCAGTCCAGCTCTGTTCGCAACTCTGCAATCCATAATCGCAGCTGCTGCAGGTGCGCGATTTGCTCGTCGCTCTGCCAAGTCCAACTGATCGCAGCTTTCTTTGCAATGCTAAATCTTCTGCAGAACCATTGATCGAAGCTGCTGCAGTCCAGCTGATCGCAACTGCTGTAGTGTAGTTTTGCTCGTCACTCCTGCAGTCCAGCTGATCGCAGCTGTTGCAATGCTCGATGCTGCTGCAGTCCATCTATGTTCGCATATCCCGCAGTCCAGCTGATCGAAGCTGCTGCAGACCATTTTTTCCCAACGATATTACTACCCAGTTTTGCTCATTACTGTAGTGGACAGTTTTTGTGGTCGTCGCAGTCAAGTCCTACGCAACTATCGCAGTTCAGTTTGACACCAACAGTTATCACTCACTCATAATACCACTCCGCTCAAGCATCACGCTTCTGTTACAGAATAGTTCAGCCTACGGTCCTGATTTTGCATACAACAGTGGTTCATGCTCAACTATTTCCTGCCCATCTCCCAGTCACAATAGCCTCACTTGGGGGCGTATTGATTGTGATTTTCGCAAACAATAAGGGAAGTTCGCAAGTCACCTCAATATCAATAATCCACACTTGGGGGCGAGTTTTATCATTAACTAAGGAAAACAAAAATTTTCTTAACCCCCAACAAGTTGGAGGTTAAGAGGGGGTGATATTTGTACCATAAGTAAAAATACCACTTAATGGGCCAAATTGATACTTGAATCAATTTTTGGTCCTCATCCAAGCCCGCTGACCAGTCAACCAACGCATCCCACCAGTCTGCACAGACCAATTAATGGTCAAAGTCGGTCAACTGTCAAAGTCAATATCCGGTCAAGGTCAATGGTCAAAGTCAATGACCGGTCAATGGTCAAAGTCAACCATCGGTCAACTATCAAAGTCAATCGCACCCCTAGCCAATTTTTAGTCTTGTGGCCAGCAATGCTGCTAACCATTCCCAGCCAAAAAATCTTCCGCACTTCCAACCAGTCTCCACCTATGCTGCCAGCCAGCCTCTATCCACACTGCCATCCATTGTGCCTGTCAACCATTAATCCAGTCTGCAAGTATACATAAATTATTCAAAGATGCATGCAAACAGTTTCATGCAGAATTAAAGATAGAGGCATGCAGAACTAATTACAGCAGTTTCAGCCATTGAATTCTAGCAGTAGCAGTTTCAGCCATGCAGTACTGATTACAGCAGTTACATACATGCATAATTAATTCTAGCAGTTTCATACAGAATTGAAGATGGAGGAATGAATGAGCTGTTAATGCAATTTATGTTTATATTGAAATTAGATATTGAATTGTATAAATAGGGGGAGCAGAAATGATTTAAGGGGGTAGCCAATAGGGAAAAACAGAGATGGTAACACAAATATCAATAAAGTATCACCCCCAAGGGGATTCGTCCGTGGATGTAGGCAAACCATGCCGAACCACGTTAAACCTCTGTCTTTCTTTTTGTTTTTCAATTCATCTTCTAACCCTAAACACACACCAAAATCACCTATTCATTGTGTTTCTTTCCGAAAAGTAATTTTGAGTTATAGGATTAAGAGGGGGCGAGCATACACCCTAATATTTTGACGCAATTATTACAATCAGTAATGCTTAACTGCTACAGTTAAATTGATCGAATTATTGTACTCCAGTTCAAAAGTAACTGCTGCACTCGGATGGACGCAACTGATGCAGTCCAATTTTTCTTACGAATTTTGTACTCAGTTGGACGCAACTGATGCAGTCTGGTTGCACTCAGTTGGACGCCACTGATGCTGTCTAGTTTTGTTTGAAACTGTTACACCTATGCTTATCGAACTGTTTAAGTCCAGTCCCTCCCCAGCTGTTGCAATCCAGCTGATCGAAGCTGCTGCAGTCCAGCTCTGCTCGCAACTCTTGCAGTCCAGCTGATTGCAGCTGCTGCAATGCAGTTTTTCTCATCGCTCTAGCAGTCCAGATGATCGCAGCTGCTGCTATGTGTAGTTGCAGAATAACCTACAACTACACCCTCAATAGAATTTGTAAAACTTAAGAAGTTCTTGATGATGAACAACAACTTTCTTATTAATTCTCTCAATTGATTACATAAAAGTATCTAAATGGAACTAGAATAGTTACAACTTTCTCTATTCTCTTTCCTAAGATATTTTCTAACACTCACTCAAAGAACCTCCCGAATTTTACATTTGAACTCCTATTTATAGTGAAATTTGTACAGCTGTTTACATATTGCGAAGTATCGCAATACATCTTCGTAAGATTATTCTATCTTCGCAAATCTTTATACTTCCCCGTGCTTCCTCTATCATCGCATCGTTTTGTAACTATTTCCTTTTATATTTATTACGATATTCGTAAGCTAACGCCTTGTGATATCCGGTACCTACATCTTGCCTCTTCTCATGTCAATTCTACGAAGAAGAAATGTCATGAGAACCTCTATTCTCGTAAATTTAATACAGTTATCACCACCTGTTAAATTCGCAACATGTATTATCCTTTTTCATTGAATTTTTGACACGTTTCTTCGTAACCGTTCTTTTCAACCGTTCACGTCTAATCGCATTGATGAGTTTCTATCTTCATCGAACTCTCTCTTCTTTATAAATATTATCTTTTGTTTTTCTTTTTATTCTCTTATCCTATTCATCTTCCTCATCACTTCTGCCTCTGCAATTTATTCCCTTTTTCTGCTACTATGATTTCTTATCTCTTTCACCTCTTTTCCTTTATATTTTCTATCCTACATCCAATGGCTCCAAAGAAGAAAACTATTGAACAAATTAATGCAGAGCTTGCTGATAGGGACCTCATTCTTTCTGAAATTGATGGCTATGACAAGAAGTCTTCTCTCTGTATGGAGCTCTTTACCAATCTTGCTTGGAATGATCAGAAAATTTTAATCTCACGAGGTCAAATCCTCGCAGGTCTTCCTCTTCCTCTTTATGATTTCAATCTTCCTTTATTCTATGAAATTATTTCCTACCCCAATTTTTCATGTGCCATTTATCAATTGACTGGTGATTGCATTCGCATTCTGGTCGAATTCGCAACTTGTGCTGCTACTGGAAAATCTTTGTATTCAGTTGACCTTAGGAAACCTGGATTTCAAGATATGGAAATTATTGCTGCAGACTATACAGTTGAGAGTTTCTTTAAAAATTACGCATTAATTCCTGCGAAGAAGGAAGATAAACGTTGGGGTGTTCGTCTTCATCGTAAAGCTAATATTGCAGCAGATGACCTTCTCATGCACGATATTGATTATGCCTTGGGAAACAATAGAACCCCTCGCTGTTCTCATGACGAAGATTGGCATAATTACCCTCTAACATTATCGGGTTCTTTCATTTCTGGGATAGTAGATCTTCCTGCGAACCTTCGTGATCGTAACTATCAACCTTTGGTCTTTTCTTGGCTGAACGAAGATAAAAATGTATGTATCTCTATCTTCTTATTTTCTTGTTATTCTTCAACTTATTTTCAAATGAGGTAAGAAACACTCTTATATGCTTTCTAAACAATATATTGTTGCCTCTGTTTCTTATCCTTATTTGAATTTGTAGGCTCTTCCTGATTTTCCTGAGGTTGTTGCGAGTGAGAATAAGAATTCTACTTATTCCAAAAGGCTAACTGCAAGACAAAAAACACTTCGCTCTGCGAAGGATACCCAAACTTCTGGTAGTCAAGATGATGCTCTTCTCAAAGGAAAAAGGAAACTTGAGGATGTTGTTTATGAGAGGAAGAAGAACAAACTCTCAACCAATGTTTACTCCAATGTGATCTCTTCTAGTAAGGATGTTGACGAAGATCAAAGTGATGAAGATGATAAATTTCCTGAGAAGGACTTTAATTCTAATTTTGATACCCTTTCTGATAAAGGAGATGATGATGATGCTGATGAAGATGAAGATTATAGTAATGCGGAAACTTTTGATTCAGCAATGGTTCGAGTATCTGAGGATTTTATCCATTCTTCTCGTGGGTTAGGAAACTCTCCTACTGCGAATGCTCGTAAGCTTATTGCGAAGGCTTGCAAAGTTCCTACTGTACTCAATAACAACTCTCTTAGTGGAATTTCAAGATTCGTCTCTCCTGCTACATTATATGCTTTAGGGAGTATGGTAAGTTTCTTTTCTATTCCTTGTTTGTTTCCTTTATTTCATTAATTTCTAATCCTTTTTATTTATTCAGGTTGGAAGAGTCAGCTGCGCAGCTGCTTCAGATTGGGAAAGACGTCATTCCATTGCTGAGAAGAAAACTTTAAACCGTTGTAAGAAGTTGGAGATTAAAAATTCAAAACTTCGTCAGAAAGTAGAGGATTTAAGCATTGATAATGCAGAATTAACATCCCGTCACGAAGATAATCAACAGTCTGCGAGAATCGCAGCTGATAGTTCTTCTCTTCTTGAGGAGAATAATCAACTAAAGCTTGAAAACTCTTTTCTTTGTAATGATAAGAAGCAATTAGAAGGTAAATTCTTTGTAATGGTAAGTATTTTGATTACTTTTCCTTCGTAACTTGCTAACCAATTCCTTAATTTCTTCCCTTGTTGCAGAAAATTATACGAAGATGAATGATGATCTGGAAACTATTCTTGCCAGTCGTAACAAGAAGATTTCTGATTTAAGATCTCAATTTCTAATTTCCCAGAACAACCATAGTTTATATGTCAAGCGTTTCCGAGCTAAGATGATTCGCAATATTTGTGAAGACAATCAAATTCCTCTCAAGAAGTACCATACGCTCCTTTCTGAAGAAATTCCTGAGGATACTCCATATATGGAAATCTCCGATAGTGAAGTTGAAGATGATCCTTATGAAGAAGAAAAAGAAGATAATTTTGATGGGAATAAATCACCCGAAAAATAGCTTCATTCTTTTTTGTATATCTGCTCTAGTTCTTTTCATATTGTCTGTTTGAATACAATACTTTCTTCTTTCCTGCACTTTTGATCAATCAACAATTTCTTTTTGAAGTTTAACTAGTATTAATGTCTTAATTTTGCGACGATGAATTGATCTTTCTTTGATTGAGTGTTTCCCTTATTCGCATAACTTGATCATGTGGAGAGAAATAATATATCTTAAAGACTTAGCTTAGTATCCCTTTTCCCCCTATTATTGCTCTTCAGATGATCAAATATTGTTGGAAGTATTAGTATATCTGCCTCAATTTAATTTGCGAAGCTTCATCTTGTTGCAATTGTGAATAAGAAATCCTCCCTTTGAAATATAAGAAATACGAAGTATGAAATATCCTTACGAAGTATAAAATATTTTTGAAAAATTATTAGAAGTATTCAATCCGTGAATAATTATCCAATGTGTGAAGAAGTGTAAGAATTATTCAATTCATGAAGAATTATCCAATGTATGAAGAAGTATAAGAATTATTCAATCCATGAAGAATTATTCATTGTATGAAGAAGTATAACAAGTATTTAATCTTCGCAAAATTTACTAAACATGAAATATCCGTTATAGAAATATAATAAGTATGAGACGTTTTTGAAGAAGTATTCAAACTATGGAGAAATATTCAATGTATGAAGAAGTATAAGAAGTATGTAATCCTCGTAAAATTTAATGAATACGAACTATCTGTTTTTGATTGCGAGTAAAATCGCATCTTTTGTTATGTCTTCGTGATATATATATTCTTGTAAAAATTCTTCAATGATATTGATGGGATTGTCTTCTTTGTTAGAACTTCATGATATATATTCTTGTAAAAATTCTTCAATGATATTGACTGAATTGCCTTCTTTGTCAGAACTTCATGATATATATATTCTTGTAAAAATTCTTCAATGATATTGATGGAATAAATTTCATTGATTGATGTGGTCTTATCATGCCTTCCTAAGTAAAGGTCTTATTTTTCCACCTCTTTTGTGATAATATTTTTGTATTTGCGATAATATGAAAAGTCTGAACATTCTTGCGAATATACAACCTCATGACATTATCGTCTTGCGATGAAATCGCAGGACGTTTTTACACTTTCATGTAATAACCCATTGATCTCATCTTAACTTCTTTGTTATGTTCTGCGAGTTCTCTTTTTCTGTATTATTATTATTTATTTATTTTTAGAATGCTCGCAGAAATTCAGTTGTTGCACAAATATGACAAGCCTTTATGTTTTTGCAAACAAAAAGCCTCGTGACATTTGCGTCTTATAGCACGTATCATCTCCTTAATGGAGGGTGCTGCCCTTTATCTTCCCCTTGGTTTCCCCTTCAAGGAAGCGTACATCGACCATACAAGGTTAGCTCTTCCCATCCGGTTCTGCAAACAACCAGCTTTTGATCGCAACCTCTTATCCTTTTTGCCTATAGGGATTATAGTTACTAGGTTGCACCCTATGGGGTATCTTTGGGCCAAGTGCATCATTTTCCAAGACTTGTCAAAAATGGCAGATGTGCTTCAAGCCCACCCGGCACTCTTGACTCAACCGTGTACCTTGGCGCCTTGATCGTTTTCTGCACTTCTTGGGAAAGACAGTATGCCTTAGTCGCCCAACCTAAATCATGTTACATCGCATAATATTGCGTAATGTCGCAAGATTAGGTGAGAATCCAAGGTGTCTAACCCGGATAGGTACCCCGTTATTGGGTTGTACCCCGTAAAGTTCCATGTACTCAGGTTCCTTTGTGGTGTTCCGGTGTCCCTGGGCCATGCTTATAGGTTCCCCCTTAAATGATGCACTTTAGGACTTTGCCTCTTACGAAATGTTTCTTCGCGAACTAGGGTGTACGCCACAAAGGTTTTCCTGTGTAATATTTCTGTGGCTTTCTTTCTTTTTTGAAAGCTGATCATAGATTGCGGTCTTTTATTCGCAAATTAATGTTTGCGTCTTTCTTCCATGAAAGTTAATCGCAATAAATTGTTTTAATTCGAAAAATTTTATCACAAATTTTTTTTTGTGTTGCAAAATACCTCATTTCAATTTCTTGTTCCTCAACATATATCTTGTTATACTTTATGAGCAAACATATTGATTACCTTCTTGTTTCATTACCTTCTTTCTTCTTCCTTCGCAAATCACCTCCCTTTGTTATCCTCGTAAATTTCTTGTATGATTAACATTGTAATTTTATTCTTTCATGTCTTAATCCTCTGCCATTAAATTTTCACTTCTTTTTACAGCCTTTTCTCTTTTTCTCCAATTTTCCTTTTCAGTAGTTTTTCCTTCGTAAACTTTTACTTCTGTATCGTAACATTTCTTTCCTTCAGCCCAATCACCCTTGATAACTCCAACACCCTTCATATGAGGAAACTTTATGCATTGATGTAGAGTGGAAGCTACGCCCAGAATTCCATGAAGCCATGGTCTTCCTATCAAAGCATTATATGGTGATTCGACATCAACCACGCAAAACAGAATTTCAGTTCGCATTCCTCTTAAGGGAATTCGCATGCTTACTTCTCCTTTAGGTTTATTAGCAGTTCCATTAAAACCATAAATCCTGTAGGTAGAAGGTATTATATCTGCGTCTTTTCCCCCCATAGTTTTGTAATCAAAATAGAAAAGGATATTGACAGAACTTCCCGTATCAATCAAAATTATATTAATACCAATTGATTCTTCCTCCATATCATTTTCACTTTCTTCCATATTCATTAAAATTGCTATCCTTACTACCAATGGGTTATCATGTACTTCACAACCTTCTGGAATTTCAGTAGCTTCAAAAGAAATTTCACGCTTCTGCCAATCTTCAAGTCGCGAAATTTTTGCGATGTTCATTATCTCCCTTCCTTCACCATCCCTCGCATATACCCTGCTTAACACATTATCATGAAAATCTTATATGGTTTTATATGAGTGAACAATAGAATTACGGAAAACATTTCTTGCTTTTGACCCCACTTCTATATGTAGGGTTTCTTTTCCCTTTTCTTGTACTGTGTTCTCCCTGCGAGTTATGACTGGAGCCTGTGGTAATTGTTGCGACTGTGTTTGCTTAAGTAAAAAGTGATCCATTTTTCCTTGATCAATCATTCGCAAGATAATCCTCTTGATATTATTGCAGTTATTTGTAGAATGTCCATGAAAATGATGATACGAACAAAATTCATGACTTCTTGGACCTATTGGTGGTTCCTTTCCCATATTCCATGGAGTTGGTATATGTTCTATCAGGATAATTGCATGCCATATCTTTTCTACACTTGTATTCAAAGGTGGCAACTTTATTTCTTCTCTTATCATTCTTTGACCTCCTTGACCATTGTTATAATTGTGTCTCTGATTCCCTTGTCCAAAATAATTTTGCCTTTGTCCCCCGTAATTTTCTTGTTGTTGATCTAATCTTGGGATATGGTTATTTCCTCCTCGATTATAGAAATTCCTCTCTCTATCATACTCTTCTTAATCTTTGCTACCCATTGCTACCATTTTTGACTGGCTATTATTGATTTTCTTCTCTTCTGAAATTTGCGAAGAAGTTTGCGAGGATGTTTGCGAAGTACCTGCTACAACATTAATTATTTTAGGAAGTAAGTTTGCTCCTGTATCTTGATTGTTAGTGTTTGCTACTGGGTATGACTCCATATTGTTTTGCTTTTCCTCTAATGTAATGTACTCCTCTTGCAACTCTCGTAACTCTGTCATCATTATGGAATTCTTTCTTCGGAAGATTTGAACATACAGTTGTTCAGTTGCGAACATCGCATTTATGAAATACAGAATCAAATATCTCTCATCTACGCGCCCTGCCATATCACTGCACATAGTCTTCCATGTTCTTACCAAATGCTTCAAACTTTCACCAATTCTTTGTTTTAAACCAAACACATCTTCAATACCAAGCTGTGAGGAATGATTTGTGATGTATGCTCCAAGGAAAGTTGCTTGTAAATGATTAAGTGATGTAATAGTGTTCTTAGGAAGTCCTTCGAACCACTTTAGAGCTTCTCCTGTTAAGCTTGATGTGAAGTACTTGCATAATACAGCATCGTGATTCTCCCATTGTAATATGCATCTTATGTATGCTTTAATGTGCTGAATAGCACATGAAGTCCCATCAAAGATACTGATAAGCGTAGGCAGATTTCATTTTGTTGGAATCCCTCCCAATTGTACTTCTCTAGCAAATGGAGTCCTCACAGCTTCTTCTATTGCTTCATCTAATTGCCTTCTATCTCCTCCTCTTCTATTGTTTATCATCCCTCTCATTTCCGATAATTCTCGAAAAATCCGTGCATTTGCCTCAGAATTCTCATCCATTGGCCTCTTCAACGCAGCCTCTCTTCTTCTACGTTCTTGCGTCTCTTATCTTGCGATCCTTCGCATTCTATCATATTCTTCATTAATGTTTTCATTTGCACAATTTTGCAAATATCTTCTTTCTAAATTATCACAATTGTTTTGTTGCAGAGCATCTTGAAATTCTTGTTCTTCCCTTTCTATTCTTCTCATCCTTCTCATGCGAATATCAAGAATTTCTTCTTCTTCATTTCTCCTCCTCCTGTGATTTATTTCTTCTTGATTTGCTTGTATTCTGTTTCGAAAGTTTGGTTCATTCCTCGCCATTTCTGTTTGTTGATTTCCAACTCTTCTCCTAATTCTTTCACACTCAATATTTTGATTGTTACGAGCCTTTTCACGTCTTCTTACTCCATTCTCGTAATTGTTTTGATGTACTGCTTGTTGTCCCTCAACTAACTCTTCCCGTCGATTTTCTTCACCATTCTGATTGTTCTCTCTAGGATTTGGCCTGGTTCGTAAATTCTCCATGTTTTGTTCGTGGTTTGGTACTAAAATGAAGCGATTCTCTTGATTTATTTCAACTTGATTCTGTGCTTGTCCTTGCATAGTACTTTCATTATTGATTGTTGGTGAATTTTGTCCTTCTCTTTCTGGTCTAACATTTGATCTTGCAACACTTTGAGATTTCCTCCTCTGTAACATCTCATTTTCCCTCCTCAATTCTTGATTTTGTCTTGTTAGATTAGCACATTCTTTAGCTTCAAACCTTCGTTCTTCTTGAATTCCTTGTCTCAATGTTTCTAATACCTCCCTTTATCTTTCAAGAATTGTTCCTCCCATCAGTCTCCCATTTTCTCTGATTTGTGGTGCTCTATATTCTTCTGCTGGTGTATCAGTTCTCCAAGTGTGTATACTCACTTGATCATGATCTATTGTTTGTTGAGCTTGATTTCTTCGATTACTCCCTCTCCTACTAGGTTCTCCTGTCATATTTGCTTCTCCTCCTGCGAGTCTTACACTTCTTCTTACTGCAGTTAATGGTTCTGATATATTTCTTCTTCTTGCCATTTCTCTGATGCAGGAATTCTTCAAATCCCTATTTCTAGCGCCAATTATGTAGTTGCAGAATAACCTACAACTACACCCTCAGTAGAATTTGTAAAACTTAAGAAGTTCTTGATGATGAACAACAATTTTCTTATTAATTCTCTCAATTGATTACATAAAAGTATCTAAATGGAACTAGAATAGTTACAACTTTCTCTATTCTCTTTCCTAAGATATTTTCTAACACTCACTCAAAGAACCTCCCGAATTTTACATTTGAACTCCTATTTATAGTGAAATTTGTACAGCTATTTACGTATTGCGAAGTATCACAATACATCTTCGTAAGATTATTCTATCTTCGCAAATCTTTATACTTCCCCGTGCTTCCTCTATCATCGCATCGTTTTGTAACTCTTTCCTCTTATATTTATTACGATATTCATAAGCTAACGCCTTGTGATATCCGGTACCTACACTATGCTCGATGCTGCTGCAGACCAGACGATCGAAGCTGCTGCAGTCCAGCTCTGTTCGCAACTCCTGCAGTCCAGCTGATCGCAGCTGCTGCAGTGCAGTTTTGCTCGTTGCTCCTGCAGTCCAGCTGATCACAGCTACTGCAATGCTCGATGCTGCTGCAGACCAGCTGATCGAAGTTGATGCAGTCCAGATCTGTTCGCAACTTCTGCAATCCAGCTGATCGCAGCTGCTGCAGTGCAGTTTTGCTCGTCGCTCCTGCAGTCCAACTGATCGCAGTTGCTGCAATGCTCGATGCTGCTGCAGCCCAGCTGATTGAAGCTGCTGCAGTCCATCTCTGTTCGCAACTCCTGCAGTCCAGCTGATCGCAGCTGTTGCAATGCTCGATGCTGCTGCATTCCAGCTGATCGAAGCTGCTGCAGTCCATCTATGTTCGCATATCCCACAGTCCAGCTGATCGAAGCTGCTGCAGACCATTTTTTCCCAACGATATTACTACCCAGTTTTGCTTATTACTGTAGTGGACTGTTTTTATGGTCGTCGCAGTCAAGTCCTACGCAACTATAGCAGTTCAGTTTTACACCAACAGTTATCGCTCACTCATAATACCACTCCTGTAGTTGCAGGAATTCCCACAACACACCCCTTGTAATATCTTGATAATTATCTCTTGATCTAAACTAATTTGATATTAAAAGTATGATTAAGATTCTAAAAATTGTAAATAGACACACGGATTTTTACATGGTTCGATCAATTTGATCTACATCCATGATTCTTCACTATGATTGTTTAAATTTACATTTGATTTTACATTGATAGTCTCCATTCATGGAGTTCTAGATCTATTTTTGGGTAAGAAGATGATAAAGAAAAATACATTCTCTCTCCTAAAATCTCTCTGCAAAAATATCTCTCTCTTCTCAAAATTCTCTCCACTCTAAAAAATACCTTTCCCTTTTCTGGACTTACTTGAACCCTTTATATAGGAAATTACATAGTGGGTGACAGCTAAGTTTTCCCCTTCTTTCGGATCTATTCTGCGATCTCATCGCGGTAATTACAATGTTAATATTCGCCAACTTTTGTAATCCTCGTGAAACAACACTCTTCTAATATGCCTCTTCAATCGTCAACTTCGTCATTCTTTGAATTATTTTGTGACGCTCGTGAAATGTTGTTGAAGATTTTTCAGTAACGCTCGCAGAAGTGTCATTAATCTCTCGTGAATATAATTGTGGCGATATTCTGATCCTACATCTTGCCTCTTTTTTCTTGAATATTGCTTGAAAAGTAATCATTAAGAAAAAATCTGTTGTTGTAGTAGTCTTTGATTTTTGTTGATGAAGGAATGAGCGAAAGAATACTGGATTTGAAAAGTATATACTTGCCTCTATTCTTTTGCGAAGTTCCATATCTTTGTTAAATAAATAAGAAGTATTAACTCTTGAAGTGCTCGTGAAGTATGAAGTATCCCTGAAGAAATATAAGAAGTACTCAATCTTCAAGAAGTATTCGTCCTTTAATGAAAATCATAAGTATTGCCTCTGTTCTCGTGAAATTATTACTTCATTTTTGCTTAAAATCCTAGTCCATTTTGGAAATGATTCTTGATGAGTAGATAAAGAACATAAAACATTTTTTTTTGGTAATCCATAGTTGCCTCTGTTCTTTATCTATGAAGGAAGAATCTTTGAGAAAATGTTAAATGAATGAATTGCCCTGCCTCTTTCAATAAAATAATCATATTCTGCGAAATAATCAAATTTCCTGCGAAATTCTGCGAAGCTTTAAATGTTTCTACGAGATTCTGAAATAATGCTGTGAATAGTGGCGATGAATAGTGGCGAGATTGTGAATAATGGTAAGAGATTGTAGACATTCCTCTTGAGAGACTCTAATTAATACTTCCGAGAAACTCTGAATATTACTTGCTATCTTTCTTGCGATGAACAAATCTTTCCTGCATTCTTAAAATAAAATAATTAATATTTGAGATTATTCTATTGGTCTTATTTTGCCTTTCTAGTTAAAGGTCTTATTTTGCCAATTTTTCTCTTTGCGACAAAATCGCAGGACGTCTTTACATTTGCATGTATTGACCCATTGATCTTGTCTTATCCATTTTTCTTTGAATTTTCTGCGACAATATGACAGGTCTAAATCCCCTCGCGAGAATAAAGTCTCATGACATTGCCGTCTTGCGATGAAATCGCAGGACGTCTTTACACTTTCATGTAAAAACCCATTGATCTCATCTTAACTTTTTCTCTTATGGCTTGTTGCCTCTGTATAATTTACGTCACGCGACAATATGACAGGCCTAAATGACCTTGCGATCATAAAGCCCCATGACATTGCCGTCTTAAGACACATATCAGCTCCCTAATGGAGGGTGCCGCCCTTATCTTCCCCCTGGTTGACCCTTCAAGGAGGGCACATCGGCCATACAAGACTAGCTCCTCCCATCCAGATTTACCAACAACCAGTTGTTTTCGTAGCCTCTTGTCCTTTATGCCTATATAGCTTATAGTTACAAGACTACACCCTAGGTGGGGTTTTCTTCAGGCCAAGTGCATTGTAGGCAAGACTTACCAAAGATGGCCAGGGTAGTTTCGTCCATCCCGGGCACCCTTGGATAAACCGTGTACCTCGGCGCCTTGGTCATACTTTGCACTTCTTGGAAGAGATCCTCGGTCGTCCAACCAGGGTATAACCTTATAAAGCTGGAAATCCAAGATCTCTCTCACGGATAGGTTTTCTTTAACCCCAACATCTGCATGACTCAGGTTCCAGTAGCGGTATAACCTTATCGCTGAATCATGTAAAGAGATACCCCCCTTATAACGTGCTTGCAGGTCTTACATTTGCCTCTTACGAAATTGTATTCGCGAACTAAGGTGCACGCCATAAAGGTTTGTCCCATTCTCTTAATCTCTGCGAAATTATATTCGCGTTTCTTCATTCTTTCATTTCTGTCAATTCTTTATATAATCTTGAATAATCTCGCGATTACGCTCGCAGCTCTGATAAAAATTTGTTTTGCTCATTTCCGTGAGTTGAAATATTCTTTAAAATCTTTTGAAATCTTAGAAATATTCTTTGAAATCTTGCGATTTTATCACATTTGTTAAACCAAAAATTTCTTTCTGTAAAAGAAATATTCTAGAGAAATATTTGAAATCTTCTTTGAAATCTTGCGATTGTATCGCGTATTTTGGAAATTTGAAATCTTAGAAATTTTGGCGATAATTTCGTTTTCTGTAACCTTAGAATTCTTTGAAATTTTTTGCGATAATTCCATTTTCTGTAATCTTTTGAAATCTTGTGAGGGTATCGCTGTTTTGGAAATGAAATCAAAATTTTTAGAAATCTTAGAAATCTTTACGATAGTTTCATTTATTGTAATCTTTGAAATCTTTGAAAATTATTGCGATCTTTAAATTTTTTGCGATGATCTCATTTTTTATAATTTTTTGATTTTTTTTTTTTGAAATCTTGCGATTATACCACTTTTGGTAAATTGAATCAAAAGTTTTTGAATTTTTTTTTTTTTTGAAATATTAATAATCTTAGAAATGTTCTTTGAAATCCAGCGATAACATAAATTAAAAAATTTCATTTCCTGCAAGTAAAATATTCAAGGAAGTGGTACTTAGCTTTTTGGCGATTTGCTGTTGCTGCCAGTTGTCACGAAGTATTTGATTTGCCAAGTCTTCTAGTTTTCATACTCCTTCTCTGACAGTTTGGGTTATTTGTTGCTTGTGATAGAAAGTCCTAGATTCTATACATATTTACTTTTTGATCTTCCTTTTGTGGTGTCTTAACTTGTAAATTTCTTGATCAACGAGAAGAACTTTGAAGTAATCAAATATCTGCGATCTTTACTTGTATTCTTCGCCAGTGACTAATTTTGCTAAATACTCTTTGTATAAATTTTGTCGTCATATTTTGTTCTTCTCCTTCCGTTTCATAGGGCAATAAAATCCTTGGCTTTAATCTCGTCATTTCATATTTTTTTTTTTTTTTTATATTCCCTAAAACTGACGTTGATGTGAGCTTGGCATAAGAAATTCTTTAAATGTTGTAGACGATGATACATTTTGCCACAATGATACATTTCACCATAAATTGTACTTAGCTTTAATATGATTCATTGTTATGGTACTGGTTTGCGAAGTGGTATCACCGGTTCCCACCTCCTCTCGTCATTTGCGAAAGTATCATAAGGATCACGTCAAATATCCATAGTATCATAAGGATCACCGGATCGTAATTTCGTGGATGTAATCCACTTCCTCTCATCAGCAAAGTATCCATAGTTGCATACTCATCAGCAAATGTATCTCGTGGAGGCATTATATCCACAAAATGGGTGTAGGCAAAAAATTATCATTAGGCATTATATCCATAGTTCCTCTCGTAAGATGTATGCATCTCGTGATTCTTCATTGGAGCGAATTTTAGTAAGATGCTAAGATATCCCACGAGATGCTCGTGATATCCTTTCATTTTTGCTACATTTCACGAGCGAATTGTTAACTTTTGCGAATTGTTAACTTCCTGCGAATTGTTAACTTCTGCTCCTTTGTTCTTTGAATTGCTTCACGTAAACAATGATTTGATAAGTCTCTCTTCGTTGTTGGATTGGGTTTTCTTCATGCACTATCGCCAGTTTATTATTTTCTCGCTATTTTTGCACTATCGCCAGTTTATTTGTACGTCCTTAAAATGACATGCACTAGTTTACTATGTTTTTGATTTTACTATTTTGCTGCTCGCTATTTTCTCGCTGTTTATTTGCTCTCCATTACATAAACTACTCAAAAGTTGTTATCTTCGCTGGAGTATTGTAGATGCTATTTCACCGTTTCACTGCCGGTTTGACGTTAATGCCTCCCTTCGTTATCGTACCAAACTAATTTTACTAATTTAATGAATTCATCTTCTTATCCCTTATGTTGCTTCGCAGATAATAATTGTTTAACATCTTTACGAATTGGACTACTCACCTCTTCTTGCGAAGAATACACTTTTGAGTAGTTTCTTGATGATTCAACTTCTTTCTCCTTGTTATTGGATTTCTCTGAATTTTTGATGAACTTTTGATGTTGTTTGTTGTAGATGGAATTTCGGTGAAACTTCCCTATTTATTCTCATATCTTAAAGATCTAGAAAAGAAAACTGCATATCGTAATCATCTTTACCAAATTTCTCTTGAATCAACCAGTCGACCCCGTCCCTGAATGTAAAATTCTTCCAAAAAATGTAAAATTCTTTCTAAAACTTCAATTTTTGCCCCCCTGATTTTTATAAACCCAACACCTTAATAATTAATTTCTTTGATTCTTCTTCAATCTAACAAATATTCCCCCTTGAAACATGAAAGAGATAAATTGTTGATGATGTTTATTCCTTGAAAGTGTAATTTCTTCCATGAAAATCTCTTGAACCGATCAAATTACAGGAAGAATAAATCCTTTATTCCTCCCCTTAGTCGGCGCCAAAATGTAGTTGCAGGAATTCCCTCAACACACCCCTTGTAATATCTTGATAATTATCTCTTGATCTAAACTAATTTGATATTAAAAGTATGATTAAGATTCTAAAAATTTTAAATAGACACACGGATTTTTACATGGTTCGATCAATTTGATCTACATCCATGATTCTTCACTATGATTGTTTAAATTTACATTGATAGTCTCCATTCATGGAGTTCTAGATCTAGTTTTGGGTAAGAAGATGATAAAGAAAAATACATTCTCTCTCCTAAAATCTCTCTGCAAAAATATCTCTCTCTTCTCAAAATTCTCTCCACTCTAAAAAATACCTTTCCCTTTTCTGGACTTACTTGAACCCTTTATATAGGAAATTACATAGTGGGTGACAGCTAAGTTTTCCCCTTCTTTCGGATCTATTCTGCGATCTCATCGCGGTAATTACAATGTTAATATTCGCCAACTTTTGTAATCCTCGTGAAACAACACTCTTCTAATATGCCTCTTCAATCGTCAACTTCGTCATTCTTTGAATTATTTTGTGACGCTCGTGAAATGTTGTTGAAGATTTTTTAGTAATGCTCGCAGAAGTGTCATTAATCTCTCGTGAATATAATTGTGGCGATATTCTGATCCTACAACTCCGCTCAACGATCACGCTTCTGTTACAGAATAGTTCAGCCTACGGTCCTGATTTTGCATACAACAGTGGTTTATGCTCAACTGTTTCCTGCCCAACTCCTGCAGTCCAGCTGATCACAGCTGCTGCAATGCTCGATGCTGCTGCATTCTAGCTGATCGAAGCTGCTGCAGTCCATCTATGTTCGCATATCCTGCAGTCCAGCTGATCGAAGCTGCTGCAGACCATTTTTCCCAATGATGTTACTACCCAGTTTTCCTCATTACTGTAGAGGACAGTTTTTGTGGCCGACACAGTCAAGTCCTACGTAACTACCACAGTTCAGTTTTACACCAACAGTTATCGCTCACTCATAATACCACTCCGCTCAAACATCACGCTTCTGTTACTGAACAGAGCCTGCAGTCCTGATTTTGCATACAACAGTGGTTCATGCTCAAATGTTTCCTGCCTATCTCCCAGTCACAATAGCCTCACTTGGGGGCATCTTGATTGTGATTTTCGCAAACAACAAGGAAAGTTCGCTAGTCACCTCAATATCAATAATCCACACTTGGGGGCGAGTTTTATCATTAACTAAGGAAAACAAAATTTTTCTTAACCCCCAACAAGTTGGACGTTAAGAGGGGGAGATGTTTGTACCATAAGTAAAAATAGCACTTAATGGGCCAAATTGATACTTGAATCATTTTTTGGTCCTCATCCAAGCCCGCTGACCAGTCAACCAACGCAGCCCACCAGTCTGCACAGACCGGTCAATGGTTAAAGTCGGTCAACCGTCAAAGTCAACATCCGGTCGAGGTCAATGGTCAAAGTCAACGACCTGTCAATAGTCAATGTCAACTGTCGATCAACTATCGAAGTCAATCGCACCCCTAGACAATTTTCAGTCTTGTAGCTAGCAATGCTGCTAACCATTCCCAGTCAAAAAATCTTCCGCACTGCCAACCAGTCTCCACCCATGCTGCCAGCCAGCCTCCATCCACACTGCCAGCCATTGTTCCTGTCAACCATCAATCCAGTCTGCCAGTATACAGAAATTATTCAAAGAAGCATGCAAACAGTTTCATGCAGAATTGAAGATAGAGGCATGTAGAACTAATTACAGCAGTTTCAGCCATGCAGTACTGATTTGAACAGTTACATATATGCAGAATTAATTTCAGCTCTTTCATACAGAATTGAAGATGGAGGCATGAATGAGCAGTTAATGCAATTTATGTTTATATTGAAATTAGATATTGAATTGTATAAATAGGGGGAGCAGAAATGATTTAAGGGGGTAGCCAATAGGGAAAAACAGAGATGGTAACACAAATATCAATAAAGTATCACCCCCCAAGGGGATTCGTCCGTGGATGTAGGCAAACCATGCCGAACCACGTTAAACCTCTGTCTTTCTTTTTGTTTTTCAATTCATCTTCTAACCCTAAACACACACCAAAATCACCTATTCGTTGTGTTTCTTTCCCAAAAGTAATTTTGAGTTACAGGATTAAGAGGGGGCGAGCATACACCCTAATATTTTGACGCAATTATTATAATCAGTAATGCTTAACTGCTACAATTAAATTGATCGAATTATTGTACTCCAGTTCAAAAGTAACTGCTGCACTCGGATGGACGCAACTGACGCAGTCCAATTTTTCTTATGAATTTTGTACTCAGTTGGACGCAACTGATGCAGTCTGGTTGCACTCAGTTGGACGCCACTGATGCTGTCTAGTTTTGTTTGAAACTGTTACACCTATGTTTATCGAACTGTTTAAGTCCAGTCCCTCCCCAGCTGTTGCAATCCAGCTGATCGAAGATGCTGCAGTCCAGCTCTGCTCGCAACTCTTGCAGTCCAGCTGATTGCAACTGCTGCAATGCAGTTTTGCTCGTCGCTCCAGCAGTCCAGCTGATCGCAGCTGCTGCTATGCTCGATGCTGCTGCAGACCAGACGATCGAAGCTGCTGCAGTCCAGCTCTGTTCGCAACTCCTGCAGTACAGCTGATCGCAGTTGCTGCAGTGCAGTTTTGCTCGTCGCTCCTGCAGTCCAGCTGATCGCAGCTACTGCAATGCTCGATGCTGTTGCAGACCATCTGATCGAAGTTGTTGCAGTCCAGATCTGTTCGCAACTCCTGCAATCCAGCTAATCGCAGCTGCTGCAGTGCATTTTTTCTCGTCGCTCCTGCAGTCCAACTGATCGCAGCTGCTGCAATGCTCGATGTTGCTGCAGACCAGCTGATCGAAGCTGCTGCAGTCCAGCTCTGTTCGCAAATCCTGCAGTCCAGCTGATCGCAGCTGCTGTAGTGCATTTTTCGTCACTCTTGCAGCCAGTGATCGCGGTAATTGTTGCAATGCTCGATCTTCTTGCATTCCAGCTGATCGAAGCTGCTGCAGTCCATCTATGTTCGCATATCCCATAGTCCAGCTGATCGAAGCTGCTGCAGACCATTTTTTCCCAACGATATTACTACCCATTTTTGCTTATTACTGTAGTGGACAGTTTTTATCGTCGTCACAGTCAAGTCCTACGCAACTATCGCAGTTCAGTTTTACACCAACAGTTATCGCTCACTCATAATACCACTCCGCTCAAGCATCACGCTTCTGTTACAGAATAGTTCAGCCTACGGTCCTGATTTTGCATACAACAGTGGTTCATGCTCAACTGTTTCCTGCCCATCTCCCGGTCACAATATCCTTACTTGGGGGCGTCTTGATTGTGATTTTTGCAAACAATAAGGGAAGTTCGCCAGTCACCTCAATATCAATAATCCACACTTGGGGGCGAGTTTTATCATTAACTAAGGAAAACAAAATTTTTCTTAACCCCCAACAAGTTGGAGGTTAAGAGGGGGTGATGTTTGTACCATAAGTAAAAATACCACTTAATGGGACAAATTGATACTTGAATCATTTTTTGGTCCTCATCCAAGCCCGCTGACCAGTCAACCAACGCAGCCCACCAGTCTGCACAGACCAATTAATGGTCAAAGTCGGTCAACTGTCAAAGTCAATATCCGGTCAAGGTCAATGGTCAAAGTCAATGACTGATCAATGGTCAAAGTCAACCGTCGGTCAACTATCAAAGTCAATCGCACCCCTATCCAATTTTCAGTCTTGTGGCCAGCAATGCTGCTAACCATTCCCAGCCAAAAAATCTTCCGCACTGCCAACCAGTCTCCACCCATGCTGCCAGCCAGCCTCTATCCACAATTCCATCCATTGTGCCTGTCAACCATCAATCCAGTCTGCAAGTGTACATAAATTATTCAAATAAGCATGCAAACAGTTTCATGCAGAATTAAAGATAGAGGCATGCAGAACTAATTACAAAGATTTGACCATTGAATTCTAGCGAGAGTGATTTAAATATAGATCGATTACAGCAGTTACATACATGCATAATTAATTCTAGCAGTTTCATACAGAATTGAAGATGGAGGAATGAATGAGCTGTTAATGCAATTTATGTTTATATTGAAATTAGATATTGAATTGTATAAATAGGGGGAGCAGAAATGATTTAAGGGGGTAGCCAATAGGGAAAAACAGAGATGGTAACACAAATATCAATAAAGTATCACCCCCAAGGGGATTCGTCCGTGGATGTAGGCAAACCATGCCGAACCACGTTAAACCTCTGTCTTTCTTTTTGTTTTTCAATTCATCTTCTAACCCTAAACACATACCAAAATCACTTATTCATTGTGTTTCTTGCCCAAAAGTAATTTTGAGTTACAGGATTAAGAGGGGGCGAGCATACACCCTAATATTTTGACGCAATTATTACAATCAGTAATGCTTAGCTGCTACCGTTAAATTGATAGAATTATTGTACTCCAATTCAAAAGTAACTGCTGCACTCGGATGGACGCAACTGATGCAGTCCAATTTTGCTTACGAATTTTGTACTCAGTTGGACGCAACTGATGCAGTCTGGTTGCACTTAGTTGGACGCCACTGATGCTTTCTAGGTTTGTTTGAAACTGTTACACCTATGTTTATCGAACTGTTTAAGTCCAGTACCTCCCCAGCTGTTGCAGTCCAGCTGATCGAAGCTGCTGCAGTCCAGCTCTGCTCCCAAATCTTACAGTCCAGCTGATCGCAGTTGCTGCAGTGCAGTTTTTCTCGTCGCTCCAGCAGTCCGGTAGATCGCAGCTGCTGCAATGCTCTATACTGCTGCAGACTAGCCGATCGAAGATGCTGCAGTCCATCTCTGTTCATAACTCCTGCAGTCCATCTGATCGCGGCTGCTACAGTGCAGTTTTGCTCGTCGCTCCTGCAATCCAGCTGATCGCAGCTACTGCAATGCTAGATGCTGTTGCAGACCAGCCGATCGAAGCTGATGCAGTCCAGCTCTGTTCGCAACTCCTGCAGTCCAGATGATCGCAGCTGCTGCAGTGAAGTTTTGCTCGTTACTCCTGCAGTTCAACTGATCATAGCTGTTGCAATGCTAGATGTTGCTGCAGACCAGCTGATCGAAGCTGCTGCAGTCCAGCTCAGTTCGCAACTCCTGCAGTCCAGCTGATCACAGCTGCTGCAATGCTCGATGCTGCTGCATTCCAGCTGATCGAAGCTGCTGCAGTCCATCTATGTTCGCATATCCCGCAGTCCAGCTGATCGAAGCTGCTGCAGACCATTTTTTCCCAACGATGTTACTACCCAGTTTTGCTCATTACTGTAGAGGACAGTTTTTGTGGCCGTCACAGTCAAGTCCTACGTAACTACCGCAGTTCAGTTTTACACCAACAGTTATCGCTCACTCATAATACCACTCCGCTCAAACATCACGCTTCTGTTACTGAACAGTTCAGCCTGCAGTCTTGATTTTGCATACAACAGTGGTTCATGCTCAAATATTTCCTGCCTATCTCCCAGTCATAATAGCCTCACTTGGGGGCGTCTTGATTGTGATTTTCGCAAACAACAAGGAAAGTTCGCTAGTCACCTCAATATCAATAATCCACACTTGGGGGAGAGTTTTATCATTAACTAAGGAAAACAAAAATTTTCTTAACCCCCAACAAGTTGGAGGTTAAGAGGGGGAGATGTTTGTACCATAAGTAAAAATACCACTTAATGGGCCAAATTGATACTTGAATCATTTTTTGGTCCTCATCCAAGCCCGATGACCAGTCAACCAACGCATCCCACCAGTCTGCACAGACCGGTCAATGGTTAAATTCGATCAACTGTCAAAGTCAACATCTGGTCGAGGTCAATGGTCAAAGTCAACGACCTGTCAATAGTCAAAGTCAACTGTCGGTCAACTATCGAAGTCAATCGCACCCCTAGCCAATTTTCAGTCTTGTAGCCAGCAATGCTGCTAACCATTCCCAGCCAAAAATTCTTCCGCACTTCCAACCAGTCTCCACCCATGCTGTCAGCCAGCCTCCATCCACACTGCCAACCATTGTGCCTGTCAACCATCAATCCGGTCTGCCAGTATACAGAAATTATTCAAAGAAGCATGCAAACAGTTTCATGCAGAATTGAAGATAGAGGCATGCAGAACTAATTACAGCAGTTTTAGTCATGCAATACTGATTACAACAGTTACATACATGCAGAATTAATTTCAGCTTTTTCATACAGAATTGAATATGGAGGCATGAATGAGAAGTTAATGCAATTTATGTTTATATTTAAATTAGATATTGAATTGTATAAATAGGGGGAGCAGAAATGATTTAAGGGGGTAGCCAATAGGGAAAAACAGAGATGGTAACACAAATATCGATAAAGTATCACCCCCAAGGGGATTCGTCCGTGGATGTAGGCAAACCATACCGAACCACGTTAAACCTCTGTCTTTCTTTTTGTTTTTCAATTCATCTCCTAACCCTAAAAACACACCAAAATCACCTATTCATTGTGTTTCGTGCCCAAAAGTAATTTTGAGTTACAGGATTAAGAGGGGGCGAGCATACACCCTAATATTTTGAAGCAATTATTACAATCAGTAATTCTTAACTGCTACAGTTAAATTGATCGACTTATTGTACTCCAGTTCAAAAGCAACTGCTGTACTTCGTTGGATGCAACTGACGTAGTCCAGTTTTGCTTATGAATTCTGTGCTCAGTTGGACGCAACTGATGCGGTCTGGTTGCACTCAGTTGGACGCAACTGATGCTGTCTAGTTTTGTTTGAAACTGTTACACCTATGTTTATCGAACTGTTTAAGTCCAGTCCCTCCCCAGCTGTTGCAGTCCAGCTTATCGAAGATGCTGCAGTCCAGTTCTGCTCGCAACTTCTATAGTCCAGCTGATCATAGCTACTGCAGTGCAGTTTTGCTCGTCGCTCCAGCAGTTCAGCAGATCGCAGCTGCTGCAATGCTCGATGCTCCTGCAGACTAGCCGATCGAAGATGCTTCGATCTGAATCTGTTCGCAACTCTGCGATGCCGATCGCACTTGCATAGTGCGTTTTTGCTCGTCGCTCTGCAGATCCAGTGATCATATCTCTCGCAATGCTCGATCTTCACTGCAGACCAGCCGATCGAAGCTACTGCAGTCCAGCTCTGTTCGCAACTCCTGCAGTCCAGCTGATCGCAGCTGCTGCGATGTGTTTTTGCTAACTCGCTCAATGATCCATGTAGATCGCGAATCTTGCAATGCTCGATCTTCGGGCTGCGCTAACTAGCCGATCGAAGATGCTGCAGTCCATCTCTGTTCACAACTCCTGCAGTCTAGCTGATCGCGGATGCTACAGTGCATTTTTGCTCGTCGCTCCTGCAATCCAGCTGATCGCAGCTACTGCAATGCTCGATGCTGTTGTAGACTAGCCGATCGAAGCTGTTGCAGTCCAGCTCTGTTCGCAACTCCTGCAGTACAGTTTTGCTCGTTGCTCCTGCAGTTCAATTGATCGCAGCTGTTGCAATACTCGATGCTGCTGCAGACCAGCTGATAGAAGTTGTTGCAGTCCAACTCTGTTCGCAACTCCTGCATCCGGTGATCACATTGCCAGCGGTGCGATTTGCTCCTCGCTCTGCAGATCCAGTGATCGCATTTGTTGCAATGCTAAATCTTCTGCTGCATTTCAGCTGATCGAAGTTGTTGCAGTCCATCTATGTTCGCATATCCCGCAGTCCAGCTGATCGAAGGTGCTGCAGACCATTTTTACCCAACGATGTTACTACCCAGTTTTGCTCATTACTGTAGAGGACAGTTTTTGTGGCCGTCGTAGTCAAGTCCTACGTAACTACCGCAGTTCATTTTTACACTAGCAGTTATCGCTCACTCATAAACCACTCCGCCCAAGCATCACGCTTCTGATACTGAACATTTCATCCTACGGTCCTGATTTTGCATACAACGGTGGTTCATGCTCAAATGTTTCCTGGCCATCTCCCAGTCACAATAGCCTCACTTGGGGGCGTCTTGATTGTGATTTTCGCAAACAACAAGGGAAGTTCGCCAGTCACCCCAATATCAATAATCCACACTTGGGGGCGAGTTTTATCATTAACTAAGGAAAACAAAAATTTTCTTAACCCCCAACAAGTTGGAGGTTAAGAGGGGGTGATGTTTGTACCATAAGTAAAAATACCACTTAATGGGCCAAATTGATATTTGAATCATTTTTTTGTCCTCATCCAAGCCCACTGACCAGTCAACCAACGCAGCCCACCAGTCTGCACAGACAGGTCAATGGTTAAAGTCAGTCAACTGTCAAAGTCAACATCCGGTCAAGGTCAATGGTCAAAGACCGGTCAATAGTCAAAGTCAACCGTCGGTCAACTATCGAAGTCAATCGCACCCCTAGCCAATTTTCAGTCTTGTAGCCAGCAATGCTGCTAACCATTCCCAGCCAAAAAATCTTCCGCACTGCCAACCAGTCTCCACCCATGCTGCCACCCAGCTTCCATCCACACTGCCAGCCATTGTGCCTGTCAACCATGAATCCAGTCTGCCAGTATACCCAAATTATTCAAAGAAGCATGCAAACAGTTTCATGCAGAATTGAAGATATATGCATGCAGAACTAATTACATCAGTTTCAACCATGCAATACTGATTACAACAGTGACATACATGCAGAATGAATTCCAGCTCTTTCATATAGAATTGAAGATGGAGGCATGAATGAGCAGTTAATGCAATTTATGTTTATATTGAAGTTAGATATTGATTTGTATAAATAGGGGGAGCAGAAATGATTTAAGGGGGTAGCCAATAGGGAAAAACAGAGATGGTAACACAAATATCGATAAAGTATCACCCCCAAGGGGATTCGTCCGTGGATGTAGGCAAACCATACCGAACCACGTTAAACCTCTGTCTTTCTTTTTGTTTTTCAATTCATCTCCTAACCCTAAAAACACACCAAAATCACCTATTCATTGTGTTTCGTGCCCAAAAGTAATTTTGAGTTACAGGATTAAGAGGGGGCGAGCATACACCCTAATATTTTGAAGCAATTATTACAATCAGTAATTCTTAACTGCTACAGTTAAATTGATCGACTTATTGTACTCCAGTTCAAAAGCAACTGCTGCACTCTATTGGACGCAACTGATGCAGTCCGTTTTGCTTACGAATTATGTACTCAGTTGGATGCAACTGATGCAGTCTGGTTGCAATCAGTTGGACGCAACTGATGCTGTCTAGTTTTGTTTGTAACTGTTACACCTATGTTTATCGAACTGTTTAAGTACAGTCCCTCCCCAGATGTTGCAGTCCAGCTGATCGAAGCTGCTGCAGTCCAGCTCTGCTCGCAACTCCTGTAGTCCAGCTGATCACAGCTGCTGCAGTGCAGTTTTGCTCGTCGTTCCAGCAGTCCAGCTGATCGAATCTATTGCAATGCCCGATGCTGATGCAGACCAGCCGATCAAAGTTGCTGCAATCCAGCTCTGTTCGCAACTCCTGCAGTCCAGCTGATCGCAGTTTTTCTCATCGCTCCTGCATTCTAGATGATCACAGCTACTGCAATGCTCGATGCTGCTGCAAACCAGCTAATCGAAGCTGTTGTAGTCCAGTTTTGTTCGCAACTCCTGCAGTTCAGCTGATCGCAGCTGTTGCAGTGCAGTTTTGCTCGTCGCTCCTGCAGTTCAACTGATCACAGTTGTTGCAATGCTCGATGTTGTTGCAGACCAGCTGATCAAAGCTGCTGCAGTCCAGCTCTTTTTGCAACTCCTGCAGTACTGCTAATCACAGCTGATGCGGTGCAGATTTGCTCGTCGCTCCTGCAGTCCAGCTGATCGCAGCTTTTGCAATGCTCGATCCTGCTGCATTTCAGCTGATCGAAACTGCTGCAGTCCATCTATGTTCGCATATCCCGCAGTCCAGCTGATCGAAGCTGCTGCTGACCATTTTTCCCCAACGATGTTACTACCCAGTTTTGCTCATTACTGTAGAGGACAGTTTTTGTGGTTGTCGCAGTCAAGTCCTACGTAACTACCGCAGTTCAGTTTTACACCAGCAGTTATCGCTCACTCATAATACCACTCCGCTCAAGCATCATGCTTTTGTTACAGAACAGTTCAGCCTGCGGTCCTGATTTTGCATACAACAGTGGTTCATGCTCAAATGTTTCCTGCCCATCTCCCAGTTACAATAGCCTCACTTGGGGGCATCTTGATTGTGATTTTTGCAAATAACAAGGGAAGTTCGCCAGTCACCTAAATATCAATAATCCACACTTGGGGGCGAATTTTATCATTAACTAAGGAAAACAAAATTTTTCTTAACCCCCAACAAGTTGGAGGTTAAGAGGGGGCGATGTTTGTACCATAAGTAAAAATACCACTTAATGGGCCAAATTGATACTTGAATCATTTTTTGGTCCTCATCCAAGCATGCTGATCAGTCAACCAACACAGCCCACCAGTCTGCACAGACCGGTCAATGGTCAAAGTCGGTCAACTCTCAAAGCCAACATCTGGTCAATGTCAACGACCGGTCAATAGTCAAAGTCAACCGTCGGTCAACTATCGAAGTCAATCGCACCCCTAGCCAATTTTCAGTCTTGTAGCCAGCAATGCTGCTAACCATTCCCAGCCAAAAATTCTTCCGCACTGCCAACCAGTCTCCACCCATGCTGTCAGCCAGCCTCCATCCACACTGCCAGCCATTGTGCATGTCAACCATCAATCCGGTCTGCCAGTATACAGAAATTATTCAAAGAAGCATGCAATCAGTTTCATGCAGAATTGAAGATAGAGGCATGCAGAACTAATTACAGCAGTTTCAGTCATGCAATACTGATTACAACAGTTACATACATGCAGAATTAATTTCAGCTCTTTCATACAGAATTGAATATGGAGGCATGAATGAGAAGTTAATGCAATTTATGTTTATATTTAAATTAGATATTGAATTGTATAAATATGGGGAGCAGAAATGATTTAAGGGGGTAGCCAATAGGGAAAAACAGAGATGGTAACACAAATATCGATAAAGTATCACCCCCAAGGGGATTCGTCCGTGGATGTATGCAAACCATGCCGAACCACGTTAAACCTCTGTCTTTCTTTTTGTTTTTCAATTCATCTACTAACCCTAAAAACACACCAAAATCACCTATTCATTGTGTTTCGTGCCCAAAAGTAATTTTGGGTACAAACAAAGCTCTCAAGCTTCTTTTCAAGCCCTGAAAACACTTCAAGGTATTTTAAACCTGTTGGAGGTTTAGATAGAATTTCTTCTACAGATTTTATTAAATCAGTCATGGAAGAGAATTCTGAAATCCCTGGATCTGGTGTGCATTTATTGAGATAGCACTACTTTCCATAGAGTCGGATCACTACAAACACAAACTTATAAGGTCTTGAACGTGTTTTCCTGCTCTGATACCAATTGAAAAAGCGGGGGTCTAACAACCACACCCAATATTTCGATTAGAAATCTGTATGGACAACTCCGAGTTGTTTTCTAGAGAATCAACTAGACTCAATCAATAGAAAATATCTCAAGGAGTTATTATCTCAATCTCTCAATTTGATTTACTCAAGCAAATACACTATGCGAGTCTTAATCAAATAGAGATAACTTGGATGGTACCAAAGACAGATATCCAAGTGTCAATAAATTTAAATCAACAACCAATAAGGTCGGATATTCTAATTAATTGAACTACGCACAACCTGTATTATTTCAATTATATAAAAATATAATGCGGAAAAGAAATAACACAGACACCAGAATTTGTTAACGAGGAAACCGCAAATGCAGAAAAACCCTGAGACATAGTCCAGATTATACATACATTGTATTAAGCCGCTATAGACACTAGCCTACTCCAAATTAACTTCGGTCTGGACTGTAGTTGAACCCCAACCAATCTCACACTGATCCAAGGTACAATTACGCTCCTACGCCTCTGATCCCAGCAGGATACTGCGTACTTGATTCCCTTAGTTGATCTCACCCACAACCAAAAGTTGCTACGACCCAAAGTTGAAGACTTTAATAAACAAATCTGTCTCACACAGAAAAGTCTACAAGATAGATAAATTCGTCTCCCACGAATAAAACTATGAGTTTTGTTCCGTCTTTTGATAAATCAAGGTGAACAAGAACCAATCAATAAAACCAAACTTACATTCCCAAAGAACAACTCAGTTTTATCAATCACCTCACAATAGTCTTAATCGACGCAGCGAAAAAAGATATTGAGGAATCACAAATGATGACACGAAGATGTTTGTGATTAATTTTATATCTTGCCTATCGGAGATAGAAATCTCAAGACAATTATTATAATTGTACTTGTACGATAGAAATACCAAGATCAGATCACAAAACTACAAGAAAAGTAGTATCGGCCTGGCTTCACAATCCCAATGAAGTCTTTAAGTCGTTAACCTGGTTTTAGAAGAAAAAAACCAAAGGTTAAAGGTGAATTGATTTTAGCATAGCAAACTATTATCACACATAATATGTGGGGATTAGGTTTCCTAGTTGCTAGAGTTCTCCCTTATATAGTCTTTCAAATTAGGGTTTGCAATCAATGTTAGCTTAGTAACAAAGCATTCAATATTAACCTTTAGATGAAAACCTGATTAGATACAAGCTAATATTTATCAACCGTTAGATCGAAAACTTAGCTTGTCATACACACATGTACTAGGCGTTTTTGGGTTTGTGTAACCATACCCAAACGTGTACATTAGTTGGTTCAACACTAGTTAACGAAATGGTTATACAAATGAGAACTTTCATATCAACCATATTCTTCTTCACCATAACTTGTCCAAATGACTCAAATGAACTAGTTAGAGGGTTGTTCAATTGCTATGAGATCCCATGTACTACACAAGACACAATTGAAGCAAAAACGATGTGATTCACTCGAATCGATTCATGAACTATAAAGCCACGGTTTGCAATAGCATTCCTTAGTTTATAAGATAAGTTCACAAACATCGTTTTTAGACATAACCTAATCAAGTTCGCGGACTGGGTTCGCAGACTCAAGTTCACCAGTTGAAGTTTACAAACTCCAGCAAAAAAATTCGGTTCGAGAACTTCCGTCAGTTCACGGACTGAAACTGAGCTACAACTCCTGCGAAAATTCTCGGGTTCGAGAACTACGCCAGTTCGCGGACTGAGTTGGCTGCCCACGTTCCGGTTTCACTTGATCAACAAAGTTCGCAAACTTCGGTTCAAGCTCTAAGAACTTATACATATATATGTTACCACAACAATGTTTATATCCTCCAATGGTTATATTGTCTAAACTCTCATTTCAATCATTGAAACATTCTCAGAGGGCGTTATATAGTTGATATTCACAAACTATTTTTCGTCAGAGCGATTTCCAAAATGATTGAAATGTAACATGACTTTCGTCACTAGGTAAAGATGAACTTGGATAAAGCGAAAGCTTTACCAAAATATTTCGAGAAATAGATAAGCGAGATATACTCAGCTCGAAATATCATATGTGTATATTCTTAGTCTATATAATAATACGACTTTTATCTCAAGATAGGAGATAGAGTAGATAGACTTTTGAGTGATAGATAAGTTCAAATCTCTACATACCTTTTAGTCGATGAAGATCCACTGGTTCCTTGAGTAGTCCTTCGTCTTGTATGATGATCGCCATGGAGTTCTTGAGCTCAACTACACTTTCTATGCTAGTCTGAGACCTTAGCTATAGTAGACTAGAAATTAAGACTTTATAGTTTTGATCACTAACATTGACAAACATGCTTGAGATAGCAATGCATGCGAGTTCGATCGAGAATTTGCTTTAACACCTATTTCCAAAATAAAGACGAACAAGGCACAGAAAAGGCCAAGTGTTATCATTAGTATCCAGAAAACACCAGAGTTGATTGCTTATATTAGTGCAAGCCAGTTTGATATTCTGATACAAGTCATAAACAGCCAACATCTTCTCAATCTCAACACCTTCTTCGCTTCCCTCCCTAAGATCAACCCCATCTCCTTCACTTTGTGACCGAAGCAAGTCTGGAACGGCCATTTCTTGGTTTAGGCCAGAATTGTATAGATTGATCTCTCGAATCAAAAATCACTCCCATGTAGTGCATTTGTTTAGGGTTTAGATTCATTTCTAATCCACATACCCAAAATTACCAAAACCAGCAGAAATAGTTTTTACCCATAAACAATTGGCGACCACAGTGGTAGATTAATCTCTCAGTTGCAATATCAATTTCTTCAATACCCAATCCTATTTTGGCTGATTTCAAAATGGTTGGTCTTGGGACTCCCCCAACAATTTCAAATTCCGACCGAATTTCCTCCAACGAAGATACCACCCTTCCCAATGGTGTATCTAATAACATAACCGGAAGAATCCCAAAGTTGATCGAGTTAGCATGGGTGCAGGAGATTCACACGAAGAATATGAACCTGATCAAGGAGACAATAAATGGTATACTCAATCTCCTCATCAAGATGGCATCAGATGTGAGCAGTTCTCCTGTCACAGAGATTTCTGCAATGGGGACTGATCCTCCTCAAGTCAACAGTTTCACTATGAACCAGAGACCGGTGGATCAGGAAGCGACTTCTCTAGTGGAAAGTTTATGCGAACTCTTATACCTCTCGAAGAGTCAACGAGTGGAGATGTTTGCTGCAATCAACCAGATAGCCATAGACATGCATTTAACTCCTTTGCGTCCAGAAGCCTGGAAAACATCAGAGATGTCTGTAAATAACGTTACGTTTACAGAAGAAGACATGATGGCGGAAGAAGGTCACAACCGGGTCCTGCACGTTACTGCACGTATCAAGGATTCAGAGTTCAAGAGGGCGCTCATCAACACGGGAGCATATGCGAATGTGATTACTCTCAAGACACTCAGGACGGCCAAGGTTCACCCATGAAAGGTCGTGCGATAATCTACCACTATGATGGATTTTGAAGGAAACCAAACCAACACGTACGGGTATGTCAATCTGAATTTATCTGTAGGGCCTGTCCAGTCAAAGGTGAAATTAGAAGTCATAGAAAAGGAGCCGGACTACCACATGATATTTTGGAGACCATGGCTCCATGAAAATAAGATTGTCCCTTCAACATATCACCAGTTCCTAAAGACTATGCTAAATAAAAAAGTTATTTGTATCCATGCGTCGTTGTCTCCTTACGCACCGATATGTGGAATAGAGTTGTTCGAGCCAAGAGAAACTCCGCGTGAAGAATCAGGCAGGGTTCATTGCATCCCACTCCCCACATGGACATCAATCCAGGAGGAGAACCGACTTGTATCATTAAAGGCTAAGCCCCACAATGCAGAGACAGGACATCCTTTTTCGTCTGGTGAAGCTGCAACCCATGTTCACACTAAGAGAGAGCGGAATTTTATGGCAAGTAATGATCAGAAAGGGAAGACCGTGTACCGATGCCGCTGTTAGCAATTAACAGGGGAAACTGTTACCCAGTCTCTCTGCCCAATGGAATGCTACAACAACAAAGAGCCACAGGAAGAGGTGTTGGACGCTCCACGACAGCTAAAAGACGGCACTTACTCCACGACTGATAAGCTTGAAACCTTTCATATCGGGGACGAAGAATTACCCAAGCCTATCTCCATCAGCTCAACCTTGTCCACGGATTAATGCATAAAGCTCGTGCAACTCCTCAAAGAATACCAGGACATATTCGCTTGGACGTATGAAGAAATTCCGGTTTAGATGAAAAATTGGTCACCCATCATCTGCATGTCATACCTGGATCCAAGCCGATCAAATAGTCCTCGAGGCAATTCAGGCACGAGGTGGAAGAGCAAATCAAGATTGAGATACAGAAGTTTTTAGCTGCTGGCTTTATTAAAACCATTCATCACCCGACTTGGTTGGCTAATATGGTTCCGGTAAAAAATAAAAATGAACAGATCAGGTACTTCAGAGGCTTGAACATATGCTTCCCCAAAGACAATTTTCCTTTACCTAACATCGACATGTTAGTAGATTCAACTAGCGGGCACGACATGTTCTCCTTCATGGACGGATATAACGGGTACAGTCAGATAAGGATGTATGAGCATGACGCAAGTAAGACATCTTTTTGAACTCCTCTCGATTTTTTTTATTATACTGTAATGCCATTTGGTTTGAAGAATGCCATTGCGACCTATCAACGCGCTATGACGGCAATCTTCCATGATATAATGCATAAGCAAGTCTAAGGATATGTGGATGATATAGTAGTCAAATCAAAAGCTTGGGCGGATAACACAGTACTCCTACGACAAGTGTTCGAAAGATGCCGTGAATACAAATTGAAGATGAATCTTATTATTAGAGCATTGCTCAGTCGAACTCGCATGCGTTGCTATCTCAAGCATGTTTTTCAATATTAGTGATCAAAACTATAAAGTCTTGATTTCTAGTCTACTATAGCTAAGGTCTCGGACTAGGATAGAAAGTGTAGTTGAGCTCAAGAACTCTATGGCGATCATCATACAGGATGAAGGACTACTCAAGGAACCAGTGAATCTTCATCGACTAAAAGGTATGTGGAGACTTGTACTTATCTATCACTCAAAAGTATATCTACTATATATCCTATCTTGAGACAAAAGTCGTATTACTATATAGACTAAGATTATAGACATGTGATATTTTAAGCTGAGTATATCTCGCTTATCTGTTTCTCGAAATATACGTTGGTAAAGCTTTTGCTTTAGCCAAGTTCATATTTACCTAGTGAAGAAAGTCATGCTATGTTTCAATCATTTTGGAAATCGCTCTGACGAAAAATAGTTTGTGAATAACAACTATATAACGCCCTCTGAGAATGTTTCAATGATTGAAATGAGAGTTTAAATAATATAACCATTGAAGGATATAAGCATTGTTGTGGTAACACATATATGTATAAGTCCTTATTGCTTGAACCGAAGTTTGCGAACTTTGTTGATCAAGTAAAACCGGAGTAGTGTGTGAGCTCAGTCATCGAACTCAGTATACAAGCTTATTCAGTGAACCCAGTCCGCGAACTGGCGTAGTTCTCGAATCCGAGAATTCCTGCTGGAGTTTGTGAACTCCGTCTGAGAACTTAAGCCCGTGAACCCAGTTCGCGAACTTGGGTAGGTTATGTCTAAAAATGATGTTTTTGAACTTATCTTAATAAACTAAGGAATGCTATTGCAAACCGTGGATTTATAGTTCATGAATCGATTCAAGTGAATCACATCGTTTTTGCTTCAATTGTGTCTTGTGTAGAACATAAAGATCTAAGCGTGAACAACTCTCTAACTAGTTCATTTGATTCATTGGGACTAGTTATGGTGAAGAATAATATGGTTGATATGAAAGTTATCATTTGGCTAACCATTTGGTTAAATAGTGTTGAACCAACTATTGTACAAGTTTGGGTACGGTTACATGAAACTAAAATTGTCTAGTACATGTGTGTATGACAAGATAAGTTTTTGATCTAACGGTTGATAAATATTAGCTTAAATCTAATCAGGTTTTCATCTAACGATGAATATTGAATGCTTTGTTACTAAGATAACATTGATTGCAAACCCTGATTTGAAGACTATAAAAGGGAGAACTCTAGCAACTGGGAAACCTAATCCCCACACATTCTGTGTGATACTAGTTGTGCTAAGCTAGAGTCGATTCTCCTTTAACCTTTGGTTTTCTTCTTCTAAAACCAGGTTAATGACTTAAATACTTCATTGGGATTATGAAGCCAGACCGATACTACTTTTATCGTAGTTGTGTGATCTGATCTTGATGTTTCTATCGTACGAGTACAATTGTAATAATTGGCTTGAGATTTATATCTCCGATAGGAAATATATAAAAGTAATCTCAAATATCTTCGTCTCATCGTTTGTGATTCCACAATATCTTTTTTCGCTGCGTTGATTAAGACTATTGTGAGGTGATTGATAAAACTGAGCTATTCTTCGGAAATATAAGTCTGGTTTTATTGATTGGTTCCTGTTCACCTTGATTTATCAAAAGACATAACAAAACTCATAGGTTTATTCGTGGGAGATGAATTTATCTATCTTGTAGACATTTTTGTGTGAGACAGATTTATTTATTTAAGTCTTCGACTTTGTGTCGTAACAACTCTTGGTTGTGGGTGAGATCAACTGTAGGAATCAAGTGCGCAGTATCCTGCTGGGAGTAGAGGCATATGAGCATAAATGTACCTTGGATCAGTGTGAGATTGGTTGGGGTTCAAATACAGTCCAGACCGAAGTTAATTTGGAGTAGGCTAGTGTTTGCAGCGAGTTAATACAGTGTATGTTTAATCTGGACTACGTCCCGGGGTTTTTCTGCATTTGCGGTTTTCTTGTTAACAAAATTCCGGTGTCTGTGTTATTTCTTTTCCGCATTATATTTTGTTATATAATTGAAATAATACAGGTTGTGCGTTGTTCAATCAATTAGAATATCCAACCATATTGGTTGTTGATTTAAATTGATTGACACTTGGATATTGGTCTTTAGTACCATCCAAGTTATCTCTCTTTAATAAGACTCACAGATTGTATTTGCTTGAGTAAATCAAATTGAGAGATTGATATAATAACTCCTTGAGATATTTTCCATTGATTGAGTCTATCTGTCTAGTTGATTCTCTAAAAAGTAACTCGGAGTTGTCCATACAGATTGCTAATCGAAATATTGGGTGTGGTTGTTAGACCCCCAGTTTTTTAATTGGTATCAGAGCAAGCAAACACGTTTAAGACCTTACAAGTATGTGTTTGCAGCGATCTGACTCTATGGACAGAGGTGATATCTCAATAAACGTACCACCAGTCTTCGATGACTCTAATTACCTATGGTGGAAAATTGCTATGCGAGCTTTTCTTCAAGTACGTGATTTCTAATCATGGGTATATGTTGTTAATGGCTATGATGCCCCAGTTGAGGCAGTTGGAGATGTAAACGTTCCAAAAAATATTGGTGAATACACCGCTGCAGAGATTCTTGCTGCAAAGCAAAACTCCTACGATTTGAATGCGATCATACATGCCATTACCCAAAATCTTCAGCACCATGTGTCTAATTACACTAAGTCGCAAGAAGCTTGGGATATCTTAGCAACCATATTCGAATGAAATTCCAGTGAAAAGGAAGCTAGATTTCAAAATCTTAATTCTGATTGGGAAAACCTTCGTATGGCAGACGAAGAAACATTTGATGAGTTTAATCACAAAGTGTCTAAAATTGTTAATGCATCTTTTGCATTGGGTAAGACTATTCATCAGATGAAGATCACTCTGAGACAGATTCATCATATGAAGATCTTGACAAATCAGTCTTGATGATCACAAGACAGTTTAGGTATCTTCTGTTGAAGAGAAGTAAATGGTTCTCCAGAGATAAGCCTAAGGCATCAGTCAAACCTCATAATCGTGTTCCTCCTAAAAACATGGATATTGATGAAACTGATGATGAGGATATACCTCAGTGTTTTAAGTGTAAAGGTTTTGGTCATTTTGCAAATGAGTGTCCAAATCAGAGAAAATACACTGGGAACAAAGGTCTTGCTGCAACTCTTGATGAAATTTCTGACAATTATGATTCAAATGAAGACGAGAAATCATGTGTTGCACTTCTTAGTGAAAATATTGATTTTGATAATTGTAGTAATACACATATCAATCTTGATATTATTTCAGAAGATAATCCCACCATTCTGGAAGAAAAAATTGACCCTTTCCTTGGAAACTCTGTTTATAATATTTCAGGATCCACTATGTTCCTAGATGCTTGCACATCTCAGAAGCCTGATTATTATCCAAGTATGACGTGCTCATATTGTTCATTAAAGGGTCATGAACTCTCGAAGTGTTACAAGTTCAAACACAAATAAAGGCACGTCAACAAACTTCAACGAAGAGCAAATCATTTAGTAAGAAATCTTAAACTTGCTCAGAAGACTGCTAAGGTATGTAATATTTTATCTTCGTCTAAGAAGTTAGTTTCCAAAGGAAAACCAAGACCATTTTTAAAAAAAAGTATAGTCAAATCGTTTTGATAGACAGAGGTCTGTGGATTCCTCATAAGAGGAAATTGGTGTTCACCACAACGCAACTTGATTGTGTTGTTTTTAAAATCTTGTCTCATGTGCTTGATCAAAAGAGACAATGATTTTGTACCTCTCAGGCTTTAGGAAAAGTTCTTTTCTTCTTTTCTTAGATTTGTCTTCGCTTTTGTCTATCAAACAAAAGAAAAGGGTATTATCGACAATTCTACTCTTTATAGGGATGAGATTGGTCATTTACGAACCTGTTTAAAGGTTTCGAACCCTATATTACCTTTCCTTCTCTAAAAACCTCTTTTTATCTCGAGACTACTTGTTTTCCTCTCACAAACCCATACGTTCATGGAAACTCCAAGAATGATGTCTTCTGATGAAAAAGATGGTAATGTGATTGTTAAGCCATCAATCATGAATGAAAAAGATAAATCTCCATTTCCTCCAACCTTGAAAAGAAAAAGAAGGAATATGAGGAAGCCAAGAGTTGTTCCTTCAAATTCTCAGAAGTTTTCTGATGTTCTTGAAGTGTTGAAAGAGCTGTGAAAGGAGATTCATCAAATAAAGGCTTTTGTGTATAATACTTATGAGATTCAGAAGGCCCTGGTTCGACAACAACAACCAAGAAGGTTTATTGATATAAACTCCTACCTTAATGAACCTTATGTTCCAATGGTTGTTGACGACAAGGAGTTCGGGGACGATAAAGAATTCTTTAAAGGTATTATTGCCTAGTAAATCTTCTATTTTTCTCTTTTGTTTAGAAGAATAACTAGTGTTTTGGAATAGCCATTATTGTGATTACACATAGCTATGTCCAAAGTTTTCATCTTCTTGTTTTTAGATTTATTGGTTTAAATTCTAAACTTGTTTGGAAGATGATGATTGCAGTATTAATCTTTATGGTTTTATATATTGCAATATTTTGATGGGATATGTGTGTTTACATCCGTGAAATTAATTATCCCATATTTTGTCAAAAGTAAAGTCGTTCGTGAATTTATTTGAAAATATTGATAAAAGAATGAATAGACTTTTGGCAAACACAAAAGTTAAGCCTATATTGTCAATTATTGATGTAAGATAGGTTAAAATCTTTTGTGATTCAAGGATTATGTCTATTGTGTATCATTGTGCAAATGGTGATGGAAACATAGAATGAATCCTTGTGTATTCCAAAATAATTGATCTTCCCTGATCCATTTTTTGTATTACTGTGAGACTCCGTATTGTGTTTTATGTTGAGCACTATAACCAAGTTGATTATTTTTATGATTAGCTTAGTTGTGTTCCGTAAGGTACTTTACGTCGAGTATTTTGAACTAAATCAATCATCTTATGTGATTATTTAGTTATGACTCCGTAAGTTTTTCTCATGTTTGAGCATGATTGGCCGGGTTGGTTATTTTTATAATTAACTTAGTCATCGCTCCATAGATTTTCTTATGTGAGTATCAACGATTAAATTGATTACTTGTGATTAGTTTAATTGTGTATTCTGGTTAGATTAATTATGAGTTCTCTTGTGAATTATCTAATAGAGTTATTAAGTCTCCATAAGTTTACTTGTGTTGAGCATATTTAGTCAAATTAATCTTGGTTCGCTTTGGTTAATTTGATTGAATATTTCTTGTTGGATTCAAAATTCATACTTGTATGCAATTTGTTAAGTCTAAAGAAATCCTTCTTTTCTTTTGAAATTAAGGTTGCACTTGTTGTTCCCTTGGGAATGACATTTTATGGGGGAGAGTTTATTTGAACTTGTGCTTAATTTCCAAATCTCTGTGGGGAGTGCGGCTGTGGAATATTAGAGGGGTTATCTTGTATCTTTATAAACTCCTTGATGAATGCATTTATCCTATGCTTTATGATTGCATCTAAACAAGATGATATACATTTACCTTTGGTCATGAAATGTCTCTTACGGAAATTTCATTAGGATCACGTTCTTGTACCTTTGCCAATTTTATTGACAAAAATGGGGAGAATTAATATGTAGTTCATACTACAAATACATATGGTTTCCGGATCATTATTTAAGGGGGAGTGGTTTCCATGTGAGATGGAGTATTTACTAAGGAGGAGTGAAGTATCACCATAGTATTGTTGTTAAAGTTGTGATGCAATTGGTCTTTGACGCGGTGTAATAATACTATGACACTGTATAACAATGATTGAGAACCACTGCTTTTCTCATTATTATAGCTACGGATTTTCAACAACGATGATGCTAAACTTACAACCTTTGGGATCATTGGACTACTTGGAAGTGACGAAGATTTCGAGTAATGTTTAAGATTAGACATGTGGAATAGGAGCTACAAAGTTTATTTATATATTTTTTGTTTTCCATATGTATTAATAGTTTTGCCACTAAAATTGAGAAAGGGGGATATTGTTAGAGCATTGCTCGGTCGAACTAGTATGCGTTGATATCTCAAGCATGTTTGTCAATGTTAGTGATCAAAACTATAAAGTCTTGATTTCTAGTCTACCATAGCTAAGGTCTCGGACTAGGATAGAAAGTGTAGTTAAGCTCAAGAACTCCATGGCGATCATCATACAAGACGAATGACTACTCAAGGAACTAGTGGATCTTCATCGACTAAAGGTTATGTGGATACTTGGAGTTATCTATCACTTAAAAGTCTATCTACTCTTTCTCCTATCTTGATATAAAAGTCGTATTACTATATAGACTAAGATTATACACATGTGATATTTCGAGCTGAGTATATCTCGCTTATCTATTTCTCTAAATATGTATTGGTAAAGCTTTCGTTTTATCCAAGTTCATCTTTACCTAGTGACGAAATTCATGCTATGTTTCAATCATTTTGGAAATCGCTCTAAAGAATAGTTTGTGAATAACAGCTATATAACGCCCTTTGAGAATGTTTCAATGATTGAAATGAGAGTTTAAACAATATAACCATTGAAGGATATAAGTATTGTTGTGGTAACACATATATGTATAAGTCCTTATTGCTTGAACCGAAGTTTGCGAACTTTGTTGATCAAATGAAACCGGAGTAGTGCGTGAGCTCAGTCCGCGAACTCATCATACAAGCTCAGTCCGAGAACTGGCGTAGTTCTCGAATCCGAGAATTTATGCTGGATTTTGTGAACTCCGTCCAGGAACTTAAGTCCGTGAACCCAGCCCACGAACTTGAGTAGGTTATGTCTTAAAACGATGTTTGTGAACTTATCTTAATAAACTAAGGAATGCTATTGGAAACCGTGGATTTATAGTTTATGAATCGATTCGAGTGAATCACATCGTTTTTGCTTCAATTGTGTTTTGTGTAGTACATAAAGATCTAAGCAATTGAACAACTCTCTAACTAGTTCATTTGAGTCATTTGGACTAGTCCTAGTGAAGAAGAATATGGTTGATATGAAAGTTATCATTTGGCTAACCATTTGGTTAACTAGTGTTGAACCAACTAATGTACAAGTTTGGGTACGGTTACACGAACCTAAAATTGTCTAGTGCATGTGTATATGACAAGCTAAGTTTTCAATCTAACGGTTGATAAATATTAGCTTGAATCTAATCAGGTTTTCATCTAACGGTGAATATTGAATGCTTTGTTACTAGTGGGAATTATATAAATGACTCTCCTTTTCAAGGGCTTCAAAATTACCCTTATCCTATAATAAAAATACCCCTCCCCATTCCTAAGCCCATCAGGGATCCATCAAGGTATTTATCTATTCCAAATTTGCCCTTCTTCATTTCTTATTCGTATCCTGTTCTTCTTCTACTTCATTGCTCCCACCACCACTAGCATCTCTACCGCCACTACCACAAACAACACTAAAACCAACACCAGTGCCACAACCACCATCACCATCTCCGTCGTCACCATCATCTTATTCTTCTTCACGAACCTAAATCGAAGATTTAATTTACTGTAAACCTAAATCGAATCGTCACCATCATTATTTTCTTATTCTTCACAAACCTAAATCGAAGATTTAATTTACTATAAATCAAATTCAAATAAATCTAGATTTGATTTTTTATTGTTCTTCATCTTCTTATGTTAAAGATTGATTTTCCAGATTCAGAGATCGACAAATTTGATTTTTTAGTTTTCGATTTCATAGTTTTATCTTCTTGTGTTTGATTTCATAGTTTGATTTTCCACTGTTTGCAGCACCACCTCCACTTCATAACAACTTCTACTTCCGCAACCATTCCAGCACCACTTCTACTCCAGGAACATCATTAGAAGTTCATCTTCTTTTTCCTCATATTATCAGTGATTTAAATATCATTTTAAGATTCAGGCGATTGAGAGATTTATTTTTAAGTTTCGATCTATGTAATTTTTAATTGAAATAGAGAATCAAAATCGGAGGAATGCGAGAGAGAACCGATGAATCAAGTTTTTTTAATCAAAAACCCTAGGAATCTCCAATTGATTTGAGATGAACCCGAGAAAGTAATTTAGTGTTCCTCAAATCTAATTTCAGTTCCTCAGGTTTTATTGATGCTCACTGACTTTTAGTGTATGTTCTTAACCTTAAATATCTTCACTTCATCACTCTTATCTACTCACAGTAAGTACCTACTACTTTTATTTTGTGTGTTTACTTTAACAATCAAATGAACCCATTTCTCTTAAGATTTTGATGTGAAAGTTATGAATTGAATGAACCCATTTGTTGTTTAGAATTCAATACTAACCATTATTTGTGGATTGATTGATGTTTCATTTTTTAGATGTGAATGCACCTCTTAACTCAAGGTCTACTATGTGCTTGCACTATGTTAAAACAAATTTTACTTCTAAAATAATGTTGAATTGATATGTTTGTGAATGAATTGATTAAGGAGGCAAGTGATGATTATTTGCATAGTTCAGATGAGATTCGTCTCTGATTAATATTAACTTAATTAGTCTTTGGCTCACCATTTTTTGAAATGTAATATTTGTTTTTAGTTTTTCATTTGCTTAGTCAATTTTTTTGAAGCTGAACTGTTTGACAAAATGTGTTTTATCTATCTTGCTTCACTATTTTGGATTGGAAGCATTATCTTCATATCAAATCAAAAATGATAATTGGTATAGGCAACAGTTGACTTATTCAACAAGGGTGTAATGAACTGTATTGATAGGCTTTTAGTTTCATTTACACTTCACTAGTTCATTATTATTTTATCTCGTGCATTTAGTATTGGAGTTCACTTTTTATATAATGCTTTTCTAGAAAATGGTATTTATTTTTGTAGACTTCCATTTGGCATTTGATCCCCTGTAATCATGTATTGTTTATAAGTCAGTGACATGTCATTGGTGGATTAGGTTGGTGTTGCTGCTAGGCATGCAACATATGTCCCACACACAGCTGGTAGGTACTCAGCAAAAAGGTTTAGGAAGGCCCAATTTCCCATTGTGGAGAGGCTGACCAATCCCTGATGATGCATGGGCAAAACAACGGGAACAAGATCACGGAACTTCGCATAATTAAGCATGCCATGGACATCATCCATCTCCTCACAGACTAAAACCCCATCCAAGTTATTGTCGATGCTGTCATCAACAGGTAAATGGTTACATTTCATCTTCTGCAGTCATTACTCATTGATGCCAACACAACCAAATAATTTATAATACTGAGTAATTGCTTCAAAAAATTGCTTGTGGAATGATAGACTAATGAATCTCATAATGATAGAGTAGTGAATATCGTAATGGTGTTGCTGATCGAGGAGTCCTATGTTCGCAGTATCTTGCTATAAGGAATATGATACATAGTCAGTCTTTTTCCTTTTTTTTTTCTCTTGATTTTCAATTTTGCATTTACTAATAAAGAATGGGGGCACTAAGTCTACCTTCCATGTTGTCTGTGCAGCCCAATTGGCTCTTTGGCGAGGTGCCAACAATAGAATTAGTAGTCAAACAACCAATATTTGTATATAAACAATAGAAATTGATCTTAGTGCAAGGAGTCAACAACAAATATTTGTGTATCAACAGTATAAATTGACCTTAGTTTAGGTAGTCAACAACCAATGTTTGTGTATCAACAATAGAAAAATGGTACCAACAACCAAGGTTTGTGTATCAACAATAGAAAAATGGTATCAACAACCAATATTTGTGTATCAACAATAGAATTTGATCTTAGTGTTAGGAGTCAACAACAAATGTTTGTGTATCAACAATAGAAATCGACCTTAGGTTAGTGAGTCAACAACCAAGGTTTGTGTATCAACAATAGAAAAATGGTATCAACAACCAATATTTGTGTATCAACAATAGAAAAATGGTATCAACAACCAATATTTGTGTATCAACAATAGAAATTGACCTTAGTTTAGGGAGTCAACAACCAGTGTATCTGTATCAACAACCAATATTTGTGTATCAACAATAGAAAAATGGAATCAACAACCAATATTTGTGTATCAAAAATAGAAATTGATCTTAGTGTTAGGAGTCAACAACAAATGTTTGTGTATCAACAATATAAATCGACCTTAGTTTAGGGAGTCAACAACCAAGCTTTGTGTATCAACAATATAAAAATGGTATCAATAACCAAATTTGACAAATATTTTTGAACTTTTGATTTTTTGGATCAACAAATATTTTCAGTTGTTGACGCCTAATATTAATGGTGGCGGCGGCGGCGGCGGTGACGGAAACAACAATGGTGGTGATGGTGGCGGCAACAACAGTGGTGGTGGTGGTGGCGGAGTGGCGGCGGCGGAAACAACAATAGTGGTGGTGGTGGTGGCGGCGGCAACAACAGTGGTGGTGGTGGCGGCGGAGTGGTGGCGGCGGTGTTGTTGGTGGTGGTGAAATGAAATAATAGAAAAATCTATTTTTTAGTGGATAAGATTTTTAAATAGAAAATAATATTTTAATTGAGGGTATTACGGTAATCTATATTTTAATGGATAAGGTATTTAACTGATATGGGTATTTATATTTTTTTATAAGGGTATTTGTGTTGGGCCTCTATAATAGGGGCATTTAATAAATTTACCCTTGTTACTAAGCTAACATTGATTGCAAACCCTGATTTGAAGACTATATAAGGGAGAACTCTAGCAACTGGGAAACCTAATCCCCACACATTCTGTGTGATACTATTTGTGCTAAGCTAGAGTCGATTCACCTTTAACCTTTGGTTTTCATCTTATAAAACCAGGTTAACGACTTAAAGACTTCATTGGGATTGTAAAGCCAGACCGATGCTACTTTTATCGTAGTTGTGTGATCTGATCTTGCTGTTTCTATCGTACGAGTACATTTGTAATAATTAGCTTGAGATTTATATCTCCAATAGGCAATATATAAAAGTAATCACAAATATCTCCGTCTCATCATTTTTGATTCCACAATATATTTTTTCGCTGCGTCGATTAAGACTATTGTGAGGTGATTGATAGAACTGAGCTGTTCTTCGGGAATATAAGTCTGGTTTTATTGATTGGTTCCTGTTCACCTTGATTTATCAAAAGACAGAACAAAACTCATAGGTTTATTCGTGGGAGATGAATTTATCTATCTTGTAGTCTTTTCTGTGTGAGACAGATTTATTTATTAAAGTCTTCGACTTTGGGTCGTAGCAACTCTTGGTTGTGGGTGAGATCAACTAAGGGAATCAAGTGCACAGTATCCTACTGGGATCAGAGGCGTATGAGCATAATTGTACCTTAGATCAGTGTGAGATTGGTTGGGTTCAACTACAGTCCAGACTGAAGTTAATTTAGAGTAGGCTAGTGTATGTAACGGCTTAATACAGTGTATGTTTAATCTGGACTAGGTCCCGTGGTTTTTCTGCATTTGCGGTTTCCTCGTTAACAAAATTTCGGTGTCTGTGTTATTTATTTTCCGCATTATATTTTGTTATATAATTGATATAATACAGGTTGTGCGTTGTTCAATCAATTAGAATATCCAACCATATTGGTTGTTGATTTAAATTGATTGACACTTGGATATTGGCCTTTGGTACCATCCAAGTTATCTCTCTTTGATTAAGACTCACAGATTTTATTTGCTTGAGTAAATCAAATTGAGAGATTGATATAATAACTCCTTGAGATATTTTCCATTGATTGAGTCTAAATGTCTAGTTGATTCTATAGAAAGTAAGCTATCCTCATGATGCCGCCGCCACGGACTGTAAAGGAGCTCCAAAGCTTCATGGGCAAAGTAAACTACATTCGACGTTTTATACTTGGTTTGGCCCAGCTCGTAGTTTTATTCACTCCCTTGCTGAATAAGGGAGCAAGTTTTGTCTGGACCGCACTACAGCAAGAATCGTTTCAGAAGATTCAACAGATATTGTCGTTTCCAACGGTTATGAAGTCCCATGTCTAAGGAAGACCGTTGTGTCTCTACACCGCCTTCAGCGATACTGCCGTAGGGGCTTTGCTCGCTCAGGAGGATGATAAGGGAGTTGAACATCCCATATACTATTTCAGTCGAGTATTAAGAGATGATGAACTCAGATATCCCAAAGCGGAGAAAGCGTGCCTATCCCTGATTCATTACATTCAGAAGTTCAGACATTACCTGTTGTCCAACAAGGTGGTGCTTATATCTAAATCTAATCCTGCAGAGTTTTTACTTTCAAAGCCAGTCTTGATGGGAAGGTCGGCCAAGTGGATTCTCCAAATGTCAGAGCTAGACATAACATGCGCATCACCAAGGGATATCAAAGGGAAAGCCGTTGCTGATTTACAGGCAGCGTTCCCTGGAGAAGACACTACTGCACTACACGAATATCCTCCCGGAGAATTTCCAGAGATCTCAGTTGTGAAGGAGAGGCGTGGCTGCTTTATTTCGATGGATCCGACACTCATATCAATAACACTGGAGGGGCAGGCATCGTCCTAGTGTCTCCACTGGCTAAGTTTTCTCGCATTCCTTCAAGTTGGACTTTCAGTGCACCAACAACTTAGCAGAGTATGAATCCTTTCTCATAGAACTGTCAATAGCCAAACAAGCAGGGGCCACTCACATAGAAATAAGAGGTGACTTTAAGTTACTGGTTAATCAGATGAATATAATGTATTCTTTGAAGGAGGTAACGCTGGCCCCATATTGATCATAGGCACAAAGATTATTAAACTACTTTGCTGATGCAACCATAACCCATGTTGGTCGCAATAACAACAGACATGCCGATTGTTTAGCCACGTTGGCATCCAAATTGTAGTTTGAAGGTTTAGAAGAGACCCTGGCGGTAAAGAGGAGAACAGTGAAATCAACATGGCTTTCACAACGCAAAGACACTAGGACTTGTGATTGGCGAACTCTTATCATTCAAGAACTCAGCAGATCGTTTTCTCAAGGAAAGGTCAGTCTCAAAACTCTGCAGAACTTCTTCATGCTTCATGGTATGCTAGATCATCGAAACCCGATGGTTCCCTATTAAGATGTCTCGAAGATGAAGAAGCGCAGCTGCAGCTTAACCGCGTTCACGATGAAATTTGTGGACAAACGTTGGTAGTTACTCTCTACCATCGTCTTCAATGACTGGGCTATTATTGTCCAGAAATGGAAACTCAATCTCGTTTACTCCAAAAGTCTTGCTCTAATTTTCAAGTGACGCCACATCAATTAGAGGTTTTCAATACAAGTCATGCTGGGGACTGGAGAGGACCGTATATTAGATATCTCCGTGATGGAGTAACTCCTGCTAATCAAAAAGATGCTGTCAAGATGAAACAAAATGAGAAGCTTCGTATTTAATGAAGGGATCCTGTATCGCAAAAGCTTTGGAGAGGATCTTTTACGATGCCTGGCCGAGGTGGAGATTCCAATAATGTTGAAGGAAATGCATGAAGGGGAACATTAAGGGAAGAGGAAACTATTTCTCCAGATACACGAGAAATACTATTGGCCTACCATGGAGGATGATGCAGCTGCATTTGTTCAAAGCTTCCATAGATGTCAAATTCATGGGAACCTTGTTCACGCACCTTTCACTCCTTTGCACTCAATAAGTAGACCATGGTCGTTTTATAGCTGGGGACTTGACATTATTGGGAAGATCAATCCTCATTCATCGAAGTAGCACGAGTATATCATAACCACGACAGAATATTTCACCAAATGGGTTGAGGATATTCCTCTACGAGGAACTACAGGAGCAACGATTGCGACTTTCATTAAATAGTACATCATTTGCCGTTTTGGTGTGCCTAAACATATTATCACTGATAACGGCACCCCCTTCGCCAACAAACAGGTACGAGAGTTACTTGAAGAATATGGGATTAAACAGGGCTTCTCCACCATTTACTATCCTCAAGGAAATGGACAGGCTGAAATCACCAACAAAATATTAATTCGGATTCTTAGTCGAACAGTATACGACAACCTTAAATATTGGCACGAGCAGCTACCGATGGCACTGTGGGCATATCGGACGGTACCTAGAAGTTTCATTGGGGTTTCTCCATATTCACTTGTTCACGGTGCGGACGCAATCCTCCCAGCAGAAATCAAGATTCCGTCAGCCAGGATTGCAGCAGCAAGTAGGGTACACTGGAACGAGGCTGAATCATCTAAGTCAAGGATTGCTGAGTTAGACACTCTGGATTCCAGAAGAAGCAAGGAAGAGGAACGTGCTCAGTTGTACAGAAATAGGATCTCCAGGGCATATGACAAGACTGTAAAGCCGCGTGTTTTTAAAGTAGGAGATTTGGTCTTGAAGACAGCCAATCACAATCAGCAAGACATGTCTGCACCAAAGTTCTCTCCGAAATGGGAAGGTCCCAACGTGATTACCAAGTGATGCGTGTCATAACCACAACAAATTAATTAATATTTTACTACCTAATTAACAAGTAATATAGGGCAGTCAAGATCGATCCCACGAGGAGCAAGAGATTATTAGTTGTAAAATTGTCACAAAATGGGGGTATTGGTTCTTATATTTAAAAAGCAAAAGAATTAAACAAAGTAATTAAAAGTGTAAGTTGAATTCAATAAGAGAGAATAGATCAAGGAATCCTTCTTCACTGCAAAACAATGATTAAAGTTATGTTCTTTTCCACTTTTTATTAGTCATAGATTATCACCAATCGTAGGTATAGCAGCTAGATCAGTGCTAACCCCTAAATCCCTTGTATCACCGGACACGGAAGTTCTCGACTACCGGATTCTATTTACCAAACTACCTAGTTGTAGATCACTCAAGATGTAATTTAGTTAAACACATTAAGATTTATGAATTTATTAAGTTGATATTAGTAGTTAGACTCTTAGATCAAGGTCCACTTGATAATGTTGTTTTCACACACAATTGCTCCACGGAATCCCTCCGCAAGGTCTTGTGTTTTCTACTTATGTAAATAGTCAAGAAACGATTACTTATCCCCTAACTTTCACTAGCTTTAGATCAATTAACAAATCAATTTAGTTGGCCACCCAAATGACCTATCAATCAAGCATAAACATTAATATTAGCAAAAACAATCGATAATCATATTAAAAACTTCAAGATAGAATTGAAACAAAACTCAAATCATATATTAAGAGCTAGGAATTCATCCTCAATCAATAAGAAAATTAGCTACTCATAGTTTGGAGTTCACACAATAATAATAATAATTAAGGAAGAAAGAAAAACTTATTGAAAAGATGATGGTTGCTCCTTCCTCCAATCCTTGTGCACTTTAACTCCTTCTTCAAAGTAGATGTGTGTGTAAAGTTATAGAAAACTCTTTTATTTATAGGCTTCAATACTCTCCATATCTTTGTAGGAAAAGAATCCACATTACATAAGAACACCACTTTCCCAATTTGAGCCATATTCCAATTTCTAGTCCAATTCTCCAAAACTTCCAAGTTTTCATCCAATTCCCAATTCTAAGTCTTCACACACATGAGAGAAGTCCATTCTGTAATTTTTGGCTCACCGGAAAACTAGGTTTTTGGCCGGAATCCGTAACCGCCGGCAACCTGAAAATTCTGTCCGATCAGGGAATATTCTGTCAGTCCACCATTAGGACAAACGGTCAAACAGGTCAAAGAAGGGAGCAGTCAGACACCGAGTCAGCTCACTCAGCTGTCGAACTCAGTCTAACTGGGTTGTGTTAGATCAGTCATCGGCGGCACGAGTTGACTCGCCGGAGTAGAACACCTGCCGAGTTCTGTTTAATTACAGGACTTCCGGCCATTGTTTCAGGCCATTATCTTCACCTGCGACAAGCCTAATCATACATCTAACATTTCATATCAATCTCTTGTAACAGCAGCACCCCAGCATCACCATTTCAGACCACCACCCATGAACTATTCCATCTGCTTCTGTTGCCATTTTGTTCTTTCTCCCCGAGTCTCTCATCAAACCCATTCCATTTCATCAATTGTAGTAGTAACACCAACAAGATTTCATCATCAATTTCTCGGCTATAAACCCATCTCTCAATTCTGTTCCCTGAGACACTCCCCAAATCCATTGTTCTGGATTCAACAGCAGCACCATCATCATTTTTCGCTCAATTCCTTCACCACGTAAAACCCATTGTTCTCTTCTATTGTCAGATCTCATCAATTTTTCTTCAATCTGATTCCAGTTCTTCTTCTCTCACTTTAACAGCAGTAACACAAAATCAAGTTCTCTGCAAAACCTTGTTCATCTCAGAGAGCAACTAGACCATCAAATCTCCAAACCCTCGATTTGATTTCAATTCTTCGAATCACAGCAAAACCCTATCATCTTCATCACGAATCCATCCACAGCAACAACACTGCAACTCCATGGTAGCTCATCCATCTCGTCACTGTTCATCATCAAACCCTAATTTTCTGAAATCCTCAGACTTTCGATTCAATCTCCAATCGACCTCTACCATAAGTAGCCACCACCACTGCCTTCTTTATATTCTCCACAAATCTTCCATTTCGATCTCAATCTCTGGGATTTAACAGCGCAGTCGCTGCTGCTGTTCTTTCTCATTTTCAGGTGAAATTAATGAGAGACAGATCCTCTCGAATTTAGGGTATGGAAGTAGGGTTTGTTATCCAGTATTCGGTCACTGTTAAGGGTTAACCAGATGGCATCCCCTTAACCTTTGCTGGATATCTTTTAATACTTCTCCAAAAGAGAGTTGCCCCTTAACCGTGGCTCGTCTCCCGATAGTGTTTGCCTCGAAAATGATAATTGCACCCTTTTTTCTTAAATTGGATGATTTCTTCTTCTTTTTCTCCGTGCGACTCGAGAGTACCTAATAGCTCAAAAACACACGTAAAATACATAATTTACAAGAAAAATAGCAAAGAAAGCATAAACTACTAGATAGTAAATTAGGTGTATTATACACCTATCAAATTCCCCCACACTTAGACTTTGCTAGTCCTCGAGAAAATCAAACTAAAACTTACAACTTCAAAGCGTTCTAGCGCCCCAAGCATCCAAAGTGCTATGAGGACATAGAATTTCTGCATGCTAGTAATAAGAAGTTAGAACTACTAAAGAACATATTCTCATTCTTAAATGTTGAGTGAGAAATAACCACACCATAATGAGAGAATGCGTGTTTGAGAAACGATCAATAAGCATTTCGCCTTGACTTCTGCCTTACCAAAAGGGTTTTATGATAATTGCACTCAAAAAGACGGCTTTTTTATGGGTCTCACATGTGTGCAGGTAGGAATGAAGAGAGAATTCCTGCAACACGTTGAATGGTGGGAAGGATAACTTTCGAAATTTTGAAAAACCCACATCTTTTAACATTTTGAAAAACATTTTTTCTAACGATCTCTAAGAAAGGAAATCAACCACTATTATCGAGGATGAGATTACTTACTTACCTTCATATCCGATTGCCAATTATGATAACACCACTCTCACGGAATCCAATAGAAACTTCTTCCTCTCCTCGTCTTCATCTTCTTAGTCTTCGGCTTCAACTATTGATGATAAACACTTGAACTTCATAAATCCTTGACAATTTGTAACCTTTTTCCTTAAAATCCTTGTCGCTTGAAACTTCCTTATAGATTTTCCTTCCCCATGGCTTATTAAATAAAAACAAACAAACACAATAATTGATATTTCTCTTGTCTCATATTTTTCAATCAATTTTTTTTTCTTTCTTTTCTTTTTCATTTTTTTTTTAGACAAGAGAAACAAAATTACAAGTCAAAGTGAAAAATAAAAGGAATATATGCAGAAATAGGCCTGGTATGAACCCTCACTTTCATTTCTAGGCCAATTTTTTTATTTCTTGCTAGACTAGGAAAGTTAAACAGTTTCCATCCAATTTAACCATTTCGGTCAATTTATCGCGTTGACTTGTCAATATCTCGCCAAAATATCATATGAGGAGATATAGCAGATGTGGTAAGATTACTGAAATGTCCTTCACACGTGTGTCAGTCACATTAGATAAGATGTCCACGTGGGTTCTGCTGCTGAGTTATGAATAGGTTTGACAGAGAAATTTTTCCTTTTCTCGTTTTCTTCTTCCTCTCTTTTCCTATTCTTCGTCTGCCATTGATTTGAGAATGAGATAAGATATCAAACTAAGATGAGTTAGATGAAGGAAGGGTTATATGTGGTAAAGATTGTCATGTAATTATACAAATTCAGAAGAATAAGTGAATTACAGAAATAAAAATTTAGGGTTTCTATGAATTAAATGGTTACTTCGATTTACGATGGATAAGAAGAAATTAAAGGAGTGTTATGATTAATCTGGAGAGTTCGGATAATGTTTTGATGCTCGAATTAAATGGGTATCTCGATTTAATTTTGATTTCAATCTTCAGAGACACAATTACCACCACCGAATCAAGTCAACATCACTACCACCACCGCAACAAGCACCACCACCACCAAATCAACCATAATCGTAATATGTGAGTCGTCCACCATTGACACCGCCACTAACATCATCAACAACACCATAAAGACCTCCACCCAGATCTGATGAAACATGTATATATATATATATGTATATATGTTTTCCCGAATTTCCATTTTAGTTCAAAAATGGGCAGAGTTATCTTTGAAACAAAAACAGGGAAGAGACAAGCATTACTTCCATTGAATTTATGGTTGAATGGTGGAAATAAAAGAGTTTTTTGAAGAGTTTGTGAGGAATTATGAGTTGGGTTCTCACTGGATTCAAGTATACATCGAGTTATGAGAAGATTTAACGAAGATTTGATCAAGAGAAACCATCCAGAGAAGTCAAGCTACAGCCGTCAAGTTTTGGTAGTTAACTATGAAGATTTATGAATGCACTGAAGATATGGGTTTGAGCTATACTTGTATTGTGCAGGGACAGAGATAGAAATGATCTTAGAAATCAAGATGGAGCTCATCTGTGAAGCACCAATAAATTGCACACAGGTTATTTGTAGAAAGGCTTGAACCAGTTAAGTTCTACTTGGTTTTCCATGGATTCTGTAGTTCGACTCAAAGTGGATTTGGGGTCAAGTTTTAGCTGAACTACAAGTCGAGGCAGTAAACAAGGTCCTGCTGCCAAGAGTTCAAGCCCACAAAGCATGAATCCTTATGGCTGGTCGAGATGGGTTGATTACTGTGGATTTAGACAAAGAATTAGAAGATGAACCGCGGTGCTTGATTACTGTGGGTTGAATGAAGAGGATTTGAAGTGAAAGACAAACAATTAGAGGATCTAGGAAGGTTAGTTGGATTTAACTCCAAGCCGAGAAGTCAGGAAAGAAGATAAAAAATTTCCGCCATTGAGTAAGTTGGTGGTGGACATTGAAATTGGGCGTTGAAAGGCTAGGATTAAGAGTAATTTAGAAGTTATGAGAATATTTTGAGGATTTCAGCAAGGAAATCAGTGAAAGAAAGTTTGTTGTTGTCGTTGGCAATGGCAGTACACAATAAATGTTTTCGAGTTCTAAGTAGTGCAGATTGGTGATGATATAAAATTGTGGGCTGCTATCTGATTTGAATTTGCAGGGAATTGGATGGCTACAGAAGGTGTTTCCTTGGCGTAGTTGATGTCTTGATTTTGGTGCTGTGTAGCAGGTAGTAGTGCTGAGTAAATGAATCTTGCAGTTGCAAGTGTTGCAGACAAGAATTGATGCTCTGTTTTCCATGAAGGAGTTTGATGTATGCAGAAAATGGATTTGCTGTTGAGTTAACATTACAAGTTATGAGAGTGGGTATTGTTGTTGGTGTTGAACTGGATTTACAAATTGGAAGTTGCAGCAGTGTTGCAGTAGTAATGCACTGAGACAATGGTGACTGGTTAAGAAATGGCTAGGTGCAGCTGAGGAATCGAGGTTGTTGCAAGTGCAGTGGTAGTATAGTTGCAATGGATTAAAGTTATGAACAAATGCAAGATTGGTTGTCGCTGGTGTTGTGTGTTAGTGTATCTGAAGCTGCAGGAATTTGGGTTTGGATTGAGTCTGTGTGCAAGATGAAAATAGGTTAGAGGCTGAATTGTCGTGGTCATGTTGTTGATATCAAGGAGGTGTTGGTTGCAAAGAGTTCTCATAGGTGGCGTAAGATAAGAGTGCCACGTAAGCAATGTCACGTGGGCCTTACCACGTAAGCAGTGCCACGTACGAACTATGTGATAACGTATACAGGGTCAACACATATGGTTGGGTCGAAATAACCAATTCAAAGGACTGTCTTGTCATTTTAAGTGCACCTAACGGTGCTAACTTTCCATCCATCACTTTTGGTCAAAACTTGCCTAGTCTAGCAATAAATAAAAAAAATGGCCTAGATTTGAAAAGCACCAAAAAAACAGGCCTATTTCTGTAAAAAGCCCAAAATAAAACAACCATGGCCGTGGAAAAGTACTTTACCGCTTGATTCTTCACAACTTGTATCGTCTTGCAATCATAAACTTCAATAATTCTCACCTTTTACTTTTCTTCGCTTTTGTAAATTAGTCTTCATATTTGAATATAGAATTACCTCATTATATTGTAAGTCTTCAACATGTATGTAAAAATCTGCTCATTGTATGTTGCTTTACTTGGATTTGAAATTTTGCTCTTTTCTTGTTCCGTTGCTTGTAAACCTCAAACGTCTTCAACTTTCCTTGTAGATTTTGATGTCGCTCCCTTGTTGTTGATGATTATGGTGTTTCTATGGACCCGTTGTTGAGAGAATGGTGCTAACTGCAAATCAAACTACAAGAAGGAGGCTTTCATCCATAGATGTCACCCTCATGATTGACAAAAATTAGCACTCAAGAGATCAAAATAGTGCTGAAATTGGTGTGAAATTGGGTAGTTCACCATTCTACACGGAATTAACGTACGGACACACACTCAAAAGAAGCTCTTTAGTCATGGAAGAATTTCTGGTCGGTGCCTTGGTTGATATGAAAATGGGTAGTCTCCACTAATGATTGATCAGCAACTCTAATAACACACTTCTCCCTGCTCCTAATTTGCATCACCGGCATGATTAAATCCATTATTTAACACTCTAACAAATAAGAAATCGAACGTAGTTCCCTAACACTTCCAAGTTCAGTTATGTCGGTCAGAATTCTCTATGTAAACATACCTAGAAGTATGCTAGTGACTCTAAAATCTCTAAAAGTTGGAGGTTTTATGCATTTTTTTTTATAAATGCTTAACCACTCCCCCACACTTAAACCTTACATTGTCCTCAATGTAATTGAATCGTCCTAGCAAAGTCAAGGTGGGAAATCCTAATATGATATGGAACAAGAAATGTAGGATCAGAATATTGTCACAACAATATTCTTGCGAAATAAACAACAGTCTGCGACACATCAATGATATTCTGCGACACATCTCAAAGTGACGTAAGGAATGACATATCGAATGAAAACGACAGAAACATGAATAAAGTGTGACATTTATGCGATGAACCAATAAAACCTGCGAATGATTAAGGAGGTGCTAACTGCGATTTATCGCAAGAACTCAGATCCGAAATTAAAGGGAATCTTAACTGTAAATGAGCTGTCATGAGCTGTAATCCATTATGTAAATACCTATATAAAGGAAATGAATAGTTCCAGAGAGAGAGATGATTTTTTGAGTGCTAAGAAAGTTTTTAGGAGAGAGAAAATCTTATTAAGTGAATGGTATTTTTTATTATTGTAATCCTTTTAAGATCATATCAATAAAAAAGGTTCTTAATCTTCAAATTGTGTCATAAATTCTTGAGTTGGGTGTAGTGTGGGATTTCCTGCAACTACATTTTGGCGCCCAGAAACAGAGAGAATCAATTTGAGAAATTTCAAATTGCAATCTGAAGAAATTATTAGAATTGAAGAAATGGCTAGGAGAAGAAGAAATACATCAGAACCACCAACAACAGTGAGAAGAAGTAAAAGAATTGCAGGAGAAGGAACAGGTGAATTGGAAGGATCTTTAAGGATTAGATCAGGAAGAAGCAGAAAATTCAATTCAACCACCAAATCAACAAACACAAGCACAAGATAGAAATGAGGATTATGATAGAGTAAGTGTGCATACTTGGAGGTCGAATTCAATAGAAGAGGCAGAAAATCAAGAAGAGGAAAGAAATCAAGAAGTGGATGGAGGAGCAATTCATGAAGGGCAAGAAGTAGTAGATGATTTGAGACAAAGGATAAAGAAAGAAAGAAGATTAGAGGCAGAAGAACGTGCAAATCTTACAAGAAAAAATCATGAACTAAGAATGGAAAATTTGAGGTTGCAAAACAGAAGATCAATAATCAGTGTGAGATCAAGTTCAAGATCATATAGAGAAGAAACAAGACAAAATCGCCCTATACCAAATATTAGCGAGAATTTGATAAATGATCGTTATATTCCACGCGGTGAGACTTTGGACATTAGACATAATCAAGATGAGGAAGAAAATCAAGAAGAGAGAAGGAGAATGTTACGTGATGAGGAGATTCGAAGAAATCGCAGAATAATTGAAGATGATATTGAGAGGCATTATATTGAGCAAGTACATTCAGCGGGAGAGAGAGAGATTTCGAGCGGAAGTAGAAGAATAAGAAATTCAAGCAGCATTGCGTCAGAATAATCATGATAATCGAGAAAGACGACGTGCACAAAATCGTAATAATGGTAATCTCAATGAGGAATATGAGAGAATTCGCAGAGACATAGAAAGGCAACGAAGAGAAACAATAAGAGATGAGGAAATTCGCAGATAAGAGAATGAAAGACAAGTTAACTTACAAGTTCAAGAAGAAGAAAATCGTAGAAGAAGGCAAAATCAAGATGTTGGAGAAGAAGCGCGAAATATCGCAAGACAAGAAAGGCATGAACGCAGACGAAGAGAGGCTGCATTGAAAAGGCCAATGGAGCAAAATTCTGATAGGAATGAACAAATCTTGCGAGAATTAGCAGAAATGAGAGGAATGATAAGTAACATAAGAGAAGTAGGAAGAAGACAACTTGATGAGGCAATCGAAGAAGCTGCGAAAACTCCATTTACTCAAGAGGTACAATTAGGAGGGATACCTCCAAAATGCAATTTACCAGTGTTGACCAGTATTTTTGATGGGACTACATGTGCCGTCCAACATATCAAAGCTTATATTCAATGCATGCTACAATGGGAGAACCATGATGTCGTTCTGTGCAAATACTTTGCGTCAAGTTTAACTGGCGAAGCATTGAAGTGGTTTGAAAGTCTTCCCAAGAATACAATAACTTCGTTCATGCACTTGCAAACTACCTTCTTAGGAGCATACATAAGTAATAACTTTACACGACCTGGAATTAAAGATGTGTTTGGATTGAAGCAGAGAGTTGGCGAGAGTTTAAAACACTTAACGATAAGATTGAGGACAATGTGTAGTGAAATGGCAGGAAGAGTAGATGAAAGATATCTCATTTTATCTTTCGTAAATGCTATGTTTGCGACAAATCTATTATACATCCAGGTATTCAGAGTTAAAAACACAATCACTATGACAGTACTGCGAGAACTGCAAGAAGAGTATATCGCTTTGGAGGAAAAACAAAATGAGATGGAGTCATATCCAATTCTCGCAGGCACAAGTTCAACTACAGCAAATGAAAGTTTATTACCAAGGATGATTAATATAGTAGAAAGTACCTCCCAAAATCAGCGAGAGAAAATAGAGATTGATAATCAACACAAGATAGTAGAAATTGGGAGTAGAGATCAGGAGGAATTGGAAAAGGAGAGAAATTTCTATAATCGCAACAACAATAATAAGGTACCAAGGTTTGATCAACCTCAGGAGACTTATGGTGGACAGAAGCAGAATTATTCAAGAGAGCAAAGAGGTCAAAAGATTATATGGGAAGATGTCAAATTGCCACCTCTAAATACCAGTATAGACAAGATTTGGGAAGAGATTATTTTGATGGAGAATATACCCTCACCCTGGAACATGGGGAAAGAACCACATCCTAACAACCAAAATCAAGAGTTCTGTCCTTATCATCATTTTCATGGCCATTCTGTGAATAATTGTAGAAATGTAAAAAGAATTATTATGTGAATGATTGAACGAGGGAAGTTAAATCATTTTCTAGCGAGATATCCACAACCCCAGCAATTGCCGCAAGCACCAGAAATTCGTAGAGTCAATGTTGCGAAAGACGCAGAGACATTTGTCATTGAAGTAGGAGCTACAACAAAAAATCTATTTTGCAATTCAATTATGCATTCGCAGAAAACAATAGAAGATTTCCATGATAATGTGCTAAGTAGTGTATTTGCGAGGGATATAGAGGGAAGAGAGGTGATGAATATTGCGCAAATTTCTCCGTTAGAAGAATGGCAGAAACAAGTTATTTCTTTTACTGCACAAGAAATACCAGAGCCAGGGAAGATGCATGACAACCCGTTGGTGGTAAATTTAGAGATAAATCCAAAGTACAGAGAGGGAGAAGAAGATGATGGTGACGCAGCAAGTGATTCTTGGGCAATAGATAAGGTTTTAATTGATACTGGCAGCTCGGTAGACATCTTATTTTATCATACCTACCGTACAATGGGTGGAAGAGATGATGAGTTAATCCCCTCAACTTACAAAATTTATGGTTTTTGTGGTACTGCGAATAAGCCAAAAGGAGAAATCACTATGGAAATCCAATTGAACAAGATATCTTCAAAAATTAAGTTCTGTGTAGTGGATATCGAATCTCCTTATAATGCCTTAATTGGAAGACCATGGCTCCATGGAATCTTGGGCATATCATCCACATATCATCAATGCATAAAGTTTCCACATCCTCATGGTATTGGGATAATTAAAGGTGATTGGTTTGAAGGGAAAAAGTGTTATGAAGTTGACATTAATACTTGCGAAGAAAGGAACGCCAGAAATCGTAATTGGCAACATAACAGGAAGCAAACTCAGAGAGCAGAGAAATTAATGGTGGACAATATAGAGTTGCGGGGAAAGGATATATTACAAGAATAGTTTGTACCCAAAGAATCAATGGTGATTAATTGCGCAAAGGGGGGAAAAGTTTAAATCTTTGAAGGAAAATAAATAAGTGCAAGGAGCTGGGAAAGGTTGAAATCTTCATTTCTCGCAAGAAAGTAAACAAATAACAGAATATTGAGAGTAATCATTCGTCACAGAAGAAAAGAAGTGAAGCAATGTCATGTTGCGAACAGTTAAAGAACAAAATAGCAAGAAATATGCAAACAGAATATTAAAACAAAAACTTTGCTCAAAAATCAGAATTTTTCTATTGAAAGAAAAATATGATAATTTCAAATCATATAAGAATTTCAAATGCAAATGCATAAGACGGGCGCAAATCGCCTAAAACATATAAAGAATAGGACGATCCTTTATGGCGTACACCTTAGTTCGCGGATTCTATTCCGTAAGAGGCAATGACCTTAAAGTACGTCATAAGGGGGGTATCTCTTTGCATGACTATGGGAAAGGCTATACTGCTGCTGGAACCTAGTCATGGAGATTTGGGATTATAGAAAATCCATCCAGGAGAGATAACTTGGATTCCCAACTATATAAGGTTATACCCTGGTTGGGCGCCCGAGAGTTTCTCCTAAGGAATGCAAAGTATGATTAAGGCGCCGAGGTACACGGTTGAGCTGTGGGTGCCCGGGACGGATGAACCTACCCTGGCCATCAATGGCAAGTCTTGACTTAAGATGTGTTCGGCCCGAAGAAAACCCCACTAGGGTGTAGTCTCGTAACTATAAGCCATATAGGCATAAAGGATAAGAGGCTACGAAAACAACCGGTTGTTTCTAGAAACAGATGGGAGGAGCTTGTCTTGTATGGCAGAAGTACGTCTCCTTGAAGGGGCAACCAGGGGGAGATAAGGGCGATACCCTCCATTAGGGAGTTGTGTATCAAAAAAGACGACAATGTCATGGGACTTTATATTCACAAGAATATTTAGGCCCGTCATATTGCCGCATAATAGGCCAAAAGCCAAAAAAGAAATGATAAGATGAGATCAATGGGTTTTTGCGAGAAGAACAAAAGACGAGATAAATGAAATCAATGATAAGAGGATATAAATCTCAAAAATGGCCTGCGATTTCATCGCAAAGACGCCAATATCATAAGTATTAAAAAGCAAAGAGAGATTAATCTCGCAAGATGGCTTAGACTTATCATATTGTCGCATAGATAAAAATAAATGATAAGACAAGATCAATGGATTATTACATGTAAAAGTAAGAATGTCCTTCGATCTTGTCGCATAAAAGTGGCATAATAAGACCTTTAACTAGGAAGGCAAAATAAGACCACAAGAGAGGTTATATCTGCGAAGCATATAACAGATATTTTTTTTTACAACATTATTTGCGATAATTCATTTATCATATTGCAGATTAATAACAAGGGGCAAGTGTGGGAATGATGCATATAATGGTAAATATTGTTATTCATCATTATATGATAAATTCATATAAATAACAAACAGATAGAAGCAAAAAAGAATTTATATATTGAAAGATATCAGGAGCTGCAGATAATTCGCAGAATAATACAAGTTGTCGCAGATAATTATCGCAAGAAAGAAAGAGAAAAATACAGGAGAAAATCAAAAATAAAAAACAGAGCTATTTATCTCCATCATTATCTTCATCTTCGTCTTCGTCTTCACTATCTTCATCATTAGCTCCTTCCTCATCTTCCATTTCATTTTCATTTGTATCAGCCTCACTATCAGAAATAATTGGTACTTGAGAACTGGTTGGGATATTATCCATAAGACAAGGATATAAACTAAGAGGAAGATCATTATCCTTGCAAACTTTCTCAATAGCATTATTGCGAATGGTGAGAAGATTATTACGCAAATTTGAGTTGGATATCTTTATATTCTCTCGCAGCCTTGAGATTTTTTCATTACGGGAAGCAAGATTTTTCGCAAGACCACTTTTTTTTTCTTCAAGTTCTGCTACCCTTTTGGAATGTCTTCCTTCAGATTCTGCGATGATACAACAATAAATTATAAATTGGTTGGGAATCTACAAGAAATACAAAGATATTAGAGGAACAATAAATAACCTTCTCTTTCATGGATCATTTCTTGTATCAATGTTGCTTGCTCGGTATGAAGACTGACATCTATCGCAAAGTTTTTCCTAGCATTATCGAGAATTGTCGCAGCCCATGCGAATTCATCATCATTTTGAATGAGAAGATGGGAACGGATTTGTTTTTCTCTTTTAAGAAGTTTTATGTTTTCATCCTTAAGTCTATCTCTCTTAAATTCAGTATCAATAAGGGTATTGCGAAATTTTGATAGAGCTTCAGCACCTTGAAGAGTAATGTGTTCTTTATCCTTCTCAAGTTCACTCTTCTTGGATTTTAAGACTTTGATTTTTTTCTCTAAATTCATCTCTGCAAGTCTTTAAACTATTGGATGTACTCAAGACAGATCTATAATCCATTCTCATAAGGGAAATATGATATTTAAGCTCATCAAGGGAAAAAGTATTAATTTTTTCATCTGAATAATTATTTAAAGCATCATTAAGACGCTCAAGAAGAGTGGTTTCATCTATGGGTTCATCAAAAGAATTAAGAATGATGGCTTCATCAGTAAGATTATAGGCATCTGCAAAATGGTTGCCCAAATAATCTTTAAAAAAAAAAAAAAAAAAAAAGGAAGACTTCTACCAATAACTTGTTTGCAGAATTTCTCCTTATCAACTAATTTCTGTTGAAGAACTTGAATTTCTACTTCAAGCGATTTATTTTTATTAAGAAGCTCAGTATTTCCAGCTACTTCCAACTGTTTACATTTTTCGCGAAGAATGGAGATTTAAGCTTCGTATTGCTTATTTTTCTCAAGAAGTTTCGCAGATTCAGATTGTGAATCAGTAAGCCTTTTCTGTGATGATGATAATCTATTTTCTAATTCTGAAGCAACAGAAAAAGAAGCTCTGGCAGTCTATGACAGAAAAGAAAAAATAAGTAAGATAAGTAAAAGATTTTTGATAATCATGACAAATTTAAAACCTACTACCAGAAAAATGAAGGAAAGGGTGATACCAGCGAAGCTAACGCATGAAGAAAGCCTGGGTTAATAAATCTTGAGACTCCTTTAAGATCCTTATTATTAGTCAAGATTGAAGCGTCGCAGATCTTTGAGAGGTAGTCGCAAGTACGAGTAATATTGTTATCTCCAATACCTTGTAAGGGATTTCTAAAAATATTAGACAATTGATCAATTGGAGTCTCAGGTTGAGAAAGACCCATCACAGACCTAATTCTTGCGGAAGAGATATGCATTGAAGTGCCCGCAGAGGCATCATTATTAACTCCACTATTTTTTTCGATTTCATTATCTTTTTCAGCGATAGTAGAAGTTTCTTTGAGTTGAGAAATATCAGAAGGAAGTGGTTGAGTTTTTCTCATTTTCTTTGGAGGACCATCAGTGGTTTTATTTTTATTGCGGAGAGGGGAAGCACCAGAACTTTCATTTGGAGTTGCTACTCTTTTGCCTTTATCTTTGGCTTCAACCACCGCGACAAATGGTATTTCCTTGAAAACAATCACATATAAAGATATGAAACAGGGGCAACAATATATTGTTAAAGGTTATAGAAGATTTTTTCTTACTTCATCTGTGAAGGTTTTCAAAATTTGAAGGAGATTAGGATTCCCAGTATTGACATAGTTAAGCTTCATTCTTTCAATCTGATAAAAGATATCTCAATATAATCAATAAGAATGATACATTTATCCAAATTTGCGAATAATGATAAATGCTGCGAAATATACCTCAGAATTCCTTTCAGGCCAGTTAAAAGTCCAAGGACAATACGCCGCAAGATTTGCAGGATTCGCAGGAAGATCGAGAGCGCCAGAGATATATGGACCTTCAAGGAGGAGAGGAAATCTACACCACTTATCATCTTTTGAGAAGCGTGGACCTTGGTTTTTACTTGAATGATAATCTATATCTTGCATAAGAAGTTTATCCTTCGCAACTTTTTTATTCCTATTCAAACGAACAACCCAACACGTACTATATTTCTTCATGGGAATCACTTGATAATTCGCAAAGAAATTCTCCACGGTATATTTCGCTGGAATAATTGGGATATCTTTAAATTCAGGATGTTTCGCAGATTCAGGATAGCGAGATCCTTTACCAGCTCCACGAAAGGCATATTCGAGAATGAGACGAATACAATCTCCACTTAATTGGAAGATTGCTCGTGAGAATTTAGTGTGAGAAATAATCTCATAAAAAAGAGGGAGGTCAAGGTTATAAAGAGGGATAGGAAGGCCAGCTTCTAGTTGACCTAGCGAAATAAGAATTTTCCCATTAGAAGAAGGAAATCCTGAAACTAGATCAATGGAGAGATCAGAATCTGAAGTTTGACCAGAAATCTCAGAAAGTATGAAACCTAAAGTTTTGAGTTTCTGTTGGTGTTTTTGGAAAGTGGGTTGACCTAATTTTTTAGCAGGAGCCATTTTTTAGTATGGGAAGGATGATTAAAGATGAAGAAGAATAAATAAACAAGATTGAAACAGTAGTAGATCCGGAATTTGCGGAAGAAGATGAAGAAAAGAAGAGTTGCAGAGAAAAAATAAAAAGAGAAAGTAAAAAGAAGAGGAGAGAGTAGCGAAGAGGATATTTATAAGAGAAAAAGATTCTTGAGAACATCAATGCATTCAATAAAGAAAATACATGAATGGTCAGAATTCAACGGTTGAAAAGAGATGTGTCAAGGAATAAATGAGAGAAGAAACACGCGTAGAATATCTAGCGATGTGGATGCAGAGACGTGTTAAAGTGAAGGAAGCGCAAAAAAATAAGGAGTTTCGGCAAATCAAGAAACATAAATTCTCATATCTTTATCTTCTTCGCATAAAAGATATGAGAAGAGGCAAGATGTAGGATCAGAATATTGTCACAACAATATTCTTGCGAAATAAACAACAGTCTGCGACACATCAATGATATCCTGCGACACATCTCAAAGTGACGTAAGGAATGACATATCGAATGAAAACGACAGAAACATGAATAAAGTGTGACATTTCTGCGACGAACCAATAAAACCTGCGAATGATTAAGGCGGTGCTAACTGCGATTTATCGCAAGAACTCAGATCCGAAATTAAAGGGAATCTTAACTGTAAATGAGCTGTAATCCATTATGTAAATACCTATATAAAGGAAATGAATAGTTCCAGAGACGGGGATGAATTTTTGAGTGCTAAGAAAGTTTTTAGGAGAGAGAAAATCTTATTAAGTGAATGGTATTTTTGATTATTGTAATCCTTTTAAGATCATATCAATAAAAAAGGTTCTTAATCTTCAAATTGTGTCATAAATTCTTGAGTTGGGTGTAGTGTGGGATTTCCTGCAACTACAAGAAAAATAAACAAATGCAACACAAATAGAATAAAATAAAATAAAAATACAAAAGGATAAGAAATACAAAACCGGTGGGTTTCCCCCCACTTAGCGCTTGTTTTAAAGTCGACGACCCGACTTGGCTCTTGTAAGATTCACTCCCCATATACTAACAATCGGAAAATTTGGGGATCCTCCCATGGTACCTGTTTTGCAAACAATAGCTTCATACAAATATTAGCACAAGAAAATAATAGTAAAGTTATTGCTCGATAGAAATTTCCCCCACACTTATTCTTGTCCACACCCGGAAGTGTATAAAGAACATAGAAATTGGGAATTTATATGGATTCCTCTTGGCAAACCTGCATAGTGTTAGCATCAAGCGTTTCCAATGGTGGATATCGAGAAAAAAAGTCATCCAAAAATACTTTCGAAGCACGTACATTCAAACCAATAAGAGATAAAGGAGAAGAATTAATATTCAAAGGGTTAGACAAACCTTGCACAATTTCTTGTATTACGGTATCTTCTTCATTCTTAAAAAATTCGAGTGAATTACTTACCTCTTGCATATCGTGGTCCTCTATCAAACCTTGCAACCATTATTCATCATTTTCTACCTTAACTAAAGTCTTGGCGTCATTCAAATCATCGGCAAGTTCAATTGGGTCTTCCACAAATTCAATCAATTCGGTTTCATTATCAAGCATCACCTCTTCAACATCTTCATCATCGGAATCGGGCCATTCACTAAAATGATTTTCATCGGTATAGATTATAAGATCTTCTTGTGAGGGTGTTACATTGTTTATAACAATAGGCAAGTCACACCCAATCTCCTCCTTTTGAATAGGTGAAGGATCGTTATTATGATCCGGAGTTGGAATAACTTCCTCATTGTTGCAACACTCATACACCTCCGCGGCCTCATATATTTCCCTAAGGAATTTTTTCCAAGAACTAAATGAATCTTCCTCAAGCTCTACATTTTGAATAGGTGATTGATCATTATTAAGATCAAGGCTCGAGTAAACAACATTAGTGTCATCAAAAGTCTCCAAAGGTTGGTCCTTTTCAACACAATCTTCTTCATTTTCGGAATCACCATAATAAGAATCTTCATCGGTTTCATAACCTTTATCCCGACGTCGTTTAAGTTCCATATGAATGGTCCTACTAATTTCTGCGACAAGCTCTTCCGAGTCTCCATCATCTTCCAATTTGTATAATTTCTGTGCAAGTTTCCGGACGTTCACACGCTTACCACCATTGGCTACAATAGGTTCTCTTTCCCATGACTCTTCCCTTTGAATGGGTGAATGATCATAACTACGATCCGGAGTCAGGTAAGAAAAAGTGTTGCCGAAATTGGTTTGTGCGACGTTCTTTCTTTCACGGTCTAGTATTTGTCGCAAGTATTGCAATTCATTTATAATCTGCATACAACTCGAGTGAACCCAATTAGAAGTAGATTTATCCCACCTTGGTGCTTGACTTACATACCCATTACAAGGTTGTGGATATGTGTGAGAGTATCTATAAGGTTCCGTAGGATATTGATCATAGCTAAAAGATTGGTTTTGATTGTATCCTAAGGATGGTTGGAAGTTGCCATAATGTTGAGGTTGAAAACTGTATTGATTGTTATAATATGCTTGCTCTTGTCCACCATACATGGAAAACCGGTACCTGAATTTTTTTTCCTCAAAAACTAAGTTAGATACGAAATAGAATCTAACAAAGCAAGAATAAAGCAAAAATAAAAATAAAAACAACTAAAATCGCCCGCTGCTCCCCGGCAACGGCGCCAAAATTTGATGTGTGTCGTAACCACAAAAAATTAATTAATGTTTTACTACCTAATTAACAAGTAATATAGGGCAGTCAAGATCGTTCCCGCGAGGAGCAAGAGATTATTAGTTGTAAAATTGTCACAAAAGGGGGGTATTGGTTCTTATATTTAAAAAGCAAAATAATTAAACAAAGTAATTAAAAGTGTAAGTTGAATTCAATAAGAGAGAATAGATCAAGGAATCCTTCTTCGCTGCAAAACAATGATTAAAGTTATGTTCTTTTCCACTTTTTATTAGTCATAGATTATCACCAACCGTAGGTATAGCAGCTAGAAAAACTTCAAGATAGAATTGAAACAAAACTCAATGCATATATTAAGAGCTAGGAATTCATCCTCAATCAATAAGAAAATTAGCTACTCATAGTTTGGAGTTCACACAATAATAATAATAATTAAGGAAGAAAGAAAGAAAAACTTATTGAAAAGATGATGGTTGCTCCTTCCTCCAATCCTTGTGCACTTTAACTCATTCTCCAAAGTATATGTGTGTGTAAAGTTGTAGAGAACTCTTTTATTTATAGGCTTCAATACTCTCCATATCTTTGTAGGAAAAGAATCCACATTCCATAAGAACACCACTTTCCCAATTTGAGCCATATTCCAATTTCTAGTCCAATTCTCCAAAACTTCCAAGTTTTCATCCAATTCCCAATTCTAAGTCTTCACACACATGAGAGAAGTCCATTTTGTAATTTTTGGCTCACCGGAAAACTGGGTTTTTGGACGGAAATAGGCCGGAATTCGTCACCGCCGGCAACCTGAAAATTCTGTCCGATCATGGAATATTCCGTCAGTTCACCATTAGGACTAACGGTCAAACAGGTCAAAGAAGGGAGCAGTCAGACACCGAGTCATCTCACTCAGCTGTCTAACTCAGTTAAACTTGGTTGTGTTGGATCATTCATCGGCGGCACGAGTTGACTCGCCGGAGTAGAAAACCGGCCGAGTTCTGTTTAATTACAAGACTTCCGGCCATTGTTTCAGGCCATTATCTTCACCTGCGACAAGCCTAATCATACATCTAACATTTCATATCAATCTCTTGTAACAGAAGCACCCCAACATCACAATTTCAGACCACCACCCATGAACTATTCCATTTGCTTCTGTTGCCATTTTGTTCTTTCTCCCCGAGTCTCTCATCAAACCCATTCCATTTCATCAATTGTAGTAGTAACAACAACAAGATTTCATCATCAATTTCTCGGCTGTAAACCCATCTCTCAATTCTGTTCCCTGAGATAGTCCCCAAATCCATTGTTCTGGATTCAACAGCAGCACCATCATCATTTTTTGCTCAATTCCTTCACCACGGAAAACCCATTGTTCTCTTCTATTGTCAGATCTCATCAATTTTTCTTCAATCTGATTCCAGTTCTTATTCTCTCACTTTAACAGCAGCAACACAAAATCAAGTTCTCTGCAAAACCTTGTTCATCTCAGAGAGAAACTCGACCATCAAATCTCCAAACCCTCGATTTGATTTCAATTCTTCGAATCACAACAAAACCCTATCATCTTCATCACGAATCCATCCACAGCAACAACACTGCAACTCCATGGTATCTCATCCATCTCGTCACTGTTCATCATCAAACCCTAATTTTCTGAAACCCTCAGACTTTCGATTCAATCTCCAATCGACCTCTACCATAAGTAGCCACCACCACTTCCTTCTTTATATTCTCCACAAATCTTCCATTTCGATCTCAATCTCTGGGATTTAACAGCGCAGTCGCTGCTGCTGTTCTTTCTCATTTTCAGGTGAAATCAATGAGAGACAGATTCTCTCGAATTTAGGGTATGGAAGTAGGGTTGGTTATCTAGTATCCGGTCACTGCTAAGGGTTAACCAGATGGAATCCCCTTAACCTTTGCTGGATATCTTTTAATACTTCTCCAAAAGAGAGTTGCCCCTTAACCGTGGCTCGTCTCCCGATAGTGTTTGCCTGGAAAATGATAATTACGCCGTTTTTTTATTAAATTGGATGATTTCTTCTTCTTTTACTCCGTGCGACTCGAGAGTACCTAATAGCTCAAAAACACACGTAAAATACATAATTTACAAGAAAAATAGCAAAGAAATCATAAACTACTAGATAGTAAATTAGGTGTATTCTACACCTATCACCAAGGATTTCAGTACCGGCTACTACAAAATCATTAAGGTGGGTGGAGGCAAGTTAGAAGCAGTCATTAACGGAAAATGGCTCAAGGAATACCATGCTTGATCATTGTCCTGCTACCGTCCCATGAAATGGCAATACATCATTTTCATTACACATTTGGATTATCAATTTATTCAAAAAAAAAAAACGTTAATAAAAAAAAAAAACTTTATCCATCTACCAAAAATCAATGCAATTCATTTCTCAAGAATATGCAATTCATTTCTCAAGAATGTTCAAAAGGAAAATTGACAATAAGGAAGCATGGCTTAGAAGAGGCCATCCAGCAGATTATAGTTCCTTGAGAGCATCATCTTCAGCCTAGTTTGGTATCTTTCCGTCCTATTCTTCAAGTTTTGAACTACCTGCTCCACCTTCTTTGATTCCGCGTCCATGGCCTTCTCCTCCTCCAAGATAGCTTTCGCAGCGGGAACTATATTCACGAGGATACCAGCTCGATCAACCTTGATGATATCAAGGCGCTGTCGCAACCAGCCCACGTTGAACTCCATAGATTCGCAGGTAGATACCATGTTCTCCCACTTTTTAAGGTTTAATTCAGCAACGTTGCGGATAGAATATTCTCCATCTCAGCAATCATGGGAAGAAGGCAGTTTACCGTGGTGACCAACGCAGATGAATAGTGCCAAATTACATTCATGGTTGCGATGTGACCATATTTTCTCCATACCTTTGTGTACAAAGGCACAAACTCCTTCCTCACTAAGAATCCACCGACATCTCGGTAGCTGAAAGATAGGCATTTCATGTGGATATCGAATACAAGACCCACGTTAGGGTATTCATAAGATGAGATACCCATATCAACATCTTCAAGGTCCGCAGGGGTAGGCGTGTTTGAGTATGAAGGAAGAGGACTAGTTAAGTCGTCGTCGATGACCGTTACACATGTTCCGGTAGGGTATCTCTGCAAAAAAAGGGAGGATTATTCGCCTAATCATGAAGAACAAACAACTGTTCGAAAAAGATAAGGAAAGAGGGGCGAACCAGTATGATCTACTTAACTCAGAGAACACGAGCAGGGGATTCATCATGAGGCTCAGATGCAGGTCATGCACGTTTTGAAGAATACCCTGGATGGTATGAAGAAGACGATCCACTGTTGTTTGACATGATGAAGAAATGAAGTTTCTGCAAGAGAATCCTATCGCAAAATGGTAAAAAGTGGTTCAAAATCCCTACATGTACATATATGTTGAGGAAACCCTAAAGGAAGACTAAAGCGGTTGCGGTGAAGTCTACCCGATATATGAGGATTCAACACCAACCAAGTCGTTCTTTCTTTCAAACCCTAATCAAGGTCAGAAAAGCCGCTGGATATGAGCGATTTGACCAGCAATGTACGAATACCCACGCTGGAGGAATCCCAGTAGAAGGAAGATTCCTTTCCTAGCTCGAACACCCAGGGAAGAAAACCAATCCCACCAAAGCCTATGATCACGCCTGGCATACTCGCGCGGATTATTGCTAACGTGACCGGACATATTCCTTCCAGGTAAACTTCTTTTATCTTGTCTTCTTACGTTGTATATGTCACCATCTAATACCTACCCCACAATAGTGTAACCATTATGTGCTAGGCAGGGGACTTAATGTTGATGGTGGGTTTTGGTCCAAAGGCTAAAATTGTAAAGCCAAATTTAATGCGTTAACATCCTGCAGAGGATGAAGCTGTTTGATAAGTGATGAGTACCTCTTCACTTTATTAATTCACTTAGAATGGAGCATGTAGCAATAATCCCAAATATTCTCTGAACTAAACACACAAAATTCATCCGGGATGGAGCATGTAGCAACTGGTCGGTTGTCAGCCGAGAAAAAATAATTTCACTTTCTTACTTGACTAAAATAAAAGTAGTTTGCGATAAGAAAGAGTTCGTATCGACAGAGAGGATTTTGTTGTTATGCAAATTTCAGTTTCTTAGTAACCAATGGGGGGGTTTTGATATTTCAAAGAAATAAAAATAAATTGAAAGCAAAGTAAAAATAAAAGTAATCAATAAGGAGAAGATATTGGTCACGGGATAGTTTCATTCACAAACTTGAATTCTCAACAATGACTAGAATTGAAATTTTAATCTCTCATTTACTAAAAGTACTATGATACCTTGATTGCAAGTATATCCCGCTAATTCCCTGATTTCATCACAACCACATTAAAAGATGCATATGTAAATTCTTCCTAGAAAGCAACCTAAAGTGTAAAAGCACAATTAGATTTAACTCCCTAAAAGCAATAAGTTATATGGAATAATATTAATCAAGGCAAACAAAATGTGTAAAATCACTAATTCAATTTAACCAAGGTTATGATTCATATGAAATTATAGAGATGTATCACTATAAGGAATAATGGCATTATGCTATTAAGAATCAGGGATAAACAACGTTTTCGTATTGAATACCCTAATATATCTCTAGATATGAAAGTAAATCGGATTGATTCCGGACTCAACCAAACAAACAATCAAATCATAACAATATAAACCATGAATCATAAATAATAAAGTTGAGACAAAACTAATACATTGAATCAAATCTTATTTGTAAACTCTAATTTATCCCAAAACCAATAATAAGTATTTAGTTACTCATAACTTTTGAGTTCATCGTAATCATAATCAAAAATAAGATGAAGAACATGAAAAATAAATGATATTAAACCCTAGTTGCCGCTCTCCTCCAAAACTCCAGTAGAATATTACGTGATATCGAAGTTGTAAAAGTCTTTTCCTTTTTGTAGCTTTTCTCCCTTCCAAAACTAGGTCTAGTATTCAAAGTCCAATAACAAAATATCCACCAAGCCCATAAGTATGGAAAAACCCAAGCAAAAATTTGTCTCAAAAAGTGTCGCCAGGAAATTGGGTTTTCTGCCGGAAGTTGGCCGGAATCCGGCACCGGAACAAATCTTAGGTGACCGGCAAAGTCCGCCCAGTCACCGGTCAAATGAGTCAAGTCGGGAAGTCAACTGAGTCAAGTCGGTCCAGTCAGAGTGATTCACAAACGAGTCAGAAGTCTATCTGGCTGACTAGCTGAGTTATTTTGGCTAAGTACATTGCACGGCCTGCACTTGTGCTGCACCATCATCGTGCTTTACTGCTTCAATTCCAGCCATGATGGTTGTGCACTCTTCACAGCTGCATCTATCACCATTATCTTCTTTATCCTGCTGTATACCTTCAACTCAGCTGAAACCAAACAAATATATTGCAGATTCATACTCCTCCCTTGTAACCCATGTACCATCTCAGTCATTCCACTACTCCATTGCAATGACACTGTGATAACAGCACCAACAAACCCACCATCTGAACTCTCAAACAATACCACCTGCAATACCCATTCTTCCATGCTTGCAATATTCAACCTAAGATCCCAAACACCAGCTCCACCTGACTGAACCCATTACTCCAGAATTGTAGCTTCTGCAACACAGTCACCAACTCCAGTTCCATTGCAACTACATCATCATCACAGCTCAATGAACTGTAGCTTCACTGTCAGCAATACCTGCACTTCATTGATTTTCCAGCTGAATATATAACCCTGAAGTCGACCCAAACCTCAACTGAGTCATAACCATGCTCTGTGTTCATCTTAAGTTTCTAAATTAAATCATAATTCTTCAAACATGTACAGAAATCTCAGGCAGTAATACGTTTCTTCACCTCTTCTTCTCAGTTAGTGTTGACAACAACAACTAGCCAGCGCCAATACCCTTCATACATAGCTCATAAGCTCGCGGAGACCAGCTACAAAGGCGCCTTCTTTTACTGACCTTCCGGCATCAACCATTGGGAACAGCACCATCTATCACCGCAACTATCTCCCATCACTTCTCAAGCTCAATCTCAACCTTCAACAGAAACCAACCTTCTCTGTTAACCTCTTCAGCATCAATACCAGCTCCAAACTCAACCGAATCACCGCCACATTGAGCCATTCCTCCCTGTAGCTTTTCATTCATACATTCTCTACCTATATTGCCAAAGTACGAGCCAAACAACAATCTGTTTCACTCAGTACCACCTGAATCTCACACCAACAACTTCATATAATTACATCACTGCATCATTAGTTCCTCAACAACTCAACCTGAATTCAACCACTCTGAGCTTGCAGCTTGAGTTACAACCATAAATTCCAGCCACTATCAGCTGTATAACCATATCTTGTTCAGACCACCACCAACACCAAACACAACCCATTTTCTGCAGCTTCAATACCATTGTTCTTCACTATAGTTTCATCTCAGCGGCAGCAACATCTACAACTCTAGTTCAATCCCTGCAACCCATCAATGGAGTAACCAACTCAAGCCACGGACTACACCATTTTCCCGGTCCCTATGCTTCACTGCTCTCTCGTGCTCCACTGAGATCAATACAAACCATTAACATCTCCACCTGTAATATCCAAGGCATACATCTACTGAGAAAAACTTATTTTCTCCATTTGAGCTGTAATTGAAACAATTTTGAGTCCTGATTCCTTCTTTCATAATCACCAGGCAAACCTCATATCAACATTATCAACAACAGCTGTAACCCGCCTCTCACAGATTCACCATCATCTCAACACCAACAGACCTTCTTCATTTGAATCTCAACTGCAATATCAGTTCAAGAAACAATACACATCAACACAACCTGAGCCATCACACTCCCATAACAGATACCCACAACAATATCATTTCTCCCACACCTGTAGCTTCAGTTCAATGCATCAAACCATCTCAATTGCATCTCCAACTACACTGAATTCTCAGCTGCCACAATCAGTAAACCCTAACTCAATTCAGAAAATCAAATTCACCATCTGAACTGCTATTTCTTCACAATCTCAATAAACCTTTGACAATCAACATTCTTCTATTGTAATTTCCTGAATCTCCGCTTTCACCAGAGAACCATGAATTACTGCTCAACTCAGATCCAAAACCCAAACTATGATTCAGAAGCATACCCAAAGCATAATAACACCACCAGCATCTCCAAATCAAATCGAATCACTTCTTTGTTCTTCTCAATTGAAACCCATTTAATCTTGGTTGTTGAATTCGAACTCAGAAACGCTCAATCTGCTCTATACATCACAAATCCCCTTTTTCTTCCCTGAGATTATTATCACCACCAACTGACACGTACCCACCTTCTTAATCTTATTTTAGGAAACTAAACCAATTTCTCTGTGTGGTTCAATTGATCATCAACAAAACCAAATCTTCTCTCAATTTTTGAAGAAGCAGCCATTTTTCTCTTTCTCAGCTCTGAAATATAGATTGAATGTAATGAGAGAACATTTTTCCTTGTTTTCAGGGTTGAATAATGATAGGAATTTTTATAGGCACCCAGCATATTAATATTGGCCAACAAAAGAGTTGTAAGCAGGCGGTTGTCCTTTATCCTCCATTGTAGCTCCTAATAGCATGCACACGAGAAATGATGCTTTCGCCCTTCTTGCTCCAAATGCACGATTTCTTCTCTTTTGAATTCTTTTACCAACAACATTCTTCCTTTACTTCTCATATCCACCTCTTTACTTCAATTTCTATTCATCACTAAAGCAGTCGTACTTTTCAGACAAAAATTGCATCACTAAATCCGACTTGCTTTTCAGACAGAGATGAAGAAATAAAAGCAAACAATGAGAAATAATACGCCTCCAACACTTTTGCACTTGAGATGACACTTTTGCCTTGTTTCTTTTTCTTTTGTTCACATGACTCTAAAGTACCTAAATACTCAAAAACAAAACATAAGATACATAATTTACAAGAAAACTAGCAGAGAAAGCATAAACAATAGATAAATAGAAAGGTGTTTTAGATACCTATCAAATTCCCCCACACTTAGACTTTGCTAGTCCTCGAGCAAATCAAACAAAATAATTATAAAACATACATACAACTCCGTCTCATCGAGGCTACGGTTACTCTTAGCATAAATAACAAGCCTTTGAACCCCTAGGTTTCCCTAGTGGACGAGTTTTAGTCTCGTGAAGGTTTACAAGAGGTCTGCCTACAAAACCTATATTCCCAACTCCGTCTATTTGTGACAAATCAATGAACGAATCCAAAATGATTACAGGAGAAGGTACCTTGAGCAAATTCAATTCATATATAAGTAAATAAAACTCTGATTAGATAGGCGAACAAACCACAATACTTGGAAAATAACTAACCACAATCACAATGAAAAGATTAAGAAGATGGATATAGAGGTAGATGTTTGCGAATGTTAACAAGTGATCGGTGTTTCCCAAATCTGTCTGAAGGTCACCGCCAAGATGAACCTATGCATCATATTGGATTGAGCTACTGGTCTGAATTATAGTGTCAACACACCGGCATATACAAGGGAACCAGCGGTCAACAATCATAATTCTACATGAACTCAACTGGCATATACAAGGGAACCAAGATTCGACTTTATTCAACACAATAATAATATTTCTTTTCTTTTTTCTTTTTCACTTTTTTTTATTTGACAACATGATTGGATCTTTTGGATCCAAGCGCATGATTCTTGTCAGCAGATTACATGATAGTTCCCTTGGATCCTGCATTCCACGCTTGTTTAGGCGACGGAGACAGGGAGAACACACACATATTGCTATCCAAGTGTCATTTTTATTCCGTTTGGTCTAATTGGTCGGTCTTTTTTTTTCTTATTTTTTTTAGAAACTCAATCACTCTATTTTATCCTAGCAGTAATAACAAGTCGATGTTTAGTGACCCGCCAAATCACTTAGATAAAAATAGATAAATATGGAAAAATAAAAATAGAACGCGATATGGTGATATTCCGAGATATGGTAACAACTATCATATTATTTGTAATTTCTGAGCTATGTACGTCCTTTCAATTAATTGGTTCCTCAACTCCTGCAATCAAGATGTCTCCATCCACTTACTTATATTGGTAGTGTCATCCTAAAGGCACAAGTTTCTAGATTTCGGAGTTCATAAAGCATTTTTTTTTAAAAGGCATCAAACAAACTATACAAACATATAAATGCTCCCCCACACTTAAACTTTACATTGTCCTCAATGTAAAATTTAGTCATTCAAAATAAAGCTCAAGGTGGGAAATTTCGCAAATGATATGCAAAAACAAAGAATATAAAGAGAAAATGCTTAGAAATAAAAAGATAAAGATAAGGATACAAAACCGGTGGGTTTCCTCCCACTAAGCGCTTGGTTTAAAGTCGTCAGCCCGACTTGCTCCTTGTTTGTTACGCCTTAGCCGGCTTCCAACACATTATCAAAATCTGATTGAATGGTACTTGGGTGTTTACTCGCCTCAGAGATGTTGAAGTGTATGACTTCTTCATCGAATTCCATAGTCAAGGTGCCATTGTGAAAATCAATCTTCATTCTAGCGGTACTCATAAATGGTCTACCCAACAGTAAAGGTGTAGACGAGGATGAATTCACATCACTCATGTCTAAAACGTAGAAATCTACTGGAAATATTAGTCCTTTAACCTGCACCAAAACATCATCTATAGGTACTGAATATCGCAGGATAATAGTTCACGAGTATCGTAATAAATAAAGGAGAAAAGAATTATAAAATGATACGATGATAGAAGTAGCGCGGAGAAATATGAAGTTTTGCGAGGATGGAATAATGTTGCGAGTATGAGTTGCGATACTTCAAAACTCATATACAGCTGTATAAGTTTTACTATAAATAGGAGTTCAAATGTAAAATTCGAGAGGTTCTTTTAGTGAGTGTTAGAAAATATCTTAGGAAAGAGAATAGAGAAAGTTGTAACTATTCTAATTCCATTTAGATACTTCTTTGTAATCAATTGAGAACATTAATAAGAAAATTGTTATTCATCATCAAGAACTTCTTGAGTTTTTACTAATTCTATTGAGGGTGTAGTTGTAGGTTATTCTGCAACTACATAATTGGCGCTAGAAACAGGGACTTGAGAATTGTGGAAAATTTGAAGATCAAATGAAGTTAGTAGATGGAGATTGTAAAAAAGAAGAATGTAATGTGATCACAAAGACAATGATTGATGAATTTCATAGTAATGTGAAGGGAAAAATATATAAGCGTGATTGTAGAGGAAGAAAGATCATGGAGGAAGAAAAGATAACAACTTTAGAAGAATGGGAAAAGCAGAAAATCACATTTTCAGTAGCAGAAATTCCAAATGAAGACTTGAACCACACTTCACCATTGGTGATCACAATGCCGATCATGCTAGAAGATAAGAAAGCTGTAGAAAAATGGAAATTAAACCGAATTCTGGTTGATACAGGGAGTTCTGTTAATATCATATTCTATCATGCACTTAAGGGTATGGGAATTAAAGATGAAGAAATCACAAATTCAAAATGTCTTATTCATGGATTAGGAAAATCTACAACAAAATCTAAAGGGGAAATCGCGCTGCGAATATTACTGGGAGAAGTCGAAACACATGTAATCTTGTGTGTGATAGATATGGAATCTCCATATAACATGCTGATAGGAAGGCCGTGGATTCATGCGATCAAAGCTGTTGCTTCAACATTACATCAGAAAATCAAATTTCCTACACCAAATGGAATACAAGAAATAAAAGGAGATCTTGATAGTGCAAAATGTTGTTATCAAATTGAGGTAACGCAATGCGGAGGAAGAGCAAGAAAGAAACAGCTTCGTAGGAAACTTGCGAAAGAAACAAAAAAGGAAGAAGAATTCCGAGTGTATACAATAAGAGCAAAGGAAGGGAGAGGTATACCTGATGAAACTCCAGAAAATGAAGGGGAACCAGCAAAAATAATCAAAGAACCAACACCTATGGGGGAGCAAAGTCCAAGCTATGTTGCAGCTGAACCAACTAAAGAAATAAATATTGGAAGTAAAGAGGAGCCTTTATTCTTGCGAATTGGAACAAAGATGGATGAAGAAGAAGAACAAAGAACTATTGATCTTTTACGAGAATATAAAGATATCTTCGCAGGAAGTGTAGATGAGATACCAGGAATTGATCCATCAGTAGCGTGTCATAGATTGAACATAGATAAAAATGTAAGACCATTCAAACAAAGAATAAGAAAGATATCACAAAATTATCATGTACAGATAGAAGAAGAATTACAAAAGATGTTGGATGCAGGGATCATAAGGGAAGCAAAATATCCAGAATGGATTGCGAATATGGTCATTGTTCCGAAAAAGAATAAAGGAATAAGAATTTGCATAGATTTCACTGATCTAAACAAGGCATGTCCCAAAGACAGTTTTCCATTACCAGATATACCACAAATGGTAGAATCAAATTGCAGTCATGATAGAGTCACTTCACTTGATGGATATAAAGGGTATAATCAAATATCACTCGCAGAAGAAGATCAAGAACATACTGCCTTTTTTGCTCCAAGGGGTTTGTATTGTTATGTGAAGATGCCATTTGGTTTACGGAATGCGGGTGCTACATATCAACGTATGGTTGAAAAAGTGTTCGCGAAGTGGATACATAAAACTTTGGAGGTATATGTAGATGATATGTTGATAAAAAGCAAGGAAGCTAAAGACCATGTGCAAGATTTGAAGGAAATATTTGAGCAAATGAGAAAGTTCAACATCAAATTAAATCCTGAGAAATGTATAATTGGGGTTTCAGTTGGAAAGTTCTTGGGATACATAGTATCGAAAGAGGGAATACAAGTTGATCCAGAAAAGGTCCAAGCAGTTAGTGACATGCCAACACCTGCAACGGTAAAAGAAGTACAAAATCTAAATGGACTCTTGGATTCACTTGGAAGATTTATTTCGCGAATGTCAGATAAGTGCAAGCATTTTTTCAACATACTTAAAAAGGGAGCAAAATTCAAGTGGACTGATGAATGTGAAAAAGCTTTTCAAGGAATCAAAGAATACCTCGCAAATACATCTATACTACAGAAACCAGAGAGAGGAGAAGAATTATTGGTATACCTCGCAACAACTCCATATGCTCTAAGTGCAGTTCTGTTGCGAGCAGATGCAGGAGTAGAGAGGCCTATTTACTATATTAGTAAAACCTTTAATGCAGCAGAGAAGAATTATTCTAAAATGGAGAAGTTAATCTTAGCCCTGGTTTATGCATCATTCAAGTTACGAATATACTTTCAAGCACATGTGATAAAAGTGGTAACCAAAGTCCCAATTGAATCAACCATGAAGAACAAAAAAAGGTCAGGAAGAATAAAAAGGTGGAATGCACAAGTAAACCATTACAAGATAAAATACGAAGTATTATCATCGCAAAAATCACAAGTTGTCGCAGAATTTTTGGCAGAATTTCCTTTGGAAGAAGATGAAGCAGTAGAGGAAATGATGGATGTTGAAGAAGAATTTGGAAATCCAAAAAACTTGTTAACAGAACCAGATAGATGGGAAATTCTAGTGGATGGATCATCCAATAGTGATGGAAATGGAATTGGAGTCGTGTTTATTTCACCAGAAGGAGAAAGAACATCATTCTCATTCAGACTATAATTTGCATCCACGAACAATGAAACAGAGTACGAAGCTGTAGTGCATGCATTAAAGATCGCAATAGAAAAGAATCTCGAAAGTATAAGGATAACAAGTGATTCGCAGTTAGTGATTTGTCAAATTAAAGGGGAATATACCACAAATGAATCTTCTTTGAAGAAATACAAGAAACTCGTTGAAGAATTATCTGCGAAGATACCAAAATTAAAATGGAGACATATATCTAGAAAATATAACCGTCTCGCAGATGCTTTTGCATTTATTCCAAGCATGATGACAAATCCAAATAGAAGAAATATCCAAATACAGACAATTCAACACCCATCAGTGGACAAAGAGAAAGAAATTGAGGAAGCTGTTGCGATGGAAGTAGAAAGAGAGTTATCAAACAACATCGCAGATTGGAGAAAAGAAATTCATGCATATCTCGCAACAGGAGAAATATCCAAGAACAGAATATAAGCACATAAATTAAAGATTCGTGCAACAAACTATGAGTTGCGAGAAGGAATTTTATATAGAAAGTCTTTCAATGGACCACCTCTCAGGTGCTTAACTCGCGAAGAAGGAGAAAAAATATTGAAGATGTTACATGGAGGAGAAGCTGGAAATCATAGTGGGGGAAGATCTCTAGCATATAGAGCAAAGATACAAGGATATTACTGGCCTTATATGCATACAGACGCAAAATTGTTCGTACGAAGATGCAAGGAATGTCAACGACATGGTAAAAGAATTCATGCACCAGGAGCCACGTTAACTTCTTCAACAAGCTGCTGGCCTTTTGGAAAATGGGGTTTGGATATTGTTGGACCATTTATACCTGGATCTGGACAAAGGCGATACTTGATAGTTGCAACAGATTATTTCACGAAGCTCGCATAAGTAAAATCAGTACAACATATTCGTGATAAAGATGTTTTTACATTCATATTTGAGAACCTCATTTGCAGGTACGGGGTTCCAGCACAACTAGTATCTGATAATGGAAATCAATTTGAGGGACAGAATATAGAGATGTTACTCAGTGCTTTTAGAATAAAATGTGGGAAGTCAACCCCGTTATATCCACAATCTAATGGACAAGCAGAAGCAACAAATAAAACAATCGCAGATACAATAAAAAAGAAATTAGAAGGACATCTCAAAGGGTGGTGCGAGCAAGTACCTAGCGCAGTCTGGGCATATAATACAACTAGAAGAGAAGCAACTGGAATGTCTCCTTATTGTCTAACATATGGAGTAGAAGCAGTATTACCCACAGAGGTTGTAATTCCGACAACAAAGAAAGAATCTTGGGAAATAAATTTAAGTGCGGGAGTAATATTAAGAGAATTGGATGATCTGGAAGAAAAAAGAGAAAAGGTGTTGCACCATATGAAGATTTATCAGGAACGATTAGCTCGAGAATACAACAAGAGAGTCATTGAACGTGAATATAAACCAGGTGATTTGGTCATGCGATAAACACCTCGATATCAAAAAGAAAATGGAGGAAAATTAGCACCAAAATGGGATGGACCATATGTTATTAAAGAAGTTGTAGGAAGCGGAGCTTATCGGCTGATGGATCCAGAAGGGAGAGACATGGGTTTGAGGCTTGGTATACCTTGGAACAGACTATATTTGAAAAGGTATTATCCATAAAACTCATGAAAATTTTTACGAATATTGTTTGCTCGCAGGAAATTGGGAAAAGTTACGAGTTTCAAAATTTATATTGCGATTAAATTTTCATTAATTTGCGAATAAAAGACCGCAATCTGTGATCAGCCTCCAAAAAAGAAAGAGAGCCGCAGAAAATTTTATACATGCAAACCTTTATGGCGTACACCCTAGTTCGCGAAGCTATATTTCGTAAGAGGCAAAGTCCTAAAGTACGTCATTTAAGGGGGTACCTATAACGTGGCTAAGGGTAACCGGAACACCACCAAGGGCCCTTAGTACATGGTAAAAATTTAGGGGTACAACCCAATAATGGGGTACCTATCCGGGTTAGACACCTTGGATTCTCACCTAATCTAGCGACATTACGCAATATAAAATGCGGTGTAAGAGGATTTAGGTTGGGCGACTAAGGCATACTGTCTTTCCCAAGAAGTGCAGAAAACGATCAAGGCACCGAGGTACACGGTTGAGTCAAGAGTGCCGGGTGAGCTTGAACCACATCTGCCATTTTTGACAAGTCTTGGCAAATGATGCACTTGGCCCAAAGATACCCCATAGTGTGCAACCTCGTAACTATAAGCCCTATAGGCAAAAAGGATAAGAGGTTGCGATCAAAAGCTGGTTGTTGGCAGAACCGGATGGGAAGAGCTAACCTTGTATGGTCGATGTACGCTTCCTTTAAGGGGAAATCAGGGGGAAGTTAAAGGGCAGCACCCTCCATTAGGGAGATGATACGTGCTATAAGACGCAAATGTCACGAGGCTTCTTGTTTGCGAAAACATAAAGGCTTGTCATATTTGTGCAACAAATGAAGTTCTGCGAGCCTTCTAAAAAAAAAAAAAAAGAAAGAAAAGAATAAAGAACTCGCAGAACATAATAAAGAAGTTAAGATGAGATCAATGGGTCACTACATGAAAGTGTAGAGACGTCCTGCGATTTCATCGCAAGACGGCAATGTCATGGGGCTTTATGTTCGCAAGAATATTTAGGCCTGTCATATTGTCGCAACACTTCATGAAGAGGCTAAAATACTATACAAAGAAGTTAAGATGAGATCAATGGGTTTTTGCATGAAAGTGTAAGAACGTCCTGCGATTTCATCGCAAGACGATAATGTCGCGAGGTTGTATATTCGCAAGAATGTTCAGACTTGTCATATTATCGCAAATACAAAAATTTACTACAAAATAGGTGGAAAAATAAGACCTTTACTTAGGAAGGCATGATAAGACCACAGAAATTAATGAAATTCATTGCATCAATATCATTGAAGAAATTGTACAAGAATATACATTATAAAGATCTGAAAAGAAGACAACTTCGTCAATACCATTGAAGAAATTATACAAGAATATACATTATGAAGATTTGAAGAGAAGACAGCTTCGTCAATACCATTGAAGAATTTTTACAAGAAGTCCTATCAAAGAAGATAACATCATTAAAGAATTGTCACGAAGACTTAACAAAAGATACGATTTTGATAGCAATCAAATACAGATAAGTTCATACTCGTAAAATGTTACGAGAATTACATACTTCTTATACTTCTCCATATATTGAATATTTCTCCAAAAGATTGAATACTTCTTATAATTCTTCAAGAATATCTCATATTCATTATACTTCTTTAACGGATATTTCATTTGGTGAAGGTTAAATAATCATTATACTTCGTCATATGTTACGTAATTATTCACAGATTGAATACTTCTTATATTTCTTCAGTTGGTGAATTGAGTACTTCTAATACTTCTTATATCTCTTCATTTGGTGGATCGAGTACTTCTAATACTTCTTATATCTCTTCATTTGACGGATTTGGTACTTCTAATACTTCTTCAAAAGTATTGTATATGTAGTATACTTATTAAGGATATTTTATATATTTTATACTTAAAAGGGAGGATTTATTATTTACAATCGTAACTAGTTGAAACTTCGTAAGATAAATTGAGGCAGATATTCTAATACTTCAAACAATGTTTAATCATTTAAAGAGAAATAATAGGGGGAAAAGGAGATACTAAGCTTTATCTGTGAGTTATATATTATTTCTCTTCATATGATCAAATGGGGCAAATTTAATTAAAGAAAGGTTAAATTATCTTCGCAAAATATCAGAAAGAAAGGATAAATCATCTTCGCAAAATATCAGAAAGAAAGGATAAATCATCTTCGCAAAATATCAGATGTACTTCTTAAAAAATAGAATTGTTCGCAAAAAGAAAACCAACAGTAATTAAGGAAGGAATTCAAAAGAAAGGAGGACAGGAGAGTCAATGATAAATTGAAAAAAGAATGTTATCATGCTTCATCAACATTCTGTGCTGGATCTTCAAGATCAGTAGGGTCATTAGCAGCTTTCGACTTTTGCGAGATATCATCCTTGGAAGAATATGCAACAGGAACATCTCCTTGAGGAATAGATTCTTTCTCATCATCAAGATATTCATCATCACTCTCATAATCGAAATCACTATCAGGCTCACGAACAACTTCATCGTCAGATATCTTCAGAGGAGTAATTTTCACAGGAGGCAAGGCTTTTGATAAGAGAATGTTATTCGTAAAGACTTGAGCTTTCAGATGACTTTCATGAATTATAGATTTTTGATGATTGGTATCTTCGATATCTTTGGAATAAGCAAGATAGTTGAATCTCCGAGTAGCACGGTCACGAGAGTTGATTAAGCGGGTAGAAAGCAAAGAATTTTTCTTGCGAAGCTCGGAACAGGAGGCTTCTAATCCAGCTTTCGCATTATGAAGGATGTTCTCGGATTCTGCAAATAAAACAAAATTCAAAGAATAAAATTTGCAAGTATAACGAAATTTAAAGATCTACCAGAGGCTGTCAAATTTTAATGACTACCTTCTCTTTGCGAAGTAAGAGATTGAGTTAAAGATAGACAACAGTTCTTCATATGATTCATCGCATTATCAAAACCATCACCAACTAATCCTTTAAGTCGAGATTGAAGCTTTTGATCTTTAGAAAGGAGAAAATTCTTATCCTTCGCAAGTTTAGCATTAAGACTTTTTAATGACGAATAATCTTCTTCAAGTTGATTCTTCTTAGCACTCAAGACTATATTCTTATTAATAAGGGAATTCTTCTCAATAACAAAAGAATTTCTTTCAAAGATCTCGAAGACTTCTTTAATTCCTCAAGTTCACCTTTCAACAAAGAAAGAAGATTTTCTTGATCGCAACATTTATTCTGAAGAGTCTTTAATTCTTGCGAAGAAACAATCATTGTATTCAAAAACGAACATTTCTCTTCTGATAAGGTTTTGTTCTCTTCTAATAAGGTTTCTATTCTCAAATTATCTTTAGTTAAGGAAGAAAAAAGTTGAGATATGTCATCATTCAAAAAAATTTGATCATATATTAGTTGAGTATTCTCTTGAAAAAGAGCGTCAGAGTTGTCAAGAGCACACGAGTAAAGATTAGATAAATGGGAGAATTGGTTTGAGAGGCTTTCATGCTTGGTTCGATATTCTGTTGCATCTGATTCATGGTGAAGTACTAATCTTCTACATTTCTGGATGGATTCTATAAATGGGAATGGGTTTTAATGGATGTTTCAAGCATATGAAGAATATAAGTAAATAAAAGGGAAAATATGAAGATAGTAATCATACCTTTCAATTCATCATTTCTTTTGCGAAGAATCGCACAGTCGAGAGAATTATTCTGAAGATGATGATTTTCTTTACGGAGATCCTCGCATTCTTCTTGAGAAGATTTCAAAGATTGGCGAAGCAATTCAATTTCTTTTTCCAAGGATTGACGTGAAGAAGAAATGTCTGGATTGACGAAATTATTTAGAACTTCGCAAAATTCATATTGCGAATGAACATTAGTATACTTCGCAGTATTGGTCAAAACCTCAGATAACATTCGAAAAGTTGAATAAATTCCATCTCTAATTTCCTGAGGAAGAGGAGAAGAATTTGAAGGAATAAGAGCAAGCTGCAAATTGTCTGGAGAAATAGCACTCAAAGGATTTGGGGACAAGACAGATTTTTCAAAAGAAGAAGTTGAAGAAATATTTTGCGAGGGTTGTTTTTCAAGAGAAGAAGTTGAAGAAATATTCTGTGAGGGTTGATCTTGAAGAAGTGTTGATAAATTGACACTGATGGAGATTGAAAGGTAGGTAATGGAGTAGAGGCAGGAGTGTGTGAAGAAGCATTTTCACGAGGAGGAGAGGAAAATTCCTTATCAACTTCAGGAAGGAAATCATCAATCGGAATTAATGGTGTGGGTTTAGTTATTCGAGATCTCTTACTAGGGTTTGGTTTTTCGCCAACCTGCGAATCAAAATGTAGATTAAAAACTGAGGCAACAATATATTGTTGAGGAAAGAGGGCAAAGTATTTTAACTACCTTTTGATTCTCATATTTTCTTCTTCGTGGATTAAGGCTTGGATTCTTTAGTTGAGATTTCATCTGAGGAGTTATTTTGCTGAAATAAACCAAAATCAGATAAAAAATTATACAGAAATCAAAGAGGAGAACAAATGAAATACGCAGAGATAGAAGGAAATTACCTTGGAGAACTCATGAAGATATAGTAGAAGAAAAAATTGCAGAGAAAATAGTAATAGAGAGTATGAGTAGAAGATAGAATTGCGGAAATAAGAAGAAGAAAAGGAAGAGAATATAAAGGAGTTATATAAGGGAATAACTAGAAAAGAACGGTTACAAAAGACGTGTCAAAATTTTAAAAGACTAAGTAACGGTTATGTTCTCACGATCATTTCTTATTCGTAGAATTGACATGAGAAGAGGCAAGATGTAGGTACTGAATATCGCAGGATAATAGTTCACGAGTATCGTAATAAATAAAGGAGAAAAGAATTATAAAATGATACGATGATAGAAGTAGCGCGGAGAAATATGAAGTTTTGCGAGGATGGAATAATGTTGCGAGTATGAGTTGCGATACTTCACAACTCATATACAGCTGTATAAGTTTTACTATAAATAGGAGTTCAAATGTAAAATTCGAGAGGTTCTTTTAGTGAGTGTTAGAAAATATCTTAGGAAAGAGAATAGAGAAAGTTGTAACTATTCTAATTCCATTTAGATACTTCTTTGTAATCAATTGAGAACATTAATAAGAAAATTGTTATTCATCATCAAGAACTTCTTGAGTTTTTACTAATTCTATTGAGGGTGTAGTTGTAGGTTATTCTGCAACTACATCATCAACAATCCCTTTAGGGTAAACATTAGATCTATTGACAAGTTGAATAACTATGCTGGTTTTCTTAAGAGGACCAAGATTTAAAGCATCATAAATCGAAGTAGGCATAACATTAATGGAAGCTCCTAAACCGAGCATAGCTTTTGAAAACCGTGTTTTACCAATTGTGCATGGAATAGTAAAACTACCGGGATCTTTCAATTTCGGTAGGAGTTTCTTTTTAAGATACGCCGAAGCGTTCTCCCCCACACTCATTATCTCATTACCGGTTAGCTTGTGCTTGTTAGTTCACAATTCCTTTACACACTTTGCATAGCGATGAGATTGCCTAATTACTTCAATGAGTGGAATATTCACTTGGACCTTCTTAAAAACATCCCAAATATCCCTATCTTGTTCCACCTTCTTATTAGCTTTAGCAAACATGCCAGGAAAAGGTAGAGGAGGAACATAAGTAGAAACAAGAGGTTTAGAGTTGGATTTAGTTACCTCGTGAGTTTGGGGAAAATCTGCGTTCTTTTCCTCCAAAATTGGCTCCTTTGGGGCCTCTTCTTCACCCGAATTAGTAACTTCGGGATGCACAAGTTGTGTACCACTTCCCAATATAATAGCATTGGCACCCTCTCTCGAGTTTAGAGGTTGGGAAGGGAGTTTCTCACCATTTTGTGCATGCAACTGATTAATCTCCTCGGCCATTGAACCAACTTGTGTATGCAAGTCCTTGACCGTACCCTCCGTTCTTTGCATAAAAGATTTCAGAAACTCTTCCATATTGGACCCTTGATTTTGAGGTGGTTGTTTTTTTTGTCGGAATTGTTGTTGTTGCGGTTGACCAACTTGTGATTACAACTCCTTAATTGCATTATCCGTTTTCTGCTGTTTTAAGTTCGCTAGTTGTTGATTTTTCTGTACCACGGACATTAGAGACTCCACCAAAGTAGTCATATTTTCCAATTCTAAATTATGCCCTTGTTGTGGTTGTTGCACTTGTTGTTGGAACTCATTCGGATGGCTGTAAACAGAACTTGCACTTGCAACTTGCTCGTAAGTGTTGGAGTAAATACCATACGGTTGAGTTGTGAATATAGCATTGACATGCTCTACGTTCTCATAAGCTGGGCGTGATGGTTTTACAACCACTGCTGCAATTTGTTGCATCATTGCCAATATATTGCTCATTTGTTGACGTAATTCAATAATCTCGTCAACTTGATTAACTCCCTTGGTAGGTGGTTCTGATCCACGACTTGAAAATTGTTGAGAATTTGCTGCCATACTCTCAATCAACTCTCTAGCTTGTGTCACCGTCTTGTTCATAAGTGCACTACCACTTGCAGCGTCAATAAGATTCCTATCACTTGCTTGGAGACCTTCATAGAAGTATTGGATAATCATTGCGTCACTAAATTGGTGATGAGGGCAGCTTTCCACCAATCTCTTGTATCGTTCCCAACATTCATATAAAGATTCTCCCACATTTTGCTTCATCCCACAAATCTCCTTGCGAATTTGAGTAGCCTTTGACGCAGGAAAATACCTCTCTAAAAATAGTTTCTTCAACCCATTCCATGTTGTGACACTTCCGGGAGGCAAATAATATAACCAATCTTTATCTACATCAAGTAAAGAGAAACGAAAAATACGCAACATTCCTTCATCCGCATCAGCACCATTAGGTATCATGCTTGTGATTAACCATTGAAACTCCGTAAGATTCTTGTTTGGATCTTCCCATGCAAATCCATGGAACTTTGGTATTTGACTAATCAACCCTAGTTTAATATCAAAAGTAGACGTTGCCTCAATGCACCATTGTTGTTGATCCAACTTCTGAGAAGCTAGCTCCTTGAGTGTGCGATTTGCATCACCCATTGCTTCTCCCAGTTTGTATTTCAGTAAGGTACCTGAAACACAATTCTCAAAACGAAATTAAAAACAACGTAAAAATAAGAAACTAAAACTATATAACAAGCCGATGCCTCCCCGGCAACGGCGCCAAAATTTGGTCGGTTGTCAGCCGAGCAAAAATAATTTCACTTTCTTACTTAACTAAAATAAAAGTAATATGCGATAAGAAAGAGTGCGCATCCACAGAGAGACTTTTGTTGTTATGCAAATTTCAGTTTCTTAGTAACCAATGGGGGGGTTTTGATATTTCAAAGCAATAAAAATAAATTGAAAGCAAAGTAAAAATAAAAGTTATCAATAAGTAGAAGATATTGGTCACAGGATAGTTTCATTCACAAACTTGAATTCTCAACAATGACTAGAATTGAAATTTTAATCTCTCATTTACTAAAAGTCCTAGGATACCTTGAACCCAAGTATATCCCGCTAATTCCCTGATTTCATCACAAACCACATTAAAAGATGCATATGTGAATTCTTCATAGAAAGCAACCTAAAGTGTAAAAGCATAATTAGATTTAACTCCCTAAAAGCAATAAGTTCTATGGAATAAGACTAATCAAGGCAATCAAAATGTGTAAAAGCACTAATTCAATTTAACCAAGGTTATGATTCATATGCAATTATAGAGATGTATCACTACAAGGAATAATGGCATTATGCTATTAAGAATCAGGGACAAACAACGTTTTCGTATTGAAAACCCTAATATAGCTCTAGATATGAAAGTAGATCGGATTGATTCCGGACTCAACCAAACAAACAATCAAATCATAACAATATAAACCATGAATCATAAACAATAAAGTTGATACAAAACTAATACATTGAATCAAATCTTATTTGTGAACTCTACTTTATCCCAAAACCAATAATAAGTATTTAGTTACTCATAACTTTTAAGTTCATCATAATCATAATCAAAAATAAGATGAAGAACATGAAAAATAAATGAAATCAAACCCTAGTTGCCGCTCTCCTCCAAAACACCAGTAGAATATTATGTGATATCGAAGTTGTAGAAGTCTTCTCCTTTTTGTAGCTTTCTCCCTTCCAAAACTAGGTCTAGTATTCAAAGTCCAATAACAAAATACTCACCAAGCCCATAAGTATGGAAAAACCCAAGTAAAAATTTGTCCCAAAAAGTGTCGCCGGAAAATTGGGTTTTCTGCCGGAAGTTGGCCGGAATCCGGCACCGGAACAAATCTCAGTTGACCGGAAAATTCCACCCAGTCACCGGTCAAATGAGTCAAGTCGGTCCAGTTAGAGTGATTCACAAACGATTCAGAAGTCTATCTGGCTGACTAGCTGAGGTATTTTGGCTAAGTACATTGCACGGCCTGCACTTGTGCTGCACCATCATCGTGCTTCACTACTTCAATTCCATCCATGATGGCTGTGCACTCTTCACAGCTGCAGCTATCACCATTATCTTCTTTATCCTGTTGTATACCTTCAACTCAGCTGCAACCAAATAAATATATTGCAGCTTCATACTCCTCCCTTGTAACCCATGTACCATCTCAGTCAGTCCACTACTCCATTGCAATGCCACTGTGATAACATCACCAACAAACCCACCATCTGAACTCTTAAACAATACCACCTGCAATACCCATTCTTCCATGCTTGCAATATTCAACCTAAGATCCCAAACACCAGCTCCACCTGACTGAACCCATTACTCCAGAATTATATCTTCTGCAACACAGTCACCAACTCCAGTTCCATTGTAACTACAACATCATCACAGCTCAATGAACTGTAGCTTCACTGTCAGCAATACCTGCACTTCATTGATTTTCCAGCTGAATATATAATCCTGAACTCGACCCAAACCTCAACTGAGTCATAACCATGCTCTGTGTTCATCTTAAGTTTCTAAATTAAATCATAATACTTAAAACATGTACAGAAATCTCAGGCAGTAATACATTTCTTCACCTCTTCTTCTCAGTTAGTGTTAACAACAACAACTAGCCAGCGCCAGTACCCTTCATACATAGCTCATAAGCTCGCGGCGACCAGATACAAATGCGCCTTCTTTCACTGACCTTCCGGAATCAACCATTGGGAACAACACCACCTATCACCGCGACTATCTCCCATCACTTCTCAAGCTCAATCTCAACCTTCAACAGCAACCAACCTTCTCCGTTAACGTCTTCAACATCAATACCAGCTCCAAAGTCAACCGAATCACCGCCACATTGAGCCATTCCTCCCTGTAGCTTTTCATTCATACATTCTCTGCCTGTATTGCCAAAGTACGAGCCAAACAACAATTTGTTTCACTCAGTACCACCTGAATATCACACCAACAACTTTATATAACTACATCACTACATCATTAGTTCCTCAACATCTCAACCTGAATTCAACCACTCTGAGCTTGCAGCTTGAGTTACAACCATAAATTCCTGCCACTATCAGCTGTATATCCATATCCTGTTCAGATCACCACCAATACCAAGCACAACCCATTTTATGCAGCTTCAATACCATTGTTCTTCCCTATAGTTTCATCTCAGCGGCAGCAACATCTGCAACTCCAGTTCAATCCCTGCAACCAATCAATGGAGTAACCAGCTCAAGCCACAGACTCCTCCATTTTCTCGGTCCATGTGCTTCACTGCTCTTTAGTTCTCCACTGAGATCAACACAAACCATTAACAGCTCCACCTGCAATATCCAAGGCATACATCTACTGAGAAAAACTCATTTTCTCCATTTGAGCCGTAATTGCAACAGTTTTGAGTCCTGATTCCTTCTTTCATCATCACCAGGCATACCTCATATCAACAGCAACATTATCAACAACAGCTGTAACCCGCCTCTCACATATTCACCATCATCTCAACACCAACAGACATTCTTCATTTGAATCTCAACTGCAATATCAAGAAATAATACACAGCAACACAACCTGAGTCATCACACTCCCATAACATATACCCACAACAATATCATTTCTCCCACACCTGTAGCTTCAGTTCAATGCATCAAACTATCTCAATTGTATCTCCAACTGCACTGAATTCTCAGCTTCCACAGTCAGTAAACCCTAACTTAATTCAGAAACTCAAATTCACCATCTGAACTGCCATTTCTTCACAATCTCAGTAAACCTTTGACAATCAACATTCTTCTATTGTAATTTCCCGAATCTCCACTTTCACCAGAGACCCATGAATTACTGCTCAACTCAGATCCAAAACCCAAACTATGATTCAGAAGCATACCCATGGTATAATAGCACCACCAGCATCTCCAAATCAACTCGAATCACTTCTTTGTTCTTTTCAATTGAAACCCATTTAATCTTGGTTGTTGAATTCGAACTTAGAAACACTCAATCTGCTCCATACATCACAAATCCCCTTTTTCTTCCCTGAGTTTATTATCACCACCAAATGACACGTACCACCTTCTTAATCTGATTTTAGGAAACTAAACCAATTTCTCTGTGTGGTTCAATTGATCATCAGCAAAACCAAATCTTCTCTCAATTTTTGAGGAAGCAACCATTTTTCTCTTTTTCAACTCTGAAATATAGATTGAATGTAATGAGAGAACATTTTTTCTTGTTTTCAGGGTTGAATAATGATAGGAATTGTTATAGGCACCCAGCAGATTAATATTGGCCAACAAAAGAGTTGTAAGCAGATGGTTGTCCTTTATCCTCCATTGTAGCTCCTAATAGCATGCGCACGAGAAATGATGCTTTCGCACTTCTTGCTCCAAATGCACGATTTATTCTGCTTTGAATTATTTTACCAACAACGTCCGTCCTTTACTTCTCATATCCACCTCTTTACTTCAATTTATATTCATCACTAAAGCAGTCGTACTTTTCAGACAAAAATTACATCACTAAAGCCGACTTACTTTTCAGACAGAGATGAAGAAATAAAAGCAAACAATGAGAAATAATCCGCCTCTAACACTTTTGCACTTGAGATGACACTTTTGCCTTGTTTCTTCTTCTTTTGTTCCACATGACTCCAAAGTACCTAAATACTCAAAAACAAAACATAAGATACATAATTTACAAGAAACTAGCAGAGAAAGCATAAACAATAGATGAATATAAAGGTGTTTTAGACACCTATCAGCAACAAACCCAAATACCCTGTGAATTTTTAGCATTATTAATTAATGCATGAATTGCCTTGTATTTCATGTGTTGTTCTCAGCAGGACTCTCATTATTGGTACGGCATGATGATTGATTGTTGCACACAATAGAGTAACATGAATATCCAAGTGTCAATAGTGAGGCATGCATGAAATACCCGTACATGCTACATCTCTCGGTGTGTTATATTATCCCGATTGAGCATATTTAATTTCCTAAGGTAAATTTGGACTGTCCATATCAGTCTCAGAAACGATCACGGCCACGCAAGTTGGCCGCATGATTTAACCATTCTAGACGAGCCCTAACAGGAGCAGGCTATCACCGCAGTGACCACCAGCGGGACCGTTTATGCCCTGGACGGTCGAACACATGTTATGACCCCAAACATCCATTGAATGCCAGCCTGAAGTAGGATGGTTAAGCTGGTATGGATCAGCTTAGAATCGTACGAGCAAGACTGCCAATGACAGTCTCAAAACAGGTCATGACCGTCCAACTTCACCGGCCTAGTTGGACGGCATGGATCGTCCGGTGGATGATCGGTCAGGTGTTGTCATGCACTCTGGCAGGCCCACTCTTTACTTACCTAACCGGATTTCTCATAGCCTAGTCATAGAGCAGCCAACTCTTGCTCAAATTATGGCTGGTGTGATGCATTAAAGGATCGCGGAATTCCATTAGTGTCTTAAATTGATCACAACCATCCAACTTCATCGGTGTTTGGATGGCTTAGATCAAGCCTATGATCGTGGGACAGGTACCAACATGTTCACCGCCGGCCCAACGTGGGTCCTATATAATCGTCCCCTCCAAAAAGGGAGCATGACTTTCCAAACCGTTTGGTGGAAGTCGTGTGTGCGTGACTGTTTTGAAACCCTAATTAGGGTTTGCGGCGCTGCTTAACTGTCGCAGTTCGATCACGAACATCCATCTTCGCAAGCTTAGGTGAAGGGTGTAGATATAGAATTAAAAGGTCCCAAGTATGTCAACATGATCACTGTGGGCCCACTTATATGTATGATTGATCGGCATAGCCGAACGTCTCGAAATGCGTGCCCAAAATAGGCATGTCGTGCAGCTTCCAAATCCTTTACGACAATGGATTTCTGCTGTAAATTGATCTCAACCACTCCTCTTTGCCGACCAAATTGAGTGGCCTTGATCACACCTTCATGAGACAAAGAGGTACAAACATGTACACCGGAAATCCGTCTACATGCATGCCCGGTCGGTCCTGCCTAAAACGTCTCCCATGCTTGGTTTCCGTCAAGCCTAAGAGTGATGCTTGCACACCTCTTCAAAACCCTAAAACTCGATCAACGGTCGCATATGAGCGTCATAGATCATCTCATCCGTCCAACTCTACCAGCTAGGTTGGGTCGCCCATGCTAGGAGTTAAATGGATCATAAGGTGTCGTGGTAGTTACCATCCGTCACTCTACCACATGGAGTGATCGGCCAAAGGAGAGCTTGCCTGTGCAGCCTCCAAACGATCATTCGAAGATGGCTAGACATGCATTTGTTTTAATACGCTTAATCCGCGACTTACTCCGTTAATCTTTAAAACAGCGATGCTTTATGCATATTGAATATATTTGATGCATTACGTGGAATTGCTCGACACATCATTTGGAACCCTAGCTTTGATACTTATGCCAAGGTTGTGAATTATGCTAGGGCACATTGCTTAAGGATCCAAGAGGCTAGAAAAAATAAAGTTGAACCTAAGATAAATGAGAGATCTAATGAAGTTGGAAAGAATAATTGGAAGAAGCCACAAGCAGACGAACATACCACTAACCATGGAGTAGCATTTCAAGCACCTCAGCCACAAGGAACCGATGGAAAAAAGAAACCTTACTTGTTTAGAGGGCGTTGTTATGCTTGTGGCGACCAAGGGCATAAAACCCCAGATTGGCCAAATAAAAATAGTCCCAGAGTTGAGAACAATGGGAAACATCGTGAAGTACCAATAGGGCGAGAACAACCCCGAATGAATGCTATGTTATCTCGTGGTAATGGTGAACATGTTGTCGAGATAGAGGTTTTTTTTTTTCCCCAACCGACATATTTTACGTTTTGCTTACTTTTTGTATGATGATGAGTGTAGATTGTTTTGTGCTTTGCATGTGGTTGGCTCGAATTCCCTAAGTTATTAATCCGATGACTTATGGGCTGCATATGTGTTGCTTTGCATGGGATAAATGCAATGACCGAGGGGTTGCATTTATATTGCTTAGCTGATAACATACTTTAGGAAATGTCGATGTGAACATTTAGTATGCTAACACATGGTTAGCTGAATAATTGGACCACAGTAAAGCATCTTGTGGAACTTAAATCATTAAATACATCGATTCCGAGGACGTAATCCTTTTTCTATTTGGGAGGGAGATTGTAAAACCCCTGTAGTTGCAGGATTTCCCACACTATACCCTTGTTAAGATTTTGCTATAATCAACTGTGAGTTGAAGGTGAAAAACGACACTTTATTATTTTGGTTTCATAAATGTTTACAGAAATGGGAGAATTCAAGATTACAACTATTCTCTTGAAGTTTCTCTCTCCTCAAGACTTTCTTAACTCTCAAAAATACATCATCCTCTTCTGGATACATTGGGTCTATATTTATAGGGTAGTTACATAGTGGATGACAGCTAAGTTTTCCTCTTATTTCAGGTTGATTCTGCGATTGTACCACGATTAGTTACAATGTTCACTCTCGCAAGTTTTGTAAAAATCGCAGGACAAATATGCTTTTCTCAAGTTTTCTTCACTCGTCATTTATTACGCCGCTCTTTTGACGGCCTTTGTGACACTCGCAAAGTGTAGTTGAAGATCTTGCGATGACGCTCGCTGGGAAGTGTTGTTAATCTCGCAGAGAAGTATTATAGCGATATTATGGTCCTACATATTGCCTCTTCTCATGTCTTCTTCGCAAAGTGAAGAGGATATGAGAATCTTCAATTCTTCAAAGTTCTCGCAGCCTCTCTTCTTTTTATATTTTCTTCTCGACATTGCTCCGTTAATTTAGCTTTAACCGCCTACACGTGTTGTAAATTCATCTTTTTTACTGACACGTATTTACTCAATAGGTTATTTCCTTTTGCCTATAAAAGGTAGAGTTAAACTTCAAAACTAATTTTCTTCTTCTATTTCTCTATCTTCTTCATCCGTTTATTTTATCTTCCGTCTGCAACTTTTCTTCTTCTTCATATTCTCCTGCTACTGTTCTAATGGAATCATCAAGGTATGTTTTTTTTATTACAATCTTTATTTGATTCAATTTTTACTCATATTCTTCGATCTTCTCTATTTGATCCTTCATAACTCCCCATATTATGTCTTCTCTTCAGTGGAATTATCCCTAATACCCAATCCTCAGGTAAAAACCCTAATGCTCGCAAAAGACCAACTGAGAAGAAGAAGAGAAGCTCTGCGAATGATAAGGTGGTAAGAAACACATCCTATTTTTTAATAACAATATTGTTGCCTCTGTTTCTTATCTAAGTTATTATTCGCAGAATGTCGAGAACATTGCTAATCCTCCCAAAAGACCTAGTCAATTTAAAGCTCTTGAGGCTGATTTCTCCATCCCCACATTAACATCTGCAAGAGTTACTCCCACACCCTCGAAACTGGGTCCTCTTCCTTTTGCCTACGAGAACATCGCTGCCAACACATCTACTTCCTTTGATTCATTGACAAATCAAGCTCCTGAACTTGATGTGACTGAAGTTCCTTCTAGCCCTTTACTGCCTTCAACTTTTGTTTTTTCCCAACACTCCTCCTTATGATAATACAACCATCGCAAATGACTCAAATCATCAACTTGCCCTTGTTACCACTTCACCCTCTGCATCTCTTCCTCTATCGAATAGAATCTTAGCTGGAGTTGATATTGCTTTTAAAATTTTATCTAATATTTTAGATGATGCTAGAAAATCTTCTACTGACTCTCTCCAATATGAAGCTTGCGAGACCTTACTTAAATATTTTAGCTCTGATAACACAGCTTCACGAGCATCTTTAGAGAATGAAGTTGAAACTCTGAGAAAAATCCTTCAAGTCAAAGTTTTTGAATGCGATACTCTGAACCATATGCTTCGCAACTCTTCTCTTAACTGCGAGAACCTTCGCAGAAAAAATGATGAGTTGAAAGGTATAATTTTCTTGCCTCTACCCTTTTGTTTTTCTGTTTTGTTTTTATACCCTCTGTACTGAAGTCCCCTTCTTAAATTCTTGATTCATATATTAGTTTCAAACCGGACTCGTTTCATGGAGAGACTTAAATTTGAATCTATTGCTGACGAAGCTCGTGTTGAAAGAGATTCTTGGATGGACCAGTATAATAGATTAGATAACCTCTACACATATTCGATCGATCAAATAGATAATCTTACTAATGAGATTAACCAACTATCGCAAAGTCAAAATTTATTAAATAACGAGATTACTGGTCTCTCATATTCGTTAACCAAGTCTAACTTGGCATTATAATCTTTATCAGATGAAAATAGAACTCTATCCCAAGAGAAACATAGATTTTCAAGCTTGATGGCGATTTCTTCGCAGCAATTGAGTAATCTACAAAGAATATGTGATAATCAAGAGCAATCTCTTCGTTCCCTTAAAGATGAACTCAAGGAGGTAATTGAATCATCTGCTGCTGAGAAGGATAAACTTATCAAGGGTATTTTAACTCTTAGTTTGAAGTCCAGCGAGCTTCAAGACCAATACTCTCAATTGAAGAAGTCTCATTCTTTACTAACAGAGGAAAACTCGTATCTACGCACCAGAGAAGAAAACATGAAATCTCGTCTGAAGGGTGTAGTTGGCGATAAATTTGATGACGCTATAAATCAATGGGAAAACTATTTCTTGTCACAGAAAGAAGGTAGTCAATTGACTGCCTCTCTTGTTGACCTTTCTGTCAAATCTTGTGTTATATTTCTCGCAAAATCTTTGACTGAATGATCTTTTATCACTTTTGTTACTCGCAGAATATGAAAAAAGTCTTCATTCCACCATCACTGATCTTACTGCTAAATTGGATAAAGTTCGCAAAGAGAACAAGACTCTTACTTCCAATTATATTGAAGCTCGATACAAAGAAGAAAGAAGTATTGATTATCTCGAGTACTTCAAAAATATAGAGATTAGGAATCGTGACAGAGGTTTCCTTCGCAAGGTTCACCTCAGTGCTGAAGTTCTTGTGAACGATATTCTGCTCTCCCATTCTCTCCCTCCTGTATCTATTCCTCCTCTAAAAGTTGATGATGATAAAACTCCACTTCCCATGGATAAGGAATTAGAATTCACTGATGAAGAAAATACCACCCAAGAAGATGATGAAGAAGAAAGAAGTCATCTTAAAAAAGTAACTACAAGCGGTGAGAAGAATACTGATGAAGCTGACAATTCTGGAAAGAATAACGATTCTGGCGAGCAAGAATAGTGAATCTGGCGAGACAATCGTCAAAACTTGAATTTCATTCTTGCTTTCTTTTTCTTCTTCTTTCTTGCGATTAATGTAACTTTTGAAATTTTGAGAATTCAACTTTTAATTTTGTTTACTTTGAATATCCTCAAGGAAGATAATGAAATCTTATTTCTCCACTCCCCTACTTGCCCTTCATTATCTTTCTTGAAATGATGAATTATTTTCTGTGTCTCCTTTCTGTGAACTGTGAAAATATGAATATTTCTGCGATGTAATGAGTAAAGCTGCGATATTTCGAAAAATTCTGAAAGAGTTTACGATGTTATGAATCTGCCTTCTTTTATATTCTCCTGCGATGAACAAATATTTCCTGCATCTTAAAATAGAATAGTTAATTTTTTAAGATTATTTTGTTGGTCTTATTTTTCCAAAAAAAAGTTTTTCTTTCTTCGACAAATCGCATGACGTCTTTACATTTGCATGTATTGACCCATTTATCTTGTCTTATCAATATTTTTTAACATCTCTGCGACAATATGATAAGTGTAAACTCTCTTGCAAGAATTAAACCTTATGACATTGCCGTCTTGCGATGAAATCACATGACGTCTTTACACTTTCATGTAAAAAACCATTGATCTCATCTTAACTTTTTTCTTTTGGCTTGTTGCCTTTGTATAACTTTCTTCATGCGACAATATGACAGGCCTAAATGTTCTTGCGATCATAAAGCCCCATGACATTGCCGTCTTTAGACACTTATCAGCTCCCTAATGGAGGGTGTCGCCCTTATCTCCCCCTGGTTTCCCCTTCAAGGAGGGAACATCGGCCATACAAGACTAGCTCCTCCCATCCAGATTTACCAACAACCAGTTGTTTTTCGCAGCCTCTTGTCCTTTATGCCTATATGGCTTATAGTTACAAGACTGCACCCTAAGTGGGGTTTTCTTCGGGCCGAGTGCATCGTAGACAAGACTTGCCAAGGATGGCCAGGGTATTTTCGTACGCCCCGGGCACCCTTGACTCAACCGTCTACCTCGGCGCCTTGGTCATACTTTGCACTCCTTAGAAGAGGTCCTTAGTCGTCCAATCAGGGTATAACCTTATATAATTGGAAATCCAAGATCCCTCTCTTGAATAGGTTTTCTTTAACCCCAACATCTGCATAAATCATGTTCCAGCAGCGGTATAACCTTATCACTGAGTCATGTCAAGAGATACCCCCTTATATGACGCACTATTAGGTCTTACATTTGCCTATTGCGAAATTTTATTCGCGAACTAGGGTGCACGCCATATAGGTTCGTCCCATTCTATTAATCTCTGCGAAATTTTATCCGCCATTCTTGCGATTATGCTCGCAGTTCATGCTTTGCTTTATTATTAGGAGAACCTCGCAATCGTAATTTTTTTTTTTACAACGTACCTGTATCTCTTATCTTGCAGAAGTTGTCATTGATAATACTTTTTCAGATATAGTCTATTCCATGGTCTGTCAAGTCTTTGACCAATATCTCTCCCTTCAAGGTCCATTAGTTTGTATGCCCCGTCTCCAACTATCTATTTAATAATGTATGGTCCATCCCATTTTCTCGCCAACTTTCCACCATTCTATCTCTGATAACTTGGTGTTTCTCACAGCACTAAATCGCCAGGTTAAAATTCACATTTCTTAACACGTTTGTTGTACTCTCGAGCTAATCTTCGCTGGTAATTTTCCATATGTTGCAAAGTTTTTTCTCTTTTTTCTTCTAATTCATCCAATTTATTTAAAATCATTCCAGTACTTAGATTTCTTTCCCAAGCCTCTCTTTTTGTTGTAGGAATAGCTACTTATGTTGGTAACACAGCTTCAACTCCATATGTCAAACAAAAAGGTGACATTCCAGTAGCTTCTCGTCTAGTTGTATTGTAGGCCCATATTGCATTATGCACCTGTTCACACCATGCTCTGTGGTATCCCTATAGTTTCTTTTTTAAGATATCTGCGATTGTCTTATTAGTTGCTTCAGCTTGACCATTTGCTTGTGGATATAGAGGAGTAGATTTTCCACACTTTATCTTAAATGCATTGAGTAGCAATTCTATATTCTGCCCTTCAAATTGCTTTCCATTATCGATATACCAACTGTCTTTGGAATCCCAAATCTGCAAATTATATTCTCAAATATGAATGTAAAAATATCTTTAGCGCGAATATGTTGTACTGCCTTTACTTCTCCCCATTTTATGAAATAATCTGTTGCGACAATCATATATCTTCTTTGTCCAGAAACAGGTACAAATGGTCCCACAATATCTAACCCCCATTTTCCAAAAGGACATACACTTGTTGAAGATGATAATGGTGCTCCTGGTGCATGTATCTTCTTTCCATATTGCTGGAAATCTTCGCAACGCCTTGAGAGTTGTTTTGCATCTTCATGCATATATGGCCAGTAATAGCCTTGCATTTTTGTTCTATATGCCAAAGATCTTCCTCCACTATGATTACCAGCGTCACCACTATGCAATATCTTCAATATTTTTTGTCCTTCTTCCCTCGTCAAACATCTTAGCGATGGACCACTAAAAGATCTGCGATATAATACTCCATCTCTTAATTCATAATTGGTTGCCCTACTTTTCAATTTATGTGCCTCCAGTCAATTTCTTGGGATTTCTCCTCTTGCCAAGTATGCATGAAGATCTGCTCGCCAATCTGTAATGTTGCTCTTTAATTCTTCTTCACCAATTTCTACCATCATCACATCTTCCTCTTCTTCTTCCTTGTTTATCGCTGGTAATAAAAGTGTTTGAATTTTTATGCATCTCGCAGCTGGATTGGTCATCATACTGGATATGAAAGCAAAAGGATCTGCGAGCCTATTATCTTCCCTTGATATGTGTCTCCATTTTATTTTTGGAATTCTCGCAGATAATTCTTCGACTAACCTTTTATACTTTCTTAAAGATGGTTCATTTGTTGTGTATTCTCCTTTTATTTTGCGAATAACAAACTGTGAATCGCTGGTGATTCTAGCATTTTCCAACTTCATTTCTACCGCAAATTTTAAAGCATGAATCACGGCCTCATATTCTGTTTCATTATTAGTAGATGCAAACTCCAATCTAAATGAAAAAGCTGTTTTTTCTCCTTCTGGTGAAATGAATCCCATTTCCTTCCCCATTTGATGATCCATCCACCAGTATATCCCATTTATCGGGTTCTGTTAGTAGCTCTTTTGGATCTCCATATTCCTCTTCTACATCCATCATCTATTCTACTGCTTCATCATCGTCTAAAGGAAATTCAGCTAAGAAGTCTGCGATAACTTGTGACTTTGGCGAGGATAAAACTTCATATTGGATATCAAAGTGTCCTACTTGTGCATTCCATCTCTCAACTCTGCCTGATCTTTTTGAATTTTTCATTACTGACTCAATTGGCACTTTTGTTAACACTTTGACCTTATGTGCTTGAAAGTAGATGCGAAGCTTAAAAGTTGCATGTACCAATACTAGAATTAGTTTCTCAATCTTTGAATAATTTCTTTCTGCAGAATTGAACGTTTTGCTGATGTAATAAATTTGTTTTTCTACCCCTGCATCTACTCGCAGCAATACAACACTTAGGGCATATGTGGTTGTTGCGAGATAAATCAATAATTCTTCTCCCGGTTCAGCTTTCTGTAATATAGTTATGTTCATCAAATGTTCTTTTATTCCTTGAAAAGCCTTTTCACATTCATCTGTCCACTTGAATTTTGTTCCCTTCTTGAGTATATCGAAAAAAATGTTTGCACTTGTCTGAAGATCGCGAAATGAATCTTCCTAGCGAGGCTAAGAGTTCATTCAATTTTTGTACATCTTTTACCATCTCAGGTGTTGGCATATCGCGAATTGCTTGTATTTTTTCAGGATCAATTTGTATTCCTTCTTTTGATACAATATACCCAAAAAATTTCCCTGAAGTTACTCCAAAAGTACACTTATCGGGATTCACTTTAATATATTGCCGCATTTGATCGAAAATCTATTTCAAATCTTGCACATGATTCTCAGCTTCTTTGCTTTTGATCAGCATATCATCTACATACACTTCTAATGTTTTATGAATCCGCTTTGCAAACACCTTCTCCACCATTCTTTGATATGTTGCACCAGTATTTCGTAAGCCAAAGGGCATCTTTGTATAACAATATAATCCTCTTGGATCAAAAAATGCGGTATGTTCTTGATCTTCTTCAGCGAGAGGGATTTGATTATATCCTTTATATCCATCCAACGATGATATTCTGGCATTTCCCGTTGCTGATTCAACCATATGTGGGATATCTGGTAATGGAAAACTATCTTTAGGACAAGCCTTGTTTAAATCAGTGAAATCTATACAAATTCTTATCCCCTTGTTCTTATTTGGGACCACTACCATATTTGCAATCCACTCTGGATATTTTTCTTGCCTTATAATTCCTGCATCGAGCATCTTCTGTAATTCTTCTTATATTTGAGAATGATATGTTGTTGCGATTTTCCTTATTCTTTGCTTAAATGGTCTTATATTTTTGTTGATTTCTAATTTATGACATGCTATTGAGGGATCTATCCCTGGCATCTCATCCATGCTCCACGCGAAGATATCTTTATATTCTCGCAAGAGATTTATAGTTATTTCTTCCTCATCTGCCTCCATTCTAGTCCCAATTTTCAGTATTTTAGGTTCTTCTTCAAACCCAATATTTATTTCTTTTGTTGGTTATGCTGCAATATAACTGGCTTCAGGTTCTCCCATTGGTGTTGATGTTTTCATAACTCTCACGAGATTTCGCTGGGTATTCCTTTTCCTTCTTTTGCTCTTATCATGTAAACTTTAAATTCTTTTTCCTTCTTTGTTTCTCTCGCCAATTTTCTGCGAGCCTTTGGTAGCTTTGGACGTTCTTTACAATTTCTTACTTCAATTTGGCAATACAATTTCACAAAATCTGTGTCTCCTCTAATTTCTCCAATTCCACTGGGTGTAGGAAATTTGATGCATTGATGCAACGTTGATGCTACAGCCTTGATTGCGTGTATCCATGGTCTTCCTAATATCATGTTATACGGTGATTCCACGTATACCACACATAACGTTACTTGTGTTTCAATCTCCCCTGGTGGAATTCGTACCACTATCTCGCCTTTAGGTTTTGTTAAAGACTTTCCAAAGCCATGAACATGATATGTTGAATAAGACATTTCTTCATCCTTATATCCCATTTTCTTGAAAGTATGATAAAATATTATGTCTACAGAACTTCCTGCATCCACCAAAGTTCTATTCATAACCCATTCTTCTACAAATTTTATTGATTCCTCCTTTCTCATTGGTATAGTGGATACTGTGACTACCAATGGAGATGTATGACTTAGATTTTCGTCTGGTATTTCTTCTACTGTAAATGTGATCTCATGCTTTTCCCAATCTTTCAATGGTGATATTTTTTCCACCGTCATAATTTTCCTTCCTTCAAAATCCCGTTTGTGTATCTTCCTCTTGATATTTTCATGAAATCTATCAATCATTGTTCTCGTTATCATACCACACTCCAATTTCCTACAATCCTTTTTGATTCTAATCATCCTTCCTTCAAATATCTTACTGATTTGTTTTATGATTTTCTTAATCTTGAACAATTCTTATCTTCTTCTTCACCTTTTTCTATGATTTTGCTAATTCAATCCCTATTTCGGGCGCCAAAATGTAGTTGCAGGATTTCCCACACTACACCCTTGTTAAGATTTTGCTATAATCAACTGTGAGTTGAAGATGAAAAACGACACTTTGTTATTTTGGTTTCAGAAATGTTTACAGAAATGGGAGTATTCAAGATTACAACTATTCTCTTGAAGTTTCTCTCTCCTTAAGACTTTCTTAACTCTCAAAAATACATCATCCTCTTCTGGATACATTGGGTCTATATTTATAGGGTAGTTACATAGTGGATGACAGCTAAGTTTTCCTCTTATTTCGGGTTGATTCTGCGATTGTACCGCGATTAGTTACAATGTTCACTCTCGCAAGTTTTGTAACCATCGCAGGACAAATATGCTTTTCTCAAGTTTTCTTCACTCGCCATTTATTACGCCGCTCTTTTGACTGCCTTTGTGACACTCGCAAAGTGTAGTTGAAGATATTGCGATGACGCTCGCTGGGAAGTGTTGTTAATCTCGCAGATAAGTATTGTAGCGATATTCTGGTCCTACAACCCCTTATCATCTAACCCATGTTTTTAGTATCCTTATGAAAAGGCGAGGGTACCCCAAATATACCTCAAGCTAATGCTTTTCATTCCTATAAGTCCTTTCCCTAAAAGTGATTGTATATGGACTGAGTCGAGACAATACAACAAATCGGTTCACACTTTGTGTGATCGTCTATGGATATGAAATCGAGACAATACAACAACAAAGTGTGTTTACTTGATGCAAAGGTTCGAACTTAACCAAACTCAATAGGATTCACATATCAAGTAAATAGGAATTAACATTTGTGCAATTTAATTTAATTATAATAAAATAATTATAATGCGCAAATATAAAGTAAATGACATGGCAATATTTTGTGAATGAGGAAACCGCAAATGCAGAAAAACCCCGAGACCTAGTCCAGAATTGAATACTCTCAGGATTAAGCCTCTATACAAAATAAACCAACTTCGTATAGTTGATACTAATCAACTAAACCTATAATTCACCTAGTTCCGTCTGTATTCCCACGCCTCCAACCTGTAAACAAGTCACGTACTTGGACCGATTCCATTGGTTCGTATTCCAAACAGTAAAGGAACAACAAATCTGTTTGGTATCAACTCTCTTCAACCAAGTGATATGATTTGTGCAAAGGTTACCTTGTTTATCTTAACATAAACTCCTTTTCCAGGTTCCAAGATCTATCTTATGTTCAATCACCCAAAGGCAATCGTTAAGATTAAGCCAATCAATACCTTTAGTCACAAGGAAACGTATTGATGCCGATCTTCCTCAATTAATCAATCTAATCTACCATAAGGATAAATCGATTATTAATTGGATCCTTTTTTTCCCAAACAAGTATTGTGCACACCAAAGATTATAAAAACCAAGTCAGAAATCTTCAATATCTTCTTTGTCTTCAAATTTTCTTAGATCTTCAATAAACACCTGCACACAACTACTTGAATCTCTTGTGATCAATCACACACAGAACGGAGTTGATAGGTGTTGTAAAACACCTAATTTTATATCTAGTATTTATGCTTTCTTTGCTTTTATTCTTGTGAATTGCATATCTTATGTTTAGTTTTGAGTTATTAGATGCAATGGAGTCTGTGAGAGCAAAAGAAGAAGAAAGCATTCATTTGGAGCGAAAAGGAACACAAAGGTCAATTCACATACTAGCTATACTTGGAGCGAGATAAGGTGTGCGAAAAGGAGGTGAAGAATGAACTGTCAGTTTCGCATAAATGACACTTAAGTCGAAGAATTGAGTTGTCGGTTAGATGAAAATGAAAAGCATTGTATGGGTTGGTTGATCCTTATCCAATCCACCTGTGTGGATATATCCAATTCCACCTCCTACACAAACCTAAAATTCATAGAAGTTGTAATTTATCTCATCATTGTCTTCTTTGCCTGAAATTAAGAAAAAGTGCGGCGCCTCCATTGGTGTTCAGGGAGAGATGAATTAACAGAGAGATTAAGAGATACTGATTCTTAGTGAGATGAGTTGTGTTTCTGTCGATCTGGGAAGAAGAAGGGGTTAAAGAGAAGATGAATTTGTTGTTATTAATGGAAGTGGAGGAGAACTATGTTTTGAAGGTGGATTCGAAGTCAAGAAGGGAACTACAAAGTGTGTTTTTACTCAATCCAAGTTATAGCCGTGAATATTAAGATCTCAGAAGAAGGATGAGTTTTAGGTTAGGGTTTTGAATCAGAAGAAATTGAATGGATGATGAAGCAGAGATGGAATGGAGATTGAGAAAAAAAATATTACTTAGGGTTTGTATTCAATTGAGCAGATGATTTTGGTGTTGTTACCCTGAGAAGAAGATGAGTTTTCTTCCATGGGGTTTGATTGAGAACCAGAGTGAGAAAAACTCAGTGGAATTGAAATTGTAACACATGGAAGAAGGTGGTGCGGATTATGGTGATTATGTGGCTGGAGAACTGAACTGGGTTGGTTATGAAATGTGCAAATGAAAGGGTAGAATGAATGTAGGTAGATGGTGATGCTACTGGTATTTCAGGTGGTGTTGAGTGTTGGCCAGTTACTGGTGCTGAGAGAGATGAATCTGTTGCTTTTGGTGATGAGATGAGAAAGAGAAGATGAGAAGATGATGGTGGAGAAATTGAGCAATCTGGTAATGATGATTGCTTCCTACTAATGGAGTTGGTAGGGTTTAAATTAATTCAAGAAGAAGGGTTTATCTAACTGAAGATGGGGTTTGATGATTTGTTTTATTTGTGGAAGAATTTGAGAGTTGAGGTTTCTGAATTTGGTTAGGGTTTGATGAAATCAGAGACGGGTTTATGTTGGTTTCAAATTTGATTGAAAGGGAATATGGATTTGAAATAGATCTGAGGCTGTTACTCATGGGTCTGTGGAGTTTGATTTCAGGGTTTGAATGAATTGTTGTTGCTCATGGTGATGATAGATTGCAACTGATGCTGATGGGTCATCACAGAAAATTGGTTTGAGCTCATGGGATTGATGGTGTTGAATATGAGTTAGGTCTGCTCTTGAACTCATATTTGGTGATTTTGGACTCGATTTGGTTGAACTTAAAACTGGGTGTGGATTAGATTTGTCTGTGGCTGATTGTGGATGATTAATGAAGCTGCAGCTGCAGCTTTGGAACTGAAGGCTTAGATTAAATGAGTTGAATTGCAGGTAAAGGAGCTGAGGCTTTGATTTGGTGGTTTTTTGGTGTTTGACATGGGAACTGGTGGAGATGCAAGACTTATGATTGTGACAGGCAAATAGCACATGTTGGTGGTGAGAAAGCTTGAAGCTCAGTTAGATCAATGTTCTTGAGATTCTTGGTGGTAATTAGTTCTGGTAATATGCATCTATGGTGAGGATGCAACTGAGTTAGCTGAGGTTGATTTGGTGATGGCTGAGAAGATGCAGTGGATGGTGCAGTGAGTAAGTTGTTGATAGTTTGAATTTGAGGTTGTCTATCAATGGGAGTGAGATGTTGCTGCAGTCAGGGATGCATTTGTTGTGTGTGTTGGTTTCCTGAGAGTTGCTTGAGGCAAAGCTGAAGAAAATCTGATGATGTAAGAGGTGATTGAAGCAATTGCAGGTGAATGAGAAATGGTGATATTGTGCAGTGACAGTGGATACAAAGCTGTGAGCTGTAGGGAGTTGCAGGCATGTGTAACTGTAACTTTTTGGTCTAAGAAGAGAATGAAAGTGTTGCAATGAAATTTCAGGAAGAGATGAATGCTTAGGGAATGCAGTAAGAGCTCACATAGGAGATGGCAATGGTGAACTGGTTAGAAGGGGAATTGCATGTGGTTCAGGCTTGCAGTGAATGGAACAGGGAAGAAATGGAGTTGTGTGTTGTGAAGTTGAATGAATGCAGAACAGTGGTTTATGGGTGTTGGTCTAGGCTTGTGTGGATTTTGAAATAAATCTGAGCTACTGTGAATGTCTGAAGTACATGTATTGACGTTGTAGGTTTTGATTGACTGAGCACTGAGATGCTGCAATGGAGTTACAGGTGTTGGCGCAGCTACAGATGGCAATGAAATTGTTAGGCTGTGAAATATTGAGCACTGATGGTTTTGTTATTACAGGATATGGAGGTGATGAGTACTAAGCTGAGCAAGGGTTGTAGGTGCAAGTGCAGTGGGTGTATATGAAGTGTTGCAGATGAAACTGGGCTCTGAAGGAATGTACAACCAACATGGCTGGAGTTGAAGTTGGTTTTGTTTTTGGGACATAATTTTCACATGGATATTTCACACACATGAACTTGGTGGACTTCTTGTTATTGGACTTTGGGCTTTGAAGACCTAATTTTGGAAAGTTGAAAAGCTATAAAAGGGAAAAGTTTCTATTTTTCTTGGATCGGATCACATTTTTTTTTTCTACTGGAGTCTTGGAGGAGAGCAGCGACTAGGGTTTGCTTTCGTTTATTTTTTATCTTCTTCATTTTATTTTTATTGATTATGAATATGATGAACTCAGAAACTATGAGTAGCTAAACATATATTATTGGTTATGGAATAAAGTGGATTTCACAAATGATATTTGATTCAATGAATTAGTTTTGTCTCAGTAATTTATTGTTTGTGATTCATGATTTATATTGATTATATGATTTGATTGTTTGTTTGGTTGAGTCCGGAATCAATCCGATTTGCTTTCATTTCTAAAGCTATATTAGGGTTTTCAATACAAAAAAGTTGTTCATCCCTGATTCTAAGTAGCATAATTGTGGGTAGTGCTTGAAGTGATATATCCTACTAGTCACAGATGAATCATAACCTTGGTTAAATTGAATTATTGCTTTTACACATTTGATTGCCTTGATTAGTCTTATTCCATAAAACTTATTGCTTTTAGGGAGTTAAACTTAATTGTGCTTTTACACTTTAGGTTGCTTTCTAGGAAGAATTCACATATATATCTTTTAATGTGGTTGTGATAAAATCAGGGAATTAGCGGGATATACTTGCGTTCAAGGTATCCTAGGACTTTTAGTAAATGAGAGATTAAAATATCAATTCTAGTCATTGATGAAAATACATGTTTGTGAATGAAACTATCATGTGACCAATATCTTCTACTTATTGATTACTTTTATTATTATTTTGCTTTCAATTTATTTTTATTGCATTGATAATCAACCCCCCCACCCCTGGTTACTTAAGAATCTGAAAATTTTATAACAACAAAAGCCTCTCTGTGGATACGAACTCTTTCTTATCACTTACTTCATTTATTTTAGCTAAGTAAGAAAGTGAAATTATTTTTTCTCGGTTGACAACCGACCAAATTTTGGCGCCACTGCCGGGGAGGCATACGGCTTGTTGTTAAGTTTTTAGTTTTTTTTTCTTATTTTTCTGCTTTCATATTTGCTTTTCATTTCTTTTCTTGTTTCTCACTTGTTTACGAGAATTGTTTTCAGGTATCTAATCCCTGGAATCTAAAGATTGGAACTATCTGTAGATACCGTTGAAATCGGCTAGGATCTCTAAATATCTATAACGGAAATCACACGTGGAAATAATTATTAGCGAATTATTATTTTATCGAAGTCGGCACCCAACTTAGGGAGTTGGGGCCCAAAAGTAACACTGGTCCTATTAGAGATTCATTCCGGAAATCAAGATACAGGCTAGGAAGGTGTGAGGCACCTAGCCCGTCCAAGCCGAAACTTGGCCTCTACTTTATATTTGGGATTTTAGGGTTCTAACTTGTAATAAAAAATAATGAGATAGATACATAAAATTATGAAAGCTAATTAAATTATTAATCTAATAAATAATGCACCAAATCCTGTAAAATGGAAACAAAACCCAGTCAAATCAAGAAAATTATTATTATTATCAAAATCAACTATTATTTTTATTATTATCAAACTTCAAAATCATGAACCAAAAACCAATATAGCATTCACCCAAACCAATATTATTATTATTATTCTTTTATTTTTTTTATTTAAAATAATAATAATATTAAAAACAAAGAAGCAAAGTTTACATAGAGGTGGTTGGTAGCCGGGCGACAAGTTGGGCACCAACCCATTTTTGGATAGCAATGCTTATCTTATGAAAAAGAAAACTTCCACAACCAGAAAAAACATCATTGTTTGCTATACAATTTTTAAGTCGTTTCAAGAAACAAATACTGTCTTCACTTAGTTCTCCTAAAGTGGAAGAAGCTAAGACTCTGAAACCATATCCAAACGTCTTGCATTTATCAAGATACTTGTTGCGTTTGCGCAAAATAGCGTTGGAGATGGCTTGGCCAGGTATGAACGAGCAAACTCCACCACCGCTGAAAGGAGATACCACAGTGACGTCAAAACATACATCTAAACCATTTTCCCAGCTAGGGACGAGGATGTCAGCAGGTATTGAAGGATTGTTCTCATTGGAAAGGAAACCGAGCGTTACTTCTTTTCTGGCATGCACCCCACCCTTGTAGCAAATTTCTGCATACACATCATGAACAATATCGTGGCGATATTTTATGCCAACTTCCTGGGCACAATGTAGTGCATGATCTCCATATACATCAATCTCCCTATTACAAAGAGAACAAAAACTGCCTTCTGCGAATAAGGGAATGCCGAATCTGTAGCTAAGAATGGATCTGAATTGTCTAGGTCCTAGACATTGGTGTAATCCACTAATGGGTACGGCCAGGAGGTAGTCTTGTGCATGCGGAACCCGGTTACATTTTCATAAAATAGAGTCTCTGTCAGACATCACAAATTTGGTTGGGATTAGTTTCTTCACAGCATCAAAGTAGGTGACTGCCAATGTGTGCATGGACTGGGGGCAGTATCGTTGATGTTATATGAAGAAGGTAAATCGCAAACCTGAATGAAGTTCTGAACAGCTTGCTGGTAGGCTATGTCACAAGTGGCAGAGTATAGGTTATTTAGCATGAGCCTTTTATCAATTATTATTATTATCATGCAAAATATAGCTAGCAAATCAAAGAACAAAGAACGCCAACATATTTTTTAATTACCGACCATTGATCAACATGCCATTATTATTATCATCCATTAATCAACATAGCATCATTATTATTACCCATTAAGAAGCACGTCATCTCATCACAGCAAGAAGCATACGATGATATATTGCTCTATTAATTATCTATATCATGCGATTAAGAGTCATATATAATACACAACGAAAGAGAACAGAACAGTACGATCTTTTCCAGTAAAGCGAATATCAAGGTTTCATACTGGTGTTCCTAGATGGCTTAGCTAGGGCTTACTGCAAACACATGTTGTCACAAACTATGAAGATGAAGACAAAACAACCATAATCAAAGTGGATCCAGCCTAATGGAAGTTTGCTAGACACGTATATGATTGCACCCAGTATGAATGGCCACTTTTATCTCGTAAATACAAGAGTAATCAGATCAATAACTGGTGATGATAGGAAAGAAATTAATTAATGATCATGCATAAGAAATTTAGAGCCAACACTTCTAGCATATGAGCATATAAATCCAAAACAGAGATCACTTAATTAATTTGATTAAAAGAGCTATACTTTATACCTGTTTCACAATTGACAAAATGGAACTTGGATTTCTGCAAACCAACAGACGATGTTTCTACGTACCAAATCTAGCAACCAGTGTACCACCGTTCCAAGCTTTCTTATACGAACCGAATTATTTTCACACAATTTTTCTAGCTCTATTTCTATGAATACTCCTCTACTAGAATGCCTATTTCTCCCAGAAGTTTTTCTCCTTTTTTTCTTTTTTTTTTTAAACTCATGAAAAAGTTCCATATTTATAAGTCTCCTCCAACCATCTAGGATACTCTAAAATCTAAATATTATTACTCATTTTTAAAAATATTATTCCCATTTTTATAAATTCATTGGATATTAATACCAAAAATGCAAAAAATTTCATTTAAACCTAGGATCTTAGTTGAAAGGAAAGACTTGAGAACAAAGGAACATTATATCAAAAATGTCGATATTTGATTTGGGATGGGGGCTTAACTTACGAGACTTGTACCCAAAAGGAAAAATTAGGGGGAGACCCAAAAAAAAAATATTCTCGTTGTCAAGCCCACAATTAATTTTTGGTACCGTGACACCCATAATTATATGAAATTATTAATGAATCAATACATAACTCGTTATGCATACAATCTTTTCAGGCATAACTCATTATGCAGCCTAATTTTTCAGGGGTATAATTGGAAGCGCAACTTGGACATAACATATCTAAAAATCCGCGCCTTAGAATTTTACAAATTTTATATCGTTGGAAATCTTTTTAAAAGAGCTACGCAACGAGTACAAACAAGAATATCAAAAAAAAAATCACGAAAAAATCGGAGGTGATCCTCACTTTAGGAAATTTTTTCGAAAACTTGATACATAACCATTATACAGCCACCAAAAAACGATGCATAACACATTCTGCAGACGCATAACGAATTATGCAACCATTTTCTCCAATGCATAACAAATTATGCCTTTGGATAACAAAGTTATGCATCTATAACAAGTTATGTAACCATTGTTTTGGTTGATTTTAGTGCGTACATAAAAAATATTAATGCATAATGCAGTATGCATCCATATTTACGGATGCATATCAGGTTATGCATCTATTTTCTCGATGCATAACACATTATACAAATCATATTTTCATATGCATAACAAAGTTATGCATCCATTTTCTTGACTGCATAACCTGTTATGCATATATTATTATAGGTGCATAACGTGTTATGCAATCTTTTTTTTTGTTGGTTTCAATACTAACAAAAAGTAGCTGCATAACGTGTTATGCAACCATATGTACTGCATAACAAGTTATGCAAACAAAAAAAGACTGCATAACTTGTCATGCACCTACAATAATAGCTGCATAACGTGTTATGAAAAACATTTTCCGAACAGCATAACAACGTGTCACATAATACATTCAATCCAACGGTCGACAGAAAACAAATTACTAAACAAACCGGTACTGACGTACTGTATCATCAAACAGCAGAGACTCGTAATAAAACCAAGTGCCACCTCACCGGAATCTTAGTTTTTCCTCGTGCACTGTCTTCCACGCAGCCTAGTCAATCAATCAAACTACAGTAGGTCCAAACGTGGGTCCCACAATCACGAAGAGATGACAATCATCGCTCTTTTTCTCTCATGTGAAGGAGTATAACTCCATTGAGGAGGAAGAACTTCACACAGAATATGGATCAAAACATTATCAAATTTCATTCTTAACCAGTAAAAAAGGAAAAAAAAAATCAATTTCAATCTCCGACCCTAAAAGAAATGGAGAATTACTATACTCAACCGACATATCCATCAGATTCAAGAGATTCATCACCAAGATCATCAACAAGAGAAATCGATTCTGAGAATTCTTGGCCAGATCAAGAACAAAACAATCTTTTAAAACCGATTTTCATGTCGAGAACATTGGGTTGTAATCTGATTCCATGAGGAGTATGGAGGGATCTGTTGGTGGTTGAAGTTTATGCACAGATTGAGTGAAGAGTTTATCTTCTGGAAATTGAATCAAGAAAGAAACAAGTATGAAATTGAATTGCAGTTGAAAATGGTCTGTTGGTGGTTGAAGGAAAAGAAAATGGTACATGGCTTTGAGTTTGTCGTTTCCGGTGAAATGAAGAAGATTTTGGTAAAGCTATTGTTGTTGGTTTAGAGAAAGAAAAAAATCCATGTGAAACTGAGATAGAAATCTGGTGGCTAGGTGAGATTGATATTGTTGCCGAGATGTATGTGAATTAGTGAAGAATTGGTGATGAATTAGAGACGATTTTAAAATATCATGAAATGAAGTACCCATTCGTTCTCATGCCTTCTAACATCTTCTTCAATCAAACACAACACCAGATCGATTGTTTCCGTTGAATTTTGTGTGATATCTGGAACCGAAGTTCCCAAATCTAAAAAGCTAAACACACAAAAAAAAACTCATCAAATCACAAGAAGAAGATAAGAAGAACGAAGAGAGAAAACCAATTTTTTTTAATTTTGGGTTTGGGAATAATTTTTTCCCTAAAAATGGATGCGCGCCTGCAGTTTTGGGAGTGTAGGTTTCACAGTGAAAAAATCGGTGAGAATGAGTGTGGCTGTAGTTTTCACTGACCAAAAACAGACTTGAACTTGGGGGACTCAGTGGATGTCTAATCTAATGGGCAAGATTAACGGATGGGGAGAACTTGGTGAACTTTTAACATTTACCGCATTATAGGGAGAAAACGCCAAGCAAGGACCCTTAGACACTAATTGGTGGATTTTCTAAAGTGGACAAACTTTACGGAGTTCAATTTGGTCCAACTTGCTCAGTTCATTTTACTCTTAACGGGTATAATGGGATTATCATGAGTTTGTTGCTAGATTCGGTTCGCGACAACATTTTCAATTTAGACCCGTAGTTTGTGCGAAATTGGGGTGTTTACAATTGCCACTCTTTGCCGGAGGTTGACCACAACTGAATGGAAAAGTCACACTTCTAATTTCGCACAAAAATTGGCTCAACTACCTTGTTGGATTCCATTGGATTGTCTGGGATGACACGGTTCAGTTCACCCGAAGCACCTCCAAGTATTTAATTTTACGCACATATACATCCTCATGACTAGTAAGCCAAAAAGCACGTAATGTTGCGTGCCGGAAAACAAGGAAACACTTACTTACCTTTTACAAATATTCTCTCTTGCAATAGATGACTTCTACTTTCGCCACATTCTTCAAATCCAATTCTCTTGGATTACCCTGTTAACTGCTGCAAATCTTTATGGTATTTCAATCCTTTACTTTCTTCTAGCGGGTGGCCATTCCTCTTTTAAAGCGAAAATTCTCACGAAGACTTACAAATTGATATTGTAGATTGAGTCTTACCAATCAAAAGATCTAACAATCAATTAGTTGGAGGCTATGCTTCACACAAGAGGAGAATGATTAGTTGTATGTGCCTTTATAGAAAAAAAATCCTAAAAAAAAAAAAATCCTAAAAAGAAATAAAATACAACTAATTGTATGGAATTATTGCCTCAGTTAATCTATTCGGTTTAATTTTTGTTATTATTTTTTTATGTTTACCTAGATTTTTCTTCATCGGCTTCCACACAACTAGAGTTTTTTTTTTTTTTTTTTGAAAACACTATAAAATTGAAAACAATAATACCTGATTATGATACATAGGAGCCCAACTTCCTGATTTACCGTGTAGGGAGGGAGAACACTAGGTATTACACCGTCACCGTCGAATTTTCAAGAGTCAATCTGCCCCGTTCCAACCATCCCCAACTATTTGATGTTTTGCCCAAAAATTCCCGAGTACATATATGATGGCTTACGTTCTCTTATCCTTGTTTCATCATGCAGCTTACCACTCTTCAATTGTTGACTATTTCTCCTCGATGATTCTTATGCTTCTTTGATTTCTTCAAATGCCGACCAATTTTCTCAAGTGGCTGTTTATTAACTACACAATCATTATTTATTTATTTTATTTATTTTCAATTTTTTTTAAATCTACCCGTTTGGACGTCCGTTGCTCATAGAACTTTAGGAGATGGTGTACAAGACTAGTGATGACATACAAATAGACTAACATATCTCTCTCTATGAATTCAAAAGACTTATTCTAATGACGTGGGCACGGTATGATGATGGTGGTGCCCCCTTATTTACTTTTATTTTTTCTGACACTATAAAACTGAAAATGATGATTTTTTTTTTGACTGACTGAACGGGGCCAAAAAATTGTGATGACCCCCTGCCCCTACTTATGACACTATGAGAGAGAGATATTGGACTCCTAAAAATTCTCCTTAAGTTGTATGAGCGTTCGCCGCCCTTAGATAGATTCACATACCTTAGGTGTAGTATTTCTTCAGTTGGTCGACATTTGTGAGCTTTGGCTCTTCTTGTCCGTCCAAATCAGTTAACCGGACTGCAAAACCTAGATAGATGCTTTTGATGATATACGTACCCTCCCAATTAGGCTTGAACTTTCCTCTTGGGTTCGAGTGTTTGATAGGTATGACTTCCTTGAGTACTAGATCTCATTCCTTTAATCCTTGCGGATGAACCTTCTTGTTAAAACTTCGAGCAATCCTCTCCTGGTAAGCCTGTGCATGACATGCGGCATGTATCCTCTTTTCATCGATCAAATTCAGTTGTTGAACCTTCGACTCTATCCATTTACCTTCGGGTATCGTGCCCTCTTTTATCACTCGTAAGGTGGGAATTTCAACTTCAACGTGCAAAACTGCTTCTGTGCCATAAACCAAACAGTACGGAGTCATACCAGTGGGTATGCGGATTGAGGTACGATAGGCCCATAATGTATAAGGTAACTTCTCACTCCAATCTTGGTATGTTTCTGTCATCTTCTTCAAGATTCTTCCTAATGTCTTATTTGTAGCTTCCACAACACCATTGGTTTGAGGCCTGTAAACAGTTGAGTTCCTTAGCTGGATTTTGTACTTTGCACACTCCCTTTTTACCTCCTTGCTAACAAAGTTGGATCCATTATCTGATATAATCTCATTTGGCAATCCGTAACGACATATGATGTTGTTCGTGAGGAACTTCACAGTATGATTCCCCATATGATTCTTTACGGATATTGCTTCTACACACTTTGTAAAATAATCAATTGCCACTATGATGTATTCATGCCCATTTGATGCAGAAGGATTTACCTTCCCAATCACGTCAATTCCCCAAACAGAAAAAGTCCATGGTGATGTAAGAGGGCGCAACTTGGTCGGTGGCAAATGTAATAAATTGGCATGTATTTGGCATTTATGGCATCTTTTCACATACTTGAAGCAATCTCATTCCATCGTCGTCCAATAATATCTCATCCGAAGAATTTTCCTAGATGACATTTGTCCGTTCATGTGTGGGCCGCAGATTCCTTCATGTACCTCATTAAGAAGGCGTCTAACTTCATCTCCATCTACACACCTCAAAAAAATCCCATCATAAGATTTTTTATAAAGAACTCCTCCTAGGATCATGTACTGAAAGGACATACGTTGTATGTAACGACGCTATTTTCTATTCAACCCGTCTGGCATCGTCCGATTCTCTAAGTAATTCTTGATATCATGGTACCATGGATCTCCGTCAGGTGTTTCCGCTTCGATCTCAACAGCATAACAGTAAGCTGGTTTCTCTCTTCGTGCCACCTCAATGGGTTTGACTGTGGAATCTTCTGGGATCATGGTTAGTGATGCTAAAGCAGCCAATACATTTGCAAATTGATTCTTGTCTCTATAAAGATGATGAAAAGTAATGCAAACAAATTTTTCCACCAGCTTCATGAGGAATTCATGGTATGAAACTAGCTTTTCTTCCTTAATATTACAGACTTTCTGTGTTTGGTTGACAATCAACAAGGAATCCCCATATACCTCCAACTTCTTGACTGATAACTCTAAGGCATCTTTCAAGCCAGCAATGCATGCTTCATATTCAGCCATGCTGTTAGTACAGTTGAAATCCAGTCGAATAGAAATTGGAATGCGTACCTCATTAGGAGATATCAAAGTTGCCCCTGCTCCTTTACCAACTGGGTCCATTGCTCCATAAAAATACATCTTCCACAATTCACCTTCATTATCTTGTTCAGCAACAAGGATATGTTCGTCAGGAAATTCTGTTATGAGCGTCTCGCAATATGGGATAGGTTGTGCTGCTAAGTGATCTGCTATTGCTCTTCCTTTTATTGAATTTTGTGTCACATAAGTGATGTCAAATTCTTCTAGCAACAACTGCCACCTGGCTGTTCTCCCTGAGATCATTAGCTTTTCAAAAATATATTTAAGTGGGTCCATCCTTGATAACAACTGCACCGAATGAGACAACATGTAATGTCTAAGCCGTTGAGTAGCCCAGACAAGGCCAAGGCATGTTTTCTCTAATATTGAGTATTTTGATTCATATCTGGACAATGTCTTGTTGATATAGTAAATCGCCCGCTCTTTCTTACCATCTTCGTCGTATTGTCCTAAAACTGCCCCCATTAATGAGTCAGTTACGATAAATACAATAATAAAGGTTTCCCAGGGACCGGAGGGACCAACACAGGTGGATTGGACAAATACTTCTTTATCTGATCAAATGCCTCTTGACACTCTTCATTCCACTCCTTCGGTGAGTTCTTTCTTAGAAATTTAAAGATTGGTGTGCAAACCGGAGTTAGTTGTGCGATGAATCGACTGATATATTAAATTCTTCCTAGAAAACCTCGCATTTCCTTCTCGTTCTTGGGGGGAGGCATATTAATGACTGCATTCACTTTCTCTGGATCAATTTATATTCCTCTATTGCTGACAATGAACCCTAGTAGCTTTCCTGATTTTACCCCAAATGTACATTTATTGGGATTAAGCCTCAACTTGTATTTCCTGAGCCGGTCAAACAACTTCTGTAGGTATGATGGATGATCTTCTCTTCTTTCGTACTTGGAAATCATATCATCTACATACACCTACAACTCCTTGTGCATCATGTCATGAAAAAGAGTAGTCATTGCACGTTGATAAGTAGCTCCATCATTTTGAAGACCGAAAGGCATTACCACATAGAAAAATGTCCCCCAAGGTGTAATGAAAGATGTCTTCTCCCTATCTTCTTCTGCCATTTTTATCCGATTATATCCTGAGAACCCGTCCATCAATGATAATAATCCATGCCTTGCAGCATTGTCGACAAGGATGTCAATATGGGGGAGGGGAAACTTGTCTTTTAGGCTTGCCTTATTAAGATTTCTGTAGTCGATGCACATTCGTACTTTGTCATCCTTCTTCGGAACCAGTACTATGTTAGCCAACCACTCTGGATAATTTGTAACCATAAAAAATCCAGCTTCATACTTCTTGATCACTTCGTCATGTACCTTCAAAGACCACTCTGGACAGAGCTTACATAATTTCTGTTTGATTGGCTTTATTCCGGGGATGATAGGTAATTGATGTACTACCATGTCTGTGTCTAACCCTGGCATATCCTCATATGACCATGCAAATATATATTTGTACTGATTTAGTAACTCGATAATCATCCTCCTTTCTTGTGAAGACAAAGTAGTACCGATCCTGACCATTTGGGGTTGATATTTCGTGTCCAGATTGACCGACTCTACTTCTTCGACTGGTTCCAGCTTTTCTTCCAAATGATCAAACGACTTGAGGATCTCATGAGGTGCGTCCTCTTCGATCATTTCCTCATCATTGGGAGTCAGTCCATCAGTATAATCGTTCTCCTTGTCCAAGTCAAATATTTTGTTTCCAAAATTATTTTGATTTCCTGAAACATTTTTAGAAAAAACACAATTCTCTGGTTTACCAACCAGGTAAGTATTTTCAACATGAATGATCGAAGGCCATTTCTGACCTTCCATTAATAGAATTAAATTGACTGGATTAAAACAGGGTATTTCAGTAAAAGTCTTACCTGAGTCCGCTTTTATAGTGATTTCCTCATGTTCTTATACAAAGAGATCCTCTAACCCATCTGTAATATTTCCAGTATCAACCTCATATTTTCTTAGAGACCCAGTAATGGCCTCGAGAGTCCACTTCTCGTGTTCAGTGAACTTACTATCCAACATCTTCTGTAATTGTTCCAGCAAGCCTACCACGGCACCAACATCGATATTCATTTCAGACTCTATGCTCGTGTTCCAAATCCTGTTTTCAAGGAAACAAAAGAATATATGGTAACACAAGGGTGCTTATGTCTCGGATTTTGTGCAAATTGAATGCAGTTTATGTACGTGCATGCAGGTTTAACTAACTCTTGGGTATGCTTGGGTTACCTTCGCATAATATACCTCAGACGTAGTCGAAACTAGTCTTCTTTGGTACTTGGCTAAGGTTTGTGGTGGTTCGGATGATAACGCCCAGTGGGTTCAGCTTACTAGACACGGATTTTCCTAAGATTCGGACTCAGACGATGCAAAATGAAAATGCAAGGCGAATGGGTGCGTGCAGTGTGTGTGTGCAACACCGAGTAGTGTCAAATTAAAACCCTAAAATCCCAAATATGTTTCAAGTTAGATTCCAATCCCCAGTGAAGTCGCCACTGTAGATACCGTCGAAATCGGTTAGGATCTCTAAATATCCATAATGGGAATCACACGTTAAAATAATTATTAGGGAATTATTATTTTATCGAAGCCGCCACCCAACTTAGGGAGTTGGGGACCAAAAGTAACACTGGTCCAATCATAAATTTAGTCCGGAAATCAAGATACGGGATAGGAAGGTGTGAGGCACCTATCCCGTCCAAGCCGAAACTTGGCCTCTAATTATATTTGGGATTTTAGGATTCTAACTTGTAATAACAAATAATGAGTTAGATACATAAAATTATAAAAGCTAATTAAATTATTAATCTAATAAACAATACAAACCCAGTCAAATCAAGAAAATTATTATTATTATCAAAATCAACTATTATTTTTATTATTATCAAACTTCAAAATCATGAACCAAAAACCAATATAGCATTCATCCAAACCAAACCAAATATTATTATTATTATTATCAATTATCAATTATTATTATTATCATGCAAAATCTAGCTAGCAAATCAAAGAACAAAGAACGCCAACATATTTTTTAATTACCGACCATTGATCAACATGCCATTATTATTATCATCCATTAATCAACATAGCATCATTATTATTACCCATTAAGAAGCACGTCATCTCATCACAGCAAGAAGCATATACGACGATATATTGCTCTATTAATTATCTATAGCATGCGATTAAGAGTCATATATAATACACAACGAAAGAGAACAGAACAGTACGATCGTTTCCAGTAAAGCGAATATCAAGGTTTCATACTGGTGTTCCTAGATGGCTTAGCTAGGGCTTACTGCAAACACATGTTGTCACAAACTATGAAGATGAAGACAAAACAACCATAATCAAGTGGATCCAGCCTAATGGAAGTTTGCTAGACACGTATATGATTGCACCCAGTATGTATGGCCACTTTTATCTCGTAAATACAAGAATAATCAGATCAATAACTGGAGATGATAGGAAAGAAATTAACTAATGATCATGCATAAGAAATTTAGAGCCAACACTTCTGGCATATAAGCATATAAATCCAAAACAGAGATCACTTAATTAATTTGATTAAAAGGGCTGTACTTTATACCTGTTTCACAATTGAGAAAATGTAACTTGGATTTCTGCAAACCAACAGACGATGTTTCTACGTACCAAATCTAGAAACCAGTATACTACCATTCCAAGCTATCTTATACGAACCGAATTATTTTTCTCATAATTTTTCTAGCACTATTTCTATGAATACTCCTCTACTAGAATGCCTATTTCTCCCAGATTTTTTTCTTTTTTTAAAACTCATGAAAAAGCTTCATATTTATAGTCTCCTCCAACCATATAGGACCCTAGGATTGAATGCCTATGATCAAACAGTGGAACTCTAAAACCTAAATATTATTACTCATTTTCAAAAATACTATTCCCATTTTTATAAATTCATTGGATATTAATACCAAAAATGCAAAAAAATTCATTTAAACCTAGGATCTTAGTTGAAAGGAAAGACTTGGGAACAAATGAACATTATATCAAAAATGTCGACATTTGATTTGGGATGGGGGCTTAACTTACGAGACTTGTACCCAAAAACGGACTTGAACTTGGGGGACTCAGTGGACGTCTAATCTAATGGGCAAGATTAACGGATGGGGAGAACTTGGTGAACTTTTAACATTTGCCGCACTATAGGGAGAAAATGCCAAGCAAGGACCCTTATACACTAATTGGTGGATTTTCTAAAGTGGACAAACTTTACGGAGTTGAATTTGGTCCAACTTACTCAGTTCATTTTACTCTTAACGGGGGTATAATGGGATTATCATGAGTTTGTTGCTAGATTCGGTTCGCGAAAACATTTTCAATTTAGACCCGTAGTTTATGCGAAATTGGGGTGTCTACACTATCCAAGGTGCGGGATAACTACTCGAAGAGGAACAATACTCCAACCAAGTGAAGACATAACTAAAGCACAAAAGTTAGAAGTGGAAGAAGAGTTACAACTAGAAGAAGAACAATAGGTTCCATTCGTAGAAGAACCACTAGTTGAAGAAGAAGCAATGGGTGATGCAAATCGTACACTCAAGGATTTGGCTTCTCACAGGCTTGATGCACAATGATGGTGTATTCAAACAAACTCAACTTTCAAAATCAAACCAGGGTTAATTAGAGAGTTGCCGAAGTTTCATGTTATGATAAATGAAGATCCAAACAAGCATCTCATGGATTTCCACAACGTTATCATAGCCATGCTTCCAGCGGATACCAATGCGGATGGAGCAATGTTGAAAGATTTTCCATTTTCTTTGGCGGATAATGCTAAGGAATGGTTGTATTACTTGCCTTCCGTAAGTGTCACTACAAGGAACGGGTTGAAGAAACTCTTTATAGAGAGGTATTTTCCTGCGTCAAAGGCCACTCAAATTCGCAAAGAAATTTGTGGGATAAGAATCTTTGTATGAATGTTAGGAGCGATACAAGAGATTGGTGGCAAGCTGTCCACACCACCAATTCAGTGATGTTATGATAATCCAATACTTCTACGAAGGCCTCCAAGCAAGTGATAGATATCTTCTTGATGTTGCGGGTGGTGGTGCACTAGTGAACAAGACGGTGGCCCAAGCTACCGAGTTGATTGAAAGCATGGCTGCGAACTCGCAACAATTCTACACAAGAAGTGAACCAATGGTTAGGCGAGTGCATGAAGTTAATGATTCATCATCATCACACCATGATCAAAGGATGGATAATATGGAGTAAATGATGCAAAATATGGCTGCGGTTATATTACCGTCGTATGGTGAAGAGTTGGAGCAAGCTAGTGCGGTCTATCCAAATCATCAAAGACTGTATGATCCATACTCCAACACCTACAATCCGGGATGGAGAGACAATCCAAATTTCAGCTATGCCAACAAGCAAGGTGCAGTCCAACAATCTACTTTCAACCGTCCGAGTGGATTATAACCACAACAACAACAATTCCAGCCGAATCAACAATAATTTCAGCAACCACGACAATCGATGCAAAATCAAGGTTCTGATATCGATGCAAAGCTTCAAACAATGATGCAAGGCATTTCTACCACGTTTAAAGAAAGTTAGCAAGAGACCAAGAGTGCGATCAAGGAGTTGCAGACACAAATGGGCTCCATGGCTATTGATATGAACAAATTGAAGGCACAAAATAGTGGGAAACTCCATTCTCAAACCATTAACCCAAAAGAGGGTGTCAATGCTATTACGTTGAGAAGTGGTACACAACTTGTGCAACCCGAAGTTGCTGATTTGGGTGAAGAAGAAGCTCCAATGAAGCCGATTTTGGAGGAAAATAGGGATGAAATTCCCCAAACACCCGAGGTACCTATTCCTAACTCTAAAACTCCAGTTTTTTACTTATGTTCCTCCTATACCTTTTCCTCGCAGATTTGCAAGTTCTAAGAAGGCGGAATTAGAAAAGGAGATTTTAGACGTTCTTAAGAAGATTCATGTGAACATACCACTCATTGATGCTATCAAGCAAGTTCCCAAGTATGCAGAGGTGTTGAAGGGCTTGTGTACCAATAAGCAAAGGCTCAAAGGAAATGAAGTGCTAAGTGTGGGGGAGAATGCTTCGACAATCTTACAACATAAATTCCCACTGAAATGCAAGGATCCCAGTAGCTTTGGCATTCCCGTCACAATTGGTAACACTACTTTTAATATTGAAATCAAAGACAAGAAAAGAACTAAGAACACCATTGCGGATCACTTGAGCCGTCCTGCTGTGGACAAAGAAGCTATCCCATTGCGTGAAAGTTTCCCGGATGAGCAACTATTCTCAATTGCTTTTGGAGAACCATGGTATGCTGATATTGTGAATTACTTGGTAACTAAACAAATCTCAAAGAACTTGTCTCGTGCTGAGAGGGACAAACTTAAGAGGTTAGGGAACCGATACATATGGGATGATCCATACTTATGGAAACATGGCAGCGACCAAGTAATAAGAAGGTGCGTTCCCAAATCTGAATTTCACTTTATCTTGACTAAGGGGTAGTGAAGTATCACCATAGTATTGTTGTTAAAGTTGTGATGCAATTGGAATTTGACATTGTGTAATAATACTATGACACTGTATAACAATGATTGAGAACCGATGCTTTTCTCATTGTTATAGCTACGGATTTTCAACAATGATGATTTTATATTGATTGAGTCTAACTGTCTAGTTGATTCTCTAGAAAACAACTCGGAGTTGTCCATACAGATTGCTAAATATTGGGTGAGGTTGTTAGATCCCCACTTTTTCAAGGATGTTTTAGGAGACTAGGGTTTATTTTCTTCTCCCAAGAAAAAGAAAAGTCTTTGAGAATCTTGGCTTCCGTAAGGGAAGATCGATCGACGTAGTTTGATTCAATATCTAAAGTCTGTTTTCGATAGGAGAATCATTTTTGTGGACCAGGTTGGTTTTCTAACTCTTGTACTCGTTATGGTTGATCTATAAGTCATAATAGTTTTATGAATTTGTACAGTTTTAAAAAACTAAGAAGATGAAGGATCTATATACCGTTTTATTAATATCGCAGTAGACAGAGAACAATGTCATTTGAATGTCCGGTTTAGTCTTTTTTCGTGGTGGTTAGGTATTAGAAATGACTTGCATTTAATGCTTCATTTTGAATTTTTTCGTCATTTTTATATTTGAGTAGTCATTTGACGGTTACATGGACAAGGTGGATTATTTTCAAGATTCCTTCACTTTGTATTCATATGCGTTTATGTATGGGCATAATCTAATAGTCCATGATAAGTTTTGCTGGGTGTTTGAGGGAGAATTCAGTTTTGAATCATTACCGACACAAGGGGGTAACATGCTCGCACTGAACCTTTTCTGTTACGTCAATAAGATGTTTTCAAAATGTACATATCGATATGAATCAAGAACTCTAACTCATATGTATATCTCTTTTGCTATATATGCTTTGCAAATTGCATGACTAATATTTATGCCATTTTAGTTGTTAATGTTAGAAAAAAAAAAAACAATGTTTTGTTTTAATCAAAAAATGCATGGACCATGTTTTGATCCCAAGACCTATTACTCCCTAGATGTTTTTTCATGTGAATGAATAAAACATTAGTCCCATATAGACTAAAACACTTAGAGTTTTAGACTTAAATAGCATTGGTTTAGCCTTAAGGGTATGGCCCTTTGGGTCTTTAGACCTTTGTGTATGGGGAAAGCCCTAGACTATGGCAAGGTTGCCTAAACCTTATTGCATTTCTTATTGCCTTTCCCGTTCAAGCGGTGCCAGACGCTCGCTCGGCTCAGCGTGGGCGAGGCGAGGCGAGGCAGGGCGTGGCGTGGGTTTATCCGACCCTATCTTTTATCTGAATTTTTCCACACGTTTCTCCCACACATATAAAGAATTTTATTCTTTGCCTTCTCGGCTTTTGGGTGTCCGACCCGTGTGCAAAAAACCTCGTGAAGCATCTTTGAAAAAAATGTCGTTGTAACACTGTGCACCTCGAGAAGAATCTCGAAAAATTTGAATTCGACAAAACATTTTACCGTATTTTTAACGGATGCTTTTACTCGTCCGACAAAAGTCAAGCGTGAATCACGGACGATCTGTCGCACATTGGATTCTTGGTCGAACGTTGAAATGTTTTTTGCTATAAATACGAGAGAAGAATTTCATTTGAAACCATACCTTTCAGAACTCTTCTCTCTGAAATTCTTCTTCTTCTTTTATTCTTTCAAAAATTTTATTTAAGTTTACAGAAACATAAAAAACGAGTTGTAGTTTACAGAAACATAATTTTGTAATACTACTTCTCTGTTTACAAAAACATAGTTAGTTTACAGAAACATAAATTATTTTTTACATTTCTCTAAAACCGGTTGTAGTTTCGATTTATGTTTTTGTTTTCATTATTTGCTGCCAAGTTCTAAGGGTTCTCTCTCGTGTATGCTACACATAGAGGATAACTAACAAGAGTTGTATCCTGGAGGTAATTTGTTAATTGTTATAGCATCTCGGAGGAGTAGCGAGGCAATATTACCTTTAGCTCAACGTATCTCATACGTGCCTCTACTAAGTTTTAAATACTATCATCTCAGGCATCTCCGGTATAACAATAACACATCAGTGAGTGTTAAGTATTTTTCTCATGTTTCTTGAGTTGTTTGTTACTATTATCATTGTAATCAAAGTATTATTTCTCAGTTGCATACGAAATTGTAACTTATTTCCAACAGTTAACACCAACTGTCAGACGTGATGGTAATATTGTGGAGTATTCAGTGGCAGATAAATTATTGATCTATTTGAAGAATGCATGATAGGATATCCACAGCTTAGACAAGTTTTGATACTGTAGTGGTACTGTGTTATATACTCCCTCTGTTTCAAAAAGACCGTCTTTTATTCCATTTTCGTCAGTTTCAAAATTATATTAACCATCTGTTTATAGTCGTGTTTTTCCAATGAACTCTCTATAATAACCTTCACTTTATTATATTCATAAATGCATTTTTATTGAGACATAATCTAAAATATCAACGGAGTTGGAGCCCAGCTTGTCGCTAGGATTCCTTCTAGTTTTCTGAAATATTTTTGTTATCGGGAAAGCTAATTTGTTTAGGGGGAAAGCTGAAATTGTTTGACCATGGTATATTTTTATTCATTTTGGGTCAATAAAGGGGAAAAATGAAAAATTGTCTTTCCCGCTAACACAATACTGATATTTACTACTCTATCCCCACTTTAACCTTAATAAGTGTTATATTTGAGCTATAATCATGATTAACCATGATTAATCCTAAACTATTCCCGTAATCTAATTGGACATATCATTAACACGAACTAGATGTCTTGATTTGAGAGGTACTGGCAGTAGAGCATGCCGTGCTTTAATGCTCTATAATTTTTACATGATGAACCTAGCCGAGATGGAAATGTAAACTTCCCAAAGATGGATTTGTACATACTGAGTCTAACTCATCTAATGAAGTGAACATCCATTAAACATAACAATATGCAGTATGCTGGGTTGACTTATTTTGCATTCTTTGCACCAACTCCATCTGCATCCGTAGTAGTGCTTTCGATGTTCCTCTATCTCTTTGCAACAATACTATTTATATATTACATGTTAAATGTGCATATGTCGCGGCATTTGCCTTGAAAGTAATGAACTACAAAAAAATTTCCTCTCAAGTACAAGAGTTCAAAAGCCACCTTTACAGGTTCCAGGAAGTTGCTAACATGCCTATGCCTAACAACCAGAATGTGTATGGGACTTTTCTTATCTTCTTGGCCAGAGGGTAATCTGGTCATATCAATAATCTATAAAACTTCAATTTTCATAAATACTTCCCCTTATACATACTTCTAAAATTCTAGCTTTCCCCTTAAAATTATTTCTCCCTAAAAAAATCAGCTTTCCCTATAACAAAAATCTTCTGAAATGATTGTAATTTTTCATTTTCAAAAGCAAATTAATAAAAACACATTAAACTAAAAACAAAATTATAAAAAAAGAAAGAAATTTATCTAATTAAGGAAACAAATATATTCTTCATTCCTCTTAAAAGATAATATATTTGACTCCTAGAATTAAGTTCCTTATAGAGTTTATACTCCATAAATTTGATATCTTTTAATTTTCCCTTTCCCTTTCTATTTCCTATTTACAATCCTCTTAACAATTTTAGGAAGTTTTTAATACTTGCACTTTTATTAACATAAAATAGGTAAATAATTAAGGATAGTCAAGTAAAATATTACGGTCTCCTTAATATTTTGACAAAGTCAAAGCGGACTGTCTTTTTGAAACGGATGGAGTATATTAGTAGTTGATGATATGAATTTTGGTTGATTTACGGTGAAGATATAAGTACTGAGTTTGCTAGTTTGTAGAAACTACTAGAAATTATTGGCGGCCAAAAGGAATGATGTGGCATTTTTGGCGCCTTGCGGTTACTTGGTGTTTTTTTTTTTGAGAAATCGTCACTGAAATCCAAAGGTTTGAGTCAAACCTCATAGAAGGACAAGGTATAAGTCAAACATTTTTGACGGACTGAGTGAAATTAGTCAACCCTGTTTGATCCAGAATCGTACTTAAAATACCATTTAACCCTTTAAGTCTTTAACTTAACCAGAGAGGTTCAACGGGTGAAGTGAATAACCTAGACCCATAAATCATAACCGAGCATTTCTGAATCTTTCCTTCCTCTTGTATTCTTCAATCTCCTTCTGTTCTCTCATATTTTCCCTTCTTTCCTCCAGTCTTCTCCGGTGGTGAAAAAAAAAGTAACAGAATGATCGAGCCTGCTGGAGGGACTTCAAATTCAAAAATTGTGTTCAACCCATCGTTTGTTTCCGGCTGAATTTCTCTTCTGCAAAGGTAGGGGTTTATCTAAGAATTCTTTTTCTTGAATTGCTATTTCAAAATTCTGCAAATGGGGTTGAAATCCTTTATTTTTCCTATGTTAATCTCTATGTTAATCTTGATGGTGATACATGTATTTCTCGGGTACAGATTTGAAACATGAAGAATTTGATTTGGTTTTCGTTACATTGGTTTGGATTCTCTGTGTGATTTGTGTTTGAAAAAGATGTAGTGTTCTTATATCGCATATAACTTGCTTAAACGAATTTCCCTTCATGAACCAATCAAATAAATTTTCCTGGGAAGTAGATTGATTTCTTTAAATGGTTAATGTCTGGACTTTTTAGTTTCACCAAACTGGTATTTGTGAGGCTCATAATCTAACCAATCCCACTTATAATTTTTGGTTTAAAACATACATGCCCCTTGTTGATTTTTGCACCACAAGACACTTGTTCTCAGACCCTATATTTTTGAGTGTTTCTCTCGTTGTACTAAATAGGAAATGATTTCAAACATCAATAAATGGTTTCAGAAGAACAAGAATGATTTGCGGCATTTCAATTATTATTTATTATCTTAAATCAATTAAGAGTTGTACTTTGCTTCTTAAACTAACCTTTAACTGTGTTAAAATGATTAAATGATTTTGTATTTAAAACTCCTCCCACAGATAACATCAGGGATCCCTTGGAATCATTTTATAGATTTTCCTTGTTTCAGTCTTCTGGCTACATTTTAACTCAAATTTTCCAACTATAGTTTGCCATTACCTTGCGACATTAGTTTGAATCCTTTCGATACATTTTTAAACAGCCTATGTCGAAATGCATATCCATAAAAATGAAATCAATTGCTTTAAGTGTTTTTAATGTTTTGATTAATCCCTTACTTCTTATCAGATGATAGATTTTATGGAAACACGTCTGTCTTCACTTGTCTACAGCTACTTAAATGGTCGACTCCTACCGTAAATACATACTTTAAGTTTGGTGATCTTTGGAGATATTTTCCTTCAACTCAGTATATGTTTTAATTATCATTGTGAATGTTTTTTCTTGGCAACAACTGGCCATATGGAAATTATCTGCTACAGATATTGCATCCGAGGACCCATTTTCCAAACCATAATATAAAAGGCTAACTACGGTTTGGTTTCTAACTATGGTTGGGGTAAAACTGGAATAAAAAATGAAACATAGCAAATATAGAAGGACAGACTCACTCGTCCTTCCATTTGGTTAGAATGATATGTTGTCCGGATCGGTTAAAAAACTCAAATGTTAGGATTTATGTGACGATAATCCTTTTTTTTATATGAGTTTACACGGATACATTCAACATATGAAATATCATGGGAAGACGAATATTTCTGTTACTGGTTGCATTCCCATACTTAGGAATGTCTAATAGTTGTCTTTTAAATCAAAAATGAGTGGTTTGTTTTGATTTTTGGACCGTTGCCCATAGTTGGCTTGACTCTCATGAATTATTAGGTGATGACCGAGAGTTTTCCTAAAAGATATCGATCTATTATCTTGCATTGGGATCGATAACACTTAATTACTCCAGTGCACGGCAGGAGGATTATGTGGACTACTGAAGGGCTGGTACGTTGTGTCTCGTGGTTAGAATAAGAAACATAGAGAGGGGCGCTTCAATTAAGTAATATTAGACCGAGATAGGTAATTTTTCGTATTTTCTTTTAGCCATTAAACCAACTGATCTTGCTGTTATGGATTCATTTTCTTGCTTATCGAATTCTTCTCTTAAGCTTTTATCTTTACTACGAATTTTAAATATCTTCATCTCATAAATTATTTCACTTTTCAATAAATATTTTTGAGCTTGTTGAGTCCCCTGTAAAAACAACAAATGGTGCACCAATCAATAACAAAAAACCCAAAAAACGCTATCACATGAACAGACTCCCAAAACCCGTTACTTTACTGGTTTTTTCACCCAAACCCTAATTATCAAATCAATTTTCCAATGACTCCATTGAATCTTCTCAGCTAAATCTAGGGTTGCCAGCCCAAATCAATCAAATCCTATACAATCTGTTCAAATATGCACCAACTTGAAATATGTTTTTCTATTGACAATTGTCTCAATCTCGTTTGGATCTTATCCTTGCCGCCGTATTAACCAATTCTATGATGGAAGAGATTATCAATACCTCTATTATTGATGCATCTCACCCTGAATTCCCGGAGGTTGGTTTTATCTTTCTGCTGATGGAATTTGATGAATACAATCAGAATCAGTCATGTCCTCCTGTAATTTCTTTTTTTGGAAAACTTGACATGTATTAATTGCTGCTGTCTACGCTTGGTCTTTCACTCAAACTGAAGATTGAATAATCAACATAGGTATTTATGATTTCTTTGCGTATGGGTATTGTTATAGATGGGTATTCCTAAGTAAATCGATTGTTATTGGTTAATAATTTAAGCTGTTAGATTTTCTAAGCAGCTGTCTGGATAAACTTTACACATGCCTGCTTATTGAAATTACACATTCAATACCCCTTTCACTTCAAATCTGCACTGGTTTTCTCAATGAATTTATTCTTTGTGCTATCATCTTTATTCTGACATGATAATTCCCTTACCTGCTTACATCAAGTCTTATTATAATTTGATTTTCTCCATGAATTTCTACCTATTTATATGGCTCCCTAATTTAGAGAATATCATCCAAACATTCAATAACCAAAAACTCCACAATTTCTATTTTCATCTGCCTCATCAATCTACAACCAATATTTCATTATGCCGGCTGTATGGAATGGTGATTGTAGGAGCAGAATCTTGCAGCATTGTTATGCTTGCAAATAATTAACAACGCAACAAATGATAGCTTGCGAAATTGTGGAGAGAAAATAAATCTTTCGAGCAAGGCTGCGAAGACTCGCATGACATATTTTAGATCCGAAATCGCGGGACAACACAACTGTCATCTTTTATGTAAAATCATATAAATAGCCATTTAGGCATAAGAGAAAAGTGGGGTTCTTTTGGAGGATAATTTTAGTAGGAGAGAGAGATTTTTAAGAGAGATTTATTTTCTCTATCATCTTCTTCCCCAAAAATTTAGAGCTCCAAATATTCTTTAATGGAGTCTCAATTGTAAAATTATGTAATTACATATAATCACTAGTGAAGAACCATGGATGTAGATCACAATGATCGAACCATGTAAAAATTCTTGTGTCTCTTTTAAAATTTTAGTACTTTAATCCTCATTTTCATATCAAATAAATTAGATCATCAAATCAAATTAATAGAATCTCATGAGGGTGTAGTTGTGGGATTTCCTGCAATTACATTTTGGCGCTAGAAACAGGGACTATCACTTGTTGGTTTCAAGAAGACTCAAAGAAATTAGCTACGGTTGATGATGAGTTAAACTGGATCCATATATTTCAAGAGAAAACAAGGAGGTTTAGGAGGAATATACACTTTCAGGAGATAATTAGCATCAATATTCAAGATGACGAAGCAGGAACAGATTTAGGGAATAAATCAATTAGACAAAATCAACGCAAAGCAGAACCGAAAATGCCTCCAGCAGAAAAATTTCTCAATAAAAAGGACAAATCTCTTTCATATTTTTCTTATTTTGTGTTCAATTTTTCAGATCGGGAATTTTTAAACAAAACTCTGTTGGATTGAATGATTATTCTCGCCAAAGCAAGAGATATAAAATAATTTTATTTTCAGTAAAGGTCAACTGTGCTATTAATCCAGCAAAGAAGAGAATTCAGAGCTTATTTCGCCAGAGCGTCACTGGGAGGAAGCAACGACTAAATTCTAGCCATCAATGAGGAAAGGGAATATACACCATACCATCAGTTGCAAAGAAAAGCATTTCATTTGCGAAGAAAAAGATTCTCGAAGTTCGTCAGAAAAGAAGGGAAAACCTGGTGAAGTAGTCCAACTCGCAAGAAAAGCAAACAACATATTACAGTTAGTTCTCTTCACAGAGGCAAATTGTTAAAGAACGTGCGAAGGAGGGAGGATTCCTTATCGGTGGAAACTCATTACTGACTTGAGAAGGACTCTAGGAGTTTATTTAACTAAAGCATTTTCAACTTGCGAATTAATCAAACATAGTCAAGCAGCATCTCATTTATCAGCTCGCAGAACGCAGAACCTGCGAAGTTAATGATTACTACAATCATTCCAATGACGATAAATAAATTCAAGAGCCGCAAGCAACGATGTAAACCGGGTAAAAATAAAGAAAAGCTGGATTGGTGACGTACATCAACCAATTTACATAAAAAAAATGCTGCGAAGGAAACGCAGAAACAGCGTCACGGTCTTCATTGCCAATTCCTAAAACCAACAGTCATTCTAAAATCCATCTCAAGATAATTTGTGGTTTCTTTCATGATTAGTTTACAAAGAATTACTGCAAAGCTTTTCTGCGAAGACTGTGAAATAAACGTCATGCGAAGATTAACAACAGTGTGAAGATTTTATTATTCATATGAAAGTTGAAAAGAAATTCATTTTCAAATATTCAAGGGAGCATGGTAGAACGTTAGCAAATCAACAAGGGCATTGTGAAGATCATCATCCATTTCACAACAACAGAAAAATTAAATATTAGCAAAATAAGAATCTCATTTTACTAGCCACGTACTTAAAGAAAGTAATGGATAATAAGAGTAAAGTGGTGTTTACTTTGCAGGATTAAACAGTACTCCTATAACATCAAGAGAGATAATAAGCTATAAGACTTGGTCCAAGAATTAAATATCTTTAAGTGAGCAGAAAAGGACGGAGACAAGAGATTACGGAAAATATTCACATTAAAGAAGAGAGCTTAATGGCAATTAATTATATCACTGGTGAAGAAGAATCATTTCTGCGGAGAAATGAGGAGCCTAATGACGCAAGGACATCGTCAAAAATTCCCAGATAACGACAAAGGAAGTTAAGTCCAGCTAAGGAAAGTTATCATCGTTACTTATCAAGACACCAACAACGCCAGCGAAGTAAATATTGATCAATTAATTAAAGAGAAAGATGCCAAACTACGTATGAGAAAGATACCAGCAACTGTGAAGCATTTAACTATTTGAAAAATAAAGAACAAATGATTAGACAACTTGGAATTTGTTCACGTAAAGGGGATGTTCACGTGAAGGGGACGTGATAACTATTTGGAGAAGTAAAGTAACCAAAGAGAAGTTTCAACGGCAGAATTCAAACTTTGCGAAGTAAATAAATTCGCAGAGAAGTAAACAATCGCAAAATTTAAACTTTGCGAACAATCGCAGAATAAATGAATATTCGCAGAAATGTTTCTTCTTCAACCCAGTTTGTCCAAGCCCATTAAAATACACCAAGCTGTTTCCCGCAGACAATTGAGTAGCAAGCAAGTGAAATCCAATTTCCGCAGGATGCATTTATTTCACACAAGAAAATTCATTAAGATTGATTAGAGGCAGGAATTTGGTATTTCATTACTATGCAAGATATTTGGTTATTTCGCAAGAAGAAAATGAGAGATTATCTCAAAGACATATTTCACAATAAATGGTAAGAACAGTTGGTATGGCGCAACATTATACAAGAGGCAGATCAAGAATTAATTTCACAAGACTTCATTTCTCATTTCTTATCAATTTTCAAGCAAATCATATACTTCTCAAGAGACAACAACAAGCCGCAAAAGGTAAGTACCATTTCCTTGAATATTTTATTTACAGAAGACAAATTTTTTTTGATTTTATTTACCAAAAGCGATATACTCGCAAGATTTCTTATAAGAAGATTTCTAAAATATAAGAAGATTTCTAAAATTTCTAAGATTTCAAAACATTTCAAAGATTTTTTAGATTGGTGAATAGCGATACAATCTCAAGATTTAAAAATGACTTCATCGCAAAAATTTAAAGATCTCAATTTTTTTCAAAAACTTCAAAGTTACAAAAAACAGAGAAAACTAAATTTATATATTTCTATAGAACAGTTTTGATTTAAAGATGCGATATGAATACTTCTTATATTTCTTCAAGAATTGAAACAAAAAGGTAATCAGTATATTTGTTCGCAACAGAACGTATTTTGAAAAACAAGAAAATGAAATGAGGCATTTCGCAACATGAAAAATTTATGATGAGTTTTTACAAATAAAAACGATTTATTTGCGATCAGCTTTCATAAAAGAAAGACGCAAACTGTGATCAGCTTTCAAAAAAGAAAGAAAGCCGCAGAAATTTTACACAGGCAAACCTTTGTGACGTACACCCTAGTTCCCGAAGCAACATTTCGCAAGAGGCAAAGTCCTAAAGTACGTCATTTAAGGGGGTACCTATAAGCATGGCTCAGGGGAAACGGAACACCACCACGTAACCTGAGTACATGGACATTACTGGGTACATAACCCAATAACGGGGTACCTATCTGGGCAAGAAACCTTGGATTATCAACCTAATCTTGCGATGTAACATGATTTAGGTTGGGCGACTAAGGCATACTGTCTTTCCCAAGAAGTGCAGAAAACGATCAAGGCGCCGAGGTACACGGTTGAGTCAAGAGTGCCGGATGGGTTTGAAGCACATCTGCCATTCTTGACAAGTCTTGGAAAATGATGCACTTGGCCCAAAGATACCCCATAGGGTGCAACCTCGTAACTATAATCCCTATAGGAAAAAAGGATAAGAGGTTGCGAACAAAAGCTGGTTGTTGGAAAAACTGGATGGGAAGAGCTAACCTTGTATGGTCGATGTACGCTTCCTTGAAGGGGCAACCAGGGGGAAGATAAAGGGCAGCACCCTCCATTAGGGAGCTGATACGTGCTATAAGACACAAATGTCACGAGGCTTTTTGTTCGCAAGAACGTAAAGGCTTGTCATATTTGTGCAACAATTGTATTTCTGCGAGCCTTCTAAAAAAAAAAAAAAAAAAAAAAAAAACTCGCAGAACATAATAAAGAAGTTCAGATGAAATCAATGGGTCGCTACATGAAAGTGTAGAGACGTCCTGCGATTTCATCGCAAGACGGCAATGTCACGGGGCTTTACATTCACAAGAATATTTAGGCCTGTCATATTGTTGCAACACTTCCTGAAGAGGCTAAAATACTATACAAAAAAGTTAAGGCAAGATCAATGGGTCTCTACATGCAAATGTAAGGACGTCCTGCGATTTTGTCGCAGAAAAAAACGTGGCTAAATAAGACCTTTAACTAGGAAGGCAAAATAAGACCACAAGAGAATACGCAAATAAACTTGCGAAGATGATTATATGTAAGCAAACAAGCTTGCGAACATATATACTGAAATGAAATTGAGATTATGCATCTTTAATTTTTTAATTATATTATATCATGCGAGACTAATAGTGCAGGAATAAAACAATGAGATACCACGATCCAGGAAAATGAGGCACAAGCGAATTAACTTGCGAGAATAAAGAGAAATGCTCACATTAGAGAAAAAGTCAAAGAAAGGGAGAATGGAGGCAATTTAAAGCTACATCAATTTTACCGCGGCAAAATGAGATAAGTAACACAAACATTAGCTATACATTACAATAGATAAGCATTCTCATCATACAAGCATCATACTCGCATCATAAAAGCATTGCATAATCAATAGATAAGCATTCTCATCATACAAGCATCATATTCGCATTATAAAAGCATTGCATAAGCATTTCATGGCATAAGCATCGCATACACATTTCATAACATAATCATTACATAAATATTATATTCGTACAAGAATTTTACAAAATATTACAGAGTAATACCGCGAAATTTCGCAGGACTATTCATAATTCGCAACACTATTTGCAGCACTATTCACAACACTATTTCAGGAACATTATTCAGAATATCGCAGAATACTTCATAATTTCACAGAGAACTTTACAAATTCGCAGAAAAATTCAGAAATTAGCAAGGTTATTCATAATCATGCAGACTCATTCATAAACTCGCAGATTCATCCAAAATTTCGCAGGAATTGTGATTATTTCGCAGAATGTGACTAATTTCTTAAAGTGATTACCACTTGAGGCAGAGGCAAGATAAGAATAGAGACGCAATTTAATCATTCAACATTTTCTCAAGGATTCTCCTTCATAGATAAAGAACAGAGGAAACTATGGATTACCAAGAAAATATTTTATGTTCTTTATCTTCTCAGCAAGAATCATTTCCAAAATGGGCAAGAATTTTCACCAAAAATGAAGAATCCATTTCGCATGAATAGAGGCAATATTTCTTATTCAAGGATAGATACTTCTTATATTTCGAGGATTGAGTAATTCTTTTGCTTCTTCTGATATACTTCATACTTCTTATGCTTCTTCAAGGATACTTCGCATACTTCATACTACATACTTCGCAAGATGATACTTCTAATTACTTCTTAAAGCTTCAGAACTTCGCAAAAGAATAAAGGCAAGTATATACTTTTTGAGTTTGATATTCTTTCGCTTGTTACTTCATCAAAAAAGATCAGAGACTACTACAACAACATATTTTTTCTTAAAGATTGCTCTTCACGCAATATTCAAGAAAAAAGAGGCAAGATGTAGGAGCAGAATCTCGCAGCATTGTTATGCTTGCAAATAATTAACAACGCAACAAATGATAGCTTGCGAAATTGTGGAGAGAAAAGAAATCTTGCGAGCAAGGCTGCGAAGACTCGCATGACATATTTTAGATCCGAAATTGCGGGACAACACAACTGTCATCTTTTATGTAAAATCATATAAATAGCCATTTAGGCACAAGAGAAAAGTGGGGTTCTTTTGGAGGATAATTTTAGTAGGAGAGAGATTTTTAAGAGAGATTTATTTTCTCTATCATCTTCTTCCCCAAAAATCTAGAGCTCCAAATATTCTTTAATGGAGTCTCAATTGTAAAATCATGTAATTACATATAATCACTAGTGAAGAACCATGGATGTAGATCACAATGATCGAACCAGGTAAAAATTCTTGTGTCTCTTTTACAATTTTAGTACTTTAATCCTCATTTTCATATCAAATAAATTAGATCATCAAATCAAATTAATGGAATCTCATGAGGGTGTAGTTGTGGGATTTCCTGCAATTACAGTGATCTTAATGAACTCACAAACCTACTCCAAACCTCCATGAGATTAGACACTGGTAGGAATTTAAACTTGCAAAACCCTCTTGCCCATCAGAATATCCCACATAATCTTTGGAGATATTGTATAATTGGGTTTTTTTTTCCCTACAAGGTGTAAATGCATGGCATCTCAGATGTGCATTGAGGAAAATATGGAGAATCAGAGGAGGATTGTTTGTGAGGCAAGTTGGTGTCGAATACTACCTTATCAGATTCCAAATATATCATGAATTTGTCAGAGCTGTTAGACAAGGTTCCAGAGCTATAATGAATGATATACTTATGATAAGTGTGTGGCATGAAGGTCAAGATATTAGGGAAATAAATTTAACTCATGTAGAGATGAATATCACCATAAGAGGTCTGAATTTGGAGCAACTTCAAGATTTCGATGATATAAGAGGATTTGTGTTTCATATGGGGGAAATCATAGAATTTGATCCACCAAGGTACACTGAGAATGGCACATACCTTGAGAGCAAATACAAATGCGGATGATGGAAGAGGAGGAATTAACACACTCACCTTCGACTATCATGATTTACCTTACAACTTCTGTATATTCTGCCGGAGATTAGGTCATAGACAAGATGATTGTGCAAGATATATGCAAGATCAGAACCTCATTCAGAATGGATACCCTTTGCCTGCCCCTCCAGCATTATATCCACCCGTGCAACCACCAAATATTGATATGGGAGATGCAGATGATGAATTTGGATTTCTTGCTAATGAATATGGCTTTTCCAGTACCAACAACAGCAACAACTCAGCCCATACCAATCAGACAGAGGTAAGTATACATGACCATGATGATGCAATCTCCCTTGTGAATTCTGAAGATAAAACGGCCTGATACCCCACCAATTATTGTAAATCCTCATCAATGGGATGAATATGGTTTCAACACCCCTGAACCTTATGTTAATCCTTCACCATATGAGATTTCATGGGAACCCAAATACAATATTTCAGCTAAAAGACCAAACCCTAGTTATTATCTATACAACTTCCTTCCTGAAGAACTAGAAACTTTCAATCCTAAAGACCTATACGCACCTGCTACTTCTAATCCTGCTGCTACTTCATCTTCCACTGCTCATCTCTGGCCTACCTTTGAAGATTACAGAAACTGGATCACTAGTGAGCCTGACCCAAAAAGGAGAAAACAATACAAAGAACTAGCAGTAACAAACCCTGCAATTTTGGTAGATATTTATCAAGCTGCTTCCTGAGCACCTCCAGACTTTCCACCAACAAGACCTGATTCTGTTCCTATGGATATATGGATTTCTTTGGGTTATGATAACTATGCAAGTACCTCTCAAGTACCAAGCAAAGAAGAAAAGAAAGAACCAACAACCACTGATCGTAAAGGAAAAGAAGTTATGGAAGGGTAATTTATCTTTAACATTTCACAGAAAAATGGATTCCCCAGATTGGACAAAACAACAATCACAAGGTCAGATGATGAAAGATTGTAGATTAGTTTTTGCATTGTTTTTGGGCTGGCAAACCATTTCTTTTCTTTCTTATTAGCTTTTTCATATTTCCTTAGTGTTGTTTTAGAGTTGTCTGCTTAGTAATCTTTGTATTTGAAAAAAAAAAAAAAAAAAAAACTTTTGTCAGTATTGTATTAGCCTTAGTAAAGTTTTTGAGTCTGTATATCCTGATTGTACAATTTTCAGTAGATTCCATAGTGTTGTAGAATTTTGTTCTGGGTGTGTATTAGAGTTGTAATAGTTGTCTTCCCATTACAGTAAATGTGTGCTAGTTTTGTATAATCTTTTTTGTTAGTGGGCTTCTTAGTGTCTCTTTTAGGCCCAATCGTATATTAGGTGAAATCCCAGCTGCTCTCAGTGACTTAACATAAATGGCTAGAAATATATCACTTCTAGCGTGGAATTGTAGAGGGATTAATCAGGACACTACAATACAACATCTGCGGGGATTAGTAGATTCTCATAGACCAGATATGGTATTTATTTCAGAAACTATAGCATCAGAACATCGAATGATCTCAGTTCAACGAACGTTAAGGTTCAATATCATCTTCACAGTTCCGAAAATTGGAAACAGAGGTGGTCTATGCTTACTATGGAAGAATGTTTTACAAGTTCGTATTTTACTACATTCTCAAAGTTACATACATGTACATGTTACACCACCAACACCGGCGCAACCTTGGATTTGTACTGGAATCTACGGTCCACCTCACCCAGACGCCAGATGGGATTTATGGAATAATTTTAAAGAAATATTCGAACCTATGAATCTACCGTGGATTTTAATCGGAGACTTCAATGACCTCACCATGCAAGATGAAAAAAAGGGAGTAAGACCAGTAACATTTTCTCAGACTCAGCCATTTCTCTATATGATTGACACCATGGGATTGAGAGATCTTGGCTTCCAAGGAGATCCATTTACATGGACAAATCATCAACAAGGCGAGGATCTTATCATGGAACATTTAGATAGAGCTATGGCTAATCAAAGATGGAGAACGACCAATCCTCATGTTGCAGTCACTCATCTCCCGCGCATCGCATCAGATCATGCTCCCATTTTACTCAGAACAAAGCACTTAATTTGGAGAAATGAGGGAAGCTACAAATTCGAACACATATGGCTATCCCACTCCGATATACATAACATTGTCAATGAGGCATGGAAAAATAAATCTGATGATGACGCGAAGACAAACCTCCAAATTAAACTCATAACTACAGCCCATATCCTAACACAATGGAACAAGACAACTTTTGGTCATCTTCCCACCATGATCAAAACGTCCATGGCACAAATACAATTCTCACAACACCAATGTTCGATACAGACAGGTACGGCTTTGACTATTTGGACACAACGGGAAAAAGAGCTTCGACAAGAATATTTAACATTACTACAAAATCATGCCACATATTGGAAACAAAGGTCAAGAATTCAATGGCTACAATCTTAAGAGTGGAGACAGAAACACATCTTTTTTCCATACTACAACAACAATACACCGAAGCTGCAACTCCATACAACAATTGCGAGATCAAAATAATAACTGGGTATTTGAACAAAGCCAGATTGTTGATTTATTGATATAACATTTCACAAACCAATATACGGCAGCCAGTACCAGATTGGATGATCACTTATTCTCCTCGATCACCCCGCGCTTAACAGCAAACCAGTGTACTTCCTTGACACGTGATGTTTCAGATGACGAAATCAAAGAAGAACTTTGGTCGATTGGCTCAGAAAAGGCTCCGGGACCTGATGGATATACAAGTAAGTTTTTTAAAGTTTTATAGAACACCACCAAACCACAACTTACCGCAATGGTCAAAGAATATTTTGACAACCTCAATCTACATCCTCTGATGAATCAAACAAACCTCACATTAATTCTAAAAGGAGACCATCCAACATCTGCATCACAATTTTGACATATCGCTCTGTGCAACGTTACCTACAAGATCATCGCCAAAATATTGGTAAATCGATTAAGACCTTTATTACCTTTCATCATAAGCCCATATCAAAGTGCCTTTGTACCTCAAAGATCCATCCAAGATAACATAGCGATAGCGGGTGAACTATTTCATTACATCAGAACTTCTCCCATAACCAAAAACCCAAAAATAGGAATTAAATTAGACATTCAGAAAGCTTACGATAATCTAGATTGGGGTTTTGTCAAAAAATCCTTCACACAATTCGGATTTCCAGAAAAATTCATAGAATACATCATGATATGTATTTCAACAGTGACGTACTCCATTAACGTCAATGGCACACCACATGGATATATTTACCATTCGCGAGGAATCTAACAAGGTGACCCCTTATCATCATATATTTTTATCATATGTGCGGAAATTCTATCAACAAACCTGGCACATCTGGAAAACCGAAACAATATTCAAGGCCTGAGCATTTCTAAAAAAGAACCTCCGATTCTACACCTAATGTATGCGGATGACTTATTAATAACATTTAAAGCATCGAATCAAAATTGTGTTCAACTAAAACAACTACTCGATGCTTACTCCATCTCAGTCGGTCAGCACATCAACACCAGCAAATCCGCAATTATCCATCATCCTCGTCTTGATCCAGCCACCATTGAAGAAATCCAATATTTTTTCGACATGCCAGCTACACCAACACCACCTATGTACTTAGGAGTACAATTCAAAAGTGGGAGATCATCAGCACATATTTCTCGTCCACTTCTACAAAGAATGGCCCGAAAAGCAAAAGGATGGAAAACGAAACGCCTCAACCAAAAAGGAAGGTTAGTACTCATTAAAACTTCTCTTCTCCCCACTGCTAATCATATTATGTAGACAAATCTTCTACCAGCGCATGTACACAAGGAAGTTGACAAGATCACTAGGAATTTCTTTTGGGGCCATGATGCGTCGGTCAAAAAATTACACCCTATTGGGTGGGATAAACTGACTCGATCCATACCGGAAGGGGGACTAGGAATTAGGAAAAGTCTAGATCACAATAAAGCACCTCTACTTAAAAGAGCCTGGAAAATTCATGATCAGCCGGACTCGATTTATTCGTCTATGTGTAGAGAAAAATATTTCCATAATGAACCTTTTCTTCAATCCAATCAACCTCCCCCTCCGTCGGCCAGTCCCCTTTGGAAACAACTCACTTCCGTGCTATCCTGCATCACACCTCATGTTTTTCACCAAATTGGCAATGGACTTTCCACCCCAACGACCTCCAATTGGATCCCGGATCACCCTCCCCTAGGCCACAACCAATGTCAAAACTTTCCAAAAGTATATAATCTCATTGATCCAATTACAAATTCATGGATCCATAACCGTTTGGCACAACTTCCGCAATCAGCTATGCATAAGATTATTAATATTCACCTCCCACAAGATGGACCACCTGATAAAATTATATGGCCATTCAACAAAAGTGGAAAATATTCAGTAAGTTCAGGATACCGTCTGCTAACTCATCATTACCCAAATACCACATATGCATATCAGCTACAACCCTCCACTCACATCTGGACACTAATATGCCCCCAAAAAATACATCTTTTCTTGTGGAAAGCTATAAATGAAGGATTACCTACCTTCACCTTACTTCACAAAATCCATCTCACCCCCTCAGATCTATGTCCTAGATGTAATTTATCTCCAGAAATAGCGGAGCACATTCTCCTTACCTGCCGATATGCTAAAGAAGTTTGGGATCTTCTATTTAATCATCATGAAGCAGAACCGTTATTTCAGCACCAAAGACCCCAACCATTAACACCATCAACTACCATAAACCAACTTCTCTTGACCAAACAATCCACAATGGCCACAACATCCTTCTGCTTCATCTTATAGACTCTTTGGCTAGCACGAAATGACCTGATCTACAGAAGAAATCACAAACCACCCACTGATACACTCAAACTGGCAAATCTCCTGCATCAAGAATTCCCCTGGGAGAATTCATTACAACTTATACCTATTTCTAACATGAATCCAACGCTAAGGGACTGTTCACAAATAAGGGCGACTCAAACAATTCAAGTTGGATGGAAACCACCAGAATAATATTGGATAAAAATCAACACCGACGGAGCAGCACGTGGACATCCGGGACCAGAAGGTGGAGAGTTTATATGCTGAGACTCGAAAACTACAGTAATTGTTGCAATGTCACAACATCTAGGGATCACCACAACGCTGATCGCTGAAACCTGGGCTTTACTCATGGCTTTACGATCGGTTCCACTTTACCAATGAACTAAAATATATATAGAATCAGATTCTCAAACATTAGTTCATTTCATCAAGGAGCGATCGGAACCTCCATGGTACCTGAAAAAAATGATTTCTAAAATCAGGATAAGACTAGAAGCAATCCCCCAATACAAAATTCAACACAACTACATGGAAGCTAATCAGGCAGCAGACGCCCTCGCCAATCATGCAGCAAATAACAACCAAAAGGGATTATTTCAGACTAGTATATGGGACACACTATTCCCAATTTTTTGAATCAATTTGTAACAAATGACACCAGGGGAATTTCATTCCCCCGTGTAATTCCGTTTTAGTCTTTTTTTTAATATAAATATGCTTTAAAAAAAAAAGTCCCCTGTAAAGGATACAGGTGCGTGAAAGCCTACTTTTGCTTGAGTTCTGATCCAACTTATTATTTTTTAGGAAAACGTGACCGCGGAGCAACCTACCTTGTATATTACGTTTTTGTTCCCAAAAGCTACTTCGCCTTTATTTTAAGGTGCTTAACCAAATGTTTTATTGATTTCTTTAAGGATCAGACTTTTGTTTCTTTTTAATAATTTCTTAGCATTTACTTTGGGGACCGACCTGCATGTCACAGATTAATTTTGGGGAAAAATATGGTTTGGTCCTTTTCAAAGTGGTCTCATGTCTATTTGGTCATTTCAGAAATCATCTTTTCCATTTGGTCCATAATTATTAAAATATCTAAAGTACCCCTTTTCTCTCTTATTTTTTCCTCTTACGTGAATGGTTTCTTTCTTTTGTTTATTTTCTCTACTAATTTCTCTCTCATTCTTACCTTAATATTTAAAAGTTTAAAAATTAAATATCTCTCAAATTATATGTCAAAAATTAATAAATTTTATATATTCGGAAAGCCCTCGACGATAGCTTTCCAACGAGTACCATTGTCGCTATGTTTTAGAGCTTTTAATTTTTTTCGGTATAATAGTAGTTTATTCCGAGAATGAAAAAAACAGATTTCATTTGAAGATGAAGATGTTGATGTTTTTATATGGACTTCATTCCAGAAATGAAGTCTGTTTTTTTAGGCTTTTTATATGGACTTCATTTCTGGAATGAAGTCTGTATTTTTCATGTTTTTATATGGACTTCATTCCAGAAATGAAGTCTGTTTGTATATTTTTTATATGGACTTCATTTTTGGAATGAAGTCTGTTTTTTTTAGGTTTTTATATAGACTTCATTCCAGAAATGAAGTTTGTTTGTATATGTTTTGTATGGACTTCATTTCTGGAATGAAGTCTGTTTTTTTCATGTTTTTATATGGCCTTCATTCCAGAAATGAAGTCTGTTTGTATATGTTTTATATGGACTTCATTTCTGGAATGAAGGCTGTTTTTTTAGAATGAACTCGTATAATAGTTCATTTTATAGCTAAAAATAAGGCAAAGATTAAAAGCTCCGAAACATAGCGACAATGGTACTCGTTGGAAAGCTATCGTCGATGGTTTCCAAATATATATAATTTATTATTTTTAGACATATGGTACAAAAGATATTTAAGTTTTAAGTTTTATTTATTTTTATTAAGAGAGAGAAAAAAACAAAGGACTGTGACATCACCTTTGTTTATGGGTGAAAACTATTCCTGCCGATTTTGGTAATTTGGGGTGTGGATGAGGAATGAATCTAAACCTTAAACAAATGCACTGCGCGGTGAGTGCTTGTAGATTCGAGAGATCAATCTGTGCAAGTCCGGCATAAACCAAGAAATGGCCATTCCAGACTTGTTTCGGTCACAAAGTGAAGGAGATGGGGTTGATCTTAGGGAGGGAAGCGAAGAAGGTGTTGAGATTGTGAAGGTGTTGGATATATATGACTTGTATCAGAAAGCTTAACTATCTTGCAGGATGTAAGCTATCAGTTCCGGTGTTTAAATACGATTGTATCAACACTTGCCTCTATTATCTCGTCTTGTTCTGTCTTGTTTGAAAAATAGGGCGGAGAACCTATTTATACAAGTCTTTTTAGCCTAACCTCTGTATCTCGTGGGAAGTGGAGAAAGTGGATTGATGGAGTAGTGGAGTAGTGTGTTGGTGTCACATGACCAGGCTTGCCCACTTCTCCCATCATCACTAACCGTCCATGACTTCCTGACACGTTCTTGTGATGGTGCGTTGTGCGCTGCACGCTGTAAACTGCCAGACCAATACCCCAGTATGTATCCCCCAGTTTGTGACATGATTGATGTCTTGAACGTGTGGATCGTGGGACCCACATAAAGTAGCATGTAATTCTACGTTATTTAGGAAATTGATACTTGTGAAGTATCGTGTGTATACTATGCAGGTACTGCATCGAAGCATGTATGAAGCATCACTGTTTGAGAGTCTAAAAATAACCTCATGACAAGCTTACTTCATGTGATGGTTTGGAGGTTGTGCAAACGAGTCCTCCCTTGGTCGACCACATAGTGTGATAGAGTGACGGATGGTGGTCACCATGACTCCGCACTGACCAATTAACTCCTGACCAGGGCTGTGTAACTAAGCAAGTGAAGTTGGACGGACGAGATGATCTTTGAGACACTCATCTGCGACTGTTGATGGAATTAGGGTTTATGGAAAAAGTGCTCAAACACCACTTTCCAGCTTGGTCGAATCCAAGCTTGGGACATGGTTTTGGTATGGTTGGTCGGTCATGTATGCTGACGGCATGCCGGTACACATGTTCATACCTCACTGTCCTACGGAAGTGTGATATGGGCCACTCAATTTATCCGGAGAAGTTGAGTGGTCGAGATCAATTTGCGACAGTAAACTGGTGTCGCAAAAGCCGCACACCGTACCAACTTCGGGCGCGCGTTCCAAGATGACCAGGCTTGGTCGGTCTTGGCCGATTTCTCTAACGTGTAGGTGGTAGGCTGGTGTTCACGCCTACGCCTTACCGTCCCACGAAAACATGATCTATGCCACTCAATTAGTCCGGAGAAATCGAGCGATTGAGATTAGTTTGCAATTTGGAAGGAGCGACCATGCATGTTGGAGGCGCGCGAACCGAGTAGAAAAAGAGAGTTCGGTCTTGACTGATTGGGTATAGAGATAGATGGGCCTGCAGTGATCGTGTTGATACTTACCGGACCTGCTTAGCATATTCCTGGACCATTCGTCCGATCAGGAGAAGATGGACGCTTATGATCGCGACATAAACCCTAATCAGGGTATTGCCGGCCGTGTGTTGTACCTAGTTTGGAGCGCACGAAATAGGATGACCAACTATAGTTGGTCCTGACCGATTGGTCAGGTATGTAGGCGGGCCCACGGTGATTGTGTTGACAGGCTCCGTTCCCTTTGAATCTACATATGCACCCTCCATCTATACATGCGAAGATGGATGGTTGAGACTGTTTTGCGACACATGTAATGTGCCGCAAACCCTAATTTAGGATTTTCCGTCCATAATGCTATGACGTTTTGGAAACCTAGGCCAACCTTTTGGAGAGGCCGACCATACAGGGTCCGCATTGGTTCGGCAACAGATATTCCATACCTGTTTGGGGGTTATGGAATCGATCTGGGCCATCCAATCATGCTGGTGGAGTTTGATGGTCATGATCATATCCAGACTGATACGGTCAGTCCGGATGCTCAATCGGGCTAGTATAACACACCGAGAGTGGCTCAATCTAGCTAGTATAACACACCTAGAGTTGCAGCATGTACGGGTATTTCGTACATGCTTTCATGATAATGCTTGGAGATTCGTGTTGCTCTGCTGAGAGCAACACTCAGTCATCATGCCGCACTGATAATGAGCACATGAAATACAAGGCTGATTGTGCATTAATTAATAATGCTGTAAATTCACAGGGTATATGGGATTGTTTCTACATGCTCCAACCTGGATGAATTTCGTATATTTTATTCACAGAATGGGATTGTTGCCACATGCTCCATTCTAGGTGAATTAATAAAGTGAAAGAGTATCCATCACTTATTAATGGCCTTATCTTTTACAAGATGTTAACGCATAATTTTTTGGCTTTTACAATTTTAGCCTTAAATGAAAATCCACCATCAACATTAAGTCCCCTGCCTAGCGCATAATGGTTACGCTATTGTGGGGTAGGCATATGATGGTGACAGTTAAAGATAAAACTTATGAGACAAAGTTAGATGTTACCAGGAGAGACGGGTCATCTTGTCCTTCGAGCATGTCACGTTCAAGAGACGTCCAAGCGAGCGTTCCCCTAGCATGATGTCGGTCTTGCCTGCTTCGATGGACTGTTATGCCTATTTCGTTCATGGGGATACTGCGCCTTCTTGATCGAACGTAGGCTTGATGTTCCTGTTTCGGTTAAACATGGGTACACTGCGTGCCACGTTCCTGCTTTGCTCAGGGCCGGTTGTGCCTGCTTTGACCAATATGGGGCTGGTTGTGCCTGTTCAAGTGGGACTCGCCGCATATCTGCTTTGCTTGAGGCCGGCTGTGTTTACTTCGACCTATACGGGGCTGGTATCAAGTGGGACCCGCCGTGTGCCTGACTGAACGTCGACCATTTGTTTCGAATGAAAACCATCCCTGCTGTGTGCGCCTATTTTATTCGAATACCAGCCTTGTGACTTTGATCAATTCTAGACTTGAAACTTGAGCAATACCGGAATTGTGACTTGATCAACTCCGGACTTGAAACTTGGGAAATACCGGACTTGTGACTTGATCAACACCAGACTTGGAACTTGAGCAATACCGGACTTGTGACTTGATCAACTCCGGACTTGAAACTTGGGCAATACCGGACTTGTGACTTTATCAACTCCGGACTCGAAACTTGGGCAATACCGAACTTAAAATTTGAGCAATACCAGACTTGAAACTTGATCAATACCGGTGTTTGGACCTAATACCAGCCTTGTGTACTCCAACGTGAATGTGTGTTCTATCGTGTGTGACTACACATCTCAAGCGTTTTTATACAAGTACTGACTTCTGTCTTTTATTGTATAATGAAGAAAAGAACTCCTGTTGAGATGTCTTCTGGGGATAATGCTGGTGCCAAGTCAGGAGGATGGATGAGACGTATGTTGAGCAATGAGTACATCAAAGATAACTTGACCAGAGCGCAGAATATTGATGTAACTTGAGTGTTGAAACGGCTCGAGAGGATGTTAAAGTGGCTTCTGGTGCGAACATTGAAGTGGATCCTGGAGAGAGTGTTAAAGAAGGATTCTGAAGCGAACGTGGGTCCCTAAGAGAGCGTTGAGGCGACTTTTGAATAGACCATTGAAGCATCTTCTGCTGGAGGGTGCGTTGAAGTGGATTCCTCATTAGTTCGATTTACCCTTGCGAATTCCATGCTTCTTGACTGACCATATCTCTCGTGTTGAATAAGTCCTTGACTGACGGTGAAGGAACTTCATGTTGGGCCTCAGTCCCCAAGCGTGGTTTACATGGTTTGTTCGTAGTGGTTTTTGTCGAGCCAGATATGGAATATCTTGGACGTTATTTCATCATTATGGGAGTCGTCCATGTGGTACTGGAGTTGGAGTTGGCGGACGCGCATGATGTTTTATCTCGGTGGTTTTCCTCTTGATGCTTCAGGGAAATGCTTACAGAAGGCTGAAGGTTGTATCACCTGTTGGTGAGATATATGCCCCTACGAACATTATGAGGCTCTTCATTACTGGCAGGCCTGGTTCTTTCTATCAGGGAATATGTTGTTGTAAATGAGCGTTCAACAGCTCCAGAGGATGACCAAAAGCGCAGATTCTCCAACATAGCATAATAGACATGTACCACCGGGATCTTGTTCGACCACTATCTGATAGAGTGACTCGCCCGGATATTGCTAGATATTACGCGTGGACATCGTTATCTTCTTGAGGCTTCTCTCTTGAGGTATCGGCTCCAGTGGAAGATTGCCGTCATAGAACGTTGATACATTACGCCGACATTCTTTAAACCAAAAGGCATAACAGTATAGTAAAAATTGCTATGATGAGTTCGAAAGGTTGTCTTACTTGCGTCATGCTCATACATCCTTATATGATTATAGCCGTTGTAACCATCCATGAAGGAGAACATGCCGTGTCCGCTGGTGGCGTCTACTAACATGTCGATGTTAGGCAGAGGAAAGTCGTCCTTGGGGAAGCATTCGTTCAAGTCTCTGGAATCCATGCGACACCTGATCTCGCGCCTGAATTGCCTCGGAGATCGTTTGACAAGTTTGGATCGGAGATTGTATGAATGATTACACATGGTCAAGCTGATGGAGATAGGCCTAGGAGTTTCCTCATCATCGAGCTCATTATTTGTGGAGTTGGTACCATCTTGCAGCTGTCGTGGAGCGTCTATCACTTCCTCTTGTGGATCGTCATTGTTGTAGCATTATGTTGGGCGGAGAGAACAATTGAGACGTCTTGTCAGCAAGGATACATCATGTGGCCTAGCCTTCGATGATGCAAGTCGGTCCTCCTCCTGGATTGACGCCCACGTGGGGAATGGGGTGCAATGGACTTTGTCTGATCCTTCCCGCGAATCTTCCCCCTGTTTGAACAGTTCCACTCCACATATTCGTGCGTAAGGAGATAATATTGCAGGAATACGAATGACTTCTTTATTCAGTATAGTCTTCAAGCATTGGTGATACGTTGAAGGGGCGATCCCGTATGTGTTGGTCTGATTTCCTTCAAAGTATGCCATTGTGGTAGGATGCCATACGATTTTTCCTAAGCGAACCTTGGCCGTCCTTAGAGTCTTGAGAGTAATCACATTCGAATACGCTCTTGTGTCGACGAGTACCCTCTTGAACTCTGAATCGTTGATGTGTGCCGTAACATGTAGGGGCCGGTTGTGACCTTCTTCTAGTTGATTGCAGCAAAACATCTCTGCTCGCCGATTCTTCGAGAGGTGTGAAAGTTCGCATTAAATTTCCACTAGAGAAACCGCTTCCTGATCCACCGGTCTCTGGCTCATAGTGAGACTATTGACTTGAGGAGGATCGTTGTGAGGATCAGTCCCTAGTGTAGGAATCTCCATGATAGGACTGTTCATATCTGATGTCGCTTCTTTGATCAGGTCCATGCAGGTCTGCGTCGTACCTTCTCCGGGTGCGTTGAGTGCATTCCTCGTTGGATCCAAGGGATGTCGTGGTTCTTGTGGAAATTGATCAGTTAATGTCTTAAGAAAAGTGAGTACCGCTTTCTGAGTTGCGGCCATATCCGTTTGGGTCTTAGCCAGAACTTATTGTTTCTCCATCAAGTCTGCAATGGTAGTGGGAGGTGGTCCTCCTCTTTCCCCCCCGGCTCCTTGTCCTGATAAAGGAGTGAAAGTTGTTGCTCTGGTGACCACCGGAGGCGTTACACTTGAGTAGATGCCGGGATTAACGGATTCTCTGGCTCTAGTGACGGGAGGTGTTACACTTACTGGAATATTTCCTGCTACGCTAGCGCTGATGGTGGAAATGACGGCTCCACGAGATATATTGACCACGGTAGATCCACTGACAGGTACATCGACACCGGGAGTGTTATCCACACTTGTTCTATCAGAATTGATTGGTGATCTAGACCTGAGTTTCACCATCTTGAAATGAATTGTTGATTGAATTGGTTCTAAGATCTACCCTTTTGAAATTGATAAAATCGAATCGGATTTCGAAGAAATTGACTTTACAACTGAGAGATTAATCTCCCACTGTGGTCGCCAATTGTTTATGGGTGAAAACTATTCCCGCTGATTTTGGTAATTTGGGGTGTGTATGAGGAATGAATCTAAACTTAAAAAAAATGCACTGCGCAGTGAGTGCTTATAGATTCGATAGATCAATCTGTGCAAGTCCGGCCTAAACCAAGAAATGGCCGTTCCAGACTTGTTTCGGTCACAAAGTGAAGGAGATGGTAGGGAGGGAAGCGAAGAAGGTGTTGAGATTGTGAAGGTGTTGGCTATGTATGACTTGTATCAGAAAGCTGAACTGGTTTGCAGGATGTAAGCTATCAGTTCCGGTGTTTGAATACGATTATATCAACACTTGCCTCTGTTATCTCGTCTTGTTCTGTCTTGTTTTTAAAAATAGGGCGGAGAACCTATTTATACAAGTCTTTTTAGCCTAACCTTCGTATCTGGTGGGAAGTGGAGAAAGTGGAGTGATGGAGTATTATGTTGGTGTCACACGACCAGGCTTGCCCACTTCTCCCATCATCACTAACCGTCTATGACTTCCTGACACGTTCTTGTGATGGCGCGTTGTGCGCTGCACGCTGTAAACCGCCAGACCAATACCCCAGTATGTATCCCCCAGTTTGTGACATGATTGATGTCTTGAACTTGTGGATCGTGGGACCCACAGAAAGTAGCATGTAATGCTACGTTATTTAGGAAATTGATACTTGTGAAGTATCGTGTGTATACTATGCAGGTACTGCATCGAGTATATTCAACATGTATGAAGCATCGCTATTTGAGAGTCTCAAAATAACCTCATGTCCAGCTTACTTCATGAGATGGTTTGGAGGTTGCGCAAACAAGTCCTCCCTTGGTCGACCACATAGTGTGGTAGAGTGACGTATGGTGGTCACCATGACTCTGCACTGACCAATTAACTCCTGACCAGGTCTGTGTAACTAAGCCGGTGAAGTTGGACGGACGAGATGATCTTTGAGACACTCATCTGCGACCGTTGATGGAATTACGGTTTATGGAAAAAGTGCGCAAACACCACTTTCCAGCTTGGTCGAATCCAAGCTTGGGACATGGTTTTGGTATGGTCGGTCGGTCATGTATGCTGACGGCATGCCGGTACACATGTTCATACCTCACTGTCCCATAGAAGTGTGATCAGGGCCACTCAATTTATCCGGCGAAGTTGAGTGGTCGAGATCAATTTGCGACAGTAAACTAGTGTCGCAAAAGCCGCACACCGTACCAACTTCGGGCGCGCGTTCCAAGATGACCAGGCTTGGTCGGTCTTGGACGATTGCTCTAACGTGTAGGTAGTAGGCTGGTGTTCACGCCTACGCCTTACCGTCCCACGAAAACATGATCTAAGCCACTCAATTCGTCCGGAGAAATCGAGCGGTTGATATTAGTTTGCAATTTGGAAGGAGCGACCATGCATGTTGGAGGCGCGCGAACCGAGGAGAAAAGAGAGTTAGGTCTTGGCCAATTGGGTATAGAGATAGGTGGGACCGCAGTGATCGTGTTGATACTTACCGGACCTGCTTATCATATTCCTGGACCCTTCGTCCGATCAGGAGAAGATGGACGCTTATGATCGCGACATAAACCCTAATCAGGGTATTGCCGACCGTGTGTTGTACCTAGTTTGGAGCGCACGAACTAGAATGACCAACTATAGTTGGTCTTGACCAATCGGTCAGGTATGTAGGCGGGCCCACGGTGATTGTGTTGACATGCCCCGTGCCTTTTGAATCTACATCTGCACCCTTCATCTATACCTGCGAAGATGGATGGTTGAGACTGTTTTGCGACACATGTAATGTGCCGCAAACCCTAATTTAGGGTTTTCCGTCCATACTGCTATGGTTTGGACGTTTTGGAAAGCTAGGCCAACCTTTTGGGGAGGCCGACTATGCGGGGTCCGCATTGGTTCGGCAGTGGATATTCCATACCTGCTTGGGGGTTATGGAATCGATCTGGGCCATCCAATCATGCTGGTGGAGTTTGATGGTCATGATCATATCCAGACTGATACGGTCAGTCCGGATGCTCAATCGGGCTAGTATAACACACCGAGAGTGGCTCAATCGGGCTAGTATAACACACCGAGAGTTGCAGCATGTATGGGTATTTCGTACATGCTTTCATTATAATGCTTGGAGATTTGTGTTGCTCTGCTGAGAGCAACACTCAGTCGTCATGCCGCACTGATAATGAGTACAGGAAATACAAGGCTGATTGCGCATTAATTAATAATGTCAAATTCACGGGGGGTATATGGGATTGTTGCTACATGCTCCAACCTGGATGAATTTCGTGTATTTTATTCACAGAATGGGATTGTTGCCACATGCTCCATTTTAGGTGAATTAAAAAAGTGAAGGAGTATCCATCACTTATTAATGGCCTTATCTTTTACAAGATGTTAGCGCATAATTTTTTGGCTTTTACAATTTTAGCCTTAAATGAAAATCCACCATCAACAACCTTAGGACCAAACCATTATTTTCCAGGACCAAACAATAATATAAGGGTATTTTTTCCACTACAAGATGACATTTACACCATCCATGACATCACCCTAGGACCAAACTATAATTTTTAGGACCAAGTGATAATTTATATTACCAAATAGGATCAAACAGACAATTGACTAGGTCAATTGGACTAGACTCTCTCTAATATATTATTTCTAGGATCATATGGTATTTCCTACTTAATTTTGTTTTGAATATTTTATTAAATTGTCAAATAAAATTTATTTTATTTTATTTTTTTGATTATCGTGCATGTGCTCCATACAATAACCTAATTTCCATTTGTTGGCTTGATGGTTTGAATGTGTAAAGTGGTCCATGAGTAAGCCACACTTTGGATTTTTAGGGCGGTCGATCTAGAATTTGAAGTGACGGTGTTACAAATATATAAGTTTAATAACAATTAAACTAGTGAATTGAAAACTATAATTTAAATTGGATTACTTCTTCATCATCCTAATCGATTTTTTCTCAGATAATTCCCTTCTTGATATTTGACGACTTAATTCTCATTTAACTTCTTTGCTCTCCATGGACATCACTATCTCCTTGTACATCCAACAAATTCAGTCATTTGGTAGTGTTTGTGTCTTGTCAGCCTCTCCAGTTGGTGAATATTCATTTTGTCTTGGGTTCACATTTAAAAGGTATTTGGATTTTTTTTTGTTTTTGACATTGTTCCCTGCCTTTTCGAGTCTGTAAATTGTGTATTATCCAATAATTCAATTGGATAACTTACCAAGCCTTCATGAGAAGCACTCCTCTTATTTTCAGCGTATATAGCGACAATTTTTTTCACATATTCCCTCACTTTTTTTTTTATTGTGCCAAATCCATTTTGTAAGGCCTATTCCTATGCACATGCCAAAACATGATATTTGGCATATATGCACCCACTATGGGTATGCCAAACTGCCAAACTCATATGCCAATATGTTATTTCTGGCATATAGGCATACACGACAGATTTTCCAACGAGCGATAGAGTCTCGGTCGCTCGATGGTCAATTAATCTCTCGATGGTCTTCAAAACGCCAGCGACAGTCAAGATGTCGCTTGATTCTATGATAGTCGCTTATCAGATCTTCATCCAACGGCTACCATTTCCCCCTATAAATACCTGATTTCAATCCAATTTTAACTCACACCATAATTTCTAAATCTCTCTAGAATTTTTCAATCTCCAATTCTTTTCTGATCTTCTAATTCCTCATAGATCATGGCTGATATCATAGCAAACCAACATGTTGCGGAAAATCAAAGAGTTCAAATTAGGAGGAGAGTACCAAAATTTACAATGGCGGAAGATGAATGTATTTGAAGAAGTTATGTTCATTGTATTGAGACTTTATTCGCATAAGAATCTCGTCAAGTTATTCTTGGGATAAGGTTTTGAGGAAACAATGAACCCCAACCATCGTGATGTTACAGGGTTAAGTAATCGCTATACTATAATCAGTCGTGATGTTACTAAGTATCTTGTTTTACTTCAGCAAGAAGGTCCAAATCTAAGGAGTGGTGAAACATATTTAAAACTTAAACAAAGGTGTCGTGCGGAATATCGCCGCATCTACGAACAAGACTTCGAATATGGAAGTTGTTTCGAGATTTTAAGTTGCTTGCCCAAATATTGTCCAATATATATGTGGTAAAAAGTTATTTGTCAAGTCCTAAAAGTTTTAATATTTTAACTCTAATTAAAATTCAACATTGGATTACGAATAAAATTAAGCTTAATTTTCAACAATACTCAAATTTTCAAATTCAAATTTCAAAATTCAAAATTTAAATTCAAATTTCTTAATAGTAATTTTTACAAGACATAAAAACTAGACAATATAAGTTCCAAAATAAATATAACTAGACTTTAAAAATAAAAATTTGGGACAATGTTCTTCATCTTGTTAATCTTCTTCATTTCACCAAATTTCCAATCAATGCGCTCATGAACGGAGTCTCCTTTATTTATCTTCTTCTTTGGCTTCAAATTTGTTATTCCTTGATTTTCCTTGCCTTTAACCTTTCTTTGCCTTCTCTTAGTTGCGGTTTTGACTTGGTTGATATCCAAAACTTGGAGACTTCTTTGCTTCTTACTTATTATTTTAAATCTATCACATATCTTCTCAACGGCACCTTCTAGCACTACTCCAGAAAAATCAAGTTTCGCTGCCGATCAAGTTGGGTTAATTGTGATATTTGGAAAAAATATAAGAATTTAGATTGAGAAATAGAGAATAGATTGAGAAGAAGAGATGAAGAACTATCCGTTGGAGCTAGAGTTAATAGCGATGGCGATATTGTTATTATCTCCAGCGATAATGTTATTATCTCCAACGATATTGTGAATATCGCTCGTTAGAAAGTCTGTCTCTTATTGGTTTTCCCATAGTGGCTCAGATGGTTTGGCATGCCAAACACCATTTTTTTGGCATGTGCATATGAATATGCCTAATGATGTGATGTCTCTGCCATGTTCATTTCTATAAATATTCTATGATTTCGTTCCCAGAAAATTGCCATGTTTCTCCAGAACTAACGCTCCATTCACAACTATGCAAATATAAGTTTTTGTGAGATTAGTATCTCACTGGTAACAAAATTCCTCTCTATTTTGAACTAAAATGACACAATTTGAGTCTTAAAAAAAGAAAATAAATAAATTGAAAACTCGATTGATTGGAATAATTTTCGTTAGTGACGATCTAATTTATTTTTTTAGAGAAAAATCATAATGGCTAGATTTTTCAACAAAAATCCCGTCGAGGTCCAACGACTCGGAAGATAGAGCCGCTAATGTAAAATAAAGTGTTATAGCACTACTCGGAAAAACTCGCATGCGTTGCTATCTCAAGCATGTTTGTCAATCTTAGTAATCAAAACTATAAAGTCTTGATTTCTAGTCTACTATAGCTAAGGTCTCGAACTAGGATATAATGTGTAGTTGAGCTCGAGAACTCCATGGCGATCATCATACAAGATGAAGGACTACTCAAGGAACCAGTGGATCTTCATCGACTAAAAGGTATATGGAGACTTAAACTTATCTATCACTCAAAAGTCTATCTACTCTATCTCCTATCTTGAGACAAAAGTCGTTTTACTATATAGATTAAGAATATGCACATGTGACATTTAGAGCTGAGTATATCTCGCTTATCTATTTATCGAAATGGGTGTTGGTAAATCTTTCGCTTTAGCCAAGTACATCTTTGCCTAGAGACGAAAGTCATGTTATGTTTCAATCACTTTGGAAATCGCTTTGACGAAAAATAGTTTGTGAATAACAACTATATAACGTCCTCTGAGAATGTTTCAATGATTGAAATGAGAGTTTAAACTATATAACCATTGTGGGATATAAACATTATTGTGGCAACACATATATGTATAAGTCCATAATACTTGAACCGAAGTTTGCGAACTTTGTTGATCAAGTGGAACCGGAACGTGAGCAGCAACTCAGTCCGTGAACTCAGTCCACGAACCCAGTTCGCGAACTGGCATAAGTTCTCGAACCCGAGAATATCTGCTGAAGTTGAAGCTCAGGTGCAGTCCAGAACTGACGGAAGTTCTCATCCCGAGAAATTCTGCTGGAGTTTATTAACTTCAACCGGATAGCTTGAGTCCGCGAACTCAAGAGGTTATGTCTGAAAATGTTGTTCGTGAACTTATCTTAAATTACTAAGGAATGCTTTTGTAAAACGTGGCTTTATAGTTCATGAAATGATTCGAGTGAATCACATCGTTTTTGATTCAATTGTGTCTTGTGTAGTACATGAGATTTCATAGCAATTGAACAACTCTCTAACTAGTTCATTTGAGTCATTTGGACTAGTTATGGTGAAGAAGAATATGGTTGATATGAAAGTCATAATTTGGCTAACCATTTGGTTGACTAATATTGAACCAACCATTGTACATGTTTGGCTACGGTTACACAAACCCAAAACGTCAAGTACATGTGTGTATGGCAAGCTAAGTTTTCAATATAACGGTTGAGAGATATTCTAATCAGGTTTTCATCTAACAGTGAATATTGAATGCTTTTTCAGTAATCTAACATTAATTGCAAACCATGATTTAAAAGACTATAAAAGGGAGAACTCTAGCAACTGGGAAACCTAATCCCCACACATTCTGTGTGATACTAGTTTGCTAATCTAGAGTCGATTCTCCTTTAACCTTTGGTTTTCTTCTTCTAAAACCAGGTTAACGACTTAAAGACTTCATTGGGATTGTGAAGCTAGACCGATACTACTTTTCTTATAGTTGCGTGATCTGATCTTGCTGTTTCTATTGTACGAGTACAATTGTAATAATTGGCTTGAGATTTCTATCTCCAGTAGGCAAGATAAAAGTAGTCACAAACATCTTCGTCTCATTGTTTGTGATTCCTCAATAATCTTCTTCGCTCATTCGATTAAGTTTATTGTGAGGTGATTGATGAAACTGAGATGTTCTTCGGGAATATAAGTCTGGTTTTATCGATTGGTTCCTGTTCACCTTGATTTATCAAAAGACGGAACAAAACTTGTAGGTTTATTCGTGGGATATGAATTTATCTATTACCTATAGACTTTTCTATGTGAGACAAATTTGTTTATTAAAGTCATCGACTTTGGGTCGTAGCAACTCTTGGTTGTGGGCGAGATCAGCTAAGGGAATCAAGTGCGCAGTATCCTACTGGGATCAGAGACGTAGGAGCATAACTGTACCTTGGATCAGTGTGAGATTGGTTGGGGTTCAACTACAGTCCAGACCGAAGTTAATTTGGAGTATGCTAGTGTCTATATCTTCTTAATACATTGTATGTTTAATATAGACTAGGTCCTGGGGTTTTTCTGCATTTGCGGTTTCCTCGTTAACAAAATTCCGGTGACTGTGTTATTTCTATTCTGTATTATATTTTGTTATATAATTGAAATAATACAGGTTGTGCATTTTTCAATCGATTAGAATATCCGACCTTATTGGTTGTTGATTTAAATCGATTGACACTTGAATATTGGTCTTTGGTACCATCCAAGTTATCTCTCTTTGATTAGACTCGCGAATCATATTTGCTTGAGTAAATCAAATCGAGAGATTGAGATAATAACTCCTTGAGATATTTTCTATTGATTGAGTCTTGTTGATTCTCCAGAAAACAACTCGGAGTTGTCCATACAGATTGCTAATCGAAATATTGGGTGAGGTTGTTAGACCCCCGCTTTTTTCAATTGGTATCAGAGTAGGCAAACACGCTTAAGACCTAAAAAGTCTGTGTTTGTGGCGATCTGACTTTATGGACGAGTCTATCTCTAATAACGTACCAGTTCATGAATCACCAGATGATTTTCAAAGCTTGGATTCACCTGAGAAAACTTTCACATCTAGGTCAGTATTTAAACATTCTCTTAATGTAGAACCTGTTGAAGTCAGAGAAATATGCCTAGAAGAACAATTGAATGAACTTTCTGATGAAGGTGATTCAGATATTGATAGAGATGTTGATGAGGAAGTCTCAGAGTATATTAAGGTTTTGAATTCATTGGAAAAGAAGAAGATGACAACTTCTCATGTCACACCTCTTCTGACTCCTCTCTGTCGAGAAAACAAGAAATTGAGAAGATGTTACGCAGATGTTTATGTTTCAAATCGTTCTAACGAATCGATCCTCAAGGATTCTGAGGAAAACTTATATAGGAAGTCATTTGAATGTGATAATTTTTATCAAAAATATTTCTTGTTGGAAGATAAACTTGCAGAACAGCTAGCAAGCTTTGATGACAGAGAAAACGCTTATCTCGCTCGAGAAAAATGCCTTGAGGATGATTTATCTACTGCTCTTGTAAAATCAAGATGTTGGAAGATGACTTGAAAAAGTTCAATACTAGTTCAAGCAAATTAACCACTATGCTAGGAGCAAGTAAAAATCATCGTGATACACGAGCATTGGGCTATAGGGGAATAAATGCTCCAAGTACTAGCAAAGAGGTAAAATTTGTGAAGGCTAGTGATGCTTCTCAAAAAAAGGTTTCCACTAATGGGAAAATTTAAATACCTGCATCGGCAGTTAAGGTTCAAAAGAGCAAAGTATATCAACCTCCAAAGTTAGCACACACGGATCGAGGTAAGAACATTCCTTATGTTTGCCACTATTACGGAAATAAAGGTCACCTGGAAAGGAGATGTCGTTTCCGTATAAGGAATGAGAAACTTCATGATGTTCTTGTTTGGGCATCACAAGAATTTGTGAAACCAAGATCATATGTTAAGACTAATCCCCTTAATGTTACAGGTTGCAACTGTCCAACCTTTAGGCAAAGGAATCAGTGTTGTGATCAACCTAGATTTGCCTATAAATGTCATACGAAGCCTTTTCACAATCGTAATGGTTATCAAAAGGATAAATTCGTAAATACGAAGACACGATCTGATGCTCCCAATTGGAGAAAGACTAACTTGCAAAAGAATAGTCGATCCAATTCTCTCTCGAGAAATCTAGAAGAGAGTAATGAGAAGAAAGTTCCGTTTGTTCCTAAACTCACTCAGAAATGGATACCAAAGAAAGTCAATGATGTTTTGAGTGTGAAAAGGAATAATCTTCCAGAAAGTTCCATGACTATGGAGAAGGTTGTATCCATGATGTTGGAACTTAGCAAGTCTTTTGGAAATATGGAATTGGATGTGAAAGGTTCTAAAAGCGATCTCTTTTATGATAATCCAAAGGTCACTTGTGGTGAGCAAGACATTTTTCACCCCAACACAACTTGATTATGATGTAAGTGCATCCTCACCAAGGAATGCCCTGCTATGTATACGGTGAGGGAATCACGAGAATTGGGGCACACAGATTTTTCGGTAAGGCTGTAGAATTCGACTGGTCCATGTACTTATTTTGTGTTTTTGAGAAATCGACTGGTCCATTTACTTATTTTGTGTTTTTGTAGAATTCGAGAATTGTAACACAGATTTTGTGTTTTTATTTTCTTAGAGTACTTATAATGATCCATGTACCTTGCTTATCGTTCATTTCTACCTAACTTGATCTGTGTTTAAGTTTCTTAAATGTTTAGGTTTGAAAATAGTGTTTCGGGATGTTTGGACTTCATGGTACACATACCAAGTATGCATAACATCATTTAAAACCAAAATTCAGGGGCTTAAGTTCGCAAACCCCGTCTGCATACTGCTCCAGGATATGAAAATTCGTGTGCAAACCCGTAAGTTCGCGGACTTGCCTGCAGACGTCGATATTCGGTCAACTTGTTTTGGCCGTAACTTCTTCCTCCGAACTCGGAATGAACTCATTATTTTTGCACTGTCTTCCTCTTTAAATTCTATTCAAAATGGAGATGAGAAATCTTGAATTTGGATGAGTTAAGATTGGTATTTGTCATGTCTCTTGTTTTTGTGTATTTTGCTCCGTTTCATTGCACTTGTTCCACTTCTATTGAACTTGGGCACTTGGATTCTTGGAGTACTACTCTTCTAAGATAATTTGTAACTTGTATAAGAATGTTGTTGGAAAATATTTTTATACGCCTTTGGTAGCTATTATTGGTATAAATCCGGGCGAAAAATATTGATTCTACCCTCTAAGGACAAATCATCTTATATGTGCATTACGAGTTTGTCTTGGTGCCTAGGAAACTTCTTATGAGAATTTATTCTTGTTTTTGAGAAGGAATATTAGAGTTTGGAATAGCAATTATTGTGATTTCACATAGCTATGTCCAAAGTATTCATCTTCAATGCTTTTAGATTTATTCATTTAAATTCTAAACTTGTTTGGAAGATGATGGTTGCAGTATTAATCTTTATGGTTTTCTATATTGCAATATTTTGATGGGATACGTGTGTTTACGTCCGTGAACTTGATTGTCCCATATTTTGTCAAAAGTAAAGTCGTTCATGAATTGATATGCAAATATTGATAAAAGGATGAGTAGACCTTTGACAAACACAAAAGTTAAGCCTATATTGTCAATTGTTGATGTAAGATAGGTTAAAATATTTTGTGATTCAAGGATTATGTCTATTGTGTGTCATTGTGCAAATGGTGATGGAAACATAGAATGAATCCTTGTATTATCCACGGTATTGAGCTTTATTGATCCATATTATATATTATGTATTACCGTGAAGGCTCCATTGTGTGTCTTATGTTGAGCACGATACGACTAAGTCGGTTCCTTATTGGCATGGTTGGTTGTTCCATGAGATGCTATATGTTGAGAATTAAGAACTAAATTAATCAACTTGTGTGGTTATTTAGTTTGTATTCCATAAGTTTACTTATGTTGAGTACATTTACGGTTAAGGTTGTAATATTCTATGATAATCTTAGTCGGGGTTCCATAATCTCTGATGTTGAGCCCAAATGAACTAAATCAATCATCTAGTATGGTTATTTAGTTAGCACTACATAAGCTTTCATATGTTGAGCATGTTTGATTGGGTTGGTTATTTCATGATTAACTTAGTCATCGCTCCGTAAATTTTCTTATGTGAGTTTAAACAATTAAATTGATTACTTTTGTGATTAGTTTAATTGAGTAATCCGGATAGATTAATTATGGGTTTACTCGTGAGTAATCTAATCAATGTATTAAGTCTCCATAAGTTTTCTTGTGTTGAGCATATTTAGTCAAATTAATCTTGGTTCTCTTTGGTTATTTTGATTGAATATTTCTTGTTGGATTCCAAATTCATATTTGTATGCAATTTGTTGAGTCTAAAGAAATCCTTCTTTTCCCTTGAAATTAAGGTCGCTCTTGTTGTTCCTTAGGGAATGACATCTTATGGGGGAGAGTTCTTTTCAACTTGCGCTTAATTCCAAATCTTTGTGGGGAATGCGGCTGTGGAATTTTTAGGGGTTATCTTGTATATTTATAAACTCCTTGATGAATGCATTTAGCCTCGGCTTTATGATTGCATCTACACAAGATGATAGAACATTTACCTTTGGTCATGAAATGTCTCTTATGGAAATTTCATTAGGATCCCGTTCTTGTACCTTTGCCAATTTTATTGACAAAAAGGGGGAGAATTAATTGTAGTTCACACTATAAATACATATGGTTTTCGGATCATTATGTAAGGGGGAGTGGTTTCCATGTGAGATGGAGTATTGACTAAGGGGGAGTGAAGTATCACCATAGTATTGTTGTTGAAGTTGTGATACAATTGGACTTTGACGATGTGTAATAATACTATGACACTGTATAACAATGATTGAGAACCAATGCTTTTCTCATTGTTATAGCTACGGATTTTCAACAACGATGATGCTAAACTTACAACCTTTGGGATCATTGGACTACTTGGAAGTGACGAAGATTTCAAGTATTGTTGAAGATTAGGCATGTGGAATAGGAGCTACAAAGTTTATTTATATAATTTTTGTATTTCATATGTATTAATAGTTTTTCCACTAAAATTGACAAAGGGGGAGATTGTTAGAGCACTTCTCGGTCAAACCCGCATGCGTTGCTATCTCAAGCATGTTTGTCAATCTTAGTGATCAAAACTATAAAGTCTTGATTTCTAGTCTACTATAGATAAGGTCTCGGACTAGGATATAAAGTGTAGTTGAGCTCAAGAACTTCATGGCGATCATCATACAAGACGAAGGACTACTCAGGGAACCAGTGGATCTTCATCGACTAAAAGGTATGTGGAGACTTGAACTTATCTATCACTCAAAAGTCTATCTACTCTATCTCCTATCTTGAGACAAAAGTCGTTTTACTATATATACTAAGAATATGCACATGTGACATTTTGAGCTGAGTATATCTCGCTTATCTATTTATCGAAATGGGTGTTGGTAAAGCTTTCGCTTTAGCCAAGTTCATCTTTGCCTAGTGACGAAAGTCATGTTTTGTTTCAATCACTTTGGAAATCGCTCTGATGAAAAGTAGTTTATGAATAACAACTATATAACGTCCTCTAAGGATGTTTCAATGATTGAAATGAGAGTTTAGACTATATAACCATTGTGGGATATAAACATTGTTGTGGCAACACATATATGTATAAGTCCTTAACACTTGAACCGAAGTTTGCGAACTTTGTTGATCAAGTGGAACCGGAACGTGAGCAACAACTCGATCCATGAACCCATCCATGAACTCAAGCGTAAGTTCTCGAACCCGAGAATATCTACTGAAGTTGAAGCTCAGGTGCAGTCCGCGAACTGACGGAAGTTCTCATCCCGAGAAATTCTGCTGGAGTTTATTAACTTCAACCGGTTAGCTTGAGTCCGCAAACTCAGTCTGCGAACTCAAGAGGTTATGTCTGAAAACGTTGTTCGTGAACTTATCTTAAATTACTAAGGAATACTTTTGCAAACCGTGGCTTTATAGTTCATGAAATGATTCGAGTGAATCACATCGTTTTTGATTCAATTGTGTCTTGTGTAGTACATGAGATTTCATAGCAATTGAACAACTCTCTAACTAGTTCATTTGAGTCATTTGGACTAGTTATGGTGAAGGAAAATATGGTTGATATGAAAGTTATCATTTGGCTAACCATTTGGTTGACTAATATTGAACCAACCATTGTACACGTTTGGGTACGGTTATAGAAACCCAAAACGTCAAGTACATGTGTGTATGGCAAGCTAAGTTTTCAATCTAACGATTGAGAGATATTCTAATCAGGTTTTCATCTAGCGGTGAATATTGAATGCTTTGTCAGTAAGCTAACATTGATTGCAAACCCTGATTTGAAAGACTATAAAAGGGAGAACTCTAGCAACTGGGAAACCTAATCCCCACACATTTTGTGTGATACTAGTTTGCTAAGCTAGAGTCGATTCTCCTTTAACCTTTGGTTTTATTATTTTAAAACCAGGTTAACGACTTAAAGACTTTATTGGGATTGTGAAGCCAGACCGATACTACTTTTCTTGTAGTTGTGTGATCTGATATTGTTGTTTTTATCGTACGAGTACAATTATAATAATTCGCTTGAGATTTCTATCTCCGATAGGCAAGATAAAAGTAGCCACAAACATCTTCGTCTCATTGTTTGTGATTCCTCAATAATATTCTTCTATGCGTCGATTAAGTTTATTGTGAGGTAATTGATGAAACTGAGCTGTTCTTCGGGAATATAAGTCTGGTTTTATCAATTGGTTCCTGTTCACCTTGATTTATTAAAAGACAGAACAAAACTTGTAGGCTTATTCGTGGGAGACGAATTTATCTATTACCTGTAGACTTTTCTGTGTGAGATAGATTTGTTTATTAAAGGCTTCGACTATGGGTCGTAGCAACTCTTGGTTGTGGGTGAGATCATTTAAGGGAATCGAGTATGCAGTATCCTGCTGGGATCAGAGGCGTAGGAGCATAACTGTACCTTGGATCAGTGTGAGATTGGTTGGGGTTCAACTACAGTCCAGACCGAAATTAATTTGGAGTAGGCTAGTGTCTGTAGCGGCTTAATACAATGTATATTTAATCTGGACTAGGTCCCGAGGTTTTTATGCATTTGCGGTTTCCTCGTTAACAAAATTCTGGTGTCTGTGTTATTTCTATTCCGCATTATATTTTGTTATATAATTGAAATAATACAGGTTGTGCGTTGTTCAATCGATTAGAATATCCGACCTTATTGGTTGTTGATTTAAATCGATTGACACCTGGATATTGGTATTGGTACCATCCAAGTTATCTCTCTTTTATTAGACTCGCGAATCATATTTGCTTGAGTAAATCAAATCGAGAGATTGAGATAATAACTTCTTGAGATATTTTCTATTGATTGAGTCTTGTTGATTCTCTAGAAAACAACTCGGAGTTGTCCATACATACTGCTAATCGAAATATTGGGTGAGGTTGTTAGACCCCCGCTTTTTCATAAAGGGTCAAGATCAAGTGGGAGTGAGTGTAAAAAAAGGTCAAACAAATATTGAAACCGAATCTCCGCCACGAAAAGTAAATTTCTACACTAAGACCAGGAAGATACTTGGTTTCGGCGAGCTAAGCCTTGAGCAGTTAAATGTGTAAATGTGTAGTTATGGTAAGCCATGTCTTTGCTAACTACCGCAACCACAATCTAGCAAATTTTTTCATTGGAGTGGTTGCTTATCGGTTGTGGAAAATTTTGCTAACCAAGCAAACCATAGATAGATCCCGCTCGGCCAAGCACTATGGTGCCCCATTTCCTTTCCCAACCCCTCATATGTAAAGAAAAATCCTATTTGCCAACCACTATGGTCTTCCATATCCCTACTTGAATAGGGATATCCCTTCCATACTACTTAAAGTGGATCAGATCTGATCCACCTTGTATGGAAGGGAAATCACACGGAAACTCAGTCTCCGTTTTTAGCATAAACAGATATTGAGTATCTGTGACTTTTTTCACGGAAACTAAGTATCTGTTTTTGGTTTTTTAAGTTTTACCCAAAAACTTTCCCTTTTTACACTTTTTTTTTGTACTAAAACTTATTTTTTACCTATACTAACTCCTTTTTACCTATTATATCTTTTCTTTTACTATAAATTATATATTTTTACCTATACAAATATTTCAACGGGAAAAAAGAATGAAAAGAAAAACGGATACTGAGTTTCCGTTTGGCACTATTTACAAGGAAACTGAGTTTCCATGTCATGTAGAAAAGGAATAAAAGGGCACCATAGTGAGGCTTATTTGTGACCCATATCCCTTACTGTCACAGGTTTGCAACACCCAAATGCTACAACCAACTTGACAATGGCAACTATGCTCCACCGCACAATTTTAGCCAACTCGCACTTAGCCAATACTTCAACTTCTTGACTAATTCTCTATTCATCCCATACTAAATAGAGGTTCTGCTCACAAATCTTTCAAGCCTTCAATCAAATGCACACACTCCGCTTGATGCACAAACAATAAGCCAAAACCAAAGGGGAATATGCACCAACATAACTTTTCTTTAAATCAGGCCTTAGCCTTTTTATTTATTGCACACTTAGGGTTACAACTCTTCTTGTTCCGGATTACCCAATCCCTTCACAAGATCAGGCTTATATAGCCTTACAAAAGCTATGTACAACTAACGCCAAAGCGATTCTGATTTACTTTACATGTGGCAGTTAGCTAACTATGCCAACCTTTGCCAAACCGTTTACTAGCCAAACGGGACCTTCCTATCAGTTAGAAAGCATAAAGTAAACCCACTCTCGTGTAACCAACTCTAAACCGTCAAGGCCATGTGCCCTGCACATGTCATCCTGCCTTGTTGCTAGATCAACGCATTCGCCAGCCAAATATTGCGCCATCACGGCTATGTATCATTCTTCCAATGATACAAGTGTGCTAATGCAAGTCTTGCTTGCATGCCTACACGCCCCATGCATACATGTAGCATGCCAAACTCATTTTGGCATCTCGTGATGCTAATCTCGCATCCTTGGCCATGTCCAAACCCTGTTTGGCACATGCCATTCTCTTGCTGCAACTCAGATATGCACTTGTACTAAATACCACTATTATAGCTTACGTTGCGCTATTATGGCCTCATTGCACCATTACGGCAGAGTACTTGCATCTCTGACACTTTGGCCAATCCACTGGTAATGCATCATCACTTGGCCACTTGACAGCACCGTTATACTTACCTACAATTGAGGGATATGGAAGGGATGCCCTGGCGCCCTGCACCATAGTGCTTGGCCAAATGTGATAGAACTTAACCGTGAACTGACGCGGTTCGAGTTAGGATAAAATCGGAGCACTAGCGGGTCAGGGTCAGACCAAATATAATACAGAATCTTACAGATAGTATAGGTTAGGTAGTCGAGGTCGTGCACTTTTCGCGGGAGTGAGGGGAATCACAATGAATATGGCGGACAATTGTTTGGGTCCCCCGTTGATTTGTAAGTCCTTCCCGCTTTCTTTCTCAATTTCTTCTCCCAATCCTCTCCTCTTCAGATTCTCTCCTTTTTCTTCTCAAATTTCCAGATCTCTTAGGTCCATGGCTAACCCTCAAGAATCTCCTTCGAAGAATCAGATTCAACCTTCTCTGCTGGTTTTCTCAGGTCTCAAATTTTCTTGCACATGATAATCTTCTGATTCTTTTGGTTTTTTTGTTATTTGAGTCGCATTTCAATTTTTTTGTCATTTTATGATGAGAATTTGATAAGTATTATGAAATTGTTTCAGGTGGAACTGCATTTAATGGTGTCGTAGAAGAGATGAAAAAGTTAACAACTCGTGTTGCACATGTTCTTCCTGTTTCTGATGATGGAGGAAGTACTGCGGAAATTGTTCGTGTACTTGGTAATTTTTAACAAGTTAGATTTCTTCCAATAATATTCTGATGTTTGATTTTATTGAATCGATAGTTTGTTTGAGATGATAGAAAGTGATATTGTATAGGTGGTCCAGCTGTTGGAGACATTAGATCGAGATGCTTGAGATTGTCAGATGAAAGCACTTCTGAAGCTCTTGCTGTACGAAGATTGCTCGGACACCGCTTACCTCTTGATGGAGCACAAGCTAGATCAGAATGGTACAATCTAATCTGCATTTTCCTATTCAAACTATGATATGTTTGTTTGGTTTGAAACATGAATAATGTATGATGAGTTTCGTTCATTCAATTCGTTAAAGACTTTATCCTCCACTTGATGTCTGCTCAGTTTTCGCTATAGTTTTGGGAAGCCTAACCCTCTTATGTTACTTTCACTTCTTCCACTTCAATGTGGTTAGGTTTGAAATACATGTCATTTTAATTTTGAGCCAGGTTTCGTGTTGTACTCCTTTGACTGTTACTGTTACTGGGAGGAGTTACCATTTAGAGATATCTTTATCTTAACTGGTCAGAGAATGCAAAAATTACGATTTGCTTCTTGTTTAGCTTTTTAGATTGTAGTGTTTTGAGTAGTCATGTTTAGCTTGATTAAGAAAAACACGTGATAAATGTTTTACACAAAATTATTTACATTATGAGAATTTCTTGTGGTTTTCCTGTTTTTCCTAGCATTATTTATCTTCTTCGGTCGATTTTATGTAGTGGTGTTATCAAGTCAAACCTTGTCTTTAGATTCTTATTTTTAGATTTCTGTTATTGATTTGCTAGGTTCTGTAATGGTGGGACTGTTGAATTAGTGTGCTGAGTTCAGAATTTGACAGGTATGACATTGTTGAAGGAGAGCACTCTCTATGGAATGGTGTATCAAAACCCTACCGAGAAACCATCAGAGCCTTTTTGGCTTATTTCCAAAATCAGGTATCCAGTTTTCGATTTCAGTTTGAAGTTGAAAGGAAGTTTTACAAGATCCACTTTTAATACCTCCTTGTTTGAGTCTCTCGCTTGATGCCTGTAGTTTTTTCTCAAATGAGTTCTCTTTTTCCATTGCCATTGCGATTGTGTTCAATGACATGCCCTTCTAGTTAGTAGATTTTTGCCTCTTCAAGACCCTAATATTTGACGCTTTCTGATAGTTGTCACGTTACACAGATCCTCCGACGGGCAAGTGAATTGTTTTGTTTCAGCAATGGAAGGTATTATTTTCCACTTGGATGGATCAAACTCAGATTGTGCTTTTACTTGTCACAAAATGATACGTTGCTGTCTGGATTGTGGTGATCACTCCTTATCATAATTATACTGGTCATCTCCACTAAACCTAGGGGAGGTAGTTGAGTTGGCTATGGAGTTAGAAAATCCATGAAATTAATTTCAGTTTTGTTAGGTAGTGGATTTACACTTAATGGGCCGATAGAAGCTCTATGGAGGAATGGTTCTTGGGAATTGTTATAGATGTTTGAGAAACCATTGAGGTTGTTGTGGTCTTGATTTAATGCCTGGGGGGTAAAATGGTTCCCTTTTGTGAGGCAGCAGATTACTCTGTACAGAGTCTAGAGACACATTGATAGATTTAGGGTATTAGTAGATTCATTGTTGTCTGATGATGTTTCTGGTTGTGGAAGCCTATAAATGCAAGAAAACGTAATACTTTAGGACAAAGAAAAACACTAAATGTTATTTGAAAAAAGAAAGAGATAGTTAAAGCTTGTGTACAGGCTGCAATAAAAAATGACACCCATGGCACCTCTTAATATTTTGCTTTTCCGGGTTTCTTTAAGTACCATATAATTCAAGAGTATTACATGCTCTATATTACCAAAATATTTCCATGTTGAATTGACTCTTCCTCTTGGGTCACTGCTGGGAACTGACTTCCATTATGCTTGCAGCATTGGAAATTTTTTCTTTGCAGGTGCCCGAATATTCTTCCAGTCTTTAGATGCTGCAATATTCTTGTTTTCACGTGTTTCAGATATTCCGCCAGAGAGTCTCGTTCTCCCTGTGATATCCACAAATGACAGACTTACGTTGGGGTGTGAATTATGGGTATGGTTGCGGCTAATGCTTTTCATTTTTTTTCTTCCATAAATGCTGGTGCAACATATAAATTTCTGTTCCAAATGAACAGTTAATACGTTTGTCGGTTACGGTGATCATACTTTTTCATGTATCTGCTCTGAAGTTTGTTTCTGGTTTTGTAACATTTTTGTGTTTAGGATGGAACCATAATACGTGGGCAAAATGAAATATCCCATCCATCTATTGGATCTACTCAACCCGTTGATAAGGTATTTCACAATTTTGTCAATAATTTTTTATTTTTTTTCTTTCTTCCTTGCTCTGTTTAAATATGATGGTATTTTATCTTAAATGAGGTACTGACTATTGAGTAACAAATTTCATGTTTACTCAACTATTTTAATCAAGTGATGGTCAAGTTATCAATTATAAGACATATTACCAAAGAGCTCCCTCAGGCCTCAAGTTCATTTTATCTGCTTGTAGCCGTGATAGTACCACATTGAGCAGTATAAGCATCTTTTGACCCTAAAAAACAAAACATTATGAACCTTGATTCACTGTTTCTTTCGTGGTCATGTTTTTTTATCTGCCAAAAATTCTGTTTGATACCCTGTTCTTTATAATTTGTTACCTAAAGAGACGGCTTGCAATAGCCAGCAATAATCTTAATTTGATATTAATGTTGCATATCCTGCATGACTTTTTGCATTAAGATATGTCAAAAGACAATGACTATTAAAAGTTGCTGAATTATGATATAGTGGTGTTTTTTAGTTGGTGACTGCATACTAAATTTTATTGATAGACATTATTGACGACAACTTACTTTTTTCTTTATATTATATTATAATTCTCGAAGGAATCAGCTTTCAATGCGCATAAGCTATACCTGATACCTCTGTATATACTGTTAACATAGTTATTCTTTCTATAGCTGCTTATTTCAATGTTTATTCTTATGGGTAGAAAGGCTCTTCAGTTCCAGCATTGCCTTCAAGAATAAAGAGAATATTCTACATGTCAAGCGAGGGCAGAAACTTGTTACATGAGGTGAAGGATTTTTATGGTTTTTGGTTGTCTGGAACCTTTTTTTTTTTCTAGAGTTCTTATATTTTACACAGTTCAGGTGAGACTCACCAACTTCCTATTAAATGTGCTAATCTTTGGGTAACACCCGTCCATGTGTTATGCCATTACCTGACGCCCACTCTTATTTACTAAAAGCAAGTGAGTTCCCCTCTTTTAGAACCCCCCACATCAAATTCACTGACAGTTCTATGAGGGGCCACGCCTCCCGCCTACTTGGAAGAAAATCCCATTTTGATTTCACTAGCCTAAACTGATAACTATATCTGTAGTCTTTATTGGGACAATACACCTCTCCAGATCTTGAGCACACTTAGTTCTAGAATGGAGAGGGACATAGGAGAAAATGAGTTTGGAATGGTAATATTGAATAGAGTTAGCGTGACTTCTTGGAATAATTAGGACGCGACTAATACCTTTGAAATCTTCAGTTGATTCTGTCTCTAATTTTGAAATCCGTTTTCTAGCGAAAATACATAGAAAATCTGTAGATAGAAATTTTACAAGAAAATAGAAAGGATTTCTGTCTTTTAGTATAACTGATAGGTAGTTACACTAAAAGACAGAAAAGATTACGAGACAGAAACCCTTTTCATTTTCTTCGATTTCAGAAAGTATCCAACAATTCTTGTTAGGAATTTTCTTATTAAAGCTGAGTATCATTTTTAAGCTACAAAGAATTCTTAGTTTCCTATTCTTCCACATTGTTTGCTTTAGAATGAGTTTCAGTTTGATAACTATTTTTTTTTTTTTAACCATTTACGAGAGTCCTCTTCTGAACGAAGATGGCATTGTAAACCTTCTAAATCGTAGTTGTCTTCATCATGCTTAAGTTTCTTCTTGTACTCATTTCCAGGAAGGGGAAGTCAGCAGCAGAAAGCTTTAAAATGATTTAATATGAGCATGTTTGGGCATTTAGTAGTGTTCTGATTCAAAATGGTTTTCTGTTTATTAATCTGTAAATAAGGGTATTTCAATTGTACACATTGAAAATATAAATATAATTTAGCTTTCACTTATTGCGGTAAACTATGTCTTATGCTAACCTGCATTTGTTTCCTTTCAAAAACTCATGGTTCAGTTTTTAAATGTTCTCATGGTTTTTTCAATAGCTTGCAACCATTGATACCCGATTATTTCATTTGATTAGGTCTTCCCCGCAGTGAACCCTAGTGTTCTGGAGCAGTTGAGTAAAGTGGACTGCATTGTTTATGCTATGGGATCCCTCTTTACTTCGGTTTGCCCCTCACTGGTGAGCTTCAGTGACCATATATTTGATTGTTTATGATGCATATGCTCAATACTGCCACAAGAATTGACCAAGCTTTTTGACAGTTGTCACAGTTCGCTACTCCATACTGGAGTCACCTTATGTGAAGAGTTCTAATTTTAGCTGGTTTTCTTATTCAAACTATGACCATATACCGCAATAGTATATCTTTTGTACCGTGTAATAAACTTCAAATGTGCGGATCACTAGTATTTTAACATTACTTTGCCTTATTTATTGCTTAGCTTTTCCATGAAAAAGTATGATATGAATATTGACACAGAATCCAGGATTCTGTGGAAATGGATGGTTCGAGACTTCCACATGGTTAAAAATTCTTTTAAGAAACATCACAATTTATGCTGATAAAAAAACATTGAATTTAGAAAGGGTTACAATCGTCTTTGCATGGTTCGAACCTCCTTTAGTGACGTCACATATTTGGTGCACATGTACATATTGGCACACACAATTAGGCATTGAGTTATGGTTGAACGGTACTAAGGATTTCCTGGTCCATTAGTTCAATAAGGCCTCCCTTTGTTAGGATGTCGGAAGGTGAAGTCCTGTGGTGGTTGGCCTCTCAGGACTTTTATCATGTGATCATTTGGCCATGGGTACACTTTCAGGCATCTGTGTGTTTTACAGATACTAAACATGACCAGAAACTAAAATGACAGATTGATACATGATACATCACATTTTTATTTTATTTTTTCTTATGGAAGCCAAATTTATTAAGGATCCTGAAACTGAGGGGTATATATACAATTCCCTAATTGATATGACTCATTGGATGCTTATTTTCATTGGCATAAAGCATACTCTTCTCTTCCTTCTTTTTTCCATCTCTATTTATGTCTGGAAATATGTAGGTTTTGCTTGGCACTGGGGAGGTCATTTCCTCGAGGTCTTGTCCCAAGGTATTTTTTTTCTTCCATCATATGCCATAGTGTTTGGTTGCCCATTCAAACTGAAAAGAGTTCTCTGGTAATTCGTGTCTTTAATAAGTCGCGGTAAATTATCGATGATAAAATTCTTTTGATTAAGGAAATTTATCACCTTACCTAGCAGCTTAACTTGTTCGTAAGAAGAGTCAATTCACACAGTAACAAATTTTGTTACACTGCTTTTCCAAATGCAGGTGTTTTTGTTGAATGGTTCACATGATCGAGAAACTAGTGGTTTATCTGCCTCTGGCTTCATTACTGCCATTACAGATGCTTTAAATCGAACTTATGGAGACCCTCAAAATTGTTTGAAGAACCCTGTGAGTGAACGTATTATCATTATTATTTTTTATTCTTTTTATTTTAGCATTTGCTCTCATATACATTTTTTTTTGCCGAATTCAATTTACTTAATCAGAATATTTTTTTTGAAAAATATATGATTCGACATAAATTGGACTACTGTTGATATGAAAACCTTGATATAGTACTGGAGGGAAGGAGAGAATCCCAGACTAGACCTTAGGCCTTCAAATTACCAGCTTAATTACTTTCTCATGTTGATACCTCCTTTGATGAGACAGGATCCAACATGGATACCTGTAAGTTTGATATTTGACATTTCCAGTTGTCAAAAATGGCTTTCTTTTTAATAAAATGTTTTTGATTCGTCCCATTTACAAAATTGGCAAGCGTTAACATGCACAACCTTTAAACACTGAAAGTTTCGAGGTATAATCAAGTTTTAGCTGCCTGATTTATTGTACTGCTAAGTCATGCCTTAATTGAAATTGTGTATATGTGAAGATAAATTGATGTAAGTGATGGTTTGGTACATAAATGTTGATCTTCTTAAGAAGTTTCCTTCCTCTTGTTTTATTACGAGTATTAGTATCACCACCGTGTTTCTTTTGTTACGACAACTGGGTTCTTTAATTCCTCAGTTGGTGAATTGCATTTCATTATGTCTATATTATAAATGAATCTTATCCGTAACTCGCAAAAGTCATTTTCCGTGCAGCCAAGTCGGTATGTAAATGCCCTGTTGGTTCCCAAGGATGGTCAAATTCCAGTAGATGTTCAGAGTTTGTCTAAGCAAGGAATCTTTCATGTGGTATTGTGCACTTAACTTTCAAGTTAAATTCGTTGTTACTACATAATGTTCATGCGTTTGCCATTCTTATCCTTTTCGGATCAGTGTAACCGCAATCTAGTTCATGTTTTTGCAAGTATACTGCTCGGTTTTTAAAACGTTAAATAGATTTTCTGCTTGAATTACTTTGGACCCTTTTGTTGCTATTAATCATATGAATATGCTGATTCTTTATCTGTCTCGCATCTGTATCTTTCTGCAATCTGTTCCCTAAAAGGGTGTGCTTTAGCCAGCTAACAAGTATTAATCAGTTTAGAGTGAAAGATTTATTTGTCAAGTTTGAACTCTTGCTTGGCTTGCTTGATGATAAAGTTCTCTCTGTTGAATGCAGAGAAGTCCTGATTGATTTCCTTTCTGCAGGTAACTGTTGACTCCATACTTGATCCAAGAGTGGGAATAATATTTAAGCCCAAATCTTTAATACAAGCACTTGCAGACCTGATAACTGAATACAACAGTCCACATTCTAGTGAGGTTTAATTGCTGTACATAGGATTCATGAGTGAGATGGAAAAGCTGATTGCTGTATGATCTCTCAACAAACATATTTTGGGGATCACTTCTCTCTAAGGTATTTTTAACGCAACAGTATCCGTTTCAGTTCTACTGACCATAAAGTTAAAAAGCTTACTGAATTTTATCAATCAATTCAACATTAATGAAAAAGCTCTCTCACCTGCTACAGTATCAGTTTTTCCCTGTAGCAACCATCCAGGAGCGGTTTTTTTCGTTTTTTTTTTTGAATTTTGTTATTCACAAAACATGATTTCTTACTTGTGATTCGGTTATTCGTTCCGTTTGTGATTCGATGTTTATGTGATTCTATATGTTTGGGTTTCAACACGTTTGTGATTCTATCCGTTTGTGATTCTATACGTTTGAGTTTCCGTGAGTTGTTTAACGCATGGAAGGTGTTTGATAAAAATTCTGAATCAAATGAGCAACGGCTGAGAGCTTGTTGTGAGCTGCATTTCGGCTCCTTTGGTCTTGACAAGGGAAGGACAACCATCTTCTCCCTTCCAAGACACTTCTTCTCCTTCGGCCGTTATTAATCCCTTGGATGACTCAACTTTCCATTGTCCGTTTAGGATTTTTGATGGTTGCCGGGATGGGGTTAGAGGTAGAGGCTTCACTCGAAGTTCTCTAATTAGCCATATTCACGATCGACATTTTGGTTCTCAATAGAGCAGGGTGTATCGAGCACGTATTGGTAATGATGCGGACATTTATGATGCTTGGGAGGTTGGTTTAAGACACCTAAAGATGTGGTTGTGCGGTGAGTGTATGCACCTTCGTGCCTGGAGCCGTCCTCGTCGTGATCACGGTGATACTATTGCTGGTCCCGGATGGTAACAATGCAACATTTTTGATTCATGGCATTATCAAACCTTGCATAGGTTCCCTCGGACGCTAATGTAGCCATTGATGAGGAAGCGAATGTTCGACCTTGGAAGAGCTAGATGCAATTTTTAAGAAAGTGCACGATTGCTAGCATTCCTCCATCGTGTAGGCTAAACTTCTCCGAACTCACGAAGCGACGATTGACAAGATTCTTGCTAAGCCTCTTTTGAGTTAACATCTTGGATCAAATTGTTGTTATTGCCCAGTTGCACTCTAACTTTGTACAACCCCAAGAATACCAATGAAGCGAGATCTGCTAATAGAAGGATATTACAAGCTAATAGCATAAATCGGGCCTTGACTGTGTGGAGGGAGACAAATGGCTGCCTTATCTTAGCTCGGAAATTGTTGGCTCCATCGGGACGAGAGAGTAGGCAATCTACTAAAGGCACCAAGAGGAAAAAACAAATCTTCAAGCTTGTAAGAGAAAGTTGGCTTCGGGGCACTACGGAGCGGGCCGTGCGTATTCTATCTTCCCAGTGGTGTCGCACCAACTACATCGAAACTTTGAACGATTTGAGGCGTATGCACCTCTGCGCGTGAACCACGACATACCTTGAACCCATTAACGGGCGACTGTTTACGTGGATGCTAAGGAAGTTTTAGGCACGATTAGGAGTTTCCCAAGGGGACGTCTTGTGGGAGGGACGGTCGAGAGCCCAACACTTGGCGGATGCTCTTAGTGGGGTGCGACGGCGGTTCTTTGACGACCTACTAGCATCTATGGTCAGGTCGTTAACTTATTGTTGGCGAGTAGATGCCCATCGGTTCTGGGTGAGTTTGTGGCCGGCGCTCCTTTAACTCCTTTGATCAAGCCAGGTGGTGGACTTAGGCCAATAGAGGTAGGCACGGTTTGGAGGAGGATGTGTTCAAAGTTGGTCATCGTCGGCGGTGGGAAAGGAAATGGCGGTCTACTTGGGTAATCATCAATTCGGAGTGGGTATCCCGGGCGGAGGAGAAGCAATTCGCACTCGGCCAATAGGTTACTTGAGTCGAAAGGGAGGCGGGGGAATATGACCATGTTGTTAGTTGATTTCACAAACGCCTTTAATTTAGTTGATGAAGCACTCTTATCAAGGAGGTGCGGAGCAAATGCCCAGTGTATCGCTAGGTGGGTAGAGTTTTGTTATGCTAAGCCCGCAAGGCTTTATTATAACGATTTCAATTTATCTTCGACAAAGGGGTTCAAATGAAGGTGATCCTTTGGGACCCTTATTATTTGCTCTAGCTTTACATCCGATGGTCTCGTATGATTTCTTCGCAATGCAAGCTTGACCTACAAGCGTGGTACTTGGATGATGGCACTTTGGTAGGGGATACGCTGGAAGTGTCAAAGGCTTTAGGCATTATTCATCGGAAGGCGGCAATGAGAGGGCTTCATCTTAACATCAAGAAGATCGAGATTTTCGGGACGGTGGTTGACCCTAGGAGTTTAGCCGATAACGTGTTCCCCTCGGACATCGGTAGGCCTTCTAGAGGGGTGAAACTGGCTGGGTGGCTCGGTTAGCCTAGATCTTAACTTCATAGCGATCTAATACAAGCTAGAGTTGACAAAACAATTTATCTAATGGAAAGTGTGAAGAAACCGCAAGATCCACAAAGTGAGCTTCTTACATTACGCGATTGCGCTGGGGTGTCAAGATTATATTTTGCTATGAGGACCGCATGACCCCTTGGCACTGCTTCAAGCTAAATCCTTGTTTGATCAACGTTTGATGCTTTTTTTGAGACAAATTGTCACGAGAGATGACGCTGGCTTCGGACCACTGCAACAACGTCTCTCCACCTTGCCAATGAAGGATGGGGGTCTCGGTGTCTACACAATGGAAGATACTAGCCAGTATTGTTATATCGCTTCTTGTTTCCGGACTAGGGCCTTACAACAAACCATGCTTAATGTTTCCTCTGAGGAGGTGACTAGCGCGTGCTTCAAGCAAGCTTTGAATAATTTCCTACAGGTATGTGGATTGTCCTCTTCTACCTTCAACATTAATAATATTGCCCCACATCCAATGCGTTCGTTGGCAGTGTTATATTTTGATGTTGTAAAGAAGCGGATTCCGTCACAGTACTCCATGTCCAGTCGAGATTCAGTTTTATGGCAAAGCAACAGGATGCCACATGCTTTGGATTTTCTTAAGGCGATTCCCATTTCTGGTTTAAATCAAAGTATCGGACCGAGGCAATTTAGGTCGGTGTTAAGTTATAGATTGGGAATACCTCTTTTCGGGGAAGATAGTACATGCTCAAGCTGCAACAAAAATATGGATATTTTCGGAGATCATGCGGTGCATTGCGCTAATGATGTTGGCAACAAATTCCGCCATGACCTTGCAAGGGATGTTTTCGTTGATATTTGTTACAAGGCTGGTGTACATGTGAGGAAGGAGGTGGATCTTGGATTATTATCAGACAACAATACGCCCTTGAGACCGGCTGATATACTTGTTCACGGTTGGGAGAATGGCCAGGATGTTTGTTTTGATGTTACGGTTGTTTCACCGTTCACTGGCGGGGGAGTGCGTACTTTTATACCCGGCCAGGCCATTTCGATAGCTACAACGCGTAAACGAATCAAATACCTTGATAAGTGTTCCACTAACGGGTACGGGTTTGTTGTTTTAGCCTTTACGACTTTAGGGGAGTTGGGCGAAGAGACGATCATTCTCTTGAAGAGGTTGAAGAATTGTATCACCAATTATGATGTTAATTATAAGTTAGGAGGTACCCTTTTTTATAGAATAGGTTTAGCAATCCAAAAGGGTGTTGGTGCCCAGCTTGTTGCCAGGCTACCCACCAACTTATTGTAATCTGACCTTCTAAGGCTTCTTATATATATATATATTCAACATATTACAATTTCATTTCCATTTTGAACATTCAGGAATTCTATTTTTCCTAACAATCTTGTGTTCCACTTTAGGTTCTGTTAGGAATGCCCTATTCTGATACAAGGCAAATGTGCATAAGGTACTGGCGTACTGCAGATATTACAATAATGTAAATTCTATGGGATATCTGCAACATTTCCACATTACTTGGCAAGTATTTCTCCTCAAAGGTTGGATTTCGAGTTCTACAGGCTTAAATGGTAATTTTTTCTTAAATAGTTGTTTGTCCCTTAAGTATTTAGAAGTTAAAGCATTCCTAATCCGGATTCGAGAAAGGTGTCATTGATGTCCACCGTGTCTATAAATCCGTGAATTATGACAGCATACTAACTCTTGAATCATAATGTCTTCTGATGTATGTTAGTTACTATTTTCTACTTACCAGTGGAATGCTCTGTATATTTTCTTCCCAAGTTCATATGTTTTCAGTTTTGAAACTTTTAGGTTAGACATCCAGCACATTCTTTTTCCAGAGAGCAGTTTTGTAGTATTTAGTATAACAGAAGGATAAACATAGACATATCAAGGGGAAATATCCATCTATAGTTACATTTTTTTCTTAATTACTTATGCAGTTGGGTAGGAGGCTTCCATGGCAATACCACATAAACCTTGATTAGCATCAACATCTCTTTGCATCCTTATGTATCCGTTCTCACCCCATGAAGTTCCCCATGAAGTCTTAACGAGCCAATACTTAGTTCCATCACTATCAGTCCCGTACCCTACTGCAGTAACACCATGGTCTAATTCGGTCCCACAAGTTCCTGCGAATACCCCGCTGGAGTAAAACTGAAAGTCCTGGCCACTGGCATCAATGGCAACTGAAACAGGTTGCTTTGAAACGGCCTTCAGTAGAGATGCCTTGTTGTTAGCTGGCACATCTTCATAACCATTGATTGAGGCTGTATGGGTGTCCGCCTTCTTAGCATTGCAGCCTCCATTCGACTCCGTTGTACGGGTAGTTAGCTTCTGTGGTGAGACCTTGGTTTTCTTAGATGAATTCAAAGGCGTCATCCATTAGACCACCCTCGCAGCCTTGATCTTCACCTTTAGTATCACAGTCTACTAACTCTTGTTCAGATAGAGAGGTTAGCTTACCAGTTGTCAGTTGTGTTATACCTTCCATGGCTGCCACTGCAGAGAATGCCCAACAGCATCCTGTGTTTTGTTTCCACAAAATATGAAATCAATTTAGGAATTGAAGCCAATTTTGTTCTTTTGCATAATACTAGTAGAAAAGAATACACATGCTGCACATATTGGTTATGCAGATTTTCTGGGGATTTTTTAGCCGAGGTACACTATATATGGAAAATGTTGTCACTTACCACACTGCCCTTGGTCCTAAACTGGTGTTACAGCTCCTTTCTTTCTCCAATCCATGGTGGATGGTACTGTAGTAACATTTTCGTACATGAATGATGTTGATTCCTGTGAACTTCTTGTATCCATTACGAGAAGATTTAAATTCTTCAATGGTTTGATCTGCAAACTCATTGACACTTAATTTGTATGGTTTGTTTCCAGCATTACTGGACTCAATATATTCAACATTGGCCGTGAATATATTAAAGCGTTTCTCCTTTACATCTTGGTTCTTACAGACTTTTCCATATCGAGTCATCCATCGTTGGTGTCTATGAACCATGGTTGGCTCATGGAGTAGTATTGTTCTACTTGACAGCTTGAGAAGCCCAAGTAGCCAAAATGATCAATACGGACATAAACATAAACTGGAAATGGGTTGATGAGGAAGCCATAGGTGTAGGATTCAAGATTGTTAGGACTAAGTAATAAGTTGGCAAGGGTATCTAAAATTTAAAGATATTGTGGTCTTTATCTTTCAAAGTATTTGTGGATGCTCTCAGAACTTGATTTGGTGAAAGTTTATATAGAGAAGAAAGGTTTTCTTTTTTAATTTGAGTTGTCACAGTTAACTGCATAGTTGTTCTAAATGTGGTACATAATACGTGCCGGGCAAATTGAGTTGGAAATGATTACTATATCAACTTGGAGTTCTGAAAGTACAATTTAGAGGTTTTCCTGGAAGTGCAATCTAGAGTTTTTTCCTTTTAATTTACAAGTATCTAAAGTACTAGACGACCATAATTTTGTTTGTTTGCGTTGTGCATTATTATATCTTCCATACCAACGCAAAATCATGGTCGTCTGAAGTACCAAGAGTGTCTTGATAGTTGATACTCAAAATCATTATGGAGATTTTTTTTTGATGGGGGCACTTTTCGTTGGGGGCGTGAGGGACAAATAGGGAGGCGCCATTTGTAAACAATTAGCAGTTTTCAAAGTGAATCAACTTCCGATTTTTAAAAGAAAAGATCGTTGATCAGTAATTCAAGAACACCATATTTCACTCAAAATCCATGTTTCAGCCATCGGTTTTACAGTCCTCCCCAAAACAAAAGATTACTTGATAATTTTTTACTGCAAAAAATCAACAAAGATTTTTACATCAAATCAGGGATCAAAATTTCATTTAAACTCAACCCCATTAAGGGTTTACAGATTCTAACCTAAAAGAATTAGAACAACAACATTAATTAACCTACATCAATCAAGTCTTCACCTGAAATCCAAAACCCATGAATATTCTTTTTTGCAAAGTTAGTTCACGATCGATTGATCACATAAACATCAAACTTGCTTCACAAATCAAAACCCCAAAAATTAACGATCCTAATAATTTTTGATTTAAATGCGTTGCTGCATTTCTATCCCACAGTTGGGATTACACTATTAGGTCATTTTAGATTTCTAAATGGTTAAAGTAGGACAAGACTTGAATGGTGAGAGTTGAGTGGTGAATCAACATCAAAAATTGCCCTGGTCAGTAACATGTGTTAGGATTTGAAGATTTAATCTGATAACCACAGATGAAAACGGGGAAGATCAAATGAAGCAGATTTAGATAAACACCAAAAATACCCTTCCTTTAATTACTCAGCAGTTGAATTCCATCGACAGATTTAAGATAGATGGCGCCTTCCTATTTGTCCCTCACGCCCCCATCGAAAATTTTCTCATCATTATGGGGGTTTTAGATTTCCTTTTTTTTTTTTTTTTTGAAACTTAAGGAGGAGATATATTGAAGATTAAGAGTTTACATAAGATGATTCCTCTGCCAGTAAACTAGTAATGTTACCAGGAGGACTAGATAACCAAAATTTATTAAGTTTATCAATTCTAGCTAGCTTGGACAACATGTCCGCTATTTTATTCCTTTCTTTTTGCACATAAGAACAATGCCAAGATCTAAATAGTTGAAATAAATTCTTAATGTCTCTAATACGATTGTGTAATCTCCAGTCTATGTTGTATCCATCATTGTTGATAGCATCGACCACCAGCTTTGAGTCCAATTCGAAATAAACATCCTGCAAATCCATATCTTTCGCTCTCTTTACTGCCTCTCATATACCACTGCACTCTGCATGCTCCAGTCCCCATGATTCAACTAGGTAGATGCATTTGGTTCCTTTGTGACAACCTGCAAAATCACGAATAATTAGACCAATACCACCAGAATTGCTATGATAAGAGCCATCAGAGTTAATAGTTAAAGTTCCATTAGGAGGGGGAGACCAATGCAGGTTATATCTGGTTTGTCTGTTATTATGTGTATGATTTTTACGAGACATCTCAGAGAACTCTGCTAACAGTTTCCTGCACTTTTGGATGATGATTTCCGATGAGATTGTAGACCCTTTAAAAATTGTGTCACATCTCTGAGTCCAGATACACCAGGAAACTATTGCTATTCTGAATATTCCATCCTCAAAAATATGTCCATCATTGAGATTGTCAAAAAAACTGCAAATCCATTCTTCAAGATTATTGTTATCTGGAGTATGACCAAACCAGAAAAGTTTAACTAGAGAGCAGTTGAGGATGCAGTGAGAAGCTGTTTCTATCTCCTGAGAGCAGAATGGACAACTGTAATCTCCATATTGAATAATATAGGAAAGCTTGTCTCTGGTAGGGAGAAAATTCTCCATACACTTCCATAAGAATTGGTTGATTCTTGGAAGTAAAGGCAGCTTCCATAGTTTTTTTTATAGATACTCTTCATTCTGGGTGGTATCATTGTGATATTTTTTTGCTCTTCATACATTTTTTTATAAGAAGATTTCACTGAGAATTTACCACTTTTCTCTAAGGTCCATACTATCTTATATTCGTGTTGTGGAAAAATTTGCATACTAAGAATAAGCTTTGCTGTTTGATCTTCAAAGAGATAGATAATTAAAGGAGAGTTCCAACTTGTAGAATCAGGAGCAAAAAGTTGATAAACATACTTGAAATTCTCATCTTTTGTGATATCAGGTTTAGGAGAAGGAGGATCATTAAGTCCCTGAACCCAGTTGTGCTTCCATATGAGAATGTTTTGACCATTCCCAATGCTCTAAGCACTGTATTTCTTGATGAAGTTCAACTCAAAACTGATACTAGTCCAAGACCAAGTTGTTGAAGAGCTTTTCTTATGTTGAAAATATCACCATCTGGGAAGTACTTAGCTTGTAAAGACTTTGAACATATTGAAGTATGATCAATACATAGTCTCCAAGCAGACTTTGCTAAGAGATCTATTGAAAATTTGAAGATCCCTAAATCCTAAACCACCTTCCTCTTTAGGAGCGTTCACATTTTTCCAGGTAATCAGCTTCTTGCCTTTGTTAGAATTCTTTTTCCTCCAAAACTTTTGTTGAGTAGCATTCATCTTCTTGATAGTAGTGTCTGGAAGCTTGAAGCTTGAAGCTTTTCATATGATGAACATGAATAGCATTTGTCACAATTCTAACGATAACAGATCTGGCAGCTTCAGACATATTAATACATCTCCATCTAGACAACCTGGAATCCATTTTATCAACAAGAATGGAGAAAGGAATCCTCTTGTTTTTTCCAATAAAGAATGGAAGGCCTAAATATTTTTCATCATTAAGATTTAATTGTCTGACTTGAAGAATACCACTAATTGTCTGGCAGTAGGAAGGACTCATGTTTTTCCTGAAGTAAACTGCTGACTTATGTAAGTTTATCAACTGTCCTGAACAGGAATTAAAGTCTTCAATAACCTTGAGCAACTTTCTTGTTTGGTCTAAATTTGCCTCGCAAAATAACAGGCAGTCATCTGCAAATAATAAATGATTTATCTTGGCTGCTGACCTTGAGATTTTTGTCCCTGTTAATTGCTTGGTAACTTCACAGTGATACAAGTATCTTGAGAATGCTTCCATTGCCAATATGAAGAGATAAGTCTTAATGGATCCCCTTGTCTAATGCCTCTTGTAGGCTTGAAAGGGCTTGAAGGAGTTCCATTGATCATTATTTCTACTTGAGTGGTGGAGATACATTCAAAGATGAGATGGCAAAATTTGTCACGGAAACCAAATTTCTTGAGAACATCTGAGAGAAAAACCCATTCTAGCCTGTCAAAGGCTTTAGACATGTCCATTTTAAGTGCTAGATGGACAAACCTTACTTTTTTCTTCTTCGTAGCTTGAACTAATTCTTGCACCAAACAAATATTTTCAAATATCAGTTTTCCAGGCAAATAAGCTGATTGCATTGGAGAGATGAGTTTTACCGTATGCTTCTTCATTCTAAGAGCTATCACTTTTGATATGATCTTATAAACTGTGTTGCAGAGAGAAATATGTCTAAAGTCTTCTGGCTTTTGAGCCGATTTAATTTTAGGAATCAAGATGACTCTGGTATTATTTATCTTCTTTAAGAGATGACCTGAATGAAAGAAAGCTTGTACCATTTTACATACATCTTCCTTGAATACCATCCATTGTGTTTGATAAAAGCATGGGGGAAAACCATCAGGACCTGGAGATGTCCAAGGATCCATTGTCATTAAAGCATTGTAGATCTCTTATTTTTTTTGGGATTGCTATTTAGTCACTGTTATCTTGCTGGCCGATACTTATTGGAATGTGTTGGAGAAAATGGTAACTATCAGATGGATTTGAAGTATTGCTGATACTATTGAAATGAGAGACTAGAAGTTGCTCAATTGAAGATATGTCTTGGCACCAGGAACCATCAGAAGCTTGGAGGGAGTCTATTTTATTTCTAACTCTTCTCTGATTGACTCTAATGTGAAAATATTTAGAGTTTTTATCCATATCATTATAGAAAGAATCTATTGACTTCTGCTTGTTAGAGCTTGCTAGAATATCATTAAGAGCTTCAATATGATTTTCTAAAGATAAAACTTGAGAAGTATTATTTCCTTGGATACCAGCTGCTTGAAGTTTAGATAAATCCAACAGGAGTTCAGAAATTCTTGATTGAATATGCCCAAAAGTTGACTTACTCCATTTAGACAATAGATGTATAATATTAGCTTGTTTGTCATATAAGACATAAGAAACTGAACCTGAAATGTTAGAGTTCCAAGCATTCATAATTTCATTTGCACAATAATCATTCTGAAGCCAGTGCTCAAAGAATTTCCAGTTTCTACCTGAAGTGTTGGAAGAACTATAGAGAGATAACATAATAAGAGCATGATCGGATCCTAGTTGTGGTAAATTCTTGAGAGTAGTATCAGGATATTTAAGAATAAAGTCACTATTGATTAGTGCTCTATCTAATCTAGATTTGAATTTACCTGTACCATGATTATTGCTAGTCCAAGTAAAGGCATTTCCAATATAGTTCATATCATGCAAGTCAGATTGTCTAATAACATTCAAAACTTCAGGGGAAGTAAGAGGGGAGCTAGTATTTCTATCCAACACATTAATAGTGATATTTAGATCCCCTATAAGGACCCAAGGGATAGTCACTGAGGATCTCAATTTATGTATGTAATTCCATTGAGCTGATTGCTCTTTTATATAAGAAGTACCATAAACACAAGATAGAAACCATTCTCCTAGAGCAGGGTCATTGTTAACTGTAGCATGGATCATGTTACTAGAAGAGTTCACCATGTCTAGTTGAAAACCATCCTTCCAAAGCATGATGATACCACCTGCTTGACCTATAGAAGGCTTATAACATTTATTGGGAAATTTTAGGAAGTTTGTAAGAGAAACTATTCTATCGTCGTTGATTTTAGTCTCACATAAGAAAACAATGTCAGGAGAATGTAAGTTATTAAGTTGGAGCAGGTGATCTCTAGTTTCCTTTCCTAAAAAACCTTGACGGTTCCAACTAATAATCTTCATGATTTTTGTACGAACAGAATACTTAATGCACAAGCTAAAATTTATATGCCTAGTTTCTACTGAGAGATTGTATCTAAAGGCAAGAGTATTAAAAGTATAAGCAGTGGTTTTAACGTTGAAAATTAAAATAGAAGACAATAAATGAGATGAGACAATAAATGAGATTTCCTTCAAAATATTCTTTAGGATGAAACCTAAAGCGTTGTGTTACTTGTGTAGTTACCCTCGCTTAGGAAGGGTAAAATGCTGAAATACTCAACGATTTCATTATAATAACAATGGCCAACTTTATGTTAAATATATAAAGTTGTCCAAACACGATGATCTAAATATAGTAAAATCATAAACACTCCGAATTAGAGATTTATATCAATCCCTAACTTTTTTGTTTTTGTTTTAACGCTTCCCATTTTTTTTTTGAAACATGCACACGTGAGTATCACATATCCATAGAGTCATTGAGTTCAATTTGATTAAGAAAACTTGGGATCGCATGGTCCCAGATTCTAGTTGATACGAATGGCTAGGCCATCTTCTGCTTGGTTTCCTTCTCTGTAGTTGTGCCAGAAGAACCTTGCTCCCACCATACCTGGGTGACCTCTGACAGCTCCATCCGTGTTGATATTTATTCAATCCATATTAAGGGTGGACCATCCAAATGCAATGGTCGTCGTTATTTTTGTGCCACCTAGTAGATTATAAGATGGTGTATTTCCTGGTAATACTTGAGCCCGGAGGAAGGGTTTCCTTTGCCTAGGAACCATTCCTATTGTTGCTTTAAAGCCAAAGATAGAATTTTTGCCGATGTTGATTGCTTATGGAGATATATTAGCCCATTTCTAGTTATCCATAAAGACCAAAATAGAAAACAAAATGTGGTGATAACTCATGTTAGGGCCGATTACTGAAGTAGGTGAGGATGCTTGTTTAAGGAGTTATAACTTAGTAGCATTATGGGTCAGATATGAACTGGTTGAGAACCGAGAGAGGAGGGTGTTCCAGGATGTAACCTTTATTGAGTAGTAGAGGAGCAAGTGAGCAACTGATTATGGTATTACTTTGCTCACGACAAGTTTCTGAGTATTACTTTGCTCACCGCAGGATCTTAAACCAAATTCATAGAAATCTTCGTTTTCCTCACTAGTAGGCTTCGGCATGGCTTGTTTCTTATTCATTCTTTCATGTTCTTCATCCTTGGATTGAAAAAAATAATCGCTGAAAAAATAATCAAGAAAAAGAGACTGACATGAATACTTACCTAAATGGGTTATATGTTGATTAACTCCCTTGAAACTGTGCAACATATTTTTTATTCTAGCAGCTCTCATGTGTGATTTGTTGATATATTCGATCCTTTTCTTAAACACGGAACACTGGTTGTGATCTTGGGTTATGTGATTACAATAGGATTATTTCATGGATGACATTGGCATGTTTTTAGCAATCACATGATCACTTGTTGCGTTTATAACCTTTGGAACAATATTATCCTTTTTTCATTTGAAATTTATCTTAAAATCGAATCAATTGACCATCCTTTGGAATTTCACAATCTAGTGATGTATCGACCAAATCATCTATTCTCCTTAATGAACGACTGTTATATTATCTTGATCAAGAAAGATGTTGCTACAATCCTCGGTTGTATTAGCAACCTCTGCAGTAAAAACTAAATCGACTATTTCTTTATATAAATCTAGTTGTCTGATGATTCAAATCAAGTTTTGTAACTAGAGTATTAGAGTTATATCACTAGCGTATTTTCTTAGATTTGGACAAGCTTCACGTATGTGCTAAAAACCTCTACTTGTAGCATTGTGACTCATATTCATCATCTTCTTCTTCTTCTTCAACATCTTTGTTTTTGGCAAGAACACGATATTAAGGCCTATTTGTTGATGATAGTTATTTATAGAAGTATCTACTTATGACCCTTAGAATATTTATTATTATCGGGTGATAATATACATTGTTAAATCTAGTGCTTCCTTAATTCTTCCTTAACATTCTCACAACTTTCTTTAGCCTTGAAGAACTTTGTTTTTCAACATGAGAACTTGTCCTTCTTATGGCTTTAAATGTTGTGCCTCTCTATTTTTTAGATTGCTCTTTATCAAAGATCTTTGGTTTACCAACTAGAGTACCTCTAATCAATAGTGTGGAAAATTTTTCTACTTCTATTATCACATGCTTCTTAGACTCGTATATTGGCAGTAATGATCTTAGACTTTCACGCACAACATCCTTTTCTAAAATCGTCGTTTCTAACGACATTCAAAATATCAGAGATTTTAAAGTGAAATTCTTCAAAGTTGTCTTCATCGCTCATACGAAGGTTTTCCCAATCATAAGCTAAGGGTTAAAATCTGACATCTTTCTCGAAAGTATCCCATTCGAATATGGTCCTAACATCATCTAAAAAATATTTAGATGTCTCACGTGTAGACACTTGATATTGAAGATCTAGACTTATTGCATGGATAATAGTATTCGGGCTGTCTGAATTCTGATTTACTAATGAAGTTTCCTTCTAATCAGACTCTTCCATCTCTTTTAAACTAAACTTTATTATTGAGATGATTTTGAGTATTATTGGGTGCTCGTATCTCTAAACAACTAAAATTCAAACATTAAAGTCACATGATCATAAGAACGATTGTATCGTAGTTTTCCACCACAAATAGATAGTTCGTACCGTAAAATACGAGAGGTACTTTAATTGAGGTTCCTTATTTTTAGAGCACTGTTAGGTCGAACTTGCGAGTTTTGTAATTTCAGTATTTTTGTCAATGTTAACTATATCTTGATTTCTAATCTACTAAAATCAAGTCTAGGACTAGGATTAGAGTATAATATTTGAGTATCAGATATCACTGAAAAAACCTCGAAGATTGAAGACCGAAGAACAAACAAAGACATTTGCGAGAACTTCATCAACAAAGAGGTATGTGAGGACTAATCTATCCTGTTTACCCACGATATTAACCGTTCTATCTTATGAGACTATGTCATACGGTTTTAGTAGATTTAATATTGCTAATAAGAAATTTCCAGTTAAGCTTGTCTTGATATATCTCTAGAAATATAGTTTAAGCAGTGGATGTTCTTATATCCTTAACAATCTTGGTTAAGAAATTTTTTTGTTTCAAGTTGATCATTTGGAAATTACTCAAGCAATGATATTTATTATCTATGGCTATTGGGAATATTTCAAATATTTTAATAAAAGTTTCCAGTTGAGTCTGAATTCCGCGAACATGATAGGTAGACAAACCAAACACGTACCCTGTTGATCAGAGTTCGAGAAAAAAATTTTGTGGGGGGGGGTACGCAAACCCAATATGCATACCCCTGGGATCAAACTTCGTGAACTAGATAAGGTACATATATTTAGTATGCGTACTCCTAGAGCCTAAGTTTGTAATCTGTCCATACAGCTACACATACTTACCCAGTTCTGATTTAGAAGAAGCTCACGAACTGTTTTAAAAATATGTCCGGTTTTGCTACAACTCCCATAGACACTTCTGAGACAACTTTTTTCACAAAATCTCTTGAGCTTATGGATCATGGTTCAAGTCTTGGGTGTTTTCAAACACCACTAATGCTTATAAGTTCAATAGGTATACCTGCCAATGTGAACCATCATCGTGCACAGTTCCAAAAACCTGGAACATAATGCATATTCTTTAATGTAATCTCGAGGCACACATCTCACATGTTTACATGGATTCCTAATAAGAATTTCACCTAATATGAGAAAGTGTTTTCTTGAATTCCAGGAAACCCTAGCTTGAAATGAAAGCTACCTGGAGCCTTGAAAATCTATAAATGAAGAGACTCTTGTCACAAGATTTCTTAATCCCTGGAACTCTTGGGTCCTAGTTGCTAAGATAGATTCGTCATCCATAACTTAGTTTTTCTCTGAGAAACATAATTAGGTTACGACTTTGAAGACTTCACTTAGGGATTCGTGAAGCCCGACCGGACTATTTTTTTACCTGATAGTTGGAGTATCCGGATCCTGCTATTATTTATCTCCAAGGTTTTAGTAATCTCCGAATGAAGAACGAGATAGATAGAAATCACAAAGTTCTCTTCATCTCAGACTTTGTGATTCTTCAAGATATATATCTAAAATCTTTTTCGATTTGTTTGAATTTTTCTTGAGAGGTGGTTAATAATCCAGGATTCTCAGATAATTGGCCGTCATTGTTCCAGAGGTTTGCTGGACTTCATCTATAGCAAACAGATTTCCAAACCTAGAATGATAAATCAAAAATAAAATCAATTAGTCTTGTCTGTTCAAGGCAGATAGGTATAAAAATTCTTCACTGAGGTTGAAACAACTCTTAGCCTATGAAGGACGCCAGTTAAGCGAATCAAGTGTGCATAATCTTGCGAGGTTCAAGAGGGGTAAAGAACACGACTGCAGTTGAATTGCTTGGAGGGTTAATTTGGTCCCAACTACATTCCAGTCCGAAATATAATAGTAGACTAATGTATGTAGCTGTTTAATACAATGTGGTGTTCAAAGATGGACGAGGTCCCCAAGTTTTTCTGCAGGTGCAATTTTCTTCGTTAACAATTTTTTTGGTGTCTTGTGTTTCTTCATTTTACGCATTATATTGTTTTATCTTTATAATATGAATAACACAAGTAGTAAGTAATCAATCTAGATAGTTTAAGTCATTATTAATGAGATCAAAATAAGATCCTCTCTTGTTGAATTTGTATATTGAAAGATAGATTAGAAGCTTCATAATTGTTAGAATTCGGATCTTCTTGATTTGAATACGACTAGATTGATCTTAGATATTTATTTTTGAGATCTTCTAATAATTCTACACAATTAGGTTCACGGAATTTTTTCAAAAAATATTGATTGTGGAAGAGATAAGAGAAAAACTCCACATATAATCTTATTTAAGGGTCTTTGGTTTGACCTACTTGTGATTATATTAGGTTTTGTCCATACAGGTGGAACTCATGTTTGTAGGTTGGATCGATTCAGGTACAAACTACTATTTCACGTGTTTTCATACTGATAGCAATAATGCGAGGGTATCAGGTACACCTCCAACTTTTTATTTTGAGGCGATATCATCATAACAATAAAAAAGCGAGGGTATCGGGTATACCCCCAGCTTTTCATTTTGAGACGATATCATTATAGTATAGTTGTAAAGTATTTGAGTGATAATACTAATAATCTGAGTTCGAAAATCATCATCATTCTTTATCAATAAAAAAGAAAATAAAAAACTTTTGTTTCCACAACATCTATATGCATAAAAACCTTTATGATATAATAGAGATATAGAAAATCAACAAAAACAAAGGTGACAATGTTTCTAGCTTTTAGTTTTAATTGGAAATAACCAATATAATGTGGAGTAAAAAGTAAAAGCAACACGTATATTTTGTGAACGAGGAAAATTACCAACTAGTAGAAAACCCGAGACCTAGAGTATAGTGGATCTCTACTAGATTAAGCGGTTATTGTTTCGTCTATCTATTGCAACCCAATGGATCCCAATCCAGTTGTTTTGTTATAGCAGCACAACTAAGCCTACACCATATTTCAAGAAAACATACTCAAATTATCTTACACGTACTCGATTATACCAAGGTATTGCTCCATATTCTATCAAGAAGGCTTACAGCTCCACTAGCCTCCAAGCGTATGAATTCCGACTGGTAAAGTTGTTTCTGGCCTCCAAGCGTGTACGTTACTAACCAGAATGTTGTTTCCCAAATCTTTGGCTTCCCCAAAGTAATGGAATTACCTTAGGGCTCTTAATTTTAATTATTAAACAATCTGAATAAAGGATCTTATGCTCGATACTTAATAGAGTTATTTAATCAATCAAAACCCTTAATTACTAACCTTAATAAAGGTATCAACTTAGTGATTTACACGTCTCACAAGGTGCCAAGTAAATCCTCGGATTTTGATCCTTTTTTAACAGACATCCGGTCTCAGGATTTTGACAATTACGCATTCAAGTATGAATGTTTCAGTCTCAAATTTGAATTCCCCCCCTCCCCTCCCCTCCCTTGGAGTACTTACTTCGCGCTATTTATGATAAAGGTATAAAGAGCTCTAACACCCGGTGCAAAGCTATTAGCTTTCAGAAGATCTCTCTTTATATGCAGAAGCCTTAAGGTTTACTTGATCTCCAAGATACACCATACATATTCTATACATAATGACTATCTTGGTTTGTCATGCAGTGCAAGATTAGGCAAGTTGTTGCTATTGAATGTAGCTGACGTACTCCTGATGCAAATGAACCTATTCTTTGTTGTGATGGGGCATCTGTTGAAAATATAGGCGAAGCTGGGGCTGGTCATTCTATTGGGGAAATTGGTACTTCCAGCGCAGCGGAACACAAAATCACAAACGATAATTGGTGATTTGAACCAAACATGAGATTAAAGATAAACAAGCACACAACCGTAATACTAGATATACGTGTTTCACCTTTACAGGATACATCCACGACATACCCGCCGATTTTTTTTAATTATTATATCAAGGTCATTACGTGCTCTTTCCGGAACCTACAAACGAAGATCCAAACAAAAAAGTTAACAAGATATACCCGAGAACACCATAAAGAAACCTTAAAAATCAATTCTCTAAATCATATTCTTCAAACCAACCTCGTATTTTCTCTTCCACACCTTCTTCATGATTGCTAGTAACAAGGGAAAAAACACAGAAACTCTCTGGAAACTTGGTTTAGGGCAAAGCCTTACACTCTAAAACTAGAATGCCAAAATCCTCTCTCTACAAGTTTTTTTCTCACACATATATTGACCTTCACAATAGCACTCGATTCATCCCACCAAAGAGACTAAAAAAGTAAGCACAAAGCTTTACCAATTTTCTAGGTTGGATGTCTACAAACATGTAATTCTAGTTATATATATAGGGAACACAAACTTGACCACCAAGTATTAGTCTCAAATTAGGAAACTAGACTCTTTCCTAAACTCTAATAAACCTAGATTAGGAAACTTACCTCAATGTAGAAATGAACCAATAGGAGGAAACCCATTTCAATATGAAAGAGACCCAAATCAGGAAACCCACATATTTCCTTTAAATATCCACCCGGGATCATGCTTTTAATCATGAAACGATCATAATAAAATCAGCTTGAAAACACAGGGGGATACCAAATACACCCAACCTTTTCGTTCGGCAACATGTATAGATAAAACTTAATACACTTGCAAGTAGACCAACTTAATGATCTTTGACAATATGTATATAGAGTTAATATCTCAACCTCTACTCAATCAGTATGTATATAAACACACGGTCTGTGAACCTGATTGTTAAGCAGAGTACTTGGTGTTAATGGTGGTTTTTAGTTAAGGGATAAAATTGTAAAAACCTGCATTTATTATGTTGTCATTATGCAAAGAGACAGAGCCATGTAAAAGTGATGAGTACACAACCTTTTCATTTGCGCATTAGTTGAGCAATTCAATATGTTTACATGAAATTTATCTAGAACGGTGCATGTAGCAACAATCCTAGATATTATGTAAATTTCGACACCTACCTGTATTATTCATTAATATAGGACTCACTGAATACTTTCTATGCTGTGTTCCACGCCTAAACCCTTAATATTGATATGACATGACAATTAGTGTTCACTTGCAGCTGAGTAGCATAAATTTTCCGAAGTATCAAGGTTGAGGTTTGCATAAAAGTACTTAGACAGAAAGCATGATGCTCTCTGGAAATAAATAACTATGTGTCAACACGCAGAATCCAATCAATTTTGTGATAATTCACAAGATTCAATATCGACCTAATTAATTTGCAAAAATTAGGTTTTTTGCGCCCTGCGCAGTATATCAGACCCTGCTGGTCGAAACTAAACCTAGGAAAACAAGGAAATTGATCCGCCATGGATTAGTAGGTGCAAAGTCCTACCAAAAATCAGAAAAGAAGGAATAAAAGAGGAGCCGCGAAAAATAAGAGCAGCAACAAAGGGAGGTGTGGACGTGACATAGGCCAGCCGGCGTCACCTGCAGATGGCCACACCCCCATGTTTCTTGCCAGACCTCCTCTTTCCCATCGACCAATCAGGTCGCTCTAAATCTGCCACGCGTACTAGATGTGGCCACACCCTATGTTTGGCCGACCCGTTTTCTATTGACCAATCAGGTCATTCTAAACCCGCCACGCACATAGAAAGGCCAAACCATGCCAAACGGCCACCACGCCAATGTGCTAATCGGCATGCCAACATGCCACTCCGCTGCAGTAACATGCCAATGTGCCACAAATGGCGCAGCTACGTGCTAACCCACTTTCTGTTCGTGTCCATTGCCATAACATACTTCAATCAGGGTATTCTAATCAGAAGCACGACTTTTGCTTTAACGGCACTAGTCGAAACTCTAATCTTCAGTCGTGGCCAAAATTACGTCACTTTGGCCCCACAAAATGTCACGAGCTATGCGGCGTAGATGGTGGATTTTCGACGAAGGGTAGAATTGTAAAACTATACTCCAAATTCGGCAACCATATGAGTATTGAGGCTCATGTCTCTTGTTAAAGCATGAAAGCCGATGCCAAAAATCTCTGACTGAGAAGGCTGTCTCTCAGAGTACATGTAGATGTGTAGTATCTCAACTGAGACCACGACACATCTCATGAATACTGAGAAATTTCAGTAATCACTCTGGATCCGGCAACCGGACGAGTATTGAGACTCATGTCTCTATGCATGAAAGCTCATGCCACCTCTGATGGAGAAAGTCTCTCAGAGAAGATGCAGATGTGCAGTCTCCAAGCTGAGACCACGGAACATATCATACTGTATAGAATCGAAAGATTGGATGACTCCTAGACAGCATGTCTGCTAGTATAAAGCGACAACGTCTTTGGGATGCAACCAGGTTTTCCCCGACTATGCAAGAGGAATATGATACTCCATCAAGTTCATATTGCTCAATCCTCAAATGATTAATGCTCCTAGACAGGAAGCCCTTCTAGTATAGAGCCATCAATTAATTATCTTAAATCGTCTGAATATCCAGCAATATTCTACGAGTCGTCGTCTGAATATCCAGCAATATTCTACGAATCATTTAATCGCCTGAATATCCACCAATATTCTACGATACTTCGTTATATTTCGTCACTTCAATTCGTGGTTCTTCCAAGCGGAATACCACGGGTTAGTGATAAATATTCAACGAAACAGGCATCTGAGCATCGAATAAGCCCTGACAAAAATGGTGCAAGTGTAATTAGCAAATAATGCACAGACCAGCATTTTGAATGCACGAACGAGCATTTCAAAAAATATGAACGAACGAGGAACCTATGCAAAATAGGAAGGAAAACTAATAATAATAAAATATTAGCAAAAGCGCCAGGGGACTGGGCTCACTTGCCGGCCAGTCATGCCGTGACCAGTCCCGCGCCAAATTTTATATTTTATCATATTTTTACTATTTTCCTATCTCATGAAAATCTTCTCGTTCGAGCAAATTTTCTTTATTTCAAAGAAATTATCTGAATCACATGATTTCATCAAAAAATAATAAAATTAGGAAAAGGTGTCATGGGACCGCCAGCCAGCCGGTCATGCCTTGGCTGTGGCCGGTCCCACACCTCACGTTCCCCATTATTTTATTATTTCTCTCAAATTATGAAAATTCTTTGATTTTATGAATTTTCTCTAAAATCATGAAAATTACCTAATTTCATGTATTTTATCTCAATCACATGATTTTATCAAAAAATAAAATTAGGAAAAGGTGTCATGGGAACGCCAGCTAGCCGGTCATGCCTTGGCCGGTCCCACACCTCACTCCCTATTATTTTATTATTTTTCTCAAATTATGATAATTCCTTGATTTTATGAATTTTCTCTAAAATCATGAAAATTACCTAATTTCATGTATTTTATCTAAGTCACATGATTTTATAAAAAAATAATAAAATTAGGAAAAGGTGTCATGGGACTGCCGGCCGGCCGGTCATGCCTTGGCTGTGGCCTGTCCCACACCTAAAGTTCCCCATTGTTTTATTATTTCTGTCAAATTATGAAAATTCCTTGATTTCATGAATTTTCCCTAAAATTACATAATTTCATGTATTTTCTCTGAAATCATAGAAAATATTAAAAAATTAGAAAAAACTTATGGGACCGGGCTCTAGCCGGCCGGCCATGCCCTAGTCGGTCCCACACGCTCATTGTTTTATTATTATTTGGTGTTTTGTTTCATGATTTCATGAAAACTCCCTGATTTCAACAAAATATCTTGGTTTTCAACAAATCTCCTTGATTTTATGAAAATTATCTAAAATCATCAAAATTTGGTAAAATTGGGAAGAGTGGCTTGGGACCCGTGCCCATTGGCCGGCCGGCCATGCCGTGGCCATTGACGGTCCCACACTCCCATTCCCTATTTTATATTTATTAAATTATGTCTCTCATCTTATGGAAGTTCCCTAATTTTTCCAAACTCTCATGTTTCATGGAATTTCCTTTAAATCAGAGAAATATACATAAAATCACATAAAACTGGGAAAAGCATGTGGGACCGTGTGTCAGCCGGACGGCCATGCCCTAGACGTGGCCGGTCCCACACCTTGTAATTCCTTGTTTTATTTATTTCTCTCATCTCATGTATTTTTCCCAGTTTCAGCAAAACCATGGATTTTGCATATTTTCTCCAAATTTTGCTCAAACGTGCACCAGAAAATATCAAAATTCTCAGGACTAAAACACGAACATTATGGTGACCCGGGCACATCCCCTTAACCGACCGAGGGTAACCCTGAGGCTTGCAAACAGCTGGTTCCGCATGTTTTAATGATTTTAACCTAATTTTCTCAACAGCTCATATTAGGTTCAAACTCTTTCCAAACAATTGGAAGTTTCCTCAAACGACCATCCACTGGTCCCACACGCACCAAGAGACGGTCTCATGACCTCTTGGTCGGTCCTTTGTATTTTTATAATACCCGGTTTTATTATCTGTCACTCACACGAGTATTATTTTAATGATTAAATCAACATTTAACAATTATTTCACCAACTGGTCCTCAAGAGACTTTGGTATTTTTGCTCATTCGAGCATCTGGGCGATACATGGTGAACCCATCATCCCATGTATCCGGTCCTTGTGTTACTCTGTATTGATTTGCAATAAATCATCATTTCGGTAAAATTAGGGTTTTGAATCCAGAGCTCTGGAAACGTGATTCTGAGCAGATTCAAACACTCTGATAATTTTATGTTGATTCCATGATTAACATTTTATTTATTTTGCTCGACCCAGCAGTCAGTAAATTAAATTAATATTTTATTCGGTTCTGCTACCAGTAAATTCATCAAACGAGCAATATTTGCTCGAATTGGCAATATTTGCTCGAACCGGCAATATTCGCTCAGACTAGAAATATTTGCTCGGATCAAAGAATATTGGTTCAACTATCAATATTCGACAATTCAGCAACACAGTTTGCTCATTTTAGGTCATAATGGTACCTCGTCTCTGCAGACATACATTTAATTCATGAGTTTCGGAATATTTGCTACAACGTGTTCAACTCAGCACTACATGGACTCATAGTCCCACAAAGTCAGCAACTGACTACACAATCGCGGGATTTCAATCGTGTCACAATGGGGGGATATTAACTATGGTTTTGGTCTGGCGGTCTACGACACGTGTGTTCACCCACGATGAGAATATGAGCAAGTCATGCAATCAGTTGGAAGAGTCAACAAAGTAGTGGGTGGAAAATTAACCAAGTCTCCGCACGATGAGTAATTGGTTTAATACGATTTCCCACTTTCCCACTCTCTGATTCCAGCAACTGTCACACTTCATGGGATCATGGTGTTTCCAACTCCGGCATTATAAAATGTCTCTGAATCATGATTGAAACAAAAACAATTGAACAAGAGCTTTCTAACATTCGAACAACATTCGCCCAAACGAGCAATTTCTTATCAAAGTTCATACAGACAATCTTTCGTCTACAGGAACTCACATAAATCACTCTCAATTAGGCAAAACTCAATCATTCAGAGCATTTTCACGTTGAATTCACAACACACCTACAATCCCATATCACCATTGATCTCACGCATTTCTCAGCTTCCCTCCTACAGATCAACCCATCCTCTCTTGTGACCGAATTGACTCTGGAACGGCCATTGTTCTTGGTTTAGTCCGGAGTCTTACAGATTGATCTCTCGAACTTAAAGCACTCCCTTCTTGCAGTGCATCTGTGTGAGGTTCAACATTTCGCTCGGTTCAAGGAGTCTCCACACGGTCGACTTTTCAATTCCGTAAAAACCAGCAAATCGTTTTTCCCCATCTACATGCGGGACCCAGGAAACCCTAAAAATGGCGCCATGCTATGGCCACCCATGGCTATCCTTGCGCCTATGGTCATTCCCACATTATGGCCTTGCCATAATTTCTTTGACGCGGCCATGGCACCATCTGCACAAAGAATGTCACAATGCCACGACCACATGACACACGCGCTAATTAGGGTTTTGGCATGGAAAACCCTAATTTAAGTAAGGTTGTTACGCCAACCATGCCAAATAATGCTACCTAGGGCATTAAGTTTTATATAGAAACTAGAGCTAACATTGACAAGCCATATTTAGATTCAACACCAATATGCCAAGATATAATGACCACGGCTACGCCAGGCGCTATTCGCGCCACTATGCCACTGGCATGTGCCAATCATGCCACTATGCCACTGGTGCCACTATGCCATCACCAGGTGCCAACGGAATGCAGCCATAATCAACAGCCACCTTCTCTCATGAATTACAATCTCAACCATCCAAATTCACCACGGAATTGACCGGACTATGGTAAGTTTTAAGTGACCAACCAAGACTAACCTAATAACGTCACACTCCATTCTCCTGCGGAAAGTCTCCTGACTTAGTTTACACACATGGTTATCCGCCAAATAGCTAGCGTACAATTAATCTGAATAACTAAGTCTTGCATACGAGACCCACTCAGCAACCTGCTACATATTTTTCACGAAAATACTCGAAACATCAAACATGTCACAAACTGGGGGATACTCATTAGGGTATTGGTCTGGTGGTTTACAGCATGCGGCGTGCAACACGCCCATTATAAGAAAGTGTCAGGAAAGCGGGCAATTAGTGGCAGCAAGAAGCAGTGGGTGTAAACTAACCCGTTTCTTTCATAGTGGGGACGTGGTTCCTAGCATTTACACATTACCCCATATACAAGTTTTTATCTCTATTTTTATCTCAGTATTCAACACGGGCTAAAATAGTAAACCCATAATTGTATATGCTCCTAATCCAACAATCAGATGAGTATTGAGGCTCATGTCTCTTATCGAAAGCATGAAAGCTCATACCACAAGAATATCTGACTGAGAATAATGTCTCTCATAGTATATGTAGATATATAGTCTCTCAGCTGAGGCAACGGCATATCTCATGAATACTGAGAAATTTCAGTAATTACTTAGATATGGAATCGAAAGATTGGACAGCTCCTAGACAGCTTACCTGCTAGTATCGAGTAATAATGTCTTCAGGATGTAACAATATATTCCCTGACTATATAAAAGAAATATGACTCTTCAACAAGCTCATATCACTCAATTCCTGAATAATTAATGCTCCTAGACGACCGTGCTAGTATAAAGACATCAATTAATTATTCTTAAATCATTAGATTCATTAAATTAATCCCTGGAAAATATTCAATGATTTTTATAATATTTTGTTACTTCAATTTATGGTTCTTCCCAGCATAATTCCATGGGTTAGTAATAAATATTCAACACACGGGCGTCTGAGTTACCTCCGAATAAGCCCCGACTAAAATGGTGCAAGTGTGCTCAGCAATAACATATCAATGAACACCTGAATGCACGAACGAGTATTTCAAAATACGACGAGACGATGAACCTATGCAAAATAGGAAAGGAAATGATAAATAATAAAATATTAACCAAGACGCTGAGGGATTGGGCCACCGGCTGGCCGGTCGTGCCGTGACCAATCCCACGTCCAATGTTATATTTTATCATATTTTTATTACTTTCCTTGATTTTATGAAAATCCTTTCATTTGAACAAATATCCTTTGTTTTAAGGAAACTCCTCAGTTTCATGGTGTTTTCTTTGCATCAAGGAAATAATATAAAATTGGGAAAGGTGTCACGGTACCGTGTCTACTAGCCGGCCGGCTATGCCCTAGTTGTGGCTGGTCCCACACCTCATAATTCCTCAGCGTCTAGGGTTCAGGGTGTAAACTAACCCGTCTAGGGTTCATATCCCATGAAAATAATATAAAATTAGGGAAACTCGTGGGACCGGGCCCTAACCGTCCGGTCATGCCCTTGTCGGTCCCACACACCCCTTATTTTTATTATTATTATTTCTTATGTTTCCTTGATTCCATGAAATTCCTTGATTTCATGATATTTCCTTCAAATTATGAAAATTCCTTCAAATCATGAAATAATACATAAAATTAGGGAAAACTCACGGGACCGGGCCCTAGCCGGCCAACCTTGCCCAAGCCGGTCCCATACACCCTTAGTTTATTATTCTTTGGATGTGTTTGATAGCGGGATTTCCACGAAATTAGCCTAGTTTCCGTGGAATTATCCTATATTCCGTCATTTGGTATGAAAACCAATTCCCTGACTTAATTCCTCACGTTACCCCTTTCCATGGAAAGATCCCCATTTTTATTCCTCCACCCCCCTCGGAAAAGATTTTAGGGAAAGAAAAAAATGGAAAGATTTTTTTTTTTTTTTGCAAGGTCTGATACGATTGCATATTTTCTCTTCTTCGTGGTGTTGTAACTCACCATCGTTTTGCCATGATGAAACTTGAGAGCAAATAACAAAAAGAAAAAAAAGGAGAAAATTAAGCCTTAGGTTTACTGATCTCATACGAAAAACAAAAAGAAGCAAACATGGATTATTGAATCGTATGTTGTTCGTGGTTTTTTTTTTTTTTTTATCAGTCCCCATGGTTCCCTGTTTAACTAGATCATTTTTTTTCTTTTTTGATTCAAATATGATTTCATTGTTAGTTTCATAGTTAGATGAACAATATATGATTCAAGTTAGTATGGATATTTCCTCTTTGTATAATGTTTGTTTAGCTTTGTATACATGCTTGTTAAAAAGCATCAACAAATTTGTGCAATCTTTTCCATGGATTATTTATATGACAACAAACAAAGGAATTCACAATTCCGTGGAATGAGTTTCCATGGAATCTAATTCCATGAAAATTACACTTACTCCATGGAATTAATTCCCTACTATCAAACACAACCTTAATGTTTTTGTTTCCTTCACCTCATGGAAACTCCTTGATTTCAACAAAACTCCTTGGTTTCAACAAACTTTTTGGTTTTATGATATTTCCCTAAAATCATGAAAAATATTATAAAATTAAGAAAATACCGTGGGACCAGGCTCTTTGGCCGGACGGCCATGCCTTGGCCTTAGCCGATCCCACACTTCATAATTCAGTCATTTTTTATTATTTTTACTTTATCTCATGAAGTTTTCACGGTTCCAGCAAAAATCCCTGATTTCTTCATATTTTCTCAAAATGTTGCTCAAACGCACATCAGAAAATATCAAAATTCTCAAAACTGAGATACGAACACTTTGGTGACGTGAGCATGTTACCTTGACCGACCAAGGTTGGCTCTTTGGATTGCAAGGAGTCGGTCCCACGCATTTTCATAATTTGACCTAATTTGCGCAATTGCACGTATGAGGTCCAAAACTCTTCCAAACAATTTGGAACTTCATGAAATGATCGTTATTCGATCCCGGGACCATCCAGGGACGGTTTCATAACCCCTTGGTTGGTCCCTCATCTCCTCATAATTAATTAGGTTTTATCACCTAAGGTTCGGACGAGCATTATTTTAATAAATGATTAAACCAACATTTAATCATCCTTTCACCAACTGGTTTTCTAGAGATCTTGGTATTTGCTCAGTAAGCACCTGGGCGCTACATGGTTAATCCATCATCCCGTGTAGCCGGTCCATCCTTCACTCTGTGATTTATTTCAATAAATCATCAATTGATTAAATTAGGGTTTTGATTCCAAGGTTCATAATTCCAGATTCAAACGCTAATAATTTTACGTTGATCTCATGATCAACATTTTATTAATTATACTCGGTTCAGTTGCCAGTGTTATGATTTAATACTTTATTTGGTCATGCTACCAATAATTCATCAAACGAGCAACATGTGCTCAGATGAGCAATATTTGATCAAACCAAGGAATATTGGTTCAATTATCAATATTCAACAAATCATCAAATGAGCAATATTTGCTCACGTCAACTATGTTTATTTATACATTATACCTATGTCTTAATTCGGGAGTCTCGATAGTGTAAGGACTCATCGTCCCATGAAGTCAGCAACTAACTAACTAAATACAAGTCTTCCTTGCAGGCTCCACAATCACATGAGACATCAATCGTATTATATGGGGGATATTAACTAGGGTTTTGGTCTGGAGGTCTACGGAACATGTGTTCTTACACACGATGAGAATGTGAGCAAGTCGTGCAATCAGTTGGAGGAGTTAACAAAGTAGTGGATGGAAAATCAACCAAGTCTTCGCACATTGAGCAACTGGTTTTAACACGATTTCCACTTCTCCACTCCTTGATTCCATCAACTGTCACACTTCATGGGATCATTGTGTTTACAATTCTAGCAATATAAATAATTCTATGAATTATGATTGAAAAAGGGGACAATCTCACGTCAAACAGATAATAAGAGATTAAACTCAACATCTGAGCAATTACTCTTAACATAGAAAATTCAATCATTCAGAACTTATCTTATTTCAGAATACGCAACACACTTACACTATCGATCACTATTGATCTCACACATTTCTCAGCTTCCCTCCTACAGATCGACCCATCCTCTTTTGTGACCGAATTTACTCTGGAATGACCACTGTCTTGGTTTAGGCCGGAGTACCACAGATTGATCTCTCGAATTCAAAGCACTCCCTTCTTGTAGTGCATCTGTGTGAGGTTTAACAGTTCACTCGGTTCAAGGAGTTTCTTCCACACGTTCATCTCCTCAATTCCGTAAAAACCAGCAACTCGTTGTGCCCCATCTACAACCTCAAAAACAACTGGCGACCACAGTGGGAGATTAATCTTTCAGTCAAAAAAAAATCAGTTCAAAAACATTTCCCTTCTAGTTGGTCTTAGGCCTAATTCAATCACTCACTGAAATTCATTTCAATCACCAATTCTAACTTTCCATATGTATCCTTATCGTCCTAACCTTACCAAAGCAATGACTGCTCGGAAACCAACTACCATGGAAGGCATAACGAAAATGTTAGAGGATATGGCCGCAAACCAAGTTGATATTATCAAGCGGAAAAATGAGACACTTCGTATCCTGAAGAGTATGATAAGACGATTGTGGAAAGAGTCAGTGAATATTTTACCGAAGGATCCTACTGATTTCAGAGATAATGCGAAAGATATTGAATCTTTGGATAAGGTATGTGCTTCTACCAATGAGGATGCCGACAGAACACGTAGCCGTGTCATGCGAGAGCAGAAGAGAAGCAATAAATTGAATTCTGCCGATAACAAAGAGCCAAGACAGTTTCACAAAACTAGGGTAGAAACTTGCCAGGTGTGCCACAATATCTACAAGACAAAAGTAAAGAGCCGGCATATGAAGCTTTGTTGGAAAAACTTTATCTCCTAACCCTTGGAAAAGTCTAAAACGTTGTCCAACAGTCTGCAGCCATAACTTCTTTACTGAAAAGAGAGGAACCTGAAGAAGGGGAAATCTTCTAAGTTTCCCATGGAGACTAGCGCTGCGCCAATAAACAATATCCAGACCAGCCACTTTGCATCTCCGTCACTGATGCAGGACCCTCAAGAGAAATTACACTTAGAAATATGACAGAAGCAAATGATCTGCTTACGAATCAATGACCGCTCAAGCATCGATTCCGTCCTCGAAAAGAGCTTCATATCAAAGCATACAAGAATCTCCACCACAACATCCCCTGATACGAGAAAAGCTAGACTCAAAACATCCACGCTTCCCGTTGCCTATAAAAAAAGTTATGGAATTACTGGAAGTTTGGGTGCGAGATGGAGCAGTCCAACTACCCCCAGTATGGCGCCCACCAACTGATCAAGACATGTTAGATTCAAGATATTGCCACTATTAAAGATTTATCCATCATCCTACCAGTGAGTGAAATGGTATGAAGCGTATTGTCTAAGAAAAGATTGATTCATGGGAATTTTGCATGGGAACTGAAGATTCTCCGTGTTACCGCAGATCGACATAAAGATATTACAAAAATAATAAAGAATGACTGGGGATTTCTCATGGCTAGGATTGCGGAAAATTCATTTTCGTTGGGAGGCCCCTAAGCGAGTAAGTTTTGTCAAGCAATGTTTACACAACCCATCATTTTGAATTCGTTGGAGATCTGACACAGGCGTCAGCTCCATATTGAAAACAGAAGCTAAATAACCCAATTGTTCTAGGATTTCATATCTCTCCCATATTTCCCCCTTTTCATGCAATACTTATAGTTTCTCCGAAACGATTGTATTACTTGCATTCATGATTCGGATCCCAACATATTAGTTGATCCAAGTACCATTACGTTCAGAAGAATTACTTATGAATTCATTCCAAAAATAAATCAATTCAAAGGATCCTTATAAAGCAATCATCTGTCAATCCAAAAACCAGAAAATCAAACCATAAAAGAGGCGTCTCTTGCCTTTCAGAAAAAAAAAAAACTAAAAGGAGGAAGTTCAGAAAAATAAAAGCATTCAAGGGAAATTGTCCAACAACAACCCATTTTTCTTGGAGAAAACATCCTTCATGCTTTGAAGAGCCGCCTTCTTGAACTTCAACTCTTGAGATAACTTCTAGATTTATGCCTCTTGTTGATTAATCAAATCTGCGAAGGGACCTTTAACCATTTCAGCCTGCAACTTTTGGATCTTGGAAAATCCTTCACAGAACCAGGAGGCGTTAAACTCAAAGACCACGCATATGTCCCGGTGGAACTCCCATCTTGAGACTACATATCCAGAAATGGTGTGTCCAGTCACGTTTCACATATCATGAATTGAAGATATGGCTTCTTCCGCGCGCTTAACTAATGAAAATCAGCTGGTGACCTTTTTAGTTGTTGCGATATGTCCATACTTCTGCCATATTTGGGTATACAACTCTGCATACTTAGCTGGTACACTGAATCCTACGATCAACACATGACCTTCAAAAGGATGCAAAAATGGAGGGTCAAAAGTGGCACCTGCAACTAAATCTAAATCCGCGACCAGCAAAGATTCTTTGGGCATAATCGCTCCCGCAACCACGGAAACGTTTTCCACTAATGGAGGCACGACAACATCTTCATGACGATCAATATCCGTCTCAGGAATATCGATAGACATGGTTTCTACATGTTTTTACATGTGTTTTAAGGAAGTAAGTTCATGATATATGTTGTAAACCGAAAAGGAAATCGCCAGGCATTATTGGGGTTGTTCTTCATTGCAAATCTTATGAACAACCAATATGTGTGATTAGTATAACCTCTCATAACTTGTTTGTGTTCTTGGTAAAACTATTAACATGAGGCCTCACTTATGAATTGGTATGACTTTTATTAGTGAAACTGATCTTAAGTAATCACCTAGGATATGATCGGGTTTGTGAGTGTCTGACAAAATTTTGGGAGAGGGGAACAGATCCTAGTAAGAGGTGCAGTACTTCACAAGGGAAACTGATCCTTGTATGAGGTGCATCAAGATTTATAGAATAAATGGGAACCGATCCTATGAACATGTGCAACACTTTTTTAGGAAAGGGGGAACCGATCCTATGGACATGTGCAGTGCATACAAGTTAGATACCAAATATATGTGGGGAACCGATCCTAGTACTTAGTCAGCCGAATTTTGCTAAGCTAGTGTAACTATGCACAGTACTCACATGGAGGTAGAAACGAAACTTGTTTTGTTAGAACCGTACACCCATGGTTTGTGATTGAGTGTTACTTGATCAATCACATAATTATTCAAAGTCAGATGAACCAATTCTAAACTTGTTTGGAAGTGTGGTAAATCGGTTTCAAGTGAGTAAGTATGAAGAAGGACTTCCAAGGGTAAGATGTCGACACACTTTGAACACACGCATTAATGTGTATTCTTTTATTATTCAAAGGTATTCCTTAACATCTAAGAAGGAAGTAAATCCCAAGATCGAATTTAAATAAGTTAAGAATCTTTTAATTAAGGTTTTTAATTATATATGGAAAATAAGAATTAGTAATATGTATTTGCTAGTTAAAGATTTTCCAAGGAGATTTCGATCATTATTTTGGACCGTGTATTCACAAGAATTATGAAAACCGAATTTGGGTTAATATGGAAAAATATCTTGAGAATATTTTCGTTTTTTGGAAATTCCTTGGTGTCCAAACTTCATTGTCTATAAATACTTTTAGTTTGCATTTCTAGCAAACTAATCCTTCGTAATAACAGACTTCCTATTTTGTCTTTGTTACTAGTGTAGTCGCCTATCAGAGAGGAGAGTAATCTAATTAGGTAAAATCTCTTAAGGCCGCTCAGTTTAAAGTCTTCTTTGGGATTGAGAAGCTCTAGTGCATACCGTTGGTGGGAAACTAGATATTGATGTCTATCTTTAGTTTTCATATTGATTTTATTGACTAACGGTGGTTGAACTTTGATTGCACCTATTTTGTTTATGCTTGAGAATCTTCTCTTCTGATATAAGATTCACTCAAACTAATTCAAGGTTTCGACAGGGATCTTTAGACTGTTGTTAGATCTAAATATGATCTTGTGATAATCCATTCTTAACAGACTACGTTCAGTGTGTGATTGATCACAAGAGATTCAAGTAGTTGTGTGCAGGTGTTTATTGAAGATATAAAAATATTTGAAGACAAAGAAGATATAGAAGATTTCAGACTTGGTTTTATAATCTTTGGCATGCACAATACTTGTTTTGGTAAAAGAGGATCTAATTAATAATTGGTTTATACTTGTGAAAGATTGGATTGATTAATTGAGAAGATCGGTATCAACACAATTCTTTGGATTAAGAGTGTTGTTGGGTTAATCTTTACGATTACCTTTTGGTGATTGAACATAAGATAGATCTTGGTACCTGGAAAATGAGTTTATATTAAGATAAACAGAAGAGCCTTTGTGCAACTCATATCACTTGGTTGAAGAGAGTTGATACCAAACATATTTGTTGTTCCTTTACTGTTTGGAATATGAACCAAAGGAATTGGTCCAAGTACGTGACTTGTTTATAGGTTGGAGGAGTAGGAATATAGACGGAACTAGGTGAACTATAGGTTTAGTTGCTTGGTCTCAACTATACGAAGTTGGTTTTGAAAAGGTGAGGGTACCCAAATATACCTCAAGCTAAAAAATTTCCTTCCTATAAGTCCTTTCTTCGAAAGTGATTGTCTATGGACTGAGTCGAGAAAATGCAACTAATCGGTTCACACTTCGTGTGATCGTCTATCGATACGAGATCGAGACAATACAACGACGAAGTATGTTTACTTGATACAATAGTTCAGACTTAACCAAACTCAATAGGATTCACGTATCAAGTAAATATGAATTAACATTTATTCAATTTACTTTAATTATAATAAAACAATTATAATACGGAAATATAAAGTAAATGTCACAACAAGATTTTGTTAACGAGGAAACCGCAAATGCAGAAAACCCCGGGACCTAGTCCAGAATTGAATACTCTCAGGATTAAGCTGCTATACAAAATAAACCAACTTTTTATAGTTGAGACCAAGCAACTAAACCTATAGTTCACATAGTTCCGTATGTATTCCCACGCCTTCAAAGTGTAAACAATTCAATACTTGGACCAATTCCTTTGGTTCGTTTTCCAAATAGTAAAGGAACAAGAAATTTGTTTGGTATCAACTCTCTTCAACCAAGTGATATGAGTTGCACAAAGGCTCTTCTGTTTATCTTAACATAAACTCCTTTGCCAGGTACCAAGATCTATCTTATGTTCAATCACCAAAAGGTAATCATTAAGATTAAGCCAACCAACACTCTTAATCCAAAGAACTGTGTTGATGCCGATCTTCTCAATTAATCAATACAATCTACCACAAGGATAAACCGATTATTAATTGGATCCTCTTTTACAAAAACAAGTATTATGCACACCAAAGATTATAAAACCAAGTCTGAAATCTTCTATCTCTTCTTTGTCTTCAAATCTTTTTAGATCTTCAATAAACACCTGCACACAACTACTTGAATCTCTTGTGATCAATCACACACAGAATGGAGTCTGTTAACAATGGATTATCACAAGATTGTCTTTAGATCTAACAACAGTCTAAAGATCCTTGTAGAAACCTTGAACTAGTTTGAGTGAATCTTATATCAAAAGAGAAGATTCTCAAGCATAAACAAACTAGGTGCAATCAAAGTTCAACCACCGTTAGTCAATCAAATCAATATGAAAACTAAAGATAAACCGCAATTATCTAGTTTCCCACCAATTGTACGCACTAGAGCTTCTTAATCCAAAGAAGACTTTAAATTGAGCGGCCGTAAGAGATTTCACCTAATTAGATTACTCCTTTCTCCGATAGGCGGCTACACCAGTAACAAAGACAAAAGAGGAAGTCTGTTGTTACGAAGGATTGGTTTGTTAGAAATGCAAACTCAAAGTATTTATAGATAAGGAAGTTTGGACACCAAGGAATTTCCAAAACCGAAAATATTCTCAAGATATTTTTCCATATTAACCCAAATTCGGTTTTCATAATTTCTGTGAATGCACTGTCCAAATTTATGATCGAAATCTCCTTGGAAAATCTTTAACTAGCAAATGCACATTACTAATTCTTATTTTCCATATATAATTAAAAACCTTAATTAAAAGATTCTTAACTTATTTAAATTCGATCTTGGGATTTACTTCCTTCTTAGCTGTTAAGGAATATCTTTGAACAATAAAAGAATACACATTACTGCGCGTGTTCAAAGTGTGTCGACATCTTACTCTTGCAAGTCCTTTTTCATACTTACTCACTTGAAACCGATTTACCACAATTCCAAACAAGTTTAGAATTGGTTCATCTGAATTTCAAGAACTATGTGATTGATCAGTTAACACTCAATCACAAACCATGGGTGTACAGTTCTACCAAAACAAGTTTCGGTTCTACCTCCATCTGAGTACTGTGCATAGTTACACTAGCTTACAAAAATTCGGCTGACTTGGTACTAGGATCGGTTCCCCATATATATTTGGTATCTAACTTGTATGCACTGCACATGTCCATAGGATTGGCTCCCCCTTGCCTAAAAACGTGTTGCACATTTTCATAGGATCGGTTCCTCTTTCTTCTATAAACCTTGTTGCACCTCATACAAGGATCGGTTCTCCTTGTGATGTACTGTACCTCTTGCTAGGATCGGTTCCCCTCTCCCAAAATTTGGTCAGACACTCACAAACTCGATCATACCCCAGGTGATTACTTAAGATTGGTTTCACTAATAAAAGTCATACCAATACATAAGTCAGGCCTCATGTGAATAGTTTTACCAAGAACACAAACAAGTCATGAGCGGTTATACTAATCACACGTATTGGTCGTTCATAATATTTTCAATGAAGAATAGCCCCAATAACGCCTGGCGATTTCCTTTTCGGTTCACAACACATATCATGAACTTACTTCCTTAAAACACATGTAAAAACATTGTTTCCTCGGATGAAATCCTTACCTCATACCCATACATAATCACAATAACATTCATACGATTATGTTGATGTCTTATATACAAAGTTTAATGGTTAAGCAATAAACTTCATATTGTATTCCTTAATACTATGTCTATCTAGAGTGTCCATGCTTCACAGTTTTATGTTTTCAATATTCACGATTTGAAAGATACGTTAGGGAATGAAATAGTTCAAGTCAAATATTACTAACCTCAAGTGGAAGGGTGTTGTTGTGGTTATATCTCCATACTTCTTCACTTCTTTAAGTCTTCGCAATACTTGTAATGTCTCATCCTAATAATGTCAAGCTATCCTATACGAAGTTGACTCTAGTACATTTAAATCAAGCGACTCTTAAATGAGTTTTGGTTCACTAAAATATGACAACCAAACTTAACATACCAATGCTTGGTGGGTTCAACTGAGCTATGCTCTAACAATCTTCCCCTTTGTCAATTTTAGTGATAAAACTCTTACAATCATATGGATAAACAAATTACAATAATTCATTACACATACGCTTGATTCCCGAATTAAACAACACATAACCTGCATTAATTCAATCCTTAAAATGCAGCAGCGATATTATAATAACAAAGCCCATACTCCCCCTAAAGGTGAGATAGGTAGATTTTCAATCCGCACGTCTTTGTTATCCCAATCATATGCTATGTTACTCCCCCTTAGTTTATGCTTTTCCTCATTCGTTGGATAAACTTTCAAACACCATTGTCCTCTTCCCTAGTGACACAAATCAATATAAAATTGATACCAACATCACCTTTTTACTCCACATAATTCTCCCCCTTTTTGTCACAAAAATGACAAAGAAACGAAAAAATAAAGGACAACACGAAAAGGATCTTACAAATCTCAAAAATAGACTGGCAACCTGTTGAGTCAAGCACGAGGGTTCCACATACCATTTTTGATAACCAATATCAAAACTGAAACTACAAAGTAATTATGTTTTGATATGTTATCATGGAAATGATTTCCCGAAGAAATTTTCCCAACTAGTTTAGCAAACCAAAAATCAATTAAGCAACTTAGTTCATTTGCTAAACCGATTGTATAAATACAACCGTTTCATTCGATAAGACCAAAACAAAGATAAACTCCATTTTTCTCATCAGGTTCTAATTATCCATATAACTTAGACCTTTAGATTTTAAACAAGCTAAATACTAGGTTAGTTAACTAGCATTTCCTTGTTTAGGCATTCGTCTAGACTTGAATAACCGAAACCTCCACTTTGATAAGTCTAACTAAGATCAGAATTAACTTAGTTTATCTTATCCGGAATCGAATTGGACTAAACAACTCATCCCGTCACTATATTCATTCGTTAAGCCATAAATAATTCATACAAACCAATAAATCAACTTGCATAATTATTCACCTCAACCGAAAGCAATTGAAACAACACATATCATTAAAGTTCCACTATTGCACCGAAATTTCGTAAGCCTAAACAATTGATACCATACAATAAAGCAAAATAACAATTGTTTTACTTAACTAGAAGCAATTGAATTAACATAAACATTAAAGCACCGCAATTTCACCAAACTTTCATAAGCCTAAACGATTGATATCACACAACAAAGCAAGATAACAATAGTTTTACTTAACCGGAACTAATTGAATCAAACATACATCCAAACATTCATAATGGAATAAACATATCAATTGTACCGACAATTTCGTTTAAGCAAAAGTAATATATATATATCAAATAAAAATAGGCTTTTCTTAAAACAGGAAAACAATTAACTAACAAGATTGTTACCTCAATTTCGCATCCAACTTCTCCAATATGATTGCATCTTCTTCTTCCAGGGAGAATTGATATCGAAATACCATTATGTTGTTATCCTTATGCCAAAAACAAAATAATAACAACAACTAACCTTTACCAGAGAAAGGTTGAAAATCGGTTTTAACAATTGCAAGCAAAAGTTCAAAACCTTCGAAACACATATGCTTTTATGCTAAACCAAAACGATTCAACATATTGTGACTTTTTCACATATTGTTTCTACAAGAACCCCTCATGATCCTTTGATAAACCCTACCAACATGGGCTAGAACTTAATCCTGCTAAATCAAAAAGTCACCCAAACCATAAGGGTTCACAACATATTATGAGATCGAATATCAAGGTAATATAACCGAAATCAAACATCCCATAAACATACATAGCAATTAAATAAAGCATTAAAACACCGGCTATGTAAATCAAAAACTATCACAAGGAAATTTATAAAAATAACTTTATTCATAATAATTTTTATTTAATAGACTTATACAATCAATGAAAGAAATCAAAAATTGATGTCTATTTTTCTAATACAACTCAGTCCTTCATATCAGTGCCACATGAATGTGGGTTTCTACTTTCATTCTTCAGCTAGTGAAACTTTTCAAGTAGAAAACCTCGTTGCTTGACCAAAACCTCTTGCAGGTGAGAAATTTTCGTGAAGGATTCTACAAGAACATGTAGTTCTGTTTTTGATTGAACACAAAAGAGTGTCAATGCTTCAATACACTGATCTTAATTTCTTCAGCGTATTCTCTCTTTCCTTTTTGCTAAGCCAATCTCCCTTTTTTATTTTACTCCTAATCTCAAGAGAAGACCCTGACTTAATCTTAGGTTGATCATTTTGATCTATCATCTTTTCGTACAAAGATGTTGGATCAGACTCATGGTTCGAACAAGGAAAGACCACAAAGAGAGGAGGATCTCTTTTTATTTCTCATAAATATAATATTACTAAAGATATGAATATGTCAAATATTTTCAATTACTAGATTTTATTTCCATAATCTACACAAAAAGTGCCTTGTTTTTCTTCTTCCTCACTCGAAATTGGCACACATGGTGAGGAAAGAATTCTAATACTGATCAGGTGGTATTAATATGATATTTTCTCTCATTATGAAACTTTGAACAACTAGAGTGTTCTTATTCTAGAATCGTATGAGAAATTCTCCTCTTGCTACCTCGAACTAGCAAAGTATCTTGATGTTAACTTGAGTTGCCTATGTAACTCTTAGCAGTTCTGTTTTTGAGACAGTTTTTGCATCTTAACTTATTTTTTCCTTTTCCGGTAAGTGATTTAATAACATCGGAAGACATGTCTATTCTTAAAATGGGTAAATCACTAATGGAAGAGGAAGAAATAAGATTTACAACTAATGCGATATTAGTTGTTTCCTCTTCATCAGAATCGTATGAATCATAGGTCTCATCATGAGTTAAAGCCAATGCCTTACTTCCAATGTATTTTTTACGATTGAGATATTCTTTAGCAATATGACCAAACCCTTTACACTTGAATCATTACGGCTGATATTCATCATCTTCTTCATATTCATTTTTGACAGGAACTTGATCATGTTCGAGAAGATTGGTGAGTATCCTTTATGAATCTCTTATTTCTTTTCCTTAAGAGATCTCGAAACTGTATAGTAATCAAAGATAATGATTGTTCAATTTCATCATCAGAATTACCTGCAATCTATTTATTTGAATCATCCAATTGTTTATTCCTTTCCATTGGAACTTTAGGAATTTGTTCAGCTTTGAAAGCAATTCCTTTATTTTGAATAGACTGTGATTCATGATAAAAGATATTTAACTTTCCAACGAGTGTGCTTTGTGAGAGAGTTGAGAGATCATTTGCTTCTATGATTGCATGCTTCTTAGAATCGTATCTTGGAGGCAACGATCTGAGAATTTTGCACACTATATCATTTTCAGAAATAGTCTTTCCGAGAGAGAAAAAGGCATTAATTATCTCAGAGAGTTTAATATGAAACTCTTCAAAAGTGTCGTTGTCACCCATTCGAAGGTTTTCCCAATCAGATATAAGAGTTTGAAGTCTAGCTTATTTCTCTGATGTGTTTCCTTCGAACACGATTTGAAGATTATCCCAAGACTCTTTTGAAGTTTGGCATGTTGATACATGATGTTGTACATCACCGCTTACAGCATGTATTATAACATTCAAACCATCTGAATTCTGCTTAGCTAGTGCCTTTTTTTCGTTTGAAAAATCTACTTGGCGTTTAAGCTCAGTATCCGAATTTTCTATCTTTGGAAGAATATAACCATCGACGACTAATAGCCAAGTATTAAAGTCTCGTGATTAAACAAAAGATCGCATAGCAGATTTCCACCATAGATAGTTTGTTCCATCAAATCTTGGCGGTACGTTAATTGAAGTCGATTCATGAGAATTCGAGTTCATTCTTATAGGATGGATCGCACCAAACACAGATTATTAAATCTTTTCATGTTTGTATGCTATAATACAAATTGACAAGGCGAGGGCACCCAAATGTACCTCAAGCTAAAACTTTTCCTTCATATAAGTCTTTTCTCCGAAAGTGATTGTCTATGGACTGAGTCGAGACAATGCAACTAATCAGTTCACACTTCGTGTGATCGTCTATGGATACGAGATCGAGATAATATAACAACGAAATATGTTTACTTGATATAAAGGTTCTGACTTAACCAAAGTAAATAGGAATTAACGTTTATGCAATTTACTTTAATTATAATAAAACAATTATAATGCTGAAATATAAAGTAAATGACACAGTAAGATTTTGTTAACGAGGAAACCGCAAATGCAGAAAAACCCCAGGACCTAGTCCAGAATTGAATACTCTCAGGATTAAGCCGCTATACAAAATAAACCAACTTCGTATAGTTTAGACCAAGAAACTAAACCTATAGTTCACCTAGTTACGTCTGTATTCCCACGCCTCCAACCTGTAAACAAGTCACGTACTTGGACCAATTCCTTTGGTTCGTATTCCAAACAGTAAAGGAACAACAATTATGTTTGGTATCAACTCTCTTCAACCAAGTGATATGAGTTTCACAAAGGATCTTATGTTTATCTTAACATAAAATCCTTTGCCAGGTTCCAAGATCTATCTTATGTTCAATCACCAAAAGGTAATCGTTAAGATTAAGCCAATCAACACTCTTAATCCAAAGAACTGTGTTGATGCCGATCTTCTCAATTGATCAATCCAATCTACCACAAGGATAAACCGATTATTAATTGGATCCCCTTATACCAAAACAAGTATTGTTCACACCAAAGATTATAAAACCAAGTCTGAAATCTTCTGTCTCTTCTTTGTCTTCAAATCTTCTTAGATCTTCAATAAACACCTGCACATAACTACTTGAATATCTTGTGATCAATCACACACAGAACGGAGTCTGTTAACAATGGATTATCACAAGATCATCTTTAGATCTAACAACAGTCTAAAGATCCCTGTCGAAACCTTGAACTAGTTTGAGTGAATCTTATATCAAAAGAGAAGATTCTCAAGCATAAACAAACTAGGTGCAATCAAAGTTCAACCACCGTTAGTCAATCAAATCAATATGAAAACTAAAGATAAACCGCAATTATCTAGTTTCCCACTAACGGTACGCACTAGAGCTTCTCAATCCCAAAGAAGACTTCAAACTGAGCGGCCGTAAGAGATTTCACCTAATTAGATTATTCTCCTCTCCGATAGGCGGCTACACCAGTAACAAAGACAAAAGAGAAAACTTGTTTTTACGAATGATTAGTTTGCTAGAAATGCAAACTCAAAGTATTTATAGACAAGGAAGTTTAGACACCAAGGAATTTCCAAAACCGAAAATATTCTCAAGATATTTTTCCATATTAACCCAAATTAGGTTTTTTTAATTCCTGTGAATCCGCTGTCCAAATTTATGATCGGAATCTCCTTGGAAAATCTTTAACTAGCAAATACACATTACTAATTCTTATTTTCCATATATAATTGAAAACCTTAATTAAACGATTCTTGACTTATTTAAGTTTGATCTTGGGATTTACTTCCTTCTTAGCTGTTAAGAAATATCTTTAAACAATAAATGAATACATATTAATACGCGTGTTCAAAGTATGTCGACATCTTACTATTGCAAGTCCTTTTTCATACTTACTCACTTGAAACCGATTTACCACACTTCCAAACAAGTTTAGAATTGGTTCATCTGACTTGCAAGAACTATGTGATTGATCAAGTAACACTCAATCACAAACCATGGGTGTACGGTTCTACCAAAACAAGTTTCGGTTCTACCTCCATGTGAGTACTATGCATAGTTACACTAGCTTACCAAAATTCGGCTGACTAGGTACTAGGATCGGTTCCCCACATATATTTGGTATCTAACTTGTATGCACCGAACATGTCCATAGGATCAGTTCCCCCTTGCCTAAAAACGTGTTGTACATGTTCATAAGATTGATTCCTCTTTCTTCTATAAACCTTGTTGCACCTCATATAAGGATTGGTTCCCCTTGTGATGTACTGCACCTCTTACTAGGATCTGTTCCCCTCTCCCAAAATTTGGTCAGACACTCACAAACCCGATCATACCCTAGGTGATTACTTAAGATCGGTTTCACTAAAAAAAGTCATACCAATACATAAGCCAGGCCTCATGTGAATAATTTTACCAAGAACACAAACAAGTCATGAGCGGTTATACTAATCACACATATTAGTCGTTCATAAGATTTGCAATGAAGTAAAGCCCCAATAACGCCTGGCGATCCCTTTTCGGTTCGCAACACATATCATGAACTTACTTCCTTAAAACACATGTAAAAACATTATTTCCTAGGATGAAATCCTCACCTCATACCCATACATAATCACAATAGCATTCATATGATTATGTTGATCACTTATATACAAAGTTTAATGGTTAAGCAATAAACTTCATATTGTATTCCTTAATACTATGTCTATCTAGAGTGTACATGCTTCGTAGTGTTATGTTTTCAATATGCACGACTTGAAATATATGTTAGGGAATGAAACAGTTCAAGTCAAATATCACTAACCTCAAGTGGAAGGATGATGTTGTGGTTTTAGCTCCGTACTTCTTCACTTCTTCAAGTTTTCGCAATACTTGTAATGTCTCATCCTAATACTTTCAATCTATCCTATATGAAGTTGACTCTAGTACATTTAAATCAAGCGTCTCTTAAATGAGTATTGGTTCACTAAAATATGACAACCAAACATGACATACCAACGCTTGGTGGGTTCAACCGAGCTATGATCTAACAGGTTTATTTTGTATAGCGGCTTAATCCTGAGAGTATTCAATTCTGGACTCAGTCCCGTGGTTTTTCTGTATTTGCGGTTTCCTCGTTAACAAAATATTGCCGTGTCATTTACTTTATATTTCTACATTATAATTGTTTTATTATAATTAAAGTAAATTGCACAAACGTTAATTCTTATTTACTTGATTGTGAATCCTGTTGAGTTTGGTTAAGTCCGAACCTTTGTATCAAGGAAACATACTTCGTTGTTGTATTGTCTCGATCTCGTATCCATAGACAATCACACGAAGTGTGAACCGATTTGTTGCATTGTCTCGACTCAGTCCATAGACAATCACTTTCGGAGAAATGACTTATAGGAAGGAAAAGTTTTAGGTTGAGGTATATTTGGGTACCTCAAGCAGGCAAACATGAAAAGATCTAACAATCTTTGTTTGGTGTGATCCATCCTATAAGAAATGAATCTATTGCATGATTCAATTAATGCAATAGAAATCTTCTATGAAAGCCTTACTTCAATCCCGAGATTTTAATATTTGGTTATTAATCGAAGACGGATATCAACAACCGACGGATTATTCAGAAACAGAGTTTAAACGCTTAGTGGATTACATTCTTGAGGAAAGGATTCGTGCAATGCATAATTCTGTTGGTTTGAACACCATCATACATGCAGTTAGCCATTATATTTTACATCATGTACTGGCTTGCAGGAATTCTAAAGAAGCATGGGATACTCTTGAGACTGTATTCGAAGGAGATGATTTTGAAAAAAAATCTAGACATCTTTCCTTTTCATCTTAATGGGAACATCTCAAGATGGATGATAACGACACCTTTGAGGAGTTTAATTCTAAAATTTCTGAGATTGTTAATGCATCTTTTTCCCTGGAAAGGTTATACCTGAAAAATAAATAATATGCAAAATTCTCAGATCGTTAACATCCAAATACGAGTCTAAGAAACATGCTATAATAGAAGGAAACGATCTTTCTACACTTTCTCGAAGCTCTCTTGTAGGAAAGTTAAAGATCTTTGATAAAGAAATTCTGCTGAAGAATCAAACTGAGAAACGTTGCCAAAAGGACAAGGAAACTGTTGAAAAAGAGCTTGACTCAACTATTGTTCTTCTAGTGCAACGAATTAAAAACATCTTATCTATTGATAAACATGTTTCTGATATATTTTCGGTTTGCCATAAAAAGGGTAACAATGAAGTACAATGCTTCAAGTGCCGAAGTTTCAGACATATGGCAAAACATTGTCCCAACAGAATAATCCATAAGTGCAACAAGGCTTATGTTACTACTCTTGATGGTATTCCGGAGGAAGAATCCAATGAAGAAATATCTGAGTATAATGCATTTCTTGCCAACTCTAATGAGGATGAATACTGTGAGTCTAAAAAACTCTTAGAAAAACGTGAGTTGGAAATTAAGGAGAATAAAAGGTTAAGCTTGGTTCTTGAAAACCTTTTGAAATATCTTTCGGATAAAACCAGTATGGTGAAATCTGAACGAGAGAAATCGGATGAAAAACCCAAAGAATCAGAAACTTGGTTTTCTGACAATATGATAAGATCTTCATGTAGAAGAAATAATCATACTTAAACTATCCTTGGAAATAAATTTATCAAGGCTCTTCGCAAAGGGATAAAGATTTTGAAGACTGATAAGTTTATAAGATCTCAAAAGGAACTTACAAACTCTTGCAATCACAAGAGAAAGAAGGAACAAAAGGAAACACAATCTATTGTGTTTATAAGTCATCCTAAGGATATCTTTGTTCAATATGGTGGGAGTAATTCTCACCTCAACACACAATGATTGTGTTGAAATATGCATCCTCACTTGTTGCCCAAAATTCTGTGTGTGAGGAAGCATAAATCAGGGCAAGTTATTCATGTTTGTTTCTTTAGTGAAAAATATTGAATATTCCTTATTTTTGGGAAAGAATAATTTTGGTTTCCTTTAACTAAATTTTTTATATTCCTTGATTGTCTCCCATCTTATAAATATTCTTCCTGTCCGAAAGAAGACTATCATATTTCAATGGAGAAACCGGAAAAGAAAAAATCATCTCTTGATGACTTAACACTCTATGCATCTGTTATGAATGGAACTCATGATGTTTCTCTTCATGATAATTACCAAGATTCTCTAAGAAAACAGATTCTCTCCGTTAAAGGTTGCATTAGATATCATGAGTTGATGATAAAGGATTCAAAAGAAGTATTAGCTAATCTTCATTCTCAACTGTTTGAAATGAAGAAATCATATACTGAAAAGGGGAGTGCTCAGAAGAATTTGAATCTAGTTTTTGAAAGCAATCGTCACGAGAATTGAGAATAAAAAAATAGACATCAATTTTTGATTTCTTTCATTGACTGTATAAGTCTATTATGAATAAAGTTATTTTTATAATTTTTTGTGTGATAGTTTTTGATTTACATAACCGGTGTTTTAATGCTTTATTTATTTTCTATGTATGTTTATGGGATGTTTGATTTCGGTTATATTACCTTGATATTCGATCTCATAATATGTTGTGAACCCTTATGGTTTGGGTGACTTTTTGATTTAGCAGGATTAAGTTCTAGCCCATGTTGGTAGGGTTTATCAAAGGATCATGAGGGGTTCTTGTAGAAACAATATGTGAAAAAGTCACAATATGTTGAATCGTTTTGGTTTAGCATAAAAGCATATGTGTTTCGAAGGTTTTGAACTTTTGCTTGCAATTGTTAAAACCGATTTTCAACCTTTTCTGGTAAAGGTTGGTTGTTGTTAAAAAAAATAATTTTGGCATAAGGATGACAACATAATGGTATTTCGATATCAACTCTCCCTGGAAGAAGATTATGCGATCATATTGGAGAAGTTGGATGCGAAATTGAGGTAACAATCTTGTTAGTTAATTATTTTCCTGTTTTAAGAAAAGCCTATTTTTATTTCATATATATATATATATTGCTTTTGCTTAAATGAAATTGTTGGTACAATTGATGTTTTTATTCCATTATGTATGTGTGGATGTATGTTTGATTCAATTGGTTCCGGTTAAGTAAAACTATTGTTATCTTGCTTTGTTGTGTGATATCAATCGTTTAGGCTTACGAAAGTTTGGTATAATTGCGGTGATTTATTGTTTATGTTATTTCAATTGCTTCCAGTTAAGTAAAACAATTGTTATTTTGCTTTATTGTATGGTATCAATTGTTTAGGCTTATGAAATTTCGGTGCAATAGTGAAATTTTAATGATATATTTTGTTTCAATTGCTTCCGGTTGAGGTGAATAATTATGCAAGTTGATTTATTGGTTTGTATCAATTATTTATGGATTAATGAATGAATGTATTGAGGGGATGAGTTGTTTAGTCCAATTTGATTCCGGATAAGATAAACTAAGTTAATTCTGATCTTAGTTAGGCTTATCAAAGTGGAGGTTTCGGTTATTCAAGTCTAGCTGAATGCCTAAGCAAGGAAATTCTAGATAACTAATCTAGTATTTGGCTTGTTTAAAATCTAAAGGTCTGAGTTATATGAATAATTAGAACCTGATGAGGAAAATGGAGTTTATCTTTGTTTTGGTCTTATCGAATGAAGCGGTCGTATTTATACAATCGGTTTAACAAAGGAACTAAGTTTCTTAGTTGATTTTTGGTTTGCTAACCTAGTTAGGAAAATTGCTTTAGGAAATTATTTCCATGATAACATATCAAAACATAATTACTTTGTAGTTTCGGTTTTGATATTGGTTATCAAAAATGGTATGTGGAACCCTCGTGCTTGACTCAACAGGTTGCAAGTCTATTTTTGAGATTTGTAAGATCCTTTTCGTGTTGTCCTTTATTTTTTCATTTCTTTGTCATTTTTGTGACAAAAAGGGGGATAAATATATGGAGTAAATAGGTGATGCTGGTATCAATTTTATATTGATTGGTGTCACTAGGGATGAGGACAATGGTGCTTGAACGTTTATCTAACGAATGAGGAAAAACATAGACTAAGGGGGAGTAACATATCATATGATTGGGATAACAAAGACATGCAGATTGAAAATCTACCTATCTCACTTTTAGGGGGAGTATGTGCTTTGTTATTATAATACCGCTGCTGCATTTTAAGGATTGAATTAATGCAGGTTATGTGCTTTTGAATTCAGAAATCAAGCGTATGTGTAATGAATTATTGTAATTTGTTTATCCATATGATTGTAAGAGTTTTGTCACTAAAATTGACAAAGGGGGATATTGTTAGAGCATAGCTCGGTTGAACCCACCAAGCGTTGGTATGTCAAGTTTGGTTGTCATATTTTAGTGAGCCAAAACTCATTTAAGAGTCGCTTGATTTAAATGTACTAGAGTCAACTTCGTATAGGTTAGCTTGAAATTATTAGGATGAGACATTACAAGTATTGCGAAGACTTGAAGAAGTGAATAAGTACGGAGCTACAACCACAACATCATCCTTCCACTTGAGGTTAGTGATATTTGACTTGAACTGTTTCATTCCGTAACGTATCTTTCAAGTCGTGTATATTGAAAACATAAAACTGCAAAGCATGAACACTCTAGATAGACATAGTATTAAGGAATACAATATTAAGTTTATTGCTTAATCATTCAATTTTGTATATAAGACATCAACATGATCGTATGAATGCTATTGTTGTAGTAGCAGGAAATCCCACACTACACCCCTCACAAGAATTCATACAATCAAGTCATTTTAAGATGAACAATCACAATCTTTATTGATTAATCTCACCAATTTTACAAGAAAGGAAAGAAATCAAACTAAGAAATTAACAACTGTTCTGGACTTTCTCTCTCCTAATGACTTGCTCAACACTCGAAAAACATCCCTCCCTTCCTTACGCTTATTCAACTTTTTATATAGGGAATTACATAGTGAATGACAGCTAATCTGTCCTTTAGTTTAGGATCTGACTTGCGATATTCTCGCAAGAGTTCTATTGTCAATCTTCGCAAGCACTACAAACGTCGTAGAGTCATCACACTTTTCTCATGTTTCTATAATCGTCATCTGTTATGTCATTCTTCAAATAATTCTGCGACGCTCGCAAAGTGTTGTTGATCAAGCTTCGCAAATGTACCTTCTTGCGATATTCTGATCCTACATCTTGCCTCTTCTCATGTCTTCTCTGCGAAGGAGAGAATGTCATGAGAAAATGTTTTTCAAAATGCCGCAACTGTTCATATTTTCTTTCAACTTCTTTTTCTATCGACAAGGCTCCGTGAATTAAGCATAACCGTCAACACGTGTTGAATATTTCTTTAATTACTGGCACGTTTTATCATTAACGGTCATCTTCATTTGCCTATTTAAACAGGTATCCGGAAGAAAGAGAATTTTCTTCTTTTGTTTCGTTTTCATCTTCTTCATCTTCGTATTTTCTGCAAATCTCCATCATCTGCAAATTTCCTTATTTATCAAATTCATCTTCTGCTACTGTTCTCTTCTATTTCCATGGAGTCACCAAGGTTAGTTCTTCTTCGTTTTCTTCTTTTTATTTTTTTGAAACTGATTTTGTTTTGCTGTGATCATCTTGTTTGTTCTTTGTGTAATTCCCATATTGTTTCCATTTCAGCAAAAACACTTCCAATACCAAATTTACAGTTCAAAACCCTAATGCTCCCAGAAGTTCGCAACTCAAGGTTCCTGTGAGAAAGAGAAAGTATGCGAATAACAAGGTAGTAAGAAACACCATTATTTTTTAATAACAATATTGTTGCCTCTGTTTCTTATCTAAGTTGTGATTTTCAGGGTGATGGGGGTGCCACTAAACCTCCCAAGAAATCTCGCCAAGCTAAAACTGTTGATGTTTCTGTTCTTTTTACCAAACTTAGTCTTTCAACTTCTTCTTTGCAAACTGAACCTCCACTTCCTATTTGCGAAAATGTCGCTATAAGCTCTGATATTTTAACTAATCCTTCTATGGATGAAATACCTATTTCACAACCTGTTGCGAATGAATTCTCTTCCTCCCCTGCAACCAATAATTCTCAAGTTCATTCTACCATAATCTCAACCCTTGATCTGCCTCACACCTTACCCTCAAATGATGTCTCTTTACCAGAAAATGACGATCATCAACTTTCTATTGTTACCACTTCTTCATCTGAGTCTCTTCCTTTCTCTAAGGAAATTGCAGACAGAGTGGCTCTTGCCTTAAAGGTCTTATCTGATCTTTTGGTTGACACCAGGAAGTCATCTATGGACCCTGTCAAATATGATCTTTAGGTAAATATCTTGGTTCTGTTAGGACAGCTTCGCAAACATCTTTAGAGAAGGAAGTTGAAGTCTTGAAGGAGAGACTTCGCCTTGAACATCAGAAGTTTCAAAATGCTTCTTTGGACAGCGAACTTCTTCGCAAGAAAAATAATGAATTAAAATGTATGAATTTCTTTTCTTCGTTCTTAACTTTCCTCTTAACAAATTTGTTCTTTTCATGTTGTTCATTCTTAAAGGCTTTTTTGCTTGTTAAGCTTTAAACCAGAAACGAATGATGGAGAGATTTCAGTTTGAATCTTCCGCTGAAGAAATTCGCGTTGATAGAGATAGTTGGATGGACTAATATAACCGATTAGATGATCTTCATACATACTCTGTTGATCAAATATATAATCTTACCAAAGAGAATACTCAATTAGTTCAAGAGAAAAATTCATTAAGCAGCGAAATATCTCGTCTCTCTTATTTTTTGACTAAAGCTAACTTAGAGATGGAAACTTTATCAGATGAAAAATAAAACTTTATCTCAGGAGAAGCGAGCTCTATCAAATATGGTGGCGATCTCTTCGCAGAAACTAATTGTTATCTAAAAAGGGTGTGATAGTAACAATCTCTTCGCTCGCTGAAAAATAAACTTAAAGAAGTAACTGAATCATCTATTGCTGAGAAAAATACTCTTATGCAGGGTAGAATAATTTTAAGTGTGAAAGCAAATAAACTTCAAGAACATTACTCTAAATTAGAAGAATCTTACTCTTCTCTTGCGAAGGAAAAAACGTTTCTCATTTCTAAAGAAAAGAATTTAAAATCTCGTCTAAAAGGTCTAGTTGGAGATAAATTTGATGATGCCATGAGTCATTGGGAGAATACTTGCTTGGCACTAATTCAAAATCTAATATCTCAAAAGGAAGGTAGTCATTTTGACTGCCTCAAACATCTTTCTTTTATCAAACTTCTTTGCAATATTTCCCTTGCGAGGTGTTCGCCTAAATAATTTTTGTTTTTACCTTTCGCAGAATCTGAAAGAAAGCTTCAGTCTTCCATTTCTACTTTGGATTCTAAACTTTCCAAGGTTCGCAAAGAAAATGGTTTGCTTGCTGCTCATCTTTCCCGCTCTCGCGATCGAGCAGAAAGAAAGTATGATTATCTTGAATATTTCAAAAACATGGAGATTAGGAACCGTGACAGAGCTTTCCTTCACCAAGCTCACCTCAGTGCTGAAGTTCTTGTGAATGAGGTTATGCTGTCCAAATATCTTTCTCCTGTATCACTCAAACCTCTGGAAGTAGATGAAGATGAAATCCCTCGTGCTGGTGACAATGACTTTGATTATGAAAGTGGTGAAGAAAGCGCTTCCCAAGAGATTTTAGACGAAGGAGAAGAAGTCCCTACCAAAGAGGGAGATGGTGGTGATGAAGCAATTACTGGCAATGAGCCAAATGAAGAAGAAACCAGAGTCGACCAAGAAAAGGAAAACACTAGCAAAGATGATAAAGTTGGTGGAGATGATAAGGTTGGAGAAGAAGATAAAGCTGGTGAAGAAGATATTGAAGTCTGAGTTCTAGTTTTATTTTCTTGAATTACTCTTTCTCCTCTTGCGAACAATGAACTTTGGACCTCTTTTGGAATCAAATTTACTTTTGGTATTTTAAGAACTTGCGATGAAGAATTTGCGAGAAATATAATGATATCTTTTTTATTAATTCCCATACTTGCCCCTCATTATCTTTCTTGTGATATATGATCTGCATGAAAAATGATTAGTATTTTATAAAAAGAATTTGCTTTGTTATGTGGTCTTATTTTGCCTTCCTAGGTAAGGGTCTTATTTTGCCATCTTTTGTATTGCGACAAAATCGCAGGACGTTTATACACTTTAATGTGGAAACCCATTGATCTTGGCTTAACTTTTTATTCCTTTGTATTTTTGCTGCGATAATATGACATGTCTAAATTTTCTTGCAAAATTAAAGCCCCATGACATTGCCGTCTTGCGACGAAATCGCAGGACATCTTTACACTTGCATGCAATGACCCCTTGATCTCGTATTATCTTCTCTTTTGTATTATTGCCTCTTCAGGAATGTTGCACAAATATGACAAGTCTTAATACTCCCGTGAGTAAAAATTCCCATGACATTTGCGTCTTAAGACACTTATCATCTCCCTAATGGAGCGTGCCGCCCTTATCTTCCCCCTGGTTGCCCTTTCAAGGAGACGTACATCGGCCATACAAGACTAGATCCTCCCATCCAGTCTTAATAACAACCAGTTGTGTTCGCAACTTCTTATCCCTTTTTCCTATATGGCTTATGGTTTCAAGACTGCACCCTAAGTGGGGTTTTCTTCGGGCCGAGTGCATCATAGCCAAGACTTGACAAGAATGGTCAGGGTAGTTTCATACGCCCCGAACACTCTTGGCTCAACCGTGTACCTCGGCGCTTTGGTCATACTCTGCACCCCTTATGAGAGTCCTTCTTACCTTATTCGCCCAACTCAAGTCATATGCTTAAGTTGATAATCCAAGGTGCCTCTCCTGGATGGTCTTTCATTCACCCCAAATCTCCATGGCTCAGGTTCCAGCAGCGGTGTAACCTTATCGCTGATCCATGCAACAGATACCCCCTTTTATGACGTACTTTAGGTCTTACATTTGCCTCTTGCGAAATTTTATTCGCGAACTAAGGTGTACGCCATAAAGGTTTGTCCCATTCTGGATCTTAGATGATCATTTCTTGCGAATTTTTTGCTCATTCTTATTTGATCTTGAATAATTTCGCAGTAATTTTTTCATAATTATTTTTTGTTAATACTTAATTTGTTGCATCATACATCGTTTCATCAACTAGGGATTCTCAAAGTTCCTCACGGGTAATATCTCTTTAAATATAGCCTATTCCATAGTCTACCAAGTCTTTGACCAACATCTTTACCCTCTGGATCCATCAATTTGTATGCCCCTGTTCCAATTAGCTCTTTCATAATGTAAGGTCCATCCCATTTTCTCGCTAATTTTCCACCACCTTCTCGCTGATAATTTGGCGTCTCGCGAAGAACCAAATCACCTGGCTAAAATTCATGTGGTTTGACATGCTTATTGTATTCTCGTGCTAATCTCCATTTATAATTCTCCATATGCTGTAAAGATTTTTCTCTCTTCTCTTCTAACTCATCCAATTTGCTTAGGATTATTCCAGCACTAAGATTCTTCTCCCAGGCCTCTCTTTTAGTCGTGGGTATAACAACTTCTATTGGTAACACTGCCTCAACCCCATATGTTAGACATAAAGGTGACATTCCAGTTGCTTCTCTCCTATTTATGTTGTTAGACCATACTGCATTATGTACTTGTTCGCACCATGCTTGAGATGAAAGCATAAGCATCTGCGAGCCTATTATCCTTCCTTGATATATACCTCCATTTTATTTTTGGGATTTTCGCTGACAATTCTTCAAAAAGTTTCTTGTATTTCTTCAAGGATGGTTCATTTGTTATGTATTCTCCTTTTATCCGGCGAATGACTAGCTGCGAATCACTGGTAATTCTAGCATTTTCTAATTTCATTTCTATTGCAAATTTTAGGGCATACACCACAACTTCATATTCTGTTTCATTATTAGTGGATGCGAACTCCAACCTAAATGAAAAAACCATCTTTGCTACCTCTGGTGAAATTAAGATAATTCCAACTCCATTACATTCCCCATTTGAGGATCCATCCATCAATATCTCCCATCTATTTGGTTCGGTTAACAAGTATTTTGGATCTCCTTGTTCTTCTTCTATATCCATCATCTCCTCAAAAGCTTCATCATCTTCTAGAGGAAATTATGCTAAAAAGTCTGCAACAACCTGCGACTTTGGTGAAGATAACACTTCATATTTAATTTCGAAATGTCCTACTTGCGCATTCTATCTCTCTACTCTGCCTGATCTTTTTGAGTTCTTCATTACTGATTCAATTGGTACCTTTGTTAACACTTTAATTTTATGTGCCTAAAATATATGCGGAGCTTAAAGGTCGCATACACCAATGCTAGAATTAGTTTTTCAATTTTTGAATAATTTCTTTCTGCGACATTGAACGTCTTGCTGATGTAGTTGTTTATGAGTGAAAACTACTCCTGACGTTTTTGGTAATTTGGGGTGTGTGGATGAGGAATGAATCTAAACCCTAAACAAATGCACTGCGCGGTGAGTGCTTGTAGATTCATGAGATCAATCTGTGCAAGTCTGGCCTAAACCAATAAATGGTCGTTCCAGACTTGTTTCGGTCACAAAGTGAAGGAGATGGGGTTGATCTTAGGGAGGGAAGCGAAGAAGGTGTTGAGATTGTGAAGGTTTTGGCTATGTATGACTTGTATCAGAAAGCTGAACTGGCTTGCAGGATGTAAGCTATCAGTTCCGGTGTTTGAATACGATTGTATCAACACTTGCCTCTGCTGTCTTGTCGTGTTTGAAAAATAGGATGAAGAACGTATTTATAAAAGTCTTTTAGCCTAACCCTCGTATCTCGTGGGAAGTGGAGAAATTGGAGTGATGGAGTAGTGGAGTAATGTGTTAGTGTCACATGACCAGGCTTGCCCACTTCTCCCATCATCACTAACCGCCCATGACTTCCTGACACGTTCTTGTGATGGCGTGTTGTGCGCTGCACGCTATAAACCGCCAGACCAATACCCCAGTATATATCCCCCAGTTTGTGACATGATTGATGTCTCGAGTGTATGGATCGTGGGACCTACATAAAATAGCATGTAATGCTAGATTGAATAACTGCGTTATTCAGGAAGTCGATACCTGTGAAGTATCGTGCGTATTCTATGCAGGTACTGCATCGAGTGCATCCAGCATGTATGAAACATCGATGTTTGAGAGTCTCAAAATAGCCTCATATCCTGCCTACTTCATGTGATGGTTTGGAAGTTGCGCCAACAAGTTCTCCCTCGACCGACCACATGGTGTGGTAGAGTGACGGATGATGATCACCATGATGCCGCACTGACCAATTAACTCCTGACCAGGGCTGTATAACCAAGCCGATGAAGTTGAACGGACGATATGATCTTTGAGACACTCATCTGCGACCGTTGGTGAAATTAAGGTTTTGGGAAAAGGTGCGCAAACACCACTTTTCAGCTTGGTCGAATCCAAGATTGGGACATGATTTTGGTATGGCCGGTCGGTCATGTATGTTAACGGCATGCCGATATACATGTTCATACCTCACTGTCCCGTGGAAGTGTGATCTGGGCCACTCAATTTATCCGGCGAAGTTGAGTGGTCGAGATCAATTTGCGACAGAAATATGGTGCCGCAAAAGCCGCGCATCATGCAAACTTCAGGCGCACTTTTCAGGACAACCATGCTTGGTCGGTCCCGGCCGATCGGTTCGGCGTGTGGGTGGTAGGCTGATGTTCACGTCCATACCCTAACATCCCATAGAAACATGATCTAAGCCACTCAATTTGTCCGGAGAAATCGAGTGGCCAAGATTAGTTTGCAATTTAGGAGGTGCGACCACGCTTGTTTTGGGCGCACGAATCGAGGCGTATATCCAAGTTCGGTCTTGGTCGGTTGGGTGTGGAGATAGGTGGGCCGGAAGTGATCATGTTGATAATTACCGGACCTGCTTATCCTATCCCTAGACCTTCTATCCGATCAAGAGAAAATGGACGCTCGTGATCGAGAAACAAACCCTAGTTAGGGTATTTCCGTCCGTGTGTCACACCTGGTTTGGAGCGCACGAATCAAGGTGACCAACTATAGTTGGTCATGACCGATTAGTAAGGTATGCAGATGGGCCCACGGTGGTTGTTTTGACATGCTCTGGGCCCTATGAATCTACATCTACACCCTCCATCTATACCTGCGAAGATGGATGGTTGAGACTGTTTTGCGACACATGTAATGTGCTGCAAACCCTAATTTTGGGTTTTTTGTCCATACTGCTTTGGTTTGGACGCTTTGGCAAGTTATGCCAACCTTTTGGGAAGGCCGACCATGCGGGGCCCGTGTTGGTTCGGCAGCGGATATTCCATACCTGCTCGGGGGTTATGGAATCGATATGGGCCATCCAATCATGCTGGTGGAGTTGGATGGTCGTGATCATTTCCAGACTGATACGGACAGTCCGGATAATCAATCGGGCTATTATAACACACCGAGAGTTACTCAATCGGGCTAGTATAGCACACCGAGAGTTGCAGCATGTACGGGTATTTCGTACATGCTTTCATTATAATGCTTGGAGATTCGTGTTGCTCTGCTGAGAGAAACACTCAGTCGTCATGCCGCACTGATAATGAGTACAAAAAATACAAGGATGGTTATGCGTTAATTAATAATGTTGTATTTAATTCACAGACTGGGATTGTTGCCATATGCTCTATTCTAGGTGAATTAGTAAAGTGAATAAGTATTCATCACTTATTAATGGCTTTATCTTTTACAAGATGTTAGCGCATAATTTTTTGGCTTTTACAATTTTAGCCTTAAATAAAAATCCACCATCAACATTAAGTCCCCTGCCTAGCACATAATGGTTACACTATTGTAGGGTATGCATATGATGTGACAGTTAAAGATAAAACTTATGTGACAAAGTTAGATGTTACCAGGAGAGATGGGTCGTCCTGTCCTTCGAGCATGTCACGTTCAAGAGACGTCCAGGCGAGAGTTCTCCTAGCATGATGTCGGTCTTTCCTGCTTCGATGGACCGTTACGCCTGTTTCGTTCGTGGGGCTACTGCGCCTGCTTGATCGAATCGTGGGCTTGATGTGCCTGTTTCGTTCGCGGGGCTACTGCGCCTGCTTGATCGAACATGGGCTCAGCTAGCTTGACTAAACACCAGACTTGATGCTTTGACCAAACACCGGCCTTACTGTTTGCTTCGCTCGAACATGGGACCCGATGTGAGCATGCTTGTTTTTAAAAAATGAACCTTATGTGCTCAAATGTAAATATGGGTCCTGTAGAAAGCGTTGAAGCAGCTTCTGGAGCAGGCGCGTTGAAGTGTTGGAGCTGAAACACCTTCTTCTGGAGAGAGAGCTTTGATTGGGGACGACTATGTCTGCTTCAACCAATCTGGGGCTGGGATCAAGTGGAACCCGCCGCGTGCCTGAATGAATATCGACCTTGTGTTTCTACTGAAAACCGGCCCTGTTACGTGCGCCTATTTTATTCGAATACCAGCCTTGTAACTTTAATCAATACCAGACTTGAAACTTGAGAAATACCGGACTTGTGACTTTATCAACACCGGACTTGAAATTTGAGCAATACCGGACTTGTGACTTGATCAATACCAGACTTGAAACTTGGGAAATACCGGACTTGAAACTTGATCAACACCAGACTTGAAACTTGAGCAACACCGGACTTGTGACTTGATCAACACCGGACTTGAAACTTGAGCAATACCGGACTTGTGACTTGATCAATACCAGATTTGAAACTTGAGCAATACCGAACTTGAAACTTAGGAAATACCGGACTTGTGGCTTGATCAACGCCAGACTTGAAACTTGGGAAAGACCGGACTTGTGACTTGATCAACACCGGTGTTTGGACCCAATACCATCCTTGTGTACTCCAACGTGAATGCGTCTTCTGTCATGTGTGACTACACATCTCACGTATTTTTATACAAGTACTGACTCCTATCTTTTATTGTAGAATGAAGAAAAGAACTCCTGTTGAGATATCTTCTGGGGATAATGCTGGTGCCAAGTCAGGAGGTATTGACAGCTTCAAAGATATGCCGAACATTAAAGATGATTTGTTAGCCGCACCATTTTAACTATATGAAAATATCCGTTCCATAAGATAACCCTTCTCCTATCAACTTTAAGGTTTTCCATGCTCCATTGGGCCCTCATGAAGGATGGGTGAGACGTATGTTGGGAAACGAGTACATCAAAGATAACTTGACTAGAGAGCAAATTATTGATGTAGCGTGAGTGTTGAAACGACTCGAGAGGATGTTAAAGTGGCTTCTAGTGTGACCGTTGAGGTGGATCCTGGAGAGAGTGTTGAAGCCGGATTCTGAAGCAAACGTGGGTCCCGAAGAGAGTGTTGAGGCGGCTCTTGAATAGACCATTGAAGTAGCTTCTGCTGGAGGGAGCGTTTAAGTGGCTTACTCTTTGGTTCGATTTACCCTTGCGAATTCCATGCTTCTTGACTGACCATCTCTCTTACGTTGAAGAAGTCCTTGACTGACGATGAAGGAACTTCATGCTGATCCTCAGTCCCTAAGCGTGGTTTACATAGTTTGTTCATAGTCGTTGTTGTCGTGTCAGATATGGAATATTTTGGACGTCGTTTCATCATTGTCGGAGTCATGCATGTGGTACTGGAGTTGGAGTTGGCAGACACGCAGGATATTGTATCTCGGTGGTTTTCCTCTTGCTGCTTCAGGGAACTGATTATAGAAGGCTGAAGGTTGTATCGCCTGTTGGTGAGATATATGCCCGTACGAACATTATGAGGCTCTTCATTACCGGCAGGCCTGGTTCTTTCTATCAGGGCATATGTTGTTGTAGATGAGCGTTCAACAGCTCTATAGGATAATCAAAAGCGCAGATTCTCCAACATAGCATAATAGACATATACCACTCTCTGATAAAGTGACTCGCCCGGATCTTTCTCGATATGATGCGTGGACATCGTTTTCTTGTTGAGGCTGCTCCCTTGAGGTATCAGCTCTAGTGGAAGATTTCCGTCATAGAGCGTTGATACGTTGCACTGGAATTCTTTAAACCAAATGGCAGTAAGGTATAATAATAATTTCCGAGAGGAGTTCGAAAAGATATCTTACTTGCGTCATGCTGGTACATCCTTATCTGGTTGTATCATATACATCCATCCATGAAGGAGAACATGCCGTGTCCGCTGGTTGCATCTACTAACATGTCTATGTTAGGTAGAGGAGGATCGTTTTTGGAGCAGTACCTATTCAAGTCTCTGAAGTCTATACAACACCTGATCTATCCATTTTCTTCGTGTCTGAACTATAACTGTTTAACTGGCTTGGATCCAGGTATGACATATAGATGATGGGTGACCAATTTTCATCTAAATCCGGTATTTCTTCATATCTCCAAGCGAATATGTCCTGATACTCTTTAAAAATTTCCACGAGCTTCGTGCGTTTATCCGTACTCAAGGTTGAGCTGATAGAGATAGGCCTAGGAGATTTCTCAAAAATTTCAATCTCATCAGTTATGGAGTTGGTGCCATCTTGCAGCTGTTGTGGAGCATCTAGCACTTGTTCTTGTGGTTCGTTACTATTGTAGCATTCCATTGGGTGGAGAGACTAGGTAACAGTCTTCCCTGCTAATTGATAATGGCAGCGTCAGTATACCGTTTTCCATTTCTGGTCATGACTCGCCACAAAAGTGCATTCCCTCTTCGTTTGAACGTGGGTCGTGGCTTCACAGGATGGAAAAGAATGCTTCTTCAGCAAAGATGCATCGTGGGTTTTAGCCATCAATGATGCAAGCCGGTCTTCTTCCTAAATTGACGCCCATGTGGGGAGTGGGACGCAACGAACTTGTCTGATTCTTTCCGCGGAGCTTCTCCCATATTTGTTGGCTTGGTTTCCCTCGAAGTCCGTCATCGTGGTAGGCTTCCATACGACCTTGCCTAGGAGAACCTTGGATATCCTGAGAGTAATCACATTCGAAGATGCTCCTATGTCGATAAGGGTCGTCTTGAACTCTGAATCCTTGATGCGTGCGGTGACATGTAGGGCACGGTTGTGACCTTCCTCTGGTTGATTGCAGCAAATCCGCGCGCTGATTCTTCGAGAGGTGTGAAAGTTCGCATAAAATTTTCACTAGAAAAAACCGCTTCCCGATCCACTGACTTCTGGTTCATAGTGAAACTATTGAATCGAGGAGGATCGTTGTGAGGATCTGTCCCCAGTGTAGGAGTCTCCATGACAGGACCTCTCATATATGATATCTCTTCTTTGATCTAGTCCATGTAGGTCCGCGCCGCTGAAGTACCTTCTCCGGTGCGTTGAATGAGTTCCTTGTTGGCTCCAGGGGCTGTCGCGGCTCTTATGGAAATCGATCAGTTAATGTCTTAAGAAAAGTGAGTACCTCTTTCTGAGTTGCGGCCATATCTGTTTGAGTCTTATCAAGAACTTCTTGCTTCTCTATCAAGTCTGCAATGGTAATGGGAGATGGTCCTTCTCTCGTCCCTCCGGCTCCTCGTCCTGATAAAGGTGTGAAATTTATCGCTCTGGTGACTACCCGAGGTGTTACACTTGAGGAGATGCGGTATTTGTGGCTGCTATGGCTCTGGTGATGGGAGGTGTTACACTTACTGGAACATCTCTGCTACGCTGGCGCTGGTGGTAGAAGTGACGACTCCACGAGATGTATTGACCACGGTAGCTCCCCTGACATGTACATCGATACCGGGAGTGTTATCCACACTAGCTACGTCAGAATTGATTGCTGATCTACACCTGAGTTCTACCATCTTGAAATGAATTGATGATTGAATTAGTTCTAAGATCTACCCTTTTTTAAATTGATAAAATTGAATCGTATTTCGAAGAAATTGACTTTGCAACCGAGAGATTAACCTCCCACTGTGGTCACCAATTGTTTATGGGTGAATACTACTCCTGCCGGTTTTGGTAATTTGAGGTGTGTGGATGAGGAATGAATCTAAACCCTAAATAAATGCACTGCGCGGTGATTGCTTGTAGATTCAAGAAATCTATATGTTCAAGTCCAGCCTAAACCAAGAAATGGGTGTTCGAGACTTGTTTCGGTCACAAAGTGAAGGAGATGGGGTTGATCTTAGGGAGGGAAGCGAAGAAGGTGTTGAGATTGTGAAGGTGTTGGCTATGTATGACTTGTATCGGAAAGATGAAATGGCTTGCAGGATGTAAGCTATCAGTTCCGGTGTTTGAATATGATTGTATCAACACTTGCTTTTGCTGTCTTGTCGTGTTTGAAAAATAGGATGGAGAACCTATTTATACAAGTCTTTTAGCCTAACCCTCGTATCTCGTAGGAAGTGGAGAAAGTGGAGTGATAGAGTAATGTGTTAGTGTCACATGACCAGGCTTGCCCACTTCTCCCATCATCACTAACTGCCCATGACTTCCTAACACGTTCTTGTGATGGCGCATTGTGCGCTGCACACTGTAAACCGCCAGACCAATACCCCTTTATGTATCCCCCAGTTTGTGACATGATTGATGTCTCGAGTGTGTGGATCATGGGACCCACATAAAATAGCATGTAATGCTAGATTGAATAACTGCGTTATTCAGGAAGTCGATACCTGTGAAGTATCGTGCGTATTCTATGCAGGTACTGTATCAAGTGCATCCAGCATGTATGAAACATCGCTATTTGAGCGTCTCAAAATAGCCTCATATCCTGCCTACTTCATGTGATAGTTTGGAAGTTGCGCCAACAAGTCCTTCCTCGACCGACCACATAGTGTGGTAGAGTGACGGATGATGATCAACGTGATGCCGCACTGACTAATTAACTCCTGACCAGGGCTGTATAACCAAGCCGGTGAATTTGAACGGACGGGATGATCTTTGAGACACTCATCTGCGACCGTTGGTGAAATTAGGGTTTTGGGAAAAGGTGCGCAAACACCACTTTTCATATTGGTCGAATCCAAGCTTGGGACATGGTTTTGGTATGGCTGGTCAGTCATGTATGTTTACAGCATGCCGGTATATATGTTCATACCTCACTATCCCGTGGAAGTGTGATCTGGGCCACTCAATTTATCCGGCGAAGTTGAGTGGTCGAGATCAATTTGCGACAGAAATCTGGTGCCGCAAAAGCCGCGCATCATGCCAACTTCAGGCGCTTGTTTCAGGACAACCATGCTTGGTCGGTCCCGGCCGATCGGTTCGGTGTGTGGGTGGTAGGCTGGTGTTCACGCCCATACCCTAACATCCCATAGAAACATGATCTAAGCCACTCAATTTTCCGGCGAAATCGAGTGACCAAGATTAGTTTGCAATTTAGGAGGTGCGATCACGCTTATTTTGGGCGCACGAATCGAGGCATATAGCCAAGTTCGGTCTTGGCCGGTTGGGTGTGGAGATAGGTGGGCCCGTAGTGATCGTGTTGATACTTACCAGACCTGCTTAGCCTATTCCTGGACCTTCCATCCGATCAAGAGAAGATGGACGCTCGTGATCGCGAGACAAACCCTAGTTAGAGTATTGCCGGCCGTATGTCACACCTGGTTTGGAGCGCACGAATCAAGGTGACCAACTATAGTTGGTCCTGACCGATCAGTCAGGTATGCATGTGGGCCCACGGTGGTTGTTTTGACATGCTCTGGGCCCTCTGAATCTACATCTACACCCTCCATCTATACCTGCGAAGATGGATGGTTGAGACTGTTTTGCGACACATGTAATGTGCCGCAAACCCTAATTTTGGGTTTTTTGTCCATACTGCTTTGGTTTGGACGCTTTGGAAAGTTATGCCAACCTTTTGGGGAGGCCGACCATGTGGGCCCCGCGTTGGTTCAGCATCGGATATTCCATACCTGCTCGGGGGTTATGGAATCGATCTGGGCCATCCAATCATGCTGGTGGAGTTGGATGGTTGTGATCATTTCCAGACTGATACGGATAATCCGGATACTCAATCGGGCTAGTATAACACACCGAGAGTTGCTCAATCAGGCTAGTATAGCACACCGAGAGTTGCATCCTGTACGGGCATTTCGTACATGCTTTCATTATAATGCTTGGAGATTCGTGTTGCTCTGCTGAAAGCAACACTTAGTCATCATGCCACACTGATAATGAGTACAGGAAATACAAGGCTGGTTATGCGTTAATTAATGATGTTGTATTTAATTCACAGACTGGGATTGTTGCCACATGCTCCATTCTAGGTGAATTAGTAAAGCGAAGAAGTGTTCATCACTTATTAATGGCTTTATCTTTTACAAGATGTTAGCGCATAATTTTTTGGCTTTTACAATTTTAGCCTTAAATGAAAATCCACCATAAACTGTAGTAAATTGTTTTTTCAATTCCTGCATCTACTCGCAATAACACATCACTTAATGCATGCGAAGTTGCCGCAAGATAGATTAGCATCTCTTCTCCCGGTTATGCCTTTTGTAAAATAGATGTATTCTCCAGGTATTCTTTTATTCCTTGAAAAGATTTCTCACATTCATCTGTCCATCTGAATTTTGTTCCCTTTTTTAGTATGCTGAAAAAATGTTTACATTTATCAGATGATCGCGAGATGAACCTTCCCAGCGAAGCTAAGAGTCCATTTAACTTTTGCACATCTTTTACGGTCGCTAGTGTTGGAATATCGCGAACTTCTTTCACTTTTTCTGGATCAACGTGTATTCCTTCCTTGGATACAATGTATCCTAAAAACTTTCCTGACGCAACTCCAAAAATGCATTTTTCTGGATTCACCTTGATGTTAAAATGATGTATCTGTTCAAAAATCTCCTTCAGATCTTGTACATGGTTTTTAGCTTCTTTACTTTTTATCAACATGTTATCTACTTACACCTCTAATGTTTTATGTATCCACTTTGCAAACACTTTCTCCACCATCCTATAATATGTTGCACCAGCATTTCGCAGACCAAATAGCATTTTTGTATAACAATATAATCCTCTTGGAGCAAAAAAAGCAGTATGTTCTTGATATTCTTCGGCGAGAGGAATCTGGTTGAATCCTTTATACCCATCTAGAGAAGATATTCTATCATTTCCTGCTGCTGATTCGACTATTTGTGGAATATCTGGTAACGGAAAACTATAATTTGGACAAGCTTTGTTTAGATCAGTAAAATCTATGCAAATTCTTATTCCATTATTTTTCTTTGGAACCACAACCATGTTTGCTATCCATTCCGAGTATTTTGCTTGTCTTATAATTCATGCATCAAGCATTTTCTGCAGTTCCTCTTCTATTTTGGGATGGTAAGTTTTTGTGATTTTTCTTATCCTTTGTTTAAATGGTCTTGCATCTTTGTTGATCTCCAATTTATGGCATGCAACTGATGGATCTATTCTAGGCATTTCGTCCATGTTCCATGCGAAAATATCTTTATATTCTCTCAAGAGATTGACGGTTCTTTCTTCCTCATCTGTATCCATCTTAGTTCCAATTTTCAACATTTTAGGTTCTTCTTCGGTTCCAATATTTACTTCTTTTGTTGGTTCTGCAGCAGTGTAACTTTCTTCAGGTTCTCCCATTGGTGTTGGTTCTTTTATAATTTTCGCTGGTTTATCTCCTTCTTGCGAAATTTCGCTGGGTATTCCTTTTCCTTCTCCTGCTCTTATCATGTAGATTTTAAACTCCTCATCTTTCTTTGCCTCTTTCGCCATCTTCCTGCGAGCTTTTCGCTTCTTCACTCGTCCTTCATAATTTTTTACTTCAATTTGATAACATAGTTTCGCACCTTCAATATCTCCCCTAATTTCGCCAATCCCGCTTGGAATAGGAAACTTGATGCACTGATGTAAAGTTGATGCTACAACTTTGATTGTGTGTATCCATGATCTTCCAAACATCATGTTATATGGTGACTCCATATCCACCACACATAGCGTTATTTGTGTTTCAATTCCTCCCAACGAAATTCTCACTGTTATTTCTCCTTTTGGTTTAGTTGTGGACTTGCCGAAACCATGAATATGATATGTTGGATGAGACATTTCTTCATCTTTGTATCCCATTCCTTTATACGCATGATAAAATATTACATCCACTGAGCTTCCCGTGTCTACCAAAGTTCTATTCACCACCCATTCTTCCATAGATTTTGCTGATTTCTCATTTTCTTTTCGCATAGCTGTTACTGTGATTACCAAAGGAGATGTGTGGTTCAAATTTTCTTCTGTTATCTCTGCCGTTGTGAATGTAATTTTCTGCTTTTCCCAATCCTTCAACGGAGATATTTTGTCTACCGTCATAATTTTCTTTCCTTCAAAATCTCGTTTATGTATCCTCCCTCTAATGTTTTAATGGAATTCATTAACCATCGTTTTTGTGATTACATTACACTCCAATCTTCTTTTATTCTCATTGATCTTAACCATTTTTTCTCCAACTGATTTGTTGTTTTCTTTTATCATTTTTTCGACTTAAACAGTTTTCACAATAATCTCCACAATCTTTAGTTAAATTTTCTTGATTTGATAATCTTCAGTCCCTGTTTTTAGCGCCAATATGTAGTAGCAGGAAATCCCACACTACACCCCTCATAAGAATTCATACAATCAAGTCATTTTAAGATGAACAATCACAATCTTTATTGATTAATCTCACCAATTTTACAAGAAAGGAAAGAATTCAAACTAAGAAATTAACAAATATTCTGGACTTTCTCTCTCCTAATGACTTGCTCAACACTCGAAAAAGATCCCTCCTTTCCTTACGCTTATTCAACTTTTTATATAGGGAATTACATAGTGGATGACAGCTAATCTGTCCTTTATTTTAGGATCTGACTTGCGATATTCTCGCAAGAGTTATATTGTCAATCTTCGCGAGCACTACAAATATCGCAGAGTCATCACACTTTTATCATGTTTCTATAATCGTCATCTGTTACGTCATTCTTCAAATCATTCTGCGACGCTCACAAAGTGTTGTTGATCAAGCTTCACAAATGTATCCTTCTTGCGATATTCTGATCCTACAATTGTGATTATGTATGGGTATGAGGTGAGGATTTCATCATAGGAAACAATATTTTTACATGTGTTTTAAGGAAGTAATTTCATGATATGTGTTGTAAACCGAAAAGGAAATCACAAGGCGTTATTGGGGTTGTTCTTCATTGCAAATCTTATGAACGACCAATATGTGTGATTAGTATAAACTCTCATGACTTTTTTTCTATTCTTGGTAAAACTATTCACATGAGGCGTGAATTATGTATTGGTATGACTTTTATTAGTGAAACCGATCTTAAGTAATCACCTGGGGTATGATCGGGTTTGTGTGTGTCTGACCAAATTTTGGGAGAGGGGAACTGATCCTACTAAGAGGTGCAGTACATCACAAGGGAAACCAATCCTTATATGAGGTGCATCAAGGTTTATAGAAGAAAGGGGAATCTATCCTATGAACATGTACAACACATTTTTAGGCAAGGGGGAACCGATCCTATGGACATGTGCTGTGCATACAAGTTAGATACCAAATATATATGAGGAACCGATCCTAGTACCTAGTCAGCCAAATTTCGGTAAGCTAGTGTAACTATGCACAGTACTCACGTGGAGGTAGAACCGAAACTTATTTTGGTAGAACCGTATACCCATGGTTTGCGATTGAGTGTTACTTGATCAATCACATAGTTCTTGAAAGTCAGATGAACCAATTCTAAACTTGTTTGGAAGTGTGGTAAATCAAATTTAAGTGAGTAAGTATGAAAAAGGACTTGCAAGAGTAAGATGTCGACACACTTTCAACACGCGCATTAATGTGTATTATATTCCTTAACAGCTAAGAAGGAAGTAAATCCCAAGATCGAATTTAAATAAGTTAAGAATCTTTTAATTAAGGTTTTTAATTATATATGGAAAATAAGAATTAGTAATGTGCATTTGCTAGTTAAAAATTTTCCAAGGAGATTTCGATCATTGTTTTTGAACAGTGCATTCACAGGAATTATGAAAACCGAATTTGGGTTAATATGGAAAAATATCTTGAGAATATTTTCGGTTTTGGAAAATCCATGGTGTCCAAACTTCCTTGTCTATAAATACTTTGAGTTTTCATTTCTAGCAAACTAATCCTTCGTAACAACATACTTCCTCTTTTGTCTTTGTTACTTGTGTATCCGCCTATCGGAGAGCAGAGTAATCTAATTAGGTGAAATTTCTTACGGCCTCTGAGTTTAAATTCTTACTGTTGGTGGAAACTAGATATTGTAGTTTATCTTTAGTTTTCATATTGATTTGCTTGACTAACGGTGGTTGAACTTTGATTGCACCTAGTTTGTTTATGCTTGAGAATCTTCTCTTCTGATATTAGATTCACTCAAACTAGTTCAAGGTTTCGACATGGATCTTTAGACTGTTGTTAGATCTAAAGAAGATCTTATGATAATCCATTGTTAACAGACTCATTTTGTGTGTGATTGATCACAAGAAATTCAAGTAGTTGTGTGCAGGTGTTTATTATAGATCTAAGAAGATTTGAAGAAAAAGAAGAGATATAAGATTTCAGACTTGGTTTTATAATCTTTGGTGTGCACAATACTTGTTTTGGTAAAATAGGATCCAATTAATAATCGGTTTATCCTTGTAGTAGATTGGATTGATTAATTGAGAAGATCGGCATCAACACAGTTCTTTGGATTAAGAGTGTTGGTTGGCTTAATCTTAACGATTACCTTTTGGTGATTGAACATAAGATAGATCTTGGAACCTGACAAAGGAGTTTATGTTAAGATAAACAGAAGAACCTTTGTCCAACTCATATCACTTGGTTGAGGAGAGTTGATACCAAACATATTTGTTGTTCCTTTACTGTTTGGAATACGAACCAAAGGAATAGGTCCAAGTATGTGACTTGTTTACAGGTTGGAGGCGTGGGAATACAGACAGAACTAAGTGAACTATATGTTTAGTTTCTTGGTGTCAACTACACGAAGTTGGTTTATTTTGTATAACGGCTTAATCCTGAGAGTATTCAATTATGGACTAGGTCCCGGGATTTTTCTTCATTTGTGGTTTCCTCGTTAACAAAATCTTGCCGTGTCATTTACTTTATATTTCCGCATTATAATTATTTTATTATAATTATGGTAAACTTCCCAAACGTTAATTCCTATTTACTTGATACGTGAATCCTATTGAGTTTGGTTAAGTCCGAAACTTTGTATCAAGTAAACATACTTCGTTATTGTATTGTCTCGATCTCGTATCCATAGACGATCACATGAAGTGTGAACCGATTTGTTGCATTGTCTCGACTCAGTCCATAGACAATCACTTTCGGAGAAATGACTTATAGGAAGGAAAAGTTTTAGCTTGAGGTATATTTGGGTACCCTCGCCTTTTGAATTATGATGAATCTCCATCTCAGGGTTATCTTTAAGGACGGTTTCTTCCTGCAATATCACCCACTGAATATTTATTCCGTGTAAATAAATAGTCCAAGAAGAAAAACTTGGGGAAAACTCACTGACTCATCTGTGGACCCACTGGAAGAAGACTTGCTGCTACACTCCAAAGTGCTTTTCCTGTCACCACCGGATCGTGAGATTTATTCTTCTTCGTCTTCCTCTCAATCGTCAAAAGGATCAGTATCGATATATTTTTCTTCAGAAGGTGCCATGTTATGGCCACATGCAAGTATGGCGAAGGCATTCATGTTGTCAAGACCTTGGGTTAAGAAGGACAAGAGATTTTCAGTAACGAAAATCCAGAATATTTACGCAATTTGGGTAAATCAGGAAGAAAATCATACGTACTTGCATGTTGGAAGAACTGAAGGTCACAAGGGTCATCGAAGCCGATCGGTTGCCGCCTGTGCGAATTTTCGACCTTTTTTATTTTTCCCGGGGACTGATTCCATCAGGGCTAGAAGGTTTTCGATTATCTGAAGGAAGTTTCTTCAACAATTTGTGCTTTGCTAAGATCTTAGAGGAGGGATTTCCGCGTGGATCTGTCACAATATTCTGTACGAATTGATGAATAGCGAGGAACTCTTCCTACCATAAAATATTATATTTAGAGGTTATCACCAGTTTTTGTCCTGGGAGCAGAAAGGGGAGACTTTTATGAGGTGCAAAGACACGGCTGTCAAAAACGGCTGGCAACAATTATTTTGGAGGCGTCAATGGACGGCGGAATGGAATTCCCTGTTCAAAACCCATATGATGAGCATCCATGTCGATCTTATAAGGAACCACTTCAAAAGATTTCTTGAAAACAAACAGCACATATTCAGGTATGTAGCTTCGCATGAACACAATTTCTCCAATGCTCATGTTCTCTCCATCAGAATGCAATGTCATGTCCGGGGCGGAAGTAAAAACGTCTGCCTGAACTATAAATGCGTGGACCGGATCCCAGGGACGGAAGTTGATTGAATGTGCATCGTCAAAGAAATCGATGAGCTATGAGACAGGTCTTGGACGCCTCTTCAACCAACGAAGTATCCTAGAGCCTCTATATGTACCAGGAAGTGAAGTTACCGGATTAGGAGCATAATCTTTAAAATGCTCCCACAACCATGCTTGGAGGAATGCGACATGGATATACGAGTCTAACTTCATATACACATTAGAAACATACATGTCCTTTGCCAAACAATCCAGATGTGTGTACAAGGAGCCAGGGAACAAACTGCCTATGGAAAGAGCAACTCCTTTCGCCAATTTGGTAGCAAATTTGATGAGCTTCTGTCTTATTTCTTTATTTCTAGAGCCATCATCAAAAATATCTCTGGATAACCACAAGGCTAAAAATGCAGCAATACTGAGCGTGTTATCCAACACCTGATCCGACTCCGGCTCCTCAGGGAACCATTCAGACACCCAAAAGTATAAAAGAACTTTTCCTCATAGTCCTTCCTTAGATATCCTGTCGACTTCGTGACAAAAGTGGCGTGCATTTCTTCTTCTTTCTCGGACAAGATAACATCAATATTCTTAATTACTAGAAGATTTAACAGGACGGCTACACTTTCCAAAGTAATAGGAATTTCGCCCCATCTGCATATAACCGTGTCTCCGCGCACCATATGGAGATAAAAGTAATTAAACCTGCAGCGTCTTTCCTAATATGAAGTGTCGCAGACGCCATGACATCATTCATGATTTGGGCCTCAATCAGATTATCCCTCACATGGTCACGACTTATCATGAATTTCATCCATCTATCATAAGAGCGCAATGGGCTATGACATATCTTGAAGTCAACGGGAGAAGCTGGGTACTCTTTCTTCTGGAGACAAAACCTTATTACCCTCCCTGAATAGACCGACTGGACCTCTCCTTCATTCTGTGAACCAGTCATAAGGGTTGTCATATGTTTGGGATGGTTCCTCATGATTGTACAAGACCTTGTGAAGAATTTATCATCCATGTTTGGCTTATCTTTGGAGTTGTTAGCATTTCTCGACACGGCAGCAGAACCATCTCCAGGTGACATCTTGACAAGAATTCCTTATGCTACTTTTCACTTTTGGAGTAACTACGACGGAGCAAAACAGGAAAAGAGTTACTACTTTGAAGAAAAACCATGCATGAGGATTTTTGCCATTAATGATCAAGAGCCAACAACAAATTCTCCATGGGAATATTTTCTTTGGCCACATGCCATGGCACCCACGGCCAAAAGGAATGGGGACTGATGCTCGCTCAACCAAAATACATATCTTGTCGCGGGAATTATGCTCTCGGCTGAAAACTGTGTCTTTCCGCGGGAATTGGATCACGTCAAAAAAAAAAAAAAAAAAAAACCTAAGGCTAGTTTTATGAAGGAATGAGCAAATGGCAGCCACCCGTCCTTGAATTCTTTGCTTGTCTTGATAGCGATACTAATAATGATCGGTTTCGTTGCTATTAATGGTGTGGATAACACTACTATAATACTACTAGCAAAGAGGAATCATTCATATTGGAATAAGTTTGCAAGTTCATGGAAGTCACACCTACGGCTAGGGTTCACACCAACACGGAAGAGCAAACAAAAGGGAAGAGACGTTGGAATACATACCTGAAATATGCTCGCCTTCATGTACTGCTTTTCCTTCCACTGATCAGCTCCCGATTGATATACCCTTGTTGTTAACGTGAGGACGCAGAAGCAATGTAATACTCCGAATTTTTAGGTTTTCATGAATGCCTCTAATTATTGTGTGAAAATATAATTGTGCTTTTATAAATTTCTGAATGCAAGATGGTGCCCTAAATGAAAGTCTGGATGCCTTCATAGATTGACATGTAGCTGGACACCTCATCATTCACTTATCTGTCTATTTTTGAATCCAGTCAGGGTAACGAGTCTTTTGACCTGGAAGCTTTAAGAGAGAAAAGGAAAACTCAGGCTATCATTCTTTTATTTTATTTTTTCTTCATTTCATCTTCTTCTAATAGAGACTTGCAAGAAGAAGGTGAAGCTTTCTCTTCCCTAACCTCCGCTTTCTCTTTAGCGGTTTCCGTTTTTCTTTTTCCTAAACAAGAACAAAACGTTTAAGAGATTGTTGAGGCTAGGGATAAAAGAAAAAAATTAGCAAAAAGGTTGTTATCAAGTCATGGATTTGATTTGTATGAAAAGTTAGGGAGGTTTCTACTCAATGGTTTTGTTCTAAAGTTGATTATTGGTAATTTAGATTTGATTTTATCCCTAATGCAAAAATTGAGAACTAGGGTTCTTATGGATTGTTCATAATTTGTTGGCGAAACTTCAAGACAAATTATCTATATGGGTTTGTGTGTTTTAACCTAAATCATGTTTTGTCAAACAACTTCATGGATTCCTTCACTTGATTTTTGATTTGAGATACTATTTGTGGTCTATGGTTTTGATTTTCAATTAGGGATTTGTTTTGATATGACTCATGATATTTTGGTAAATTACTGATATGGAATAACCATGAATTGCCATTATATAGATTTTCTGTGTTGGAATTTCTCTTCACCAATTCATGCTTGGAACATATTGCATGAAACTTGTAAACACTAAAATGTATGTTTCTATTTTTCTTAAATATCTAGATTCAACCGTTAGAATCTATTGAAATTTGAGTATGTCATACTTCATCATGTTATAGATGGATGATAAAAATTTCATGATGATCAGGTTATGTTTATTACTGCAAAGAATTCATTACCTATGACTGTGTTCTGCAGAAATTATATCTTGAATAGCCGACTGATTGGTACGCATCTCATTGTGTGTTTATAGGATAAGTTGAATTTTGAATATGATGTTTTTATCCATGTATGTAACCTACTATATAAATTTCATGAAGTTCTGATCACGTTAGGTACCCCAAATCATGGGATAATCGTAACTGAAATCTGTATGTCGATACTGAAAGCAGTCACGTTGAAATATGTATATCTTTTTAATGAACCGTTATAATTTGCTGAATTTTCAATATGTTGTAGCTCCATAAGTTATATGGGTTCTGTAAAAATTCCAAGACGATCAGGTTACCTTTGATACCTCAAAGATTTGATAAACCGCGACTGAATTTTGAGAAACAGGAATTCGTTGCAGTCCCGTTAATCCTTCGTTATGTTATTGTTTGGTGAAAATGTTGTGTTGTGCTGCGACTTAGAGCATGACTTAACGAAAATAAGAGATGAAAAATAGCCTGGAGTTATGCCTAAATATTCGATAAAACTAGAAATACGTTCCACTTTATGACTTCTCGCTGGAGTTTTGATTCCAAACCTTAATATTGAGTACTTCCACTTATATCCCATTTTGTTAGATGTTTTGTTCATATTCCAACCAGGGAGTCGGCTATGTTTGTGGCTACTATGAGAAATTTCCTTGAGTACCTATAAATCTCTCATGTCCTTATTTTGGTGAGAAGTATTTGTTAACATGAAAATGGTTTGGGATCTACTTAAATGATACTGGTCCTTTATTACAGTTGCTAAGCTTTTATTTTTCTTGTGTTTGATGTATGCAATGATGTAACTAAGTTACATTTGGGAAGATATGAATTTCTTTAGAGGTTAAGGATTTGGCTCGTGTTTCTACTAATTGTTATATATGGGAATGAATAGCTTCCATGGTTGTTTGAGCATCTTTGGATATTCACAGTAGTACTTCACTCGAAATTCATTATCTGCACATGCATTAAATGGAATCAGTTTACTTGATATACGAGAAGAGATAGTTTCTACCAATTTTAGTGCGTAGTTCACACTATCTAAAGTGACGAACTACGGTCGGGGCTGATTCCTTCGAGCAACGGAGAGGGTACGTAGGCAGCCGCTATGCGGTTCAGCACAAATCCGCAATGTTGTTCATATCATTTGAAAGTGGTGGTTGCTGTTTGACAGTTCATACCACCTATTCGGAGATGATTCCAACAAATGACATTGGCAATTGGCTGTATATATTGTTAGAATCGGCAACTGGTCGTATAAATTATTGGAGTTGGCAACTAGCCATCTCCCGTTTTTGGGAAATTGGCACGTGTTGATTTTGGCAACTGGCAGTCTGTTTGGGAAATTGGCCCGTGTTGATTTTGGCAACTGGCCGTCTGTTTGGGAAATTGGCCCGTGTTAATTTTGGAAATTGGCCGTCTACCATGTAGTTGTAGGATTTTCCACACTACACCCTTGTCAAGAATCTATAAAAACTAAGTCATAATTATGGATGAACAATAACACTTTTATTAATTCACTTTCAGGAAGATTTACAAGAAATATCAAAACTCAGAAGTACAACTTTCTTTCTGGAGTTTCTCTCTCCTCAAAATTCTCTCAGCTCTCAAAAGTACATCATCATTTTTTGGATTTAGTCGAACCCTTTATATAGGAAAATACATAGTGGAAGACAGCTAAGATTTCCCCTTAATTCGGATCTACTCTGCGATCTCATCGCCATAACTTTAGTTTTCACCATCGCCAACTTTGTAACCATCGTGAAGCAGACTTATTCTTCTCATATATCTTCAATCGTTAACCATTATATCATTCTTTTGTGACACTCGCCAAATGTCGTTGGAGAATCTTGCGACGTTCTCGTCAAAGTGTTGTTAATATTTGTAGAAATGTTTGGGCTTCTCGCATAAGTGTTGTTTCCATCGCGAGAATATCGTTGTAGCGATATTCTGGTCCTACATCTTGCCTCTTCTCATGTCTTTTCTGCGAAGAAGATAAGATATGAGAATCTAAAAATGCCATAATTGCTTATCTTTTCAGATTTCTCCGTCCTTCGCCAGCTGTCTTCACGAATCTTTTCTTCAAATAATTTTTTGACACGTTTCCTCTAACCGCTGCGATTTGACCACCCACGTCTTTTCTTGGCATTAATTACTATCATCTTCTTCGAGAAATTTCTTCTTCTATAAATACTCTTCTAATTCTTATCTTTTTCTCTTTTACTTTCTTCTTCATTCTCCGCTTCTTCTTTGCAAATTTTACTGTTCTTCCGCGAATTGCGCTTCTGCTACTGCTGTAATTTCTTTCTTCTTTTCAACCTTTCCTTTCATTCCCATACTCAAAGATGGTTGTTGCTGGTGCTAAAAACTTGAAGGCCTTCAATGAAATGCGCGAGAAACTCAGAATCAAAGGTTTTAACTTGTCTTTAATTCCAGATCATGATTCTAGATCTGAACTTTCTCTAAAATTATTTACTGATGATCAATGTTCTCGCGAAAAAATCATAGTATCGCTAGGACAACTTAAAGCTGGTCTTCCCCTTCCTCTCTATGACCCAGAACTCCCATTATTCTACCAAATAATATCTGACGGGAGATTTTCGCGAGCAATATATCAATTAGGTGGAGATTGCATTAGGTTGCTACTTGAATATGCTCATCGTGGTGCTGGCAAAGGATCGTGCTATTCTGAAGATGCTCAAAATCCTCTTTACAAACATATTCCCATTAACTCTGCAGATTATACTGCAGAAAACGTTTTCAAAAATTACAAGATACTCCCTATGAAGAGGGATAGCACCTGTTGGAGTGTTCGCTTGAAGAAACTCGTTGTCGATGAAGCTCTCATGCTGGATATTGATTTTCATACGAAAACTAATCATGGCCCTCGCCACTCTAGCGATGACAAGTGGTTTATCTTTCCGCTATGTCTCGAAGGTCCTTATATTTCTGGTTCTCGCAAACTTCCCGCGAGTCTTGCAGAATATCAACCTTGGGTTTTTAATTGGCCTGAGAGATCTAAAGAAGTATATGTCCTCTCAATTTTTGCATTATTATTATTCACTATCTTCTTCATATTTTTATATTTTCGCTAACTATTTTGATTTTTCTCAGATTGATAGAATGAAACTCAGCTACAAAACTCACAAGAAACCTTTCACTTTCTTGGCTCTGAAATCTTTCACGGATGAAGTAAGAAATATTCTTTTATAGATTTTAACAATATATTGTTGCCCCTATTTCTTATCTTTATCCGTGCTCGCAGGTGATTGAAGAGCTTGAACCATTAGAACCAAAACCCAAAGGAAAATCTTCCACTGATCGCAAAGGAAAATCTGCTGCCTCTGCTAAATAAAAGCCTATTGCCCCTCGTGATGATAAATCTGGCGATCCTCCTTCAAAGAAAAGAAAAACTCAACATTCTTCTTCTTCAACTCCTCAACCTATTTCTGATGATCTAAATGTTGATGTAGATGAGGATAATTTTAATGTTGATAATGGTGCTCCTTCCATGGTGAATTCTTCTCCCTCTGAGTCTTCCATGGCTCAGCTATCTAAAAATTTTGGCGATACTGAACATGGTATCCCAAATGAGTATGGAGACGAAGCTATTACCAAAATATCCCAATCTCTCGCCAACATTTGCGATGCTCCTATCTTGGTTGATAATGCTTCTCTTCGCGGAGTTTCAAGATCGCTAACTCCCAGTCTCTTGAATTCTCTTGGCATACTGGTATGTTTCCTCTTGTTTATTTTACTTTTGTATTTGTTTCTTCGCCAAATTTCTTCGCCCAATTTTAATTTATATAATTTTCTCGCAGGTTGGAAGAGCTTCTTTTGCTGTTGCTTCTGATTTGGACACTAGACGTGTTATTCAAGAAGAAAAAGCTAATAACCTTCATCAAGAGAAAGAAAAGATGGAGGCAGAAGTTGCTGATCTTCGTGGAAAAAATAAGCAATTGGAAACTGATGCCTCAGCTGACAAGCAGAAATTTGCTGATCTTGAAAAATCTCATCAAAAATTATATGGTATAATCTACTGTCTTTCTTTCTTAATTCTTCTCACCCCATTATAGCTTATTCAAGCAACCATTTTGCAGATATTTATGGTCTTACTGATGAGGCAATACTCCTCCAATCTTTTCCCGAACCTTTAGATGATAATGCTCTTCTTGATCGCCTTAATAGTTCTCTAAGTAACTTCTCAGATGATCAGATTAGATCTCTCTCCTTTGAGGAACTTAAATCCAAATTTAACCTCTTGAAAATAGAGCACAGATCCAATTTAAACTTAACCCACAGATTTAAACGCTTTTACCTTGACTCCAAAGAAGAAATAAATAGATTAAGGGAAAGAAATAGTGATCTTATTGACGAGAAAGATCTTGCTGTTAAAAATGGTACCAAGGCTCTAGCAGATTTCCATAAAACTCTTTTTGATACTCAAGTGGAAAGAGATAGACTTATTCACGAGAATGAAGATCTTCTTGCGCTGGAAACACAAGCTCGCTCTCGTCTTCTTATCAATAGCAATGATGAGTTTGTTTGGGATACAAAAGTTCTTGACAATGCCAGAAACAACCTAGGTGTAGATGTTAGTCTCCAAGTTGAACAAGCTGCTTTAATTAGAGATATGATTTTTGAAAGAGAAGGTTGTTAACTTGTTCAATTCTTGCTAACTTTTTACTTTAATATTCTTCCTGATAATGCTTCTAATTCGTTGTCACGTTCTCGCAGCTGCTGAGAAGAATTGCCGCGAGAGATTTCAAGAACTTGAAGATGAAAAACATCAACTCGCGACCAAACTTACTGCTCGCGATGAGAAGTATTCAAGATTAAAGGACCATCTCAACGCTACTACTACGAATTTTAACAGATCTCTTGTTATTACTCGCAATAAATTCATTAAGTTGGTCTGTGATGATCATAATATCCCTCATTCTGTATATCCTGATCTAGAAGAAGAAATCCCAGCAGAAATTCCAAGACCTACTATCTCTGATAGTGAAGCTGAGGATTCTGGCGATGAAGATAGTATTGGTGATGATGAACAAGAGGGAAACTCTGACGATGAAGAAAAATCTGACAATGATGAAGATAAGAAATCCGACAATGAAGATAGCGATCAGTCTAATTAGTTTTCTTCTTCTTTTGTCTTCTTTGTATAATTATTTCCTCTTTCTTATAATTAACTGTGAGTTTCTTCGCCAATATAAACTCCTTTTGCTTCTGCCTGTATGAGTCATAAAAAAATTCTCTTTTGCAAAACAATCAATATAACTGTTATCTTTTAAGGATTTATATAAGTATGTTACTAGGTATTATCAATGCAATTTTATCATACGATAGATGAATAATAATTTCATAATTCTATGCATTCCCATACTTGCCTCTATTATTCATCTGCAATAAGAAAAAATTGCATAAAGATTAAATATTAGTTGAAGTAAAAATGTATTATGCCTCAGTACTGGCGTTAAATTATGCCTCAGTACTTGCCAAATATCATAAATATTGCGAGCAATATCGCAATAATCTATTGGTCTTATTATGCCTTCCTAGTTAAAGGTCTTATTTGGCCAGCTTTTTCATTTCTCTGCGACAAAATCGCAGGACGTCTTTACATTTGCATGTATTGACCCATTGATCTTGTCTTATCAGTACTTTTCAATATCTCTGCGACAATATGACAAGTCTAGGTTCTCTCGCGAAAACAAAGCCTCGTGACATTGCCGTCTTGCGATGAAATCGCAGGAAGTCTTTACACTTTCATGCAAAAACCCATTGATCTCATCTTAACATTTTCTCTTTAGGCCTTTTGCCTTTGTATAATTTTCGTCACGCGACAATATGATAGGCCTAAATGATCTTGCGGTCATAAGCCCCATGACATTGTCGTCTTAAGACACTTATTAGCTCCCTAATGGAGGGTGCCGCCCTTATCTTCCCCCTGGTTTCCCCTTCAAGGAGGGCACATCAGCCATACAATACTAGCTCCCCCCATCCGGATTTGCCAACAACCAGTTGTATTCGAAGCCTCTTGTCCTTTATGCCTATATGGCTTATAGTTACAAGACTGCACCCTAAGTGGGGTTTTCTTCAGGCCAAGTGCATTGTAGCCAAGACTTACCAAGGATGGCAAGAGAGTTTCGTACGCTCCGGGCACCCTTGGCTCAACCGTGTACCTCGGCGCCTTGAAGAGACTCTCGGTCGTCCAACCAGGGTATAACCTTATATAGCTGGAAATCCAAGATCTCTCTCCCGGATAGGTTTTCTTTAACCCCAACATCTGCATGACTCAGGTTCCAGCAGCGGTATAACCTTATCGCTGAGTCATGTCAAGAGATACCCCCTCATATGACGCGCTATTAGGTCTTACATTTGCCTCTTACGAAATTTTATTCGCGAACTTGGGTGCACGCCATAAAGGTTCGTCCCATTCTTTTAATCTCTGTGAAATTTTATTCTCTACTCTGGCGATGACGCTCGCATGAATTGTGATAGAGAAAGAAGAATTTTTTAACTGTTTTATCTTACAATATTTCAGTATTTCTTACCTTTCTAGCACATTTTCTTCAAATTTCTTAAATGTCATTGCTTTACCTCTCTACTAACTGCTCTCTGTTGTCATTTCTTTGCTGAGTTTTTCTACCTTTTCTTCCTTTATGAAACTCTCACCGTTAATTTTTCATCCTCATCTTCTCGCTATTCTTTCATCATAACCCTCTTGTTGCGCTTTTCTTCTCTTTTCTCAGTTGCGATACTCTCGCTATCAACTACCAATTTGCCACTTCCTTGGTCTCGCAGCGTTTCATCTTCTCATTGTTCTATTGTATCAACCATTAACCTTTCACATCTCTATTGTTGTTTAATTTTTCACTTCCAATTGCTATTCTTTTCAGCTCTTTCTTCGCAAGACTTCATATCGATTTCATAACATTTCTTGCTTTCTCCCCAATCTCCTTTAATAACTCCAACACCTTTAGGATGAGGAAATTTGATACATTTATGATAAGTAGATGCTACACCCAATATCCCGTGTAACCAAGGTCGTCCTATCAAGGCATTGTAAGGTGACTCGATGTCCACAACACATAATAAGATTTTTGAAGATATTCCTTTTAACGGTATTTGCATTTTAATTTCCCCCTTTGGTTTATTAGTTGTGCCATTAAAACCATAGATTTTGTATGTTGATGGAATTAGATCTTCGTCTTTTCCTCCCATGGTATTATAGGTATGATAAAATAATATATCGACTGAGCTCCCTGTGTCTATTAGAACTCTATTAATAGCCCAAGAGTCTTTATTTTCAGTATCATTTTCTTCATCTTCTTATACTACTTTCTTGGGGTTTATCTCTAACCTTACTACCAACGGATTATCATGCTGCTCACCAGGCTCTAGTACTTCTTGTGCAGTGAAAGATATAGTCTGTTTCTTCCATTCCTCTAATGGCGAGGATCTCGCGATATTCAATATCTCTCTTCCATCTGTGTCTCTCGCGAAGACCCTGCTTAAAATATTGTCATGGAAATCCTATATAGTTCTGCGTGAATGTACAATAGAATTACAAAACAAATTCTTTGCTTTGGCTCCAACTTCTATTACGAATGTTTCTGCTCCTTTTACAGCATTCACTCTACGAGTTTCTGGTGCTGGCGGTAATTGTTGAGATTGTGGATGTCCTACTAGAAAATGATTTAACTTTCCCTGATCAATCATCCTCAAGATTATTCTCTTCATATTCCTACAATTGCTTACTGAGTGGCCATGAAAATGATGATAAGGACAGAATTCTTGACTTTGATTGTTTGGATGGGGTTCTTTTCCCATGTTCCACGGAGAGGGTATATTTTCCATCAAAATGATAGCTTCCCAAATCTTTTCTATGCTGGTATTGAGAGCTGGCATCTTAATTTCTTCCCATATTATCCTCTGATTACTTTGTCCTCTAAAATTATTCTGCCTTTGTCCACCATAAGTTTCTTGAGGTTGATCGAGTCTTTGAATCTTATTATTTCCACCGCGATTATAATAATTCTTCTCCCTTTCATATTATTCCTGATCTCGACTGCCCATCGCTACTAATTTTTGTTGGTTATCAATGATTACTTTCTCTTGTTGTGATTGCGAGGTGCTCGCTACATTATTTATCATTTTAGGGAGCAAACTTCCACTTGCCGCAAGCGAGCTGGTGTTCACGATTGGGTATGATTCCATCTCATTTTGTTTCTCCTCCAAAGCAATATATTCTTCATGTAGTTCTCGCAATTCTGTCATGGTGATTGTATTTTTGATTCTGAAAATTTGAATGTACAGCAGATTAGTCGCGAACATTGCATTGATAAAAGACAAGATAATATATCTCTCGTCAACTCTTCCTGCCATCTCACTGCACATTGTCTTCCATCTTATGGTTAAATGTTTCAGACTCTCTCCAACTCTCTGTTTTAGCCCAAACACATCTTTAATACCCGACCGCGATTAATTGTTGCTAATATACGCTCCTAATAATGTAGATTGCAAATGATCAAAAGAAGTTATGGTATTTTTTGGTAATCCCTCAAACCATTTCAACGCCTCGCCAGTTAAGCTGGATGAAAAATATTTGCATAACACATCATCATGATTCTCCCACTGTAGCATACATCTAACATAAGATTTGACGTGTTGAACAACACAAGTAGTCCCATCAAAAATGCTGGTTAATGCTGGTAAATTTCATTTTGGAGGTATTCCTCTTAACTGTACTTCTTGAGTAAATGGAGTCCTTGCATCTTCTTCAATAGCTTCATCAAGTTACCTTCTACCTCCTTCTCTTTTATTGCTTATCATTCCTCGCATTTCTGCTAATTCTCTCAAAATTTGCTAATTCTCAGCTGAGTTTTGTTCCACTGGCCTTTTTAATGCAACTTCCCTTCTTCTGCGTTCTTATCTTTCTTGTCTTGCGAGATTTTGCGTATCTCCTTCTTCATCATCATCTCGTCTTTCTATGTGATTTTCTCTTTCACCATCCTCCTGAAACGCAGTTGCCTATCTTCTTCTCTGTGAATTTCTTCATTTCTCCTCATTTCTCTTCGCTGTCTCTCTATTCTCCTTTGTATCCTATCATACTCCTCTTGAATATTATCATTATAGCGATTTTGTGTACGTCTTCTTTCTCGATTTTCATGGTTATTTTGTCGTACTGCCTCTTGAAATTCTTGCTCTTCTACTTCTTCTCTTAATCTTTCTCTCTCGCAAGCCAAGCATGTTTGTTCAGCATAGTATCTCTCAATTTCTTCTTCAATTATTCTTTGATTCCTTTGATTCTCTCTCCCATGCAATATCCTCCTACCTTCCTCTAGATTCTCTTCTTCAATTTGATTGTTTCTTCCCTCTTGATTTCTATTGTCACACAGATTATAACGATCGCCAATTATCTCTTCTTCTCTATGACGTTGTTCTCCATTTAAATTTTTCACTTCTTCTCTAACATTTCTCATTGGGGAATTTCGCCTTGGATCTTCTCTGAATGATCTTAAATTTGATCTTACAGTACTTCTTGACCTCCTTCTTTGTAACCTCAAATTCTCCATTCTTAGTTCATGATTTTGTCTCGTTAGATTCGTACGTTCCTCAGCCTCTAATCTCCTTTCTTCCTGTGTTCTTTGCCTCAGATCATCTACTGTCCCATTTTCACGTCCCACATGAACTAATTCTCCAGCCATTCTTTGATTTCTTTTTCCTTCTTCTCCATTTCTTAATTGTCGATTTTCTGCTTCTTCCATTGAATCCGACCTCCAAGTGTGCACGCTCACTCTATCATAATCCACATCCCTATCTTGCGTTTGTGCCTGTTGATTCGGCTGTTGAATTGAACTTTCTGCTTCATTTCTTGTTTTATTTCTTCCTGATCTTATTCTTAAAGATTCTTCTAATTCACTTGTTCCTTCACCTGCAAGTCTTTTACTTCTCCTCACAGTTGTTGGTGGTTCTGATGTGTTTCTTCTTCTTCTAGCCATTTCTTCAATTCTAACAATAACTTCAAATTTTCAAGTTGTAATTAAAGATTTAGCTTGATTCTCCCTGTTTCAGGCGCCAAAATGTAGTTGCAGGATTTCCCACACTACACCCTTGCCAAGAATCTATGAAAACTAAGTCATAATTATGGATGAACAATAACACTTTTATTAATTCGCTTTCAGGAAGATTTACAAGAAATATCAAAACTCAGAAGTACAACTTTCTTTCTGGAGTTTCTCTCTCCTCAAAATTCTCTCAGCTCTCAAAAGTACATCATCATTTTCTGTATTTAGTCGAACCCTTTATATAGGAAAATACATAGTGGAAGACAGCTAATATTTCCCCTTAATTCGGATCTACTCTGCGATCTCATCGCCATAACTTTAGTCTTCACCATCGCCAACTTTGTAACCATCGTGAAGCAGACTTATTCTTCTCATATATCTTCAATCGTTAACCATTATATCATTCTTTTGTAACACTCGCCAAATGTCGTTGGAGAATCTTGCGACGTTCTCGTCAAAGTGTTGTTAATATTTGTAGAAATGTTTGGGCTTCTCGCAGAAGTGTTGTTTTCATCGCGATAATATCGTTGTAGCGATATTCTGGTCCTACATACCATTAGGGCAACTTTCCAACTTTAATTTTAGGCAACCTGCCGTCTCTTAGTTTTTGAAATTGGAACCCTTGTCGAATTTTATGAGTATTATGGTATAGGACATATGCTCATAGAATTACGACCTTGAGACTAATGAGATTTCTACGGTGTGCAGGATTATGAATGAACAAAATTTTTACTTTTGTGCCATATCAGAGGGTCGGAGCTTTCCAAGTAGGTCATAACCTGACCCGTTGGGAGCAAAAATTCTCTGGTCCGTCATAAGCAAAGCCAACGAAAAAAGAAAAAAAGAGTGGTAACGCCCTTTTGAAAAGGCGAGGGTACCCAAATATACCTCAAGCTATAAATTTTCCTTCTTATAAGTCCTTTCTACGAAAGTGATTATCTCTAGACTAAGTCGAGACAATACAACAAATTGGTTCACACTTCGTGTGATCGTTTATGGATACGAGATCGAGACAATACAACAACGAAGTATGTTTACTTGATACAAAGGTTCGGAATTAACCAAACTCAATATGATTGCGTATCAAGTAAACAAGAATTAACGTTTGTGCAATTTACTTTAATTATAATAAAATAATTATAATGCGAAAATATAAAGTAAATGACACATCCAGATTTTGTTAACGAGGAAACCGCAAATGCAGAAAAACCCCGGGACCTAGTCCAGGATTGAATACTCTCAGGATTAAGCTGTTATACAAAATAAACCAACTTCGTATAGTTGAGACCAAGCAACTAAACATATAGTTCACCTAGTTCCGTCTGTATTCCCACGCCTCCAACCTGTAAACAAGTCACGTACTTGGACCAATTCCTTTGGTTCGTATTCCAAACAGTAAATGAACAACAAATCTGCTTGGTATCAACTCTCTTCAATCAAGTGATATGAGTTTCACGAAGGCTCTTCTGTTTATCTTAACATAAACTCCTTTTCCAGGTTCCAAGATCTATCCTATGTTCAATCACCAAAAGATAATAGTTAATATTTTGCTATCAATACCTCTAATACCAAGGAAATGTACTGATGCCGATCTTCACAACTATTCTATCAAAATACCACAAGGATAAAACGAATATAGTTGGATCCTCTATTACCGAAACAAGTATTGTGCACACCAAAGATTATATAACCAAGTCATAAATATTCTATCTCTTCTTTGTCTTCAAATATTCTTAGATCTTCAATAAACACCTGCACACAACTACTTGAATCTCTTGTGATCAATCACACACAGAACAGAGTCTGTTAACAATGGATTATCAAAAGATCGTTTTTAGATCTAACAAAAGTTTAAAGATCCCTGTCGAAACTTTGAACTAGTTTGAGTGAATCTTATATCAGAAGAGAAGATTCTCAAGCATAAACAGACTAGGTGCAATCAAAGTTCAACCGCCGTTAGTCAATCAAATCAATATGAAAACTAAAGATAAACCGCAATTATCTAGTTTCCTACCAACGATAAGAACTAGAGCTTCTCAATCCCAAAGAAGACTTTAAACTGAGCGTCCGTAAGAGATTTCGCCTAATTAGGTTACTCTCCTCTCCGAATAGGCGGCTTCACCAGTAACAAAGACAAAAGAGGAAGTTTACTATCACAAAGGATTAGTTTGCTAGAAATGCAAACTCAAAGTATTTATAGACAAGGAATTTTGGACACCAAAGAATTTCCAAAACCGAAAATATTCTTAAGATATTTCAATGCACCCATGGAATAATATTGAAATATCTTGAGAATTTTTTCGGTTTTGGAAATTCCTTGGTGTTGAAACTTCATTGTATATAAATACTTTGAGTTTTCATTTCTAGCAAACTAATCCTTCGTAACAATGGACTTCCTCTTTCTCCTTGTTACTGGTGTAACCTCCTATCGGAGAAGAGAGTAATCTAATTAGGTGAAATCTCTTACGGTCGCTCAGTTTAAAGTATTCTTTGGGATTGAGAAGCTCTAGTGTGTACCATTGGTGGTAAACTAGATATTGCGGTTTAAATTTAGTTTTTATATTGATTTGGTTGACTAACGGTGGTTGAACTTTGATTACACCTAGTTTGTTTATGCTTGAGAATCTTCTCTTCTGATATAAGATTCACTCAAACTAGTTCAAGGTTTTGACAGGGATCTTTAGACTGTTGTTAGATCTAAAGATGATCTTGTGATAATCCATTGTTAACAGACTTCGTTCTGTGCGTGATTGATCACAAGAGATTGAAGTAGTTGTGTGCAGTTGTTTATTGAAGATCTAAGAAGATTTGACGACAAAGAAGAGATAAAAGATTTCATACTTGGTTTTATAATCTTTGGTGTGCACAATACTTGTTTTGGTAAAAGAGGATCCAATTAATAATTGGTTTATGCTTGTGGTAGATTGGATTGATTAATTGAGAAGATCGGCATCAACACAGCTCTTTGGATTAAGAGTGTTGATTGGCTTAATCTTAACGATTACCTTTTGGTGATTGAACATAAGATAGATCTTGGAACCTGACAAAGGAGTTTATGTTAAGATAAACAGAAGAACCTTTGTCCAACTCATATTACTTGGTTGAGGAGAGTTGATACCAAACAAATTTGTTGTTCCTTTACTGTTTGGAATACGAACCAAAGGAATTTTTCCAAGTACGTGACTTGTTTATAGGTTGGAGGCGTGGGAATACATACGGAACTAGGTGAACTATATGTTTAGTTGCTTGGTCTTAACTATACGAAGTTGATTTATTTTGTATAACGGCTTAATCCTGAGAGTATTCAATTCTGTACTAGGTCCCAAGGTTTTTCTGCATTTGCGGTTTCCTCGATAACAAAATCTTATTATGTCATTTACTTTATATTTCTACATTATAATTGTTTTATTATAAGTAAAGTAAATTGCACAAACGTTAATTCCTATTTACTTGATACGTGAATCCTATTGAGTTTGGTTAAGTCCGAACCTTTGTATCAAGTAAACATACTTTGTTGTTCTATTGTCTCGATCTCGTATCCATAGACGATCACACGAAGTGTGAACCGATCTGTTGCATTGTCTCGACTCAGTCTATAAATAATCACTTTCAGAGAAAGGACTTATAGGAAGGAAAAGTTTTAGCTTGAGGTATATTTGGGTACCCTCTCCTTTTCAATTGGTATCAGAGCAGGAAAACACGAAAAGATCTAATAATCTGTGTTTGGTGCGATCCATCCTATAAGAATTGAATCCATGTCTGATTCAATTAACGTTAAGCAAAAGTATGACTACTCAAAGGTTGAAGATGTTACTACTTTATTGACTCATGATCCAGGAGTTGCGAAAACATCTGTGTCTTTTTCTGATGAAAAAGATGATACTGATAAAGATTTGGTAAAACTCCTAAAGCCTATAAAATCTCTGTCTTCTAAAATGATAATTTTAAAGACATAGTCAAATCTTCTTAAACAGGAGATCCGAAATAAAGACAGTCAACTAGATAGTCCGGATGAAGAGAATATGAATCTTACTGTCAAATTCGAAGCTCTTGTTAATTTTCTTACTAAAGAGACATGTCAAATGACTCTGACGAATGATGCTGTTATTTTAGTCACATCTGAGACAGATCAAGACGATGGTGGTTTGACGAACTACATCAAGTTAGAAGAGGATGAAAAACAAGCTTCTACATCTACTGATGATCAAATGAAATCTTGTCCAAAGGAAACTTTGAACCGATTCCATGACATTGATCTTAAGGAATACACTTTTCAGTCACTTGACAAGAAACTTATACTTCTTCAACATATTGTGGTCAAAATATTGAAGGAAGTTTCTTGTCTTAAAAAAACTGAAAGATCATTCCTCAGTAGAAAGACAGATTATGCCACAACGTTATAAGATCAACTCAAAATTATAGGAAAGAGTTGACAATAACTTCTGGAAGAAGGTTCCTCCTCACCCATATCGAGACAATTCTTGTTTTGATGAAGAACGACTCCAGAAAGAAGGTAAAGAGAGAATCGCTGCCAAAAGGAACAATGAGGAATGTCCAATAATTGTTTCAGATAATCACACTGATGTGAATTATAAGGAAGTCCTTAAAATAACAAAATATTATGAAAATATCATTGAAAGAATTAAGAGATATTTATCAATCTTTGAAAATTCTCACATCTGTACGGTTTCTCCACATTATCATATATCTCTAGAGTTAGAAAAGATCATCATCTTGGGAAAAAATATATTGGGAAGAAATTCCCTAAAAGAAACATGAACTATGTTTCGATATTCAATATAAGCTTGAAAAAGCTTATTCCGATGCAACTTAGTTGTATCAAAATTGTGCATTCTCATCCTTATTTGTGCTCGTATTTATGGATGGGAATGTCATAATAAATCTGGAGCACATGTGTTTGTGTAATTGATTATTAGAAAAATTATAACTTTTATGGGTAGCTGTGTATCCTAAAAATTGTTCATGTTTATCATGATTTTCTAGATAAGTTTTATTTGGAATTTTCTAATAAAACTAAGAAGTTCGTACAAAAGGAAATGAAATGTATTCTTTAATATTTTCGGGTTCTACTGATATCTTTCAGTCCGAAAGTTGTTCCCTTTTATAGGGAAAGTATCTCCTCCAGTATATTGATACTCTGATCAATCATCTTATATATAACCAAGCATGCCTCCAATAACTCGCAGTGTCTCAAAGACTAATAAGGAGGGGGAACAAAGGGTTAAAGATTGTCAAGGAATTAATACTGAGAGGAAGAAAAAAAATCAGATCAAAAATCATGTCTTATTATGATTCTGAGAGTTCGGTTGATTCACAAGATGAGTCATTTCCGTTGGCTTACAATCTACAAGATCCAACCAAAACCAAGTGGGTTTGTTCTGATAGTATGATTGACTATATCCATGGTTTTGAAGAACTAAGAACCAATCTCATAACAACGATTCGAAATCAAGATTGGCTAAAGGATAAGATTGATGAAACAAAAGCTGAAATTGCTGATATGAGAATTCAAGTTGAGAAACTTGAGAAACATGAAGTGGTTGCAGACAAGTCTCTTGAGACATGCTTTAATCGTTTGAACACCGAAGAAACATCGGTGAACAACAAGAGCACCACTATAGATTAAGTTATATGTTATAATACTTAATCTAGAAAAATAGACATCAATTTTTGATTTCTTTCATTGATTGTATAAGTCTATTATGAATAAAAACTATTATGAATAAAGTTATTTTTATAATTTTCCTTATGATAGTTTTTTATTTACATAGCCGGTGTTTTAATTCTTTATTTATTTGTTATGTATGATTATGAGATGTTTGATTTCGGTTTTATTACCTTGATATTCGATCTCATAATATGTTGTGAACCCTTATGGTTTGGGTGATTTTTTAATTTAGCAGGATTGAGTTCTAGCCCATATTGATAGGTTGTATCAAAGGATCATGAGGGGTTCCTGTAGAAACAATATGTGAAAAAGTCACAATATGTTGAATCGGTTTTGGTTTAGTATAAAGGCATATGTGTTTCGACGGTTATCAAATTTTTCTTGCAATTGTTAAAACCGATTTTCAACCTTTCTCTGGTAAAGGTTGGTTGTTGTTTTTATTTTGTTTTTGGCATAAGGATGACAACATAATGGTATTTCGATATCAATTCTCCCTAGAAGAAGAAGATGTGATCATATTGGAGAAGTTGGATGCGAAATTGAGGTAACAATCTTGTTAGTTAATTGCTTTCCTGTTTTAAGAAAAACCTATTTTATTTGATATATATATTGCTTTTGCTTAAATGAAATTGTCGGTACAATTGATGTGTTTATTCCATTACGTATGTGTGGATGTATGTGTGATTCAATTGGTTCCGGTTAAGTAAAACTATTGTTATCTTGCTTTGTTGTGTGATATCAATCGTTTAGGATTATGAAAGTTTGGTACAATTGCGGTGCTTTAATGTTCATGTTATTTCAATTGCTTCCGGTTAAGTAAAACAATTGTTATTTTGCTTTATTGTATGGTATCAATTGTTTAGGCTTACAAAATTTCGGTGCAATAGTGGAACCTTAATGATGTATGTTGTTTCAATTGCATCCGGTTGAGGTGAATAATTATGCAAGTTGATTTATTGGTTTGTATGAATTATTTATGGCTTAATGAATGAATATATTGATGGGATGAGTTGTTTAGTCCAATTCGATTCCGGATAAGATAAACTAAGTTAATTCTGATCTTAGTTAGACTTATCAAAGTGGAGGTTTCGGTTATTCAAGTCTAGCCGAATGCCTAAACTAGGAAATGCTAGTTAACTAACCTAGTATTTGACTTGTTTAAAATCTAAAGGTCTAAGTTATATGGATAATTAGAACCTGATGAGAAAAATGGAGTATATCTTTATTTTGGTCTCATCGAATGAAGCGGTTGTATTTATACAATCGGTTTAGCAAAGGAACTAAGTTGCTTAGTTGATTTTTGGTTTGCTAAAATAGTTGGGAAAATTGCTTCGGGAAATTATTTCCATGATAACATATCAAAACATAATTACTTTGTAGTTTCGGTTTTGATATTGGTTATCAAAAATGGTATGTGGAACCCTCATACTTGACTCAACAGGTTGCAAGTCTATTTTTGAGATTTGTAAGATTCTTTCCGTGTTGTCCTTTATTTTTTCGTTTCTTTGTCATTTTTTTGACAAAAAGGGGGAGAAATATATGGAGTAAACATGTGATGGTGGTATTAATTTTATATTGATTGGTGTCACTAGGGAAGAGGACAATGGTGCTTGAACGTTTATCTAACGAATGAGGAAAAGCATAGATTAAGGGGGAGTAACATATCATATGATTGGGATAACAAAGAAGTGTGGATTGAAAATCTACCTATCTCACCTTTATGGGGAGTATGAGCTTTGTTATTATAATGCCACTGTTGTATTTTAAGGATTAAATTAATGCAGGTTATGTGCTGTTGAATTCGGGAATCAAGCGTATGTGTAATGAATTATTGTAATTTGTTTATCCATATGATTGTAAGAGTTTTGTCACTAAAATTGACAAAGGGGGAGATTGTTAGAGCATAGCTCGGTTGAACCCACCAAGCGTTGGTATGTCAAGTTTGGTTGTCATATTTTAGTGAGCCAAAACTCATTTAAGAGTCGCTTGATTCAAATGTACTAGAGTCAACTTCGTATATGTTAGCTTGAAATTATTAGGATGAGACATTACAAGTATTGCGAAGACTTGAAGAAGTGAAGAAGTACGGATCTACAACCACAACATCATCCTTCTACTTGAGGTTAGTGATATTTGACTTGAACTGTTTCATTCCCTAACGTATCTTTCAAGTCGTGCATATTGAAAACATAAAACTGCGAAGCATGAACACTCTAGATTGACATAGTATTAAGGAATACAATATGAAGTTTATTGCTTAATCACTAAACTTTGTATATAAGACATAAACATAATCGTATAAATGATATTGTGATTATGTATGGGTATGAGGTGAGGATTTCATCCTAGGAAATAATGTTTTTACATGTGTTTTAAGGAAGTAAGTTCATGATATGTGTTGTGAACCGAAAAGGAAATCGCCAGGCGTTATTGGGGCTGTTCTTTGCAAATCTTATGAACGACCAATATGTGTGATTAGTATAACCGCTCATGACTTTTTTGTGTTCTTAGTAAAACTATTCACATGAGGCCTGACTTATATATTTGTATGACTTTTATTAGTGAATCCGATCTTAAGTAATCACCTGGGGTATGATCGGGTTTGTGAGTGTCTGACCAAATTTTGGGAGAGGGGAACCGATCCTAGTAAGAAGTGCAGTACATCAAAAGGGGAACAGATCCTTGTATGAGGTGCAACAAGGTTTATATAAAAAAGGTGAACCGATCTTATAAACATGTGCAACACGTTTTTAGGCAAGGGGGAACCGATCATATGGACATGTGCAGTGCATACAAGTTAGATGCCAAATATATGTGGGGAACCGATCCTAGTACTTAGTCAGCTGAATTTTGGTAAGCTAGTATAACTATGCACAATACCCACATGGAGGTAGAACCGAAACTTGTTTTGGTAGAACCCTACACCTATGGTTTGTGATTGAGTGTTACTTGATCAATCACATAGTTCTTGAAAGTCAGATGAACCAATTCTAAACTTGTTTGGAAGTGTGGTAAATCGGTTTCAAGTGAGTAAGTATGAAAAAGGACTTGCAAGAGTAATATGTCGACACACTTTGAACACGCGCATTAATGTGTATTCTTTTATTGTTCAAAGATATTCCTTAAAAACTAAGAAGGAAGTAAATCCCAAGATTGAATTTAAATAAGTTAAAAATCTTTTAATTAAGGTTTTTAATTATATATGAAAAATAAGAATTAGTAATGTGCATTTTCTAGTTAAATATTTTCCAAGGAGACTTCGATCATTAGTTTTGGACAGTGCATTCACAAGAATTATGAAAACCGAATTTGGGTTTAATATGGAAAAATATCTTGAGAATATTTTCGGTTTGGGAAATTCCTTGGTGTCCAAAATTCCTTGTATATAAATACTTTGAGTTTACATTTCTAGGAAACTAATACTTCGTAACAACATACTTCCTCTTTTGTCTTTGTGTAGATGGGGAAAAACGGTTCGCTGGTTTTGTAGGAAAGTGAAGAGTCGAGCGTGTTGTCGAGACTCCTCGATCGAGCAAACTGCTTAACCTCACACAGATGCACTGCAAAGGGAGTTCTTAGATTCGAGAGATCAATCCGTAGAACTCTGGCCTAAACCAAGTCAATGGCCGTTTCAGGGTCGATTCGGTCGCAAAGAGGGAGATGGGTTGATCTGTAGGAGGGAAGCTCAGAATTGTGTGGGATTAATGATGATCTTGGATTGTGGATGTGTTGAAGGTTTCTGCAATAATTGGTGAACGTTGAATGCGAAAAAGTTCTGATGGATTGATGAATTATTGAGAGTAGTTACTCGAGAAATTCTGGATGATTGCTGATAACTAGTGATCATTCGTTGTTCTCAATCATGGATTCAGAGACTTATTTAAATTGTCAGAGTTGTGAACAACTTGATCCCTGTAAGTGTGACGGTTTCATGAGTGGAAGAGTGGGTAAGTGGAAGATCGTGGTAAAGTCAGTTCCATGTCGTGTGGAGACTTGACGGATCGTGCACCTACTACTTTGCTAACTCCTTCAACCGTTTCCACAACTTACACACATTTCTCGTCGTGGATGAATCCACGTGTTGTAGGACGCCATACCAAAACCCTAGTTGTTATCCCCAAATTTGTGACGTGATTGATGTCTAACGAATCGTGGAGTCTGCATGATAGACGTGTATTTAGTTTGTCAGTTGTCGACTGATTAGACAATGAACCTAGGTTTTGTTGAATCGAGCATGTTTGACAAATGCTCAGCGATTCATGAATGTTAATGTTGCTCGTCTGAGCAAATGTTGTAAATTCGGCGAGTTGTTGAATATTGATGAGTTACTGTATATATGCGGATTATTCGAGCAACTGAGAAAGTATTGCTCGATTCGATGAAATACTGATAAATTACTGAATATTGATAGTTTGGATTAATATTCGAGCAACTGAGAAAGTATTGCTCAATTCGACGAATTACTGAATATTAAGAATTTGATGAGCAACTGAGCAAGTATTGCTCAATTCGAAAAAATACTTAATATTGATAATTTGACGTGCAACTAAGCAAATATTGCTCAATTCGACAAGTTACTGATAAATTATTAAATACTGATAGTTGGATCAATATTTGAGCAATTGAGCAAATGTAGCTCAATTCGACGAAATTTATTGGTGGCGTGACCCAATAAAATATTAAAATATTGGTAGATTACCAAATATTATATAATTAATCCCCGTGGATTAACATAAATTTATTTGGTGTTTGAACTTGCTCAGAATAATGATTTGTTGAGCGTCTGTTCAGAAACCTTAATTTTGATGAATTGCTCATTAGTCGACGAATTGCTAAAAATAGGTCATGAGCGAAGGAGGGATCGACCACATGAGACTATGGACGTCCACGTGATGCCCAACTGCTCGAGTCAGCGTGCACCAATTATCAGTTGGAGAGTTGATGAAGGAATGATGATTAAGTGCCGGTTTCATCATTTACTGAAATATTGCTGGGTTCAGCATTGGAAAAACCTAAGTATGAAAGATGGGGAACCGACCAAGAGAGCGTGGGAACGGCTCTTGGTGATCACGGGACCAGTTGTTGTCCGTTTGAGCAATCCCTAGGTTGGTTGGAGAGAGTTTGGGCCCAATATGAGCGATTGCGCAAATTAGGTCAAAAGTGTGAAAAAGTGTGGGACCGGATTTTTGCAAGCCCTAGGAATGACCCTAGTCGGTCATTAAGGCATGCACGTGTTTCCGTGTTGTCCATGTCTCCGTATTGAGAGTTTCAATATTTTCTGATGTGCATTCGAGCAACATTGTGAACTTTCAGAAGAGTTTCATCTTGACCGAAATTCTTGATTTTTGTTGGAATGAGCATGTATGTCAATTGATCAATATTTTGTGAATATTAAAATAGGAATATTTAATATTTAAAATCGCCATGAGAGGCTAGCCGATCGTGTGACCCTGTTGGCTTTTTGGTTTTTCGTGATTTGAGCAAAATTTGAGAAGTTATGACGAAATCATGATTTTTGGTCAAACCAAGGAGTTTCATGAATTTAGGAAAATAATAATTATAAAAGAATTAGGATTGCAAGGTGTGGGACCGGCCACTGCTAGGGGATGGCTGGGCGGCTATGTTGCCCGGTCGCCCAACACTTTCCTAATTTTATATTATTATTTTTCATGAAACCATGATGTTATGGAGAATCCATGAGTTTTGTTGAAACAGAGAAGTTTCATGAGTTTATGGAATAATAATTATAAAAAGCTAGGGATTATGAGGTGTGGGACCGGCCATAGCTAGGGCATGGCCGTCCGGCTATGTTTCCCGGTCCCGCACACCTTTTCCTATTTTATAATATTATTTTTCATGAATCCATGAGTTTTGTTAAAACAGAGGAGTTTCTTGAATTTGGGGAATACTAATTATAAAAGACTAAGGATTGTAAGGTATGGGACCGGCCACGACTTGGGCATGGCCGGCCGGCTAGGTTGCCCGGTCCTACACACCTTTCCTTATTTTATAATATTATTATTTTTCATGAATCCGTGAAGTTATGGGGAATTCATGAATTTTGCACAAACAAGAAAATTGCTAAATTGAAGGAATTTTTCATGAGTTCATGAAAATAACAAAATATGGCAAAATAATGGAGGCATGGGACCGGCCACGGCTAGCGCATGGCCGGCCGGCCGGTGGGCCCGACTCATGGGCGTCTCATATTATTTTATTATTATTTGTTGTTTTCTCTTGTTTTGCGTAGGATTCCTCATTTGTTCATATTTTTTGGATGCTCACTCGTGCATCCGGGTGCTCAGTCGTGCATCATTGTCGAGTACACTTACACCATTTTTATGGGGCTTACTCAGTAATAGTTCAGATGCCCGATGGTTGAGTATTTATTACTAATTTATGAAATTCAGTGGAGAATGATTCATGAAACTGAGTAATAAAGTGAGTAATTATTTATTATCAATCCATAGGATCATCCGTGGATTCGATCATGGATTCAGAATAATGAAGCGAGTATTACCATTCTGTGGGATCGTGGATTCGTCCACAGAATCAGAGTAATAAAATTGTGTATCACCATTCCATGATATCAGCCGTGGATTCGATCATGAAATCGGAGTAATGAGGCTATCTATTACCATTCCATGAGATTAGTCGTGGATTCGATCATGAAATCAGAGTAATTAGATAAAATAGATCATGTTCTAGGAATTCAGTGGTGAATGTCACGGTAGAACTTATCTATGTGCATAGTCAAGAAACGACTAATATCCCAAAGGCGCTCTCAAATCTTACGGAGAACTCCCGAGTTTATACACAGTCACTCTACATAGTCAGGATCAGTGAGTGTCACTGTCATGAAGGCTCTGTTGCTCTTAATATTACGGAGAACCGCCCAATCGTTCTTCTATGTAAAGGGGGGTCTCTCTCCTGTAGTCAGGGAACAATGAGTGTCATCGACGTCCTGAAGGCGTTAAGCCCTCTCAACAAACAATTATGTAGGAGGACCGCCCAATTCCATTATTCTATATAGAGGGCACAATGAAATGCTAGGAATCGAACCCTCAGCTAGTGGAGGCTTTTCGAAAGACATATTCATCATGGCTTTGTAGTTGCAGGATTTCCCACACTACACCCTTGTTAAGATTTTGCTATAATCAACTCATAATTGAAGATGAAAAATGACACTTTATTATTTTGGTTTCAGAAATGTTTACAGAAATGAGAGAATTCAAGATTACAACTATTCTCTTGAAGTTTCTCTCTGCTCAAGACTTTCTTAACTCTCAAAAATACATCATCCTTTTCTGGACAGATTGGGTCTATATTTATAGGGTAGCTACATAATGGATGACAGCTAAGTTTCCCTCTTATTTCGGGTTGATTCTGCGATTGTACCGCGATTAGTTACAATGTTCACTCTCCTTGCTTTGTAACTATCGCAGGATAAACATGCTTTTCTCAAGTTTTCTTCACTCGTCATTTATTTCGTCGTTCCTTTGACTGATTTTGTGACACTCGCAAAGTGTAGTTGATGATCTTGCGGTGATGCTCGCTGGGAAGCGTTGTTAATCTCGCAGATAATATATGTAGCGATATTCTGGTCCTACATCTTGCCTCTTGTCATGTCTTTTCTGCGAAGAAGAGAAGATCATGAGAATTTTTAAAATGCCGCAACTACTTATCTCTTTATTAATCTCTGTTCTGACACGTTTCTGTACCCTTCGACAGCTATTTTCATATATTCTCTCTTCTAATGAATTTATGACACGTCCTCTCTAACCGCTGCGATCTGACCGTTCATGTATTTTCTTAGCATTTATTGCGTTCATCTTCTCAAGAAACCTTTTCTTCTATAAATACTCCTTTCATTCTTTTCTTTTCCTCTTTTTACTTTCTTCTTCTTTCTCTGCGTAACTTCTCTGCAAGTTTACTGTTCTTCCGTAAATTGCGCATCTGTCATCGCTGTGATTTATTTCTTATTTTTCAACCTTTTCTTTCATTCCCATACTCAAAAATGGTTGTTGCTGGTGCTAAAAACTTGACTTCTTTTAATGAGATGCGAGAAAAGCTCAAAAGTAAAGGTTTTACCTTGTCTACAATTCCAGGTCAAAGCCCTAAATCTGAACTTTCTATCAAATTATTTTCTGATCATCAATGCTCTCGCCAGAAAATCATAGTATCGCTAGGTCAACTTGAAGCTGGTCTTCCCCTTCCTCTATATGACCCATAACTCCCATTATTCTATCAAATAATATCTGACGAGAGGTTCTCGCGAGCAATATATCAATTAGGTGGAGATTGCATCAGGTTGCTGCTTGAATATGCTTCTCGCGGTGCTGATAAAGGTTCTCGCTATCCTGAAGCTCCAAAGAATCCTCAATTTAAGGATGTTCCCATTGTCTCTGCAGATTATACTGTGGAGAATTTCTTCAAAAATTAAAATATAGTTCCTATCAAGAGGGATAGTACTTGCTGGGGTGTCCACTTGAAGAAAGAAAAGGTCGCTGATGATGAGGCTCTTATGTTAGACATTTATTTGCATACACCTACCAATCAAGGCCCTCGCCACTCCAGCGATGATAAATGGTTTATCTTTCCGTTATGTCTTGAAGGTCCTTATATATCTGGTTCACTCCCATTACCTGCGAATCTCTCAGAGTATGAGCCATGGGTCTTCAAATGGCCTGAAAGATCTAAAGAAGTATATCCTCTCAACTTTTTTCATTATTATTATTCACTGTCTTCTTCATGTTTTTATATTCTCGCTAATTATTTTGATCTTTCTCAGATTGAGAGAATGAAACTCAGCTATCAATCTAGGAAGCCCAGCACTTTCTTAGCTCTTAAATCTTTCACGGATGAAGTAAGAAATATCTCTTCATAAACTTTAACAATATATTGTTTCCCCTATTTCTTATCTTCATCTGTGCTCGCAGGAAATTGAAGAACTAGAGCCAATAAAACCCGTGAGAACTAAGGAGAAACACTCAAAGGATAAATCTACTGAACTCCCAAAGGAAAGTCTTCTTCCCCTCGCGGTGAAGAATCTAGCGATCAGGATAAATCTGATATTCCTCCCAAGGGAAAGCCTTCTGCCCTTCGCGGTGAAGAATTTGGCGATCCTCCTTTGAAGAAAAGGAAAACCCAACCTTCTTCTTCTTCAACTCCTCAACCCACTCCAGAAAATCCAAGTATTGATTTTGACAAGGATAATAATGACGAGGATTTTAATAATAACAGCTTCCCTTCTATAAAGAATTCTTCTTCTTCTGATTCTTCGATGGCTCATTTATCCAATTTTTTTGGAAAGAATATGTTTGGTATACCAAATGAGTATGGAGATGCAGCTGTTAATGAAATATCCCAGTCCCTCGCCAATGTCTGCGATGCTCCCATACTATCTGATAGCGATACCCTTCGCGGGGTTTCAAGCTCGTTGACTCCAAGTCTTTTGAATTCACTTGGTAGCCTGGTAAGTTTTTACTTGTTCATCCTTTTTGTGTAACTACTGATATTTTTGTCAAACATTGATTTATATATTTCTATCGCAGGTTGGAAGAGCCGCTTTTACTGTTGCTTCTGATTTAGACAATAGGAGTATTACTTATGAAAAGAAAGCTTCTAATCTTCGTCAAGATAAATAAAAATTAGAAGCTGAAGTTATTGAGCTTCGCAGAAAAAATAAGCAGCTAGAGACTGAAGCTTCAGTTGACAAGCAAAAAATCTCTGATCTTGATAAAGCCAATCAACAACTCTATGGTATGATTTATTTATTTTCTCTTTTAATTCTTCTCACCCTATCGCAGCTTATTCAAGCAACCATTTTTGCAGATATTTATGGTCTTACTGATAAGGCTACACTCTTCCAATATTTTCCTGACCCTGTAGATGATAATACCCTTCTTGATCGCCTTAATAATTCTTTAAGTAATTTCTCAGATGATAAGATTGAATCCGTCTCCATAGATGAACTTAAATCCAAATTTAATCTCTTAAAAATTGAACACAGATTCAATTTAGGTTTGACCAACAAGTATAAGCGCTTTTATCTTGATTCGAAGAAAGAAGTAGATAGATTAAGAAAAAGTAATAGCGATCTTATTGACAAGAAAGATCTTGTCGTTAAAAATGGCTCCAAGACCCTAGAAAACTTCCATAAAACTCTTCTTAATGTTCAAATGGAAAGAGATAAGCTTATCCGCGAGAATGAAGATCTTCTTGTGAGGGAAACTCAAGTTCGATCTCGTCTCCTTATTAATAGCGATGATGAGTTTGCTTGGGCTGTGAAGATTCTTGATAACACCAGAACTAATTTAGGTGTAGATGTTAGTCTTCATGCTGATCAAGCGGCTTTAATTAAAGACATGATTTCTGAAAGAGAAGGTTATCAGTCTTATGATTTCCCTTAATTATTTCCTAATTGAATCATCCTTATATGTACTAATTTTGTTGTCATTTGCTCGTAGCATCCGAAAAGAACTATCGTAAAAGCTTTGATGAGTTAGAAGAAGAGAAAAACCAACTCGCCGGAAGTCTATCTTCTCGCAATGAAAAGTATTCTAGATTGAAGGAAAAATTGAAAATCTTATCTTCAAATTTTAGCAATGCCCTTCTCCGTGTTCGTAATGACGCTGTTAAACTAGTCTATAATGATCATGGTATCCCTCATTCTATATACCCAGATCTTGCAAAAGAAATTCCAGCTGATTCCCCAAATTTAGTTGTAGTTGCGGATTATCTCACAATTACACCCTCATTAGAATCCATTAAAATGATTCCTAAACCTAATTAATTTGATATGAAACTAAGAATTAAGGTACTAAAATTATAAAGAGACACAAAGATTTTTACGTGGTTCGATCAATGTGATCTACATCCACGGTGCTTCACTAGTGATTTGTATGTGATTACATGATTTTACAATTGAGACTCCATTAATGAATATTTGGAGCTCTAGAATTTTTGGGGAAGAAAATGATAAAGAAAATAAATCTCTCCTAACATTTTTCTCTCTCCTCCTAAAATCATCCCCTCTCTCAAAATGTGTCTCTCCCTTTCCTCTCATGCCTAAATGGCTATTTATATGATTTTACACATTGGATAACAACTAATCTTTCCCTTAATTTCGGATCAAAGAATCATCATACGAACCTTCGCAAATTTACTTCACGAACTTCCTTTACTCGTAAAACGTTCTTCGTGATTTCTTTATCTTCGCAAAATATTCTATACTCGCAAAATGTATTTTCTCTCCATAATTTCGTAAGTTATCATTTGCTGTGATATTCCGCTCCTACATCTTGCCTCTTTTTTCTTGAATATTGCTTGAAGAGCGATCTTTAAGAAAAAATCCGTTGTTGTAGTAATCTTTGATCTTTGTTGATGAAGGAACGAGCGAAAGAATACTAGTCTTGAAAAGTATATACTTGCCTCTATTCTTTTGCGAAGTCCCGGAATGTTGCGAAGTAAATAAGAAGTATCAACCATTGAAGTATAAGAAGTATGAAGTATCCTTGAAGAAGTATAAGAAGTACTTAATCCTCGAAATATATAAGAAGTATGAAGTATCCTTAAGAAGTACTTAATCCTCTAAATGTAAGAAATATTGCGAACCCATCATGCGAACTCTCACTCCATGTTCTTTGCCTCATGCTATCTTTGTAATGCAAATAAAAATTTAGATTAGTATTCAACATTTCTTTTATCAAAATTTCTTATTTTTTATTTATATGCTACTTCAAAATATTTTTGTTTGTTTTGATTTCCTTTGTATTATCTATTTCATCTCTCTTGACAAATATTTTTCCATGGAAATGATCCTAATAGGTACCCCCTCATATGACGCACTGAGCTGCTTTGCCTTTTACGAGTATACGCCATAAAGGTTTGCCAGCTACTACTATCCATGTCGAATATCATATCATTGGAAATAAAGTAAATTTTTCAAGAGAAATATATAAATTGATTTGTGCGAGATGTTTTTCTCGGTTTCTTTTGTAATTGTGAAATCTTGAGATCTTTGTAATTTCTTTTGTAATTGTGAAATCTTTGTAATTCTGCGATTGTATCGCGCTTTATAAATCAAATCAAAAATCTTTTATTTTTTTGTAAGTAAAATGTTTAAGGAAAGAGGTACTTAGCTTTTATGTGAGTCGTTGTTGTCTCTTGCGAAGTATGTGATTTGCTTGCGAAGCTAGCATCGTCTTGCATGTTCTCATAGCATACCAATTATTCTAGCCCACTCTTGCGAAATAAAATTCTGCTGTTTTGCGAACTTTTGCGAAGTAAGCGAACATTTGCGAAGTATTGGTGCTGCGAATGTTCGCAACATAAACATTTTCGAAGTGTAAAAGAGTAGTAGTGTTGGTCTTGCGAATATTCACAAAGTAAATATTTGCGAAGATATTTCTTTATTGCTGCGAACGTTCGTAAAATCCCACGATGATAAAACTCTTTACAATCACCCACTTTGATTTGTCTGGTGGTGACAACTTCATTTGGTTATCCAACTTCACAATCACCCACTTCCGCTTGACTTTGTAGTCTTCGAAGCGCCAGCCGGTTCTGAATTTCCAACTTTCAATTAGATTTTTGCTATAACACGGAACTTGTATTTAAATCAGACATGAAACCAATTGCAGCCGCAATTTTTGAATTCTTTCCATCGTAATGACCATTCAAATTCTTATTCATCACGGAACATGTATTTGTTTCAGAAACGGGATCAGTTTTGTCTTCATTTGCGAACCATAATATATACCATTTGCGAACCATAAATATATGCGAACTGATGCTGCGAACTTGGATTTTGAATGCTACGAAGTTGCACTGAATCTACTTCGCAGATTTATTTTGACAACAGATCTGAATTTACCAATCCGAGCTTCTCGTTTTCCACTAGCTGACTTATACTAATCATTGATTTTAGTATAAATTACCTCTAGACTGAACCATAACTTCGCATAACCTCATTTCTCTTCGAATTCTTAAACTATCTGAGACGCGGACTTAGTTGATTGAATCATAATATCTCCCTGAAGATGATATTAAACCTTCAAATCCGTTTTCTACTCCATTATTGGATCTACTTTTGGAAGACGCCATTACCGTTTCAGATTGAATTTTCTAGAAAGTGAAATTTGGGGAGAAAATAGTAGAGAGAGAAGAGGACCAATTATTAAACGAAATTGTTGATCCAACAAGTTACAGGAAGGATAAATCCATTTAATCTTTCCCCTGTTTAGCGCAATTATGTAGTTGCGGATTATCTCACAACTACACCCTCATTAGAATCCATTAAAATGATTCCTAAACCTAATTAATTTGATATGAAACTAAGAATTAAGGTACTAAAATTATAAAGAGACACAAAGATTTTTACGTGGTTCGATCAATGTGATCTACATCCACGGTGCTTCACTAGTGATTTGTATGTGATTACATGATTTTAAAATTGAGACTCCATTAATGAATATTTGGAGCTCTAGAATTTTTGGGGAAGAAAATGATAAAGAAAATAAATCTCTCCTAACATTTTTCTCTCTCCTCCTAAAATCATCCCCTCTCTCAAAATGTGTCTCTCCCTTTCCTCTCATGCCTAAATGGCTATTTATATGATTTTACACATTGGATAACAACTAATCTTTCCCTTAATTTCGGATCAAAGAATCATCATACGAACCTTCGAAAATTTACTTCACGAACTTCCTTTACTCGTAAAACGTTCTTCGTGATTTCTTTATCTTCGCAAAATATTCTATACTCGCAAAATGTATTTTCTCTCCATAATTTCGTAAGTTATCATTTGTTGTGATATTCCGCTCCTACATTAGTTATCTCTGATAGTGAAGTTGAGGATTCTAGCGAATACGATGAAGAATTTTCTGGCGAGGAAGAGAGATCTGACGTGGATAGAGATAGTAATGATAATGATGGGGAAGATAAATCCGGTAATGAAGAGAAAGAAAAGAGCTCTGATGAAGGTGGTGAAGGATATACTAAGTCTTGTTTCTTCTCTGTTTCTTCATTGTAAATTTTGTACATTTATTTTTTGCTTCTCGTAACATCGTTGCGAGCTTCTCCAACTTGATGTGTAAACTTCTTTTGCTTTTATCTGTTATGAATTAGAAAACAATTCTTTTTCTGCAACATAATCAATCAATCATAATTATTATCCTTTAATTATTTGTATAAATATATTATCTATGCAATTTTATCATATGATGGATGAATAATAATTTCATCATTCTATGCATTCCCATACTTGCCTCTATTATTCATCTACAATATGAAAAAATTGAGTAGAGATTAGATATTAGTTGTGAATCAAATTAAATTTGCCTCATTATCGGCGATGTTATCGCTAGAAATAATGGCATAATTTTATGATTTTTGCTTAGAATCGCAAATCTCATAAATTCTGCGATTATTATCGCAATAATCTTATGGTCTTATTGTGCCTTCCTAATTAAAGGTCTTATTTTTCCACATCTTTTCTTTTTGCGACAAAATCGCAGGATGTATTTACATTTGCATGTATTGACCCATTGGTCTTGTCTTATCAATATTTTTTCAACATCTCTGTGACAATATGATAAGTATAAACTCTCTTGCAAGAATTAATCCTTATGACATTTCCGTCTTGCGATGAAATCGCAGGACGTCTTTACACTCGTTAAATGTAAAAACCCATTGATCTCATCTTAACCTTTTCTCTTTTGGCTATTTGCCTTTGTATAACTTTCGTCATGCGACAATATGACAGGCCTAAATGTTCTTACGATCATAAAGCCCCATGACATTGCCATCTTTAGACACTTATCAGCTCCCTAATGGAGGGTTCCGCCCTTATCTTCCCCCCTGGTTAGCCTTTCAAGGAGGGCACATCGTCCATACAAGACTAGTTCCTCCCATCCAGATTTGCCAACAACCAGCTGTTTTCGCAGCCTCTTGTCCTTTATGACTATATGGCTTATAGTTACAAGACTACACCCTAAGTGGGGGTTTCTTCAGGCCAAGTGCATCATAGCCAAGACTTACCAAGAATGGCCAGGGTAGTTTCGTACGCCCCGGGCACCCTTGGCTCAACCGTGTACCTCGGCGCCTTGGTTATACTTTGCACTTCTTAGAAGAGGTCCTTAGTCGTCCAATCAGGGTATAACCTTATATGATTGGAAATCCAAGATCCCTCTCCTGGATAGGTTTTCTTTAACCCCCAACATCTGCATAACTCAGGTTCCAGCAGCGGTATAACCTTATCGATGAGTCATGTCAAGAGATACCTCCTTATATTATGCACTATTAGGTCTTACATTTGCCTCTTGCGAAATTGTATTCGCGAACTAAGGTGCACGCCATAAAGGTTCGTCCCATTCTATTAACCTCTGCGAAATTTTATTCGCGTTTCTCACGAGCATTATAACTCTGATAAAATTTCATTTCTTTGATTTTCTTGTAAAATTTTGCAATTTTTTCAAACAGAGAACTCTTTTCAATTGCATTTTCATCAAACAAATTCTACATAAGCTTTTATCATTTTACCTTTCTACTTACTATCTTTCGGTTCTGCTTTTCTGTTACGTTTTGTTCTTTCTTCTTTTTCTGCGACCTGCTCGCCATTTTCTTCCTCTCACTGCCCTATTGAATCAATCATCAATCTTTCATATCTCTGTCATTTCTTGATGTTGTACTTCCAATTGCTCTTCTTCTCAGCTCTTTCTTCGCAAGATTTTATATCAATCTCATATCATTTCTTGCTTTCTCCCCAATCTCCCTTAATAACTCCAACACCATTAGGATGAGGAAATTTAACACACTGGTGGAAAGTAGATGCTACACCTAATATCCCATGTAGCCAAGGTCGACCAATCAGGGAATTGTAAGGTGATTCAATGTCAACAACACATAACAAGATCTTGGAAGTTATCCATTTCAATGGAATCCGCATTTCAATTTCCCCTTTTGGTTTATTGGCAGTACCATTAAAACCATAGATTTTATATGTTGATGGAATTAGATCTTCGTCTCTTCCACCCATGGTCTTATAGGTATGATAAAATAGTATGTCAACTGAGCTGCCTGTATCTATCAGAACTCTATTGATAGCCCAAGAATCTTCATTGTCATCATCATTTCCTCCATCTTCTTCTTCTACTTGCTTTGGATTTATCTCTAATCTTACTACCAATGGATTATCATGTTGATCGCCAGGTTCTGGTAATTCTTGTGCAGTGAAAGATATAATTTGTTTCTGCCATTCTTCTAATGGTGAGGCTCTCGCAATATTCATTATCTCTCTTCCATCTGTATCTCTCGCAAAGACTCTGCTTAGAACATTATCATGGAAATCCTCTATTGTTCTGTGTGAATGTACAATGGAATTACAAAACAAATTCTTTGTTTTAGCCCCAACTTCTATTATGAATGATTCTGCTCCTTTTACAGTATTTACCCTACGAATTTCTGGTGCTGGAGGCAATCGCTGAGATTGTGGTTGTCCTACTAAAAAGTGGTTTAGCTTTCCTTGGTCAATCATCCTTAAAATTATTCTCTTTACATTTCTGCAATCATTTACTGTGTGACCATGAAAGTGATGGTAAGGACAAAATTCTTGACTACGATTATTAGGATGTGGTTATTTTCCCATATTCTATGGAGAGGGTATATTTTCCATCAAAATGATAGCTTCCCAGATTTTTTCTATACTAGCATTTAGAGGAGGCATCTTAATTTCTTCCCATATTATCCTTTGATTTCCTTGGCTTCTGAAATTGTTTTGCCTCTGTCCACCATAAGTTTCTTGCGGCTGATCAAGCCTTTGAATGTTATTATTCCTGTCGTGATTGTAATAATTCTTCTCTCTTTCATATTCTTCTTGATATCGACTTCCCATTGCTACCAATTTCTGTTGGTTACCAATCTCCATTTTCTCTTGTTGTGCTTGCGAGCTGCTCGCCACATTGTTAATCATTTTAGGAAGTAAACTCCCATTTGCTGCTACTGAACCGATGTTCGCGATGGGATATGATTCCATTTCATTTTGTTTCTCCTCTAAAGCAATGTATTCTTCTTGTAGTTCTCTTAATTCAGTCATAGTGATTGTATTCTTGACTCTGAAAATTTGTATGTACAGTATATTTGTCGCGAACATTGCATTGATAAAAGACAAGATAAGATATCTCTCGTCAACTCTCCTTGCCATCTCACTGCACATTGTCTTCCATATTATGGTTAGATGTTTCAGACTCTCGCCGACCCTTTGTTTTAACCCAAACACATCTTCAATACCTGGCAGTGATGAATTGTTTCTTATATATGCTCCCAGAAATGTAGCTTGTAAATGATCAAAAGAAGTTATGGTATTTTTTGGCAATCCCTCAAACCATTTTAGCGCCTCGCCAGTTAAGCTAGATGCAAAGTATTTACACAATACAACATCATGATTCTCCCATTGCAGCATACACCTAACATAAGCCTTAACATGTTGTACATCACAGGTAGTTCCATCAAAAATGCTAGTTAATGCTGGTAAGTTGCACTTTGGAGGTATTCCTCTTAACTGTACTTCTTGAGTAAATAGAGTTCTCGTAGCTTCTTCAATAGCTTCATCAAGTTTCCTTCTACCTCCTTATTTTCTGTTATTTATTATTCCCCTCATCTCTGCTAACTCTCTTAAAATTTGCTCATTCGCAGCAGAATTTGGTTTCATTGGTCTTTTCAATGCTGCTTCCCTTCTTCTGCGTTCATGTTATTCTTGTCTTGCGATATTTTGTATATCTTCCTCTACATCCATATTTCTTCTCTGCGATCTCCTGCTTCAGCTTCTTCTTGCCATCGCAACTGATTATACTGTCTATTTTATTCTCTGCGAATTTCTTCATTTCTCTTCGCTGTCTTTCTATTCTCCTTTGTATTCTATCATACTCTTACTGAATATTATTATTATGGCGATTTTGCGTCCGTCTCCTTTCTCGATTTTCATGGTTATTTTGTCGTAATGCCTCTTGAAATTCTTGTTCTTCTACTTCTGCCCTCAATCTTTCTCTCTCGCGAGCTAGTCGTGCTTGTTCAGCATAATGTCTCTCAATTTCTTCTTCAATTATTCTTCAATTTCTCTGGATATCTCTCCCATGTAATATCCTCCTACCTTCTTCTGGATTATCTTCATCATTTTGGTTGTCTCTTCCCTCTTGATTTCTGTTGTTAAGTCTATTATCCAAATTTTCACCATGCGGATCATGGCGATCTTCTACTACCTCTTCTTCTCTATGACGTTGCTCTTCATTTAGATTTTGCATTTCTTCTTGGATATTTCCTCTAGCATTTCTTACTGGGGAATTTGGCCTTAATTCTTCCCTTACTGATCTTGAATTCGATCTAACAGTACTTCTTGATCTTCTATTTTGTATTCTCAAATTCTCCATTCTCAACTCGTGATTTTGTCTTGTTAAATTTGCACGCTCTTCCGCCTATAATCTTCTTTCCTCTTGTATTATTTGTCTTGGATCATTTGTTGTTTCATTTTCATCTCCTCCATGAATTAATCCTTCAACTATTCCTTGATTTCTTTCTTCTCTTCTTCCGTCTCTTAATCGTTGATCTTCTACATCTTCCATCGAGTCCGATCTCCAAGTATGCACACTCACTCTATCATAATCCACATTTCTATTTTGGATCGGTGTTTGTTGATTAGGTTGTGGGATTTGATCTTCTCCTTCAATCCTTGTTCTATTTCTTCTTGTTCTTATCCTTGAAGAATCTCCTAATTCATTTGTTTCTTCTCATGCAAGTCTTTTACTCCTCCTCACAGTTGTTGGTGGTTCTGATGTATTTCTTCTTCTTCTAGCCATTTCTTCAACTCTAATAATTTCTTCAAATCTTCAAATTGTAATTAGAGATTTCTTAACTTGATTCTCCCTGTTTCGGGCGCCAAAATATAGTTGCAGGATTTCCCACACTACACCCTTGTTAAGATTTTGCTATAATCAACTCATAATTGAAGATGAAAAATGACACTTTATTATTTTGGTTTCAGAAATGTTTACAGAAAATGAGAGAATTCAAGATTACAACTATTCTCTTGAAGTTTCTCTCTCCTCAAGACTTTCTTAACTCTCAAAAATACATCATCCTTTTCTGGACAGATTGGGTCTATATTTATAGGGTAGCTACATAATGGATGACAGCTAAGTTTCCCTCTTATTTCGAGTTGATTCTGCGATTGTACCGCGATTAGTTACAATGTTCACTCTCGCCAGTTTTGTAACTATCGCAGGATAAACATGCTTTTCTCAAGTTTTCTTCACTCGTCATTTATTGCGTCGTTCCTTTGACTGATTTTGTGACACTCGCAAAGTGTAGTTGATGATCTTGCGGTGATGCTCGCTGGGAAGCGTTGTTAATCTCGCATAGAATAGATGTAGCGATATTCTGGTCCTACAGGCTTCGTAAAATATGAATCGTCGCATACCTGAAGCCGTATCAGAAAACATGATGTATCATGATCTTACGGTTTTGACCTTTGTTGAAAATCCACCATCAACATTAAGTCCCCTTCGTAGTGAGGGACAGTCATGTTCCGCAATAAGCATTAGATGGTGATTTTCAGTCGACGAGATCGTGGTTGAACTCAGTCTACAAAGACATTTTCAGAATCCTCGATTTGCTCCAATGGTGTCATGTATGAGAAAATGTTCGGGGTGAGGACCCTGATAGTGTGATAGAGTGTGATTCCGTGAGCACGGAGAGATGAAGCATCGCTGATTTGGTCGGTCAAAAGTCCAGTTTTTGTTGATTTAGAATTTACGGGACCAAGCCCCAAAAAGGAAACCCGTGTGTTGCTAGGTTTTGGAAATAAGGGAAAAAGCCCCAAATTTGTTTTTTTTTAAAGTTTAGTTGTTCATGAGTTGTTCAAAATAAAATTCTATGAGTGCATGCATGCGTAAGTTTCATGAAAATTTATTTTAGAAAACATATGCACGTTCGTTCGTTAGTTTAAGAAACGAGCAATAATCCCTAATATGAAAGAGATACATGAATTCTTGAGTAGACATGGTCTAGTTACAGTAGATAAAATTTTGTTCATGAAGTTTCATGAAAGCTAAATTTATTTTCAAAGCATGGACTTTTGCAAATACTTTTAGAAACGTAGGTTCGTTCATAGTAAAAGTAATAAATAATGATTCTTAGAGTTAGAAGAATTTTTGAAAAGACATGCACCTCATGATAAAATTTATTTGGAATATGTGGACCTTTACAAAAGCATAAAAGACCCTCGTTTCATAGACGAATGTTCGTGCAAAACAATTGATTTTCTTTTTTATAAATAACTCACGTAGATTTTTTTTATTTATTTTTTAATTTGTGAGGTTTTACAAAACGGAATAAACTCTCGTTTCAAATACGGATGCCCGTGAGGAGAAGTGAATATATATATATACATATATTTTCAAAGTTACGTGAGTTTCACATTAAAAAATATATTTTTTGTAAAATCAATGTTTTGATTTTGAAAAATTGTTGAAAGTAGACATACATGGTGAAATAATGTCTATATATGAGTTTTCATAATTGTAGAATGGACGTCTGTCCAAATTTTGAAAAACCGTTCACATGGTAAAGAGTTACGTGGGTTGTTCACGATTTTATGAAAGATTTTGCAAAATGATTTAAATAATTGTTAAAAGCAAATAATAATATTTTCGTGAATTTCGTGATTTCATAGTGTATGCACACTCGGTAGAAAATCAGTGAATGTTCACATGAATGGTTATGTGAATAATTCATAATTTTGTGAAAAGTCAGGTGTCAAACTTTTAAGTAATGGGTGTTTCTCGTCTTTACAGGTTTGAAGGAGCGAGCAAGATTTTTGAAATTTACGTTATTATCACTAAGTTCGTGAAACCGTAAATAGGTAAGAGTTGAGAGTTACCATTTTCGTAGACGCTGATGTGAGCATCCTAATTATTTTGTTGTGCTTTAATTCCACTGCTTTGATGAAATCTGCATCTACGGATGATATATTGAAGTAGGAATGTTGTATGGACGTCACAACAACTTTTGCAAGAATGACTGGTTCCCATAATGATACTTCCAGAGATGATATATCTACAGATGCATCTTCAAGAAATGGTGCTTCTGGGGTCTCTGAGTGATGGTGAGAGATCTTTCACACTGATTTGTACTCCTGATTACTTAGTATCAGTAATGCACGGGAAGTCTATGATGGAGGAATATAACATCGATAGAGAAGCTCGACAAATGGGTCCTTGTTCAATTGATGTGGATTACCCAGAAATAGCAGTAAGTCTTCGGAGTGGAGAATCCTGAAATAAGGATCATAGAATGATATCGATCACTGTAAAGTCCCCGACTGTCTCTTTGGTGAGTTGTTAGTTGATCAGATTTTAGATAGTGGTAAATAGGTTTTCTTTCACTCGGACTTGTTGAGAATTTGTTTTAAGACTTAATAAAGAAAATAAGGAAAACATATACAAATATGGTGACAAGATAAAGAGACACTGAGATGTAGGATTTCACTACTTTTCATATTATTGTGGTTTAGTCATTAACTCTAGATAATACAGATCAAACAAACGAAGTTGTGACTCTAATTATTTGCCAAAAATAGATTTCATAAAACATTATTTGTAAGTTGTAAGCATGACGCATCAAAAGTAATTAAAACTAAGCATGCGACATCAGACAAAATAAAAAGTAATTAATAGAAATCATAAAGCAATTAAATCTATGCAAAAAGTTAATAGAAGAATTAATCGATTTACCACAATCATGAAAAGTTGCTTCCTCCGTTGTCCCAGTGATGGGGTCTAGCTTCTCATGATGCAAACACACTCAAAAAGATAACTCATAACTCAAATGGTGTTTTTAGTGGAGAAATAGTAGAAAACAGAGATTTGCAATGGTATAAGGTTGTTGCAAAACCCACTGTTACAATGAACGATAAAACAGAAGTGCAGCAGTCACTGTTGTAAAGTCGCTGACAAACTGTTGCAACTGAAGGGAAATACGACAGTATTTAACGGCTGTCCTGGATAGTACAAAGTTCTTCGTGTTTTCTTCTTCATGCAGCAGCAGAGAAAACTCGGCAACTTCCTATTCTACACTCTGTTTCCTCCCCTAAGTCTCCATAGTCCCTTCTCCGACATCAGGAAACTTTATGTAGACTCACAGGACCCATATATCTCGCTGTAAATGCAAATAATCTTTCCAAATCTTCTCATTCACTCTCGGGAATAATTCCATTTTTTTCTCTCCTACATGCACTGTAGGTGTATCGCACACTCTAACTCAATGCAACACGACTCAGAAGACATTTAACATGCTGCATCCACAAGATTTCTTCCCAAAATAATCAACCAAAAGCCCGAGATATCATCAAGATACGTACCTCCCTCTGTTTTGCTTAGTCTGGTGGAAATCTTTTTTATATTCAAATTCAAGACACGTACCTCCCCTGTTTAGATAAAACAGGGTCAAAGCAATCCAAACATGGAAATAAATCCGATTAAATCTCTTCCCAAATCGGTCCAAAATATTCTGTAGGAACTGAAAATTCGAACTGAATCTTCCCGCCCAAAACTGTTTCGCGTGAAGAAAAATAAGGTTCCCCTTATCCTTGGCTATGGTGTGAGTAGCAGTTGGTTGAAAATAGTAAATAGGTTTCCCCTTAGCAACTGTGAATCCCTTAGTAATTGAGGTGCCCCTTAACCAACATTGAGAGTCCGAATAACATGTGTCCTCCGGGAGTGCTCCGAGTAATTTTTTGAGCCGATTTTTCCAAAAATGTTTATTTCCCAAATATACCTACAAACACACAAAATACCATAATAAGTACAAAATCGAGTACCAATAATACAGAAAACTGAGGACAACTTAGACACAAAAATGTGTCTATCAAATACCCTCATACTTATTATTTGTTAATCCTCGAACAAATGTAATCTAGAAAATAAAATCCTAACTCACTAGGTGGCCCTAGTGACCGAGTTAATATCGGGAGGGTTTACCAGAGGTGTACCCACAAAACCTTATATTCCAGACCCTAGCTATCTACGCATAACCTTGGAAGGCACTAAAGAATCTCCTTAGTTGGCATACTCTCATTGACTATAGGAGTGTTTATGGGTAAAAACTACTTTTGCTGGTTTTGGTAATTTAGGGTGTTTGGATGAGAAATGAGTTTAAACCTTAAACAAATGCACTACACGGGAGTGCTTTTGATTCGAGAATTCAATCTATACAATTCTGGACTAAACCAAGAAATAGTCGTTCCATACTTGTTTCGGTCACAAAGTGAAGGATATGGGGTTGATCTTAGGGAGGGAAGTGAAGAAGGTGTTGATATTGTGAAGGTGTAGGATTGTTTATTACTTTTAACTGAAGGGTGAGCAGGCTTATTATTAATGGAAGCAGGCTCTGGGTGTTTGAATACGTTTCGTATTAACACTTGGTTTCTATCTTGTGTTCTGTGTATTGGAAATAGGGAGGAGAACCTATTTATACAAGTAATTTGAGCCTTATTCGCGTCTCTCGTGAGAAGTGGATGAAGTGGACTGATGGAGTAGTGGAGTTGTGTGTTAGTATCACACGATCAGTCTTGCCCACTTATCCCATCATCACTAACCGTCCATGTCTTCCTGGCACATTCTTGTGATGGCGCGTTGCACGCTGCATGCTGTAAACCGCCAGACCAATACCCCAGTATGTATCCCCCAGTTTGTGACAAGAATGATGTCTCGAGTGTGTGGATAGTGAGACCCACATAAGGTAGCATATAATTCTAGATTAAATAACTAAGTTATTTAGAAAATCGATACTTGTGAAGTATCGTGTGTATTCTATGCAGGTACTGCATCATGAAGCATCGTTGTTGGAGCGTCAAAAATAGCTTCATGTCCAGCCTACTTCATGTGATAGTTTAGAGGCTGCGTAAGCAAATCTTCCCTTGGAAGTCTACGTGGTATGGTAGAGTTGCGGATGGTAATCATCATGACACCTCATTGACCAATTAACTCCTGACTAGGGTCGTATAACCAATCAGGTGAAGTTGAACGGACGAGATGATCTTTGAGAGGTGCGCATGCATCACTCTTCATCTTGGTCGAATCCAAGCTTGGGATAAAATTTTGGCATGACCGATCATGCATGTGTGTAGACGACATGACAGTGTAGGCGTCTATACCTCATTGTCTCGTGAAAGTATGATCTGGGCAACTTAATTTATCCCACGAAGTTGAGTGTCCGAGATCAATTTGCGAGAGAAATCTGATGACGCAAAAGCGGTGCGTCATACCGACTTCGGGCACGCATTTCAGGACGACCAAGCTTGGTTAGTCTTGGACGATTAGTTCGGCGCGTAGGTGGTAGGATGGTGTTCACGCCTATACCTTATTGTCCCATGGAAACGTGATCTAAGCCACTCAATTTGTCCGGCGAAGTTGAGTGGTCGAGATCAATTTGTGATTGGGAAGTGTGACCACACTTTTTTCGGGCATACGAACCGAGGTATACAACCAAGTTTGGTCTTGGCCGATCGGTTGTGGAGATAGGTGGGCCCACTGTAGTTGCAGGATTTCCTACACTACACCCTTGTCAAGAATCTATGAAAACTAAGACATAATTGTGGATGAACAACAACAGTTTTATTAATTCACTTTCAGGAAGATTTACAAGAAAGATCAAAACTCAGAAGTACAACTTTATTTATGGAGTTTCTCTCTCCTCAAAATTCTCTCAGCTCTCAAAAATACATCATCCTTTTCTGGATCTATCGTGCCCTTTATATAGGGATTTACATAGTGGAAGACAGCTAAGATTTCCCCCTAATTCGGATCTTCTTTGTGATCTCATCGCCATAACTTCAATTTTCACCATCGCCAACTTTATAACCATCGTGAAACAGACTTATTCTTCATATATGTTTAATCGTTAATCGTTACATCACTCTTTTGTGACACTCGCCAAATGTTGTTGAACAATCTTGCGACAATCTCGTCAAAGTGTTGTTAATACTTGTAGAAACGTTTGGGCTTCTCGCAGAAATGTTATTAATATCGCGGGAATAGCGTTGTAGCGATATTCTGGTACCACATCTTGCCTCTTCTCATGTATTTTCTGCGAAGAAGAGAAGATCATGAGAATTAATATTCTTTATTATTCTTCGCAACTTCTTTCCCTTTTATACTTTCTCCTCGACAAGATCCCGTTATTCCAGCCTTTCTTACACGTGTTGTAAATCCCTTCATTTACTGACACGTTCCTACTCCGTAGGTCCACTCCCCTTTGCCTATAAAAGGTGGAACTAATCTTTAAAATTAGTTTTACTTTTCTGTTTCTTCATCTTCCGTCTGCAACTTTGCCTCTTCTTCATATTCTTCTGCTACTGTTTTAATGGAGTCCTCAAGGTTTGTTTCTTGATTTATGTTGTTTATTTTAAGCCAGTTTTTACTTTCATTCTCCAATCTTTCTTATTTCCTTGTTATGTCTTCTTTTAGCGGAAAGATTTCTAACACAAAATCTACTACTCACAACCCTAACCCTCGCAAAAGACCGAATGAGAAGAAGAAGAAAAGTTCTGCGAATGATAAGGTAGTAAGAAACACCCTTTATTTTTTAATAACAATATTTTTGCCTCTGTTTCTTATCTGGGTTATTATTCGCAGAATGATATGAATCCTGAGAAACCTCCCAAAAGGTCTCGCCATTTTAAGAAACTCGGGGAAAATCTCATTATGCCCTCGTTAACATCTGTGAAGATTACTCCCACACCATCTCAACCAAATCTTTCTTCTCCTATTCGCGAGATTATCTCTGTTCATACCTCTACCCCTTCTGACATTTTGACAAACCAAGCTTCTAAAGCTGATGCGACTGAGGTTCCTTATAGTCCTTTACGGCCTTCAATTATTGTTTTTCCACATACTCTACCCGATAACTCAACCATCACAAACGATCGCCAACTTATTCTCACTACTATTTCACCTTCTAAACCCTTTCCTTCATCGAGCGAAACTTTCGCAGGTGTTGATGTTGCTTTTAAAGTCTTGTCTAATGTTTTAGACAATGCTAGAAAGTCTTCCACTGACCCTCTACAACAGAAAGCTTGCGAGACTCTGTTTAAGTATTTTGGCTCTGATCGTAATGATTCACGAGCGGCTTTAGAGAATGAGATTTAAGTTCTGAGGAAAAGTCTTCAAGCTAAAACTGCTGAATGTGATACCTTGAATCACATGCTCCGCAACTCTTCTCTAGATTGCGAGAATCTTCGCAGAAGAAATGACGAGCTAAAAGGTGATTTTTTCTTTGCCTCTGCTCTTTTTGCTTTTCTGTTTCATATACATACTTTCTGTACTTAGACTTTCTTCTTAAATTTTTGATTCATATATTAGTTTCAAATCGGGCTCATTTCATAGAAACACTCAAATCTGAATCTATTGCTGAAGAAGTTCGCGTTGAAAGAGATTCTTGGATAGATCAACATACTAGACTAGACAATCTGTACACTTATTCAATTGATATCATAAATAATCTTACTAATGAGAACAATCAATTATTGCAAAGGCAGAACTTTTTGAGTGGTGAGCTTGATCGCCTCTCATATTTGTTTTTTAAGGCTAATTTGGCGATGGAATCTTTATCAGATGAGAATAAAACCCTGTCCCAAGAAAAACATAAATTTTCAAGCTTGATGACGATTTCCTCGCAGCAAATAAGTAATCTTCAAAGTACATGTAATAGTCAAGAGCAATCTCTTCATTCTGTTAAGAAGGAGCTCAAGGAGTTAACTGAATCATATGCCGCCGAAAAGGATAAACTTATCAAGGGTAGATTAACTCTTAGTTTAAGAGCCAACGAACTTCAAGACCAATACTCTCAGTTAAAGGAATCTTATTCTTCATTAGCAAAGGAAAATTCATATCTTCGCAACAAAGAAGAAAACATGAAATCTCATCTGAAGGGTATGGTTGGCGATAAATTCGATGATGCCATGAATCAGTGGGAGAACTGTTTATTTGCTTTAATCCAAAACTTAAAATCGCAAAAGGAAGGTAGTCAGTTGACTGCCTCTCTTGTTGATCTTCTCATAAAATTTTATATTATCTTCCTTGTGAGATTCTTGTCTAACTGATTTTTTATTTTGTTGCTCGCAGAATCTGAAAGAAATCTTAATTCTACCATCACTAATCTGACCGCTACATTGGATAAAGTTCGCAAAGAAAATAAATCTCTTGCTTCTAATTGCTTTATTGCTCAGGACAAAGCAGAAAGAAGACTTGATTATCTTGAATACTTTAAGAATATAAAAATTAGGAATCGTGAAAAATCTCTTCTTCGCTAAGTCCATCTTAGGGCTGAAGTTCTCATGAATAATATTCTGCTTCCCCGTTCTCTTTCTCCTATTTCTGTCCCTCCTCTAGAGGTTGACGATGATGAAATTCCTCTTCCCATAGATGAAGAGTTAGAGTTTATTAATGATGAAGAAAATACCACTCAAGAAAATCAAGAAGGTGGTGAAGAAGAAGAAAAAAGTCCTCCTAAAAAAGTACCCGCTGATGAAGAATCCAGAGAAGAAGAAGCTCGCGGTGAGAAGGATGCTGATGATGTTGATGAATCTGACAAGAACAATAAATCTGGCGAGGCTTGAATTTTATCCTTGCTTTCTTTTACTTCTTCTATCTTGCGAGTGGTGTAATCTTCGAAACTTTTAGAATTTTAATTTTCGATTTAGCTTACTTTGAATATTTTCAAGTAAGATAATGTAATCTTACTTCTCTATTCCACTTCTTGCCCCTCATTATCTTGCTTGAAATGGTGAATATTCATTATCTTCTTTAAGTAATTTGTGTTGCTGCATTCTTGCGAAAATATGAATACATCTAATGATATGAGGAATACTGTTGCACTTTTCTGAAAATTTCTAAGGGAATCCGCGATGTTAAAAATTTGCCTCCTTGTATATAATTCTGCGATAAATGAATGTTTCCTGCCATCTTAAATCAAAATAGTTAATTGGTAAGATTATTCTTTTGGTCTTATTTTGCCTTCCTAGTTAAAGGTCTTATTTTGCCAAACTTTTTCTTTCTGCGACAAAATCGCAGGATTTCTTAACATTTGCATGTAAAGACCCTTTGATCTTGTCTTATCCATGTTTCTTTCAAAATCTTTGCGACAATATGATAAGCATATATTCTCTCGCAAGAATTTACCCTTATGACATTGCTGTCTTGCGATGAAATCGCAGGACGTCTTTACAATTTCATGTAAAAACCCATTGATCTCATCTTAACATTGCTCTCGTGGCTTGTTGCCTCTGAATTATTTACGTTACGCGACAATATGACAGGCCTAAATGTTCTTGAGATCATAAAGCCCCATGACATTGCCGTCTTATGACACTTATCAACTCCCTAATGGAGGGTGCCGCCCTTATCTTCCCCCTGGTTGCCCCTTCAAGGAGGGAACATCGTCCATACAAGACTAGCTCCCCCAATCCGGATTTTCCAACAACCAGTTGTGTTCGCAGCCTCTTGTCCTTTATGCCTATATGGCTTATAGTTACAAGACTGCACCCTAAGTGGGGTTTTCTTCAGGCCAAGTGCATTGTAGCCAAGACTTACCAAGGATGGCAAGAGAGTTTCGTACGCTCCGGGCACCCTTGGCTCAACCGTGTACCTCAGCGCCTTGGTCATACTTTGCACTTCTTGGAAGAGACTCTCAGTCGTCCAACCAGGGTATAACCATATATAGTTGGAAATCCAAGATCCCTCTCCCGGATAGGTTTTCTTTAACCCCATCGTCTGCATGACTCAGGTTCCAGCAGCGGTATAACCTTAACGCTGAGTCATGTCAAGAGATACCCCCTCATATGACGCGCTATTAGGTCTTACATTTGCCTCTTACGAAATTTTATTCGCGAACTAGGGTGCACGCCATAAAGGTTCGTCCCATTATTTTAATCTCTGCGAAATTTTATTCGCTATTCTTGCGATGATGCTCGCATAAATTTTGATATTGAAAGAGGAATTTTTTAATTGTTTCATCTTACATTTGTATTTCTTACCTCGCAAAAACTGCTACTGATAATACCTTTTCAGAAACAATATGTTCCATGGTCTATCAAGTCTTTGCCCAACATCTCTTCCCTCTGGATCCATTAATTTGTATGCTCCATTTCCAATTATCTTTTTAATGATGTATGGTCCATCCCATTTTCTCGCTAATTTTCCACCACTTTCTTGCTGATATTTTGGTGTTTCTCGCAAAACTAGATCGTCAGGCTGGAATTGACGTTTCTTGAATCGTTTGTTGTACTCGCGAGCTAATCTTCGCTGGTAGTTTTCCATATGTTGTAGAGTTTTTTCTCTCTTTTCTTATAGTTCGTCTAACTCATGTAAAATCATGCCAGCACTTAGATTTTTCTCCCATGCCTCTTTTTTTTGTTGGGATAGCAACCTCTGTTGGTAGGACAGCTTCAACTCCATATGTTAAACAGAAAGGTGACATCCCAGTTGCCTCTCGTCTAGTTGTATTATATGCCCATATTGCATTATGTACTTGCTCACACCATGATTTGTGATAACCTTCTAACTTCTTTTTCAAGATGTCTGCGATTGTCTTATTAGTTGCCTCAGCTTTACCATTTGCTTGTGGATATAAAGGAGTTGACTTTCCACATTTTATCTTAAACGCATTAAGAAGCAATTCGATATTCTTCCCTTCAAATTGCTTTCCATTATCAGACATCAACTGTGCTGGGATCCCAAATCTGCAAATTATATTTTCAAATATGAACGTAAAAATGTCTTTATCGCGGATGTGATGTACTGCCTTAACTTCTCCCCATTTTGTGAAATAATCTGTAGCAACGATTAAATATCTTCTTTGTCCAGAACCAGGCACAAATGGTCCCACAATATCCAATCCCCATTTTCCAAAAGGCCATACGCTTAATGAAGATGATAATGGTGCTCCTGGTGCATGTATCTTCTTCCCAAATCGTTGACAATCTTCACAACGCCTTGAAAGTTGTTTTGCATCCTCATGCATATACGACCAATAATAACCCTGTATCTTTGTTTTATATGCCAAAGATCTACCCCCGCTGTGATTACCAGCATCACCACTATGCAACATTTTTAACACCTTTTGTGCTTCTTCCCTCATCAAACATCTTAGCGATGGTCCATTAAATGATCTGCGATATAATACCCCATCTCTTAGTTCATAATTGGTTGCTCTACTTTTTAATTTATGTGCTTCTAATCGATTTCTGGGGATTTCTCCTCTCGCCAAATAAGCATGAAGATCTGCTCGCCAACCTGTAGCATTATTCCCTATTTCTTCCTCTCCAGATTCTACCATCATTACATCTACCTCTTCTTCTTCTTTGTTTATCGCCGGTTTCAAAAGTGTTTGAATTTTTATGCATCTCGCAAGTGGGTTCGTCATCATACTTGATATGAAAGCAAAAGCATCTGCGAGCCTATTATCTTTCCTTGATATTTGTCTCCATTTTATTTTTGGAATTCTCGCAGACAATTCTTCAACAAGTTTTTTGTACTTCTTCAAAGATGGTTCATTTGTAGTATACTCTCCCTTTATCTGGCGAATAACCAATTGTGAATCGCTGGCGATTCTAGCATTTTCCAACTTCATTTCTATCACAAACTTCAATGCATGGATTACAGCTTCATATTCTGTCTCATTATTAGTGGATGCAAATTCCAATCTAAATGAAAAAGATGTTTTTTCTCCTTCTGGTGAAATGAAAACAACTCCAATCCCATTTCCTTCTCCATTTGACGATCCATCCACTAATATTTCCCATCTGTCAGGTTCTGTTAATAGCTCTTTTGGGTCTCCATGTTCTTCTTCTATATCCATCATCTCTTCTACAGCTTCGTCATCCTCTAAAGGAAATTCATCTAAGAAATCGGCGATAACTTGTGATTTTGGTGAAGATAGAATTTCATATTTCATATTAAAATGCCCTACTTGCGCATTCCATCTCTCAACTCTGCCTGATCTTTTTGAATTTTTCATCACCGATTCAATTGGCACTCTCGTTAACACTTTGATCTTATGCGCTTGGAAGTAAATTCGAAGCTTAAAGGTTGCGGGTACCAATGCTAGAATTAGTTTCTCAATCTTTGAATAATTTCTCTCTGCTGAATTAAATGTTTTGCTGATATAATAAATTGGTTTTTCTACCCCTGCGTCTACTCGCAATAACACAGCACTTAACGCATATGGAGTTGTTGCGAGATAAATCAATAATTCTTCTCCCGGTTCAGCTTTTTGTAATATAGATATACTCGCCAAATGTTCTTTTATTCCTTGAAAAGCTTTTTCGCATTCATCTGTCCACTTGAATTTTGTTCCCTTCTTGAGTATGTCGAAAAAATGTTTACACTTGTCTGAAGATCGCGAAATGAACCTTCCTAGCGAGGCTAAGAGTCCATTTAGTTTTTGCACATCTTTTACCGTCGCAGGAGTTGGCATATCGCGAATTGCTTGTACCTTTTCTAGATCAACTTGTATTCCCTCTTTTGACACAATATACCCCAAAAACTTCCCTGAAGTTACTCCAAAGGTACACTTATCAGGATTAACTTTAATATTGAATTGCCGCATTTGATTGAAAATCTCTCTCAAATATTGCACATGATTCTCAGCTTCTTTGATTTTGATCAGCATATCATCTACATACGCTTCTAATGTTTTGTGGATCCACTTTGCAAACACCTTTTCCACCATTCTTTTGATACGTTGCACTAGCATTTCGTAAGCCAAATGGCATCTTTGTATAACAGTATAATCCTCTTGGAGCAAAAAATGCAGTATGTTCTTGATCTTCTTCAGCGAGAGGGATTTGATTATATCCTTTATACCCATCCAATGATGATATTCTTGCGTTTCCTGATGCTGATTCAACCATTTGTGGAATATCTGGCAACGAAAAACTATCTTTTGGACATGCCTTGTTTAGATCCGTAAAATCTATGAAAATTCTTATCCCTTTGTTCTTCTTTGGGACCACCACCATATTTGCAATCCATTCTGGATATTTTTCTTGTCTTATAATTCCTGCGTCGAGCATCTTCTGTAATTCTTCTTCTATTTTAGAATGATATGTTGTTGCTATCTTCCTTATTCTTTGCTTAAATGGTCTTATGTTTTTGTTGATTTCTAATTTATGACATGCTATTGACGGGTATATCCCTGGCATCTCATCCATGTTCCACGCGAAGATATCTGCATATTCTCGCAAAAGATTTATAGTTCTTTCTTCCTCATCTGCCTCCATTCTAGTCCCAATTTTCAGCATTTTAGGTTCTTCTTTACTTCCAATATTTATTTCTTTTGTTGATTCAGCAGCAGTGTAGCTGGCTTCAGGTTCTCCCATTGGTGTTGGAGTTTTCACGACTCTTGCGAACTCATCTCCTTCTCACGAAACTTCACTTGGTATCCCTTTTCCTTCTTTTGCCATTATCATGTAAATTTTAAATTCCTCTTCTTTCTTTGCTTCTCTGTTAAATTTTCTGCGATCTTTTCTCAGCTTTGGACGTTCTTCACAATTTATTACTTCAATTTGGTAGCATAATCTCGCGAAATCCACATCTCCTCTAATTTCTCCAATTCAACTAGGCATAGGAAATTTAACACATTGATGTAATGTTGACTCCACAGCCTTGATTGCGTGTATCCACGGTCTTCCCAGTATCATATTGTATGGCGATTCCACATCTACCACACATAATGATATTTGTGTTTCAATTTCTCCTAGTGGAATTCGTACCATTATCTCGCCTTTAGGTTTTGTTATAGACTTTCCGAAGCCATGAACATAATACGTTGAATGAGACATTTCTTCATCCTTATATCCCATCTTCTTGAAGGTATGATAAAATATCATGTCTACAGAACTTCCTGTGTCTACTAAAGTTCTATTCATAGCCCATTCTTCTTCAGATTTTATCGATTTCTCTTTTCTCATTGGTATAGTGGTTACTGTGACCACCAATGGATATGTATGACTTGAATCTTCTCCTGGTATTTCTGCTGTTGTAAATGTGATTTCTTGTTTTTCCCAATCTTTCAATGATGATATCTTCTCCACTGCTATAATCTTCCTTCCTTCATAATCCCGTTTATGTATCCTTCCCTTGATATTTTCATGAAATTTATCAATCATTTCTTTTGTTATTACATCACCTTTCAATTTTCTACAATACTTTTTAAATCTGATCATTCTTCCTTCAATTTTCTCACCGATCTACTTTATGATTTCCCTAATTTTGAACAATTTTTATCTTCTTCTTCGCTTTTTCTTCTATTTTCGTTAATTCATTCCCTGTTTCGGGCGCCAAAATGTAGTTGCAGGATTTCCTACACTACACCCTTGTCAAGAATCTATGAAAACTAAGCCATAATTGTGGATGAACAACAACACTTTTATTAATTCACTTTCAGGAAGATTTACAAGAAAGATCAAAACTCAGAAGTACAACTTTCTTTCTGGAGTTTCTCTCTCCTCAAAATTCTCTCAGCTCTCAAAAATACATCATCCTTTTCTGGATCTATCGTTCCCTTTATATAGGGATTTACATAGTGGAAGACAGCTAAGATTTCCCCCTAATTCAGATCTTCTTTGTGATCTCATCACCATAACTTCAATTTTCACCATCGCCAACTTTATAACCATCGTGAAACAGACTTATTATTTATATTTTTTTAATCGTTAATCGTTACATCACTCTTTTGTGACACTCGCCAAATGTTGTTGAAGAATCTTGCGACAATCTCGTCAAAGTGTCGTTAATACTTGTAGAAACGTTTGGGCTTCTCGCAGAAATGTTGTTAATATCGCGAGAATAGCGTTATAGCGATATTCTGGTACTACACCCACAGTGATCATGTTGATACTCACCGAACCTGCTTAGCCTATTCCTGGACCCTTCATCCGAGCAGGAGAAGATGGACGCTCGTGACTGATTTGCAACACATGGATGATGCCGCAAACCCCAATTAGGGTTTTTCCGGCCGCTCGTCATGCCTTGTTTGGGCCACGAATTGTGACGACCAAGCATAGTTGGTCTTGACTGATCGGTCAGGTATGTAGGCGGGCCCACGGTGTTTGTATTGACATGATCCGGGCCCTTTGAATCTACATATACACCCTCCATCTATGCTGGCGAAGATGGATGGTTGTGACTTATTTGCGACACATTTAATGTGCCGTAACCCAAGTTTAGGGTATCACGTCCATGATGTTTTGGCTAGACGAACTGGTAAGTCATGCTTCCCTCTTGGGGAGACCGACCATACGAGACCCGCATTGGGTTGGTGGTGAATACTCCATACCTTCTTGGGGGATATGGATTCGATCTGGGCCATACAATCATGCTGGTGAAGTTGGATGGACGTGATCGTTCTAAGACTGATATGGACAGTCTAGATACTCAATCGGGGTAGTATAACACTCCGAGAGATGATTCTCTTTGTTAGAGAATGGTGTAGCCTGTACGGGTACTTCGTGCATGCCTCACTGTTGGTACTTGGATATTCATGATACTCTGCTGAGAGTAACAATCAGTCATCATGCCGCACCAACAATTAGAGTTCTGCTGAGAACAACACAGGAAATACAAGGCGTTTTGTGCAATAATCGGTAATGCTAAAATTCACAGAATATTTTGGGATTGTTGTTACATGCTCCATTCTAGGTGAATTAATAAAGCGAAGAAGCATTCATCACTTATCAAATGGCCTTATCCTTTGCAGGACGGCTGTACAAAAATTTTGGTTTTACAACTTTAGCCCTGAACTAAAATCCACCATCAACATTAAGTCCCATTCCTAGCGCATAATGGTTACATTATTGTGGGGTAGGCATGAGATGGTAACAAATACATAGGAGAAAAACGAGATGAAAGGAGCGTACCTGGAAATCCTTTCTCATCCGCTATCGATTGCTCATGTGAACACGTCGTTGCAAGCATGGAATCCTGAGTGGGACCGGCTTTCTTCCTTGGGTGTTTGAAACAAAAGAGGAATCCTTTTCCCATAAGGATTTCTAAATTTATTTTCTATATAAGGGGACCGACCCCCCTTTTTTTTATTCTTCTCCCGTTCATCCGCTCTCTTTCTTCCGCTCAAGTCGTCACCACCGACCACGTCCTCCGCAGTTACCGAGCTTGCCTCCACCGACCACGTCCGCCGACAAGGTAAGTGCTTTCACGTTTTTTTTTATTATTATTATTATTGTTGCATGTAAACCCTAGCTTTTAGGTTATAAATTGAAAATCTCTTGGCTTGAATTTCGTAGACACGATTTCCATGTATACAGAAAAAATCGTGCTTATGACACACGTGAATGAATGCGGACCAGCCATATGTGCTTTATTGAACGTGGGTCCTATCGTGCGCCTGGTCGAATATCAACTTTATACAGCCTTGTGACTTTGACCAACACCGGCTTCGTGACCTAGACCGGCCTTGCTTGCTGACGTGGCCCAATACCTTTCTCGTTTGGTGATGTGGCATAATGTTGTTTTTGTTTGAAGCCAATACCGGCCCTGCCTACTTAATTCGAACATGGGCCCGTTATGTGCTCGTATTCTCTCATTGTCCAATCAAGTCCCCGGAATAGAATTTGGCATGTTTCTTGGACTTGGATGTGTTTCCTTCTGTTGCACGACGGTTGCCTTCAAATATTCGATAAACATCCGCTTATTGTTATCCCGCATTTGTAGCCTTTGCAGACGGTAAGTGAAGACTCCTCTTTTCTCTAGGATCTTGTTAACTCGTGAAATATAAAGAAGACGCTGAGTCCCCTCCCATCACAGAATTGTTTATTTCTTTGTTCAGGTATTGCTCCACATCCATTGCATAACTTGATCTTCTTGGTGATGATTTTTTTTTTGTTAACATAATCATAGACCCTTTTTGCATAATGGAGGCGACTGAAAAAGACTGCTCTGGTATCTCTCATGAAAGAAGCTTCGAAGTGAACAAACCTGAAACTGATGGTCCGTTCGAGGAGGTGATGGCTAAAATTGATGTTCCGCTTCATGTGGCTGATCACGCCATACAGGGCATGCCAATCCTATACCTGCGTGTCGCTCGAGAACGCGTTCATGATATTTTGACTTCAATTGACAGGGAGGAAAAATGGAGGCTTGAGGAAGCGTCGCAACCACCAGTAAGCGCGATAGCTGAGAGATTTGCTACACAACTGAAAAGGCGAAGGGTCGAACATGAACATCCTCTATGAGAAGATATGTGTGATTATCCGATCCGCGATGGTGTGATTATTCTTGATTCTGACACGGACGAGCCTGAGCCTCCAAAAGCTGCCAACACAATCTCCAATGTTGTGGCGGTTCTTGAGGAAGATATGGAAGTTGCCCCTACTGAGGATGTTGTGGAGAACGTTTCCGCAGAAATACCCGAAGTGGAAGCTGAGGAAGACCCGAAGGAAGAAGCAGTGGCGGCTCATGACGACGTTGAGGAGGATCCCAATGGTGGAGGAAACATGACTAAATCTCCCTGTTATTCCTTTTTTTTTAGAGTATTTTCCCGTGATATTGTGAACACTTTTCTCCTTGTACTCAGTGGCGGCTGAGTTCAAGGTTTTCTTATTTCTGCTTACTTGTTTGAACAAGTTTCTTATTTTTGAGATAAATCCTTTATTAATACTGCATCACAGTGGTTGTGCCTTCATATGATTGTATGTGATCCTTGTGAGAAGAGAAGTAATGTCATAATGAAATACCACAGACATGTACGTGCCCTCCTGGTGTACGCTCGTCTGTGCTCTCCTGATGTAAGCTGGGACAAACTGTTCAACATGCTTTCCTTTTTCCTTTGCAGGCATTATATTCCTCTAACTTTCCCAAAAGGTGTGAAGTTCCTTTTAGGGTTCTCTGGTTTAATCTTTGTGCCATGCCCAGGGGTAAAAATTTCTAAAAGAAAATAATGCTTTGATTAATTGAGAAATTGGAACCCTAATAATTATGAATATAAGTATTGCAATCATTTTTTGAAGAAATTACAAAAATAGCAAGGAAAGGGAAATTGTTGCAGGAATGCTGGAGGAACCATTATGGAGAATGCTTGGAGAGGATGAGTAGCACAGCGTTTCTAGGTACTGTAGGGTTTAAGCCATCGTGAGTGGATCGTCACGCCCTCAATCTTGTCAGCGTTGATGATCTTGCAGTAACCTCCTAGGACGATATCTGCTACCAAAAATGGTGCATCTTCCTTTGTTGCTGACAAATCAGATTGGTTAGTCATTTTCACCGCCACGTTTCCAACTTGAAACGTGGTCCTCTTTGCTACCATATCTCCAATCTGAAACGGATTTGGACTTGGTACATCATCTTGTTTCTGGGACACATTGCCTATGACTGCTTCCAAGCTCTTGGAAAAATGTTTGAAAGGACCGGAACCCCACTCACATCTCTTAGTGGTGGTTAGGTTGTTGATTGAAACAAGTCCCCGAGCCACAATAGGAAGAGGCTTTACTATTTGAAAAAAGGGTTGTTCGATGAGACTTACATGGGCTCAGAATCTTTTAAGGTATGAATTCGGGCCTTCTCCAGGAAGTTACGTCACATTTGCAAGGTGTTGATACGACAACAAACAATCTTCAGGATTTGACGGCTTGTTGGATATTCTTTCAGGTACTGAAATCGGCAAAGGACTCACTCCTAGTGTTGCTTTGTTGTTGTGTATCCACGGGCATCCTAGGATCATGTCGTAATTCGAATACTCTTTCACTATATAAAATTTAGCATGTGTCAGAGTGTTACATATTTTAACTCCGAGGTCAATGTATCCATAGGCGTCTCTGAATTCTCCTTCTGAGCTCCTAATCACAGTTGGGATGCGAGTAGATTTTTTTTTTGAAATCCCTGCGGAACTCAGAGTTTTGGCAGTAATGATATTGACCTCGGAGGCTGCATCAATCAATATGCTGTCGAACTCAACATCCTTCAAATGAGTGATGGTCAATATTCCCCAGTCCCCTTTGCTGGTCGCTTCTTCAAGAATAGACTATAGTTTCGAGACTGCTTCCTTTTTTGGATACAAACGCCTGCCTGACACAACATTGTTGAGGGATGTGAACATGTCTTGACGTTGTCCTTTTGAGAGATACAAGATTTCACACAAACGCTCCATCATAGTCTGTACAGTCTTGCGGACAGAATCCCCCGAGATCATGCAGCTCCTAATGGGAAGAGGATCCATGTGAATGCCCTCGTTTCCTAACTGGAGTTCTCCTGCTTCCACCTTTTCTCTGAAGATTTTCTTTTACTTGTTGAAATCTTTGGTCGGGTGATGGACAAACCTATGGTAGCGGAAGTATTTGGGATTTGTCATCTCATCCTCGGTCGGTGGGCGTCTGCTAGGTGGTAGCTTGATTGCGTCGTCTTGAATCCATGCTTCCAGGAGTTCTATGACTTCATTCATGGGAAAGGGGAAGTTTGGAACTGTGTCTCCGGACTCTTGCACTGGAGCCTTGTCCGCACTCTTTTGAGAAAAAGTCGCATGTGCTGATGCTGCAGGCTTGGGCGGTTGTTCTGTTGCTAATGCTTTCCTCTTTCCTCCTTCGCCTACTACACTTACAGAAGGTCCGGTGTTGTATTGCTTGTTGATGAGAAGCTTTCTTCCTCGGCTTTCGCACGTATTTTCATTTCGAATGATCTTAGTTCTCTCCAATAACACTGGGGATGTTGTGGCCGATCGTTTAGCGGCTTCATGAATCTCAGAAAATATTTGAAAGCCCAGGTTTTCTAACAAAGCACGATATATGGGAATCATTTCGTAAATGCATAGCTCCACCAACTGGCGTTCGGTGACATTCGGATTATGACAGTCTAATGCCTAAGTTTTGAAACTCTTAACGAAGTCATTCGTATGTTCGTTGATCCATTGAAAGATTCTTCCCAAATCTGAAAAGGTGACCTGCTTTGACACGAATAAATATTTCCTGTAGAAGGTGCCGACCATCTCACTCCAATTGGATATACTGTTAGGTGCAATACTGTTGTACCAAGTGTATGCTCTTCCGGTAAGTGTCTTCGAGAACTCTTTCAGGCGGATAACATGATTGTACTCATGTTCTCCTAAAGATTCCAAAAATCGAGAAACATATTCACAAGCATTACCAGTACCATCATAAAGGGAGAATTGAGGAGAGGTGTAGCCTCTTGGAAGAGGAATCCGTTGCACATCTTGAGGGTATGGAGGCTGATGCCGGTACATGTCCGCTATATTTCCTTTGCCCCGGATTTTGAGGAGTCTCTCTAGGTCCTCTCGCGTAATAAAGTTGGATGGTTGGTCTCTTTCTCTTAGGCGTTCAGGAGCGTCACGAGTTTCCTTGTCCATACGGGTATGCTCCATTGAAGTGCCTGCCCTAGGTGCACCGAACATGTTTCTCGTTGGCTCTAGGAGATGTCGTGGCCCCTGCGGAAATTGTTCGGTTAGGGTTTTGAGAAAAGTAAGTACCTCTTTCTGAGTCGCATCCATATCTGTTTGGGCTCTAGTAAGAAGTTCATGCCTTTCCATCAAATCTACCATGGTGATAGGGGGTTGTCTGCCTCTTGTTCCTCTAGCCCCTCGTCCTGATGGAGGAGTAGCAGTTTCCCTGGTGATGACCGGAGGCGTTACACTTGAAGAAAATCCGAGATTTGCGACTGCTCTGGCTTTGGTGATGGGAGGTGTCACGCCTACTGGAATATCTCCTGCTCCGCTGGTGTTAGTGGTAGAGGAGACGGCTCCACGGGATGTATTGATCACGTTCTACACGACATCTCCACTCATAGGGACATCAATACCAAGATTGTTGTCGGCGCTGGCTCCCTCAGGGTTAATTGCTGATCCAGACCTAAGTTCCACCATCTTGAAATCGGAATTGGAAAATGAGATTGGAAATTGGAAATTGATATTGCAACCGAGAGATTAATCTCCCACTGTGGTTGCCAATGTTTATGGGTAAAAAATACTTCTGCTGGTTTTGGTAATTTAGGGTGTGTGGATGAGAAATGAGTTTAAACCTTAAACAAATGCACTACACGGGAGTTCTTTTGATTCGAGAGATCAATCTATAAAATTCTGTCCTAAACCAAGAAATGGCCGTTCCAGACTTGTTTCGGTCACAAAGTGAAGGAGATGGGGTTGATCTTAGGGAGGGAAGCGAAGAAGGTGTTGATATTGTAAAGGTTTAGGCTTGTTTATAACTTGTAATAGAAGTGTGAGCATGCATAAGATTAATTCAAGCAGGCTCTGGATGTTTGAATACATTTTTTATTAAAACTTGGTTTCTGTCTTGTGTTTTTTATATTGGAAATAGGGAGGAGAACCTATTTATACAAGTCATTTGAGCCTTATTCACGTCTCTCGTGAGAAGTGGAGTTATGGAGTAGTGGAGTTGTGTGTTAGCGTCACACGAACAGTCTTTCCCACTTCTCCCATCATCACTAACCGTCCATGTCTTTCTGACACGTTCTTATGATGGCGCGTTGCACGCTGCACGTTATAAACCGCCAGACCAATACCCCAGTATGTATCCCCCTGTTTGTGACAAGATTGATACCTCGAGTGTGTGGATTGTGTGACCCACAGAAGGTAGCATGTAATGCTAGATTAAATAACTAAGTTATTTAGAAAATTGATACTTGTGAAGTATCGTGTGTATTCTATGCAGGTACTGCATCGAATATATTCAGCACGTATGAAGCATCGTTATTGGAGCGTCTAAAACAGCTTCATGTCCAGCCTAATTCATGTGATAGTTTGGAGGCTGCGCAAGAAAATTCTCCCTTGCCCGTCTACATGGTGTGGTAGAGTGGCGAATGTTAATCATCATGACGCCTCATTGACTAATTAAATCCTGACTAGGGTCGTATAACCAAGCAGGTAAAGTTGAACGGATGAGATGATCTTTGAGACACTCATCTGCAGCCGTTAGTGGAATTAGGGTTTTTGAAGAGGTGCGCATGCATCACTCTTCAGCTTGGTCGAATTCAAGCTTGGGATACAATTTTGGCAGGGCCGATCGTGCATGTATGTAGACGACATGACGGAGTATGCGCCTATACCTCATTGTCTCGTGAAAGTGTGATCGGGGCCACTTAATTTATCCGGCGAAGTTGTGTGGCCGAGATCAATTTGCGACAGAAATCTGATAATGCAAAAGTCGTGCGTCATACCGATTTCGGGAGCGCGTTTCAAGACGACCAAGCTTGGTCACTCTTGGATGATTGGTTCGGCGTGTAGGTGGTAGGCTGGTGTTCAAACCTATACCTTACTGTCCCATGGAAACGTGATCTAAGCCACTCAATTTTTTCGGCGAAGTTGAGTGGTCGAGATCAAATTGTGATTGGGAAGTGTGACCATACTTTGTTCGGGCGTACGAACCGAGGTGTACATCCAAGTTTGGTCTTGGCCGATTCGGTGTGGAGATAGGTGGGCCCACAGTGATCATGTTGATACTCACCGGACCTGCTTAGCCTATTCCTGGACCCTTCATCCGAGTAGGAGAAGATGGGCGCTCGTGACTGATTTGCAACACATGGATGATGTCGCAGACCCCAATTATGGTTTTGCCGGCCGCTCGTCACGTATTATTTGGGCGCACGAATTATGACGACCAAGCATAGTTGGTCTTGACCGATCGGTCAGGTATGTAGGCGGGCCCACGGTGTTTGTATTGACATGCTCCGGGCCCTTTGAATCTACATCTACACCCTCCATCTAAGCTTGCGAAGATGGATGGTTGTGACTGATTTGCGACATATTTAATGTGCCGTAACCCTAGTTTAGGGTTTCACGTCCATGATGTTTTGGTTGTACGAACTGGTAAGCCATGATTCCCTCTTGGGGAGGCCGACCATGTGGGACCCACATTGGGTCGGTGGTGAATACTCCATACCTGCTTGGGGGATATGGATTCGATCTGGTCCATCCAATCATGCTGGTGAATTTGGATGGTCGTGATCGTTCTGAGACTGATATGGACAGACCGGATACTCAATCGGGCTAGTATAACACTCCGATAGATGATTCTCTTTGTTAGAGAATGGTGTAGCCTGTACGGGTACTTCATGCATGCCTCACTGTTGGTACTTGGATATTCATGCTACTCTGCTGAGAGTAACAATCAGTCATCATGCCGCACCAACAATGAGAGTTATGCTGAGAACAACACAGGAAATACAAGGCGTTCTGTGCATTAATCAGTAATGCTATAATTCACAGAAAACTTGGGGATTGTTGCTACATGCTCCATTCTAGGTGAATTAATAAAGCGAATAAGCATTCATCACTTATCAAATGGCTCTATCCTTTGCAGGACGGCTGTACAAAAAATTTGGTTTCACAACTTTAGCCCTGAACTAAAATCCACCATCAACAAGGAGGAAGTACCCTGATGCGAAATTCCAATTGTTGTACTTGAGTTTGCACTCAAGCATACTAAAATTCATATATAAGTGACAGAGCTCTACTCAGATAGTTTCTGGAAATCATAACCGGAGTCGACCAATCACATGGAAAGATTAAGAAGGTGGATGTAGAGAAAAACGTAGATGGTTTTGATGTTGACTAAAGTGAACGATGTTTCCCATATCTGTCTGAAGGCCTCTGTCGAGGTGAACCTATCCTAATGGACTAAGATACAGGTCTGAATAATATCAACACAACTGGAATATACAAGGGGACCAGCGGTCGATAATCCTAACTCTAGGTCAACACAACTCGCATATACAAGGGCACCAGTGGTCGACTTTATTGAATTTATTCTGGTTGGTCTGATGATCTGGCCTCAATTTCTTCTTTTTTCTTCTTTTTTTTTTTTGATGGTATCTCAATCACTCTATTTCACCTAGAAATGGTAACAACTTGATTCATGGGCCCCACCAAATCACTTAGAAACAAAAAATAAATTAAAACAAAAGTGAAAAGGATTCAACGAGATATGGCGAAACTACCATGTTTTTTTTTCTAACACCTGAGCTCTGTGCTTTTATGAATAGACTTTATAGATGTTTCCATCTAGTCAGATTGGTTCCTCAACTCCTACAACTAAGATGCTTCCATCCACTTAGATTGTTTAGTGCCAACCTTAATAGGCATAAATTTCTAGGCTCTAGAGTTTATTTATTTATACAGAAACTAAAAGGTTTCTCCCATACCCCCAAACTTAAATCTAACATTGTCCTCAATGTTCTAAAGATGAAACTAAAAGCATGAACAAGGAGAAACTGTCACCACTTGAAGAAAAGAGTTAACAAAAGATATTACCGTCCCACATGCTCCTTTATTTTTTTATTATTATTTTAAGTTTTCCTTGGTCCCATGAAATTCCTTGATTTCATGGTATTTCCCTCAAATTATGAAAATTCCTTCAAATCATGAAAAAATATATAAAAAATACATAAAAATAAGGAAAACTCGTGTGACCGAGCAAAAGCCGGTCGGCCATGCCCTAGCCAGTCCCACACGCCCTTATTTTTATTATTTTAGTATTATTTGCTTTCTTGATCCCATGGAAACTCCTTCACTTCAAGAAAACTCCTTGATTTCAACAAATTCCCTAAATTCATGATATATTCATAAATTCATAAAATTAGGAAAAGGCACCACGGGACCAAGGTCACTAGCCGGACGACCATGCCTTGGCCTCAGCGATCCCACGCCTCATCATTCCTTTATTTTATAATTATTTTCCTTCATCTCATGAGTTTTCCTCAGTTTCAGCAAAACCCTAATTTTGTCATATTTTCTCGAATGGATGCTCAAATGCACGCCAGAAAATATCAAAATTCTCAGGATTGAGACACGGATGTCTTGACGATGAAAGCATGTTACCTTGACCGACCAAGGTTGGCTTTGTGACTTTCAGAGATCCGGTCCCATGTATTTTCATAAATTTACCTAATTTGCACAATTGCACATATTGGGTCCAAAAATTTTCCAAATAAATTTTGGATTTTCATGAAGTGATCGTCAGTTGATCTCGTGACCGCCCATGGATGATTTCATGACCACATGGTCAGTCCCTCACCTCTTCATAATTAGTTAGGTTTTATCACCTAAGGCTCAGGCATTTTTTGAATAAATGATTAAACCAGCATTTAATCATTCTTTCATCAAAAATTCACCAACTCCTAAAGAGTTCTTGGTATTTGCTCACGTGATCATATGGGTGTTACATGATCGACTCACGGTCTCATGTAACCGGTCATTCCTTCGTTCCATGGTTAAATTCTTAATAAACATTAAGTGGTCATCAATTGATCAAATTAGGGTTTCTGAGTCCAAGGATCATAATTCCAGATTCAAACACTAATAACTTTACGACGATTTCATGATCAGTATTCTTATTAATTATGATCGGTTCAACTACCAGTATTTTAATTAATATTTTATTTTGGTCACGCTACCAATAATTCATCAGATGAACAACATTTGCTCAAACCAAGGAATATTGGCTCAACTCTCAATATCCAGAAAGTCATCGAATGGGAAACACTTGCTCACCTCAACGTGAGAATTACACCACTATCTCAGCAGACACATTCAATTCATGAGTTTCAGAACATTTTGGAAAATCATGTTCAACTCAGCAAATATATGGACTCATCGTCCCATAAAGTCATGAAGTCAACAACTGACTAATTAACCACGAGACGTCAATCGTGTCACTTGGGGGATATCAACTAGGGTTTTGGTCTGGCGGTCTACGACACATGTGTTCAAACACACGATGGAATATGAGCAAGTCATGTAATCAGTTGAAGGAATTAACAAAGTAGTACTGGATGGAAAATAGACCAAGTCTCTGCACGATGAGCAACTGGTTTCAAACACGATTTCTATTTCCCCACTCCTCGATTCCATCAACTGTCACACTTCATGGGATCATGATGTCTACAATTCCAGCAATATAAATAAGTCTCTGAATCATGATTGAATATACAATGATCTTACGTCTCACATACAACACGAGATCAACATCTCATCAATTGAGCAATTACTCACAACTGAACAATTTTAATCATTCAGAACTTATCATCTTCAGAATTCACAACACACCTACAATCTTTGATTACTAATGATTCTACACATTTCTCAGCTTCCCTCCTACAGATCGACCCATCCTCTCTTGTGACCGAATTTACTCTTGAACGGTCATTGTCTTGGTTTAGGCCGGAGTACTACAGATTGATCTCTCGAATTCAAAGCACTCCCTTCTTGCAGTGCATCTGTGTGAGGTTGAACATTTCGCTCGGTTCAAGGAGTCTCCTCCGTACGGTCGTCTCCTCAATTCCGTAAAAACTAGCAAATTTTTTTGCCCCATATACAGATTGGCGACCACAGTGGGCGATCATTCTCTCGGTTACAATCTCAATTCCCACAAAAATTGTCGGTCTTAGGTCTGCCAATCTGGGTTCAAAACCCGATCCTAATATCGCAAGCTCTAGTGGTACCACTAATGCTACTCCTCCAAGAACTGATGCTCCAGTGATCACCCCTACAAGTGGCGGGACTGGCGCCATCAACAATCCACTCTTCGGTTGATCTCCTGAAGAAACCAGAAGAAATTAGCCTACCATAGTTGATCTCATGAAGGTTCAGACTGACGTAGCTGCAGCACAGAAAGAGTTGTATGCTTATCTCAAAACTCTCACAGACAAGCTTGCGTCTGAACGAACTCAGCCTCAACACGATAAAGGAAAAGCTAAAGAAACATCTTCAACTGTTGATCCTAAAATCTCTCCAATCCATGTTGTACATGATGAAGAATTCCGAAAAGCTGCAGATGACTCTCCAACAATGAAACCCGCAAGTTTCATCACTCGTGAGGACCTGGAGAACTTTTTGAGGATCGAGGAAAAGGCAAGGCATCATCTGTCCATCTTCATCAACCTTCATATCCTGCTTCCATACTCATGATTCCTCTTCCAAAGGTTATACCGCTCCAACATTCATTCTTTATGATGGAACATGCAATACTCAAAAACATATTTCTCGATTTCTGGAATTATTTGGCGAACACGAGCACAACATGTCGTCCATCTGAAGGAATTTTCAAAGTCTCTGACAGGCAGAGCATACACTTGGTACAACAACATCGCACCGGGGAGTATCACGGATTGGAGAGAGATGATTAATGATTTCTACAGAAAATACTTATTCGTGTAAGAGAAAATCACTCTCTGATCTAGGAAGGATGTTTCAAAGGAGTAGCGAACATCCTGATGATTATGTGAAATGGTTCACAGTTCAAGGCTTGGACTTCCACGACCCAAACATCACGTAGCAGCAACTTGTAGACTTGTGCATCAACAGAATGATCCCGGTCTACATAGTCTCGCTGGAAAACCTCTGGTTCCACACTTTCTCAGAACTTCATGAAGCAGCCAAACGATCAGCAACTACTACACCTGCTTTACTGAGCAAAGTCTATAAGGTCGAGGAACCTAGGAGAAGCCGACGCCTGATAAACAAACAGTACAATGCCTAACCTTCCATAACGTTGTTGCTCAAGGAGGAAAAATAAAAGCTTCTGCTCAAACATGCGACATCCAACATTTCATCCTACGAACGGAAAATGATCGGACAGACCGCGACCCGGCATCGAACGGAAAATGATCGGACAGACTTAAACTTCTCTCGTCTCATGAAGGAGTGATCGAGTTACTGGAACTTTGGGTTCAAGATGGTGCGATGATCGCTGTCGTATGCGTCAAAAATAATTCACACTTTCTTACTACTCAAAATATAAATATAGCAAGGGAAAGAAAGGATCGATCCCACAGAGAGGTCTAGGTTGTCAATATATTTTCGGTTCCTTATATAAAACACCGGGTATTTTTCTGATTTTTATATACTAAAATAAAATAAAAGCAAAACAATAAAAAGTAAACAAACAGATCCAAGGATGTGAAAGTATTGGTTAAGGATTTCGTTTTCATTCACTAACATGATTTCAAAACAATAACTAGAATTGATATTTTAATCTCAACTTTTATCAAAAGCCCTAGGATACCTTGATCGCAAGAATACCCCGCAAATCTCCTTTTGTCATCAACAAACACATTAAAAGATGCGAGTATGAGTTCTATCTAAGAGAACAACCTAACGTGTAAAAGCACTAATCAAGTTTAATTCCCTAGATGCATTAAGTTCTATGAAATCAGGCCAATCAAAGCAATTGAACATGGAAAGCGCACTAATTCAATTTAACAAAGGTCGAGATTCACATATGATCATAAGAATATATCACTACAAACTATAATCATATTTATGCTACTTGTATTCAAGGATTATCACTTTTACGTATAATAAACCCTAAACTAGCAATAGATGTGATTACAAGTTCTACCAATTTGCAACTTGACAAAATAATCAATCAAATCATACAACTATATTTTCAGAGAATCGTAAACGATAAATATGAGACAAAACTAATATATTGAATCAAAGAATCATGCTTTATGAAATCCAACTATTCCATAACCAATAATAAAATTAAGCACTCATGTTAATGGAGTTCATAACAAGAAGAAAGAGAAACCCTATCATGTTGTAAACCCTAGAAACAAAAGTAGTAGAGATAAAAAGATATGATTTTGAGAAAAGTCTTCTCTTTTATAGCTCTTCTTGTTCCAAAATTAGGTCTAGCCTTCAAAGGTCCAATAGATAGAAGTCCACCAAGCCCACAAGTGAGAGAAACCAGTGTAGAAATTATGTCCCAAAAACGTTCGCCGGAAAAATGGGGTTTTACCGGAAGTTGGCCGGAATCCGGCCAGAAACGTCACCTGCCGGCACCGGAATATTCTTCTCCAATTATGGAGTATTATGTTCAGGCACCGTTAGATGTAACGGTCTTCGTTAGTCAGAGAATTCCAGGTCAAGCTTCAGTGACTGAGTCAGCTCCCTAATCAGCTAATCTAACTCGACTGAATAGGTCTTATTCAGGTGAGTCAAGTACTGGATCGATCATCTGACTCGTAGTCAACACACCTGAATCGGATCACCGTTGGTTTCTGAGTCAAATCGCCGGAATGGAAAACCGGCCGAGTTTCGGCTATTTACAGGACTTCCCAGGCCAAATTCAGGCCATTCTTTCAGCTCCATACCTGCGAAAATCCTAACATACATCTAAGTGAGAATTCAACAGCATCATCTGGTTCATACTGCAACCATCTTCATCTTCCCTTTTTAATGTTCTATATCTCAATCCAAGTTCAACAACAACATCGATTTCTAGTATGTGTTCTTCATAACACCAACAACAACTCTCGATCTCAATCACAATTTCAAGCATTCGTCAGTGGCAGCATTACAACACCACCCATCTGCATCTTACTATTTCCATTTCTCGATTCAACAACCAATTTGTTCACAACTTCAGTCGACAACACCACCAAAACCTTGTTCTTATAAATTCGAAAGTGGCACCAACCCATTTTTACAGATTCAATCTCAACATCCGCTTCCAATTTCTAAATCAAATCAACAAACTTCAAACACCACCAGCTTCATGAATCTCTCAAACCCATTAAACCTGAATCAGTTCTAATAAATCTCCATCATCAACTCTTCCAAAATAGAACCCCTGTTGCATCTTGGTTCACTGCAACGAATCTTCAATTCTCGATCTCAATACCTCATGGCCAGCTCTTGATTTCACCCTCTCTTCATCTTACATTTCTTGGTTTCAAACTATTTGTCTCAGTTTCACAAGCAGCGGCTGCTGCTTTCTCCGGTGTATAAGAATGAATGAGAGGAAAACGATCGGGAGAAGATTAGGGTTGGGGTATAGGGTATGATAGGTACACCCCAGAGATATTTGCACCCACTCATAATGATAAGGGATACTTTGAATGACAACCCCTTAACCATAGCTAGATTGTATTTAGTACTCCTCCAAATAGAGTTGTCCCTTAACCTTGACTGGGATCCAGATAGTACTTGCCTGTAAAATGACGGCTTTGCCCTTCTTGTTCAATTTTGGATTATTTCTTCTCCTTTTCTTCCGTGCAACTCCAGAGTACCTAATAAACTCAAAAGTAAACATAAGATACATAATTCACACGAAAACTCGCAAAGAAAGCATAAATACTAGATATAAAATTAGGTGTTTTACAACACCTATCATGCGATCAAATTGTCGTTCATTAGGAGAGAGCCAACAGAAGAAGAAATGGAGAATCCAAGGAGTACACAAGAATCCTCTCCAGTCAGAACCTTGCGCTCTCTGAATTCAAAGAAACAATTCAATCTTTGCTCGAGAAAATCTGTAGAATTGCTCCATCTGCCGAAGGCACAAAGGAGAGACATGTTCACAGCACTGAACCACATCGTGTCAAGAAATCCATTCCGGGAATACTTCTTGATCCTCCAGCCACAGACCAAGATATGTACAACTGGGGACTTTCTACCACAGTCAATCTCAGAAGAAACTAATTTGGAAGAACGTTGATCGATTCTGGCACCACTATCAACATCATTCCACTGAAAACCCTTAGAGCCGCAGGCATCACTCGAAAAGAAGTTACTCATGCTCCCATCTCAATCAGAGACCTTGAAGGAGTGCTCGAAAATACTCATGGCTACATTACTCTCAAAGTGAACATAAGTCCAACCTGGACAGAAACCAAGTTTTGCATAATCAGGAAGATCCAGGATATGACATGTCCTTCAGACGAGCGTGGATCCACGCTGAAAAGATGGATATTTACAAAGCGGCATTGGTTACACATATCTTCAACGAAGAAAGTTCTGATCCATAAGGTTTGACGGACATTCCATGATCAGAGTACTTTGAGGAATTTCAAACTTTAACGAGGTTGAAGCAAGAACCTGCAAAAAGATGCATAGACATTCATCAAGAGGTTCCGCATTCAGGAAACTCGTATTATATGTCTATGTCATTTATTTCCTTACATGCTATCCTTGCATGGGGACTTAATTATGCTAGCAACTCTACAAGATGCTATGAATGGTAGCTTCACCGCATTAGCATTTTACCAAGTAGTTGAATCTGACGTTTCTCCGAATCAAGCACTGAAACATTTATTACTGAGATGATGTCCAAACATGGCGAAAAATACTTTGGGAGTTTCTCCTGCAAGTCCATGTGTTCCACAAAATCAGAAGGCTCTGATGTCTGCACAAGTGTTGAATCTCACTACCACAACGAAAGGGATGCTGAATCAACAGAAGAAACTCCAGGGCCGAGAGATAATCAAACCCCTAAGGTATTTGATGCTTAAGGAGTATACGCTTCACCGCTCAAGCATCTGAGAAGCCATAAAATTGTACTCCCAATCAAAAAGTACAGCTTTAGCACAAATATCTAGATGATTACACATTGATTCAACACCAACACGATCAAAGTGTTACTAAACTACAATCGATAAGTCTTTATTATCCCATGATGAGACATCTGAAGCAGATGCAACATCATTCATACATGGATGACTCTAACTCCTTAAATGTACATTGGGCAACCTAAGGTGATTCCGTGAGACTTTATCAACGAGATTTCTCTACATCACAAGCCCATGCATGATTTAGGAACTTTCTCTCTTCACCAATCACATCCAGTACGAAAATTGTTGATGCTATCTACCGCAACAATGACGACTCACTGACAAAGCCAGTTCATGGTAAAGTTATGCTTTCAGGAGCATTCAGGTTGAACTCTCAGTATACCTTCATCTTACAGACGCTCAAATCATCAACTAGTTTGTGAATGTAAAAGGCTCACTGGAAGAAGGAGTAAAGATTATATCTATAATCATGCTTCTATCCTTTTCGGTCTTTGGAGCAACTTCAACCGTGGTATCAGCATCAACAGTAATCTCTAGGGGAACACCATCCATGATCTCAGCATCGACAAGGATATCTGGAGTGTGATCATTCATAGTCTCAGCACCAACGACGGTCTCAGGAGCAACATCCTCAGGGCTTCATCAACTAATCATTCTCTGAAGTGTTACACATGAAGCAAATTTCTCTAAGAACTAATGATTCATATCAAGATGTGTATACCTGATAACAAACTCACGTGAAAGTATTCCCTAAGCTGGCACGACTGGGGGACATAATCCAAAGTCTTCTACAAGATGTTCTCATCACCTCTACAAATGAGATACAACACACTTCAGGTCATGGATTTGAAAAAAAGTACCAATGGGTGAAGAATGGGACAGTTATCCCTCAACGAAAGATGTTTGTCTATGTCTCTTCTATAACATACCAAAAGGGCGCATTAATCAGACATACAAGCTGAAAGATATGGCCTTTACCGTCAGGTCTACAAAAGCTAAAAATACGGGATTACAAATTACAAATGTGCACGCTTCGTTGGCGTACTTCTACAACTCCAAATTGAGTGATTATTCCATCATGTAATAACTCAGTCTCTTAGCTTTAAAATTTGGGGTCAAGCATCGAATTCCGACGTCGTATGAGGTTCCTACAGCTTCCAGAGCATACTACATGCAAGCAGAAATTCGTGGACGGGATTCATAACCTCTACAGTCGATCGATGTCCACCAGGTCTTTTCGCCAAGTCCTTCATCAAGGTACCTCCAAATTCTAACACCTGGGTCTTTACATCAATTTTCCACCGGGTCCTATATCTAAATCTTGCCAGAAGAAGAGAAAACGAAAATGAGAGATTTAACAAAATACTGGGGACTGACGGTCCACTGATCATGACGATCAGTTTCATAGTCCAAGACTCGTGGCACCAGACTCTCATGTGCTAATTATTCATCATAAAAGTAATGCTATCATTGGTACATGATACCATGGTCATTACATCATCCCATCTCGAGAGCAGCCTCAACTATGGTCCCGTGACCAGGGTTTCAGAAGTGATGTTTCTACGGCTGACAAAAGCAAGATGGCACTGCAAGCACCATGATCATGTATCAATCAAGGGGTCCTAATCTCAAACGAATCAATGACATTAAAATGCTTCACCAACTGTTCAAGACACAAGCGAATGGTCTAAAGACACAACATGAGTGTTTTACAGCAAACTCGTCGGAGATGATTTTACACTGTCCTGTACAAAATGACGAGCTGGGAAAAAATGATGAAGAATTTGGGGATGGGTCATACACCATTCTCTTCGTATTGATTTTCTCTACAGGATATCCAAAATTCACAGCAATTGAAGAAACGAGCAAATATTTGTGGCTAAAACATTGGACCGCATGCGAGCTAAACATTTTTTGAAGGTCTCCTGAAAGTTTACTGTTTCGTCGATTTTGGATCTTAAACATGCTCGGAACCCAAAAATCTTCCCTATCAAAGTTTGGAAATTTCCTGGGTATGATGATACATGGGTAGACCGCGAAAATCAGACATCAGACGAAGATTCTACAACAATTTCAATGAAGAACTAACTTCTGAATTTTCTGATGATGAATTATGACGAAATTCTTCGTTCATCCACATCTGAATTAGGATCAACACCATCAATGCAAATCCTTCCTTCATCGTCAGCTGATAGTCTCATTTGCTGAAGTCGGCGGTGCTTCTGCTGACAAGGGACGACTCACAGATGATCGAGAGACATACAAAGTACCAGCTTTCCAGCGTCTCTGAAAGGTTGATTCATCCCAGGATGAACATCTGCAAAAGTCTTCATGTTTGACTTGATATTTCTGGAGCCTTCTCCGGAAGATCCAAAAGGGTGGTTGTAACCAGAAGTCATCACTATCTGAGGTGAAATACAAGGAGTCATGGATATATCAATAACAAGCACGCGCTGAAACGGTAACAATCCAACTCTTGCCTATTTACAATTTCACTAGCTATAGTGATTATAACATCAAAATTTTGAAAAACTTGCTCGTCCCTTCAAATCTGCAAAGACGAGCAAAATTTATTATTCAAAATCATGACTTGATTTTCATCAAACCGTGAACAACCCACGTGAATTTTGACATCCACTGGTTTTTCAAAAAATTTACAGACGTCCATCTTACAATTGTAAAAACTCACATACAAACATTACTTCACCATGTATAATTGTCTACTTTCAACAGTTGTTCAAAATCAAAACATTGATTTTACAAAATACATATATTTAACGTGAAACTCACGTAAATTTAAAAATATATCTATATATTTTGCTCCCTCGCACGAGTATCTGTATTTGAAGCGAGAGTATATTTTCAAAATTTTGTGAACGCTCACATATCGAAAATAATTTTTTTTCATGAAAGCTCATAGACAAATTTTTTATTAATAGACGCACATCTTTTCACAAAAAAAAAAAAAAAACTTTTCTCTCGTACGAGCATTCACCTTTGGAACGAGAGTTTATTCCATTTCGTGAAATCTCACAAAGATAAAATTTTGGTTTTCGTGAAAGCTCATAGACAAAATTTTATATCATTAGACTCAGGTCTATTTTGTTTGTTCCTTAAACTAACGAACAAACGAGAGTCTATTCCTAAAATAAGGATTTCTTTTTTGGGCCCGGCCCGCGAATCCTAAACGACCAAGGTCCCGTCATCAAGATCAGCGGTTCAACACCAATCTATGCTCATTAGACGATGCTCCATCATTCCACTGGGATCTTCATTCAAGTCATGGTTTGCTCGTACTATCAAAATCCGGTAATGTCTTAACTTACGACTAAGTCCAATTACTTATATTGTTTATGACCGAAAAATCACCATTCAATAATGACTGAGAAACGAGGCTTTCCTCACTAAGAGGAAAATTTAGATGGTGGATTTTCGACAAAGGCTAAAATCGTAACTCCGTAACTATACGAACTTCTGATCTAGCAATCAGACGCGAGTATTGAGACACGGGTCTCTCATTGGACCTCTGATTGAGAATACTATATCTCAGAGTACATGCATATATGTAGTTTCTCGGCTGGACAACAATATATCTGTATTGAGATACGGGTCTCTCATTGAACCTCTGACTGAGAATACTATCTCTCAGAGTACATGAAGATATGTAGTCTCTCGGCTGGACAACGACATATCTGTATTGAGACACGGGTCTCTCATCGAACCTCTGACTGAGAATACTGTCTCTCAAAGTACATGCAGATATGTAGTCTCTCGGCTAGACAACGACATATTTCATGAATACTAAACACTTCAGTAATTAATTCTATATAGAATCACGAGATTGACGGCTCCTAAACAGCTTGCTTGCTAGTATAGAGCGATAACGTCTTCAGGATATAAACAACAGTTTTCCCTGACTATATAAAGGATATGATACTCCAACAAGCTCATGTCGCTCAGAATAATTAATGCGCCTAGACAGCTTGCCTTCTAGTATAGAGCCATCAATTAATTATTCCTAAATTCTTGGATTCATCCACTGAATTTCTGAAAATATTCAAATATTTTCGTAATATTTCGTTACTTCAATCTATGGTTCTTGCCAACATAATTCCATGAGTTAGTAATAAATATTCAACGTACGGGCATCTGAGATACCTCCGAATAAGCATGATTTAAATGGTGCAAGTGTACTCAACGACTATGCACTAACAATCACCGCACGAACGAGTATTTCAAAATACGACGAAACGATGAACCTATGCAAATAGGAAGGAAAATAATAAATAATTAAATATTGACCAAGGCGCAGGGAGATTAGGATCACCGGCCGGCTATGCCGTGGCCAATCCCACACCAGTTTTATATTTTATCATATTTTTTCATTATTTTCCTTGAGTTCATGAAAATCCTTTCACTTGAACAAATATCCTTTGTTTTGAGGAAACTCCTCGGATTCATGGTGTTTCCTTCGCACCAAGAAAATAATATAAAATTGGGAAAAATATGGTGGGGCCGTAACCATTGGCCAACCAGCCATGCCTTGATCCCGTCCGGCCTCACACCTCATGGTTCCTCATTATTTTATTATTATTTACCTAATTTCATGAAAACTCCTTAATTTCATGGTATTTTCACAAATCCATGAAAAATAATATAAAATTATGGAAACCCGTGGGACCGGGCCTAAGCCGGCCGGCCATGCCCTAGATGGTCCCATACGCTCCTTTATTTTATTATTATTATTATTTTAAGTTTTCCTTGGTCCCATGAAATTCCTTGATTTCATGGTATTTCCCTCAAATTATGAAAATTCCTTCAAATCATGGAAAAATATATAAAAAAGACATAAAATTAAGAAAAACTCGTGGGACAGGGCCCAATCCAGCCGGCCATGCCCTAGACGGTCCCACCCGCCCTTATTTTTATTATTTTAATATTATTTGCTTCATTGATCCCATGGAAACTCCTTCACTTCAAGGAAACTCCTTGATTTCAACAAATTCCCTAAATTCATGATATTTTCATAAATTCATAAAATTAGGAAAAGGCACACGGGACCATGGTCACTAGCCGTCCGGCCATGCCTTGGCCTCAGCGATCCCACGTCTCATCATTCCTTTATTTTATAATTATTTTCCTTCATCTCATGAATTTTCCTTAGTTTCAGCAAAACCCTAATTTTGTCATATTTTCTCGAATGGATGCTCAAATGCACGCCACAAAATATCAAAATTCTCAGGATTGAGACTTGGACATCTTGATGACAAAAGAATGTTACCTTGACTGACTAAGGTTGGCTTTGTGGCTTGCAGAGAGCCGATCCCATGTATTTTCATAAATTGACCTAATTTGCACAATTGCACATATTGGGTCCAAAACTTTTCCAAATAAATTTTGGATTTTCATGAAGTGATCGTAAGTTGATACTGTGACCGCCCATTGCTGATTTCATGACCCCTTGGTCGGTCCCTCACCTCTTCATAATTAGTTAGGTTTTATCACCTAAGGCTCATGCATTTTTCTAATAAATGATTAAACCAGCATTTAATCATTATTTCATCAACAAGTCACCAACTCCTCAAGAGGTCTTGGTATTTGCTCACGTGAGCACATGGGTGTTAGATGATCGACTCACAGTCTCATGTAACTGGTCCTTCTTTCATTCCATGGTTAAATTCTTAATAAACATGAAGTGGTCATCAATTGATCAAATTAGGGTTTCTGAGTCCAAGGATCATAATCCCAGATTCAAACACTAATAACTTTACGACGATTTCATGATCAGAATTCTTATTAATCATGCTCGTTTTAAATACTAGTATTTTAATTAATATTTTATTTTGGTCACGCTACCAATAATTCATCAGATGAACAACATTTGCTCAGACGCGCAATATTTGCTCAAACCAAGGAATATTGCCTCAACTCTCAATATCCAGCAATTCATCGAACGAGAAACACTTGCTGACCTCAACGTGAGAATTACACCACTGTCTCAGTAGACACGTTCAATTCATGAGTTTCAGAACATTTTGGCAAATCATGTTCAACTCAGCAAATACATGGACTCATCGTCCCATAAAGTCATGAAGTCAACAACTGACTAATTAACCACGAGACGTCAATCGTGTCACATGGGGGGATATCAACTAGAGTTTTGGTCTAGCAGTCTACGGCATGTGTGTTCAAACACACGATGGATTGTGATCAAGTTTTGAAATCATTTGAAGGAATTAACAAAGTAGTGGATGGAAAATAGACCAAGTATCCGCACGATAAGCAACTGGTTTCAAACACGATTTACATTTCCCTACTCCTCAATTCCATCAACTGTCACACTTCATGGGATCACGGTGTCTACAATTTCAGCAATATAAATAAGTCTCTGAATCAAGATTGAATATACAATGATTTTACGTCTTTCAAACAACACGAGATCAACAACTCATCAATTGAGCAATTACTCACAATTGAGCAATTTCAATCATTCAGAACTTATCATCTTCAGAATTCACAACACACCTACAATCTTTGATTACTATTCATTCCACACATTTCTCAGATTCCCTCCTACAGATCGACCCATCCTCTCTTGTGATCGAATTTACTCTGGAACAACCATTTTCTTGGTTTAGGCCGGATTACTACTGATTGATCTCTCGAATTCAAAGCACTCCCTTCTTGCAGTGAATCTGTGTGAGGTTGAACATTTCGCTCGGTTCAAGGAGTCTCCTCCGTATGGTCGTCTCCTCAATTCCATAAAAACTAGCAAATCGTTTTTCCCCATCTACAGTTCTAAAGATGAAATTAAAAGCATGAACAAGGAGAAACTGTTACCACTTGAAGAAAAGAGTTAAGGAAAGATATTATCGTGTTGCATGATCATGGGTTACCTCCCAAGAAGTGCTAAGTTTAAAGTCTTCAGCCCGACTAAGAAAGGATTAGTCACCTTAAAGAATCATAAAGTAATAACCGGAATAACTGCGGATCACCAAAACCAATTAAGGCTATCCCAAGTAAAAGGAATCTGCAACATGCCAAGAAAATTAACAGATAAAGCACACCCTTGTCTAGTTTCCTGTTCAAAACAACTACATCTAGCAGTGGTTCCAGTTCAGGTTCTATAACTGGGTATAGATAAAATATTTTCATGGGTTGGATTTCCTCATAAGTTAGATCCGAATGTTCAGGTTCTAGAGTCTGGAGAAACTCAAATAAAAACTTAGAAGCACATAATAATAACCTAAATAATTGCGGATCCTTATTTGGATAGGTGAATAATTATTAAAATTATTTGGATTTAAACCATAAATATTACTATCATTATAAAGCTCAATTGAAGTAACAAATTCCTGATCATTATGCCTAAAAACTTCAGATTCTTCATCAATACTATCCACATCATGCTCATCACTATAATAACATGACAATGATTGAACCTCATCTGAAAAGGTAGTGTTACCAATTCTAACCTCGTCATCTTGATTATGCAAATAACTATCCTCATTTTCAAGGGTACTATTGGAAATACTAAGATTATTTCGAGCAGTTCCGTTTATAGTATCGTGTATAGAAGGTTCACTCATGGGTGCATTTTGTTTATTCATTTCTAACACAAACCTATTTGTATTCTCAGTTAATTGTTTGAGAGACTCTTCTAGAGGAAGAACAGGTTCAGAAAAATCATAATATGGACTAGTTTTCAACATTTTCATTATATTGTCCAAAGACGAGGAACTAGAACTATAATACTCCTTATTTTCTTGCTCGTATGACCTGTCCATGTGTGGATAGTAATTAGGCTCACCATGGTATGAGCCATAACTTTCAAAAGTTTGATGTTCCCAACCACTATTCACACTATGTTCAAAGTAATGTCCATTTTGATAATCAGTCGGATATTCGTTGTATTGGATATTGTAATACCAATTCGACATTCTTTTATGCACGGGTGTGAGTTATCGCACAAAATAAAACCCACTGACAGGAGATTCATGGTTGGATAGAGTCTTACCTCCCGTACCAGATGGGCGATGAACCGTTGAAGTCGACTCAGGCCACCGACTCCTATGTCAGTGTACGAACCTGAGGGGCCGAGACAGTATCGTAACTGTCGTCCTTCCCTGCAAGCATTTTTATTTAATTTTTAACCATTCCTTAGGGTTTTTAAAAATAATGTCCAAGTCCAAAAATAAAGTCCAAAAAGTCCAAAAATTCAAAAATAAAATTCAAAAATAAAATCCTATTTACAGTTTCTAAAAATAAAATAGAATAAATTATATACAAAATCTTCTTCTTCACTCCTTTTGGATTCCTCTTTTGCTTCCTTCTCTGGCTTCGCTTTTCTTTTCAGCAATTTCTCTCTTTTTCTTTAGCTAAGCTCCAAATCTGAAAGCAGACAAGAAATACCAAAATGCGTAAAAAAGAACAAAAATAATAAAAATAAAACATAAAAACAAATCTTTACACAAGTCCGCGTCGTCGGTGCCAAAAATTGATCGAATTTTAGATAGTGGTAAATAGGTTGTCGTTCACTCAAACTTGTTGAGAATTTTTTTTAAGACTTAAAAAAGAAAATAAGGAAAATATATATAAATATGGTGACAAGATGAAGAGACACTGAGACGCAGGATTTCACTACTTTTCATATTGTTATGGTGCAATCATTAACTCTAGACAATACAACTCAAACAAACGAAGTTGTGACTCTAATTATTTGCCATAAATAGATTTCATAAAACATTATTTGTAAGTTGTAAGCATGACGCATCAAAAGTAATTAAAACTAAGCATGCGATATCAGACAAAATAACAAGTAATTAGTAGAAATCATAAAGCAATTAAATCTATGCAAAAAGTCAATAGAAGAATTAATTCATTTACCACAATCATGAAAAGTTGCTTCCTCCGTTGTCCCAGTGATGGAGTCTAGCTTCTCATGATGCAAACACACTAAAAAAGATAACTCATAACTCAAATGGTGTTTTTATTGGATAAATAGTAGAAAACAGAGATTTGCAATGGTATAGGGTTGTTGCAAAACCAACTGTTAAATGAACGATAAAACAGAAGTGCAACAGTCACTGTTGTAAAGTCGTTGACAAACTGTTGCCACTGAAGGGAAATACGACAGTATTTAACGACTATCCTGGATAGTACAAAGTTCTTCGTGTTTTATTCTTCATGCAGCAGCAGAGAAAACTATGCAACTTCCTATTCTATGATCTATTTCTTCCCCCAAGTCTCTATAGTCCCTTCTCCGACTTCAGGACACTCTATTTATACTCACAGGACCCATATATCTCGCTGTAAATGCAAATAATCTTTCCAATTCTTCTCATTCACTCTCGGGAATAATTCCATTTGTTTCTTTCCTACATGCACGTGTAGGTGTCTAGCACACTCCAACTCAATGCAACAAGACTCAGAAGACATTTAACATGCTGTTTCCATAAGATTTCTTCCAAAAATAATTAAGCAAAAGCCCAAGATATCATCAAGATACGTACCTCCCTCTGTTTTGCTTAATCTCGTGGAAATCTTCTTTATATTAAAATTCAAGACACGTACCTCCCCTGTTTAGATAAAACAGGGTCAAAGCAATCCAAACATGGAAAGAAATCCGATTAAATCTCTTCCCAAATCGGTCCAAAATATTCTGTAGGAACTGAAAATTCGAACTGAATCTTCCCGCCCAAAACTGTTTCGCGTGAAGAAAAAGAAGGTTCCCCTTATCCTTGGTTATGGTGCGAGTAGCAGTTGGTTGAAAATAGTAAATAGGTTTCCCCTTAGCAACTGGGAGCCCCTTAGTAATTGAGGTGCCCCTTAACCAACATTAAGGGTCCGAATAGCACGTGTCCTCCGGGAGTGCTCCGAGTAATTTTTAGAGCCGATTTTTCCAAAAATGTTTGTTTCCCAAAAATACCTACAAACACACAAAACACAATAATAAGTACAAAATTGAGTACCAATAATAGAGGAAACTGAGGACAACTTGGACACAAAAATGTGTCTATCAAATACCCCCAAACTTATTATTTGCTAGTCCTCGAGCAAATCTAATCTAGAAAATAAAAACCTAACTCACTAGGTGGCCCTAGTGACCGAGTTAATCTCGGGAGGGTTTACCAGAGGTGTACCCACAAAACCTTATACTTCAGACCCTAGCTATCTACGCAGAACCTTGGAAGGCACTAAAGAATCTCCTTGGTTGGCATAATCTCATTGACTATAGGAGGAAGTACCCTGATGCAAAATTCCAATTGTTGTACACGAGTTTGCACTCAAGCATACTAAAATTCGTATATAAGCGACAGGGCTCTACTCATATAGTTTATGGACATCATAAACGGAGTCGACCAATCACATGGAAAGATTAAGAAGGTGGATATAGAGAAAAACGTAGATGGTTTTGATGTTGACTAAGGAGAACGGTGTTTCCCATATCTGTCTGAAGGCCTCTACCTAGGTGAAGCTATCCTAATGGACTGAGATACCGGTTTGACTAATATCAACACAACTGGCATATACAAGGGGACCAGCGGTCGATAATCCTAACTCTAGGTTAACACAACTGGCATATACAAGGGCACCAGTGGTCGACTTTATTGAATTTATTCCGGTTGGTCTGATGGTCTGATCTCAATTTTTTTTTTTTATGGTATATAAATCACTCTATTTCACCTAGCAATGGTAACAACTTGATTATGGGCCCCACCAAATCACTTAGAAACAAAAAATAAATAAAAACAGAAGTGAAAAGGATTCAACGAGATATGGCGAAACTACCATGTTTTTTTTTCTAACACCTGAGCTCTGTGCTTTTATGAATAGACTCTATAGATGTTTCCATGTAGTCAGATTGGTTCCTCAACTCTTACAACTAAGATGCTTTCATCTACTTAGATTGGTTAGTGCCAACCTTAATAGGCATAAATTTCTAGGCTCTGGAGTTTATTTATTTATACTGCAACGAAAAAGTTTCTGCCATACCCCCAAACTTAAATCTAACATTGTCCTCAATGTTCTAAAGATGAAATTAAAAGAATGAACAAGGAGAAACTGTTACCACTTGAAGAAAAGAGTTAAGGAAAGATATTACCGTGCTGAATGAGCATGGGTTACCTCCCAAGAAGTGCTAAGTTTAAAGTCTTCAGCCAGACTAAGAAAGGATTAGTCACCTTAAAGAATCATAAAGTAATAGCCGGAATAACTGCGGATCACCAAAACCAAATAAGGCTATCACAAGTAAAAGGAATCTGCAACATGCCAAGAAAAGTAATAGATAAAGAACACCCTTGTCTAGTTTCCTGTTTAAAACAACTACATCTAGCTGTGGTTCTGGTTCTGGTTCTATAACTGGGTCTAGATAAAATATTTTCATGGGTTGCATTTCCTCAAAAGTTAGATCCGAATGTTTAGGTTCTAGAGTCTGGAGAAACTCAAATAAAAACTTAGAAGCACATAATAATAACCTAAATAATTGTGGATCCTTAAAGTCAATCAAATTTGGCTTACACATCTAACCAAAAAGAGAGTGTTGGTCTTCCTTAAACAAATGTGTCGACCCTAATCTCCTAAAGTAATTAGGTTTAGTCTTAAAACTTAATATTTGAAACATTTGAATTTCATAAGTTCCCTCAATGGAAGAAAAAGTTTTTGGTGGGAAAAGAAAGTCAATCGAGGTATCGTAGCCTGGGTTAACCACATTAACCAGAGGATGGGTTTTTGACAACTGAACTTCTTTCTGGACATCTTTAGGTTCAGAAAAACATGTATGAAGTTAATCTTGTAAAATGGTTGAGGCACATATGTCAAGTCCCAAGTGAGGGACCTTTCTAAGAGATAAAGCACATGGAGGATGATAATCACCCCCAAACTTAGAGTTTTCAGGGTCTCTAGAAATACTAGTCACAACTTCCCTAATTTCTAGGTCATCAGATTCATGGAAATGGTTAATTGATTCTTCTTAGTCAGGTTTATCCACACTCATCTCTACGAGTTCATTTTTTGTAAGTCTAATGTTTCTAAATCGCTAGACTCTAAAATAATATTCTTAGAATAAACTCGTTCCTCAAAACCATCGGCTTCGTAAACAGGAAATACTACATCGTCTAAAATGGGGGTATTTCTAGTCAAATCCTCATCCTTTTGAATAGGTGAATAATTATTAAAATTATTTGGATTTAAACAAGAAATATTACTATCATTATAAAGCTCAATTGGAGTAACAAATTTCTGATAATTATGCCTAAAAACTTCAGATTCTTCATCAATACCATCCACATCATGATCATCACTATAATAACATGAAAATGATTGAACCTCATATGAAAAGGTATGTTACCAATTCTAACCTCGTCATCTTGATTATGCAAATACTACCCTCATTGTCAATGGTACTATTGGAAACACTAAGATTATTTCGAGCAATTCCGTTCTAGGCCTCTAACAAAAGCTTTTGAATCGACTCACATGACTTCCGTATGGTATCGTGTTTAGAAGGTTCACTCATGGGTGCATTTTGTTTATTCATTTCTAACACAAACTTATTTGTATTCTTAGTTAATTGTTTGAGAGACTCTTCTAGAGGAAGAACAGGTTCGGAAGAATCATAATAGGGACTAGTTTTCTACATTTTTATTATATTGTCCAAAGACGAGGAACTAGAACTATAATACTCCTAATTTTCTTGATCGTATGACTTGTGCGTGTGTGGATAGTAATTAGGCTCACCATGGTATGATCCATAACTTTCAAAAGTTTGATGTTCCCAACCACTATTCACACTATGGTCAAAATAATATCCATTTATATAATCAGTCGGATATTCGTTGTATTGGCTATTGTAATACCAGTTCGACATTCTTTTATGCACGGGTGTGAGTTGTCACACAAAATAAAACCCACTGACAGGGGATTCACGGTGGGTAGAGTTTTACCTCCCGTACCATACGGGTGATGAACCGTTGAAGTCGACTCAGGCCACCGACTCCTATGTCAGTGTACGAACCTAAGGGCCGAGACAATATCGTAACTGTCGTCCTTCCATGCAAGCAGTTTTATTTAATTTTTAACCCTTCCATAGGGTTTTTGAAAATAATGTCCAAGTCCAAAAATAAATATAAAATTTACAAAATACACAAGTCCGCGTCGGCGGCGCCAAAAATTGATCGAATTTTAGATAGTGGTAAGTAGGTTGTCGTTCACTCAGAATTGTTGACAATTTGTTTTAAAACTTAATAAAGAAAGTAAGGAAAATAAGGAAAATATATACAAATATGGTGACAAGATGAAGAGACACTGAGACGCAGGATTCACTACTTTTCATATTGTTGTGGTTCAGTCATTAACTCTAGACAATACAGCTCAAACAAACGAAGTTGTGACTCTAATTATTTGCCAAAAATAGATTTCATAAAACATTATTTGTAAGTTGTAAGCATGACGCATCAAAAGTAATTAAAACTAAGCATGCGACATCAGACAAAATAGCAAGTAATTAGTAAAAATCATAAAGCAATTAAATCTATGCCAAAAGTCAATAGAAAAATTAATTCATTTACCACAATCATGAAAAGTTGCTTCCTCCATTGTCCCAGTGATGGGGTCTAGCTTCTCATGATGCAAACACACTCAAAAAGATAACTCATAACTCAAATGGTGTTTTTATTGGAGAAATAGTAGAAAACAGAGATTTGCAATGGTATAGGGTTGTTGCAAAACCCACTGTTACAATGAACGATAAAACAGAAGTGCAGCATTCAATGTTGTAAAGTCGCTGACAAACTGTTGCAACTGAAGGGAAATACGACAATATTTAACGACTGGCCTGGATAGTACAAAGTTCTTCGTGTTTTCTTCTTCATGCAGCAACAGTGAAAACTCTGCAACTTCCTATTCTATGCTTTGTTTCCTCCCCTAAGTCTCCATAGTCCCTTCTCCGACTTCAGGAAACTCTATTTATACTCACAGAACCCATATATCTCGCTGTAAATGCAAATAATCTTTCCAAATCTTCTCATTCACTCTCGGGAATAATTCCATTTGTTTATCTCCTACATGAGCCTGTAGGTGTCTAGCACACTCCAACTCAATGCAACGCGACTCATAAGACATTTTACATGCTGCTTCCACAAGATTTCTTCCCAAAATAATCAACCAAAGGCCTGAGATATTATCAAGATACGTACCTCCCTCTGTTTTGCTTAATCTCATGGAAATCTTCTTTATATTCAAATTCAAGACACGTACCTCCCATGTTTAGATAAAACAGGTTCAAAGCAATCCAAACACGGAAAGAAATCCGATTAAATCTCTTCCCAAATCGATCCAAAATATTCTGCAGGAACTGAAAATTCAAACTGAATCTTCCCGCCCAAAACTGTTTCGCGTGAAGAAAAAGAAGGTTCCCCTTATCCTCGGCTGTGGTGCGAGTAGCAATTGGTTAAAAATAGTAAATAGGTTTCCCCTTAGCAACTGGGCGCCCCTTAGTAATTGAGGTGCCCCTTAACTAACATTGAGAGTCTGAATAACACGTGTCCTCCAGGAGTGCTCAGAGTAATTTTTCGAGCCGATTTTTCCAAAAAATTTTATTTCCCAAATATACCTACAAACACACAAAACACCATAATAAGTACAAAATCGAGTACAAATAATACAGAAAACTGAGGACAACTTAGACACAAAAAATGTGTCTATCATTAGCACTCCTTATATCATGGATTTTTCTTGTCCGTGCAATTAGGATCATGAAACCAAGGTTTTTATTTTCTTTCATAATTTTTCTTCATCGAGCCTTGACGGACTTCAATTCTCTGCGGGTGCACAAACAGTATCTGAATCGAGCGTTGAAGAAGAATTCGATATAAGTACTTCTTCGTATAATCGTTCATAACACTCCTTGAATGAAATACCACTAACTGTTGTTGATATATTCAGGAGGAGATTTCCATGTAATGAGGGAAAACTTATAATTCTCATTCGTCTTCAGAGGATGGTGAAGAAGAAAACCCCGGATTTTGAAATCGAGTGAAAGCAATGACGTTTCCAATGGTGATGTTGGCAATTCCGCTGCTTTGAGCACTTTAGGGACTACTCCAGTAAGTACCCATCATATATTTTCTTCATAGAAGTATGAAATTTCTGATTTGTTGATGAATGAATGAAGACTCTCATGAATAAGTGAAAACTTTTACCGAAATACGTCACCAGAAAATTCATAACTCAGCCTTTTAGAAAAGACGCCGTAAAATCTTCATCCGATGTCATATTTTCGTGATCTACCCATGTATCCTTATGCCCAGGAAATTTCCAATCTTTAACATAGAAGACTTTTAAGTTTTGAGCACACTTAGGGGTCGAAATCGATGAAACAATAAACTTCCAAGAGACCTTCAGAAAATTTTCAGCTGGCATGTGATCCAATGTTTTGTGAATTTTGGATATGTTGTAGTGGACATCCATACAAAGATAATTATACATGACCCATCCCTAGATTCTTCACCAATTGCTCCCAGTTCGCCTCAGTGGCGAAACCAAAGGTGGGCTAGACCAGGCTCTATCCCCCCTAAAATTCCTTAAACTCCTTAGCAGCCCTTCATTTCATTAACATTTTATGTGCAATCCTCAGTTATTTATAATTTAGTCCACCACATTTATAGGAATTTTTTTTTTAGTCCCCCCTAATACAAAAGTCTAGCTCCGCCACTGGCTCACCTCTTTGTGCATGACAGTGAAAAATCGTCTCAGACGAGCTTGTTGTAAAACGCCTCTGTTGCATTTTCAGACCATTTTCTCTTATCTCGAACAGTTGCCGTAGGATTTTAATGTCATTGATTCATTTGATATCAGGACCCCTGGATTATTACATGAGTATGGTGCTTGCAGTGTCGTCTTGTTTCTGTTAGTCGCAGAAAACATCACTTCTGAAACCCTGGTCACGAGACCATAACTGAAGTTGCTCGCGAGAGGGGGTGATGTAATGACTATGGTTTCATGTCCCGGTGGTAGAATTCCTTTTATGATGAATGATCCGCACATGAGAGCCTGGTGCCATGGGTCTTGGACTGTTGAAACTAATCGCCATGATCAGTGGACGGTCAGTCCCTAGTATTTTGTCAAATCTCTCCTTTTCGTTTTCCTTTCTTCTGGCAAGACCTAGATAGAGGACCCGGGTAGAGAAATTGATGTAAAGACCTAGATGGTCAAAGTTGGAGATACCTTGATGAAGTACTTAGTGGGAAGACGTGGTAGACACTGATCGACTGTGGAAGTTATGAATCCCGTCTAAGAATTGTTGCTTGCATGTTCTATGCTCTGGAAGCTGTAGGAACCTCATACGTCGTCGTATTTCTATGCTTGACCCAAAATTTTGAATCTAAGAGACTGAGTTATCACATGAGAAAAGAATCACCCAATTTGGAGTTGTAGGGTTCAGCCAACGAAGCGTGCACATTTGTAATTTGTAATCCCGTATAAATTTTTCATATTTCGTAGGTCTGACGGTAAAGGCTGCATATTTCAGCTCGTATGTCCGATTGATGAACCCTTTTGGTATGTTGTAGAAGAGACATAGGATAACATCTTTCGTTGAACAAGAATTATCCCATTCCTCACCCATTGGTACATTTTTGTAAACCCATGGTCTGAAGTGTGTTGTATCTTAATTGCAGTGGTGATGACAACATCTTGTAGAAGTATTTGGCTTGTTCCCACTAGTCGTGCAAGCTTTTGGAAGACTTTCATGTCTACACATATTGACACGAATCATTAATGCTTGGAGAATTCCGCTTCATCGAGCAATGCTTCAGAGAATGGTTAGTTGATGAAGCCGAATGTTGCACCTGAGACTGTTGTTGATGCTGAGATCACGATTGAATTCTCTGCAAAAATTCTTGTTAACACTGAGTCAATTAATGGAGTTCCTCCACATATCCTTATTGATGTCGATACTATGGTCGGAGTTGCTTCAAAGACTGAAAAGGTTAGGACCATGATTTATCGACATAGCCTTTACTCCTCCATCCAGTGAGCCTTTATATTCAAGAACTAGTTGGTGGTTTACGCATCCCTAAGATATAGGTGTAATGGGAGTACAACCCGAATTCTCCTGATCAGTATGACTTTACTTTAAACTGGCTTCGTCAGTGAGTCGATGTTGTTGCAGCAGATTGCATTAGCAGTCTCCATTATGGGTGTGATCGGTGAGGAGAGAAGTTCCTTAGTCATGCAAGGTTCTTAATGTAGAGAGATTCCGTTGATAAAGTTTTCATGAAATCCCATCAGGTTGCACTAACTTGCTATGTCTTGAATCTTTTCCAATAAGATCAAGTCCCCAGTGCATGTTGAAGGAATTCGTGTCATCGATGGATGAATGATGTTGCATCTGCTTCAAAAGTCTTGTCATGGAGATAGTGAAGACTCAGCGATTGTAGTTCAGTTTCACTTTGATCGTGTCGGTATTGAATCAGTGTTTCGAGATATTTGTCCTGAATACAGATACACCATGCCATTATTGAATGTGTACTCTTTGATTGGGAGTACAATTTGAAGGCTTCTTAGATGCTTGAGCATTTACGCGTCATATCCCTTAAGCATCGAATATCTTAGGTTTGATCATCTCGGCCATGAGTATCTTCTGTTGATTCAGCATCCCTTTTATTGCGGTAGTGGGATTTAACACTTGTGCATATATCAGAGCTTCATGAATTTCTGAAACACACGGAAATTCCTGCAAGGCTATGGAGAAACGCCCAAAGTGCTCTTTGCCATGATTGTACAATCATCTCAATAATGAATGTCTCAATGCTCGATTCGGAGAAATTTCAGATTTAACCACTTGGTAAAATACTAATGTGGTGAAGCTACCATTCATAACGTCTTGCGGAGTTGCTAGCAGAATTGAGTCCCCATGCTAGGATAGCATGTGAGGAAATAAATGACACAAACATAAAATGAATGAGACTTTCCTGAGTGTGGAACCTCTTTATGAATGTCTATGCATCTTTTGCAGGTTCTTGCTTCGACCTCGTAAAGTTCGATCATCCCCAAGTGCTTTGATGATGGAACGTTCGCCAAATCTTCTTGATCATAACTTTCTTCGTTGGAGAGATGTGCAACCAAAGGCGCTTTGTTTGTAGTTATCTTTTCAGCATGGATCCACACTCGTCTAAGGATCGTGTCATATCTTGGATCTTCCTGATTATGTAAAACTTGCTCTCTGTTCAGGTTGAACCTATTCTCAACTTGAGAGTGATGTAGCCATAATCATCTCTGAGCGTTCCTTCATGGTCTCTGATTGATATATGAGCATGATTATCTTCTTGTCGAGTGATGCCTGCGACTCTGAAGGTTTTCAATGGAATGTTGTTGATGGCGGTGTCAGCATCGATCAACATTCTTCCAAATTAATTACCTCTGAGATGGACTGTGGTAAGCAGTCTCTAGTTGTGCATATCCTTGTATGTGGATGAAGGTTCAAGGAGTATTTATGGGATGGACAGACGTCTGACACAATGTAATTTGTTGTTGTGAACATGTCCTTCCTTTGTGTCTTAGACAGATAGAGAAATTTCACAGATACACTCGATCAACGATTGAACTTCTTCTTTGACTGATTGTTCAGAGAGAGTAAAGTTTGTGACTGGGAGAGGATTCTTGTGTACTCCTTCAGTCCCCAGTTGAATCTATTGTGGATCAACCGTCTCTTTAAAGATGTGCTTCAAAATATTGCAGTTACTTATTGGATGATCGATGAACCTATGAAGGAAGTACCTGGGATTCTTCATTCCTTCTTCAGTTGGCTCTCTCCTGATAAAAGATAATATGATTGCACCATATTGAACCCAGACTTCCAGTAACTCGATCACTCCATCATGAGAAGAGAAAAGTTTGAGTCTGTCTGATCATTTCCCCATTCGTTGATGTCAGGTGGAGGTTTGTGCATTTCAGGATTGGTTATATTTTCTTCGCGCCTTCGGAAGAGCCTGGAATATTAGATAAGCGCTATGATGTTGTGTCTCGGCTTTCCTTTCATTCCTTTCGGCAACAACAATGTTTGTTAAAAGCTGAAGATTGTAATGATTGTTGACTAGGCGTCGGCTGCTTCGAGGTTTCTCCACCTTGCAGACTTTGCTCTTTCCAGTAAAGCAGGTACAGTAGTCGCTGATCTTTTTGCTGCTTTATGAAGCTTTGAGAAATTATGGAACCGGAGATTTTCCATCAAGGCTCTATAGACCGGGATCATTCCGTTGATGCACAAGTCCACCAGTTTTTGTTTAGTGACATTCGGGTCATGATAATCCAAAGCTTGGACCCTGAACCTCTTCACACAAACGTTGGGATGTTCATTGCTCTTCTGAGACATTATTCCTAAGTCGGGGAGAGTAATATGCTCTGAGATGAAGAAGTATTTCATGTAGAAGGAATTAACCATTTCTCCCCAACTAGCGATGCTCCCAGGTGCAATGTTGCTATACCAGGTGTATGCTCGGTCTGTCAGAGATTTCAAGAATTCCTTCAGACGGACAACATGATTGTGCTCGTGCTCTCCTAGTTCCTCCAGGAATCGAGAGACGTGTTCTTGATCGTTCCCTGTTCCATTATACAACGTGAATATTGGGAAAGTGTATACCTTCGGGAAAAGAATTCTTTGTGTAGCAGTAGGATATGAAGGTTTATGATGATGAACAAATGATGCTTTGTATTTTCCTTGATCCTCCATGAAGCGTTCCAGGTCCTCACGAGTGATGAAGCTTTCAGGTTCCTTTGTTGGTGGGTTATCTGCAGATTTGTGCCCCTCATCATCATCTACTACATGGATCGGAGTGACTTCAAGATCAGCAGACGGAGATGTTACTTTGGCTTTTCCCTTCTCCTGAGTTTTGTATGACATCAGTGAGAGTTTTGAGATGGTTACATAATTCCTTCTGAGTAGTAGCCATGTCAGTTTGATTTTTAGCGAGCACTTCCTGAATCTTCATGAGATCAGCGATGGTGGGTGGATTTTCTATGAGTTTCTCAGGATGTCGACCAAAGAGAGGATGATTTTTGACATTAGTGTGAGGAGGAGTAGTGTCACCACCACTGTTGGAAGCATGAATAGTTTCTGGAATTTCATCGTTGTTGCTGGTGCTAGCGTTGTTTGTGTTAGGATTTGTACCTGATCCCGACCTAAGACCAACCATTTTGTGAAAATGAGATTACAACCAAGAGATTAATCTCCCACTGTGGTTGCAAATCTGTAGATGGGGAAAAACGGTTCGCTGGTTTTTTAGGAAAGTGAAGAGTCGAGAGTGTTGTCGATACTCCTCGACCGAGCAAACTGCTTAACCTCACACATATGCACAGCAAAGGGAGTGCTTAGATTCGAGAGATTAATCTGTAGGACTCCGTCCTAAACCAAGTCAATGGCCATTCCAGAGTCAATTCGGTCGCAAAGAGGAAGATGGGTTGATCTGTAGGAGGGAAGCTGAGAATTGTGTGGGATCAATGATGATCAAGGATTATAGATATGTTGAAGGTTTCTGCAATAATTAGTGAACTGTTGAATTCGAATAAGTTCTGATGGATTGATGAATTCTTGAGAGTAGTTACTCGAAAAGTTCTGGATGATTGCTGATAGCTAGTGATCATTCGTTGTTCTCAATCATGGATTCAGAGACTTATTTATATTGTCAGAGTTGTGAACACCTTGATCCTGTAAGTGTGACGGTTTCATGAGTGGAAGAGTGGTTAAGTAAAATATTGTGGTAAAGTCAGTTCCATGTCATGTGGAGACTTGACATATTGTGTACCCACTACTTTGCTAACTACTTCAACCGTTTACACAACTTACGCACATTTATCGCCGTGGATGAATCCACGTGTTGTAGGCCGCCAGACCAAAACCCTAGTTGTTATCCCCCAATTTGTGACGTGATTGATGTCTAACGAATCGTGGAGTCTGCATGATAGACGTGTATTTAGTTTGTCAGTTGTCGACTGATTAAACAATGAACCTAGGTTTTGTTGAATCGAGCATGTTTGACAAATGCTCAGCGATTCATGAATGTTAATGTTGCTCGTCTGAGCAAATGTTGTAAATTCGGCGAGTTGTTGAATATTGATGAGTTACTGTATATATGCGGATTATTCGAGCAACTGAGCAAGTATTGCTCGATTCGATGAAATACTGATAAATTACTGAATATTGATAGTTTGGATCAATATTCGAGCAACTGAGCAAATATTGCTTTATTCGACGAATTACTGAATATTAATAATTTGACGAGCAACTGAGCAAGTATTGCTCAATTCGACAAAATACTGAATATTGATAATTTGACGTGCAACTGAGCAAATATTGCTCGATTTGACAAGTTACTGATAAATTATTAAACCTTGATAGCTGGATCAATATTTGAGCAAATGTTGCTAAATTCGACGAAATATTTATTGGTGGCGTGACCCAATAAAATATTAAAATATTGGTAGATTACCAAATATTATATAATTAATCCTCGTGGATCAACATAAATTCATTTGGTGTTTGAACTTGCTCAGAATAATGATTTGTTGAGCGTTTGTTCAAAAACCCTAATTTTGATAAATTACTCATTAGTCGACGAATTGTTGAAAATAGGTCATGAGAAAAGGAGGGATCGACCACATGAGACTATGGACGTCCACGTGATACCTAACTTCTCGAGTGAGCGTGCACCAGGGTTCTCAGTTTTAGAGTTGGTGAAGGAATGATGATTAAGTGTCGGTTTCATCAGTTACTGAAATATTGCTGGCTTCAGCATTAGGAAAAACCTAAGTATGAAAGATTGGGGACCGACCAAGAGAGCATGGGAACGGCTCTTGGTGATCACGGGACCAGTTGTTGTCCGTTTGAGCAATCCCTTGGTTGGTTGGAGAGAGTTTGGGCCCAATATGAGCGATTGCGCAAATTAGTTCAAAAGTGTAAAAACATGTGGGACCGGCTTTGTGCAAGCCCTAGGAATGACCCTGGTCAGTCATTAAATCATGCATGTGTTTCTGTGGTGTCCGTGTCTCCGCATTGAGAGTTTAAGTATTTTTTGATGTGCGGTCGAGTAACATTGTGAACTTTCAGAAGAGTTTCATCTTGACTGGAATTCTTGATTTTTGTTGGAATGAGCATGTATGATCAATTGATCAATATTTTGTGAATATTAAAATAGAAGTATTTTAATATTTAAAATTTCCATGAGAGGCTATCCGGTCGTGTGACCCTGTTGGCATTTTGGTTTTTCGTGATTTGAGAAAAATTTGAGAAGTTATGACGAAATCATGATTTTTGCTCAAACCAAGGAGTTTCATGAATTTAGGAAAATAATAATTATAAAAGAATTAGGATTGCAAGGTGTGGGACCGGACACGGCTAGGGCATGGCCGGCCAGCTATGTTTCCCGGTCCCCCAATACTTTCCTAATTTTATGTTATTATTTTTCATGAAACCATGATGTTATGGAGAATCCATGAGTTTTGTTGAAACGGAGGAGTTTCATGAGTTTAGGGAATAATAATTATAAAAATATAGGGATTGTGAGGTGTGGGACCGGCCATAACAGGGAATGGACGGCCGGCTATGTTTCCCGGTCCCGCACACCTTTTCCTATTTTATAATATTATTTTTCATGAATCCATGATGTTATGGAAAATCCATTAGTTTTGTTGAAACAGATGAGTTTCATGAATTTGGGGAATAATAATTATAAAAGACTAAGGATTGTAAGGTGTGGGACCGGCCACGGCTTGGGCATGGCCGGCCGGCTAGGTTTCCCGGTCCCCCACACATTTTCTTATTTTTTAATATTATTATTTTTCATGAATCCTTGCAGTTATGGGGAATTCAAGAATTTTGCACAAACAAGGAAAATTGATAAATTGAATGAGTTTTTCATGAGTTCATGAAAATAACAAAATAGGGAAAAATAATGGAGGAGGCATGGGACCGGCCACGGCTAGGGCATGGCCGGCCGGACGGTGGTCCCGGCCCCTGGGTGCCTCTTATTATTTTATTATTATTTGTTGTTCTCTCTTGTTTTGCGTAGGATTCCTCATTTGTTCATATTTTCTGGATGCTCATTCGTGCATCCGGGTGCTTAGTCGTGCATCATTGTCGAGTACACTTACACCATTTTTTGGTGCTTACTCATTGATAGTTCAGATGCCCGATGGTTTAGTATTTATTACTAATTTATGAAATTCAGTGGAGAATGATTCATGAAACTGAGTAATAAAGTGAGTAATTATTTATTATCAATCCATAGGATCAGCCGTGGATTCGACCATGGATTTGGAATAATGAAGCGAGTATTACCATTATGTGGGATCGTGGATTCGTCCACATAATCAGAGTAATAAAATTGTGTATTACCATTCCATGAGATCATCTGTGGATTCGATAATGAAATCGGAGTAATGAGGTTATCTATTACCATTACATGAGATCAGCCGTGGATTCGATCGTGAAATCGGAGTAATTAGAAAAAATAGATCATGTTCTAGGAATTCAATGGTGAATGTCACAGTAGAACTAATCTATGTGCATAGTCAGGAGATGACTAATATCCCGAAGGCGCTCTAAAATCTTACGGAGAACTCCCGAGTCTATACACGGTCTCTCTACATAGTCAGGATCAGTGAGTGTCACTGTCCTGAAGGCATTGTTTCTCTCAATCTTACGGAGAACCGCCCAGTCGTTCTTCTATGTAGAGTGGGTTCTCTCTTCTGTAGTAAGGGAAAAGTGAGTGTCACTGATGTCCTGAAAGCATTAAGCCCTCTCAACAAACAATTATGTAGGAGGACCACCCAATTCTATTATACTACATAGAGGGCACAATGAAATGCCAGGGATCGAACGCTCGGCTAGTGTAGGATTTTCGAAAGACATATTTATTATGGCTTCGTAAAATGTGAATCGTCGCATGCCTGAAGCCGAATCACAAAACATTCAGTATCATGATCTTACTGTTTTGACTTTTGTTGAAAATCCACCATCAACACTTTGTTACTGGTGTAGCCGCCTATCGGAGAGGAGAGTAATCTAATTAGGTGAAATCTCTTACGGCCGGTCAGTTTAAAGTCTTCTTTGGGATTGAGAAGCTCTAGTGTGTACCGTTGGTTGGAAACTAGATATTGCAGTTTATCTTTAGTTTTTATATTGATTTAATTGACTAACGGTGGTTGAACTTTGATTGCACCTAGTTTGTTTATGTTTGAGAATCTTCTCTTATGATATAAGATTCACTCAAACTAGTTTACGGTTTCGACAGGGATCTTTAGACTGTTGTTATATCTAAAGACAATCTTGTGATAATCCATTTTTAAAAGACTCCGTTCTGTGCATGATTGATCACAAGATATTCAAGTAGTTGTGTGCAGGTGTTTATTGAAGATCTAAGAAGATTTGAAGACAAAAAAGAGATAGAAGATTTCAGACTTGGTTTTATAATCTTTGGAGTGCACAATACTTGTTTTGGTAAAAGAGGATCCAATTAATAATTAGTTTATCCTTGTGGTAGATTGGATTGATTAATTGAGAAGATCGGCATCAACACAGTTCTTTGGATTAAGACTGTTGATTGGCTTAATCATAACGATTACCTTTTGGTGATTGAACATAAGATAGATCTTGGAACATGACAAAGGAGTTTATGTTAAGATAAACAGAAGAGCCTTTTTCCAACTCATATCACTTAGTTGAAGAGAGTTGATACCAAACAGATTTGTTGTTCCTTTACTGTTTGGAATACGAACCAAAGGAATTGGTCCAAGTACGTGACTTTTTTACAAGTTGGAGGCATGGGAATACAGACGGAACTAGGTGAACCATAGGTTTAGTTGCTTGGTCTCAATTATACGAAGTTGGTTTATTTTGTATAGCGGATTAATCCTTAGAGTATTCAATTCTGTACTAGGTCCCGGGATTTTTCGGCATTTGCGGTTTCCTCGTTAACAAAAATCTTGCTATGTCATTTACTTTATATTTCCGCATTATAATTGTTTTATTACAATTAAAGTAAATTGCACAAACATTAATTCCTATTTACTTGATACGTGAATCCTATTGAGTTTGGTTAAGTCCGAACCTTTGTATCAAGTAAACATACTTCGTTGTTGTATTGTCTCGATCTCGTATCCATAGACGATCACACTAAGTGTAAACCGATTTGTTGCATTGTCTCGACTCAATCTATAGACAATCACTTTCGTAGAAAGGACTTATAGGAAGGAAAAGTTTTAGCTTGAGGTATATTTGGGTACCCTCTCCTTTTCAAATTACACAAACACATGTACTCCAGATTTATTGTGCCATTCCCATCCATAAATACGAGCACAGTTGAGGATGAGAGTGCACAATTCTTTGATACAACTAAGTTGCATCGGAATAAGCTTTTTTAAGCATATATTGAATATCAAAGACATAGTTCATGTTTCTTTTAGGGAATTTCTTCCCTATATATTTTCTCCCAAGACGATGATCTTTTCTAACTCTAGAGATATGTTCATGTGGAGAAAATGTACCGATGTGAGAATTCTCAGAGATTGATAGATCTCTCTTAATTATTTCAATGAGATTTTCATAATATTTTCTCATTCTAAGGACTTCCTTATGATTCACATCAGTGCGATTATCTAAAATAATTATTGGAAATTACTCATTGTTTCTTTTGGAAGAGATTCCCTCTTTCCCTTCCTTCTGGAATCGTTCTTCATCAAAACAAGAATTGTTTCGATATGGGTGAGGCGGAACCTTCTTCCAGAAGCTATTGTCAACTTTTTCCTCTGATTTTGAGTTAATATTATAGGGTTGTGGAATAATCTGTCTTTCTACTGAGGAATGATCTTTCAGTTTTTTAAGATAAAAAACTTCCTTCAATATTTTGACCACAGTATGTTGAAGAAGTATAAGTTTCATGTCAAGTGACTAAAAAAGTGTATTCCTTAAGATCATTTTCATGGAATCGGTTCAAAGTTTCCTTTGGACAAGATTTCATTCGATCATCATTAGATATAGAAGTTGGTTTCTCATCCTCTTCTAACTTGATGTAGTTCGGCAAACTACTATCATCTTGATCTGTTTCAGATGTGACTAAAACAGCAACATAATTTGTCAGAGTCATTAGACATGTCTCTTTATTAAGAGAATTAACAAGAGCTTCTAATTTGACAGTGAGATTCATATTCTCTTCATCCAGACTATCCAGTTGACTGTCTTTATTTCTGGTCTCCTGTTTAAGAAGATTTGACTCCGTCTTTAAAATTACCATTTTAGAAGACAGAGATTTTATAGGCTTTAGGAGTTTTACCAACTTTTTATCAGCATCTTCTTTTTCATCAGAAAAATACACAGATGTTTTCGCAACTCCTGGATCATGAGTCAACGAAGTAGTAACATCTTCAACCTTTGAGTAGTCATACTCTTGCTTAACGTTAACTGAATCAGAGATGGATTCAATTCTTATATGATGGATCGAACCAAACACGGATTGTTAGATCTTTTCTTGTTTGCCTGCTCTAATACAAATTGAAAAGGCGAGGGTACCCAAATATACCTCAATCTATAAATTTTCCTTCATATAAGTCATTTCTCCGAAAGTGATTATCTATAGACTGAGTCGAGACAATACAAAAAATCGGTTCACACTTCGTGTGATCGTTTATGCATATGAGTTCGAGACAATTCAACAACGAAGTATGTTTACTTGATACAAAGGTTTAGACTTAACCAAACTCAATAGGATTACGTATCAAGTAAATATAAATTAACGTTTGTGCAATTTACTTTAATTATAATAAAAAAATTATAATGTGGAAATATAAAGTAAATGACACATCAAGATTTTGTTAACGAGGAAACCAAAAATGCAGAAAACCCCCGGGACCTAGTCCAGAATTGAATACTCTCGGGATTAAGCCTCTATGCAAAATAAACCAACTTCCTATAGTTGATACCAAGCAACTAAACCTATAGTTCACCTAGTTCCGTCTGTATTCCCGCGCCTCCAACCTGAAAACAAGTCACGTACTTGGACCAATTTTTTTGGTTCGTATTCCAAACAGTAAAGGAACAACAAATATGTTTGGTATCAACTCTCTTCAATCAAGTGATATGAGTTGCATAAAGGCTCTTCTGTTTATCTTAACATAAACTCCTTTGCCAGGTTCCAAGATCTATCTTATGTTCAATCACCAAAAGGTAATAGTTAATATTTTGTTATCAATACCTCTAATCCAAAGGAAATGTATTGATATCAATCTTCACAACTATTCTATCAAAATACCACAAGGATAAATCGATTATAGTTGGATCCTCTATTACCGAAACAAGTATGCGCACACCAAAGATTATATAACCAAGTCAAAAATATTTTATCTCTTTTTTGTCTTCAAATCTTCTTAGATCTTCAATAAACACCTGCACACAACTACTTGAATCTCTTGTGATCAATCACATACAGAACATAGTCTGTTAACAATGGATTATCACAAGATTGTCTTTAGATCTAACAATAGTCTAAAGCTCCATGTCGAAAACTTGAACTAGTTTGAGTGAATCTTATATCAGAAGAAAAGATTCTCAAGCATAAACAAACTAGGTGAAATTAAAGTTCAACCACCGTTAGTCAATCAAATAAATATGAAAACTAAATATAAACCGCAATTATATAATTTCCCACCAATGATACGCACTAGAGATTCTCAATCCCAAATAAGACTTTAAACTGAGCAGCCGTAAGAGATTTTTCCTAATTAGGTTACTCTCCTCTCTGAATATGTGGCTTCACCAGTAACAGTACCACAAAGGAAGTTTACTTTCATGAAGGATTAGTTTGCTAGAAATGCAAACTCAAAGTATTTATAGATAAGGAAGTTTGGACACCAAGGAATTTCCAAAACCGAAAATATTCCCAAGATATTTCAATATTATTCCAAATTCAGTTTTCATAATTCCTGAGAATGCACTGTCCAAATTTATGATCGAAGTCTCCTTGGAAAATCTTTAACTAGTAAATGCACATTACTAATTCTTATTTTCCATATATAATTAAAAACCTTAATTAAAAGATTCTTAACTTATTTAAATTCGATCTTGGGATTTACTTCCTTCTTAACACTCAATCACAAGTCATGGGTGTAACGGTTCTACCAAAATAAGTTTCAGTTCTACCTCCATGTGAGTATTGTGCATAGTCACACTATCTTACCAAATTTTTAGTTGACTAGGTACTAGGATCTGTTCCTCACATATATTTAGTATCTAACTTATATGTGTTGCACATGTCCATAGGATCGGTTCCCCTTTGCCTAAAAATATGTTGCACATGTTCATAGGATCGGTTCCCCTTTATACTATAAACCTTGTTGCACCTCATACAAGGATCGGTTCCCCTTGTGATGTACTTCACCTCTTTGGTCAGACACACAAACCCGATCATACCCCAGGTGATTACTTAAGATCGGTTTCAGTAATAAAAGTCATACCAATAATACATAAGTCAAGCCTCATGTGAATAGTTTTACCAAAAAAACAAACATGTCATGAACGGTTATATTAATCACACATATTGGTCATTCATAAGATATGCAATGAAGAACAACCCCAATAACGCCTGGCGATTTCCTTTTCGGTTCACAACACATATCATGAACTTACTTCCTTAATACACATGTATAAACATTGTTTCCTAGGATGAAATCCTCACCTCATACCCATACATAATCACAGTAGCATTCATACGATTATGTTGATATTTTATATACAAAGTTTAATGGTTAAGCAATAAACCTCATATTCTATTCCTTAATACTATGTCTATCTAGAGTGTTCATGCTTCGCAGTTTTATGTTTTCAATATGCACGACTTGAAAGATACGTTAGGGAATGAAATACTTCAAGTCAAATATCACTAAACTCAAGTGAAAGGATGATGTTGTGTTTGTAGCCTCGTACTTCTTCACTTCTTCAACTCTTCGCAATGCTTGTAATGTCTCATTATAATACTTTCAAGCTAACCTATACGAAGTTGACTCTAGTACATTTAAATCAAGTGACTCTTAAATGAGTTTTGGTTTACTAAAATATGACAACCAAACTTGACATACCAATGCTTGGTGGGTTTAACCGAGCTATGCTCTAACACTTTTATATACATAGCGTTTTTGGGAATTTGAGTGCAAAAAGGAATCCATCTTGGACTCGCACATAGACAAGAGTGGTTGGGTCGCCGAGCCAAACCCTAGGGCAAAGGACGTAGCGCCAGTATGGTGGCCATCGTCCGAAGGGGAACGATTGGTCCATGACGCCAACACTCCATAGCACTGTAGGACCATAATATCGCTACAATACTTCTCTGCGAGATTAAAAACACTTCCCAGCGAGCGTCACCGCAAGATCTTCAACTATACTTTGCGAGTGTCACAAAAGCAGTCAAAAGAGCGATGTAATAAATGACGAGTGAAGAAAACTTGAGAAAAGCATGTTTGTCCTGCGATGGCTACAAAACTTGCGAGAGTGAACATTGTAATTAATCGCGGTACAATCGCAGAATCAACCCGAAATAAGAGGAAAACTTAGCTGTCATCCACTATGTAACTACCCTATAAATATAGACCCAATGTGTCCAGAAAAGGATGATGTATTTTTGAGAGTTAAGAAAGTCTTGAGGAGAGAGAAACTTCAAGAGAATAGTTGTAATCTTGAATTCTTCCATTTCTGTAAACATTTCTGAAAATAAAATAATAAAGTGTCGTTTTTAATCTTCAATTATGAGTTGATTATAGCAAAATCTTAACAAGGGTGTAGTGTGGGAAATCCTGCAGCTACATTTTGGCGCCCGAAACAGGGAATGAATTAGGGAAATCATAGAAAAAAGTGAAGAAGAAGATAAGAATTGTTCAAGATTAAGAAGATCATAAAAAAAATCAGTGAGATATTTGAAGGAAGGATGATTAGAATCAAAGAGGATTGTAGAAAATTGGAGTGTGGTATGGTAACAAGAACAATGATTGATAGATTTCATGAAAATATTAAGGGGAAGATACATAAACGGGATTTTGAAGGAAGGAAAGTTATGACGGTAGAAAAAATATCACCATTGAAAGATTGGGAAAAGCAGGAGATCACATTTACAGCGGCAGAAATACCAGAAGAAAATCTAAGTCATACATCTCCATTGGTAATCACAGTATCCACTATACCAATGAGAAAGGAGGAATCAATAAAATCTGTAGAAGAATGGGATATGAATAGAACTTTGGTGGATGCGGGGAGTTACTGTAGATATAATATTTTATCATACTTTCAAGAAAATGGGATATAAGGATGAAGAAATGTCTTATTCAACATATCATGTTCACGGCTTTGGAAAATCTTTAACAAAACCTAAAGGAGAGATAATGGTACGAATTCCACTAGGGGAGATTGAAACACAAGTAACATTATGTGTGGTAGGCGTGGAATCACCGTATAACATGATATTAGGAAGACCATGGATACACGCAATCAAGGCTGTAGCATCAACGTTGCATCAATGCATCAAATTTTCTACACCCAGTGGAATTGGAGAAATTAGAGGAGACACGGATTTTGCGAAATTGTGTTACCAAATTGAAGTAAGAAATTGTGAAGAACGTCCAAAGCTGCGAAAGGCTCGCAGAAAATTGGCGAGAGAAACAAAAAAGGAAGAAGAATTTAAAGTTTACATGATAAGAGCAAAAGAAGGAAAAGGAATACACAGTGAAATCTCGCGAGAAGGAGATGAACTTGCGAGAGTTATGAAAACACCAACTCCAATGGGAGAACCTGAATCCAGTTATATTGCAGCAGAACCAACAAAAGAAATAAATATTGGGAGTGAAGAAGAGCCTAAAATGCTGAAAATTGGGACTAGAATGGAGGCAGATGAGGAAGAAAGAACTATAAATCTCTTGCGAGAGTATAAAGATATCTTCGCGTGGAGCATGGATGAGATGCCAGGGATAGACCCATCAATAGCATGTCATAAATTAAAAATCAACAAAAATATAAGACCATTTAAGCAAAGAATAAGGAAAATCGCAACAACATACCATTCTTAAATAGAAGAAGAATTACAGAATATGCTCGACGCGGGAATTATAAGGCAAGCAAAATATCCAGAGTGGATTGCAAATATGGTAGTGGTCCCAAAGAAGAACAAGGGGATAAGAATTTGCATTGATTTCACTGATTTAAACAAGGCTTGTCCTAAAGATAGTTTTCCATTACCAGATATCCCACAGATAGTTGAATCAGCAGCGGGAAATGCTAGAATATCATCGTTGGATGGATATAAAGGATATAATCAAATCCCTCTCGCTGAAGAAGATCAAGAACATACCGCATTTTTTGCTCCAAGAGGATTATATTGTTATACAAAGATGCCATTTGGCTTACGAAATTCTGGTGCAACGTATCAAAGAATGGTGGAGAAGGTGTTTGCAAAGTGGATCCACAAAACATTAGAAGTGTATGTAGATGATATGTTGATTAAAAGCAAAGAAGCTGAGAATCATGTACAATATCTGAAGGAGATTTTTGATCAGATGCGACAATTTAATATTAAAGTGAATCCCAATAAGTGTACTTTTGGAGTAACTTCAGGGAAATTTTTGGGGTATATTGTATCAAAAGAAGGAATACAAGTTGATCCGGAAAAAGTACAAGCAATTCGCGATATGCCAACGCCTGCGACGGTAAAAGATGTGCAAAAATTAAATGGACTCTTAGCCTCGCTAGGAAGATTCATATCGCGATTTTCAGATAAGTGCAAATATTTTTTCGATATACTCAAGAAGGGAACAAAATTCAAGTGGACAGATGAATGTGAAAAGGCTTTTCAAGGAATAAAAGAATATTTGATGAACATAACTATCTTACAAAAAGCTGAACCGGGAGAAGAACTATTGATTTATCTCGCAACAACCACATATGCGCTAAGTGTTGTGTTGCTGCGAGTAGATGCAGGGGTAGAAAAACCAATTTATTACATCAGCAAAACGTTCAATTCTGCAAAGAGAAATTATTCAAAGATTGAGAAACTAATTCTAGCATTGGTACATGCAACTTTTAAGCTTCGCATCTACTTTCAAGTGCATAAGGTCAAAGTGTTAACAAAAGTGCCAATTGAGTCAGTAATGAAAAATTCAAAAAGATCAGGTAGAGTTGAGAGATGGAATGAACAAGTAGGACACTTTGATATCCAATATGAAGTTTTATCCTCGCCAAAGTCACAAGTTATCGCAGACTTATTAGATGAATTTCCCTTAGAAGATGATGAAGTTGTGGAAGAGATGATGGATGTAGAAGAGGAACATGGAGATCCAAAAGAGCTATTAACAGAACCCGACAGATGGGAGATATTGGTGGATGGATCATCAAATAGGGAAGGAAATAGGATTGGAGTTGTTTATATTTCACCCAAAGGAGAAAAAACAGCTTTTTCATTTAGATTGGAATTTACATCCACTAATAATGAAACAAAATATGAGGCCGTGATTCATGCTTTAAATTTTGTGATAGAAATGAAGTTGGAAAATGCTAGAATCACAAGCGATTCACAATTGGTTATTCGCCAGATAAAAGGAGAATACTTTTTTCGATATACTCAAGAAGGGAACAAAATTCAAGTGGACCGATGAATGTGAAAAGGCTTTTCAAGGAATAAAAGAACATTTGATGAACATAACTATCTTACAGAAAGCTGAACCGGGAGAAGAACTATTGATTTATCTCGCAACAACCACATATGCGCTAAGTGTTATGTTGCTGCGAGTAGATGCAGGGGTAGAAAAACCAATTTATTACATCAGCAAAACGTTCAATTATGCAGAGAGAAATTATTCAAGGATTGAGAAACTAATTATAGCATTGGTACATGCAACTTTTAAGCTTCGCATCTACTTTCAAGTGCATAAGGTCAAAGTGTTAACAAAAGTGCCAATTGAGTCAGTAATGAAAAATTCAAAAAGATCAGGCAGAGTTGAGAGATAGAATGCACAAATAGGTTATCCTCGCCAAAGTCACAATTTATCGCAGACTTCTTAGCTGAATTTCCCTTAAAAGATGATGAAGCTGTGGAAGAGATGATGGATGTAGAAGAGGAACATGGAGATCCAAAATAGCTATTAACAGAACCCGACAGATGGGAGATATTGGTAGATGGATCATCAAATGGGGAAGGAAATGGGATTGGAGTTGTTTTTATTTCACCAAAAGGAGAAAAAACAGCTTTTTCATTTAGATTGGAATTTGCATCCACTAATAATGAAACAGAATATGAGGCCGTGATTCATGCTTTAAAATTTGCGATAGAAATAAAGTTGGAAAATGCTAGAATCACCAGCGATTCACAATTGGTTATTCTCCAGATAAAAGGAGAATACACAACAAACGAACCATCTTTGAGAAAGTATAAAAGATTAGTGGAAGAATTATCTGCGAGAATTCCAAAAATAAAGTAGAGACACATATCAAGGAAAGATAATAGGCTCACAGATGCTTTTGCTTTCATATCCAGTATAATGACAAATCCAGCTGCGAGGTGCATAAAAATTCAAACACTTTTATTACCAGCGATAAACAAGGAAGAAGAAGAGGAAGATGTGATGATGGTAGAAGTTGGCAAAGAGGAATTAAATAACAACATTACGGACTGGCGAGCAGATCTTCATGCATACTTGGCAAGGGGAGAAATCCCAATAAATCGATTGGAAGCACATAAATTAAAAAGTAGGGCAACCAATTATGAGTTAAGAGAAGGAGTATTATATCACAGATATTTTAGTGGACCATCGCTAAGATGTTTGAAGAGGGAGGAAGGACAAAAAGTGTTGAAGATGTTGCATAGTGGTGACGCTGGTAATCATAGTGGAGGAAGATCTTTGGCATATAGAACAAAAATGCAAGGCTATTACTGGCCATATATGCATGAAGATGCAAAACAACTCTCAAGGCATTGCGAAGATTGCCAGCGATATGGAAAGAATATACATGCACCAGTAGTACCATTATCATCCTCAACAAGTGTATGGACTTTTGGGAAATGGGGGTTAGATATTGTGGGACCATTTGTGCCTGGTTCTGGACAAAGAAGATACCTAATTGTCGCAACATATTATTTCACAAAATGGGGGGAAGTAAAGTCAGTAAAACATATCCGCGATAAAGATATTTTTACATTCATATTTGAGAATATAATTTGCATATTTGGGATTCCAGCACAGTTGGTGTCTGATAATGGGAAGCAATTTGAAGGGCAGAATATAGAATTGCTACTCAATGCATTAAAGATAAAGTGTGGAAAATCTAATCCTATATATCCACAAGAAAATGTTCAAGCTGAAGAAACTAATAAGACAATCGCATACATCTTAAAAAATAAGCTAAAAGGATACCATAGAGCATGGTGAGAACAGGTGCATAATGCAGTATGGGCCTACAATATAACTAGACGAGAAGCTACTGGAATGTCACCTTTTTGTTTGACGTATGGAGTTGAAGCTGTGTTACCAACAGAAGTAGCTATTCCTACAACAAAAAGAGAGGCATGGGAAAGAAATCTCAATGCTATAATGATTTTAAATAAATTGGATGAATTAGAAGAAAAAAGAGAAAAAACTTTGCAACATATGGAAAATTACCAGCGAAGATTAGCTCGCGAGTACAACAAACGTGTTAAGAAACGTGAATTTCAACCTGGCGATTTAGTGCTGCGAGAAACACCAAGTTATCAGCGAGAGAATGGTGGAAAATTGGCGAGAAAATGGGACGGACCATACATCATTAAAGAGATAGTTGGAACCGTGGCATACAAACTAATGGACCCTGAAGGGAGAGATGTTGGTCAAAGACTTGACAGACCATGTAATAGACTATTTCTGAAAAAGTATTATCAATGACAACTTCTGCAAGATAAGAGATATAGGTACGTTATAAAAAAATGATTACGATTGCGAGGTTCTCCTAATAACAAATCAAAGCAAGAACTGCGAGCATAATCGCAAGAAATGCGAATAAAAATTTCGCAGAGATTAATAGAATGGGACGAACCTTTATGGCGTGCACCCTAGTTCGCGAATAAAATTTCGCAAGAGGCAAATGTAAGACCTAATAGTGCGTCATATAAGGGGGTATCTCTTGACATGACTCGGTGATAAGGTTATACCGCTGCTGGAACCTGAGTTATGCAGATGTTGGGGTTAAATAAAACCTATCCAGGAGAGGGATCTTGGATTTCCAATTATATAAGGTTATACCCTGGTTGGACGACTAAGGACCTCTTCTAAGGAGTGCTGAGTATGACCAAGGCGCCGAGGTACACGGTTGAGTCAAGGGTGCACAGGGCGTACGAAACTACCCTGGCCATCCTTGTAAAGTCTTGGCTACGATGCACTCGGCCCGAAGAAAACCCCACTTAGGGTGCAGTCTTGTAACTATAAGCCATATAGGCATAAAGGACAAGAGGCTGCGAAAAAAAACTGGTTGTTGGCAAATGTGGATGGGAGGAGCTAGTCTTGTATAGCTGATGTGCCCTCCTTGAAGGGGCAACCAGGGGGAAGATAAGTGCGGCACCCTCCATTAGGGAGCTGATAAGTGTCTAAAGACGGCAATGTCATGGGGATTTATGATCGCAAGAACATTTAGGCCTGTCATATTGTCGTGTGACAAAAATTATACAGAAGCAACCAGCCAGAAGAGAAAAGTTAAGATGAGATCAATGGGTTTTTACATGAAAGTGTAAAGGCGTCCTGCGATTTCATCGCAAGACGGTAATGTCATAAGCTATAACTCTTGCAAGAGAATTTAAGCTTATCATATTGTCACAAAGATGCTGAAAAAATATTGATAAGACAAAATTAATAGGTCAATACATGCAAATATAAAGACGTCCTGCGATTTTGTCGCAGAAAGAAAAACTTTTTTGGAAAAATAAGACCTTTAACTAGGAAGGAAAAATAAGACCAACAGAATAATCTTAAAAATTAACTATTCTATTTTAAGATGCAGGAAAGATTTGTTCATCGCAGGAGAATATATAAGAAGGCAGATTCATAACATCATAAACTCTTTCAGAATTTTTCGGAATATCGCAACTGTACTCATTACATCGCAGATATATTCATACTTTCACGAATAATATAGCCACACAGTTCACAGAAAGGAGACACATGAAACGATACACCATTTCAAGAAAGATAATGAAGGGCAAGTAGGGGAGTGGAGAAATAAGATTTCATTATCTTCCTTGAGGATATTTAAAGTAAACAAAATCAAAAGTTGAATTCTAAAAGTTTCAAAAGTTACATTATTCGCAAGAAAGAAGAAGAAAAAGAAATTCAAGTTTTGGCGATGGTCTCGCCAGATTCACTATTCTTGCTCGCCAGATTATTTATTCCTTCCAGAATTGTCAGCTTCATCAGTATTCTTCTCACCACTTGTAGTTACTTCTTTAGGAGGACTTATTTCTTCTTCATCATCTTCTTGAGTGGTATTTTCTTCATCATTAGTGAATTCTAATTACTTATCCATGGGAATAGGAATTTCACCATCATCAACTTCTAAAGGAGGAACAGATACAGGAGGGAGAGAATGGGAGAGCAGAATATCGTTCACAAGAACTTCAGCACTGAGGTGAACCTTGTGAAGGAAACTCTGTCACGATTTCTAATCTCTATATTTTTGAAGTACTCGAGATAATCAAGTCTTCTTTCTGCTTTGTCGCGAGCTTCAATATAATTGGAAGTAAGAGTCTTGTTTTCTTTGCGAACTTTATCCAATTTATCAGTAAGATCAGAGATGGTAGAATGAAGACTTCTTTCAGATTCTGCGAGTAACAAAAGTGGTAAAAGTTCATTCAGTCAAAGATTTTGCAAGAAATATAACACAAAATTTGACAGAAAGGTCAACAAAAGAGGCAGTCAATTGACTACCTTCTTTCTGTGAGGTTAAGTTTTGAATTAATGTAAAGGAACAGTTCTCCCATTGATTCATAGCGTCATCAAATTTATCGCCAACCACACCCTTCAGACGAGATTTCATGTTTTCTTCTTTGGTGCGTAGATATGAGTTTTCCTTTGCTAGTAAAGAATGAGACTTCTTCAATTGAGAGTATTGGTCTTGAAGCTCGCTGACCTTTAAACTAAGAGTTAACCTACCCTTGATAAGCTTATCCTTCTCAGCAGAAGATGATTCAGTTACTTCCTTGAGTTCATCTTTAAGAGAACGAAGAGATTTCTCTTGATTATCACATATTCTTTGTAGATTGCTCAATTGCTGCGAAGAAATCACCATCAAGCTTGAAAATCTATGTTTCTCTTGGGATGAAGTTCTATTTTCATCTCATAAAGATTCTACCGCCAAATTAGACTTGGTTAACAAATATGAGAGGCGAGTAATCTCGTTACTTAATAAATTTTGACTTTGCGATAGTTGGTTATTCTCATTAGTAAGATTATCTATTTGATCGATCGAATATGTGTAGAGATTATCTAATCTATTATACTGGTCCATCCAAGAATCTCTTTCAACACGAGCTTCGTCAGCGATAGATTCAAATTTAAGTCTTTCCATGAAACGAGTCTGATTTGAAACTAATATATGAACCAAGAATTTAAGAAGGAGACTCGAGTACAGAGGATATGAAATCAAAATAGAAAAACAAAAGGGTAGAGGCAAGAAAATTATACCTTTTAGCTCATCATTTTTTCTGCGAAGGTTCTCGCAGTTAAGTGAAGAATTGCGAAGCATATGGTTCAGAGTATCACATTCAGAAATTTTGATTTGAAGGATTTTTCTTAGGGCTTCAACTTCATTTTCTAAAGATGCTCGTGAAGCAGTACTATCAGAGCCAAAATATTTAAGTAAAGTCTCGCAAACTTCATACTGAAGAGAGTCAGTAGAATATTTTCTAGCATTGTCTAAAATATTAGATAAAATTTTAAAAGCAACATCAACTCCTGCCAAGGATTCACTTGATGGAGGAAGAGATGCACAGGGTAAAGTAGTAACGAGGATAAGTTGATGATTTGAGTAATTTGTGATGCTTGTATTATCAGAAGGAGGAGTGTTGGGAAAAACAACAGTTGAAGGCAATAAAGGGCTAGAAGGAATTTCAGTCACAGCAATTTCAGGAGCTTGATTTGTCAATGAATCAAAAGAAACAGAGGTGTTGGCAGTGATATTATCGCAGGTAAAAGAAAGAGGATCTAGTTGCGAGGGTGTGGGAGCAACTCTTGCAGATGTTAATGTGGGGATGGAGAAATCAGCCTCAAGAGATTTAAACTGACGATGTCTTTTGGGAGGATTAGCGATGTTCTCGACATTCTGCGAATAATAACTTAGATAAGAAACAGAGGCAACAATATTGTTATTAAGAAATAGGATGTGTTTCTTACCACCTTATCATTCGCAGAACTTCTCTTCTTCTTCTCAGTCGGTCTTTTTCGAGCATTAGGGTTTTAACCTGAGGATTGGGTGTTAGGGATAGTTCCATTGGAGAGAAGACATAATACGGGAGTTATGAAGGATCAAATAGAGAAGATCGAAGAATATGAATAAAAATTGAATCTAATGAAGATTATAATCAAAGAACATACCTTGATGACTCCATTAGAACAGTAGCAGGAGAATATGAAGAAGAAGAGTTGAAGACGGAAGATAAAATAAACAGATGAAGAAGATAGAGAAATATAAAAAGAAAATTAGTTTTGAAGTCTAACTCTACCTTTTATAGGCAAAAGGGAGTAACCTGTTGAGTAAAGACGTGTCAGTAAAAAGATGAATTTACAGCACGTGTAGGCGATTAAGCTAAATTAACGAAGCAATATCGAGAAGAAAATATGGAAAGAAGAGAGGCTGCGAGCACTTTGAAGAATTGAAGATTCTCATATCCTCTCCACTTTGCGAAGAAGACATGAGAAGAGGCAAGATGTAGGACCAGAATATTGCTACAATACTTCTCTGCGAGATTAACAACACTTCCCAGCGAGCGTCACCGCGAGATCTTCAACTACACTTTGCGAGTGTCACAAAAGCAGTCAAAAGATCGATGTAATAAATGACGAGTGAAGAAAACTTGAGAAAAGCATGTGTGTCCTGCGATGGTTACAAAACTTGCGAGAGTGAACATTGTAACTAATCGCGGTAGAATCGCAATATCAACCCGAAATAAGAGGAAAACTTAGCTGTCATCCACTATGTAACTACCCTATAAATATAGACCCAATGTGTCTAGAAAAGTATGATGTATTTTTGAGAGTTAAGAAAGTCTTGAGGAGAGAGAAACTTCAAGAGAATAGTTGTAATCTTTAATTCTTCCATTTCTGTAAACATTTCTGAAAACAAAATAATAAAGTGTCGTTTTTAATCTTCAATTATGAGTTGATTATAGCAGAATCTTAACAAGGGTGTAGTGTGGGAAATCCTGACACTACAAGCACCAGTACTCCGTGGCCAAGCCAGAAGCACGCCCGCATGGAGACCATCGCTCATGCTTCTTACCAAGGGTCAATCAAACTTTTTTTGGTAATCTCTACATGTCTTGCCGTTTCGATTTTACTCCCATTTGTCACCATCTAATGCTTACCCCGCAAAAAAATGTCACTGTTACGTGCTAAGCAGAGGACTTAATGTTGATGGTAGTTTTTAGTTCGAGGATAAAATTTTAAAACCCTGCATTTATTATGTTGTCATTCTGCAAAGACACAGAGCCATGTAAAAGTGATGAGTACACAACCTCTTCATTTGCGCATTAATTGAGCAATTCAATATGTTTACATGAAATTATCCAGAACGTTGCATGTAGCAACAATCCCAGATATTATGTAAATTTTGACACCCTACCTGTATTATTCATTAATATATGACTCACTGAATACTTTATGTGTTGTGTTCCACGGCTGAACCCTTAATATTGATATGACTTGACAATTAGTGTTCACTCGCAGCTGAGTAGCATAAATTTCCGAAGTATCAAGGTTGAGGTTTGCATAAAAGTACTTAGTCAGAAAGTATGATTCTCCTTGGCAATAAATAACTCTGTGTCAACACGCAGAATCCAATAAATTTTGTGATAATTCACAAGATTCAATATCAACCTAATTAATTTGCAAAAATTAGGTTATTTACGACCTGCGCAGTATATCAGACCCTGTTGGTCGGAACTAAACCTAGGAAAACTAGGAAATTGATCCGCCATGGATGAGTAGGTACAAAGTCCTACCCAAAATCAGAAAACAAGGAATAAAAGAGGAGCCGTGGAAATTAGGAGCAGCAACAAAGGGAGTATGGTTGTACCATAGGCCAGTCGGCGACACCTGCAGATGGCCACGCCCCCATGATGCTTGCCGGCCCTCCTCTTTTCCATCGACCAATCAGGTCGCTCTAAATCCACCGCATGCACATGAGATGTGGTCAGGGCCATACTTGTCGGTCCTCTTTCCTATCGGCCAATCAGGTCATTTTAAATGCGCCACACGCACTAGAGAGGTGGCAACGCCCTATGTTTGTCCGACCCCTTTTCTATTGACCAATCAGGTCGTTCAAAATCCGCCACGCGCATAAAAAGGCCAAACCATGCCAAACGGCCACCACGCCAACGTACTAATCGGCATGCCAACATGCCACTCCTCCGCAGTAACATGCCAATGTGCCTCAAATGGCGCAGCTACGTGCTAACCCACTTTCTGTTCGTGGCCAACGCCATAACGGACTTCAATCAGGGTATTCTAATAAGAAGCACAACTTTTTCTTTAGCGACACTAGTCGAAACCGTAATTTCCAGTCATGGCCCAAATTACGTCACTTTGGCCCCACAACATGTCACAAGCTATGCGGGACCCATGAAACCTTAAAAATGGCGCCATGTTATGGAAACCCATGGTAATCCTTACGCCTGTGGTCGTTCCCACATTATGGCCTTGCCATAATTCCTTTGACGCGGCCATGGCACCATCTTCACAAAGAATGTCACTGTGCCACGGTCACATGCCACACACGCTAATTAGGGTTTTGGCATGCCAAACCCTAATTTAAGTAAGGTTTCTACGCGAACCATGCCAAATAATGCTACCTATGGCATTAAGTTTGATATGGCAACTAGATCCAATATTGCCAAGCCATATTTGGATTCAACACCAATATGCCAATATATAATGACCGCGGCTACGCCAAGAGCTATTCGCGCCACTATGCCACTGGCGCCACTATGACATCACCAGGTGCCAACGGAATGCGGACATAATCAACGACCACCTTTTCTCATGAATTACAATCTCATCTGTCCAAATTTTCCAAGGAATTGACCGGCCTATGGTAAGTCTTAAGTGACCAACCAAGACTAACCTAATTGAGTCACACGCCATTCTCCCGCGACAAGTCTCCTGACTTACTTGCCATACATGGCTATCTGCCACCTAGCTGGCGTATAATTAATTTGAATAACTAAGTCTTGCATACGATACCCACCCAACAATCTGCTACGTATTTTCCATGAACATACTCGAGACATCAAACATGTCACAAACTGAGGGATACTCATCAGGGTATTGATCTGACGGTTTACAACGTGCGTCGTACAACACGCCCATTATAAGAAAGAGTCAGGAAAGCGGGCAGTTAGTGGCGGCAAGAATTAGTGGGCATAAACTAACCCATTTCCTTCATAGAGGGGATGTGGTTTCTAGCATTTATACATTACCCCACTTCTCCATCACTCATCTACTCCCACTATCTACGAGATTAGGGTGCGTTCAATTATTACTTGTATAAATAGGTTTCTACCTATTTTGACCAAACGACAAAGTTTCGGTTAACAATAACACAGTATCTAAAAAAACACAAAAGAATTGATAGCTTACATTCCGCAAGCCAGTTTCACATTTTGATACAAGTCATAAATTGCCACACCTTCAGAATTAACCATTCTGGTCTCAACAACTTCTTTGCTTCCCTCCCTAAGACCAACCCTTCTCCTTCACTTTGTGACTGAAGCAAGACTGGAATGGACATTTCTTGGTTTAGGAAAGGATTGTACATATTGATCTCTCGAATCTAAAGTACTCCCGTGCAGTGCATTTGTTTAGGTCTAAATTCGTTTCTCATCAACACACACCCAAATTTACCAAAACCAGCAGAAACAGTTTTTACCCCAAAAAACTTGGACGATCTCAAAAATTAATATCCAAGATCAATATAGTCATATCCAAATAATTCAATCGGAATTCTACCAAGTGATTAAACTTGTTATATATCTTTCAATATACGAATTCTATAAGAAACTAGTCTCGTAAACGAATACGTACAAACCTGTGTAAATCCAATTATATAAATGAATCATATAATATGGAAAAGGAAAAACACAAGACACCAAAAATTTTGTTAACGAGGAAACCGTAATAGCAGAAATACCCCTGGACCTCGTCCAGATTGAATACTACACTATATTAAGCCTCTACAAACACTAGCCTATTATCAGACTTCGGACTGGAATGTAGTTGAAACCGAAACCACCCTATAAGAGATTCAATTACAGGCGTACTTATTACGTCTATTTAACCTCACAAGGTTCTACGCAATTGTTTCCCTTAGCTGACGTCCTTTACAGTCTAAGATTTGCTTCAACCGGAGTGAATACTTTTGATACCAATCTGCCGCTAACATATAAGCTAATTTGATTTCCATTTTAGATCAAAGATCAGGGTGTGAAAATCTGTTTGCAATAAATAATCTAGCAAACTTCACAAACCGGAGCTTATGACTCCCGAAGTGCAACCTATATTCTTAACCACCTCTCAAGAGCAATCATCGAAAGATCAACTAAGATCAGTATGTGGATATCTATCTTGGGGAATCACAAAGTCTGAGACGAAGAAAAAATTGTGATTACTATCTATATTACCTGAAAGAGATTACGAAAACCTCGATAACAGAAAATCAAGATCAGGATTCACGAACTATCAAGGTAAAGATAGTCTGACATGGCTTCACGAATCCCCAAGCGAAGTCTTTTTAGTCATAGACCTAAAAGGTCAATAGAGGCGACTCTATAATCAACTAGGACACAAGGTGTCGCGGATTGACTTTCCCAGTTGATAGATATGCTCAATTTATAGTTTTTAAAGAACATGGTTAGTTTAGAATTCAATATACAATAACTTTAGAATCAAGTAAATAAATGAGGTCTTCAAACTACAATAGAAGATTATACAATGATTGAAACGTGTACAATGATTGTTCGTTTTGGCAAGTTAGACAAAAAAATAAAAGCTACTTGATGTTCATTTAAAAACTTAAGAATTTAATCATGCTTCACACACATAAGTGTTTAAGTAATCAACAAATTCTTAGAAGTGTTTAAGAGAGTTATAGTAATGCTAAATATATTAAAATAATAAGTCTTTTTAATCATTTGTTAAATACTATCGTGACAATTGGTACAACGGTTTGCCAATCGTAGGCTTATTCACGAGTTAGGGTTCTATGGTTCGTAAATCGGGTTCACCAACCCTACTATACCACCGAACTCAGTTGACCACGGTTAGTGAACCGGGTTCGCCAACTTCTAGCCAATTTATCCAACTTATAAAATCAGTTCACCACGGTTCGCCAACTATTCCCAACTGAAGTTGTGGTTTACGAACTGAATCTCCAACTATTAGAGCATTGCTTGGTAGAACTCGCATGCATTACTATCTCAAGCATGTTTGTCAATATTAGTGATCAAAACTATATGTCTTGATTTCTAGTATGACTAAGTCTCAATCTAGGATAGTTAAGTATAGTTGAGATCCAGACTCCATGGCGATTATCTTATGAAAATGAAGAACTACTCAAAGAACCAGCGGAACTTCATCCGACCAAAAGGTATGTGGAGACTTGAACTCATCGGTCACTCAAAAGTCTATCTACTCTATCTCCTACTCTTGAGACAAAAGTCGTATAAGTATGATAGTTTTCATAGATACACATTTGATATTTCGATCCGAGTTTACTTGCCTATGTTTTTCTCGAAATATGAGTTGGTAAGCTTTCGCTTTAACCATTTTTCATCTTTAACCGTGACGAAATTCATGATGACGTTTCAATCTTGAAAATAGCTTTGATGACATCAGTATGTCTAAACCAATTGGTTTTAACACACATCATGTGTTCCCTACCAGGAAGGTCAGTTCCATGAGTTCCTTAAATGCACAAAAGAATAATAGACGTTTTTACAAATATCATCCAAGAAGAACTCATGTTCTCTCTCCTATCAAAAATGAAGATAATATTAATCCTGATGTGAATCATATATCAAGTGAAGAATGCAGATATGAGCAGATAGATGACAACCTAAGATTGATTATTGAGGGATATAAGGAAATCATCAGCAAATTGTGTACTCCACCTAAACAACACTCTTCAGGTAAAAATCCTTAATATGTGTCATATTGTGATGATAGTAAATTTTATGATAATTTTTCACATCATAGCAATCTTCTTCCAAAGTACAGAAGAAAAGGGTTTAACCAAAAACAATACTCATTTGATGAGCTAAAAGCTCATACTTGTGCCAATTGATCACAATGTTGAAATCTCTCACATAAAATCCTGGTTGAGAGATATGCTCAGGTATACTTGTGTCAACAATGTTCTCGGATTCTCAAGCTATTTTCTTATCGTCTTTAGCATGGGTATATTTTGAAGAATTTTTTTTTACTTGCACAAGTATTTGTACTTGCTGTGTTAATTTTTATTTATTTATTGTTTGGTTAAACAAGGTGCTACTCATTGCTCTAAAAATTGCTTCTCTTATAAGACATAGAGTTTTGGAGTCATTCTGATTTCCTCTTTCTACAAGGTCGTGTGCGTACGACTCTTGTTCTTATTTTGGGTCGAGATTCATCTCATACAGGTTACCTGCGTAACTGGCGCGAGTCAATTAAGGAAACCCTAAAATTTATTCCCTAAGAAACCTTTTAAGTACCCAATTTATTGAGTTATGTAAGTCATGTACGCATACTCTGGGTTATTTTTGGGTCATTAAAAATGTCATCTTCTTCATCTCGCAATGGTGATTTTGTAAAAGGATTTCTTGAGAAAGGTTTTGGTTTCTTAAAAAAAGGGAGGAAGAAAATAACTCTTGTAGAAGATGGTGCACCTAATGCCTCATGCTACTATGTCTACTCACACCAAGATGTTGAGAATGAGGATATGGTTTCTGCTGAAGTGGTTCATGATTTTCTTAAATACTTTGAGGAAGCAAAACTGCAACTTGTTGATACTATAAAGGATCTTGATGTGGTTAGAACTGAGTTGAAAAAGGTTCTTCTGACCTTGGTATCATAAAGTCACATGTTAAAGACCTTCTCAATGAGGATATTTTCTCCGAAGACGCGGTTGATAATATGAATCACAAGCGCAAAGGTCTCGAAATCCGTGAAGCTGCCGAACATGAACCTTGATTTAGCTTGTGATCGGTTTCTAGTAGATGTTTTATTTTATTTCTAGGAAACTTCTTAAAAGAATTTTTATTCTTGTTTTTGTTTAAGAAGGATAACTAGGGTTTGGAATAGCCATTATTGTGAGTACACTTAGCTATGTCCAACATTTTCATCTTGCAATGTTTTCAGATTTATTTATTTAAATTCTAAATTTGATTTGGAAGATGATGATTGCAGTATTAATCTTTATGGTTTCATATATTGCAATATGCTATGGGATATGTGTGTTTGCATCCGTGAACTATTATTGTCCCATACGATGTCAAAAGTTATCTCTTTTATATGTCAATATGCAAGTATTGATACAAGATCGATGAACTTTTGACAAACAAAAGTTAAGCCTATTATGTCATTTATTGATGGAAGATAGGTTAAAATCTTTTGTCTACGAGGATTATGTCTATTATATGTCGTTATGCAAATAATGATGAAAATAGAATGAATCCTTGCATATGCCGCTGTATTGATCTTCCATGATCCATTTTTTTATGTATATACTGTGTGGATCCATAAGTTTTCTTGTGTGAGCATTTCCAACTAAACTAATCATAGATTCGTTTGTGGTTATTTTGGTTGTGTATTCTGATTAAATTAATCATGGGATCTCTTGTGATTAGTTTGATTGAGAATTTTGGATACAAAAATCATTTTTGTGGTTTTAGGTGTCCAAAGAAATCCTTATTTTCTCGTAAAAGTATGGTTGCTCTTATTGTTCTTTAGGGAATGACATCAAATGGGGGAGAGTTCTTTTGAACATGCACTTAATTTCCATATCTTTGTGGGGAGTGCGGTTGTGGAATTTTTTAGGGGTTATCTTGTATCTTTATAAACTCCTTGATGAATGCATTTAGCTTCGGCTTTATGATTGCATCTAAACAAAGTTGATATATACTTTTCTTTGGTCTTGAAGCGTCTCCGTGAAAATTTCATTAGCATCCCGTTTTTGTACCTTTGCCAATTTTATTGACAAAAAGGGGGAGAATTAATATGTAGTTCACACTACAAATACATATGGTTTTCGGATCATTATGTATGGGGAAGTGGTTTTCGTGTTGAGACGAAAGTATTGACTAAGGGGGAGTGATACATATCACCTTAGTATTATTGTCGAAATTGTGATATAAGAACTTTGATCATGTGTAATAATACTATGACACTGTATAACAATGATCGAGAGCTTTTGTTTTCTCATTGTTATGGCTACGGATCTTCAACAACTATGATGCTGAACAGAACATCTATGGAATCATGGGAGTACTTGGAAAATATGAAGTTTTCAAGTAATGTTGAAGCACCAAGGAGATCAAGCATGTGGACGAGAAGATACAAAGTTTTATCTATTTTGTAATCCATATATATTGATAGTTTTGTCACTAAAATTGACAAAGGGGGAGATTATTAGAGCATTGCTCGGTCGAACTCGCATTTGTTGCTATCTCAAGCATATTTTTCAATATTAGTGATCAAACTATATGTCTTGATTTCTAGATTACTTATGACTAAGTCTCGGTCTAGGATAGTTAAGTATAGTTGAGCTCCAGACTCCATGTCGATTATCTTACGAAGACGAAGAACTACTCAAGGAACCAGTGGAACTTCATTCGACCAAAAGGTATGTGGAGACTTTGAAAAATCGGGGGTATAATAACCACACCCAATATTTCGATTAGCAATCTGTATGGACAAACTCTAATATACTTTCTAGAGAATCAATGAGACAGTCAGACTCAATCTAGATAAAAGTATATCAAAGAGTTTATATCTCTCTCACTTGATTTGATCTTTACTCAAGCAAATAGAAATCTGCAAGTCTTTATCAAATACAAGGAGATAACTTGGATGGTACCAAAGACCAATATCCAAGTGTTAATCAATTTAAATCAACAACCAAAAGGACAGATATTCTAATTGATTGAACTACGCACAACCTGTATTATTTCATTTATATAATAAATATAATGCTGAAAAGAAATAACACAGACGCCAGAATTTTGTTAACGAGGAAACCTCAAATGCAGAAAAACTTCGGGACCTAGTCCAGATTAATCATACACTGTATTAAGCCACTACAGACACTAGACTACTCCAAGCTAACTTCGTTATGGACTATAGTTGAACCCCAGTCAATCTCACACTGATCCAAGGTACAGTTATGCTCCTACGTCTCTGATCCCAGCAGGATATTACATACTTGATTCCCTTAGTTGATCTCACCCATAACTAAGAGTTGCTACGACCTAAAGTCGAAGACTTTAATAAACCAATCTGTATCACACAGAAAAGTCTAAGGTAATAGATAAATTCGTCTCCCACGAATATACCTTTGAGTTTTGTTCTGTTTTTTATTGACGAAGAACATCTCAGTATTATCAATCACCTCACAATAATCTTAATCGACGCAACGAAAAAAGATATTGTGGAATCACAAACGATGAGACGAAGATGTTTGTGACTACTTTTATATCTTTCCTATCGTAAATAGAAATATCAACCCAATTATTAAAATTATACCCGTACGATAGAAAGAGAATGATAAGATCATACAATTACAAGAAAAGTAGTATCGGTCTGGCTTCACAATCCCAATGAAGTCTTTAAGTCGTTAACCTGGCTTAGAAGAATAAACCAAAGGTCAAAGGAGAATCGACTCTAGCTTAGTACAACTAGTATCACATAGAATATGTGGGGATTAGGTTTCCGAGTTGCTATGGTTCTCCCTTATATAGTCTTTCAAATCAGGGTTTGCAATTAATGTTAGCTTGCTAACAAAGCATTCAATATTCACCGTTAGATGAAAACCTGATTATATTCAAGCTAATATTTATCAACCGTTAGGTAGAAAAACATAGCTTGTTATACACACATGTAATGCACGTTTCTAGTTTTGTGTAACCGTACCCAAACTTGTACATTAGTTGGTTCAACAAAGTTAACCAAATGGTAAGCCATATGATAACTTTCATATCAACCATATTCTTCTTCACAGTAACTAGTTCAAATGACTCAGATGAACTAGTTAGAGAGTTTTTCAATTGCAAGGAAATCGCATGTACTACACAAGACACAATTGAAGAAAAAATGATTTGATTCACTCGAATAGGTTCATGAACTATATATCCACGGTTTGCAATATCATTCCTTAGTTTATAAAGATGAGTTCCCAAACATCGTTTTTAGAAATAACCTACTCAAGTTCGCGGACTGGGTTCGCTGGCTTAAGTTCCGGATGGAGTTCACAAACTCCAGCATAAATTCTTGGGTCGAGAACTTCCGCCATTTCGCGGACTGGGTTCGTGGACTGAGTTCAAGGACTGAATCTCACACACTTTTTCGGTTCTCTTGATCAACAAAGTTCGCAAACTTTGGTTCAAGGGATAAGGACTTATACATATATGTGTTTCCACAACAATGATTATATCCTCAAATAATTATATAGTCTAAACTCTCATTTTAATCATTGAAACATTCTCAGAGGACGTTATGTAGTTGTTATTCACAAACCATTTTTCGTCAGAGCAATTTTCAAAGTGATTGAAACTTAACATGACTTTCGTCACTAGGTAAAGATGAACTTGGCTAAAGCGAAATCTTTACCAACACATATTTTGAGAAATAGATAAGCGAGATATACTCAGCTCGAAATACCAAATATGTATAATCTTAGTCTATATAGTAAAATGACTTTTGTCTCAAGATAGGAGATAGGGTAGATATACTTTTGAGTGATAGATAAGTTCAAGTCTCCACATACCTTTTAGTCGATGAATATCCACAAGTTCCTTGAGTAGTCCTTCGTCTTGTATGATGATTTCCATGGAGTTCTTGATCTCAACTACACTTTCTATCCTAGTCCGAGACCTTAGCTATAGTATACTAGAAATCAAGACTTGTAGTTTTGATCACTAACATTGAGAAACATGCTTAAGATAGCAACGCATGCGAGTTCGACCGAGCAATGCTCTAACAGACTTAAACTCATCTGTCACTCAAAAGTCTATCTACTCTATCTCCTACTCTTGAGATAAAAGTCGTATAAGTATGATAGTTTTCATACACACACATATTTGCTATTTCGAGCCGAGTTTACTCGCTTATCTTTTTCTTGAAATATGTGTTGGTAAGATTTCGCTTTAACCATCTTTCATCTTTACCCGTGACGAAATTCATGATGACATTTTAATCTTGAAAATAGCGCTGATGAAGATAGTCGTAAATAATGATTGTTATAATATTATAGAAGAATGTTTCAATGATTGAAATGTAGAGTTGAGATTACCATTTATGGATATAAGCATATATAGTGTGTTCGCACATTAGTGTATAAATCCATGTACTGGAAACCAAGTGCGTGCACGCGATATTGGTGAAGGAGATATGTTAGGTGCGCGTACACGTACTGGCAGAAGTTTTCGAACCGAAAATTTCTGCTGAGTTTGTAGGTTTGCAAACTGTTAAACCAGTCACCTTAGGTACGCGTACCCGTATGTGTACCCACGAAAGTTTTCAAACAAAAAATTTATACTGAGTTTGTAAAATCAAATCCGGTAGCTATGGTACACGTACCCGTATGCATACCAAAGCTGGTTATATATCTCAAATTGGTAGTTCATGAACTTAAACAATAAATCAATAAGGAGTGCAATCTTTGCAAACCGTGGCTATATTGTTCATGAATTGATTCAAGTGAATCAAATTGATTTGTTTTAATTGTGTCTATGTATAAAAATCTAAGCAATTGAATAACTCTTCAACTAGTTCTTATGAGTCATTTGAACTAGTTATGAGAAATATGAATACGGTTAATATGAAAGTGCTCATATGGCTCTAACCATTGGTTAATTATTTGTGAACCAACCAAATGTACACGTTTAGGTATGGTTACTCAAACCTAAATGAAATACATTTCATTTATGTGTGACAAGCTAAGTTTCGATCTAACAGTTGAAAGATATTAGCTTGGATAAATCAAACTTTTCATCTAACGGTGAATATTGAATGCTTTGTTACCAAGGTAACTTAGATTGCAAACCCTGATTTCAAAACTATATTAAGGAGACATCTAGCAACTGGAAAAACTAATCCCCACACCTTGCGTGTGATACTAGTTGGTTTTGCTAGAGTCGATTCTCCTTTAACCATAGGTTTCTTCTCGAGACCCTGTCGGTTAACGACTTAAAGACTTCATTGAGATTGTAAAGCCAGACGAAACTACTTCTCTTGTAGTTGAGCGATCTGATCTTTCCATTTTCTATCGTACGAGTTCAATTGAATAATTGACTTGAGATTATATCTCCGATAGGGGAAGATAAAAAGAAATCTCAAACATCTTCGTCTCATCGTTTGTGATTCCGCAATATCTAATTTCGCTACCATACAATTTAGATTATTGTGTGGTGATTGATAATTCTAGGATGTTCTTCAGGAATATAAGTCTGGGTTATCGATTGGTTCCTGTTCACCTTGATTTTATCAAAAGACAGAACAAAACTCGTAGGTTTATATGTGTGAGACAGATTTATCTATTATCGTAGACTTTTCTGTGTGATACAGATTTATTTATTAAAGTCTGCGACTTTGGGTCGCAGTAACTATTAGTTTTGGGTGAGATCAGCTAATGGAATCAAGTACGTAGTATCCTGCTGGGATCAGAGATATAAGGAGCGCAACTATACCTTGAATCAGTGTGATATTGATTAGGGTTCAACTTTAGTCCAAACCGAAGTTAGTTTGTAGTAGGCTATTGTCTGTAGCGGATTAATACAGTGTGGTGTTCAATCTGGACTAGGCCCCGGGGTCTTTATGTATTTTCTGTTTCCTCGTTAACAAAACTTCTAGTGTCTGTGTTATTTCTATTCCGCATTATATTTTGTTATATAATTGAAATATCACAGGTTGTGCGTTGTATCGATCAATTGTGAAATCCAACCTTTGGTTGTTGATTGGAAATTGATTGATCCTTGGATATTGGTCTTTGGTACCATCCAAGTTTATATCTCTTGTATTTCATAAAGACTCGTAGATTTCTATTTGCTTGAGTATAAATCAAATCGAGAGATAAAGATATTAACTCTTTGGTATACTTTTTATTAAGTTTGAGTCTATTTATCTAGTTGATTCTCTTAAAAGTATATTAGAGTTAGTCCACACATATTACTAATCAAAATATTGGGTGAGTGAAAAGACGAGGGTACCCAAATATACCTCAAGCTATAAATTTTCCTTCCTATAAGTCCTTTCTCCAAAAGTGATTGTCTATAGACTGAGTCGAGACAATAAAACAAATCGGTTCACACTTCGTGTGATCGTCTATGGATACGAGATCGAGATAATACAACAAAAATTATAATGCGGAAATACAAATTAAATGACACAGTAAGATTTTGTTAACGAGGAAACCGCAAATACAGAAAAATCTCGGGGCCTAGTCCAGAATTGAATACTCTCAGGATTAAGCCGCTATACAAAATAAACCAACTTCGTATAGTTGATACCAATCAACTAAACCTATAATTTACCTAGTTCTGTTTGTATTCCCACGCCTCCAACCTATAAAAAAGTCACATACTTGGACCAATTCCTTTGGTTCGTATTCCAAATAGTAAAGGAACAACAAATCTGCTTGGTATCAACTCTATTCAATCAAGTGATATGAGTTGCACAAAGGCTCTTCTGTTTATCTTAACATAAACTCCTTTGTCAGGTTCCAAGATCTATCTTATGTTCAATCACCAAAAGGTAATCGTTAAGATTTTGCTACCAATACCTCTAATCCCAAGGAAATGTATTGATGCTGATCTTCACAACTATTTCATCAAAATACCATAAGGATAAATCGATTATAGTTGGATCCTCTATTTCCGAAACAAGTATTTTGCACACCAAAGATTATATAACCAAGTCTAAAATCTTCTATCTCTTATTTGTCTTCAAATCTTCTTAGATCTTCAATAAACACCAGCACACAACTACTTGAATCTCTTGTGATCAATCACACACAAAACGGAGTCTGTTAACAATGGATTATCACAAGACCATCTTTAGATCTAACACCAATCTAAAGATCTCTGTCGAAACCTTGAACTAGTTTGAGTGAATGTTATATCATAAGAGAAGATTCTCAAGCATAAACAAACTAGGTGCAATCAAAGTTCAACCACTGTTAGTCAATCAAATCAATATGAAAAACTAAAGATAAACCGCAATTATCTAGTTTCCCACTAACGGTATGCACTAGATCTTCTCAATCCCAAAGAAGACTTTAAACTGAGCGGTCGTAAGAGATTTCGCCTAATTAGGTTACTCTCCTCTCCGAATAGGCGACTTCACCGGTAACAGTACAACAGAGGAAGTTTATTGTTAGGAAGGATTAGTTTGCTAGAAATGCAAACTCAAAGTATTTATAGACAAGGAAGTTTGGACACCAAGGAATTTCCAAAACCGAAAATATTCTCAAGATATTTCAATATTATTCCAAATTCGGTTTTCATAATTCCTGAGAATGCACTGTCCAAATTTATGATCTAAATCTCCTTGGAAAATCTTTAACTAGTAAATGCACATTATTAATTCTTATTTTCCATATATAATTAAAAACCTTAATTAAAAGATTCTTAACTTATTTAAATTTGATCTTGGGATTTACTTCCTTCTTAGCTGTTAAGAGATATCTTTGAACAATAAAAGATACACATTAATGCGCGTGTGCAAAGTGTGTCGACATCTTTCCTCTTGTAAGTCCTTTTTCATACTTACTCACTTGAAACCGATTTACCACACTTCCAAACAAGTTTAGAATTGGTTCATATGACTTTCAAGAACTATGTGATTGATCAAGTAACACTCAATCACAAGTCATGGGTGTAACGGTTCTACCAAAACAAGTTTCGGTTCTACCTCGATATGAGTAATGTGCATAGTCACACTAGCTTTCCAAAATTTGGTTGACTAGGTACTAGGATCGGTTACCCACATATATTTGGTATCTAAATTATATGTGTTGCACATGTCCATAGGATTGGTTCCCCTTTGCCTAAAAACGTGTTGCACATGTTCATAGGATCGGTTCCCCTTTATACTATAAACCTTGATGCACCTCATACAAGGATCGGTTTCCCTTGTGATGTACTTCACCTCTTACTAGGATATGTTCCCCTATCCCAAATTTGCTCAGACACACAAATCCGATCATACCCCAGGTGATTACTTAATACCGGTTTCACTAATAAAAGACATACCAATACATAAGTCAGGCCTCATGTGAATAGTTTTACCAAGAACACAAAAAAGTCATGAGCGGTTATACTAATCACACATATTGGTCGTTCATAAGATGTGCAATGAAGAACAGCCCCAATAATGCCTGGCGATTTCCTTTTCGGTTCACAACACATATCATGAACTTAATTCCTTAAAACACATGTAAAAACATTATTTTATAGGATAAAATCCTCACCTCATACCCATACATAGTCACAATAGAATTTATACGATTATGTTGATGTCTTATATACAAAGTTTAATGGTTAAGCAATAAACCTCATATTGTATTCCTTAATACTATGTCTATCTAGAGTGTTCATGCTTCGCAGTTTTATGTTTTCAATATGCACGACTTGAAAGATACGTTAGGGAATGAAACAGTTCAAGTCAAATATCACTAACCTCAAGTGGAAGGATGTTGTTGTGGTTGTAGCTCCGTACTTTTTCACTTCTTCAAGTATTCGCAATACTTGTAATGTCTCATTCTAATACTTTCAAGCTAACCTATGCGAAGTTGACTCTAGTACATTTAAATGAAGTGACTCTTAAATGAGTTTTGGTTCACTAAAATATGACAACCAAACTTGACATACCAACGCTTGGTGGGTTCAACCGAGCTATGCTCTAACAGTGAGGTTGTTAGACCCCCGCTTTTTCACCAACCTTCTTGTATTTTATATCTCAGATATCTATGGTTTGCGAACTGGTTCACCAACCTACCTTTAGTATAAATTTCAGTAAGTTCATATTTCTCACTTATGATGTTTGAAATATTCCCAAGTGATATAATCATTTGCATGAGAAATTTTCAATTGACCACAAATTAATTCATAGAACTAATATTGTGAAGGACCTTTGAACATGTAATCGTTAAATCATATTTTGAGATTTTTCAAAAGACATGCTTAACTCCAAACATCTTCTTTGTGAACCTACTATAAGTCATATAACATAGTCTCAATAGATAGAATGATGGTATAGTAAGTAAAATAGAATGGTTTACTCTTCACATACCTGATACAGAAGTTCTCCAAATGTCTTCGTCGATCTTCAGTCTTCAAGGGTGATCTCTGATACTTAACTACAATTCTAACCTATCCAAATCTTGACTTAGTAGACTAGGAATCAAGATATATATTTGATCACCTAATATTGACAACAAGCTTGAGATAGAAAAACTCGTGGGTTCAACCGAGCAATGCTTAAACACACCTCCATTTTTCTACTAGAGTTGTTCACCATCTCTGTATACCAGTAGAATTAATTTTGAAGATGTTAGAGCATTGCTCGGTCGAACTCGCAAGCGTTGCTATCTCAAGCTTGTTTGTCAATGTTAGTGATCAAAACTATAAGTCTTGATTTCTAGTCTACTTATAGTAATGTCTCGTACTAGGATAGATTGTGTAGTTGAGCATTAGACTTCACGATGTTCATCAATTGAATACAAAGAACTACTAAGGCGATCTTGTGGAACTTCATCAACAAAAGGTATGCGGAGACAAAAACTCATCTATCACTTGGAAAGTCTATTTCTACTCTATCTCCTTGTTGATGGTGGTTTTTAGTTCATGACTAAGATTGTAAAACCCTGTATTTAATGTATCGTTATTCTGCAAAGAGACAGAGCCATTTGAAGTAATGAGTGCCCATCCTTTTTACTTAAGCATATGTTGAGCAATTCAGTATATTTACATGAAATTTATCCAGAATAGTGCATGTAGCAACAATCCCAAATATTCTGTAAATTTCAACATCCCGCCTATATTATTCATTAATGTAAGGCTCATTGAATACTTTTCTGCACTATGTTCCCCGGCTGAACCCTTAATATTGATATGACATGACAATTAGTGTTCACTCGCAGCTAAGTAGCATGAATTCCCCGAAGTATCAATATTAAGGTCTGCATGAAAGTACTCAGTCGGAAAGCATGCTGCTCTCTGACAATAAAATTTAAAAAAATCTGTGTCAACATACATAACTCACCGAATTTAATCAATTTTGTGATATTCCACAAGATTCAAATATTAACCTAACTAGTTTGCAAAAATTAGGTTTTTTGCACCTGCTCAATATCTCGGACCCTGCTGGTCGAAACTAAACCTAGGCAAGCTAGGAAATTGATCCTCCATGGACTAGTAGGAGCAAAGTCCTACCAAAAATCAGAAAAAATAAAAATAAAAGAGGAGCCGTGGAAAATAGGAGCAGCAGTAAGAGGCATGGCCATGGCACATGGACGGCTAGTTCTCCCTAGTGGGCACCACCTGCATATGGCCACGCCCCTATGCAACTCTTGCCGGCCCTCTTTCCTATTGACCAATTAGGTTGCTCACGCACTTGGATTGTGGCCGGTCCCATGCTGCTTGCAGTCCCATTTTCCTATCGACCAATCAGGTCACTTTAAACCCACCACATGCATTATTAACACCTAGTGGCCATCATGTCAACATGGCCGCCATGCCAATTAGCTAATCAACCTGCCAAATCACACCGGCATGCTAATTGGCAAGCCATGCTATTCCAACGAGTTGTGGCCATGATCAACGGCCTCCCCCTTTCCTATAACGAGTTGTGGCCATGATCAACGGCCACCCATTTTGCATAAAGATATGTGTCCATTATCAATGGCCACCCCTCTTCCATAAGGAACAATCGTCCACACCGCGGCCTACCCGTATGGCTTCTAAAAGATCACCCAAAGATTGGACGAACAACTGGGAGAATTTGGTAAATAATTTTAGTATGATATACATTCCAAAATTTTCATATGGATGTCTAGCATAACATACTAAAAAATTTTCATCAATCGGATTAACGAGCTAAAAGATACAGCTTAAAAGACGAGCTAGGTCATGGCTGAAAACTGACAGAATTCCTCATGAATTCTTCCTGAGTTTTTACTGTCGGGCTGTTTTCACCTCCTAAACGAGCTCAAAACCTAAATATTCCTCCAAGGGAATATAGGAAATTTCTTTCTGATAAGAATAGAGTGGCGGATCGTCAAAATCTGAATTCGTATGAGAATTCTACAACTGTTTCAGTGAGGGTCTCACATCTGAATTTTCTGATTGCGAAATTTTATAAACTAGCACAAACTTCTGCAAATCATCTCAGCTATCCAACTTGGCTAGCTAACTTAACCGGTTTAGATTTAATTTGGGCAAACCAATAGGATGTCAAAATGGTTACCAGCCACCATTCTCCTATAGGGACCGATCACCACATCTTTAATGTACATAGATAGCTCCTGGAAGCTACTCACATATGACCACCCGCCACCTAGCTTGCATGTGATTGGTCAGAATAACTAGGTCTTGTAAACAAGACCCATTCCGCAGCCTGTTGCATATTTTCCACGAAAATGCTCGAGACATCAAACATGTCACAAACTGGGGGATGTTTATCAGGGTATTGGTCTGGCGGTCTACAACATGTGGCGTGCAACACGCCTATTACAATAAAGTGTCAGGAAAGGTAGGCAGTTAGTGATGATATATAAGTAATGGGACGAAACCACCCAGTCTTCCCCTCATAGTAGAGACGTGGTTTTCACCATCCTGCACGATCCCACTCCTCCATCACTCAACTATTCTCAGTTCCTATGAGATCAGGGTGCGTGCAACTATGACTGATATAAATATGTTTTTAACCTATTTCAACCAACACATTTTTGGTTATCAACACAAGTATCCAGAAAAAAATACCAAGAACTGATAGCTTACATTTCGCAAGCCAGTTTCATATTCTAATACAAGTCATAAAATAGATACACCTTCAAAGTTAACCATTCTGATCTCAACACCTTCTTCGCTTCCCTCCCAAAGATTAACCCTTCTCCTTCACTTTGTGATCGAAGCAAGATTGGAACGGTCATTTTTTGGTTTAGGCCAGGATTGTACATATTGATCTCTCGAATCTAAAGTACTCCCATGCAATGCATTTGTTTAAGGTTTTAATTTTTTTCTCATCAATACATCCAAATTTACCAAAACCAGCAGAATCAGGTTTTACCCCAAAATACTCCTATATTGAGACAAAAGTCGTATTACTATATAGTTGTCGATTATACATATTTGAGATTTCGAGCTGAGTTTAACATGCTTACATATTTCTCGGAATATGTGTTTGTAAGCTTTTGCTTCAACCAAGTTCATCTTATATTCTTGACGAAAGTCAAAAGATGTTCATGTGAAAATCACCGAGTAACATCTTACATGGTTTGTGTGATACAACTATTTGGTTTAGACTTGGAATGTTTCGTTATGATTATTTCAATAACTTAAAAATTGCTTTGATGCTAATAGTGTGTGAAAACGGCTATTGTCACCCTCTAAGAAAGTTTCAATGATTGAAATATGAGTTTAGAATACTTAACCATCAATGGATTATAAACATAGTGTGCTTTCTTGCATGTATGTGATCCATGACCGGAACTAAAGTATGCATACCCGTATGCGTACTTATAGTTGTGAAATTTCGTGTACCAAGTACACATACCGGTACGCATACCTGCATAAGGTATAGGTCTGAGAATTTCTGCTGGGTTTTGGAAGTGTACTAAGTATGCGTACCCATTTGCATACGGGCAAACCCAAACTCTGACCGTCTTTTTAAGTATGCCTACCTCTTTTCATACTTGAGTGAAGTTCAAAAATCGGTTGGCTCATGAACTAATACATTTATATATTAAGGAATGCATTCTTTGCAAACCGTGGATATAATGTTCATGAAGTGGTTCGAGTGAATCAAACCAATTTTGCTTCAATTTTGTTCTTGTATACTTCTATGAGAATATAGCAACTGAACAACTCTTTAACTAGTTTCATTAGAGTCATTTGAACTAGTTATGGTTAAGATGAATAAGGTTGATATGAGAGTGTTCATATAGCTAACCTCAGTTAACTACGGTTGAGCCAACATAGTGTAAACATTTAGGTACGGTTACTAAACCTAAATGAGGGTATGTTTCATTTGTGTATAACAAGCTAAGTTCGATCTAACGGTTGAAATATATTATCTTGGGTTTTCATCTAACGGTGAATATTGAATGCTTTGTTACCAAGGTAACTAAGATTGCAAAACCCGATTTGAAAACTATACAAAGGAGAACTCTAGGAACTGGGAAACCTAATCCCCATACCTACTGTGTGATACTAGTTGTATAAGCTAGAGTCAATTCTCCTTTAACCTTAGGTTTTTTACGAAACCCTGTATGTTAACGACTTAAAGACTTCATTGGGATTGTGAAGCTAGACCCAACTAGTTTCTCTGTAGTTGCGTGATTTGATCTTGCTGCTTCAATCGTGTTTGAGTACTATCTTCTTTAAGATTGGATCGAGATTTAATCTCCGATAGGCAAGATAAAAAGTAGTCACAAACATCTTCGTCTCATCGTTTGTGATTCCACAATATCTTGTTTCGCTACCATACGATTAAGATTATTGTGAGGTAATTGATATTTGTAGGACGTTCTTATGGAATATAAGTCCGGTATATCAATTAGTTCATGTTCACCTTGATTTATCAAAAGAAGAAACAAAACTCGTAGGTATTTCTATGGGAGACAGATTTATCTATTCCTATAGACTTTTCTGTGTGAGACAGATTTGTTTATCAAGTCTTCGACTTTGGGTCGTATCAACTCTTGGTTGTGGGTGAGATCAGCTAAGGGATACAAGTGCGTAGTAGCCTGCTGAGATCAGAGATGTAAGGAGTGCAACTGTATCTTGAATTAGCGTGAGATTGATTATGGTTCAACTACAGTCCAGTCTGAAGTTCATTGGTAGTAGGCTAGTGTTTGTAGCGGCTTAATACAGTGTGGTGTTCAAAACTGGACTAGGTCCTTGGGTTTTTCTGCATTTGCGGTTTTCCTCGTCAACAAAATTCTAGTGTCGGTGTTATTTCTTTTCCGCATTATATTTTGTTATATAATTGAAATATCACAGGTTGTGCGTTGAATCAATCAATTGGAAAATCCAACCTTTGGTTGTTGATTAAAATTGATTGATCCTTGAACATTGGTCTTTGGTGTCGTTCAAGTTATTTCTCTTATATTCAATCGGGCTCGCAAATTCCTATTTACTGATTACAGATTCAATTAAGAGATAGATATATAAAACTCTTTGATATACTTTTGTCTAGATTGAGTCTAACTGTCTAGTTGATTCTCTTGAAAGTATATTGGAGTTTGTCTATTCATATTTCCAAACGAAATATTAGGTGTGGTTGTTAGACCCACGCTTTTTCAGGAGATCACATCCGAATTTTCATCTTCATGAAACCATCTCTTAGACAAAAACAATATGATATTGATAAAAGTCTTCAAACCATCTTCTTCCTGAAGAACACTTGTGAAATTGATCACGTTTCACAAACACCGTAAAAATCTTCAACCAATATGAAAAGTATAGGGTACCAAATTCACCACCAAATTTTTCGAATGACAACCTGTATGGAAAAATTCTAATACAATTGCAAGTAGTTCTAAATTAAATATCCTTGAACAATATGTAGAGTTTTCTATTATCAATTCCACAATGTATATGCGTAGAAAACAAAGTCTGTGAACCTGATTGTGGAGAAGAGTTCTTGGAAGATCTCAAAAATCAATATAAAAGATCAATTTAGTCGTATCCAATTAAGAGTATCCAAATTTGTCCAAGTATGAAACTTGTTATCTATTTTTCAAGATACGAATTCAACAAGAACAAGTCTCGTAATTAATCACAATTAATAGGGACTTAAACTATCTAGATTGAATACATACTACTTGTATTATTCCTATATCATAAAGATAAAACAATATAATGTAGAAAGGGAAAAACATAAGACGCCAGAAGTTTCGTTAACAAGGGAAACTGGACCCGGGGACCTCGTCAATCTTTGAACACCAAACTATATTAAGTCTCTACAAATACTAGCCTATTATTATATTTCAGACTAGAATGCAGTTGAGACCAAATAACCCTCTAATCAATTCATCCACGGTCGTGCTCCTTACGGCTCTTGAACCTCGCAAGGCTATACTGAATCGATTCCCTTAGCCTCCTTTACAATCTAAGAGTTTATTCAACCTAAGTGAAGACTTTTGATACCAATCTTCCTATGACAAATAAGCCTATCTGATTTTTCTTTAGATCGTTTAGATCAAGGCTTGGAAATATGTTTGCAATATACAAAGATAGCAAACCTCATGTATTCGGAGCAGTACTCTCAGTTAGCTGGGAATCCTGGATTACTAACCACCTCTCAGGAAAAATCTAAACTGGTCAATGAAGAAGAGTTTTAGATATATATCTTGAGAAATCACAAAGTGTAAGATGAGAAGACTTTGAATTTATATCTATCTAGTTCTTGATCGGAGATTGACAAAAACATCGACAATCAACAAAAGAAAGATCAAGATACACGAAATATCAAGGTCAGATAGTCGGACATGGATTCACTAATCCCTAACTGAAGTTTTTAATTCATATAACCTAATTATTATTTTCAGAGGCAACCTAGGTTAATAGATGACGACTTTAGCAAGAAACTAGGATACAGAAGTATTATGGATTGGAATTCTTAGTTGTTTAAGTCTCTCTATTAATAGACTTTCAAGACTATAGGTATCTTTGAATTCAAGTTAAGATAACTTGAGATTCAAGCAAACACTTTCTCAGTTCAGATAAAATTCTTGTTAGGAGTTCATGTAAGCATATGAGAAGTTTGTCTTGAGATTACACAAACGAATATACGCTATGGTCTGGGGTTCTAGAACCATATAAAATGATAGTTCTTGGTAAATATACCTTATGAACTTATAAGCATAATCATGTTCATTAATACTCGAGACTTAAACCATGATTCACAAACACAAAAAGATTTAGTGATCAAATTTTTCTTAGAACTGCTTAAGAGAGTTGTATCAATGCCAAACATATTTGCGAAAATTATTTGTAAGCATATGCTTAATTTGTACTGGGTAGGTATATATATGGGTACACGTACCCCTAAACTAGTTCGTGAATTAAGTGTGCTATGGTATGCGTATTGGGTATGTGTACCCTTAGCAATTCACGAATTCAGGCCCTTGGGTTAGTGTACTGGGTATGCGTACCTCTCTCTCATTCATGAATTCAGAACATTAGAGTATGCGTACCTCCCTTATTCCGGAACTCAGATGTCTAGGGCACGCGTACTAGGTATGGGTACCTCCGTATGTCCTGAATCTCAGAACTTCTAAAAACTCTGTTTTAACAATTTGAAACATTTCTAATCGCCATAGATATGAAATATCATTGCTTGGGAAATTTTTAAATGATCAACTTGAAACAAAACAGATTTTGGACAATAAATTGTTCTTGACTAGGATTTATAAGGATCTATGAATATTCATTTCTTAAATCATATTTCGAGATATTCAACAAGACAAGCTTTACACGAAGTTTCTTCTTTGCAATATGAAATCTACTAAAATCATACGACATAGTCTTATAAAGATATAACTGTAAATATCGTGAGTGAATATGATGATTCAGTCTTCACATACCTCTTTTTCGATGAAGTTCTCCAAATGTATTCATTTTATCTTCAATCTTTAATTTTCGAGGTTATTCACTGATGTCTGATACTCAACTCCCATGTTCTAATCCTAATCCGAGACTTGACTTTAGTAGACTAGAAATCAAGATATAGTTTTGTGCATCTAACATCGAAAACAATCTTGAGATATCAAAACTTGCGAGTTCGACCGAGTAGTGCTCTAACACACCATCAAAAAATCCTTGCATAGACCCCACCATTGATCACCAAAAGAACCATCCAGAAGAATCATCTCTAGTTTCACCTAACTAGTAAGCTTACATATTGAGCTCTAACCCAGAAAGGAAACTTTAATATCATACACTTGCACTTATCATGATTACAATGTATCTGATATAAATCATCAAATATTTACACTGTGTATAATAGGCTTAATCATTTGAGTGATTCCCAAATCCATCACCAAGCTGATATACTTTTTATCAGCATCACACCCAACATACTCGCTCAAAATATATACACCATATGAATGCCCGTATTATAGTGGTACATGCTTTTGAGATCCCACACATTCTTGATATTACGTGCAAGCCATCAAGAATATTTAACATATATTTAAGAACATAAATATATAACATCTCATATATAACTTTGAAGCTTTGCTTGACCTGCTTCTACATGAGACCTCAAGACCTCATCCTTTCTACAATCTGTGTATCGTTATTGACACCATTCAAGAAGTAATGATGCAACAAAATCTAAATATTAGGGATCTTTGTGGAGTCTAAATACTCTTCCAAGGGTTAAATATCTTTATGGAAGTGCTCCTCAGATATTATACCTTCTAATGAGAGAGCAAACTAGTTATAAACTACACAGGTGAAGACTGCAAAATGTGCAAACATAATCTAGAAAGTACAAAGCATATTCTATAGGAATGTACTTTCCCTAGAGCAGTATGTAATTTAATACCTGGTGCAAGTGGAAGCTTTCAGAATATCAGCATATCTGTGTTACATTGGTTTAACAATGAAATGTGCACCTTAGATGAAGACTAGGTATAACGATGATGGCAAATACAACTTGAGAAATATGAAAAAGCAGATGTAGATGTGTGTTTAAAGATATCAAGTCAAATCTAATTGAAGTGACTCGTCATACAAAATTTAAACTTGGCAACAAGCAAAGACATGAATAGAAAAAAATAATCCTACAACTGCTAAATCATTAAGCAACAAGACTAATACAATCTGGAGACCACCATCTATCCCTTTCTATTCTATTTGTTGTGATGCATCGTATAGAAAAACATCAAGCCATCATTCATAAATTGCACTAATATTGCGTGATTTTACAGGGAGATACAAGCAAACCAAATGCACCAATGCAGACAGATACCTGAATGTTGAACAAGCTGAATGATTTGAATTGCTAGAAGCTATGGAGTGGATAGAGAAACTTGAAGTACAACATAGGTGTTTCGATCTAGATGCACAACTTGTAGCTGATGCAGTCAATAGTGTTGTTCAGAAAATGGCATGGTAGAATCAATCTATTATTTTAGATATCAAATCTAAGCTTAACAATTATCAATTATGGACTTGCCATTGTATTAAGAGAACTTGTGATAAGCTTGCTCATAAATTAGCAAGGCGTGTTAGAATTCTTAAAGTTTCTAAAGTAGGGTTTTCATATCCTCCAAGTTTTATTTCTATATCAATATCAGAAGATACAAACAATGTAATTTTTAGTGTCCTTTAACCGAAGTTTTATCTTAGCATAAAAAAACATATTTTACTCTTAGACATCAATTTAAATAAATATTGTAATTTAATTAAAAAAATCGGTTTTGTAAATCTTAATGTTATTTTTCTTAGCATAAAAATATATATATTTTATTCTTAGACATCAATTTAAATAAATATTGTAATTTAAATTAAAAATATTTGGCTTTTTTTTTTCCAAAGATGCCCGAGTTTCGGGATCGATGTGGGTGGTTGGTGCAAAGACGAAGACAAGAACCATGGTCCATGACTGAAAAGGAAACGTCCCTTTGTTGAAGCAAAGTAAAGTAGGTAGGTAAAGTAAGAGGAATGAGATGAGAGGATTGTGGTCAAGAAAGAGTTTATAGAGCTGTTATATTGGTAGTTAGACTAGAAGAGATCAGAAAACAAAGTCACCTAAATTCATACAACGGAAATCATCAATAAAAAAAATCCGAAGTGGACCTCTCTAAAAGGTCTATTTACGAGAAAAAAATTTGAACTCGCACTGCGAGTTCTAAAAGGAATTCGCAGCATCAAAATCCGTTGGATGTGGAGATGTGACATCATGACTTAACCACAGTTATATAATTAGATTTCTAAATATATTATGTATCTTTACTAACTATTTTCGTATTAACGGAGTTGAAATCATACTGATCGGAACAGAGATGAAATCATACCGATCAAAAGAAGAAAAAAAGAGATAAAATCATCTCACATGCATATGAATGATCGACAACTAATAGCAAAATTAACAATCAATCAAATATTAGCAAAAAAAAAAGCATGCTTAACAGTTAACACTTCAATCTTTTAGTACTAATCGTATCAACATCTTCTTTTTGTAAGCAGTACTGATGGGTCTGAAGAAGAGATGAAATAAAATGGCATATAGTTTGTTTTTAATTATCAGAAGACCTATACTGCTATGTTCATGTCGATCATCGAACAAAAGTGTGGCTCCTCAAATTACATAGATCAGTAATATTAGTATTTGATATTAAACTGATCAATTCTGATGAGATGATGGATTACTTCACCTTCCATCATAGTTGGTTCGTAGGTAAATATGCAGTAAAATCATTAACCATACATGTCAAGCTATTATTTTAGTTGGAGAAGAAGTTCATATATGTATAGACCTCATCGGAATGAATTTATGGATGGTAGAAAGGTATCAACGTCATGGTAGATTTTCCAATTTGATACCATCAAATTTGGTTCAACTGTTGGGCTACATATCAGTTCCGTTGATATTAGTAAAGATAATTGTGGTTAAATCTTTGGTTAGGTGATGTCATATCTCCATCTTCTGACGGTTGTGATGCTGCGAATTCTTCTTTGAGCTCGTACTGCGAGTTCAAAATCTTTTCCCTATTTACGTCCTTAAGCTTCCTAATCATGAACTATGCCGCCCACCCTAATTTCTCTTCCTATGAACACTTATCATGTGCAAAGTGAAAAATCAAAACAAGATGTTGGCTTGGTTGTTTGTTACTTTGGCTAGATATTTGTCTCTCTAATGTTTGAAATTGGATGACCTATATATACATGAGTAATTGTTCTTTTTCGATCGATTAAAGAGAATGAAATAGATTATAATGCACATAATCCGTGCGCGGGCGTATACAACTGATAAAGAGAGAAAAGCCCAAAAAAAACAGCAACAAAAAAATAAATACTAAAGTGAGGTTTAATACCATAATATAGACCACTGCCTAATGATAATTATTGGACTCGTCAAAAACAATTAAATCGTTGTGATTTTCTGTGAGATCATTAGACATTTTTTCACGATTATCCTTTAGAGGTGGAAAATCTAAGCCACATAAAGAGCCAAACTCCATCAGTTTATTTGCAGAGACTTTGTTAGGAGCTTTAGATTTAGGAATTTTTTGCTTTTTTAAATTTGAAAGAGTACCATTTGGAAACTTACCCGTACCTTTGGAGCGCGGTGTCTAGACTAATTAAAAACTCAGAAAATGACATCACACTTTGTTAGCCTTCCTAGTTTGAGGCCTAGGGGTTTTATTTGAGACCTATGGATTTCCTCTCTCAACTTTTACAAATGGCTATGGGGTGTCTAAATAGCCAAAAAGACCAATCTAGTCTCAAATTAATCCTATTACCAACTCATATAAATTCAAATTCATTACCATTTTCAGTAAAAAACCTAAAACTTAAAAACCTAAAAAAAAAAAAAATTATTCTCATCTAATCTTTCCAAATTCCATAAACCCTAATCATTTTTTTTTTTAAATCTTCACGTTCAACGATCACCAAGAAAAGGTAAATCTCCATCACCCGTTCTATTGTTATCATTTATTCACTGATTTACATGTTTAAAACCTCAATTTTGAAAATCAAAATCCCTGATTTACCCAGAATTAGTTTATGTAGATCTATCGTATCAACCGATTCAAGGGTTTGTTCTTCATCCATGAAGAGCATGCAGAGGAATCAGTTTATCAGATGAGTTGCATCGACCGATTCTGGGTAGAATCTAGAATATGTAAAGACATCACCAGAATCATTTATAAGTGCATTAGCATAGACCGATGCGGGGTACTATTTATTTTTTTAACTCTGTGCTCCAACAAATCGGTTTTTATGTGTGTCGTTAATGTACATAATATGGAAATTATTTGTTCATATTCCATTTCACAATCGGTTTTTATATATGTGTCATATAAACCAATTCTTAGTGTTTCATTTTCCTATGTATTCTTTTTGTTAGAATAGGATTACTTATGTTTTCCTGTGGACCGATTATTGAATTAGATTATTTTTTTAAGATATGGACTTCGGTCATTTAGCCTTTTATTCTCGAGATCTCCAACAAGAGGATGTTCACTGGACACCACAAGCCATGGTACCTAGAAGCTTGTAGAAGTTCGGCTATGTATGTGAGGCCCATTTGGAGCAGGCCCTGACACTGGCTGACAAGCTTGCATATGAAAATATGATCGAGCTCATCAAGCTTGCCAAGAAAAGGAGGGAGGAAATTGCAGCTCGGGAGGCACACGACAGATATTTGAATAGTCTGCTTGTAGAAATGGCTGAAGCAGAAGCTGCCAATGCAGTTGCTGCTGGTGGTGGTGATGATGATGCTCTATGATGTTGATGCTCTCTTTAGATATCATTAGTTTAAGTTTTTATTTTTCAAGAATTTTGGTGGTTTAAGTTTTTAACATTTTTTTGGATGATTATGATTTATTTTTTGGATGGTTATGGTTTGAATTTAAATACACTTACAGTTTTAATTATAACTACGTGTATGTGTATAATGGGTTTATGTCAAAACAAGATTATGTATGCTTCAAACTTTGTTTCGCAAATACAGGCAAACAATCGGGCTATATGACTGCACCTATAAACCTATTTTTGAGGCTTCATCAAGGAATCGGTTTATATGGGTGTCAATATAATCCGATTCTTCATGCCTCAAAAATTTCAGGTTTCTGTATTTTTTTTAGTCAGAATCGGATTACATGTGCAAATATATAAGCCGATTACTGTCAGTGAAAAGTTCAATTTTCTTTGTTGATTTTCAGGCACAATCAGTTTGTGTTGCCAATTATAAAGATCGATTCTCGTGGGAATAAACAAAATCGGTTTTTATGAACATTCGAGAAGACTGATTGTGTTAAATTATTTCACTTTTTTTTTCTTTCCAAAAAACTAGTCGTTGGGGGTATTTCTCTATATAAATAAACCTCATCCCCCAACCCATTTTCCCTCAAACTTGATCATTCTATTCGCTCCTACTCCATATACTCCACAACTAGACATTTCATACCTCCACATACAATCATGATATTGTTTGACTTCAACGAAGATTTGGCCATCATCAAAGCATGGTACGCCGAAAGTCGAGTTGTAGATAACTACCCCATAAGGGTAGAATCCAAAACCTTTTGGGCAAAGATATATAACAAATTTAGGCAAGATTATGGGAACCCGAAGAGAAGAATTCTTCAACAAATCCATGATTGGCACCAAGTCATCCAAGATGCGCTAGTTTATTTTATAGATAGCTAACAACGGATTTTGAACGCTAGCCACTTTAGCTTGTCCCTTCAACAATTTGTAAGTATTTTTATGGTTTATTCTGCACAATCTACTTTTATCAATTTGTAACTAACAAAGTAAGTTTGTGCCGTGTTTTTGTAGAACGAAGCCGTGAAAGCGCGCTACTTGGAGGAAAAGAGGGAAGCATTCACATTTGATGAAAGCTATGATCACTTCATGGTATCCAAATTTCCAGAGTACTCCCTGGACCTTATGGTGGGTGAATCGGACTCGGAATCCTCCGACGAAGATTGATAGTTTTAGGAGATTTTGTGGGTAAATCTCTATGTAAACCCTCACGAGACTATAACTCGTCCAACAGGGTCGCCTAGGGGTTCAAAGGCTTGATGCACGTGCTAAGTGCATCAGTGATTCCTACCAAAAGAAGTAGATTTGAAATGAATGAAAGTATGGATAATTTTTTCTTTCTTAAAAAAATAACGCAATCGGTTTATATATGACGCCAAAAAACCTGATTATGATAATCGGATTTTGTTTATACATATTTTATCTATTCTTGATGTCCTTCGTGAATACCAAAATACCTATCCAGAATCGGTTTACGAGTGCATGAACGTAAACCGATTCTGAGTAGTGTTGTTGAAAAGAAAAATCAATTTTTTTTCAGTTGGTTGATGTTTTGAAGATCGATTTACATTAATTGATCTTATATCTAACACGGTTAGTTAACACATGAAACAATTATAACAATAATTAATCAGGGATGAGATGGGTAGTAAAAGAATAGCTGGCTAAGGGATTTTGAAAAATTAATTTCTAATGATCCTTTTTGTTATTCAGTAACATGCCCCAGACTAGAAAGGTTGTTAGAAGTGTGGTTTTTGAAGGTTAGTGAGCAAATAGTTCGAGACATAACGAGATTATACAAAAGTTAAATAACTTTAGTGGTAAAATTGGGCTATAGGGATTCCTCAAGTCTCAAGTAGCTGAGCTTGGGCACTAGTACAGCGTCCTGGGTTGTTCTGGTCTAAAGAATTTTAAAGTCTCCACCAATTTGTGGATAAGCTAAAATTACAGATGAGAAAAGTGAGCTTAGTATATTTTTTCATTTTAGTGGATAACTTAATCTGCATTTTTTTAAGTAGTCAAAACAACGATTCATAACTAACTGTACTTCTCGACTGAAACTGGTTTCCATGAAAAACTGAAAGTGGACTTTCGAGTTTTAGGCTTAGCAGCCAAAAGCTGTCGGATGCTCATCATGCGGCCCATGCGGCCATGCCTACGAAACTTTTCCCAAATTAAAACACTAAAACAGTAGTATATCCTATTTTTGTTCCTGGCACTTTTAGGGGCGACCAATTTGTAATTAGGGGTGACACAAAAGACAAAATAGATTGAAAATACTTATATGCCCCTTCATAATCGGGAGGTTAATCCATAATCGGTAGTTTGGGGCAACTCTATATTCGGTAGTTATATGAACTATTTTGACTACCGATTATGGTAGATTTCGCCAAAGATTATACTGTATAATCGGAAGTCATGGTAACTTCATTTACTACCGATTATAGGCTCAACCAAATTCGAAAAATAGAGGATTTTGACAAAATTTGATTTTAGGGCAACTCTATATTCAGTAGTCATATGAACTATCTTGACTACCGATTATGGTAGATTTCGCCAAAGATTATACTGTATAATCGGAAGTCATGGTAACTTAATTTACTACCGATTATAGGCTCAACCAAATTCGAAAAATAGAGGATTTTGGGGCAACTCTATATTCGGTGGTTATATGTGTTGGATATTTTCAAGATTGTTTGCCGCTATCCGGGGGGGCGTAGCCCCTCCCGGCTGTGTTCGACCTGAAAGGTCAGGTCGTGGGGGTCTAGGGGCAACGCCCCCTAGTAGAGTGCGAGACAGCGTCTCGTGGAAATTTTTTCGGTTAATGAATTTGAAAACCTATTCGGTTTTCTAGAAATTTTCACAAAACATGTCTGTTCCCATAGGGTTTCTTCAAGAGACACCATTGGTTGGATATTTGCAAAGAGAGCCGAGATAATCGGAAGTCAGGTGACACTACATTTACTACCGATTATAGGCTCAACCAAAATTGAGAAAAAAAGAGGATTTTTGCAAAATTTGATTTTGGGGCAACTCTATATTCGGTAGTCATATGAACTATCTTGACTACCGAATATGGTAGGATATGTGCAAAGAGATCCATTGTATAATCGGAAGTCATGATAACTCTTCATATCTTACCGATTATAGGCTCAACCAAAATTCAGAAAATAGAGGATTTTTCCAAAATCTGAATTTGGGACTACTCTATATTCGGTAGTTATATAAACTATCTTGACTACCGATTATGGTTGGATATTTGCAAAGAGAGCCAGAATAATCGGAAGTCATGATAACTCTTCATATCTTACCGATTATAGGCTCAACCAAAATTAAAAAAAAAAAAGATTTTTGCAAAATCTGAATTTGGGACTACTCTATATTCGGTAGTTATATGAACTTTCTTGACTACCGATTATGGTAGGATATTTGCAAAGAGAATCATTGTATAATCGGAAGTCATACAAACTAAATTTACTCCCGATTGTTGATTACCTACCGATTGTATAGTTATCTACCGATTGTAAAGGGTAGTTTGGCCATTAAAAAAAACGCCTCCGAAATAACCTTCCGATTGTGAAATAACCTACCGATTATTTGCTATTTTTTCGTTTTGTGTCGCCCCTAATTACAAATTGGTCGCCCATAAAAGTGTCAGGTTTTTGTTTGGTAATGTATATTGTCAATTTGTCACTACTCGAGCAAGGACCAGGAGAAAGGCGAAAGTGGAGTTGTTGATAATTGTTAGTGGGTGAAGGAACCATGTTAGAATACGGGCATCTAACTCAAAAAAAATTGACAACAAGTGGAGTAGTTCCACACTTTATATGGACCGATATATGGTTGCCCTGCCTTCTTGGATCTTACTGGGTCTCATGTCTCATACAGGGCCTGGCTGTGATAACATATTAGAATACGAGCATCCAACTCACAACCAATTGGCAATGAGTGGAGAGGCCTTAAGGATTATAAACCGCAGGATCTTAGATTACCCACATAATATGGGATTAATAATCTCAACACACCCCCTCACATGTAGCCTCGTTGGGTCTAACATGTGGACAATTAAATCGGGTGACGCGGAGTAAAGGCGCAGTCAAATGACTCATCGCAAATAGCCTGCTCTGATACCATGTTAGAATAGAGCATCCAACTCAAAACCAATTGGCAATTAGTGGAGAGGCCCAAAGGATTATAAACCGCAGGATCTTAGATTGCCCACACAATGTGGGACTAATAATTTCAACACTCCCCCTCACGTGTAGTCTCGTTGGGTCTAACACGTGGACAATTAAATCGGGTGACGCGGTGTAAAGGCGCGGTCAAAGGACTCGTCGAAAATAGCCTGCTCTGATACCATGTTAGAATACGGGTATCCAACTCAAAACCAATTGGCAACAAGTGGAGTAGATCCACACTTTATATGGACCGATGTATGGTTGCCCTGCCTTCTTGGGTCTTACTGGGTCTCACGTCTCATACAGGGCCTGGCTGTGATAACATATTAGAATACGAGCATCCAACTCACAACCAATTGGCAATGAGTGGAGAGGCCTTAAGGATTATAAACCGCAAGATCTTAGATTACCCACATAATATGGGATTAATAATCTCAGCAAACCACCGTAACTATAAACCTAATGGTACTTCGATTACCCATTGATATTCTCCAAGATCTTACTTAGATCCCTCTAGCTAGTCCATATGTCCATATCTCAGCTTTGTATTAACTGCCATGAGTCTATAGGAAGCAATCAGAGTTCTCACTAAAGACAACCACAACATTGTTAATAGCATGAAGAAGAACACTATTACTACGGACTAGAGATGTAAACCCATTTTGCTTGAATCTTTTGAAACATAAAAAATTTCTTGCTAGTTCTTCTCTTGTCTATATTCGGAGGTCTTGTAATAATATAAGGGATATTTTGACTTTTGGTTACAGAAAAATGACCAAAATTGCGTTTAGGTCACTAATTTTTTTTAATTAGAATTTGGATCACAGGAACATCACTGACCGTTACTAAAATAAAATTTAATTTAATTTATTTATATGCAATTAATCTAAACTGTCAGATGAGATGGGTGGTGGTGGAGGTGGTTTTATTTTTTTCTCCTCTCTGAGGATTTTTATTGAACAACGGAGCTTCAGTTACCAAGTTTTGGTGGATGTGTTTTTCCAAAACCATTATTACAATATATTGTTGATGATTTTGATGTAATTAGCATCTGATCAAGTTCTACTATTGAATTATTTTCTTGAAGGAGAAAATAAAACATTGGTACGAATTTTTAAAAAAAAAAACCTCAAGTCTTAATTTTGATTTCAAACTTTGTGAATTAAGAATCAGAACACTTTTACGACAGACTAGAGATGTAAAAGCCATTTTACTTGGAGCTTTGAAGTTTAAAATTTTTCTTGCTAGTTATTCTTTTTCCCATATTCGGAGGTCTTGTAATAATATAGCCAAATGATTTATCTAAATATCTGGTTTACTGAAATGTATGTAGACTCTAGGAACTGGGAAAATCAAAGAAAATCTATATGGTTAGATAAGTTACGAGACTCGATTAATGTAACCTTTTCTTCTTAGTTTTATAAACTTTCATTTTTATAATTTTTTTTATCTTAACTTATCAGGTTATATATCTATGTTCGACATAATGGGGTACTCTTTTTTTTTACTGATAATCAAACCATCAGTATTTCATTCAATTTAAGAAATGTTTAGATGATTATTTTCAAGGAAACAGGTACATCGTAACGTAAAAAAAAAACTAACGAAAGATGTAAAACGCAGATAAATCGTTAAGAAAAAGAGCTACGTTGAGATTGGAGAATGAATGTTATTGAAAATCATAGTTTGATCATTTTGATTGATTTTCTTCTTGGAAAAGAGATACCCTTATAAAAGATGAGTGACTTGCCCAATAACTCATGTGTAATGAGAAGCCCGAAAATCCTAGATCTATTAGTATGTTGAAGAAAAACTTGATCTTGCCGCCATCAAAATTGTTGATATACTTGTACCAAAGATACCAATTCACCAACAAATCTATAAAAGAAACAGTATAAAAGTGCCGAAAAAAATCGTCCTAATAGCGAAGACAATATTCGCCCTGATAGCAATTTTTTTAATTAAAAATAACAAAAAAACTCTTAAATTATTAAAATCAAGTAATCTTTGCTCAGATCCATACCATACGATCCGAGAAAAGAAAGAAAAAGGCGATGGGTTTCTCGTGGGGGTGTGATAGAATCAAATTCTGTCATGGGAACACAACACTGTGACAGTGAAGCGTGAACTTCTGTCATGGGATTGGAGACACTGGTAACTGAGAATTATGATCTTAATAGGATTATATTTTAGTCTTTTGATTTAATTAGGATTCCTTGAAAGGTTTTTCTCATCAGAGTTTTTTAATTCATTAAGGGGTCTAATAGCTTTAGGATTAAGTTTAAAAGTTTTGTTAGGTTTGCTTTCTTGGTCTATATATAAGAACTTTTCAGGTCCAACTCTCAATATACATAAATCTTAAATTTATTTGTTATTCTTTCATCATCGCTTGTGTGCTTTATCGCTTCTGCTGGCCGTGATAAGAATTCAGTTCTTATCATTGGTATTAGAGCGGTTTCTCTCCTTATATGACCAAAACTCGAGAACAAAATGGAAAAATCATAGAGCAGTTGACAATGTGTTATTTCCATGGCTACATCAAGAAATCGTTTGGCTGAACAGTTGGAGAAGTTATTGGAAAAAGACTTGGCATTAAATATGGAGCACGTAACACGCCTAAAAATGACGGAAAGGTAATTTTTCAGCGATTTGAAGGTATGGATCCAGAAGGCTAGTTATATCACGCTAAATTGTACTTTCAATTTTATGAAATATCTCCTGCAAAGAAGGTGCAATTGTCGGGTCTTAACCTTGATAGGAAGGCATTACAATGGTATAAGTGGATGCAAAATATATCACCTAACCCTAACCGTAAAGGCTTCTCTGCATTTAAAAAAAAAAGATTCGGACACACAAAATATGACAACCTAGCTGTGACCCTAGCCAAGATCATTCATACTAATTTTAGTTTCATTATAGATTATGAAGAGTACTTCGAACGACTATCTAACCAGGTAAGTGATCTGCCAGAAAACTTCTTAGTAAGTTGTTATGTTAGTGGGTTGAAACCTCAAGTTCGATTGGAAGTGCAATCAATAAATCCAGAATCCTTAGTCAGACTATAAAGTTGGCTCGGTTACAAGATAAAAAGGTTAACTTGTGGAGAGCAAGTCTTATGGTGGAATCCAACCTATTCCAAGCGTGGAAAATCCATGGAATGTCAAGTCTAATGGCTTCCAAGTTGGGGTCTTCCACAGAAAATCCAAGCAGGGTTCCATGATTTGGTGGAATGGTCCGTGGAATCCATGGAAATGCTAATAAGAATAGCGTAAAACGCTATTAAGAATAGCGCGCTAAAAGACAAAAAACGCTAATAAGAATAGAGCTTAGCTCCATTAAGAATAGCGTTTCTACTACACCATCATTACATTTGCGCTTCCATCCACAGTTCCAAGTGCTGAGGTGGCGTGGAAGATGGAAGATGAATGGATTCCACCATAAGACTTGCTCTAAAAACGGATAACTTTCCTATTCTAAAAGAATTCCACTACTCTGTCTATATACAAGGGACCGTCTATATACAAGTGACGGAGAGAGTAATGAATAACACTCTCCTCAGCAGCTGGAAATCTATTAAAAATGGAGCTTGCTTTTTTCTTTTTTTCCTTTCTTTTTTCAATAGAAACTTTCTTCCTTAAGCTTTCGTAGCAAACAATTTTTTAGCAGCATTACCACCAAAGGATAAACGAAACAAATATATAAACCAAGTTCAGTGGCATTACCACCAAAGGATAAACGAAACAAACACATAAACCAAGCCAAGGTTCCTCCTTGCGTACATTCATTTTCTTTTTAATAAACAACATGCACACATTCCTCCAAGTCGAAGAGGATATTTTTTCCACTTGAAAACATGAACCCACCAAAAGTGTACCCTATCTTTTCTCCCGACTAGCGGAAAGAAAATTACCTTTTAACATCATTTTGTCTTTGGTTTCTTCATACATCTTTCTCAAAAATTCGTTACGGCACTTAATTTCATTGAATCATTTACAGGACAACATCCTTGTTCACCAGCAGCCACAACCACCGGGTAAACCTAAAAAACTCTGTATAATTGATTGATTTTTGCATTTTAGCACTTTAACAGTTTATAAGTCAAAAATCAAATCAAACTCGTCAAAGGTCCTCATCAACTTTGTGGGTTACACCAAGAAATGGTCAGTGCTACAATCCAATAAGTCGAGAAAAAGCTTGTGCTAGCTGGTACAATCTCTCTATCATGGGCTATTTTCGGAAACAGATACTATTGGCCCATAATTGTGAGCTCTGTCTTCCACTGTAGAGTGTTGGCCCCCCCTGCCGATGATGGAGGCTTAATTTGGCTATGTGGGAAAGTTATAACACTCCAGTGGGATTCTTAAAGAGAGTCTCACAGATTTCATACAAGTGGAAATGATTATGGAAGGATAAAATAAAACTACGTGCGACGAATAACAAGTTGCAAATCATTAATTAGTCGAGAGAGATTGGGTTTTGAGACCATTAATTATGTAATGAAAATGTGGGCTTGAAGCAATGAGATTCCATGAATCTTACTGTGTGGTTGAGGAATGAAATATTGAAATGATTGATGAGCATTTTGCGCGCTTTTTCTCTTTTGTTTTATGTCTTGTGAGTTATTTCGTACCAGCCAGTAAAATTGACTTCTTTTTGAACGTAGGTTGTTCAACTGTTGATCCTTTTCTTTGTTTTGTCGGCAAAAAATATTAAGCATGGAAAAATGGATCCATGTAAAAGGAAAAAAAGAAACCCATTTATGTTTTCTGCTTATGTACTTAACCCGAGTTTGGGGTAGATTCTCAAAATTGTTGAGTCTTCCTTCGTAGTGTTTTCAATTGTCCAAGGAGTGTCCATGCTTACCTTGTTGATTTCCGCCAGAGCTTTGCAATTTGTTATTATGGATACGCTTGATAACATGTTTTCACTTAACAAACCAGATGTCATTAGAAAAGCTATAGTTTCTGTATGAAAGGCCGAAGAAGCCCACTATGACCCCGATGAAATATGCATAAACGTCTCTTGATCCACTGAGTAAAGGATGAATGCATAGCCCATAAATGAATCTTTTTTCTTAAAAGAAGCATCAATAAAGATTATCCGATCTGTGTTTAGGGATGACCAATTATGTTTGATCATTTTTCCTCTATAAGGGGTAGAAGCCTTATGGATAACTTTAGAGGGAGTAGTTTGCAAGTATTTTTTTAATCCGGTCTATCAAATTTGTCGGATCTGAAATGGATTTGTCAAAAACTATCGAACATCTATGTTTCCAAATAAACTAAAGAATCGTTGTGATTTTTTCCGAAAACTGCGCAAAATCAGGATCCGTGATCCAACTTCTTACCCATGTACTTATTGAGTATATGGAAATTCTTGAATTAATTGCTTTTAAGGAAAAACCGAACCAGATAGCTCTCGCAAAAGGGAAAAATTTGAAAAGGTGATATTCAGTTTCCTGCGCTTGGAGTTGCACACTGGACATTCCGAAGAGATAGTTGAGATATGAAACCCAAGTCTGGATAAGGTTGGGGGAGCTTTCTGAAATAATCTAATTCTTGGGATAACTTGAATTTTCCATATCTTCTGCCAAGGTAAACCAATTGAGTTATCGTTTCCTTGTTCTTTGATTTATAAGAAAATTGTTGATATTCTTAGCTGAGAAGATTCTAAATGGGTACTAGTGCTTCCATATAATTTCATACTGATCTTTACTTTATAGTGATATATATTGCTTGAATATTTTTTTTCACATCTGGAGAGAAGTAGCCGTCTAGTTTCTCTTGATCCCATTTATCTTCAGCGGTTATCAGCTCTTGAATTATTTGTGGTATCTTTTTTTGTATATTCGTGAGTTTGGTGAATATTTCTATATTAGGAATCTATATGTCCTTCCATATTTTTGTAGAAGCTCCGTTTTTGACGTGCCAAACAAAATTATTCTAAATAAGGTTTAAACCTTTCTGGATACTAGATAGATGATCTAAAAAAATCTTGGATAGATGATCTACAAAATTATAGAGGATGGGAATCGGGAAAGTATTTAGATTTTAGGAGTTGAAAGAATAGTTGATCGTGATCTGATATTAGTCCACCGACAAGCTTTATGAGGAAATCTATATTGAATTGGTGTGTGTTATTAATTCCCAGGCCTCCTTAAGATATAGGCTTGGAATTACTAACCCAAGATTTTACGTGTCCTCTTTTACCTTTGGACTTATCTTTATTCTACCATAAGTCTCTTTGGATGCTATCAATTTGATCTAGAGTTTCTTTAGGGAGATCAAGAACTTGCATTTGGTAAGTCGGGAAGGCTTGGAGAATATATTTTATTAGCATTGTTCAACCTGCTTGTGAAGAATTTTGATTTCCAACTTTAAAGGGTAGCATAACATTTTTGGAGGAGGGGTTCAAAATTTTGAATCCTATTTTTGTCGAAAAAGAGAGGAGTTCCCAAATATCTATCGTTTTTTGTCATCAAATGACTTTTATAATTTTTGCTATGATTTTTATTGGAAATCTATATAGGTCTGCACCATCTTTCCACGATTTATAAAGGGAATACCATACTCTTGAAGGGGTACCAATCCAGAAATCTAGGGGTCAGTATTTTGTTTTTTTTATATGGAATGGTATATCCCCTTTTATAAATCATGTATTTTTCAATATGTCAAACGTCTACATTTACCTTTATTTAACAGTTAATAACTGCTTATTATATTAAATGACAAAATTACTTGTGTATATAAAATCAAACATTATAGTAAAAATAAAAAATCTTTGAAAATTACATGACATCAAGAAGTGATACTTTATGTAATCAACATAGGCTTATAATTTTTTTTTTGAATATGTCAATTGTCTACTTTTATGTAGCGCCCCCTAAGCTAGCAGCTGACTAATCCAAGAGATTAACTAAATAAGAGGCACTAAAATTCTAAAACAAGCACCTAAGCATTCAATTAAGAAATCTGCTACAAAACTTAACCCAAAACTAACCCCTCTCAGAAATATATATACAAAATCTTCTCTCAAATGATACATATAATAGTCATTTGGTTTACAAATAGAATATATAACATTATAAACATAACAGAAGTTAATCAACTAGCGAAGTCAACCCGTGAAGCTTTATTTTGACAAAACTCTAATCATGTCACGAAACTGAAGTGGGAATAATTAACATTTAACCTTCTAAGTAATCATATGCAAGATTTGGAAAACAATACATGTTTTTCCGAAAACATTAAACAGTGACTAAGTCACTGAAATAATCATACATGTATATGGACAATCTCCTTCTTCAAACAATGTATAATATGGTTGTAAATCCCTACCCGACAATTCACACCTATTAGATATGGATGCCACCAAGACCATGGTGACCAATACTCTAAACAATAAAAGCTGAATTAAAGTAGGTATAAATGTGAAGGAGCGTATCCTATATACCACAAGTGGAAATTCTCATTTCCCGTAACAATTCATATTGATAACACATTACAAGTCCTTTCCACATCGTGGAAAGATTCACAGAATCAACATGATTAACATAATGCATTTTAAACAAAACATGGAATGCAAGAACAGACAACGCATGAGTTTGTTAAGCATAAACTTTTATAAAAGCAACAATAAGGAATACAAAGAGTTAAATGCATTCCCACACCTTTTGATGACAAGCCACGCCTACCTCGCGATCCACGATCCACTGGTTCGTCCTTTGAATCGATCGTTGTTAATACAGACTAATTGTTAATCACACAAACACTCTAAAGATTATCCAAAAGGCTCATAACATAATCTCATACGAGTCTCCAGTTATAGGCTAAGTCAAATAACTAACGGTTCTAAGTCTATAACCTGGTAATAAGTAATTTTGGGATAAAACAATATCTACTAATCCAAATAGGATCAAATTGGGTATCATCGGAAGGCTCTCAAAAAACCCTACAACTTTTCAGAAGGAACCGAAATCTAATTCGGACCATAAAGGGTCCAAAACATCAAAATAAGGTTTCTGCACTAAGCCCAAGCCCAATGGGCCTGACCCGTGACAACCCGCTTACCCGGCCCATTAACCCATAACATGACCATCGGGTCAACCCACAACCCGATCCATAAACCCGGTCCACTACCCACTAGGTCTAACTTGTCTGAGTCATATATGTGACTCATCTTACTCACTGACTCACCGAGTCAACTCAGTCAATTTCACAAACAGTTGATAGGCATTTCTAAGTATATTCAAATTCCAAACAACTTGAACACAGCACAAGTACTCAACTTTAGGGATTCATAATTTAATCATACACGATCCAAATGAGACACCTAATAGCTATTTATAAACACAGGTATATCCTCTACAACTTTGTAGTTATGACTTGAAACCAATTATGATCCGAACATACCTAGAAAAGTCCACTAACATGCTCACTCACAGCTGTGTCCAGATTTTCAGTTGCAATGGGTGATCTTTCAAAGTTCGTATTTAATTCACCGTTGATCCAAATTGAGCAGACTCGGGCTCTATAGAAATATGAGTGTCTCATCTACAATTTCCATATAAAAACAAAGACTAAATCACAATTTAAGGTACCTAATAGAATCTCTATATACATAGCAGAGAAACATCAACTCTCATAAAATCATGAATTTCATATAATAAGAACATGATTAATTCTCATCCTTTTCAATAATAAGCCCATACCCAGTTCATCAAAGACATACTAGAATCATTTAAAAGGGTTACCTTGCTTTGTTTAGCATCATTCACCATCTCCATACATCATCAAAATCAAAATCAAACTCATAATATCTTTATCATCAACTTCATCCATGGTTATCAATACCAACAATACAATTTAGCTATCATCACCAACTCATCATGAAACTCTCTATATCTCTGCAACTAATTCACTCACTCTACATATCTACCTTCATATTCAAACTCTCATGTCTCTATTAAGAAAGTTCCCAAACACTAACAACTTCTTCTCTCTTTCCGTTACCAACACCTTTTTATATCTTATTTTCCCATGTCTTTTCCTCCAGCTATCACTAATACAATTTCACCACCACCCAACAGTTCACCTGACTCATTCTTGCAGGACTTACACTTCAACACCTCCTACTTACGGCAACAGCACCAGCTCCACAAGAAAAGAGAAGATAACTTCTCTTAACTAATTATTTTGAATATATGATTCAATTACACCCCTTTTACACCAATTACTATCACCAACCTCAAAGTCATATAAGGGATAACTCTTTTCTAAAGGTAGGTCCAATAAATGAAGAGGTACGGTGAAGGATTGAAGGTCGGCGGTCAATGGTGAACGGTCAACTCCAATTGACTTTTGTCAAACTTCGACAACTAAAATTCCGAGTGCGATATCTTTCTCGTTCGGTGTCCGATTTACGCGTTTCTGCAGTCCAACTCGCACAACTTTTCGAGATCTATCTAATGATACTAGTTTCGTATCTAAATCGTTGTTAGATTAATTTCTATTAATTAACGTTCATTTTAAACCAATCGAGTCATTATCGTCTAATTCGTCACTTGACTAGTCTAATAGCGTTGACGAGCTTGAGGGTCCTTACATTCTCCCCACCTTATTCATTTTCGTCCTCGAAAATTGAACTGCCTTCTAGTCTTGAAAACTCCCCACCTTAAAGAATAAATCCACCTCTTATCCAAGCGTAAAACAAAACGATAACAAAAGCATAAACATATATGGCTTTCTACAACTAAAATCTAAAATTTGTAGCTCTAGGTTCAACTACACTAATTTAGATTCTATCAAATAGGGAAGTCTAAGTTTCTTACATGAAAATTTTCTACACTAATTTCTAAGTCAATAACTTACTGGTTCTAAGTACTTTTAGAAGATGTTCAACAATAAAGTTTCTCATTAAAATTTGGGATCTATCGGTCCACTAATAGAAGTAAGTCTCCCTTCTATGCCTAGTGATACAAGAATGCAGTTGCCATGTCTAGGTTCGCGACGCCTGACAATGCCTACTACCTAACAAGTATCACCCGAACACATCAGAATTACCAACCTCACTATTCCCCAGTGCTGGATTAACTATGTGCTTACTTGTTAAGATTAACTAAGTGTTAATTTTATCTTCTCAGGATTAATTAGCCTTTAATTTTCTATCTTAACCGATGTAATTCTGATAAATTTACTTTGTAAAATATTTAAATAGTTCACATCTTTGTAAGCAATTTAGTGATATGAAATTTTGTGTATTTATTTATTTATTTTACCAATATAAGTAATCTCAGTTCGATTTTTCTTCAATTCAGAATATCTGATGTTCTTGACTTCGCTGTAATACCATTTTTTTTTATGTATGTGCTACTTAATGTTATAACCATTGTGCAAATGTTACTTTTAATATACCTATTTGTTTATTTCATTATGTGACTTGATATAAATAAATAACCGCTAACAATTCTTCATTGTTGTTTGCTATTAATATTTTATTATTGTTATTACATTTATTTCTTATTTCCTAAACAGATAAAAGTTAATCATAATGCCAAGTTTAATTTTATTATTCATACTAGATTTGATTTCATTTAACTTTATTTCCTTAAATTTATTTTATTTCCAAGTAATCCTTAAGTCGCACTATTAATAAAAATTACATTTTGCTGTTACTATCCAATAATTATTATCCAAATGACATTTACAATAACTCTAAATTTTATATAATAATTAGCATTATATAATATTATTATTTGCTTATCTTATCAAAAATTATTGTCTTAGTTATATTATCAATTTCATTATTGTTTTTACTCGCGTAATGAAAACACGACCAGCATAACTACTTAGTACTGATACTTAGTTTAATTTTATTAAGCCTGAATCTTGTAAATATAATTCTACTTTCACGAAAGATGGTTAGAACAGATTTTATTTATTCAGATTGAATTTGTATATTATATCTTGTTAATTATTGGTGTTGGTAATTTAATTTGATTTAAATTTGAGTCTGCATAACATTTTTAATATGTCTTAATAGTCTTTAGATTTTGGGTATTAATAATAAGTATTTTATTCATAGGCAAATTATTTTCCTTTAAGTCTAATTTTGTACTACGCATTCAAGTACCATAAATATCGCTTCATTTGTATAATTTAGTAATTTAGTTAATCATTTATTAGACTAAAGATAATCTAGGTGTAAGATTGTTAACAAATTTAGTGTTTACTCTGTGCTTATATGAATTCACGTTCTTTTATTCCTACTTAATAAGTCTTACTTATCTATCTGGTTTAAACGCAAAACACATAATTCTAATTTGTTATTAGTTAACTTTGCAAACTTAATTGTAGATAAGCACTAATAATTTTCCATTGCTATTTAATCATAATCATTATTTGATCATTATATATTTGTAAATTAAATGAGATTTTTAATTTAAGTTATGCTCAATATAATATTAATTTAAATTCTGATGGTTTAAGTTCGTCATACTAATTTTTTTACTTTAAAAGATTATTAAATTTATTTATGAAGAAGGATCCTATCAATATATGAATTTCTTTACTTTTCTTTTCTTTATTCTAGTATTACACTAAGCATCTGAATACTATTATTTATTTATTTTTAAAGGAAACATATATTAATTTGTATTAATCCTTAAAAGAGTTGAGACGTTGCATAATTCTATTATTATTACATCATGACTATTTGTTACATTTTTAAGATTTATTTGATCAATTGTTAAAAAATAATAATTCTGGTACAAGGTTACTAACAAATTGAGTCTTTGTATTTTATACATTATATCTTCACTTCCTAATTAAAGTCCAATGCCTAACAAGTATTATATTAATTATTTAGTTTAGACGCAAAATATATATCTCTAATTTGTAATTAGTTTAATTTACAAAGCTTAATCGTAAATAAGAGTTATTAAATTTTTTCCATAACTATTTAATCATGATTATTATTTTTATCATTATAAATCTTTAATGAGATTTTAGTTAAGTTAAAGTTCAATATCATACTAATTGAAAAGTGCTAACATTGCTTTATTAAAATTATTATTACTATTATTATCATCTATAATTATTATTATATTTTATTATTAACGTTGATGATCGAACTATTATTTTATCTACTCTTACAAATATTATTGAGTCTCAAAAATATTATTAACGTTTATGTAATTATAATTTGTTGATTTTATGCATAAGTCGGGATGTTCAATAAATTTCTGTGTGGTTTTTCAAGATTTATCAATAATACTTATCTTACTATTTTTAATATTAAATTATTTACGTGTTCATACTTTTTGGATTAATTATTCTCTAATCTTTATTAGTAAAGTTAGTTATTGGTGTACCCTACAATTTTTACTTCAATACCTAAACAAACAACCAAACAAACAAATTAATCAATCAAATTTTTTTTTAATTATTAATAGCTTTTAGTGATTAAGATTTATCTCACAAACCCAACCCAGTTCTAAACTAATCTAGTTCACTAACTGGCACTGGCTATTCCTATTGTCTACCATATAAGATCTAATAGTGAGCTCTGATACCAAGTTGTAGCGCCCCCTAAGCTAGCAGCTGACTAATCCAAGAGATTAACTAAATAAGAGGCACTAAAATTCTAAAACAAGCACCTAAGCATTCAATTAAGAAATCTGCTACAAAACTTAACCCAAAACTAACCCCTCTCGAAATATATATACAAAATCTTCTCTCAAATGATACATATAATAGTCATTTGGTTTACAAATAGAATATATAACATTATAAACATAACAGAAGTTAATCAACTAGCGAAGTCAACCCGTGAAGCTTTCGCTGCGCAACTCTAATCTGTCACAGAAACTGAAGTGGGAATAATTAATATTTAACCTTCTAAGTAATCATATGCAAGATTTGGAAAACAATACATGTTTTTCCGAAAACATTAAACAGTGACTAAGTCACTGAAATAATCATACATGTATATGGACAATCTCCTTCTTCAAACAATGTATAATATGGTTGTAAATCCCTACCCGACAATTCACACCTATTTAGATATGGATGCCACCAAGACCATGGTGACCAATACTCTAAACAATAAAAGCTGAATTAAAGTAGGTATAAATGTGAAGGAGCGTATCCTATATACCACAAGTGGAAATTCTCATTTCCCGTAACAATTCATATTGATAACACATTACAAGTCCTTTCCACATCGTGGAAAGATTCACAGAATCAACAGGATTAACATAATGCATTTTAAACAAAACATGGAATGCAAGAACAGACAACGCATGAGTTTGTTAAGCATAAACTTTTATAAAAGCAACAATAATGAATACAAAGAGTTAAATGCATTCCCACACCTTTTGATGACAAGCCACGCCTACCTCGCGATCCACGATCCACTGGTTCGTCCTTTGAATCGATCGTTGTTAATACAGACTAACTGTTAATCACACAAACACTCTAAAGATTATCCAAAAGGCTCATAACATAATCTCATACGAGTCTCCAGTTATAGGCTAAGTCAAATAACTAACGGTTCTAAGTCTATAACCTGGTAATAAGTAATTTTGGGATAAAACAATATCTACTAATCCAAATAGGATCAAATTGGGTATCATCGGAAGGCTCTCAAAAAACCCTACAACTTTTCATAAGGAACCGAAATCTAATTCGGACCATAAAGGGTCCAAAACATCAAAATAAGGTTTCTGCCCTAAGCCCAAGCCCAATGGGCCTGACCCGTGACAACCCGCTTACCCGGCCCATTAACCCATAACATGACCATCGGGTCAACCCACAACCCGATCCATAAACCCGGTCCACTACCCACTAGGTCTGACTTGTCTGAGTCATATATGTGACTCATCTTACTCACTGACTCACCGAGTCAACTCAGTCAATTTCACAAACAGTTGATAGGCATTTCTAAGTATATTCAAATTCCAAACAACTTGTACACAGCACAAGTACTCAACTTTAGGGATTCATAATTTAATCATACACGATCCAAATGAGACACCTAACAGCTCTTTATAAACACAGGTATATGCTCTACAACTTTGTAGTTGTGACTTGAAACCAATTATGATCCGAACATACCTAGAAAAGTCCACTAACATGCTCACTCACAGCTGTGTCCAGATTTTCAGTTGCAATGGGTGATCTTTCAAAGTTCGTATTTAATTCACCGTTGATCCAAATTGAGCAGACTCGGTCTCTATAGAAAGATGAGTGTCTCATCTACAATTTCCATATAAAAACAAAGACTAAATCACAATTTAAGGTACCTAATAAAATCTCTATATACATAGCAGAGAAACATCAACTCTCATAAAATCATGAATTTCATATAATAAGAACATGATTAATTCTTATCCTTTTCAATAATAAGCCCATACCCAGTTCATCAAAGACATACTAGAATCATTTAAAAGGGTTACCTTGCTTTGTTTAGCATCATTCACCATCTCCATACATCATCAAAATCAAAATCAAACTCATAATATCTTTATCATCAACTTCATCCATGGTTATCAATACCAACAATACAATTTAGCTATCATCACCAACTCATCATGAAACTCTCTATATCTCTGCAACTAATTCACTCACTCTACATATCTACCTTCATATTCAAACTCTCATGTCTCTATTAAGAAAGTTCCCAAACACTAACAACTTCTTCTCTCTTTCCGTTACCAACACCTTTTTATTTCTTATTTTCCCATGTCTTTTCCTCCAGCTATCACTAATACAATTTCACTACCACCCAACAGTTCACCTGACTCATTCTTGCAGGACTTACACTTCAACACCTCCTACTTACGGCAACAGCACCAGCTCCACAAGAAAAGAGAAGATAACTTCTCTTAACTAATTATTTTGAATATATGATTCAATTACACCCCTTTTACACCAATTACTATCACCAACCTCAAAGTCATTTTAGGGCTAACTCTTTTCTAAAGGTAGGTCCAATAAATAAAGAGGTACGGTAAAGGATTGAAGGTCGGCGGTCAATGGTGAACGGTCAACTCCAATTGACTTTTGTCAAACTTCGACAACTAAAATTCCGAGTGCGATATCTTTCTCGTTCGGTGTCCGATTTACGCGTTTTTGCAGTCCAACTCGCACAACTTTTCGAGATCTATCTAATGATACTAGTTTCGTATCTAAATCGTTATTAGATTAATTTCTATTAATTAACGTTCGTTTTAAACCAATCGAGTCATTATCGTCTAATTCGTCACTTGACTAGTCTAATAGCGTTGACGAGCTTGAGGGTCCTTACATTTTACCTTTCAATTACATGATAATCTTAGTTAATGGGACAATTTCCTCTTCTTCTTCTTCTATTTTCCTTAGGATTTCCTTATTCTTGTTATTCCACCACAAATCATCAAGAGTTCCATTAACAGAAACCACCTCAAGTTAATAAAATCGAACTTAGTTTTGTGTAATACTTATGAGTTCACAACATGAAGTATGTGTTCTAAAACTTCCAAAACCTTACTTAAAGAATAATTGCATCTCAAACCGGATTTCTGAAGACGAATACAAAAAGGGTGGAGATGATTGCATGACTCGCCTGATAGGACTTTTCTAAAGGGTTCTGCCCCTCTTAAAACCGTTGATTTATATACAATAAGTTGAAGCTCATATGGCCTAAAATTATATGATGAAGCTTATCACCTCTGGGTAAAGATTTCCTATAATTCAAGTTAACATAAGATGTTGATGTCATCCGCATTCACTTCAACTAAGGCAGTGTAATTAATACCTAGGAATCATTCATCTAAGGATTCCTGAATTTAATCATAAAAACCATAACTGATCTCTATCCCAGGTAGAAGATTGTCAGCGTTGTTGGTACTTCCATGAAAGTAAATGAGGCCACACTGATGAAACAATTTAGTTATTTTGCTCATGTTCTAACTGAGGTTGATCTAGACGAGAATATGCACGATCGAGCAAATCTTAGATGAGAGAGACGGTTTTACATTCCTTACCCCGATAATGTATGAAATATTACCTTCTTATAGTAAGCATTGTCATGCACGTGTTACACGACATGCCATTGGGTGAATGTAAAAGAAAACGTGAGAAAAATGCTATTATTTTAGTTGCGAAAGAACATTAGTGCTGCTAGAGCAGTTGATCCATGAAAACAAGTACATTTTTCCAAGTTTTTAGAAGCAAAATGTAATGTGATTGGCAATTCGAGGACTACCAAAATCCTGGTTGACGGTGAAGTATTATATGCCTTGCACAACCCTAACCTTGTAAGCCAGTTTTCGAGGTTAGCTAGGCTCATGGATTTTAACAGATAAAAGACATTGTGGATAGAGTGACATCAATTTCTCCATCCTCAGATGGTTTTCACCTGATTTTGTGTGGTTCAAGAAAGAAAAATACGAAGCCGAAACATTGATCTACCTGAAACCTCCCGAACATCTTGAACTTCGAGCTAAAAGCTCATGTGACCTCTAGGATGTTTTATTTCTCTCTTAGTTTTTTTTCCCTGTCATTTCTTCCGTGTCGTTTCAGCAGGTGTTGACTTGTGTTTCCCTCGCATTTCTGTTTTTTTTTTTTCATTATTAAATTTTCCCTATGAGTTTAGTTTTAAATTCCACATGATGAATATAATTTGTAACCTATATAAGACCAGAGTGAAAAATCATCTACATGACTGCCGGTTCCTATTCCGGCATTAAGAATGCGTAATGCGTTGTTAAAAATTACCGGTATTACTGTTAGAAAAAACAATGTTTTGTTTTAATCAAAAAATGCATGGACCATGTTTTGATCCCAAGACCTATTACTCCCTAGATGTTTTTTCATGTGAATGAATAAAACATTAGTCCCATATAGACTAAAACACTTAGAGTTTTAGACTTAAATAGCATTGGTTTAGCCTTAAGGGTATGGCCCTTTGGGTCTTTAGACCTTTGTGTATGGGGAAAGCCCTAGACTATGGCAAGGTTGCCTAAACCTTATTGCCTTTCCCGTTCGCGCGGTGCTTCGCACAGAAGCACGCACGCTCGGCTCGGCTCGGCGTGGGCGTGGGCGTGGGCGCGGGCGGGCGAGGGTGTGGGTGTGGGTGTGGGTTTATCCGACCCTATCTTTTTACTGAATTTTTCCACACGTTTCTCCCACACATATAAAGAATTTTATTCTTTGCCTTCTCGGTTTTGGGTGTCCGACCCGTGTGCAAAAAACCTCGTGAAGCATCTTTGAAAAAATGTCGTTGTAACACTGTGCACCTCGAGAAGAATCTCGAAAAATTTGAATTCGACAAAACATTTTACCGTATTTTTAACGGATGCTTTTACTCGTCCGACAAAAGTCAAGCGTGAATCACTGATATCATCGCGCACATTGGATTCTTGGTCGAACGTTGAAATGTTTTTTTGCTATAAATACGAGAGAAGAATTTCATTTGAAACCATACCTTTGAGAACTCTTCTCTCGAAATTCTTCTTCTTCTTTTATTCTTTCGTAAATTTTATTTAAGTTTACGAAACATTAAATAGAGTTCTTAGTTTACGTAAACATTAAATAGAGTTCTTAGTTTACATAAACATAATTTTGTAATACTACTTCTCTGTTTACAAAAACATAGTTAGTTTACGTAAAAACATAAATTACTTTTTACATTTCTCTAAACTGGTTGTAGTTTCGATTTATGTTTTTGTTTTCATTATTTGTCGCTAAGTTCTAAGGGTTCTCTCTGTGTATGCTACACATAGAGGAGAACTAACAAAGAGTTGTATCCTGGAGGTAATTTGTTAATTGTTATAGCATCTCGGAGGAGTAGCAGGCAATATTACCTTTAGCTCAAATATCTCATACGTGCCTCTACTAAGTTTTAAATACTATCATCTCAGCATCTCCTGATAACAATAACACATCGTTGAGTGTTAAGTATTTTTCTCATGTTTCTTGAGTTGTTTGTTACTATTATCGTTGTAATCAAAGTATTATTTCTCAGTTGCATACGAAATTGTAACTTATTTCCAACAATCTAAAGGTAATAACTTGCCTGATTGTAATATTGTAATATTGTGATATTGTAATTGCTGTAAGAACATGGGAAAAATACCGTAGAAAAACCACCAAAGTTCAGTGGTAAGGACTTTAAGAGATGGCAGTCTAAAATGCTATTCTTCCTAAATGACCAAAGGTTAGATGGATATGCTTTAGAAAAACCATCGAGAAAACTTCATCGCCGTGGTAATGAAGATAAATTGGACAGTGGAATAGGAAGAATTATTTGTGCAAGAATCATATTCTTAATTGTCTTGATGATTCCTTGTATGACTTCTATAATGCAAAAGAAGATTTTAATGCTTTTGATTTATGGGAAGCTCTAGAAGAAAAATATCATGTCAAGTCAGCTGGAAGTAAGAAATTCTTGATGGCTAAGTTCTTAGAATACAAGATGACCGACTTAAAAGCTCAGTGGTAGAACAAATCGTTGAACTTCAACTCCTCATCAACGAGATTCTTGTCAAGGCATGACTTTTGATGAAGCTCTACAAGTATCGGCTGTGATTGAAAAGCTTCCACCCTCATGGAGCGAATACAAGAGGAGGTCATGACACAAGACTCGTGAAAACACCATGGTGGAGCTTGGCAAAAAGATCCAGTTGAGGAGCTTATGTGCAAGCAAGGACAAGAGCATGTTGTTGAGAAAAACATGACCTACAAAGCTCATGTTTTGGATGATAAAGTCGCTTCAAAGAAAACTCCTGGAGAATCCAAAGAAATTGGTAATAGACGTAATGTACGTCGAAAACCCGTAGGTAACAATTTTAAGCCTAAGGGTGGTGTCACTAAGCACACCATCAAAGGCGACTGCTTTAACTGTGGAAAACCCGGACATATGGCTAAAGACCGTAAGGCCCTAAAAGGATCAAATATGATCCAAAACAGAAAAATAAGGCAAACCTAGTAGATGATCCTGGATACTTTACCGGCATGGTGTCCAAGTCGACCTTGTCTCTAGTGTGACTAATGTGAGAGACTCGGTGGCTTGATTCTGGAGCCACCAAGCATGTCTCAGAATTTAGAAATGCTTTCTCCTCTTATGCCATAGTAGGAGATGATGAGAAATTGTTCATGGGAAACTCTACCACCGCGAAAGTGGAGGGGAAAGGCAAGGTCGAACCAAGTTAACTTCAGAAAAACTCGCATTGAATGACGTATTTTACGTCCCAGACATATGCAAAAACCTTATCTCGTAAAACCATCTTACTAGGAAAAGGATTTAAGATTGTTGTTGAATCTAATACCGTTGTCCTTTCTAAGCATGGTGAATTCGTAGGAAAAGGTTATGTTACCGATAACATGATTAAGCTTAGTGTATCCGATTTGAAATTGAATGTTAATGCATCTTCTTCTCGCTTATGTTTGTGACTCTTCACATGTTTGGCATGATAGACTTGGGCATGTTAATCTCAAATCTCTAGAAAGACTTGCTAATTTAGGTTGCATACCAAAAATAAACTTTGATAAAAATCAAAGATGTGAAATCTGTGTTGAATCTAAATATACAAGAAAACCGTTTAATAAAAGGATTGAACGTAAAACAGTTCCTTTGGAACTAATACACTCGGATTTAGGAGATTTGAAATCAACACCAACAAGAAGTGGTAAAAAATGGTACATCACTTTTATAGATGATTACTCACGCTATTGTCGTGTTCATCTTCTTAGAAGTAAAGATGAAGCCTTAGAGGCCTTCAAATTTTATAAAATTGAAGTAGAAACCCAAAAAGGAGTTAAAATTAAAACTCTTAGGTCGATCGTGGCGGTGAGTATGTGATACCCATAGGTGAGTTTTGTAAACATAATGGAATCATTCATGAAACAATCGCACCATATTCACCAATCGAATGGTGTAGCCGAAAGAAAAATAGAACACTCATAGATATGGTAAATGCTATGTTGACAAGTTCAGGGTTATCTTCGAACTTGTGGGGGAAGCTATCCTTTCGCTGCTATATTTTGAACCGAGTTCCATTTAAAAAATCTGATAAAACTCCTTATGAATTGTGGAATGGTAAACAACCTTCCTATGCATACTTTAAAGTGTGGGGGTGTTTGGCCAAGGTGGCCATTCCTCATCCCAAGAAAACTAAATTAGGTCCTAAAACAATTGACTGTGTTTTCTTAGGTATCCCGAGCATACAATTGCATACAAAGTTCTTGGTCATCATCCCACCATAATAACATTGGTCGAACACCATATTGGAATCTAGAGATGTCGTGTTTTATGAACACATTTTTCCTTTAAGGTATGGACCTCGAAAAAGGGTCCATGATGACCTCCCTGATGTTCCATCGATTAGTCAAACTCCAACTTTGGAGTATGAGACTGAATCGAGAAGAAGTAAAAGGGTAAGAACTGAAACAAGTTTTGGCCTGCATTTTTTGACTCTAACGGTAGAGTCTGAACCCCAAACCTACAAAGAAGCTATGACTTCTCCGTAAGCTCCTTCGGGAAGAAGCTTCATTAAATGAATGGGAGTCCATTCAAAAAATGAAACTTGGGAGCTTGTTGATTTACCTCCGGTAGTAAATCCATAGGTTGTAAATGGGTGTTCAAAAGGAAACTTAGAACAGATGGAACTATAGATAAATATAAAGCTAGGTTGGTAGCTAAAGGCTATAAACAACAGGAGGATTAGATTTCTTCGATACTTATTCACCAGTCTCTAGAATCACCTCGATTAGGATGTTGATTGCTATAGCTTCAATTTATGATTTGCATATACATCGATGGATGTTAAAACCGCATTTTTATATGGTGAATTGAATGAAGAAATTTATATGGATCAACCTCAAGGCTTTTTGTAAAAGGTTGTGAAAACAAAGTATGCAAGTTGAACAAATCTCTTTACGGTTTAAAACAAGCACCTAAACAATGGCATGAAAAATTTGATCATGTTATGATAACTAATGGTTTCAAGGTTAATGAATCTGATAAATGTGTTTACATTAAATCTGTGGATGATTCTCATGTTATTGTGTGCCTATATGTTGATGATATGCTCATATTAGGCAAGAACCTTGATATTATTAATAACATTAAAAGCATGCTTAGAGATAATTTTGACATGAAAGACTTAGGCCCTACTCGATGTAATCTTAGGGATGAAAATCGAAAGACGTCTGATGGATATAGTCTTAGTCAATCTCATTATGCTGAAACCGTATTAAAGAGATTTAATTATGAAAATGCTAAACCTGCATCTACTCCTTTTGATCCCACTTGTAAACTGAAAAAGAACAAGGGTAAGGGTTGATCAACTTGAGTATTCTCGCATTATTGGTAGTCTTATGTATTTGATGAACTGTACAAGACCTGATATTGCTTACTCTGTGAGTAGATTAAGCAGTATACTTGCAACCCAGGATGATCACCGGTATGCTCTCTTTAGAGTTTTACGTTACCCGAGAGGGACCTCAAACTATTGCTTAAGTTTTGGGAAGTATCCTGTTGTCTTCGGAAGGGTATTGTGATGCCAACTGATATCGACTCAAGAGTGCAAGTCTACTAGTGGGTACATCTTCTTACTTGAGAGGTGCGTCTGTCTCATGGAAGTCCACCAAACAGACATGTATAGCTAAATCCACTATGGAGTCTGAATTTATAGCCTTGGAAAAAGCTGGAGAGGAAGTCGAATGGATACGATGTTTCCGGGAGGAATTCCACTGCCCAAGCATGTGTCTTCAATCGCAATCCACCGTGACAAGAAAAGCCGCTCTTGGTTGCGCAAAGAACAATGTATACAACGGGAAGTCTATACATATACGAAGAAGACACAAGACGGTGAAACAACTACTCTCTACTGGTATTATCTCGATAGACTTTGTAAAATCCAAAGATAATCTTGCAGATCCTTTGACGAAAGGCTTAACCAGTAGAGAGTAGTTAAATTTACATCGAGGGGGATGGGACTTAAGCTCATTGAATAAATCACCATGAAGGATACTCAACCTTGTGATTGGATTTCCAAAATCAAGGTTCAATGAGACAACTAATTTATGGTGATATTGGGTAAAGCACTATCTTTGTCCCTCCCTATGGTGTAATCGTGCGATAGTGCTACCTCCTAGAATTAAGGATGATCTTTTGCGATCTTAATGGGTACCATGGCTTTGATGAAAGCGGGGTGTGGCAGACACTCTTTATGGACTCACCTTTGTGGATGTTGGAAGTGGGGCCGCTTCCTATGAGAATTTGAGCCGATTCTCTAGAGACATTCATTAAGTCCGGATTTTAGCCCACGGCCAAAATGGGCACAACCGCAAGAGCTTGGCACCTGTTTTCTTCTTCGGTTGAGGCATCAAGTGTGGTCGTTATTTCGAATTGCATTCATTGTTGGCGGTTCAAGACATTGCGTTCACCGTATCAACAAGCGCCTTCGTAACCTCTCACTAAGTTAAGGTTCAATCCTTGGGACACCTTAGCCTATATTGTTGCCTTATGTTTTCTCGTGTTTTATCGAAATGTTTTATTATTCATGTGGGGGATTGTTAGAAAAAACAATGTTTTGTTTTAATCAAAAAATGCATGGACCATGTTTTGATCCCAAGACCTATTACTCCCTAGATGTTTTTTCATGTGAATGAATAAAACATTAGTCCCATATAGACTAAAACACTTAGAGTTTTAGACTTAAATAGCATTGGTTTAGCCTTAAGGGTATGGCCCTTTGGGTCTTTAGACCTTTGTGTATGGGGAAAGCCCTAGACTATGGCAAGGTTGCCTAAACCTTATTGCATTTCTTATTGCCTTTCCCGTTCGCGCGGTGCTTGCTTCGACAAGCACGCACGCTCGCTCGGCTCGGCTCGGCTCGGCGTGGGCGTGGGCGTGGGCGAGGGCGAGGGAGAGGGAGAGGGTGAGGGTGAGGGTGTGGGTGTGGGTGTGGGTTTATCCGACCCTATCTTTTTACTGAATTTTTCCACACGTTTCTCCCACACATATAAAGAATTTTATTCTTTGCCTTCTCGGTTTTGGGTGTCCGACCCGTGTGCAAAAAACCTCGTGAAGCATCTTTGAAAAATGTCGTTGTAACACTGTGCACCTCGAGAAGAATCTCGAAAAATTTGAATTCGACAAAACATTTTACCGTATTTTTAATGGATGCTTTTACTCGTCCGACAAAAGTCAAGCGTGAATCACTGACAAATCATCGCACATTGGATTCTTGGTCGAACGTTGAAATGTTTTTTGCTATAAATACGAGAGAAGAATTTCATTTGAAACCATACCTTTCTAACTCTTCTCTCTCGAAATTCTTCTTCTTCTTTTATTCTTTCGTAAATTTTATTTAAGTTTACGTAAACATTAAATAGAGTTCTTAGTTTACGTAAACATAAAAAACGAGTTGTAGTTTACGTAAACATAATTTTGTAATACTACTTCTCGTTTACAAAAACATAGTTAGTTTACGTAAACATAAATTACTTTTTACATTTCTCTCAAAACTGGTTGTAGTTTCGATTTATGTTTTTGTTTTCATTATTTGCTCGCTAAGTTCTAAGGGTTCTCTCTGTGTATGCTACACATAGAGGAGAACTAACAAATAGTTGTATCCTGGAGGTAATTTGTTAATTGTTATAGCATCTCGTAGGAGTAGCAGTGCAATATTACCTTTAGCTCAACAGATCTCATACGTGCCTCTACTAAGTTTTAAATACTATCATCTCAGGCATCTCCCAGATAACAATAACACATCAAAGGAGTGTTAAGTATTTTTCTCATGTTTCTTGAGTTGTTTGTTACTATTATCGCAGTAATCAAAGTATTATTTCTCATTTGCATACGAAATTGTAACTTATTTCCAACAATCTAAAGGTAATAACTTGCCTGATTGTAATATTGTAATATTGTGATATTGTAATTGTTTGTAAGAACATGGGAAAAAATACCGTAGAAAAACCACCAAAGTTCAAAGGTAAGGACTTTAAGAGATGGCAGTCTAAAATGCTATTCTTCCTAAATGACCAAAGGTTAGATGGATATGCTTTAGAAAAACCATCGAGAAAACTTCATCGCCGTGGTAATGAAGATAAATTGGACAGGTGGAATAGGAAGAATTATTTGTGCAAGAATCATATTCTTAATTGTCTTGATGATTCCTTGTATGACTTCTATAATGCAAAAGAAGATTTTAATGCTTTTGATTTATGGGAAGCTCTAGAAGAAAAATATCATGTCAAGTCAGCTGAAGTAAGAAATTCTTGATGGCTAAGTTCTTAGAATACAAGATGACCGACTTAAAAGCTCAGGTAGAACAAATGCTTCGTTGAACTTCAACTCCTCATCAGCGAGATTCTTGTCAAGGCATGACTTTTGATGAAGCTCTACAAGTATCGGCTGTGATTGAAAAGCTTCCACCCTCATGGAGCGAATACAAGAGGAGGTCACGACACAAGACTCGTGAAATCACCATGGTGGAGCTTGGAAAAAGATCCAGGTTGAGGAGCTTATGTGCAAGAAGGACAAGAGCATGTTGTTGAGCAAAAAAACATGACCTACAAAGCTCATGTTTTGGATGATAAAGTCGCTTCAAAGAAAACTCCTGGAGAATCCAAAGAAATTGGTAATAGACGTAATGACGTCGAAAACCCGTAGGTAACAATTTTAAGCCTAAGGGTGGTGTCACTAAGCACACCATCAAAGGCGACTCGTTTTAACTCGTGGAAAACCTGGACATATGGCTAAAGACCTGTAAGGCCCCTAAAAGGATCAAATATGATCCAAAACAGAAAAATAAGGCAAACCTAGTAGATGATCCTGGATACTTTACCGGCATGGTGTCTCAAGTCGACCTTGTCTCTAGTGTGACTAATGTGAGAGACTGGTGGCTTGATTCTGAGCCACCAAGCATGTCTCAGAATTCAAATGCTTTCTCCTCTTATGCCATAGTAGGAGATGATGAGAAATTGTTCATGGGAAACTCTACCACCGCGAAAGTGGAGGGGAAAGGCAAGGTCGAATCAAGTTAACTTCAGAAAAAAACTCTCGCATTGAATGACGTATTTTACGTCCCGCATATGCAAAAACCTTATCTCGTAAACCATCTTACTAGGAAAAGGATTTAAGATTGTTGTTGAATCTAATACCGTTGTCCTTTCTAAGCATGGTGAATTCGTAGGAAAAGGTTATGTTACCGATAACATGATTAAGCTTAGTGTATCTCGATTTGAAATTGAATGTTAATGCATCTTCTTCTCGCTTATGTTTGTGACTCTTCACATGTTTGGCATGATAGACTTGGGCATGTTAATCTCAAATCTCTAGAAAGACTTGCTAATTTAGGTTGCATACCAAAAATAAACTTTGATAAAAATCAAAGATGTGAAATCAGGTTGAATCTAAATATACAAGAAAACCGTTTAATAAAAGGATTGAACGTGAAAAAGTTCCTTTGGAACTAATACACTCGGATTTAGGAGATTTGAAATCAACACCAACAAGAAGTGGTAAAAAATGGTACATCACTTTTATAGATGATTACTCACGCTATTGTCGTGTTCATCTTCTTAGAAGTAAAGATGAAGCCTTAGAGGCCTTCAAATTTTATAAAATTGAAGTAGAAACCCAAAAAGGAGTTAAAATTAAAACTCTTAGGTCGATCGTATGAGAGTATGTGATACCCATAGGTGAGTTTTGTAAACATAATGGAATCATTCATGAAACAATCGCACCATATTCACCAATCGAATGGTGTAGCCGAAAGAAAAAATAGAACACTCATAGATATGGTAAATGCTATGTTGACAAGTTCGTGGTTATCTTCGAACTTGTGGGGGAAGCTATCCTTTCGCTTTCTTCTTGCTATATTTTGAACCGAGTTCCATTTAAAAAATCTGATAAAACTCCTTATGAATTGTGGAATGGTAAACAACCTTCCTATGCATACTTTAAAGTGTGGGGGTGTTTGGCCAAGGTGGCCATTCCTCATCCCAAGAAAACTAAATTAGGTCCTAAAACAATTGACTGTGTTTTCTTAGGGTATCCCGAGCATACAATTGCATACAAAAAGTTCTTGGTCATCAGTCCCCGACCATAATAACATTGGTCGAACACCATATTGGAATCTAGAGATGCTGTGTTTTATGAACACATTTTTCCTTTAAGGTCCTGGACCTCGAAAAAGGGTCCATGATGACCTCCTGATGTTCCATCGATTAGTCAAACTCCAACTTTGGAGTATGAGACTGAACCGAGAAGAAGTAAAAGGGTAAGAACTGAAACAAGTTTTGGCCCGCATTTTTTGACTCTAACTGTAGAGTCCAACCCCAAACCTACAAAGAAGCTATGACTTCTCCAAGCTCCTTTCGGGAAGAAGCTTCATTAAATGAATGGGAGTCCATTCAAAGAAATGAAACTTGGGAGCTTGTAGATTTACCTCCTGGTAGTAAATCCATAGGTTGTAAATGGGTGTTCAAAAGGAAACTTAGAACAGATGGAACTATAGATAAATATAAAGCTAGGTTGGTAGCTAAAGGCTATAAACAACAAGAAGGATTAGATTTCTTCGATACTTATTCACCAGTCTCTAGAATCACCTCGATTAGGATGTTGATTGCTATAGCTTCAATTTATGATTTGCATATACATCAGATGGATGTTAAAACTGCATTTTTATATGGTGAATTGAATGAAGAAATTTATATGGATCAACTCAAGGCTTTATTGTAAAAGGTTGTGAAAACAAAGTATGCAAGTTGAACAAATCTCTTTACTACTTAAAACAAGCACCTAAACAATGGCATGAAAAATTTGATCATGTTATGATAACTAATGGTTTCAAGGTTAATGAATCTGATAAATGTGTTTACATTAAATCTGTGGATGATTCTCATGTTATTGTGTGCCTATATGTTGATGATATGCTCATATTAGGCAAGAACCTTGATATTATTAATAACATTAAAAGCATGCTTAGAGATAATTTTGACATGAAAGACTTAGGCCCTACTCGATGTAATCTTAGGGATGAAAATCGAAAGACGTCTGATGGATATAGTCTTAGTCAATCTCATTATGTCGAAACCGTATTAAAGAGATTTAATTATGAAAATGCTAAACCCGCATCTACTCCTTTTGATCCCACTTGTAAACCGAAAAAGAACAAGGGTAAGGGTATTGATCAACTTGAGTATTCTCGCATTATTGGTAGTCTTATGTATTTGATGAACTGTATAAGACCTCGATATTGCTTACTCGTGAGTAGATTAAGCAGTATACTTGCAACCTGTAAGTGATCACTGGTATGCTCTCTTTAGAGTTTTACGTTACCCGAGAGGGACCTCAAACTATTGCTTAAGTTTTGGGAAGTATCCCATCAGATCGAAGGGTATTGTGATGCCAATCGGATATCGACTCAAGAGTGCAAGTCTACTAGTGGGTACATCTTCTTACTTGGAGGTGCGTCCTCTGTCTCATGGAAGTCCACCAAACAGACATGTATAGCTAAATCCACTATGGAGTCTGAATTTATAGCCTTGGAAAAAGTCGAGAGGAAGCCGAATGGATACGATGTTTCCCGGGAGGAATTCCACTGCCCAAGCTCGTGTCTTCAATCGCAATCCACCGATGACAAGAAAGTCGCTCTTGGTTGCGCAAAGAACAATGTATACAACGGGAAGTCTATACATATACGAAGAAGACACAAGACGGTGAAACAACTACTCTCTACCGGTATTATCTCGATAGACTTTGTAAAATCCAAAGATAATCTTGCATCCTTTGACGAAAGGCTTAACCAGAGAGGAAGTTAAATTTACATCGAGGGGATGGGACTTAAGCTCATTGAATAAATCACCATGAAGGATACTCAACCTTGTGATTGGATTTCCAAAATCAAGGTTCAATGAGACAACTAATTTATGGTGATATTGGGTAAAGCACTATCTTTGTCCCTCCCTATGGTGTAATCGTGCGATAGTGCTACCTCGCAGAATTAAGGATGATCTTTTGCGATCTTAATGGGTACCATGGCTTTGATTAAAGCGGGGTGTGGCAGACACTCTTTATGGACTCACCTTTGTGGATGTTGGAAGTGGGGCCGCTTCCTATGAGAATTTGAGCTGATTCTCTAGAGACATTCATTAAGTCCGGGATTTTAGCCCACGACCAAAATGGGCACAACCGCAAGAGCTTGGCACCTGTTTTCTTTGGTTGAGGCATCAAGTGCGGCTGTTATTTCTGAATTGCATTCATTGTTGGCGGTTCAAGACATTGCGTTCACCGTATCAACAAGCAAGCCTGTAACCTCTCACTAAGTTAAGGTTCAATCCTTGGGACACCTTAGCCTATATTGTTGCCTTATGTTTTCTCGTGTTTTATCGAAATGTTTTATTATTCATGTGGGGGTTTGTTAGAAAAAACAATGTTTTGTTTTAATCAAAAAATGCATGGACCATGTTTTGATCCCAAGACCTATTACTCCCTAGATGTTTTTTCATGTGAATGAATAAAACATTAGTCCCATATAGACTAAAACACTTAGAGTTTTAGACTTAAATAGCATTGGTTTAGCCTTAAGGGTATGGCCCTTTGGGTCTTTAGACCTTTGTGTATGGGGAAAGCCCTAGACTATGGCAAGGTTGCCTAAACCTTATTGCATTTCTTATTGCCTTTCCCGTTCGCGCGGTGCTTCGCACAGAAGCACGCACGCTCGGCGTGGGCGTGGGCGTGGGCGTGGGCGAGGGCGAGGGCGAGGGAGAGGGAGAGGGTGAGGGTGAGGGTGAGGGTGAGGGTGAGGGTGAGGGTGTGGGTGTGGGTTTATCCGACCCTATCTTTTTACTGAATTTTTCCACACGTTTCTCCCACACATATAAAGAATTTTATTCTTTGCCTTCTCGGTTTTGGGTGTCCGACCCGTGTGCAAAAAACCTCGTGAAGCATCTTTGAAAAAATGTCGTTGTAACACTGTGTGCACCTCGAGAAGAATCTCGAAAAATTTGAATTCGACAAAACATTTTACCGTATTTTTAACTGATGCTTTTACTCGTCCGACAAAAGTCAAGCATGAATCACTTGATAATCACGCACATTGGATTCTTGGTCGAACGTTGAAATGTTTTTTGCTATAAATACGAGAGAAGAATTTCATTTGAAACCATACCTTTGAGAACTCTTCTCTCTGAAATTCTTCTTCTTCTTTTATTCTTTCGTAAATTTTATTTAAGTTTACGTAAACATTAAATAGAGTTCTTAGTTTACGTAAACATAAAAAACGAGTTGTAGTTTACGTAAACATAATTTTGTAATACTACTTCTCTCGTTTACAAAAACATAGTTAGTTTACGTAAACATAAATTATTTTTTACATTTCTCTAAACTGGTTGTAGTTTCGATTTATGTTTTTGTTTTCATTATTTGTCGCTAAGTTCTAAGGGTTCTCTCTGTATGCTACACATAGAGGAGAACTAACAGTAGTTGTATCCTGGAGGTAATTTGTTAATTGTTATAGCATCTCGAGGAGTAGCAGGCAATATTACCTTTAGCTCAACAGATCTCATACGTGCCTCTACTAAGTTTTAAATACTATCATCTCAGGCATCTCCTAGATAACAATAACACATCAAAGAGTGTTAAGTATTTTTCTCATGTTTCTTGAGTTGTTTGTTACTATTATCGTTGTAATCAAAGTATTATTTCTCAGCTTGCATACTTAAATTGTAACTTATTTCCAACAATTACATAGATTCAAATTGTCTTATATATATATATATAGCTACAAGTCGACAATGAGCATTCATTAAACTATGTCTTATTGTTCTTCATTCAGTGTTAATGCATGGCTTGGTTGAGTTTTTTTTTTGGTTCTAAACATGCGTCCAAGTTAGAGAGTTTGTTGCCGTTCAGTACTTTCCATGAGCTCACTTCTCACATACATAAACACAACCATGTGATTCTTGATATTTCTTTATAATTTGAAATGTTTAATTGCTTCGTCGGAATCTCACCTTCTGCTTTTAGAAGAGATGGGTGATGTGTTATCGGATTGCAGAGTTTTCATGACATATTTGCATTGTGTACCTAATATTGCATTTCTTAGAAGGTTGCATTGGAATCAAAGAGTGTTATCAATCGATTGATCAAGCAGTTAGCAGCTTGTATCACTAAATCGAGGGCCAAAAATTTCACCTCTCGTTACAAGTCTACCGTAGTTAACTCAGCGTACGAACAAAAGTTAAAAAACTAAGATATCACGTGGACAATGATGATGTGCACAAAATCGGAATTCTTGCAATTTATACAAGAACATCGTAACTCATTGAACAAATTTATAGGTATGTATCTTTGGCCAATGGAAACAAAATGGTTTACAAATGAAAATCCCCGTCTCAAGAAGCTGTGTGGTAGTCAGCTCATTTCTTCTTCTTTTTCCACAGTAAAATACTAAAATTTTGGCCCACAACAGTTGCCATGTTTTCGTTAGAAAATAGTTTGTCTGGCTGACAAGAGAATCTCACCATTATGAATGCCTAAAATAAGCTCCTGACGTCATTTGAAACACAGCTACACTAGTGAGAAGAAAAGTTTTCGATTTGTGTATGCATTCCAAATATGTAGAACCCCATGCCATTAAATGATGAGAATGACCTCGTTCTCCATGTCCACAAATCATCACGTAAAACTCTGAGGTCTATCTAATGGTATGGTACACTCTTAGTCATAGGTGCTTTATATGCAACCCATTTTAGTAATGCAGAGCCGAAAGCAAGGGAGACAAAGTAAATGGCACCTAAAATGTATGCAATGGAACAGAAAAATAAATAAATCAAAGTTTATGTCAAAATATATAAATGTCCGTCTGCTAAAACAAACTTACTATTTCCGCCCCAAAATAATAGGATGATTTTATGTATAAATCACACATGAAACCAGTCTATTATTACGGAAGGAGTAGTAGTTAATAGTTATTGTGGCCAAGATGCGAGCTTGTTGATGAACTTTACTCACCCATTCAAACGTGAGACATGGTGATTGCTCCATGCTTCTGTTGGAAATAAGTTACAATTTCGTATGCAACTGAGAAATAATACTTTGATTACACTGATAATAGTAACAAACAACTCAAGAAACATGAGAAAAATACTTAACACTCACTGATGTGTTATTGTTATACCGGAGATGCACAGATGATAGTATTTAAAACTTAGTAGAGGCAGGTATGAGATACGCTGAGCTAAAGGTAATATTGCCTCGCTACTCCTCCGAGATGCTATAACAATTAACAAATTACCTCCAGGATACAACTATCGTTAGTTCTCCTCTATGTGTAGCATACACAAGAGAGAACCCTTAGAACTTGGCAAAAGAAATAATGAAAACAAAAACATAAATCGAAACTACAACCAGTTTAGAGAAATGTAAAAAATAATTTATGTTTCGTAAACTAACTATGTTTTTGTAAACAGAGAAGTAGTATTACAAAATTATGTTTCGTAAACTACAACTCGTTTTTTATGTTTCGTAAACTAAGAACTCTATTTAATGTTTCGTAAACTTAAATAAAATTTCTCGAAAGAATAAAAGAAGAAGAAGAATTTCAGAGAGAAGAGTTCTCAAAGGTATGGTTTCAAATGAAATTCTTCTCTCGTATTTATAGCAAAAAACATTTCAACGTTCGACCAAGAATCCAATGTGCGACAGACTGTCCGTGATTCACGCTTCAGCTTTTGTCGGACGAGTAAAAGCATCCGTTAAAAATACAGTAAAATGTTTTGTCGGAATTCAAATTTTTTCGAGATTCTTCTCGAGTAAAAAGATAGGGTCGGATAAACCCTCGCCCTCGCCCTCGCCCTCGCCCTCGCCCTCGCCCTCGCCGAGCCGAGCCGAGCGAGCGTGCGTGCTTCTGTGCGAAGCACCGCGCGAACGGGAAAGGCAATAAGAAATGCAATAAGGTTTAGGCAACCTTGCCATAGTCTAGGGCTTTCCCCATACACAAAGGTCTAAAGACCCAAAGGGCCATACCCTTAAGGCTAAACCAATGCTATTTAAGTCTAAAACTCTAAGTGTTTTAGTCTATATGGGACTAATGTTTTATTCATTCACATGAAAAAACATCTAGGGAGTAATAGGTCTTGGGATCAAAACATGGTCCATGCATTTTTTGATTAAAACAAAACATTGTTTTTTCTAACAGCTTCAAGGGTCCATATTATATAAGAAGAAAAGGACCAAAACTCAGAATGACAACAAATTTAAGGGCTTAATTTTAAATTATAAACATTCCACGAAATTCACTAACAGTACCAGCTGCTCTCTTTCTCAGTCTTTTTCCTGTTTTCTTTTTCTATATAAACTAACACAACTTTCCCTCACTACCACCACTCCTGTTAACTGTTATGCATATGTCAATGCTCTGTTTACAAGAGCTGTAAAGATTGGAATCAGAATCCAAAAATGGGTTTTAGATTCCAATTACACTTCTTCTTCATCACACTTTGTCTTCTCAAATATGTTAAAACACAACAGTTTTACAACAGTACTAGTAGTAGTGATGATGGAATAAGAGTACAAAAAAGTAGCTGTAATGTGTTTCATGGAAGTTGGATAATTGATTCTAGTTACCCTCTCTATGATTTCTCAAGTTGTCCTTTCATAGATCCTGAATTTAACTGTAAAAAGTATGGCAGACCTGATAACCTTTACCTAAGGTATAGATGGAAACCAACTTCTTGTGATATTCCAAGGTACTACTACTCTGTCCTCCCCTATAATTCTCACTCTTGCAATAGTATGTATAATTTGGTGTTTTCTGATTAATTTAATGGGTTTTGAAGGTTTAATGGGTTAGATTTCTTGAGGAGATCGAGAGGGAAGAAAATAATGTTTGTTGGTGATTCATTGAGTCTGAATCAGTGGCAGTCATTAACTTGTTTAATTTATGCTTCAACCCCTAATCTCAAGACTGCTGTTGTAAGGAGAGATTCTTTATCTTCAGTTACATTTCAGGTCAGTACTCTGACCAGACCCAATTACTGAAACAAATCATTGCTTAATGCACTGCATGTTTGTTTGTTTGTGTCAGTTTCATTTTTGGATCTGCCCGTTTGGTAGCAATTAGCATCATTCCATTTAAGATGGTGGTTTTGATTAATGGAATTTTGAGCTAAAACCCTTTCTTATTTATTTATGGCACCTTAGCTGGTTGCTATAAGAATTTGTTTAGTACTCTTCTTCTTCTTTACTTCTTTTCATGGCCTACTTATTAGATTTTAACATGGTACAGATTGTTACAGCGGTAATTTTTTTCACTACGGACTGAAATGATTTATTGTCACTATATTAGACATTATAGGAGTGACAAAGTGTACTGTAAGTGTAATCAAATCGGTTGGTATATGCTTCAAAAAAAAAAAAATCGGTTGGTATATACAACTAGACATGTTTTGAGGTTTTTAATTTTTGTTTTATTCTTTGAAGGCATACCCACGCTGTGCAGCATGTATTCCGCAATTTTAAGCTATTGGTTGTGGAGATAAGTTCTCCCGTTTAGCGGATCTCTTTGGCCTTTTGTACCTGGCCTGAATGTACACTTTCTCTGGCGCAATCCCATTTCTGAAAATTCTGTCTTTCACAAGATATTTTATTTTTCTTCACTTTCTTTTTGAATATATGAGTCAAATCCTTTTTGGAAAAATAGCAACCAATTGCAAATTATTTATTTTTGTTTTATCCTTCTTTTTCCTTTAGAATTGAGAACACTAAAAAGGGAAGAAAAAAATCATATGATATGAGATTTTATTAGTTGAGTGCTCGAGTTACTAAAAAAAAGGTAAAAAAAGTTTGTAACCCTAGTGAAAGCAGGAGAATAAACAGTGAAGGGCGTGTCATGTTTACAACCTCTATCTTCTCGCGGCCACAAAAAGTAAAGAAGAAGGGTACAAAAGATCTTTTTACTCTACTTTATACTCCTCCCCACAGTGCGTACATCGTCGGATTCAACAACAGTACACTCGGAAGTAGCCTATCTTAAAACCTTTATTAACAAACTAATTATAACTTCTTTAAAATAATACTCGATAATATAATATTATCGCTAAAATAATAGAATTTTCTGGTCTCGACTCGGGTCTTTAGTGCTAAAATAATAAATTCGATAAAATCATAAAATAATACATTTCAAAAGTTCCCCTTAATGATTATTAGGTCCCAAATAATATATAAAATAATAATGCTACTAGAAAAATAAAAAATAATTTCATACACATTAAACTTTCCCAAAATATGATTTAATATTGGTTTGTTTTTATTTAAAATTCAAATCAAGTTGTATTTCATCTCCAATAATTCGTAATGCAATCAAAGTACCTGGGGCAACGTTGTTATACTGCAACAAGAAGTAATTTTGAAATTGCGTTAATATTTGGAGTGCTTGTATTTGTATTGCAATTAGTCCATAATATAATGCTTTTATAAAATTATTCGATATTTTACTTAACCTACAAGTATTATTCAACCTCCAAGCTAGGAATTACTTTTTAAAATAATTATATATTATTTAATTATAAAATAATAATTTATTATATTATCGATAATATAATATCTCTTTAAAATAATAATTTTTCTTGGTCCCAAACCTATTATTTTATAGAAGTTATACTGTATTACCATATCCACTGTTACAACCACGAGTACAATATTAACCGTGCCCATTGTCGGTTTGTTGTTATACGGCTTTTTAGGAACAATGAAACGCAGCCAAATTCCATTCAAGAAAATGTATGTCTAGCTAAAAGAGGTTTTGGGTTTTGACAGGATTATGGGGTTTCAGTGATGTTGTATCATACACCATACTTGGTAGACATGGTTAGAGACAAAGTTGGGACAGTTTTGAAGCTCGACTCAATCGAGGATGGTAACGCTTGGAGAGGTATGGATATGCTCATCTTCAATACATGGCATTGGTGGACTCATAGAGGCAATAATCAACCGTAAGATACCTATTCCTAGTTAAAAACTTATAGTTTTTTAGTCCCATGTATATTTGCTTGAACTTTTCTAAATCTAACTGCTTGTATGTACAGATGGAACTACATGCAAGAAGGGACGAAAAAGTACAAAGACATGGATCGTTTGATTGCATTTTACAAAGGTTTGAGTACATGGGCGCGATGGGTCGACCGTAACGTGGATCCTTCCAAAACAAAAGTCTTCTTCCAGGGGATTTCTCCAACACATTATGAGTAAGTAGCTTAACTAGGCCTAAGGATGTCTGGCCAACAACTGTTGTGTAAAATGGTATGTGAATTGATAATTAGTGCCTAACATCTCTTATTTTTGTAACAATTTGTTAATCTAGGGGAAGGGAATGGAACGAACCATCGAAATCATGTAAAGGCCAAACACGACCGGTATCTGGATCAAGTTACCCAGCCGGTTTGCCTGCAGCTGCATTAGTAGTGAACAAAGTATTGGCTAGGATTCGAAAGCCAGTGTACTTGCTTGATGTGACGATGCTCTCGCAAATGAGAAAAGATGCTCACCCAACGGGTTACAATGGTGAACACAAAGGCACAGATTGTAGCCATTGGTGTCTACCTGGTCTGCCTGATACTTGGAATCAACTCTTATACGCTACTCTTATTCATTGAGACATAACATTTAGTTAACATATATGGAAAGAGCCATTATTTGTGTGTATATTTAAGTATAATTGTTCTTTTGAAAAGTTTATATTTTTACATTTGTCTTTGAATCACAAGAGTAGGGAATTGTAAAAGTAGTTTTTTTTTTTTTTGAAGCATATTGTAAAAGTAGTTAATGTTGGCAATGCCACGAGCTACTAAATTGTAACTTGATTTGAATAAGGATCCACATTGTTCGATAGGCTCCGATTTATCTAACCTCTCTCACCTCTCCCTCCCCCAACAGAAAAAGAAAAAAAATCGTCACTCACCGGAACTCTCACTTGCTCAGATTAGTTCTTTGTTTTAGCTACATTTATTTATGTTTATCTCTTACTATTTGGTAAAGTTTTGTACACCTTTATGGTAGTTTTATCTCCTCTTCTAGAGAGGTTTATCTCGGCTTTAATGGTCGTTCTTGGTTATTATGGGTTTTAAGATCACTAGTGGTGCTCTTTATTTATTTTGTCTCGTGCGACAGAATCTTCATCTTTGAATTTTCCGACGACGATATCTTCATCGAAGATGATTTTGACGACGGAAACTTCATCACAAGTTTTAAGAGATCTGAGCAATTCACTTCATTTTTAGGAGCATTTCTTTATGAAGAAGAAACACAAACAAAACGGTTAGAATTTAATTCCGAGAAAAACCATTACTCCACCGATTTGATTGGTTTTTATTCATGCTTGTATTTGTCGTATTACGTTAATCCTTCTCTTTTTATTGTCAAATTTGTTGGTGATGTACTTGTATGGCATGTTCATGTTACTTTGTAATTTTCCATTTTAAACCCAGTACTTTGAACTTCTATTAATGAAAAGGTTCATTTGTTTCAGAAAAAAATACTAATTGAATAAGGTGTTAGAGCATTGCTTCGTTGAACCCGCCAAGCGTTGGTATGTCAAGTTTGGTAATCATATTTTAGTTCCAAAACTCAAGGTCGCTTGATTAGATTACTAGAGTCAACTTCGTTAGGTTATGAAAATGTGGGGGTACCAAAATACACCGCCAATTTTTTCTTAGGAAATTTGTATGGACAAACTCAACACAACTTCGAGAGTTCAACTCAATCAAGGAATAGTGTCTAGAGTTATATCTCACTCTTTATCGCAATTAGAACGTTTACAGAACCAAGTCCGTGAACCTAATTACAAAGGTAGAATTACTTGGACGGTGCCAAAGACCAATGTACAACAATCAATCAAGTCGTATCCAACAAACAAGGTCGGATGTATCTACTATGATTGATTAACGCACAACCTGTAATATTTCATTTATAAAGATAAACAATATAATGCAGAAAAAGAAATAACACAAACACCGGAAGTTTTGTTAACGAGGAAACCGCAAATGCAAAAAAACCCCGAGACCTAGTCCAGATTGAACACCAAATTGTATTAATCCGCTACAGACACTAGCCCACTACCAATTAACTTCAGACTGGAATGTAGTCGCGCTCCTTATGCCTCTTGAATCCTAGCAGGACTCCGCACAATTGATTCTCTTAGCTGGCGTCATACCAACGAAGAGTTGCTTCAACTCAATTGAAGACTTTGAACCAATCTTCCTCCCACGGAATAATCCTATATATATGTGTGTGTGTGATTTCCTTTACGATCAAGGTGGTTTGGAAAGAAAAAGTCTAGATAACCTCAAAATCCATACTTATGCAACCAGAAGTGCAGCCTAGATTATTATTCACCTCACAAGTAGTGTTAGAGCATAGCTCGGTTGAACCCACCAAGCATTAGTATGTTAAGTTTGGTTGTCATATTTTAGTGAATAAAAACTCATTTAAAGAGTCGTTTGATTATTTACTAGAGTTAACTTCGTATAGGTTAGCTAGAAAGTTACTAGGATATGAGACTTACAAGTATTACATGAAGACTTGAAGAATGTGAAGAAGTAAAGAACTACAACGACGACATCATCCTTCCACTTGAGGTTAGTAATATTTGACTTGAACTGTTTCATTCCTAACGTATCTTTCAGCTCGTGTATATTGAAAACATAACTGCGAAGCTGACTCTAGTTAGACATAATATTAAGGAATTACAATACGAAGTATAACGTCTATCTTTTGTAATTCGTATATAAGACATCGACATAATCATATGAATGTTATTGTGATTATGTATGGGTATGGGTGAAGATTTCTTCCTAGGAAACAATTTTACATTCGTTTAAAGGAAGTACATTCATAAACTTGTTTTGTGAATCGAAAGGGAAATCGCTAGGCTTATTGGTATTGTTATTCATTGCAAATATTTGGATTACCAATATGTGTGTTTAGTATAATCGCTCATAACTTGTTTATGTATCTTGGTAAAACTATTCACAATGCCTTACTTTTGTATTGGTATGACTTTTATTAGTGAAACCGATCTTAAGTAATCACCTGAGATGGTATGATCGATATGTTGTAATTGGTATGACCAACTCTAGACATTGGGGAACCGATCCTAGTAAGAGGTGCAACCGATCACAAGAGGGAATCGATCCTTGTAAGAGGTACAACAAGTTTTTAGTAATTGGGGAACCGATCCTATGACTTGTGAAACCGAATACAAGTTTATACCATAAATATGTGGTAATCGATCCTAGTACCTAGTCAACCAAATTTTGGTAACTAGCGTGACTAATCTTAGTACCCACATGGAGGTAGAATCGAAACTTGTTTTGGTAGAACTGTGAAACCCATGATTGGTGATTTGATTGGATAATCACTCACGTAGTTCTTGGAAGTCAGAGAAACCAATTCTAAGCTTGTTTGGAAGTGTGCCAAATTGGTTCCAAGATTGTAAATATGAAAAATGATTTACAAAGTAAAGATGTCGACATACTTTGAGCATGTGCAATAACTCTTACCTTTTTATTGTTCAAAGATATTCCTTAATAGCTAAAGGAGAATCCCGGATCGAAATAAATTGAGAATCTTTTAGTTAAGGTTTTTAGTTTTATATGCTTTTAATTTCCAACAATTAAATGCATATCTTTAGAAAATAAAAATTAGTAATGTGCATTTACTAATTGGAGATTTTCTACAGAGATGTTGGTTAATATTTGGACAGAGCATTTCCAGGAATTATGAAAACTGATTTGGACTTTATTGCATATCTTTGAGAATATACGGTTTTGGAAATTCCTTGGTGTCCAAACTTCCTTGGTCTATAAATATTGAAGTTTGCATTTCAAGCAAACTAATCCTCAGAGCCAGCAAAACTACCTAGTTGTGTTGTTACTGGTGGATCCGTCTATTTGGAGAGGAAAGTGCCCTAATTAGGTGAAATCTCTTACGACCGCTCGTTTTAAAGACTTTTTTGGGATTGGGAAGCTCTACCAGTTTCTTTGGTGGGAAACTAGATAATTGCGGTTTATTATTAGTTTTCGATTGATTTGATTGACTAACACTTGTTGAACTTTGATTGCACCTAGTTTGTTAATGCTTGAGAATCTTCTATTCTAATATAAGATTCACTCAAACTAGATCGAAGTGTCGACGGGGATCTTTAGACTGTTTGTAGATCTAAAGACGTCTTGTGATAATCCATTGTTAACAGACTCCGTTCTGTGTGTGATTTATCACAAGAGATTTCAAGCTGTTTGTGTGCAGGTGTTTATTGAAGATCTAAGAAGATTTCTTATTTGAGTTCATAATATTTGGTGTGCACAAAACTTGATCGGCTGGGGATCCAACTATAATCGGTTTATCTTTGTGATAACCTTGATTGATTAGTTGAGTAGATCGTCATCAATACAATTCTTTGTGATTAAGAGTATTGATTGCATAGTCTAAAACAATTACTTTGGTAGTTGTTGAAGAGCTAGATCTAAGAACCTGAAAAAGAAGTTTATTGGGATAAACGGAAGAGCCTTTTGTCAAACTCATATCATGTTGTTTGAAAAGATTTGTTACCGAACAGATTTGTTGTTCCTTTACTGTTTGGAATACGAACCAAAGGAATTGTTCCAAGTGCGTGAATTATTACAAGTTGGAGGCGCAGGGATACTGAGGGAATTAGGTGAACTATAAATTTATTTGCTTGGTCTCAACTATACGAAGTTAGTTTAGATTTTGTATATCGGCTTAATTCTGAGAGTATTCAATTATGGACTAGGTCCCGGGGTTTCTCTGCTTTTGCGGTTTCCTCGTTAACAAAATCTTGCTATGTCTTTTACTTTTCTATTTCCACAATTATAATTAAAAGTAAAATACATTAATGTTAATTCCTATTTACTTGATAGAAATCCTATTGTGTTTGGTTAAGTCCGAACCTATTATCAAGTAAACATACTTCGTTGTTGTATTGTCTTGATCTTGTATCCATAGTCAATCACGCAAGTTATCTTGTTGTCGTATTGTCTCGATCTCATATCCATAGACAATCACACAAAGTGTGAACCGGTTAGTTGTATTGTATCGACTCAGTCCATAGACAATCACTTTCGGAGAAAGGACTTATAGGTAAAAAAGTTTTAGATTGAGGTATATTTGGGTACCCTCGTCTTTTCAAGTAGAAAACTTGTGGAATCAACAAAGTCTGAGATGAAAATAACTTTGATGATTTCTATCTATCTTGATCAAGTGAGCAGCTCAACAATCGATCAAGATCAGGATACTCGAGTTATCAATAAAAGATAACTAAACCTGGCTTCATTAATCCATGTGAAGTCTTTGTAGTCGCTGAAACCCTACAAGGGTTTTAGGAAGATGGCGACTTTAGTTACAATTAGGACACACCAAGAAAAGTATTGTCGAGATTCAAAAATCCTAGTTGCTTGAGATTCCCCTTCAAAGAATAGGTTGTTTTAGGTTTAAGCTAAAATAGCTTTGGAAACAAGCAATCAATGATCATTGTTAGATGAAACTTTGAAATCTATTTTACATAAGCAAGTTATACACTCTGGTTAGGTGAAACCGTAACCGAACCGTGAATAAAGACTATGTTCAAGGTGGTTAGTTGAAACTAGCCGATTTGAACTTATAATATTAATACTCATTTTTGTAAACACTTAAGACTTAACTCGAACCACAATCAAGTGATTAAATATTTCTATGGTGGCTATAGAGATTATTCAAATACAAATCATTTCAGAGAAATAATTTATGTGCATAAGAATTTAATCGACATGGCAAGTAGGTGTACAAGGTACAAATACAAAAGTCGTTCGTTAGTCAGTTGAGTCACAGTATGTGTACCGATTTGCATACTACAAACACTACGAGTTCCGGCATTATTATAGAACAATTTGGGTACGTGTTCCGGTTTGCATACCACAACCACTTATCGAGTTCCGAAGTTAACAGAACAATTCAGGTACGTGTACCGGTTTGCATACCTTAAGAATTTAACTGGTTCCGGAGTCCACATAACTTTTATGGTACGTGTACCGGTTTGCATACTAAGCCGGTCTCGTGACCACAGTTCCTTTATGGTTTGCATACGGGTATGCGTACCGATCAGATTCACGGGTTAACAGATTTTATTCCAGGTATGCATAACAATATGCGTACCAAAAATCCATTAGTCGACATATAGCTACTTGCTACGTGTACAATTACATGTATTATGGCTCCAGACTTATAATAGTTTTCTTAGTTTTTAAGAATAATAATAATGTTTTATATCCAAATATAGTAATTCTATATTTCTCTTTAAATTAATTCGAAACATTCTCGAATAACATCAATGACACATACCACTGTTCCAGGCTATTTCGAATGATAAAAACTTGAGTCATGATTTAAATTGTCCTTAATAGAAATTCATCAAGTATGAACAAATGTTCATTAAGCTTAGTCATTATATTTCGATAACTAATTACCAAGGTAAACTTTACACGAAATTCTTATCTATGCATAATAGTCTAGTTAGTTATGCGACATCATCTCATTAATAAAAAAGTGAATATAACATGAGATATAGGTGGTTCAGTCTTCACTTACCTTTTGTTGATGAAGTTTTCCAAAAGCTTCGGTTGATCTTCACTTTTAAAGGTAAAACGCAATGATGAATGCCGTGATCTACTATTTCTCAACTACATTTTTATCTTGGTTTGAGACTTAACTAATTGTAGACTAGAAATCAAGATATAGTTTTAACAACTAAATTAGACAACAGGCTTGAGATAGCAATACTTGTGAGTTAGACCGAGCAATGATCTAACATGTTAGACTAGGAAGTCCAGAAATGTTGAGACATATAAGTATTACTAAGAAGAACCTGGAAAATCTAAAGACATATTGACATCTACAATCCAAATAATTAAGCACAAGTTCGAATTGAACTCTCCCATATTTGATATCTTTCGCAAGAGAACAACATAAGCGAACTTTCTCTAACTACATGAGAAATATTTGTTAGACATTAATAAATTTACAAGTAAATTTGTATCTCAAATATTTTTCTCCGTTCTCGCCAGTTACGAACAAAGAAGTTAAAAAAATAATGATTTTAATGTTAGAGGCACTAAGAAACATTACTTATGTGAGGAAAAACAATCATCGGCAAAAGTTGTTCTCTCGGCCAATTATCAACAAAGTGTGTAATTTTAACGATATGACTCAACATAAGAATTATATCTTCTCTATCCATGTACGAACGTAGAGATTAATGTTCTCGATCTTATTCCCTGGCCATTACGGTTTTGGGGAGGAAATGCGACAACGAAAAACATCTTATGGAATCCGTGCAATATATTCACAAAGTATAATAGCGAGAAGATCAATATTCCAATTCTCAAAATAGTCTACTCCTCTTTATCCAGTGATAAACACAAAGAGGTAAGAGTTTAACCTATGATAACATGTGAGATATATGTTTGTTTGATCCGTAAAAGATTTTTACCTCAAACACAAATCTGATGGTGATATTGGAATTGATCGTACTTCTACCTTTCTCTCCACATGAACAGTGTTTGTTTTTTTTTTTTTTTTTTTTTTTTTGGGGGGGGTCAAAAAAAAAACTCTGACGCTCAAGTTAGCTAGAGTTTTTCACATGAGTTTGTGTAGAAAAGATTGCATAACTGTTAGGGTTTTTAACCCAAGTATTTATATGTTTCATTTTAGGATTTAACCCTAATTTCGAGATAAGTATGATCTGTATCTATCTTGCTCTGCAAGTCTGCTAAAAAGTTCCAGAACCTTCCCTACGTGACTTGTCCATCAAGCATTCTAGATTCTTCCTGAATATTCCTTTAGGGTTATGGAATTAGGCAACCAAAGTGGGTAATTGGTCAAGCCCAAGCAAATAGGTAAAACAGGCTAAGCCCACGAAGTGGGGCTGAGAAATCCGCAAGCCAAATGAGCATGGGCGGAAACATCCAGTGAGTTAATGGCTCGGCTCAGCTGACGACTCGGCTTAACTGAGCCAGCTTGGTTCGGCTAGGTGGGGCGCGAATATCCGCCAGTGCAAAGTAGTGGGGTGAAAATATCCAGGGACCATAAAAGTAAGTTACGTCGAGAAGGAATAGAATACACTCCCTGTTGTCGAACAGAATTTGGACCGGCCGTCGGACTTGCTGTTGTTGATGTCATGCTGATGTAGGCTGACAGAAAATGCTGATGTCGTTAGAGAATATTCTGACGGCGTTATAACTTAATAGAAGATGTTGACGGCGTCATAACAGTAAAGGAATATGCTGACGACGTTATAACCTTAACAGAATATGCTTGTCCTGTTTTGGAATATTCTGCCACGTCACCTGCTGACTTGACTTTCCACTTACGTGGCAACTAATGTGTCACCTCACTGGTGACATGGCCTACTGACATGGCACCTTATTGATGACGTGACACGCTGACATGGCACCTTACTGCTGACGCGGCACGCTGAATGGTACCTTACTGCTTGTTAGAGCATAGCTCGGTTTAACCCACCAAGCGATGGTATGTCAAGTTTGGTTGTCATATTTTAGTGATCCAAAACTCATTTAAGAGTCTCTTGATTTAAATGTACAAGAGTCAACTTCGTATATGTTAGCTTGAAAGTATTAGCGTGAGTCATTACAAGTATTGCGAAGACTTGAAGAAGTGAAGAAGAACGGAGCTACAACCACAATATCATCCTTCCACTTGAGGTTAGTGATATTTGACTTGAACTGTTTCATTCCCTAACGTATCTTTCAAGTCGTGCATATTGAAAACATAAAACTGCGAAGCATGAACACTCTAGATAGACATAGTATTAAGGAATACAATATGAATTTTATTTCTTAACCATTAAACTTTGTATATAAGACATCGACATAATCATATGAATGCTATTGTGATTATGTATGGGTATGAGGTGAGGATTTCATTCTAGGGAACAATGTTTACATGTGTTCTAAGGAAGTAAGTTCATGATTTATGTTGTGAACCGAAAAGGAAATCGGCAGGCGTCATTGGGGATGTTCTTCATTTCATATCTTATGAACGACTAATATGTGTGATTAATATAACCGCTCATGACTTGTTTGTGTTCTTGGTAAAACTATTCACATGTGGCCTGACTTATGTATTGGTATGACTTTTATTAGTGAAACCAATCTTAAGTAATCACATGGGGTATGATCGGGTTGTGAATGTCTGAACTTATTACTGGGAGAAGGGGAACCAATCCTAGTAAGAGGTGCAGTGCATCACAAGGGGAACCGATCCTTGTATGAGGTGCAGCAAGGTTTATGGATGAAAGGGGAACCGTTCCTATGAACATATGCAACATGTTTTTAGGAAGGGAAAACCGATCCTATGGACATGTGCAGTACATACAAGTTTGATACCAAATATATGTGGGGAACCATTGGTAGAACCGTATCCTTGAACGGTCCTAGTACCTCGTCAGCCGTATCTTTGGTAAGCTAGTGTCACTATGCAGTATACTCACATGGAGGTAGAACCATTGGTAGAACCGTAAACCCATGAGTTGTGATTGAGTGTTACTTGATCAATCACGAAGTTCTTTAAAGTCAGATGAACCAATTCTAAACTTGTTAAGCGTGGTAAATCGGTTTCAAGTGAGCAAGTATGAAAAAGGACTTGCAAGAGTAAGATGTCGACGCATTTTTAACACAGTGCATTAATGCTTATTCTATATTGTTCAAAGGTATTCCTTAACGTCTAAGAAAGAAGTAAATCCCAAGATCGAATTTAAATAAGTTAAGAATCTTTTTAATTATATATGGAAAATAAGAATTAGTAATGTGCATTTGCTAATTAAAGATTTTCCAAGGAGATTTCGATCATGTATTTTTGGACAGTGCATTCATTGGAATTATGTAAACCAAATTTGGTGGAGTAATGAAAAATATTTTGAGAATATTTTCGGTTTTGGAAATTCCTTGGTGCCCAAACTTCCTTGTCTATAAATACTTTGAGTTTGCATTTCTTATAAACTAATCATGCATGACATAGACTTCCTCTTTTGTCTTTATTACTGGTGAAATCGCCTATCGGAGATGAGAGTAATCTAATTAGGTGAAATCTCTTACGGCCGCTTAATTTGAAGTCTTCTTTGGGATTGAGAAGCTCTAGCACGACCCGTTGGTGGGAAACTAGATATTACGGTTTATCTTTAGTTTTCATATTGATTTGATTGACTAACGGTGGTTGAACTTTGATTGCACCTAGTTTGTTTATGCTTGAGAATCTTCTCTTCTGATATAAGTTTCACTCAAACTAGTTCAAGGTTTCGACATGGATCTTTAGACTGTTGTTAGATCTAATGACGATCTTGTGATAATCCATTGTTAACAAACTCCGTTCTGTGTGTGATTGATCACAAGAGATTCAAGTAGTTGTGTGCAGGTGTTTATTGAAGATCTACGAAGAGTTGAAGACAAAGAAGATATTGAATATTTCTGACTTAGTTTTTATAATCTTTGGTGTGCACAATACTTGTTTGGGAAAAAGAGGATCCGACTATAATTGATTTATCCTTTTGGGTATTTTGATAGAATAGTTGAGGAAGATCGGCATCAATATGTTTCCTTGTGATTAAAGGTATTGATTGGATTAATATTAACGATTGCCTTTGGGTGGTTGAATATAAGATAGATCTTGGAACCTGGTAAAGGAGTTTATGTTAAGATAAACAAGGGAACCTTTGCGCAACTCATATCACTTGGTTGAAGAGAGTTGATACCAAACAGATTTGTTGTTCCTTTACTATTTGGAATACGAACCAAAGGAATTGGTCTAAGTACGTGACTTGTTTACATGTTGGAGGAGTGGGAATACAGACGGAACTAGCTGAACTATAGGTTTAGTTGCTTGGTCTCAACTATACGAAGTTGGTTTATTTTGTATAGCGGCTTAATCCTGAGAGTATTCAATTCTGGACTAGGTCTCGGGGGTTTTCTGCATTTGCGGTTTCCTCGTTAACAAAATCTTACTGTGTCATTTATTTTATATTTCCGCATTATAATTGTTTTATTATAATTAAAGTAAATTGCACAAATATTAATTCTTATTTACTTGATACGTGAATCCTATTGAGTTTGGTTAAGTCCGAACCTTTGTATCAAGTAAACACACTTTGTTATTGTATTGTCTCGATCTCGTATCCATAGGCGATCACACAAAGGGTGAACCAAATTTTTGTATTATCTCGACTCAGTCCATAGATAATCAATTTCGGGGAAAGGACTTATAGGAAGGAAAAATAATAGCTTGAGGTATATTTGGGGTATCCTCGCCTTTTCAATTGGTATCATAGCAGGCAAACATGAAAAGATCTAACAATCTATGTTTGATGCAATCCATCCTATAAGAATTGAATCCATGTCTGATTCAGTTAACATTAAGCAAGAGTATGACTACTCAAAGGTTGAAGATGCTACTACTTCGTTAACTCATGATCCAGGAGTTGCGAAAACATATGTGTCTTTTTCTGATGAAAAAGAAGATGCTGATAAAGAGTTGGTAAAACTCCTAAAGCCTATAAAATCTATGTCTTCTAAATTGATGACTTTAAAGACAGAGTCAAATCTTCTTAAACAGGAGATCAGAAATAAAGACAGTCAACTGGATAGTCTGGCTGAAGAGAATATGAATCTCACTGTCAAATTAGAAGCTCTTGTTAATTCTCTTGATAAAGATACAAGTCCAATGACTCTGACAAATGATGTTGTTGTATTAGTCACATCTAAAACAGATTAAGATGATGATAGTTTTCCAAACTACATCAAGTCATAAGAGGATGAGAAACGAGCTTCTATATCTACCGATGATCAAATAAAATCTTGTCTAAAAGAAACTTTCAACCGATTCCATGATAATGATCTTAAGGAATACACTTTAGTCACTTGACAGGAAACTTATACTTCTTCAACATACGGTGGTAAAAATTTTGAAGGAAGTTTCTTGTCTTAAAAAACTGAAAGATCATTCCTCAGTAGAAAGACAGATCGTGCCACAACCTTATAAGATCAACTCAAAATCAGAGGAAAGAGTTGACAATTGCTTCTGGAAGAAGATTCCTCCTCATCCATATCGAAACAATTCTTGTTTTGATGAAGAACGATTCCAGAAGGAAGGGAATGAGAGAATATCTGCCAAAAGAAACAATGAGGGATATCCAATAATTGTTTTAGACAATCACACTGATGTAAATCATAAGGAAGTCCTTAGAATGAGAAAATATTATTGAAAGAATTAAGAGAGATCTATCAGTCTTTGAGAATTCTCACATCGGTACAGTTTCTCCACGTGATCATATCTCTAGAGTTAGAAAAGATCATCGTCTTCGGAGAAAATATATTGGGCAGAAATTCCCTAAGAGAAACATGAACTATGTTTCTGATAGTCAATATAAGCTTGAAAAAGCTTATTCCGATATAACTTAGTTGTATCAAAATTGTGCATTCTCATCCCAATATGTGCTCGTATTCATGGATGGGAATGACACAATAAATCTGGAGCACATGTAATTTGTGTAATTGATTATCAGAGAAGTTTTAATTTGTTGGATTGTTGTAAATCCAAGAAATCGTTCATGTTTATCATGAGTTTCTAGATAAGTTTTATTTAGAATTTTTGAATAAAACCAAGAAGTTCGGACAAAAGGAAACGAAATATATTCCTTAATATTTTCGGATTCTACTGATATTTTTCGGTCCGAAAGTTGTCTCCTTTTAAAAGAGAAACTATTACCTTCAGTATATTGATATCCTAGTCAATCATCTTGTTAGAGCACTGCTCGGTCAAACTCGCATGCGTTGCTATCTCAAGCATGTTTGTCAATCTTAGTGATCAAAACTATATAGCCTTGATTTTTAGTCTACTATAGCTAAGGTCTCAGACTAGGATAAAAAGTGTAGTTGAGCTCAAGAACTCCATGGCAATCATCATACAAGACGAAGGACTACTCAAGGAACCAGTGGATCTTCATCGACTAAAAGGTATATGGAGACTTTAACTTATCTATCACTCAAAAGTCTATCTACTCTATCTCCTATCTTGATACAAAAGTCGTTTTACGATATAGTCAAAGAATATGCACATGTGACATTTCGAGCTGAGTATATCTCGCTTATGTATTTCTCTAAATGGGTGTTGGTAAAGCTTTCGATTTAGCCAAGTTCATCTTTGCTTAGTGACAAAAGTCATGTTGTGTTTCAATCACTTTGGAAATTGCTCTGACGAAAACTAGTTCGTGAATAACTATTATATGACGTCCTCTGAGAATGTTTCAATGATTGAAATGAGAGTTTAGACTATATAACCATTGTTATGGCAACACATATATGTATAAGTCCTTAAAACTTGAACCAAAGTTTGCGAACTTTGTTGATCAAGTGGAACCGGAACATGAGCATCAAATCAGTCCGCGAACTCAGTCCGCAAACCCAGTCCGTGAACTAGCGTAGTTCTCAAACCCGAGAATTTCTGCTGATGTTGTATCTCATGTGCAGTCAGCGAACCTAGTCAGCGAACTGACGGGAGCTCTCGAACCCGGGAATTTCTGCTGGAGTTTATAACTTCAACCGGTTAGCTTGAGTCCGCGAACTCAAGAGGTTATGTCTGAAAACGTTGTTCGTGAACTTATCTTAAATTACTAAGGAATGCTTTTACAAACCGTGGCTTTATAGTTCATGATTAATGATTCGAGTGAATCACATCGTTTTTGATTCAATTGTGTCTCTTGTAGTACTTCAGATCTCATAGCAATTGAACAACTCTCTAACTAGTTCATTTGAGTCATTTGGACTAGTTATGGTGAAGAAGAATATGGTTGATATGAAAGTTATCATTTGGATAACCATTTGGTTGACTAATATTGAACCAACCATTGTACACGTTTGGGTACGGTTACACAAACCCAAAACATCAAGTACATGTGTGTATGGCAAGCTAATTTTTCAATCTAACGGTTGAGAGATATTAGCTTGTATCTAATCAGGTTTTCAACTAACGGTGAATATTGAATGCTTTGTTAGCAAGATAACATTGATTGCAAACCATGATTTGAAAGACTATATAAGGAGAACTCTAGCTATTGGAAAAACTAATCCCCACACACCTTTCTTGTGTGATACTAGTTTTATCTAATCTAGAGTCGATCTCCATTAACCCTTGAGTTTTCTCTCTAAATTCGGGTTAACGACTTAAAGACTTCATTGGGATTGTGAAGCCAGACCGATACTACTTTTCTTGTAGTTGTGTGATCTGATCTTGTTGTTTATATCGTACGAGTACAATTATAATAATTGGCTTGAGATTTCTATCTCCGATAGGCAAGATAAAAGTAGTCACAAACATCTTTGTCTCATTGTTTGTGATTCCTCAATAATCTTCTTCGTTGCGTCGATTAAGTTTATTGTGAGGTGATTGATGAAACTGAGATGTTCTTCGGGAATATAAGTCTAGTTTTATCGATTGGTTCTTGTTCACCTTGATTTATCAAAAGACGGAACAAAACTCATAGGTTTATTCGTGGGAGACGAATTTATCTATTACCTGTAGACTTTTCTGTGTGAGACATATTTGTTTGCTAAAGTCTTCGACTTTGGGTCGTACCAACTCTTGGTTGTGGGTGAGATCATCTAAGGGAATCAAGTGCGCAGTATCCTGCTGGGATCAGAGGCGTAGGAGCATAACTGTACCTTGGATCAGTGTGAGATTTGTTGGGGTTCAACTACAATCCAGACCGAAGTTAATTTGGAGTAGGCTAGTGTTTGTAGCGGCTTAATACAATGTATGTTTAATATGGACTAGGTCCCGGGGTTTTTCTGCATTTGCGTTTTCCCCGTTAACAAAATTATGGTGTCTGTGTTATTGTTATTCCGCATTATATTTTGTTATATAATTGAAATAATACAGGTTGTGCGTTGTTCAATCGATTAGAATATCTGACCTTATTGGTTGTTGATTTAAATCTATTGACACTTGGATATTGATCTTTGGTACCATCAAAGTTATCTCTCTTTGATTAGGCTCGCGAATCATATTTGCTTGAGTAAATCAAATCGAGAGATTGAGATAATAACTCCTTCAGTATTTTCTATTGATCGAGTCTTGTTGATTCTCTAGAAAACAACTCGGAGTTGTCCATACAGATTGCTAATCGAAATATTGGGTGAGGTTGTTAGACCCCCGCTTTTTCAATTGGTATCAGAGCAGGCAAACACGTTAAAGACCTTACAAGTCTGTGTTTGAGGCAATCTGAGTCTGTGGACGGAATCTCTGTTACGCATACCAAAATTTCTTCTAAAGCTTTTGACCATGTCAAATGTCTTCTAAAGCTTTTGACCATGTCAAATGTCTTGGAAACACCTCAAAGGATTATTCCTTAGTTGATTCTTCCGAATCCCGAGGTAAAAAGAATGTTCAATGTGATAATGAAATTTCTTCCTCTCATGAGGCATGTGACACTGTGGCAGAAGCTGAAAAGGAACTCACCAGAATTTCAAAACATACAGCTAAAGATATTGATTTTAATAATTATGATCAGATCATTAATGAATTTGAAAAGTCTCTTAATCGAGAACGTGATCTCTATAACATCATAAAGTCCTTCTCTAAGAATATTGAGGAACTTCTTCAAGAAACTACTATATAGCAGGAAAATATTAGTACTCTTGAGGAAGTTGTTAAAGAGGACTCAATTAGAGAAAAACGATTGCTTGAGACTCATTCATCAGATCTAAACATACTTCGTGCTGATAAAGAGAAACTATGTGCATCTCTTACCCCATGAACAGTGTAAAACCTTGGAAAATGAAAACTCTGTATTAAGGGGAAATTCTTATGTGATTAATTCTCATGATTTACCATATAAGAAGAAGTGTTCTCCAGACGAAGATTGTTTGAATAAAAGTTTGCATAACTTTCAATCTTCTCGTATGGATATGAAGTTTAAACAGGTGCCAGTTATTGCTTCTCCTCCGCCAACCTATACGTTTTGTGGGAAACAGAATCACTATGCTATTCATTGTTTTGCAAGAAGGAAACAAATTTCTAAGCTTCGTAATTTGCTTCTCTTCACTGTCAATGGAACAGATAGTCAGTCGACTAAAGCAGTGAATCATATGCCCACAAGAAATCAGAAATCTTATGAGAATGATCTCTACTCTAGATATCATCACAGGGATAAAGTTCTTTCTGAAAATTCTTTTTGCGGTATTAATAAGACCATTCCATGTGCTTATAAGAATGTTTCTGATAAATCTAAATCTAGAAAATGGATTCCTATCTATTCAGATCCTCTTGAACTTATTGTTAGAGGTCCTAGATTTAGTCCTTCTGATAAAAAAGATAATCAATTAGTGTCTTATCTCACTAGAAAGAGCACATATCAGAGACAGAAAGATAGAGATGGACAATATTCTTTTGATGAGCTAAAGTCTCATAGTTGTGTGAATTAATCACAAGGTTGAATATCTCACATACAAAAAGCCTAGTTGTGAGAGAAGTGGATAGGTATACTGCATAACTATGTGACTCTAATTATCTAGCTAATCTCTTATCGTTTTTAGAAAGATAATTGTTCAGACTTGGTTTGTGAGTATTTTTCTTTCTAATTGTTCATTTTCTAAAAACACCTTTGAAAAATAAAAGTGTTTTCTTTTTCCATGTAGGGCTTTGTGAAAAAACCATCATACGGGTTCACGTACGGTTCAAGTTTTCCCTTAAATCTATCCCGTAACCCTAAATCTCTCGAGTTTTTCTTTATATACCTATCCTATTGAGTTACTCTTTTACTCTAGGTTTTATGTTATCAATGGCTTCTTCTTCGTGCTCTTCGGACTTGACTAATGATGTCATTGCTAAGGCGGTATATTGCGAACTCGATTAAGAAAATGAAACTCATATTGAAATTGAAGGTTCTCTTTCTCAATCATATGATTCACTCTCGGATATAGAAGAGATTGAAGAGATTTCATTGGATGTAGTTCTTGACTTCCTAATGGGATTTTAGAAGGATAAGCAACAACTTGTTGATACAATGAAGTGTCTTGATGTGGTAAGAACTGAGTTGAAAAAGGTTAAGTTATATCTTGTTCTCATGAAAAACCATGTTAAAGAGCTTCCCAATAAGGATATCACAAGTACAAAAGATGCTGCCATTCACAAGCTTCAAGATCTTAAGGATCAAGAAGGTCCCGAACTGTCGATTTGAACCTAGTTCGGTATGACATTGAAGTTTTTCTGTTTGGTTCTTAATGTCTAGTAAATCTTCTATGTTTTCTGTTTTATTTAGAAGAATAAGTAGTATTTTGGAATAGCCATGATTGCGATTACACATAGCTACATCCAATGATTTTATCTTCTTGTTTTCAGATTTATTGGTTTCAAATTCTAAAGTTGTTTGGAAGATGATGGTTGCAGTATTAATCTTTTTGATTTTATATATTGCAATATTTTGATGGATTTGTATGTTTACGTCCATGAACTTGATTGTCCCATATTTTGTCAAAAGTAAAGTCGTTCACGTATTGGTATGCAAATATTGATAAAGGAATGAATGGACTTTTGGAAAAACACAAAATTAAGCCTATTGTCAATTATTGATATAAATAGGTTAAAATCTTTTGTGATTCAAGGATAAAGTCTATTATGTCACTTTGTGATGGAAAAAAATAGAATACATCCTTGTTTTCTTATCCACAGTATAGAGCTTAATTGTTCCATATTATTATGTATTACCGTGAAGGTTCCATTGTGTATCTCATGTTGAGCACGATACAACTAAGTCGATTTCTTATTGGCATGGTTGGTTGTTCCATAAGATGTTATATGTTGAGCATTAAGAACTAAATTAATCAAATTGTGTGGTTATTTAGTTTGTATTCCATGAGTTCTCTCATGTTGAGCACATGTACGGTTAAGGTTGTCATTTCCTATGATAATCTTAGTCGGGGTTCCATAATCTCTTATGTTGAGCCCAAATGAACTAAATCAATCATCTTGTGTGATTATTTAGTTAGCACTCTATAGATTTTTCTCATGTTGAGTGTGGACAATTGAATTGATTACATTGTGATTAGTTTAATTGTGTAATCCAGTTAGAATATTTATGAGTTCTCTTGTGAATAATCTAATCGATGAATTAAGTCTCCATGAGTTTAATTGTGTTGAGCATATTTAGTCAAATTAATCTTGGTTCGCTTTGGTTAATATGATTGAATATTTTGGATTCTAAATTCATACTTGTATGCAATTTGTTGAGTCTAAAGAAATCCTTCTTTTCTCTTGAAATTAAGGTCGCTCTTGTTGTTCCTTAGGGAATGACATCTTATGGGGGAGAGTTCTTTTCAACTTGCGCTTAATTCCAAATCTTTGCGGGGAATGCAGCTGTGGAATTTTTAGGGGTTATCTTGTATATTTATAAACTCCTTGATGAATGCATTTAGCCTCGGATTTATGATTGCATCTAAACAAGATGATTGAACATTTACCTTTGGTCATGAAATGTCTCTTATGGAAATTTCATTAGGATGCCGTTCTTGTACCTTTGCCAATTTTATTGACAAAAATGGGGAGAATTAATTGTAGTTCACACTACAAATACATATGGTTTTCGGATCATTATGTAAGGGGGAGTGGTTTCCATGTGAGATGGAGTATTGACTAAGGGGGAGTGAAGTATCACCATAGTATTGTAGTTGAAGTTGTGATGCAATTGGACTTTGACGCTGTGTAATAATACTATGACACTGTATAACAATGATTGAGAACCAATGCTTTTCTCATTGTTATAGCTACGGATTTTCAACAACGATGATACTAAACTTACAACCTTTGGGATCATTGGACTACTTGGAAGTGAAGAAGATTTCGAGTATTGTTGAAGATTAGGTATGTGGAATAGGAGCTACACAGTTTATTTATATAATTTTTTTGTATTCCATATGTATTAATAGTTTTGCCACTAAAATTGACAAAGGGGGAGATTGTTATAGCACTGCTCGGTCAAACTCGCTTGTGTTTCTATCTCAAGCATGTTTGTCAATCTTAGTGATCAAAACTATATAGTCTTGATTTATAGTCTACTATAGCTAAGGTCTCGGACTAGGATATAAAGTGTAGTTGAGCTCAAGAACTCCATGGCGATCATCATACAAGATGAAGGACTACTCAAGGAACCAGTGGATCTTCATCGACTAAAAGGTATGTGGAGACTTGCACTTATCTATCACTCAAAAGTCTATCTACTCTATCTCTTATCCTGATACAAAAGTCTTTTTACTATATAGACTAAGAATATGCACATGTGACATTTCGAGCTGAGTATATCTCGCTTATCTATTTCTCGAAATGGGTGTTGGTAAAGCTTTCGCTTTAGCCAAGTTCATCTTTCCATAGTGACGAAAGTCATGTTGTGTTTCAATAACTTTGGAAATTGCTCTGACGAAAACTAGTTCGTGAATAACAACTATATGACGTCTTCTGAGAATGTTTCAATGATTAAAATGAGAGTTTAGACTATATAACCATTGTGGGATATAAACATTGTTGTGGAAACACATATATGTATAAGTCCTTAACACTTGAACCAAATTTTGCGAACTTTGTTGATCAAGTGGAACCGGAACGTGAGCAACAACTCAGTCCGCGAACTGGCGTAGTTCTCGAACCCGAGAATTTCTGCTGATGTTGTAGATCATGTGTAGTCAGCGAATCTAGTTCGCGAACTGACGAAAGCTCTCGAACTTGGGAAATTCTGTTGGAGTTTATAACTTCAATCGGTTAGCTTAAGTCCGCGAACTCAAGAGGTTTTGTGTCTGAAAACGTTGTTCGTGAACTTATCTTAAATTACTAAGGAATGATTTTGCAAACCGTGGCTTTATAGTTCATAATTAATGATTCGAGTGAAGCACATCGTTTTTGATTCAATTGTGTCTCTTGTAGTACTTTATATCTCATAGCAATTGAACAACTCTCTAACTAGTTCATTTGAGTCATTTGGACTAGTTATGGTGAAGAAGAATATGGTTGATATGAAAGTTATCATTTGGATAACCATTTGGTTGACTAATATTGAACCAACCATTGTACACGTTTGGGTACGGTTACAAAAACCCAAAACATCAAGTACATGTGTGTATGGCAAGCTAAGTTTTCAATCTAACGGTTGAGAGATATTAGCTTGTATCTAATGAGGTTTTCATCTAAGGGTGAATATTGAATGATTTGTTAGCAAGCTAACATTGATTGCAAACCCTGATTTGAAAGACTATATAAGGAGAACTCTAGATATTGGAAAAACTAATCCCCACACACCTTTCTTGTATGATACTAGTTTTCTCTAAGCTAGAGTCGATCACCATTAACCATTGAGTTTTCTCTCTAAATTCGGGTTAACGACTTAAAGACTTCATTCGGATTGTGAAGCCAGACCGATACTACTTTTCTTGTAGTTGTGTGATCTGATCTTGCTGTTTCTATCGTACGAGTACAATTGTAATAATTGGCTTGAGATTTCTATCTCCGATAGGCAAGATAAAAGCAGTCACAAACATCTTCGTCTCATTGTTTGTGATTCCTCAATAATCTTCTTCGCTGCGTTGATTAAGTTTATTGTGAGGTGATTGATGAAACTGAGTTGTTCTTCGGGAATATAAGTCTGGTTTTATCGGTTGGTTCCTGTTCATCTTGATTTATCAAAAAACGAAACAAAACGCATAGGTTTGTTCGTGGGAGACAAATTTATCTATTACCTGTAGACTTTTATGTGTGAGACAGATTTGTTTGCTAAAGTCTTCGACTTTTGGTCATAGCAAATCTTGGTTATGGGTGAGATCAGCTAAGGGAATCAAGTGCATAGTATCCTGCTATGATCAAAGGCGTAGGAGCATAACTGTACCTTGGATCAGTGTGAGATTGCTTGGGGTTCAACTACAGTCCAGAATGAAGTTAATTTGGAGTAGGCTAGTGTCTGTAGCGACTTGATATAGTGTATATTTAATCTGGACTAGGTCCCGCGGTTTTTCTGCATTTACGGTTTCCTCGTTAACAAAATTCTGGTGTCTGTGTTATTTCTATTCCGCATTATATTTTGTTATAATTGAAATAATACAGGTTGTGCGTTGTTCAATCGATTAGAATATCCGACCTTATTGGTTGTTTATTTAAATTGATTGACACTTGGATATTGGTCTTTGGTACCATCCAAGTTATCTCTCATTGATTAGGCTCGCTAATCATATTTGCTTGAGTAAATCAAATCGAGAGATTGAGATAATAACTCCTTGAGTATTTTCTATTGATTGAGTCTTGTTGATTCTCTAGTAAAAAACTCGGAGTTGTCCATACAAATTGCTAATCGAAATATTGGGTGAGGTTGTTATACCCCCGATTTTTCACATCTTATATATAACCAAGAATGCCTCCAATAACTTGCAGTGTCTCAAAGACTAATAAGGAGAAGGCTCAAAGGGTTAAAGATTATCAAGGAATCAATACTAAAAGGAAGAAAAGAAGCGGATCAAAAATCATGTCTGATTATGATTCTGAAGGTTCGGTCGGATCACAAGATGAGTCATGTCTGTTGGCTTATAATATACAAGATCCAACCAAAACCAAGTGTGTTCGTTCTGATAGTATGATTGACTATATCCATGGTTTTGAAGAACTAAGAACCAATCTCATAGCAACGATTCGAAATTAAGATCGGCTCAAGGATAAGATTGAGGAAACTAAAGCTGGAATAGTTGACATGAAAATTCAAGTTGAGAAACTTGAGAAACAAGAAGTGGTTGCCGACAAGTCTCTTGAGACATGCTTTAACAGTTTGAACACTGAAGAAACATTGATGAACAACAAGAGCACCACTAGAGATTAAGTTATATGCTGTAATACTTAATCTAGAAAAATAGACATCAATTTTTGATTGATTTCATTGATTGTATAAGTCTATTGAATAAAACTATTATGAATAAAGTTATTTGATTTATAATTTTTCTTGTGATAGTTTTTGATTTACATAACCGGTACTTTAATGCTTTATTTTATTTGCTATGTATGTTTATGAGATGTTTTGATTTCGGTTTTACTACCTTGATATTCGATCTCATAATATGTTGTGAACCTTTATGGTTTGGGTGACTTTTTGATTCAGCGGGATTAAGTTCTAGCCCATGTTGGTAGGCTTTATCAAAGGATCATGAGGGGTTCCTGTAGAAACAATATGTGAAAAAGTCACAATATGTTGAATCGGTTTTGGTTTAGCATAAAAACATATGTGTTTCGCCGGTTTTCAACTTTTTCTTGCAATTGTTAAAGCCAATTTTCAACCTTTCTCTGGTAAAGGTTGGTTGTTGTTATTCTTTTGTTTTTGGCATGAGAATGACAACATAATGGTATTTCGATATCAATTCTCACGGAAGAAGAAAACGATGCGGTCACATTTGGACAAGTTTCATGCGAAATTGAGGTAACAATCTTGTTAGTTAATTGTTTTCTTTGTTTTAAGAAAAGCCTATTTTTATTTGATATATATATATTGCTTTTGCTTAAACGAAATAGTTGGTACAATTGATTTGTTTATTCCATTATGTATGTGTGGATGTTTGTGTGATTCAATTGTTTCCGGTTAAGAAAAACTTTTATTATCTTGTTTCGTTGTGTGATATCAATAGTTTAGGCTTACGAAATTTGGCGCAATTGCGGTGCTTTAATGTTTATGTTAATTCAATTGCTTCCAGTTAAGTAAAACAATTGTTATTTTGCTTTATTGTGTAGTATCAATTGTTTAGGCTTACAAAATTTCGGTGCAATAGTGAAACCTTGATATATATATATATATATATATTGTTTCTATTGTATCGGGTTGAGGTGAATAATTATGCAAGTTGATTTATTAGTTTGTATGAATTATTTATGGCTTAATGAATGAATATGTTGATGGGACGAGTTGTTTAGTCCAATTCGATTCCGGATAAGATAAACTAAGTTAATTTTGATCTTAGTTAGACTTATCAAAGTGGAGGTTTCAGTTATTCAAGTCGATCCGAAAGCCTAAACAAGGAAATGCTAGTTAACTAACCTAGTATTTGGATTGTTTGAAATCTAAAGGTCTAAGTTATATGGATAATTAGAACCTGATGAGAAAAATGGAGTTTATCTTTGTTTTGTTCTTATCGAATGAAGCGGTTGTATTTATAAAATCGGTTTAGCAAAGGAACTAAGTTGCTTAGTTGATTTTTGGTTTGATAAACTAGTTGGGAAAATTGCTTCGGGAAATTATTTCCATGATAACATACCAAAACATAATTACTTTGTAGTTTCGGTTTTGATATTGGTTATCAAAAATGGTATGTGGAACCCTCGTGCTTGACTCAATAGGTTGCAAGTCTATTTTTGAGATTTGTAAGATCCTTTTCGTGTTGTCCATTATTTTTTCGTTTCTTTGTCATTTTGTGACAAAAAGGGGGAGAAATATATGGAGTAAACAAGTGATACTGGTATCAATTTTATGGTTGATTGGTGTCACTAGGGAAGAGGACAATGGTGCTTGAACGTTTATCTAACGAATGAGGAAAAGCATAGACTATGGGGGAGTAACATATCATATGATTGGGATAACAAAGACGTGCGGATTGAAAATATACCTATCTCACCTTTAGGGGGAGTATGAGCTTTGTTATTATAATGTCAATGGCGGCATTTTAAGGATTGAATTAATGCAGGTTATGTGCTGTTGAATTCGGGAATCAAGAGTATGTGTAATGAATTATTGTAATTTGTTTATCCATATGATTGTAAGAGTTTTATCACTAAAATTGACAAAGGGGGGTATTGTTAGAGCATAGCTCGGTTGAACCCACCAAGCGTTGGTATGTCAAGTTTGGTTGTCATATTTTAGTAAGACAAAACTTATTTAAGAGTCGCTTGATTTAAATATACTAGAGTCAACTTTGTATAGGTTAGCTTGAAAGTATTAGGGTGAGACATTACAAGTATTGTGAAGACTTGAAGAAGTGAAGAAAAACGGAGATACAACCACAACACCATCCTTCCACTTGAGGTTAGTGATATTTGACTTGAACTGTTTCATTCCCTAACGTATCTTTCAAGTCGTGCATATTGAAAACATAAAACTACGAAGCACGAACACTCTAGATAGACATAATATTAAGGAATACAATATGAAGTTTCTTTCTTAACCATTAAACTTTGTATATAAGATATCGACATAATCGTATGAATGCTATTGTGATTATATATGGGTATGAGGTGAGGATTTCATCCTAGGGAACAATGTTTACATGTGTTCTAAGGAAGTAAGTTCATGATATGTGTTGTGAACCGAAAAGGAAATCGTCAGGCGTTATTGGGGATGTTCTTCATTGCATATCTTATGAACGACCAATATGTGTGATTAGTATAACCGCTCATGACTTGTTTGTGTTCTTGGTAAAACTATTCACATGAGGCCTGAATTGTGTACTGGTATGACTTTTATTAGTGAAACCGATCTTAAGTAATCACCTGGGATATGATCGGGTTGTGAGTGTCTGAACTTATTACTGGGAGAAGGGGAACCGATCCTAGTAAGAGGTGCAGTGCATCACAAGAGGAACCGATCCTTGTATGAGGTGAAGCTAGGTTTATGGAAGAAAGGGGAACTAATCCTATGAACATGTGCAACATATTTTTGGGAAGGGGAAACCGATCCTATAGACATGTGCAGTGCATACAAGTTAGATACCAAATATATGTGGGGAACCGATCCTAGTACATAGTCAGCCGTATATTTGGTAAGCTAGAGTAACTATGCACAATACTCACATGGAGGTAGAACCGAAACTTTTTTTGGTAGAACAGTAAGCCCGTGAGTTGTGCTTGAGTGTTACTTGATCAATCACGTAGTTCTTGAAAGTCAGATGAACCAATTCTAAACTTGTCTGGAAGCGTGGTAAATCGGTTTCAAGTGAGCAAGTATAAAAAAGGACTTACAAGAGTAAGATGTCGACACACTTTGAACACGGTGCATTAATGCTTATTCTATATTGTTCAAAGGTATTCCTTAACGGCTAAGAAGGAAGTAAATCCCAAGATCGAATTTAAATAAGTTAAGAATCTTTTTAATTAAAGGTTTTTAATTATATATGGAAAATAAGAATTGGTAATATGCATTTGCTAATTAAAGATTTTCCAAGGAGATTTTTTGATCATGTATTTTTGGACAGCGTATTCATAGGAATTATGAAAACCAAATTTGGTGGAGTAATGAAAACTATCTTGAGAATATTTTCGGTTTTGGAAATTCCTTGGTGTCCAAACTTCCTTGTCTATAAATATTTTGAGTTTGCATTTCTAGCATACTAATCATGCGTGACATAGACTTCCTCTTTTGTGTTTGTTACTGGTGAAGTCGCCTATCGGAGATGAGAGTAATCTAATTAGGTGAAATCTCTTATGGCCGCTCAATTTAATGTCTTCTTTGGGATTGAAAAGCTCTAGAGCGACCCGTTGGTGGGAAACTAGATATTGCGGTTTATCTTTAGTTTTCGTATTGATTTGATTGACTAACGGTGGTTGAACTTTGATTGCACCTAGTTTGTTTATGCTTGAGAATATTCTCTTCTGATATAAGATTCACTCAAACTAGTTCAAGGTTTCGACATGGATCTTTAGACTGTTGTTAGATCTAAAGACGATCTTGTGATAATCCATTGTTAACAGACTCCGTTATGTGTGTGATTGATCACAAGAGATTCAAGTAGTTGTGTGCATGTGTTTATTGAAGATCTAAGAATATTTGAAGACAAAGAAGATATTGAAGATTTCTGACTTGGTTTTTATAATCTTTGGTGTGCACAATACTTGTTTGGGAAAAATAGGATCTGTCTATAATTGATTTATACTTTTGGGTATTTTGATAGAATAGTTGAGGAAGATCGGCATCAATACGTTTCCTTGTGATTAAAGGTATTGATTGGCTTAATCTTAACGATTGCCTTTGGGTGATTGAATATAAGATAGATCTTGGAACCTGGAAAAGGAGTTTATGTTAAGATAAACAAGGGAACCTTTGCGCAACTCATATCACTTGGTTGAAGAGAGTTGATACCAAACAGATTTGTTGTTCCTTTACTATTTGGAATACGAACCAAAGGAATTGGTCCAAGTACGTGACTTGTTTATAGGTTGGAGGCGTGGGAATAAAAACGGAACTAGGTGAACTATAGGTTTAGTTGCTTGGTCTCAACTATACAAAGTTGGTTTATTTTGTATAGCGGCTTAATCCTAAGAGTATTCAATTCTGGACTAGGTCCCGGGGGTTTTATGCATTTTCGGTTTCCTCGTTAACAAAATCTTACTGTGTCATTTACTTTATATTTCCGCATTATAATTGTTTTATTATAATTAAAGTAAATTGCACAAACGTTAATTCCTATTTACTTGATACGTGAATCCTATTGAGTTTGGTTAAGTCCGAACCTTTGTATCAAGTAAACACACTTTGTTGTTGTATTGTCTCGATCTCGTATACATAGACGATCACACAAAGTGTGAACCGATTTGTTGTATTGTCTCGACTCAGTCCATAGACAATCACTTTCGGGGAAATGACTTATAGGAATGAAAAATAATAGATTGAGGTATATTTGGGGTACCCTCTCCTTTTCACTGCTAACGTGGCAGCGGTGATGGGGACCTCCTTAGCTTGATTTGGATATATGCGCATGGGCTTCTATGTAAAGTGCTTGTGAGGCCCAGATATCTATACTTTGCTAATATGTGGAGCATATTGGCCAAAGTAAGCCCATTCTTAGTGTAAAATATTAGGGTACAAACATCGCCCCCTCTTAATCCATAACTTGTTATGGGTTAAGAAGTTCGGGTTCCATAATTTTGTCGGCGACTGAATTTTGTATTGTTATGAAGTGTTGCATAACTCGCCCCAAGTTCATTGTAGAGTGTTATGCAACCGCGCCCAGGTATTGTTATGTTTGTGCTGAAGAGTTACATATCTCGCCCCCAAGTAATTGAGGTGATATGTAACTCTCACCCAGTATGTAGTTTGTGTCATACTGCTCAATACTCGCGCAAGGGTGCACTTCCTTACTGCATTTTGCTCGCGCATGGAATGAGAATGAGTTTTTATTCTATATTCAATTCGCGCAAGGGGCCAATCCAACTATTCAATATGCGTGCAGAGTTGAGATGTGTACATTTTCCCATGCCTGGATGGGTGAAAAATGTTCGCCATATTTGTTGTCGTTCCATACGAAGGAGATACGCTTGGAATAGGGTAAAAACGCTCGAATTGTGCATTTACCATATTTGTAAGGTGTTGGAGATGTTGTTGACAGCAGACTCGAACTGCACTGCTTTGCCATTTGGGACAGACTGTGGATTCGAACCATCCACAGTAGTTTATCATCATACACGAACAATTCTCATAGAGTGTGGAATACCAAAATAATGTTGAATTAAATATCTGAATAGGAATAATAAGATAAGTACCCGCTGCCTGACAACAGCTGCCTCGTTAAAACCTTTGCGTGGAAAACCCAATGGGATAAAACAATCATAAAGGAAAAAGAGTGTAGCACAGCAAGATTTGAACGAAACTACTCTTATGCGAATCTAGCTAATGATAAAACTTCTTCAAGTGAAACGAATTCCATGGATTTCATGGTTTTGAATCTTGAGTACCATCGAGGTTCCTTAGGTAATAGGAGCCACGAGATGCGGGCCTGTTTACTATGTATGGACCTTCCTAATTTTCTCTGAGCTTTCCGCAGTTTGGTTCCATTGTGGCTGATCGAGTTTTCTTCAAAACATACGCCCCTGGATTAAACGCTCGTTCTTTGGATTTTCGGTTGTATCTCAGCTTGACTGCCTACTGATATCGGACCAATTGATGCAAGTATTTTTCTCCTTGTTCTTCCAACAACTTTTTATCTAAAGCCAGTATTCTTTCATTGTCTCCAGATTCCACAGCATGAGTCTTGGTAGTCTTCATACAAGTATACCTCAGTGGGTATGACTGCCTCTGTTCCATAAGCCGGTGTGAATGGGGAGAATCAAGTGGATCTTTTTGGAGTTATCCGGTAAGACCTTAAGACTCCAGGGAACTCCTTTTTCCTTCTCCAGCCTTTTTTTGAGGTTGTCCATAATAACATGATTCGTCGATTCTGCCTGCCCATTTCTTTGAGCATTATACGGAGCAGAGAAGTTATGGCGAATGCTCAAATTCTTACACAATTATTTGATCACTCTGAAATCGAATTTATTTCCGTTGTCGGACACTAACTCGTGTGGGATTCCAAATCTGCAGACGATGTTCTCCCATACGAACCTTTTTATGTTGTATCTAGTAACATGTATTAATGTCACTGCCTCGACCTATTTGGTAAAATAATCTAGTAGCGGCCAGTACGAATTTCACTCCTCTAAGGGCTCGGGGGAGTGGTCCGGAAATATCTAGTCCCCACTTATCTAACGGTCAGGGACATAAAATTAGATATAACTCGTTGGCGAGTCTTTTCGGGATTGGAGTGTGGTCTTGGAAAGGCACACACTTCTCCGCGTACTCTTTAGCATCTTTATGCATGTATGTATAGAAGTATCCCTGGGTAAGTGTCATGTGCGCAAGACTGCACCCCTCAGAATGTTTTCCACATATTCCTTCATGAGCCTCTGCCAATATCTGTTATCCTTCCTCGGCTGATGCGCATCGCAAAAATGGCTCCAAAGCTACAGGTTTGCGGTATAACTGTCCCTCGATCATTGAATATCTCCATGCATTTTTTTTCACTTTTGAAGCGGGATGCTCATCTTCTGGGAGTTCACTGGTTTTCAAGTACCGAATATAAGACTGACGCCAGTATGAAGTATCTACATCAGGATCACCTGAATCATCTATTACTGGACTATAAACATCCATATTGTTGTCAATTTTGCCGATATCTTCTTCTGATAGTGTAGTTACCCTCTCGCCTCCACTACACTGAAATGGGTAGTGTCAGTATCAATTGCGAATACTGACACTACCCTATCGAGAGCCAGAACAAGGTGACTGTCGGAGATGCTCGGTAACTCTTGGAAATCGACTACACTGAAATGGGTAGTGTCAGTATCAATTGCGGATGATAGATATGCTAAAGCGTCAGCATTCCTGTTTTCCAACCGTGGTCATTGCCCAATAGAGAAATGGTTGAACTCGTTTACCAGCTCTTTCATACATTCTAAATATAAGGTCATCCTCTCTTCCCTGACCCTGTAGGTGCCCAGAAACTGATTAAATACTAGTATGGAACTAGTGATAAATTTCACATTCTTTTCCTCCAACTGTTTGATAGCTTTTAATCCGACAATTGATGCTTCATATTCAGCTTCATTGTTTGATGCACGTGTAATATCCCACTTTTCAAATTTGAGTGTCGATACGTGATGGGTAGGTGCCCGTATCAATCTAATTAAATAATTAGACATATAGTTGCTTCTGAGGTGCCTATTAAAAATTTACGGTGTCAATTTATAAATGTCTTAGGGTTTACTAACGGGGGTTTACTCAATAAATACTTCTGTAGATTTTTATTGATTTGAAAAGAGTTATGAAAAGTAACAACTTTCAGAGAGTTTTACGGAGTTGGAAAAATACTTGTAGAGTTTTGAAGAGTTGGCCTAATTCTTAAAGAGATTTATAGAATCCTGAAAAGTTGTGAAAACAATTTTTTTATAGAATTGTATAACAACCTAACATGAGAAATTTACAAATTTATCTAATAAATTTAAAATTTATATGATCAAAAATAATTCTTGAGAAACGCTGACTGCAAATTAAAATCAAAATTACGTACACATTTTAATATATAAATTGAGTGGTAATCATAAACTAGAATAAGGACACATTTATTTTTGATATTTTTGTATACATTTACACGTACATGTATTTATTTATTTATGGTATGGAATCAGATTTTTTACGGGTCAAATGTTTGATTAGCATACCCGTACCACCAAGGAGGGAGGAATTAATTCTAGTCTAAATGGTTAGTAGTTACTGTAGGTTAGTACACTAGGCACTAGCTATAAAATGACGATCATGGTAATTTGGTAGTAAGGAGTTAATCACAATGTGTAAAATGTGAGAGTAGTAACAAATTTTATGGTATATAAATTTCTGACATAAATTAAAAAAAAAATACTACCAAAAAAAATAGTAAAAGGTAATAAATTAAGCTTTAAATGTTTTAGAAGTCTTCCAAAATCTTTTATATTTTGCAAGACTTTCACCAAGGCAAATATACACATAAAAGTCATTCAAAGTCTTAAAAATTGGTAAGTATGCAAAGTCTTTAAATTTTCTAGTTTATAACGAGTAACACAAACTTTGAAATAGATTTTACAAGTATATAACGTGTAACATATACTTACAAGGAGTTTTCTAAAGTATACAACCAGTAACGCAATACTTTGGAAATCCATCAAAGTCTTTAGAGCAAATCCTATGGGTAGTGTTACCCTTTCATTTTGAAAGGGTCACTACCAATTTGGCCTAATTTGCTCCCACTATGGTAAGTGAAAGGGTGTTTTTTGGACCCAAAACGTTCAACCACTCGTTCAGCTGAACGAGTGGTTGGTAGTGTAACACTTTACGGGAGATTGTCTCCCGTAAAGAAAATATCAACAAACGGGAGACCGTCTCCCGTTTAAAATAAAATAAATTTTATTACGGGGGACTGTCTCCCGTAAGATTTTTTTTTATTATACCAAACGGGAGACCGTCTCACGTATGTTTTGTTTTTAAGTAAAAAACGGGAGACAGTCTCCCGTTTAGTATTTGAATAAATTTTGGCCAACGGCTACATTTTAGCCTATAAATCTAAAACCTCCAACTATTTTCTCTTCATCCCACTCCCTCTCAACTTCTTCTACTCCATTTTTGTTTTTAAGTTTTCTTCTTAATTTCGATTTCACACTCTCCATCCATGTCTTCTTCACCAACACCGACTCCTTCAACCCAAATTGCTCAAAAAGGTCGTAGGAAGCAACAAATTAAGTTTAATACGGATGAAGATGTAGCTCTTTGTGAAGCACATATAGCAATAACGGGTGATGGTAGTGTTGGTGTTGGTCAAGGAAAAACCAAATATTGGGAACGAATTATTCCATTATTTATCGAGAAAACGAAAGGTAACCCAAATGTTAGAGATACCCGAACAATTTCAAAGTTACATAACCATCCTACCTTTGTGGTAGAACAACTATTAGGCATAAGCACTTGACCAATCATCCATAAAAGAAATACCCGAACAATTTCATCCCAATATGGTTCCATAGCAACTCCACCCTTTCCTTGAAATGTTCTCAACCAATCTAACAAGTCTACACATTTGATACCACCACTTCTCTGCTTCAAATATGAGAATACATCAAGACCATGAGCTATCCTTTCCCCATTCTCACCAATTTCTTCTTCATTATCACTCGGTTCTTGAGTTTCATCAATACCTTCTAGTGCTTTCCTCCTTTCCGCGGCTTTCTTTTCCCTTTCTTTTTCGAAAATAAGTTGAACAAAATTTGGCAAAAAGTTTTCCACATACTCCACACAAAGTTCCCTATTATCCTTCACACACCAATCAATATATTCTAGACAAACTCCGTTTTCTACTTCTATACCCGTCAACCAAGTGAAGTCATTGGGTGTGAGTCCTATTTCAAATGTAGGAAAATGAAACGTGTTTGTGGATTTCCAAAAGCGCTCAACAATTGCGTGTGTGAGTTGTTGATCATCTTTCGAAACATTAATCTCTAGTAACCGTCCCAATCCACAATTGTCTATAAACGATTTACATCTATCATTTTGGCATACAATTGCATACATGATATTCATATTACTCCAACCACCCCTAAAATACATCCAAGGTTTATCATCTTCCATGTTAAGTGTGTTGCAAACATGATTTTCTTCACTTCTAGATGACACACTAGTATAATCCATTGTTTCTATAGGAACCCTAAAACACATACCATGAATTATCTATTAAAATTAAACTAAATATCATACTTCAATAACATTCAAAAAAAAAATGAATTGGGTTCATTGTTCATACCTTCAATTAGACGAATTTGCTTTTAATTTTCTCCAAACCTTGAATTAGAGGAATTGAAAAAAACAAATTAGGGTTTTATCAAAAACTCAATATATATTGAAATTGAAAGGAAAAAACACTAAAATTAAGGGTTAGTAACTCACCCGAATCCTTAATCAAACTACTCTACGAATTTATGTTAGTTTTAGTAATGGAGAAGAAGGGGGAAGAAGGGGGAAGAAGGGGGGAGAATGAAAATGGAAGTGAAGAAGGGGAAAAATGGCAGAAAACTCGTCTCCTGGATGTTTTGTGGATTTACAAAACAAACGGGAGACGGTCTCCCGTTTTTATTTTCTTTTGAAACTTTACGGGAGACTGTCTCCCGTAAAGTTATGGAAAAATTACTTACGGGAGACAGTCTCCCGTAAGGTTTTCAAAAAAATTTTTGCCCATAGTGGCTAGACTCGCTCATATGGGTGAGTAGTCTTCCATATGGGTGAGTTAGTCTCAATTTGGAGACTACCCATAGGAGATGCTCTTAGAAATCACAAAAAGTATTTATTGAATAAACCCATGTAAGAGTAAATAAAATGAGGGGGTGATGTTATAAATTGGAAAAAGAAGGGAATCGTGGAAAGCAAGAGGCGGACGATCAGATGTGAAGGTGATGGTCAGCGGTAGGGCTAGGATTCGTCTGGATTGAGTAATTTGGAGATGTCGACTTCAATGGTAGATTCACGACTAGTTGTGGTATCATCTTCTGCTTGGCTAAGGAAAGTTTACTTGATCTCTTTGTCAATGTTGGTTATCTGGATTTGAATCAGTAGTTCATATAATCCCTAAAACTTAGGTTTAATCATCTATGGTATATCATTTACTTATTTTTCTGATGCTAGTGATGCTTGGTTAATTTTATTGTTCACTACTTCCTTGGATAGTGTTTGTGTGATCTAAATGGCAAGCAATTATACTGTTCTAGGGCTTACCTTTAAATCTATATTTGATCGCGCTGTGTGTGGGGAACCATTTAATATATTATTAGTTAACTTTCATTGAGATGGAATGATGGGTTGGTTTGGTATGTCATTGATGTGTTCGTGTTGTGGTAAACCAGAGCAAACTAATCTATGAGTGAAATCTGTATGCACCAATGATTTTCTTATTTTGTCATGCAATTAGTAAGGGGTTATCATCTCGTTATGATAACTTATCAAATTTCTTATATTGTCTGGTTTATAGTGTCAATTTTATGTTCCCTTGATGGTTTGATATCATGTACCTAGTTATGTATCATGGTGAATGAAAAATACCTTATATTACAGCTTAATAGGATATTGAATATTTATATTAGAATTTATATTGTGCTTGCACTGAAGTGTTGTGCTAAGCTATTTACTGTTGTCTTGTAGTTATGGCAATTTTCGTACAAATCAGAATCATACATAAATGTTGAAGCTAGGGGATAAATTGTGCTACTCGTTAAGCTTTAAATGAGTATATTGTCAGAGTTTGAGTTCGCTACATCTTTCATATTTGATGTAATGTGAATTCGTGGACCTGGTGTTAACTTGTGTAGGTTTTGTATTTGTTACTACCACACTTCCTTTGAGTGAAATAATTTGAATGGATGTGTTCTAAAGTGAGGCTGAGATAGGTTCGCATGATAGTTATAAACTCTAGTCATAGTTGACCTGCTCCCAATGTTAGTTTTCAAATATGAACTTTAGCAAATGTGTATATATGGTAATATTACTGGTGGGTGCTAGAGTTTTTTTAGAGATTTTATTATACTTGGATAGGTTCCCGTATACCGTTACAGTTTGAAGTTTGTTGTTTCTGACATATACACTAGGATGTTAATGTGTAGTTTGATGTTATTTCTTGTGAAACTACAAATTCTCGTCTTGTTTATTTACTTTTACCACTAAAGCTTAGTTTGTTGTCGTTGTTATAATAGTTCGAAATTTAATGCCGAATTAAGTGCAAACCGTATCTTGTAGTCATATAATTTCCTATGAACTATTGGATTAATTTTATATATCCTTCCTTGACTCGGCGACCTAGTGAACTTGCTTGGAGTTTAACTCCCGTGGATAATCTTTTCAGGTGTTAGAAATCGAAAGTCTTAAATGAACCTTCAACTTCCGGTGGTTTTCGTGCTAGTCTAGCGTGGAGTGGACGTTTTCTTCTGCCATGCCAACATCTCATCTATTTGATATTCCAAGCATGTAGTTTCGAGTGAGTGGGGTGTAGCAACGGAGCATGATATTGTTTAGTCATTTTTTTCTATTTATACATTTAGTTCTGTTGAAACGAAAACATAAACAAAAGATGGTTTAAATTCCATTCGGCGATAAAAATATATTGGACATTTATTCCCTTTTAAACAAAAAATTCAAAGGTTTATTAGTATGTATATGTAGATCAGGCCTATGCATATTTTGAGGGTTATTACAGTTGTTATCAGAGCTTAGGTTCGAGAAACTTTGGGACATGGAGAGTGAGCCTAGGTTGTTTCCTTGAGTAATACGTAAGTTGGATGTCCTATTTAAAAGTCTGTTTTCTTATACTTATATATAGGTATAGCTGCACTTGGTTGATATAAGATTGGTCTTTATGAACTTGCATTTCATTCTAAAGATGTACTAATGCTGGCATTGATATGATTTTTACTAATTAATTATTGATTGTTATCAAGTTTAATGATTTTATCGTTCATTTACTATGCATCCTTACAAGGTTAGATTTTAGATGGTTGTTGTCGGTGTCTTATGGCTTGAGTTGTAGGAAGTGAAAGATAATTTTGTTAAATGAGGTAGTAGTGGATTCTAACGATTTTCAACATATACATTTTCGAGCAACTTTACAGTTGGATTGGACATGTGACGTTAGGGATTGTGGGTTTTGGGTAAGCTATCTTTGATATGGAGTTATATAGCACTTGAAAATGTAGTATAATATTGGAGTGTGTTCCCTAGGTAGAGACCCTAGTGGTATGTAGTTTACCAACTCGATGTGTATCAATTGTTTTACATGGTTGTACCAAGGGTGTGAGTCATGCCAGAACTTGAGGTTGTGCTTAATATGCTAGAGAAATTCATATGATGTTTGTTGTATTATTTTTCATGTAGTTGAAGTGGTGTGACCAGTGGCCTCTTGGTGTGTCCATTGGCTCAGACATGGTGTTGTGTCGAAATGGTGCTTCCACTGGCCTCTTGGTGTGTCCATTGGCTCAGACATGGTGTTGTGTTGAAGTGGTGCTTCCACTGGCCTCTTGGTGTGTCCATTGGCTCAGACATGGTGTTGTGTTGAAGTGGTGCTTCCACTGGCCTCTTGGTGTGTCCATTGGCCTCATGCATGTTGTGTACACTAGATATTCATTTCCTTAGTAAAGGATTGAAACGAGTGTGGATATGTTCCGCATGGTATTGCGTACACCAGATATTTAATTCCTTAGTAAAGGATTGAAACGAGTGTGGATATGTTCTGCATGGTTTTGTGTACACCAGATATTCAATTCCTTAATAAAGGATTGAAATGAGTGTGGATATGTTCCCACTTCCCAAAATAGAAACGTTCGAATACATTGACGTTTTTCATATAGTTGTGGTCTTATGAAAATGTTCCTTAACTATGTGGAGTTATGTAGTATGTATTCCATGTATTTGTGTGTTGGGGTTGGGGTACTAGGATATTTTCCTATTTGATTACTCTTTGAAATATGTAGGTTCTATCCTAATACATTTTTTGTTGTTGTGCCTGCCTTTGTTTTTGTTTTGTATTCCCTAGCTCATTATAGAGGTATAGCATGTGCTTCAACACATGTGTCTATTATGCTTTGGATGTGTTCTTAAATGTTGAAGTTTGTTAAATGTTGAAGTTTTTTTTTTCCTTTCTCATACATACAAATTTGTAATGGATACTATGATTAAGAATGTCGTATGGAAAGTGATAAGAATAATGACCCGGTGAAGGTGATGACGCATGATAGTATATTAAGAATGGATTGTTTGCTTTTAGATTTTGTTTAATTAAATTTTGTGGTCACTGTTATGGAGCCTGATCCATTCGAGGCACTAATGCAGACATCATCTTGATATGTACTGTAAATGCTTTCCCTAGGCAAATTAGTCTAAGGTGGAACTTGATGAAAAGCTTCTTAGGTTAATTTCTTTGATGAATTATATTACAAAGTAACTAAAGGGTTAAGAAGACCAGCCTATTACTGGAGAATTATTCAGTTTGGTTCCCCATTGAGCGGTACCAGAGTTCATTTGTGAAAGATTGATCATTAAGTAATATTTTGAGTTTCTTTATTTGGATAGGGTAGAAATAAGTAATAAATTAGTACCCTTGATCTTGCTGAGAGTTGATGAAAATTATGACGTGCTCTATTTATATGAATAAGGATATATTGTTAAAAAAAAATAATCAGCACCTAAGGTTAGCATAGTCACTTGAGAAAGAGCACCGCTTTATTGCCAAATTTTGAATTACTGTATTGGCATGTAGTTTTTAGTTTAGCGAAGGAGGTACTTGATTGGTGTAAAGTAATAGAATTATGCAGAACGTTTATAGCTTTTGTCTGGATTGGGTCTTTATTATTTGTTTTTAATTTTATCTTTTTAGGAATTACCATTAGTTGTTATAGTCGTTTTTCTCTCTGTTTGTCTTTCTAAATTTAGAGTTTGGGACTTTTTATTGGGATTTGAGACATTTCAGTATTGCGATGGCATCTTTGACGATTAAATTCTAGGTTATTTAGATTCCTAGTTTAAAAAGATTACCAAATCCACCAATTATGAACTTAAGTTTAAATTTTGTGAATTAGGGCAATATTTTCTTTAAATCCATTTTCAAAGTTTTACTTGCTTCTGTGCTAAATAATCAGGAATTTGATATAGTTAATCTTCAATCAGTTGATTATTAACATGCCTTCAATTCTTAAGACCTCAGATGTGTGTGTTCCTGGCTATTGAGCAGCGGAGCTTTAAGTATGATTAAGTGAGATCGTAGTTGATCAACATATACGTAGTATCATCCGATCTATGAATTCACTTCAACATGGTTTTGGTTGGTAAAGTTCGACCTATAAAAAAAGTTTAAGTAGAGGCCTAAATGATCTCTATTCTATATTTGAACATGAGTGGTATGCATATATAATTAGCATAACTTGATAAGAAGAACATTAGTCGTTAACATATGTACCCAGTAGGTACGTACAAACATATAGTTAATTTATATGGATCTTACCTTCTGTAGATAGTGCTTTTGTTAGTTATGACCATCTAATTAAGTGACATGAAATAGTAGTGATCTTCCTTAATAGCATACTGAGTGATTTATCATACAATGACTAATAAGGAGAATATATTTTTAAATCGTCATTTTTTAGGGGATGGTAGTAGGGGTCGAAAGTGGTATGTGGAGTAGTTGATTCGTGGTTATGTTATCAATGCCAATTATGACATCAGTTGATACTACTTGGTTTATGGTGGTTGTAGATGGTGGATTTTTGACAAAGGGTAGAATTGTAAAACTATACTCCAGATTCGGCTACTGGATGAGTATTGAGGCCCATGTCTCTCATGTGAAGCATGAAAGCTCATGCCATAAACCTCTGATGGAGAAAGTCTCTCAGAGTATCGAGACTCATGTCTCTAAGCATAAAAGCTCATGCCATAAACCTCTGATGAAGAAAGTCTCTCAGAGTATCGAGACTCATGTCTCTAAGCATGAAAGCTCATGCCATAAACCTCTGATGGAGAAAGTCTCTCAGAATATCGAGACTCATGTCTCTAAGCATGAAAGCTCATTCCATAAACCTTTGATGGAGAAAGTCTCTCAGAGAAGATGTAGATGTGCGGTCTCCCAGCTGAGAGAACATCTCATAATGTATATAATCGAAAGATTGGGCGGCTCCTAGACAGCATGCCTGCTAGTATAGGGCGACAACGTCTTCGGGATGCAACCAGGTTTTCCCCGACTATGCAAGAGTAATATGACACTCCATCAAGTTCATATTGCTCAACCCTCAGATGATTAATGCCACTAGACAGGAAGCCCTTCTAGTATAGAGCCATCAATTAATTGTCTGAAATCGTCTGAATATCCAGCAATATTCTACGAGCCATCTATAATCGTCTGAATATCCAGCAATATTCTACGATTCTTCGTTATATTTCGTCACTTCAATTCGTGGTTCTTCCCAGCAGAATTCCACGGTTAGTGATAAATATTCAACGAAAATAGGCATCTGAGCATCGAATAAGCCCTGACAAAAATGGTAAGCGTAATTAGTAGATAATGCACATACCATCATTTTGAATGCACGAACGAGCATTTCAAAAATACGAACGAACGAGAAACCTATGCAAAATAAAAAGGAAAAATAATAATAATCAAATATTAACAAAAGCGCCAGGGGACTGGGCTTACCGGCCAGTCATGCCAGGACCAGTCCCGCGCCCAATTTTATATTTTATCATATTTTTACTATTTTCCTGATCTCATGAAAATCCTCTCATTCGAGCAAATTTTCTTTATTTCAAAGAAATTATCTAAATCACATGATTTTATCAAAAAAATAATAAAATTAGGGATAGGTATCATGGGACCGCCGGACGGCCGGTCCCACACCACACGTCTCCATTATTTTATTATATTTCTCTTATACTATGAAAATTCTTAGATTTTATGAATTTTTCCTAAAATCATGAAAATTAACTAATTTCATGTATTTTTATCTCACATGATTTTATCAAAAAATAATAAAATTAGGGAAAGGTGTCACGGGACCGCCGACCGGCCGGTCATGCCTTGGACGTGGCCGATCCCACACCTCACGTCCCCATTATTTTATTATTTCCCTTAAATTATGAAAATTCCTTGATTTCATGATTTTTCCCTAAAATTACCTAATTTCATCTATTTTCTTTAAAATCATAGAAAATATTAAAAAATTAGGGAAAAATTGTGGGACCGGGCTCTAGCCGGCCGGTCATGCCCTAGCCGGTCCCACACGCCTATTATTTTATTATTATTTGGTGTTTTGTTTCATGATTTCATGAAAACTCCCTGATTTCAACAAAATATCTTGGTTTTCAACAAATCCCTTTGATTTTATGAAAATTCTCTAAAATCATCAAAATTTGGTAAAATTGGGAAGAGTGGCTTGGGACCCGCGCCCATTGGCTGGCCGGCCATGCCTCGGCCATTGCCGGTCCCTCACTCCCATTCTCTATTTTATTATTAATTTATTTATGTCATCTCACGGAAGTTCCCTAATTTCATCAAACTCGCTTGTTTCATGAAATTTCCCTCAAATCATAGAAAATACATAAAACTGGGAAAGCATGTGGGACTGTGTTTTTCAACCGGTCGTACATGCCCTAGCCATGGCCGGCCCCACACCTTGTAATTCCCTGTTTTATTTATTATTTTCATCATCTCATGTATTTTTCCCAGTTTCAGCAAAACCATGGATTTTGCATATTATCTCAAAATGTTGCTCAAACGTGCACCAGAAAATATCAAAATTCTCAGGATTGAAGCGCGAACACCATGGTGACACAGGCACATCCCCTTCACCGACCAAGGGTGATCCTGAGGCTTGCAAACAGCTGGTCCCGCATGTTTTAATGATTTTAACCTAATTTGCTCAGTTGCTCATATTAGGTTCAAACTCTTTCCAACCAATTGGGAGTTTGCTCAAACGACCATCCACTGGTCCCATGCCCACCAAGAGCCGGTCTTATGACCTCTTGGTCGGTCTTTTATATTTCCATAATACCAGGTTTTATTATTTGTCGCTCACATGAGCATTATTTCAGTGATTAAATCATCATTTAATCATTATTTCACCAACTGTTCCTCATGAGACTTTGGTATTTTTGCTCATTCGAGCATTTGGGAGATATATGGTGAACCCGTCATCCCATATAGCCGGTACCTGTGTCACTCTGTATTGATTTGCAATAAATTATCATTTCGGTAAAATTAGGGTTTTGAATCCAGAGCTCTGCAGAAACGTGATTCTGAGCAGATTCAAACACTCTGATAATTTTATGTTGATTCCATGATTAACATTTTTATTTATTTTGCTCGACCCAGCATTCAGTAAATTAAATTAATATTTTATTTGGTCCTGCTACCAATAAATTCATCAAACGAGCAATATTTGCTCAAACTGGTAATATTTGCTCGAACCGGAAATATTCACTCAAATTAGCAATATTCGCTTAGACTAGCAATATCTGCTCAGATCAAAGAATATTGGTTCAACTATCAATATTCGACAATTCAGCAACACAGTTTGCTCATTTTAGGTTATAATGATATCTCGTCTCAGCAGACATACATTTAATTCATGAGTTTCAGAACATTTGCTAAAACGTGTTCAACTCAGCAATTCATGGACTCATCGTCCCGCAAAGTCAGCAACTGACTCCACAATCACGAGATTTCAATCGTGTCACATGGGGGGATATTAACTAGGGTTTTGTTCTGGTGATCTACGACACGTGTGTTCATCCAGGATGAGAATGTGAGCAAGTCGTGCAATCAGTTGGAAGAGTCAGCAAAGTAGTGGGTGGAAAATTAACCAAGTCTCCGCACGATGAGTAATTGGTTTAATACGATTTCCTACTTCCCCACTCTCTGATTCTAGCAAACTGTCACACTTCATGGGATCATGGTGTTTTCAACTTTGGCATTATAAAATGTCTCTGAATCCTGATTGAAAGGATAAGAGTTTTCGAAAATTCTAACAACAGTCGCCTAAACGAGTAATTTCTCATCAAAGTTCATACAAACAATCTTTCGTCTACACGAACTCACAGAAATCACTCTCAATCTGGAAAAAACTCAATCATTCAGAGCATTTTCACACTGAATACACAACACACCTACAATCTAAGATCACCATTGATCTCACGCATTTCTCAGCTTCCCTCCTACAGATCAACCCATCCTCTCTGGTGACCGAATTGACTCTGGAACAGTCATTGTCTTGGTTTAGGCCGGAGTCCTACATATTGATCTCTCGAATTCAAAGCACTCCCTTCTTGCAGTGCATCTGTGTGAGGTTAAGCATTTTTCTCGGTTCAAGGAGTCTCCACACAGTCGACTCTTCAATTCCGTAAAAACCAGCAAATCGTTTTCCCCCATCTACAGATTGGCGACCACAGCGGGAGGTTAATCTCTCGGTTGCAATCTCACAAATTCACAAGATGGCTGGTCTTAGGTCTGGGTTAGTCACAAGTTCCAATACCAACGTTGCTAGCACTAGAAACAACGACAAAAACAACAGCAACGACAATGAGGATATTCCGGAAACAATTCCGACCACAAATACTGATGGTGGTGATATTACTCCTCCTCAGATAGAGAGTCATCATTTGTTCGGCTGACACCCCAAGGAAATCAGATGAAACCAACCACCTACCATTGCTGATCTCATCAAAGCGCATAAAATATTTGCACAGAATCAGACAGATATGGCTACAGCCCAGAAAAATCTATTTGATCAGTTGAAAAATCTCACTGACAAGATGTCAGAGAAAATTCAAGTAAGGGGAAAAGAGAATGAGAAATCCTCAGATGATGATCCTGAGGTAATTCCAATTCATACGGTGGATGATGATGAAGCCGACAAAGCTGCGGGAGATCCATCATCAAAGGAGTCATCAAACTTCATTACTCGTGAATACTTGGAGCGTCTTCTGGAGAACCATGGAAAGGGAAAGATGTCACATGTCCATCGTCACCAACCTCCTTATCCTGCCGCTACACATAGGATTCTGCTTCCTAAAGGTTAAATTTCTCCAACTTTTACTCTGTATGATGGAATTGGCAATGCTCGAGAACATGCATCTCGCTTTCTTGAAGCCTTGGGAGAACATGAACATAACCATGTCATCCGTCTCAAGGAATTCTCAAAATCCTTGAAAGGCAGAGCATACACCTGATACAACAACATCGCACCAGGGACTATCAACAATTGGGGAGAAATGATTAACGCCTTCTAAAGGAAGTACTTCTTCGTGTCAGGGAAAGTCAGTCTCTCTGACCTTGGAAGGATGTTTCAGAGGGTCAGTGAAAATCCCAATGACTATGTGAAAAGATTTAGAGTCCAAGCCATGGATTTTCATGATCCAAATGTCACGGAGCAGCAACTGGTAGATTTGTGCATCAACGACATGCTCCCGGTTTACAGAGCTTTACTGGAAAATCTTCGATTCCAGACTTTCTCAGAGCTTCATGAATCCGCGAAGAGATCGGCAACCACTTCACCCAGTCTACTGGAAAGTACAAAAGCTACAAAGGCTGAATAACCGCGAGACATTCGAGGTAGCAGACGTCTGATCAAGAAGTAGTAAAACCTACAGCCTTCCACAAATAGCAAAAGGGAGCAAACGGAAATCCAAGCTGCCGTGCAAGCATACCCCAGCTCCTACACAAAGGAATGATAAGCAAGATGCACAAGCCTCTGACCAACGCACAAGAGCTCCTGATCAAAAAGAAACTGAATTTCTTTTTTCCAATGAAGAGGTGATCGAACTCCTGGATTCCTGAGTCTAATATGGTGCAATCAAGTTGCCATATGTCAAGAAAGAACCAACTGAAGAAGATGTGGAAAGTCCTCATTACTACTGCTTCCACAGGTTCGTCAATCATCCCACAAGAGACTACGGAGTTTTGAAGCACATTTTCAAAGAGAAGGTTGATCCACAAGATCTGGGGACTGAGGGAGTACACAAGAATCCTCTCTCAGTCAGAACCTTTACACTCTCTGAACAACCTATCAAAGAGGCAGTTCAATCCTTAGTCGAACGTGAATTGCGTTGCATGTTGGATGCACAAAGGAGATACATGTCCACAGTACTGAACCACATAGTGTCAATAAGTCCATTCCGAAAATACTTCTTAAGCCTCCAGCTACCGACCAAGAGATGTACGACTGGGGACTACTTACCACAGTCAATCTCAGAAGAAAAGAATTTGGAAGAACGTTGATCGATGCTGACACCGCCATCAACAACATTCCACTGAAAATAATCGGATACACATGCATCACTCGGAAAGAAGATACTCATGCTCCATCTCAATCATAGACCTTGAAGGAGCGCTCAGAAGTACTTACGGCTACATCATTCTCAAAGTGAACCTAAGATCAACCTGGACAGAAACCAAGTTTCACATAATCAAGAAAATCCAGCATGTGACATGTCCTTCAGACGAGCGTGGATCCATACTGAAAGATGGGTACTTACAAAGCGCCTTTATTGACACATCTCTCCAACAAAGAAAGCTCTGATCCAGAAGATTTTACGGACATTCCATCATCAAACTACTTTGAGGGATTTCAAACTTTGACGAGGTTGAAGCAATGACCTGCAAAAGATGCATATACATTCATCAACAGGTTCCCCACTCAGGCAAGTCTCATTCCAAGTCTATGTTATTTATTTCCCCACATGCTATCCTAGAATGGGGACTTAATTATGCTGGCAACTCTACAAGACGTTATGAATAGTATCTTCACCGCATTAGTATTTTACCAAGTGGTTGAATCTGACGTTTCTTCGAATCAAGCACTGAAACATTCGTTACTGACGTCTAAACATTGCAAAGAACACTTTTGGAATTTCTTCTGCAAGTCCATGTGTTCCACGAAATCAGAAAGCTTTGATGTCTGCACAAGTGTCGAATCCCACTATTGCAACGAAAGGGATGCTGAATCAACAAAAGATACTCCAGTGCCGAAATGATCAAACCCCTAAGACGTTCGATGCTTAAGGAATATACGCATCAATGCTCAAGCATCCAAGAAGCCTTCAAATTGTACTCCCAATCATAGAGTACACCTCCTACAACGGCGCATTTGTCTTCAGCACAAATATCTCGATAATGGCACATTGATTCAACACCAGTGCAATCAAAGTGTAACGAAGTTACGATCGATAAGTCTTCATTATCCCATGATAATACTTCTGAAGCAAATGCGACATCATCTATACATGGATGACACTAACTCCTTCAACATATACTGGGCAATCTGAGGTGATTCCGTGAAACTTCATCAACATGATTTCTCTACATCACAAGCCCCTGCATAATTGAGGAACTTTCTCTCTTCATCAATCACATACATTATGAAAACTGTTGATGCTATCTACCGCAACAACATCGACTCACTGATGAAGCCAGTTCATGGCTCACTAGATGAATGAGCAAAGATTATATCTATAATCATGATTCTGGCCTTTTCGGTCTTTGGAGCAACTTCAACCATGTATCAACAATAATCTCTAGAGGAATACCATCCATGACCTCAGCATCGACAAGGATCTCTGGATCGTAATCATTCATGGTCTCAGCACCAACAAGAGCAGCATCCACATGGCTTCATCAACTAACCATTCTCTGAAGAATTGCTCGATGAAGCAGACTTCTCCAAGCACTAATGATTCATATCAAGGCGTGTAGACATGAAATATGCTCACATGAAAATCTTCCTAAAGCTTGCACGATGGACGGGTACAAATCAAAGTCTCCTACAAGATGTTCTCATCGCCTCTACAAATGAGATACGACGTGCTCCAGGCCATGGGTTTGCAAAAACGTATCAATGGGTGAGGAATGGGGAAATCCTTCCTAAACGAATGATGTTCGTCTATGTTTCTTCTACAACATACCAAAAGGTAGCATCAATCAGACATAATAGATGAAAGATATAGCCTTCACCGTCAGGTCTACAAAATCTGAAAATTTGTACGGCATTACAAATTACAAATGTGCACGCTTCGTTCGATGACCTCTACAACTCCAAATTGAGTGATTCTTGTCTCATGAGATAAATCAGTCTCCTAGCTTCAAAAGTTGGGGTCAAACATCAAATTCCGACGTCATATGAGGTTCCTACAGCTTCCAGAGCGTACAACATGCAAACAGTAATTTTAGACGGGGATTCATAACTTCCACAGCCGATCGGTGTCCACCAGGTCTTTTCGCTAAGTCCTTCATCAAGGTACCTCCAATTTCGACTACCTAGGTATTTACATCAATTTTTCTACCCGGGTCCGTTATCTAGGTCTTGCCAGAAGAAGGGAAAATGAAATAGAGAGATTCAACAAAATACTGAGGACTGACGGTCCACTGATCATGGCGATCAACTTCACAATGCAAGACTCGTGGTGTCGGGATCTCCAGTACTAATCAATCATCGTGAAAGCGATGCTACCGTCGGGACATGAAACCATGGTCATTACATCATCCCCTCTCGAAAGCAACCTCAGCCATGGTCCCATGACCAGGGTTTCAGATGTGATGTTTTAGGGCTGACAAAGACAAGATGGCTGCAAGCATCATGCTCATGTACCAATCAAAGGGTCCTGATCTCAAATGAATCAATAGCATTTAAATCCACCACCAACCAGTTCGTGATATGGGAGTGATGCATCGAATAAAGAATCAGGTGAAATGGATTTGGGTCACTGAAGCAGCAACAATCGAAGTTTCCATAACTTCAGTGAAAACCTTCTCATGGCCTTTAAATGCAGGGATAGTTGTCTCTGCATTAACAACTCTAGAACAGCTCGAGTTATCCTTATTGGTTTCAATATCCTCAACTTCGATTTGCAATAGCATTTAAATCCACCACCAACCAGTTCGTGATATGGGAGTGATGCATCGAATAAAGGACCAAAACAAACCCTACACTTGGGTATTAATACACCACTACACGATTCTCGGTTACTGGAGCAGCCTCTACTCAGGGAAAAATTTTCTTCAGTATTCTCTGCTGGTGGCTCGGTTTCTTCTATCACTGAAGCAGCAACAATCGAAGTTTCCATAACTTCAGTGAAAACCTTCTCATGGCCTTTAAATGCAGGGATAGTTGTCTCTGCATTAACAACTCTAGAACAGCTCGAGTTATCCTTATTGGTTTCAATATCCTCAACTTCAGTATTTGGCACCTAATACGAAGATTACATGAGGTTGGAGAAATCTAAACATGAGACCAAATGATATCATAAAATACATTATACAAGCATTACAACATCATCAGGGTCATCATTATACACTCGGGCACGAGCAAATAGCATGAAAGTCATGAAAATACGTTTTTGCGGCAAGCTCGTCTGAAGAGACTTTACTCTTCCTTGTACAAGATGACGAACTGGGAGCAATCTATAAGGAATATAAGGATGATTTATATACCATTATCTTTGTATGGATTTTATCAACGACATGTCAAAATTTCATAACAATCTGATGAACGAGAAAGGAGATGCGTTCAAAGCATTAGACAACGTACAGTCTGAAAAAGTTCAGAAAGTCTCATAGAAGTTTACTGTTTAGCCTTTTCCAGGCCCTGAACGTGCTCAAAAATTAAAAATCATCTTTGAAAAAGCTTGGAAATTTCATGGGCTTGAAGATACACATGTAGATCGTGAAAATTCGACTTCGAACGAAGATTCCACGGTGTTTTTGCTAAAATGCTGAAGTCTGAAATTTTCAGGCTCGGCAATGCCGGAATCTCCATTGACGACGCTGCTACCTCCATTCGGTTCGGGATTTCGGGAATTCTCCATATTTCCATATCCCAAAAAAGAGCACGCTTCGTCAACATGATGCTTATATACAATGATTTCATCCTGGATTCATCAACGACGATTATTATTATTCAAGGAGATGCCACGATTACCTGCACGAAAAGGGATACTTACATCGACTTCTTCATTAGTGATGGATTCATGAATTGTTTACCCTGGAACAAGTTGAAGACCATCAATCGATATATCAAAAGTCTAAAATAAATAACAAACCTTGGTCTCATGATCCTAATTGCACGGGCAAAGTCATGACACAAGGAGTGCTAACAACTCGTCAAAGAAACGGCCAGGGACTACACGTCATGTGATATAATCTTGTAGTCCTTACTTCTGGGTTCTCCGCTCCCGTAGACTTTATTCCATTTCCGTGGAGTCTACATTGATCCAGGATCTCACTTCACAATTATCCTATGGTAAAGCCAATGAAATATGAAGAATCTCTCACAATCACCCAGAGGTTCCAGAAGTACCACTTCTTAAAGTTTCATTCATAGAGATATTATCTCTGGAAACACCATCTTTGGAAGTATCATCATGGGAGTCAGTCATTCCCGCAAAGTGGATACTTTAGCACATCGTTCATACAAAGCGCAGGCTTCGACAGAACAATGAATCATAGAATAAAGGTGCTCACATCAACGTCTACAAAAATGGTAACAATCCAACTTTTACCTATTTACAATTTCACTAGCTGTAGTGATATTAGCGTCAGAATTTCGAAAAATTGCTCGTTCCGTCAAACCTACAAAGACGAGCAAAATTCATTATTCAAAATCATGAATTGATTTTAATAAAATTGTGAACAACCTACACAAACTTTTACTGTGTGAGCATTCACTGGTTCTTCAAAATTGGATAAACGTCCATTCTACAATTTTGAAAACTCACAGACATTATTTCACCATGTAAGATTGTCTACTTTCAACAGTTGTTCAAAATCAAAACATTGGTTTTACAAAATATATATATTTAACGTGAAACTCACGTAAATTTGAAAAATATATCTATATATTTTTGCTTCCTCGCACGATCATCTGTCTTTGAAGCGAGAGTATATTTTCAAAGATTTCTGAAAGCTCGAAGATAAAATTTTCATGAAAGCTCATAAACAAAATTTTATTACTAACAGACGCATGTCTATTTTAAAAAAAAACTTTTCTCTCGTATGAGCATTCACCTTTGAAACGGGAGTTTATCCCACTTTGTGAAATCTCACATATTTAAAAAATAAAAATTTGTTTTTCGTGAAAGATCATAGATAAAATTTTATCATTAGACTCAGGTCAATTTTGTTTGTTCCTTAAACTTACGAATGAACGAGCATTTATTCCTAAAACAAGGATTTGTTTTCATGGTCCCAGACCCATGAATCCTAAATCGACCAAGGTTTCGTCATCAAATCAACGGTTCTACACCAATTTATGTTTACTAGATGATGCTCTATTATGCCACTGGGGTTTCCGCTCAAACCATGGTTTGCTCATTCGGTTGAAATCCGGTAATTTCTTATCTTATAACTAAGTTAAATTACTTATTTTTATTTGTACCAGGAAAATCACCATTCAATGCTGAGTGAGGAACATGATTGTTCCTCACTAAGCAGGGGACTTAATGTAGATGGTGGATTTTCGACAAAGGGTAGAATTGTAAAACTATACTCCAAATTCGGCAATCAGATGAGTATTGAGGCCCATGTCTCTCATGTGAAGCATGAAAGCTCATGCCATAAACCTCTGATGGAGAAAGTCTCTCAGAGTATCGAGACTCATGTCTCTAAGCATAAAATCTCATGCCATAAACCTCTGATGGAGAAAGTCTCTCAGAGTATCGAGACTCATGTCTCTAAGCATGAAAGCTCATGCCATAAACCTCTGATGGAGAAAGTCTCTCAGAGTATCGAGACTCATGTCTCATGACATGAAAGATCATGCCATAAACCTCTGATGGAGAAAGTCTCTCAGAGAAGATATAGATGTGCAGTCTCCTAGCTGAGAGAACATCTCATACTATATAGAATCGAAAGATTGGGAGGCTCCTAGACAGCATGCCTGCTAGTATAGAGCGACAACGTCTTCGGGATGCAACCAGGTTTTCCCCGACTATGCAAGAGGAATATGACACTCCAGCAAGTTCATATTGCTCAACCCACAGATGATTAATGCTCCTGGACATGTAGCCCTTCTACTATAGAGCCATCAATTAATTGTCTGAAATCGTCTGAATATCCAGCAATATTCTACGAGCCATCTTTAATCGTCTGAATATCCAACAATATTCTACGATTCTTCGTTATATTTCGTCACTTCAATTCGTGGTTCTTCCCAGCAGAATTCCACGGGTTAGTGATAAATATTCAACGAAAACAGGCATCTGAGCATCGAATAAGCCCTGACAAAAATGGTAAGTGTAATTAGCAGATAATGCACAGACCAGCATTTTGAATGCACGAACGAGCATTTCAAAAATATGAACGAACGAGGAACCTATGCAAAATAGGAAGAAAAAATAATAATAATAAAATATTAGCAAAAGCGCCAGGGGACTGGGCTTACCAGCCGGCAAGTCATGCCGTGACCAGTCCCGCGCCCAATTTTATATTTTATCATATTTTTACTATTTTCCTTTCATTCGAGCAAATTTTCTTTATTTCAAAGAAATTATCTAAATCACATGATTTTATCAAAAAAATAATAAAATAAGGGAAAGGTGTCATGGGCCGGCCGGTCATGCCTTGGCCGTGGCCGGTCCACACCTCACGTCCCCATTATTTTATTATTTCTCTTAAATTATGAAAGTTCTTTGATTTTATGAATTTTCCCTAAAATCATGAAATTACCTAATTTCATGTATTTTTATTTAAATCACATGATTTTATCAAAAAATAGTAAAATTAGGGAAAGGTGTCATGGGACCGCCGGCCGTCCGGTCATGCCTTGGCCGGTCCCACACCTCACGTCCCCATTATTTTATTATTTCTCTTAAATTATGAAAATTCCTTGATTTCATGAATTTTCCCTAAAATTACCTAATTTCATCTATTTTCTCTAAAATCATAGAAAATATTAAAAATTAGGGAAAACTTGTGGGACCGGGCTCTAGCCGGCCATCCATGCCCTAGCCGATCCCACACACCTATTATTTTATTATTATTTGGTGTTTTGTTTCCTGATTTCATGAAAACTCCCTGATTTCAACAAAATATCTTGGTTTTCAACAAATCCCTTTGATTTTATGAAAATTCTCTAAAATCATCAAAATTTGGTAAAATTGGGAAGAGTGGCTTGGGACCCACGCCCATTAGCCGGACGGCCATGCCTCGGCCATTGCCAGTCCCACACTCCCATTCCCTAATTTATTATTAATTTATTTCTGTCATCTCACTTAAGTTCCCTAATTTCATCAAACTCTCTTGTTTCATGGAATTCCCTCAAATCATAGAAAATACATATAATTACATAAGACTGGGAAAGCATGTGGGACTGTGTTTGTCAACTGGCCGGTCATGCCCTAGCCGTGGCCGGTCCCACACCTTGTAATTCCCTGTTTTATTTATTATTTTCATCATCTCATGTATTTTTCCTAGTTTCAGCAAAACCATGGATTTTGCATATTTTCTCAAAATGTTGCTCAAACGTGCACCAGAAAATATCAAAATTCTCAGGATTGAAGCGCGAACACCATGGTGACACGGGCACATCCCCTTGACCGACCAAGGGTGACCCTGAGGCTTGCAAATAGCTGGTCCCGCATGTTTTAATGATTTTAACCTAATTTGCTCAGTTGCTCATATTAGGTTCAAACTCTTTCAAAACAATTGGGAGTTTGCTCAAACGATCATCCACTGGCCCCACGCCCACCAAGAGCTAGTCTTATGACCTCTTGGTTGGTCCTTTATATTTCCATAATACCAGGTTTTATTATTTGTCGCTCACACGAGCATTATTCCAGTGATTAAATCAACATTTAATCATTATTTCACCTACTGTTCCCCATGAGACTTTGGTATCTTTTCTTATTCGAGCATTTGGGCGATATATGGTGAACCCGTCATCCCATGCAGTTGGACCCTATGTCACTCTGTATTGATTTGCAATAAATCATCATTTCGGTAAAATTAGGGTTTTGAATCCAGAGCTCTGCAGAAACGTGATTCTGAGCAGATTAAAACACTCTGATAATTTAAAATTGATTCCATGATTAACATTTTTATTTATTTTGCTCGACCCAGCAGTCAGTAAATTAAATTAATATTTTATTTGGTCCTGCTACCAATAAATTCATCAAACGAGTAATATTAGCTCAAACTGGCAATATTTGCTCGAACCGGCAATATTCACTCAAATTAGCAATATTCGCTCAGACTAGCAATATTTGCTCAGATCAAAGAATATTGGTTCAACTATCAATATTCGACAATTCAGTAACACAGTTTGCTCGTTTTAGGTTATAATGATACCTCGTCTCAATGAGACATACATTTAATTCATGAGTTTTGAACATTTGCTAAAACGTGTTCAACTCAAAGACTACATGGACTCATCATCCCCCAAAGTCAGCAACTGACTCCACAATCACGAGATTTCAATCGTGTCACATGGGGGGATATTAACTAGGGTTTTGGTCTGGTGGTCTACGGCACGTGTGTTCATCCACGATGAGAATGTGAGCAAGTCGTGCAATCAGTTGGAAGAGTCAGCAAAGTAGTGGGTGGAAAATTAACCAAGTCTCTTCACGATGAGTAATTGGTTTAACTTGATTTCCTACTTCCCCACTCTCTGATTCCAGCAAACTGTCACACTTCATGGGATCATGGTGTTTTCAACTCCGGCATTATAAAATGTCTCTGAATCCTGATTGAAAGGACAAGAGTTTTCGAACATTCGAACAACAGTCGCCTAAACGATCAATTTCTCATCAAAGTTCATACAGACAATCTTTCGTCTGCACGAACTCACAGAAATCACTCTCAATCAGGCAAAAAATCAACCATTCAGAGCATTTTCACGCTGAATACACAACACACCTACAATCTCAGATCACCATTGATCTCACGCTTTCTCAGCTTCCCTCCTACAGATCAACCCATCCTCTCTGGTGACCGAATTGACTCTGGAACGGCCATTGTCTTGGTTTAGGCCGGAGCCCTACAGATTGATCTCTCGAATTCAAAGCACTCCCTTCTTGCAGTGCATCTGTGTGAGGTTAAGCATTTCGCTCGGTTCAAGGAGTCTCCACACGGTCGACTCTTCATTTCCGTAAAAACCAGCAAATCGTTTTTCGCCATCTACAGTAGTATATAGGGAACAAATAATCTTTCTAGTTGTGTGAAATAGACTTAAAAGAGGGGAAAAAATGCCTATTGTGTCACTGTTTTATTTCTAAGAAAATGTTTGTTTGTTGATGTGTAGTATATATATATATATATATATATATATATATATATATATATATATATATATGTATGTATATTTTTTAGCTTGTTCGCAGATGTTGAGTCTAGGGTGTTGCGTATGCCTTAGTCTTGGTAAATAACGCTTACGAGAACAACTCGCAAGAGCGGATGCCTGCTTTATGCGTGTGCATGGCATGATATCTAGTGCATTAAGATAAGTTCATTTCTCGCATGTTGGCTAAGCCATTGCACTTTTTAGTTGTGTAATTAATCTGCTTATAGTATGGAGAATTCATGTAAGTTTATGTCATTCTCATATTTTTGAGGTATGCAAACTCACTTGTGATCTGTAGAGGATTCTCAGCAGAACATTGTGGTTCAGAGTTGAACCTTTCTACATGTTACCTTTGACAAGTGGAGAGTGAATCGGATGTTAGAAACCATGCTTTGAGTGCTAGATCTCTAAAAAATAAAATAATTAATTAGGTGAATCTTTTCCTTTTATTGCGTGAGTTCAAATTAACAATTTAACAATTGAATACGAGTAAGGCTCTTTTGAAGGACTGGTTATTCACCAATGTCTCATTGTTAAGTCCATTTTCTCCCGGGAATGCATAGGAAAGAAATTTACGCATATACTAGTAATTAAGGAAAAATATTATTCCTGGAAGTTGGGGAGAATGTGACGCTCATTTTATATTTTTACTTAATGGGTGCGATAAAATTCTGAAGAGTTGGAACTCACTCAAAGTTTTGCTGGACGTCTTCTCGTGGTAAGTAAGAGATGTTAGTTACCACTGCAGATGAGGGTATATACGATTTGTTTCATATACTCATACTACTCACACTATTGAATGGGTCGATGGTGCAAGCCATCTTTGATGCGGAAGTAGCTCAAATCTCAGAACCAAAGGTGCTACTAGTTGTAGAGATACACTTGGGTATGTTGCAAGGCCATTTACAAGATGAACATGTAGAGATTCGAGTGTTGTCGCATATACATCGGTAGAGAAGTAGGCCTGACTTCGAGGACGAAGTCGTTTTCCAAGGAGGATAGACTGTAATATCCCACATTTCCAATTTGAGTGTCGATACGTGATGGGTAGGTGCCCGTATCAATCTAATTAAATAATTAGACATATAGTTTCTTCCGAGGTGCCTATTAAAAATTTACCGTGTCCATTTATAAATATCTTAGGGTTTACTAAGAGTAAATAAAAGGGAACATTATTTAAATACCCTTATTATAGGGCCCCTTTCAAAGTACCCTTATCAACTTATACAAACACCCCTAGACCTAAAAAAATCCAAACCAAGCCCAAACCCGGATTGTACAATTACTAAAGAGCCCTTTAATAAATGCAAATAACCGTTGACAGCCCCGATAAAAACCGACGACTATTTTCATTTACAACATTTCCTTCTCTCTCCATCTCTTTCCATCTCTCTCCCTGTCTCTCACAGTTTCAGAAGAAAAAAAACTAAAATCTCAACCAAAAACTTGCAAAATCAACTCAAATCCGAAAAAACTCTAGTAGATCTCAAACGTTCTTTGATTTAGAAGAAGAAATTCAACTGAAAACAGAAGAAAAAATCGATTTCGTAAGGTTTCACAGATGCAGTGAGGAACAACAGCAAAAAAAAAACGAAGGTAATACATGAATTTGTGTTTCAAAACAGTTTAATCATCATACGAATTAGTTTTTTTACGGTTTCGGAAACGAAATTGGTCAACAAAATTATTGAAAAAAATCGATTAATATGTGGATTTATATTTTCTCATACTAATTTTATTCGATTTCATGTTGCATGTGATGAAAAATCAACTAGACGATGATCTTCTTCTTCGATAAAGAAGTAGAAGTGTTCCAGTTTGAATTGAGAAAAGGTAAAACAAACTTTTATCATCGATTTTGATTGTTTGTTTCGATTAGTAGTCTATTTTGTTTCTGAGTTTAGGTTGTTGAAGTTATTTTGATTCAGAAGTTATTTTGAATCAGTTAGGGTTTTGAATTAGCAGTTGTTGATTCAGTTATTGATGTATAACTGTTTCATACATGATTTCATAGTTACTTTGTTCCATTATGTTGAAGTAGAACTATAGTTTATTTTGAATCTCTGAAATAATTCTATAGGAAAAAGGTATTTTACTACAGATTTGCAAGCAACTGGTAGTAGTTTCCTTCACATTTTACTACTGGTTTTCAACTAATGCTAGTTGTTCATATATTTTGAAGCAACTAGTAGTATTTTGCTGCATATTTTGAGTCAGTTGTGCATCTACCCCTTATAAGTTGAAAACTAGTACTTGTTGTATGCCTAGAAACTCCTTCTAGTTTCTCCCATATTTGGAAGCAACTTAAGATAGTTATGCTAGTTGTTCACATATTTGGAAGCAACTGGTAGAAGTTGCCTTCATATGGTTCTGAAGACATCATGTACTAGTATTTGGTGTATGCTGTTGAATGCACTGGAACATGTTAAATGGTTCTGAAGACATCATGTACTGCTGGACTTATTTGTTGTATGCTGTTGAATGCAATGTAACTAGTATTTTGAATGTTGTTGGATGCAATGGAATTGTGCTTTTGGAAGCAACTGCTACTATTTGCCTTTATATTTTGAAAGCAACTGGTACTAGTTGCCTTTGTATTTTGGAAGCAACTGGTAATAGTTGCCTTTGTATTTTATACTTTTTCAACCAACTTATGCTAGTCATATTTTGGTAGTTCCTCCTATATATGGAGACAACTTAAATTATTTATCTGTATTGAGATATCATGCTAACTATTTCTATTAGCTGAACAACACTAGTATGAAGAGGACGTCGCCAAGATTGAAGGCAATCACAACCAAGTCTGCAAAGAATGCTCCCAGCAAGGAATTAACACAAACTGCTGATATAGTTCAAGACAGAAAAGGTATGAAGAATAAAAATCTTATAAAAATCTTCTTCTAATTAGGTATCTGTATTTGGGTATTAGATGTTAATTAGATAGCTTGTATGATTGCAGGTAAAAAGAAGAAATTAGAAACAGCATTAGCATATAAATCTGGATTGTTACCATTGTTAGATATGGGTTACTACTTTTATAAAGTATTGAAAGACAAGCCTGAACATGTGAAAGCCTTAAGAGAGTCTCCGTATTGGGGTTTAGTTGAACCATTCTTTAAAGAAGAAGAAGAAAACAGGCCTGGAAAAGACGTAACGGCTGAAAGAGATGTATACACTAAGATTCCTCAAGCTGTAGAGATGCTTCTTAGTTGCCATGATAGTGTAGTAGTGAGGAAGAAGGTGCAAGTGGGATTTGCTTTTAATAGGAAGGTTTATGTTCCAACAGCAGATGATTTTGCTGTTTTCTTCAATGTGCAAAGAAGGGCTGAAGATGATGAATTGAAGAAGAAATTGAGTAAAGTAACTAAAGAGCACATAAATTTCTTGCATACACATTTCCCCCCCAGTAAAAGGCAAGGACTACAAGATTACAAGACAACAAATCGATATGTTGTTGAGACAAGAAGCTGAAAATGGAGAGGACCCGGCGTTGTTTCTGATTTTCTTTGGCATGTGGTTGTGCACCGTGTTCTTCTTCACGGATACTAGTGGAGCCTACTTTTCCCAGAGATGGTTGCCATACGTGTTCTCCATGCATAGAGTGTCGTGGCCAGACCACATAGTGAAATATTTGATGGATAATATAACGAAACCAAAAGGAAAAGATGGTCTTAAACGTGTACCTGGGTGCATACCATTTTTGTTGGTAAAAAAGAAATAGAAAATTTTGACAAGATAATCTTGATCTAAATTTTTTTGAGAAACTTAACTAACATTATAATTTTTTCTTCGCAGTATTGGTTTTTGGAGCATAGCAACTACCTAGACAAGCGACTAGGATTCGAAAATTCAACTCCAAGGTTCACCAGGTGGCACCAACTGGATTTCTGCAACAAGTTAATGGTAGAAAGGAAAGATAGTTACGGAAATATGGCATTCCCAGAAGAATTTACTGTAAGTAAAAATTCTTATGCTACTTTAGTGAATCTCAGAGTTGAATGTTATGTGGAAGCTGATGCTTTAGTGTATGTAGATGTGGAAGCAACTTGATCAAGTTGTCTCCATTAAAATGAAAGAAACTTGATGAAGTTGTCTACATAAAATAAAAGCAACTTGATCTAGTTTGCTCCATAAATGAAAGCAACTTGATCTAGTTGGTTTCATAAGTTGAGGCTGAAAGTTTTCTCAAGTTGTATATTAACTTGCGACTGATTTTAAAGGAAAAAATGCTGACTGATTTGAAACTCTTCAATTTACGATGGCATTAAAGAAGAACTTACAAAGACAAGAGCAAACATTGACTCAGTTGAGAGAAGTGGTAGAGGAATTAGAAATATAAAAGGCGTTCAACAACATGTTGTACAATTTACTTGAAGAAGAGAGGCTAAATGCCAAATTTCTTGAAGCTGAGAACTTTTCATTCCAAGAAATCTACTACAGGATTGAAGGGAGAGATGAGTTCTTAACAAAGTTCATTGCTTACAACGAGTTCCTTCGCAGCATTTATGAAGCCAACAAGGAGAATATTAATTTAACAGATGATCAAAAGCAACGCATGGATGATGTTTACAAGAACGTGCAGGGTTAGCAGGATTTTAAAAACACGCCAGAAAACCTCTTAAGGGAGAAGAAGTACAAGCAGTGGAGCTCAATGTTTTATGGTAGAAGATTCAACCAAAAATCCTCCGAAAATGTAACCAAGGAAGATGCTACTGTAGGTGAAAATTCAGAAACACTTCAAGAAGAAAATGATGATAAGACATTGCAGGTGAGCGAAGAAGAAATTGCTAAAGATTATGAACAACAAGATGAAGTTGTTGAAGATCACCAACAGTTATCAGCAGATGAATCTGAAGTTGCTAAAGATGATGAACAACAAGATGATGTAGCTGAAACTGAAAAAGAAGAAAATGATGAAGTTCCTAGAGGTGATGTAGTTGAAACAGAGACTGAGGAAGAATCTATACCAGAAAAGGAGGTTGTTGAGGAAATAAAGGCGACAGAGGAGAATGAAAATAAGATAACACACATGAGTGAAGAAAATTCTGTTGCTGAATCAGCAACACCAATAACTATAGTAAAGCCAGGTGAGGTACACAGAAAAGATTCAACTGAGGTAAACATGCCAGATAGTTTGGATGAGATAATGGAGACTGTGGATATAGACTAGATAACTCAAAAATATTTTGCTAACATAGAGCAAGAACAAAGAAATATAGAAACGCAAGAACCAGTTAGAGAGGAAGGAGAAAAGAGGACTCAGTTAAATGCAAAAAAGGTAAGATGCATTTATTTTAGTCTTATGTTACTTTAGACTTGCTAGAGTAGATTATTCTTGAATGCAACTTGTTAGAATTATTCAACTTCATGAAGTTGTATTAACTTATAGAAGCAACTTCATGAAATTGTTTTCACTTGTATCAATATAGTGGAAGCAAGTTGCTCCCAGTTATGACCAAAATATGGGAGCAAACTTTCTCAAGTTGTCTCAACTACTTGCTTTAGAATGTTTGATGTGTTTTAAATAAATTTTTTAATGAATTTACAGGGAAGTACTATACTCTAAGACTGCACCAAGCAAGAACAAAGACTGTGCGCAGGACAACTCCAATGAAAAGACATGTCCAGTTGAAATGGAGGAAGACCAAGTTGAAAGAGCAAGTGCAGTTGAAATGGAGGAAGACCAAGTTGAAAGAGCAAGTGCAGTTGAAATGGATGCGGAAACAGTTAGAGATGATAAAGAAACGACAACTCCAAATAATCAAAAAGATGCAACAGAAAGGTAGATTCATTCATTTTTAATAGTAGATTGCTAAATTTAGTAGTAAATAATCATTGGATAGAAGCAACTTAATTCAAGTTGTCTCCATATGTGGAAGAAACTTATTGAATTTGGAAGCAACTTGGTTCAAGTTGTCTCCACATGTGGAAGCAACTTGGTTCAAGTTGTCTCCATATGTTTAGGAAGCAACTTATTGAATTTGGAGGCAACTTGGTTAAAGTTGTCTCCATATGTGGAATCAACTTGATCAAGTTGTCTCCATATGTTTAGGAAGCAACTTGCTTAAGGTTGTCTCCTTACGTGTAAGCAACTTCTTTAAAGTTGTCTCCTCTACTTGTTTTCAGTGAACTAATGAATTTTTTCCTTTAATCCAAATTGCAGGCAAGTATCATATTCTACACAAGAGAATGAGGGCGAAAATAAAAAAGCAGATGAAATGGCTGTTATTCAACACACTCCAACATGTGTGCGAAACCAATCCTTTGAAGGTCCAACTTTTGATTTGCATTTGGATTCTCCTGCAACACCGGTCCAATCTTCTCAAATAATTGAGCAACCAAAAGCAGACGAAGAGAGTGCCTTATTAGAAACTGAAGAACAAGACGCTGAAGAGAAATCTGAAGGGAAAGCTGCAGTTGGTTCTATTATTAAAAGAGTCAAGAACGATCCAAGGGAGAGGAAAAGGAAGGGATTAGGATCTGGATTCACTGGAACAGGTTTACAGCGTAAAAAGAACAAGAAACAACAGGACGATGCAGTTATTGACTTGGAAGCAATCGAGTACATCGATCCAACACCTCCTCAACAAACACCGCTCAAGCGTCCAGAAAGTCTTAAGCTTTGGGGACATTGCAGTGAAGAACAACAAAAAATACTCCAAGAATTCTGCGAGGATGCTATGGAAGGGTAAAAAACACTCAGACTTTTACACTGCAAGTTTTATTATTGATTTTGGGTATTATTTCTCGCAGTTCAATTTTGCAACATTGATGTTTGCAGTTCTTAAATAATGATGTTTGCTGTGTTGTTGGATTATGCGGAAAACGACTTATGCTTTTTTTGATAATCAATATCACATACGAAACAGTTCATCCAAAATCTGTTGGATGATCTCTACATTGATAGCGACATCGTAGAATTCTACACAAGTATTCTGAACTCAAAGATGGAAAACGTTTCTCCTGATAATCTATACAAAAAGCACGTAATACTAAATACCAATCTTTTGGTAAGTCAATTTTTCATCTGATAAATTATACGCTAGTTAGTATGAACAGATTGCATGTTATTTTCACTTGTAAAAACTTTTGGCAGAAATATAATGTGTGTATCTATTTGTTTTTTAAAAACTTCTTTTAATGTTGCAGAGATACGTGCAATTATACATTGAAAACGGAGACGAGAATGCAATAGAAACAAGTTGTGTAGCAGATTATTTGAGGGCTAATTACAAGTTGGATGCCAAGAACAAAATGCTCATGTTTCCACTGTGCATGAACTCCCACTGGGTGTTGCTGGTATTGCATGAAGGAGTCTGGAAAATATGCAACTCTATGAAACAGAGTCCATTGTTGTCAACTCAGCTGCATACACTTACAAAACCACTGAGCAAAGTTCTAAATAAAATTGGACATCGAGACAAAAGTGGTAATGAAATCGTTCACACATTGAAGGTTCCTAAAGTGGTTCAACAACAAGAACACCCTGACTGCGCAATATTTATTTGCTTTTTTATGAAGATGTTGGTGAAATACCAACTATTCGCACTCTAAGCAGAGGAAAGAAGAATGAGTACATTGGACACTTTAACAGAAAAAGGATCAAGATGGCGTTCCGTATACTGGATGCAACTGATGAATGGAAGAAAACAAAAGGCACAAATTCAAGTCAGATTGTGATATATTCCCCTTCCAAGTAGTACTAAATGACAGAGACAACTTGTTAGTATTATCCGATTGAACTACACTTGTTAGTATTATTTAGTATTATTCTGATTGAACTACATTTGTTAGTATTATCTGATTGAACTACATTTGTTAGTATTCTGATTGAACTACAGATTACTATTGATTGTTAACATTACATTGATTGACTTAATTATCTAATTAAAGTACACTTCTTAATATTGTCTAGTTAAAGTTTGAATGGTTTGATCATTTTCCCTTGATTATCTTCAGTGTTGTAATGTTTCTATATGGTTACAGGTTTGCATAGGCAAAAAAATACAGAGAGACAACTTGCAGAAGTTGTTCCTAGAATGGAAGCAACTAAAACAAGTTGTCTCCATAAAAATGGAAGCAACTGGAAGAATCTGTGAACATAACCAACAAAACAAATAATATTAGACCAAAATCATTTGTAATCCCTTTCATTCTTGATTATCTTCAGTGTTGCAATGTTTCTATAGGTAAAAAATTCTGCTATGGAAGCAACTTCCTTCAAGGTTTATGTACTTAAATGGAAACTTGCTCAGGTTGTCTCCATGTTTGGAATCAACTTGCTTCAAGTTTGTTCCAAAAATGGAAGCAACTAATAAAAGTTGTCACCAAAAAAATCATACAAGAACTGAATTGGGAGCAACTAGCAAAAAGTTATCTCCATGTGTGGAAGCAACTACCAACAGTTGTCTCCACATGTGGAAGAAACTTGGTTCAAGTTGTCTCCATATGTTTAGGAAGCAACTTATTGAATTTGGAAGCAACTTAGAATTTGGAAGCAACTTGGTTCAAGTTGTCTCCATATGTGGAAGCAACTTGATCAAGTTGTCTTCATATATTTAGGAAGCAACTTGCAAAAGTTGTTCCCAACATGGAAGCAACTAGCAAAAAGTTGTCTCCATGTGTAGAAGCAACTTGCACAAGTTGTTCTCAACATGGAAGCAACTACCAACAGTTGTCTCCATAAAAAAGAAGCAACAAGTAAAAGTTGCCTTCAACTAGAACAACTTGCCTTCAAATCTGTAGCCATAACCAACAAAATTTCCATGAAAAAAAAAATTATAGACCCAGCAACAAACTAATGAACAATAACTGATTTCATATCAAATGCACCATAAAAATTGTACCAGTATCAATTAAAGACAAACAATTTTTCATAAACATGAATCACAAAGTTCAGTAAAGCATGAAAGAAAGGTTCATAAAAACATAAAACAAACTGGAACAAATGCAGTTGAGAGATTTCATAGGAACATCATCCTGTAGAACCTTCCAATCCTAGAGTGATTCTTGAATACTGGTGGGCGAGGGGGCAATGGAGCACTACGGAATGTTCTACGATTATGGTATACAAGCATTCCACAACGACCACACCTTTTCTTCTTTCGTATTTTCTCACGGTAACTGCGTTTACGAACAGAGTTTGGCCTTCCAACTTGTGGTCCAACAGGGGGAGGCATGACGTATTTGGTACGAGAAATTTCATCAGGCTTGTCACCATCAGGAATGGGATAGATAGGTTTTGAGTACAAACCTCTGTAGCATTCAGAAGTGTAGTAAGGTGAGATGTGCTTGTATACCTCCTCCTCACCAATCTGCACCATAGCTTTCACCGAATGACTGCACGGGAAGCTGTTTTTTTGCCACCAGTGACAAGTACAGGTCTGCGAGTCCAAGTCAACAGTATGCTTCGTAGTACTAGTTATGATCTCAAATACCTTTTCACTAGCTCTACGCACCTTGTATCTACGACAGTCAGTTATCCTCTTGTCTAACCGTGTTTGCATCTTAGGGGTAAGTCTTGTAGTACAGCTGCTAGCTTCAACCTTCCTCTTCCACATTGTCTCCATTGTCCGAGCACGAATACATTCGATCAACTCGATGGCTTTCAGTGGCTTTTCGTGCCTAATCAAGCTGTTAAAGCTTTCAACAATATTGGATGTAAGTTCTCCATACCTTTCACCAGGAAACTCATGAGCATCCCAGTTCTTCAGTGGGATCTTGTTCATCCACTCAATAACAGAGAACATCTTCAGATTGACCATGCTTTAAACTGCCTTCAAAAATTGCTCCTTCGTGACAGCACTGTAGCATTGCTCAAACAACTTAATAGCAGTCTGTCTACTCTTGCCTTTGACAACTGGAATATTGCCTTTCATATGGTACGAGCAATACGAGTGAAAAACATTCGGAAAGATTTCAGGAACAATGTTCAAAATTCCAGTTCCACGGTCAGATATAATGGTCAACGAACGATCAGCATCGATAATTCCCTTCAAATTTTCAAGAAACCAGCGCCAATTATCACTATTTTCGCTTTAAACAATCCCAAAGGCAAGTGGAAATATCTCTGCAAATAAAAAAACAAACAAAATTTAAACACAAAATGAGTAGCATGTTTCGAATTACACAGTGGAAGAAACCACGACAAGTTGTCTCCAAAATAATGGAATCAACTGGAACAAGTTGCCTCTAAAATATAAAAGCCAAACTAAAAGAATGAAAACAAATAGCACAAGTTGGTTCCATATTTTGGAGGCAACTTGTGCTAGTTGTTTTCATTGTTGTTGAGGTTGTTCACAAGTTGTTGAGTTTGTTCACAAAAATCTAAACCTAAAAGGTTTGTTGAGGTTGTGCAATGACATACAGTTAGCTACAAAAGTTTTCTACCCAAAAGGTTTGTCATAAAAACAACACAAAATAAAAAGAAAATAGTAAAGAAGATGCATAATACCTTGGTTTCCAGTTTTCCCATAAGCTACCATAAGACCACCCCTGAACTTTCCAGTAAGAAACGTAGCATCTATTATCAGCATAGGACGGCAATACTTGTTGAACCCTGTGATGCAAGCTTCGAAAGAAATGAAAAACCTCTCAAACTGCCGGTTTTCAGCATTAAACTCAAAATTGATGACGCTTCCAAGATTATAACGCTTGACTGCTTCTTCATACCACAAGAAATCAGAATATGACTTGATATCATCTCCCCAAATACATTCTTTGCAAAATTTCAGTCCACGATATGCTTGATGGTAGGTGAGGTCAACTTGATACTCCCTGAAAAACAGATCTTGAATGTCCGCGGATGTTTTCTGCTTACCTGAAACTCTAATATCATATTTTATAATGTCCTTTATAAAAGTCTTCGTCATTCGAAGCTTTGAAGGATCAGAGCAAGCCAAACCACAAGAATGCTCCGATATAAAAGTCTTGCACTTAAAAGCATGGCTGCCTTTGAATGCCAAAGAAGAGTGGAACCTCCACTTACATCCTTTTTCTTCTTTGAAAAGGCAATGAACTATATAATGCTTCCGATCAGTCTTCTCAGGCTTGACTTTGTACCCACTCTCCACTTGATACTTTAGCATGACATTAACAACTTCTTTTTTCCCTCCCTCAAACATCTGACCAACACCGGTAAGAATTCCAGCCCAAGCATCACATTTTTTCGGTTCTCTTATGGATAATTGATTCATTGAAACATCGTCAGTCGTGTCTTCAAAAAAATCCAAACCTTCAGTTGAAACACAACTAGAAGAAGTTGAAGAAGAAGCAATGCATGAAGAAGAAGAAGAAGAAGGTGTTTCAAATTGAACGTTGAACTTCAAAACTTGTATTCCCTTAGATTGGCAGTATATAACAAGAAAATTCAAATCCAAATCAGACCAAACGATTTGAAGTACACCATTAACATCAGAAAGAATCACATAAGGGACTTGAGAAAGAATACTCCAAGAATGCAACATAAGACTTTGCATCTCCTTGAAGGTGGTTGATTCGTAGATAACATGAGAGATGCTTAAGTTGCAAAAGTTAATCTCTGCGACAACCATATTTACCTTGCAAAGAGAAGAAAATCAGTAAATTGCAAAGGAAAATAATATACAAGTTGAAAGCAACCAACCCAAGTTGTTTCCACAACTAGAAACAACTACCACATGTTGTTTAGAGAAAAAATTGAAAGCAACCAAACCAAATTGTTTCCACAACTGGAAGCAACTACCACAGGTTTTTTAGAGAAAGTATTGAAAAGCAACCAACCCAAGTTGTTTCCACAACTAGAAGCAACTACCACAAGTTGTTTTCATAATTGGAATTTATCCTCGGATTCAATAACAACGACATTCTATATAAAACAGTTTGACAAGCTACAATTTGTGCTTATATTGAATATGTGATTCAACATGTCATGTAGCTTAAAATCCAGTCATGGCACAAATCATAAAATACATTGCTGTTAGAGAAGGATATTCAGGGTAGTTTATGAAGTATACACATCATAAACTACATTGCTGTTAGTGAATATGTGATTCGGCATGTATCAAGTTCAACAACTACATTGGAACACCAACAATACAATTTGTGCTTATATTGAATATGTAATTCGGCATGTCTTGTAGCTTAAAATCTGGTAATGACGCAAATCACTCGGGTATGCGCCCCTCGTGAGAAGTATATTCAGGGTAGTCAGTCGAAAAGCATGAAGTATACACATCATAAACTACAATGATGTTAGTGAATACATGATTCGGCATGTATCAGGTTGAACAACTACATTGGAACACCAACAATACACATCACAAACTAATAATATGAACTAATATTCAATTTCAGAAACAATATGACCTGAAACTACATGAGATTTATTTATCAACAGTTTATGAATAATTGATATCAATTTCATTCTGATTCAAAATGATAATCATGGACTGAAAAAACAATTTATTCATTCAAAAGGTATAAACTTATCAAATTCACTATATGAACACAACAAAACAATTTGTAAATTACATTATTCAGAAAAAAATGTTAAACACAAAAAAAAAATGTGGGGAAAATCTTACATGTTAACGAGATTGAACTTGAATAATAATAGGAGATTAAAGTCTTTGTAGATCTTCAATAACGAGATTGAAATTGAATAATGAAGTAGATCTATGCAATCGATGATTCAAGGAGAGACTCAAACAATGGGAGAAGCTTACTGAAATAAATCTTCACACTCAAATAATCGATTATTCAATAGAAAACAGAAGAACAATTATCAGAAAACAACTGTGATTTCACTTGAACTGAAGAACAATTATCATAAATTTCTTCTTCAAACTGAAACAAAACCAAATCTCATTGAGAGTAGATTGAAGACTCAACAGAGAGTAGATTGAAAAATTATCTGAAATTCCGTCACCGATTTCGATTAATTGAGAGTAGATTGAAGACTCAACAGAGAATACAGTGCATGTTTAATGAAGATAAAATGTCGATTAATTCAATGGAGATTGAAAATCGATCAGCTCTCTCTAATCTGAACTTTCTCTGCTGGAATTTTATCTCAGCGTTTTTTTTTTCCTCGAGAAAAAAGATGGATTAGAAACCTATCTCCGACATAATAAATAAACTCGAGGTTAAAAATGGACTTTAAGACAATGGTGGATATTAAGCCCGTTGGAAATACACCCCTGAAGGGTGTTTGTGCAAAGCCCATGGATACTATGGGCATAAATAACATTCCCACTAAATAAAATGAGGGGGTGACGTTATAGATAGAAAAAGAAGGGAACCTTGGAAAGCAAGAGGCGGACGATCATATTTGAAGGTGATGGTCAATGATAGGGTTAGGATTCGCCTGGATTGAGCAATTAGGAGAGCTCGACTTCAATGGTAGATTCATGGCTAGTTGTGGTGTCATCTTCTGCTTGGATAAGGCAAGTTTACTTGATCTCTTTGTCAATGTTGGTTATCTGGATTTGAATCAGTAGTTCATATAATCCCCAAAACTTAGGTTTAATCATCTATGGTATATCATTTACTTATTTTCCTAATGCTAGTGATGCTTGGTTAATTTTACTGTTCGTTTCTTCCTTGGATGGTGTTTGTGTGATCTAAATGGCAAGCAATTATACTATTCTAGGGCTTACCTTTAAATCTATATTTGATCGCGATGTGTGTGGGGAACCAGTTAATATATTGTTAGTTAACTTTCCTTGAGATGTAATGATGGGTTGGTTTGGTATGTCGTTGATGTGCTCGTGTTATGGTAGTGTAGGACCAGAATATCGCCACAACGATATTCCTGTGATATTAACAACAATTTTGCGATATTAACAACATTTCTGCGAGAACATCGCGAGTGCTTCAACAACATTTGAAGAGTGTTGCAGAATTGCTCAAGGAATGACATAATGACCGACGAATGAAGAAACGCATAAAGAGAATGTGTTGACCTGCGATAATTATAAAGTTAGCGAGAAGGAAAATCATGGTTGTCACGATGAAGATCGCAATATAAATCCGAGATAGAAGGAAGACTTAGCTGTCATCCATTATGTAACTACCCTATAAATAGAGACCCAATATGTCTAGAAAATGATGATGTATTTTTGAGAGTTGAGAAAGTCTTGAGGAGAGATAAACTTCAAGAGAAAAGTTGTATTCTTGAATTTTTACATTTCCTGTAAACATTTCTGAAAATCAAATAATAAAGTGTCGTTCTTAATCTTCAAATTTGAGTTGGTTATTAAAAATTCTTAACAAGGGTGTAGTGTAGGATTTCCTGCAACTACATTTTGGCGCCCGAAACAGGGAGTATTGGATTAGCGAAATCATAGAAAAAAGTGAAGAAGAAAATAAGAATTGTTCAAGATTAAGAAAATCATAAAACAAATCGGTGAGATATTTGAAGGAAGAATGGTTAGAATCAAAGAGGATTGTAGAAAATTGGAGTGTGGTATGGTAACAAGAACAATGATTGATAGATTTCATGAAAATATTAAGGGGAAGATACACAAACGGGATTTTGAAGGAAGGAAAATTATGACGGTGGAAAAAATATCACCATTGAAAGATTGGGAAAAGCAGGAGATCACATTTACAAAGAATGAAATACCAAGAAAATCTAAGTCATACATCTCCATTGGTAATCACAGTATCCACTATACCAATGAGAAAGGAGGAATCAATAAAATCTATAGAAGAATGGGCTATGAATAGAACTTTGGTGGATGCAGGAAGTTCTGTAGATATAATATTTTATCATACTTTTAAGAAAATGGGATATAAGGATGAAGAAATGTCTTATTCAACATATCATATTCATGGCTTTGGAAAATCTTTAACAAAACCTAAAGGCGAGATAGTGGTACGAATTCCACTAGGAGAGATTGAAACACAAGTAACGTTATATGTGGTAGACGTGGAATCACCGTATAACATGATATTAGGAAGACCGTGGATACACGCAATCAAGGCTGTAGCATTAACATTGCATCAATGCATCAAATTTCCTATACCCAGTGGAATTGGAGAAATTAGAGGAGACACAGATTTTGCGAAATTGTGTTACCAAATTGAATTAAGAAATTGTGAAGAACGTCCAAAGTTGCGAAAGGCTCGCAGAAAATTGGCGAGAGAAAAAAAGAAGGAAGAAGAATTTAAAGTTTACGTGATAATAGAAAAATAAGGAAAAGGAATACCCAGCGAAATCTCACGAGAAGGAGATGAACTCGCGAGAGTTATGAAAACACCAACACTAATGGGAGAACCTGGAGGCAGTTATACTGCAGCAGAACCAACAAAGGAAATAAATATTGGGAGTGAAGAAGAGCCTAAAATGCTGAAAATTGGGACTAGAATGGAGGCAGATGAGGAAGAAAGAACTATAAATCTCTTGCGAGAATATAAAGATATCTTCGCGTGGAGCATGGAGCATGGATGAGATGCCAGGGATAGATCCATCAATAGCATGTCATAAATTAGAAATTAACAAAAATATAAGACCATTTAAGCAAAGAATAAGGAAAATCGCAACAACATACCATTCTAAAATAGAAGAAGAATTACAGAAGATGCTCGACGCAGGAATTATAAGGCAAGAAAAATATCCAGAGTGGATTGCAAATATAGTGGTGGTCCCAAAGAAGAACAAGGGGATAAGAATTTTCATAGATTTCACTGATTTAAACAAAGCTTGTCCTAAAGATAGTTTTACGTTACCAGATATCCCACAGATGGTTGAATCAGCAGCGGGAAATGCCATAATATCTTCGTTGGATGGATATAAAGGATATAATCAAATCTCTCTCGCTGAAGAAGATCAAGAACATACCACATTTTTTGCTCCAAGAGGATTATATTGTTATACAAAGATGCCCTTTGGCTTACGAAATGCTGGTGCAACGTATCAAAGAATGGTGGAGAAGGTGTTTGCAAAGTGGATCCATAAACATTAGGAGTGTATGTAGATGATATGTTGATCAAAAGCAAAGAAGCTGAGAATCATGTGCAAGATTTGAAATAGATTTTTGATCAAATTCGACAATTTAATATTAAATTGAATCCCGATAAGTGTACTTTTGGAGTAATTTCAGGAAAATTTCTGGGGTATATTGTATCAAAAGAAGGAATACAAGTTGATCCGAAAAAGTGCAAGCAATTCGCGATATGCCAACGCCTGCGACGGTAAAAGATGTGCAAAAATTAAATGGACTCTTAGCCTCGCTAGGAAGATTTATATCGCGATCTTCAGACAAGTGCAAACATTTTTTCGATATACTCAAGAAGGGAACAAAATTCAAGTGGACCGATGAATGTGAAAAGGCTTTTCAAGGAATAAAAGAACATTTAATGAACTTAACTATCTTACAGAAAGCTGAACCGGGAGAAGAACTATTGATTTATCTCGCAACAACCACATATGCGCTAAGTGTTGTGTTGTTGCGAGTAGATGCAGGGGTAGAAAAACCAATTTATTACATCAGTAAAACGTTCAATTCTGCAGAGAGAAATTATTCAAAGATTGAGAAACTAATTCTAGCGTTGGTGCATGCAACTTTTAAGCTTCGCATCTACTTTCAAGCACATAAGGTCAAAGTGTTAACAAAAGTGCCAATTGAATCAGTAATGAAAAATTCAAAAAGATCAGGCAGAGTTGAGAGATGGAATGCACAAGTAGGACACTTTGATATCCAATATGAAGTTTTATCCTCGCCAAAGTCACAAGTTATCGTAGACTTTTTAGCTGAATTTCCTTTAGAAGATGATGAAGCTGTGGAAGAGATGATGGATATAGAAGAGGAACATGGAGATCCAAAAGAGATATTAACAGAACCCGATAGATGGGAGATATTGGTGGATGGATCATCAAATGGAGAAGGAAATGGGATTGGAGTTGTTTTTATTTCGCCAGAAGGAGAAAAAACATCTTTTTCATTTCGATTGGAATTTGCATCCACTAATAATGAGACAGAATATGAGGCCGTGATTCATGCTTTAAAATTTGCGGTAGAAATAAAGTTGGAAAATGCTAGAATCACCAGCGATTCACAATTTGTTATTCGCCAGATAAAAGGAGAATACACAACAAACGAACCATCTATGAGAAAGTATAAAAGATTAGTCGAAGAATTATCTGCGAGAATTCCAAAAATAAAATGGAGACATATATCAACGAAAGATAATAGGCTCGCAGATGCTTTTGATTTTATATACAGTATGATGACAAATCCAGCTGCGAGATGCATAAAAATTCAAACACTTTTATTACCAGCGATAAACAAGGAAGAAGAAGAGGAAGATGTGATGATGATAGAAGTTGGCGAAGAAGAATTAAAGAGAAACACTACAGATTGGCGATCAGATCTTCATGCATACTTGGAAATAGGAGAAATCCCAAGAAATCGATTAGGCGCACATAAATTAAAAAGTAGAGCAACCAATTATGAGTTAAGAGATGGAGTATTATATCGCAGATATTTTAGTGGACCATCGCTAAGATGTTTGACGAGGGAGGAAGAACAAAAAATATTGAAGATGTTGCATAGTGGTGATGCTGGTAATCATAGTGGAGGAAGATCTTTGGCATATAGAACAAAAATTCAAGGCTATTACTGGCCATATATGCATGAAGATGCAAAACAACTCTCAAGGCGTTGCGAAGATTGCCAGCGATATGGAAAGAAGATACATGCAACAGGAGCACTATTATCATCTTCAACAAGTGTATGGCCTTTTGGGAAATGGGGATTAGATATTGTGGGACCATTTGTGCCTGGCTCTGGACAAAGAAGATATCTAATTGTCACAACAGATTATTTCACAAAGTGGGGAGAAGTAAAGGCAGTACAACATATCCGCGATAAAGATATTTTTACATTCATATTTGAGAATATAATTTGCAGATTTGGGATTCCAACACAGTTGGTGTCTAATAATGGAAAGCAATTTGAAGGGAAGAATATAGAATTGCTACTCAATGCATTTAAGATAAAGTGTGGAAAATCTACTCCTTTATACCCACAAGCAAATGGTCAAGCTGAAGCAACTAATAAGACAATCGCAGACATCTTAAAAAAGAAGCTAGAAGGATACCACAGAGAACGGTGCGAACAGGTGCATAATGCAATATGGGCTTACAATACAACTAGACGAGAAGCTACAGGAATGTCACCTTTTTGTTTGACGTATGGAGTTGAAGCTGTGTTACAGGCAGAAATAGCTATTCCTACAACAAAAAGAGAGGCTTGGGAAAGAAATCTAAGTGCTGGAATGATTTTAAATAAATTGGATGAATTAGAAGAAAAAATAGAAAAGACTTTACAATATATGGAAAATTACCAGCGAAGATTAGCTTGCGAGTACAACAAACGTGTTAAGAAACGTGAATTTCAACCTGGCGATTTAGTGATGCGAGAAACACCAAGTTATTAGCGAGAGAATGGTGGAAAGTTGGCGAGAAAATGGGATGGACCGTACATCATTAAAGAGATAGTTGGAACCGGGGCATACAAACTAATGGACCCCGAAGGGAGAGATGTTGGTCAAAGACTTGATAAACCATGGAATAGATTATTTTTGAAAAGGTATTATCAATGACAACTTCTGCAAGATAAGAGATACTGGTACGTTGTATGATGAAACAAATAATAAATTCTTCTTTCTCTGTTACAACTGAGAGGTTATTCTGATAACAAAGCAAAACAAGAGTTACGAGCATAATCGCAAGAAAGGCGAATAAAAATTTCGCAGAGATTAATAGAAAGGGACGAACCTTTATGGCGTGCACCCTAGTTCGCGAATAAAATTTCGCAAGAGGCAAATGTAAGACCTAATAGTGCATCATATAAGGGGTATCTCTTTACATGACTCAGGGATAAGGTTATACCGCTGCTGGAACCTGAGTCATGAAGATGTTGGGGTTAAAGAAAACCTATCCAGGAGAGGGATCTTGGATTTCCAACTATATAAGGTTATACCCTGGTTGGATGACTAAGAACCTCTTCTAAGGAGTGCAGAGTATGACCAAGGTGCCGAGGTACACGGTTGAGTCAAGGGTGCCCGGGGAGTAAGAAACTACCCTGGACATCCTTGGCAAGTCTTGGCTATGATGCACTCGGCCTGAAGAAAACCCCACTTAGGGTGCAGTCTTGTAACTATAAGCCATATAGGCATAAAGGACAAGAGGCTGCGAAAACAACTGGTTGTTGGCAAATCTGGATGGGAGGAGCTAGTCTTGTATGGCCGATGTGCCCTCCTTGAAGGGGAAACCAGGGGGAAGATAAGGGCGGCACCCTCCATTAGGGAGCTGATAAGTGTCTAAAGACGGCAATGTCATGGGGCTTTAAGATCGCAAGAACATTTAGGCCTGTCATATTGTCGCGTGACAAAAATTATACAAAGGCAACAAGCCAAAAGAGAAAAAGTCAAGATGAGATCAATGGGTTTTTACATGAAAGTGTAAAGACGTCATGCGATTTCATCGCAAGACGGCAATGTCATAGGACTTTGTTCTCGCAAGAGGATATAGACCTATCATATTGTCGCAGAAAATTTGAAGAAACAAGGATAAGGCAAGATCAATGGGTTTTTACATACAAATGTAAAGACGTCCTGCGATTTTGTCGCAGAAAGAAAAGTTTGGCAAAATAAGACCTTTAACTAGGAAGGCAAAATAAGACCAACATAATAATATTAAACATTAACTATTTTCAGAATGCAGGAAATATTTTTTTATCGCAGGAGAATATATGAGAAGGCAGCTTTCTTCGGAGTTTTTCAGAATATCGCAAGAATTCATTACATCGCAGATATATTCCTACTTTCGCAAGAGGTATAGTCACATAGTTCGCAAAAAGAAAATACAGGAAATAATTCAACATCTCAAGAAAATTAATGAAGGGCAAGTAGGGGAATGAATTAATAAGATCTCATTATCTTCCTTGAGAATATTCAAAATAAACAAAATTAAAGGTTGAATTCTAAAAGTTGCAAAAGTTACATTGCTCGCAAGAAAGAAGAAGGAAAAGAAAGCAAGAATGAAATTCAAGCTTCAGCGATGGTCTCTCCAGACTCATGATTTTTACTGTTATTGTCAGCATCACCAACATTTTTCTCATTACGAGTTTCTCCTTATCTGGGAGAACTTTTTTCTTCTTCTTCTGGTTTATTCTGAGAAATATCTTCTTCAACATCTTCTTCAACGGGTACATATTCTAAATCCTTGTCCATGGGAAGAAGGATTTCATCATCATCAACTTTTAGAGGAAGAACAGATACAGGAGGGAGAGAATGGGATATCAGAATATCATTCACAAGAACTTCGGCACTAAGGTGAAACTTGCGAAGGAAACCTCTGTCACGATTTCTAATCTCTATATTTTTTAAGTACTCGAGATAATCAAGTCTTCTCTCTGCCTTATCGCGAGCTTCTATAAGATCAGAAGTGAGAATCTTGTTTTCTTTGCGAACTTTATCCAACTTATCAGTAAGATCAGCGATGGTAGAATGAAGACTTCTTTCAGATTCTGCGAGCAACAAAAATGATTAAATATTATTCAGACAAAGATCTCGCAAGAAACATAACGAAAAATTTGACAGAAAGATCAACAAATGAGGCAGTCAATTGACTACCTTCTTTTTGAGAGGTTAAGTTTTGGATTAATGTAAAGAAACAGTTCTCCCATTGGTTCATAGCGTCATCAAATTTATCGCCAACCATACCCTTCAGACGAGATTTAATGTTTTCTTCTTTGGAGTGTAGATACGAGTTTTCCTTTGCTAATAAAGAATGAGATTTCTTTAATTGGGAGTATTGGTCTTGAAGCTTGCAGGCCTTTAAACTAAGAGTTAATCTACCCTTAATAAGTTTGTCCTTCTCAGCGGCAGATGATTCAGTTACTTCATTGAGTTCATCTTTAAGGGAGCGAAGAGATCGCTCTTGATTATCACATATCCTTTGTAGATTACTCAATTACTGCGAAGAAATCGCCATCAAGCTTGAAAATCTATATTTCTCTTGGGATAAAGTTCTATTTTCATCTGATAAATATTCTACCGCCAAGTTAGACTTGATTAACAAATATGAGAGACGAGTAACCTCATTACTTAATAAATTTTGACTTTGCGATAGTTGATTATTCTCATTAGTAAGATTATCTATTTGATCGATCGAATATGTGTAGAGATTATCTAATCTATTATACTGATCCATCCAAGAATATCTTTCAACACGAGCTTCTTCAGCGATAGATTCAAATTTAAGTCTTTCCATGAAACGAGTCTGATTTGAAACTAATATATGAACCAAGAATTTAAGAATGAGACTTGAGTACAAGAGGATTTGAAAGCAAAACAGAAAAACAAAAGGGTAGAGGCAAGAAAATTGTACCTTTCAGCTCGTCATTTTTTCTGCGAAGATTCTCGCAGTTAAGTGAAGAGTTGCGAAGCATATGGTTCAGAGTATCACATTCAGAAATTTTGACTTGAAGGCTTTTTCTTAGAGATTCAACTTCATTTTCTAAAGATGCTCGTGAAGCAGTACTATCAGAGCCAAAATATTTGAGTAAAGTATCGCAAACTTCATATTGGAGAGAGTTAGTAGAATATTTTCTAGCATCGTCTAAAATGTTAGATAAAATTTTAAAAGCAACATCAACTCCTGATAAGGTTTCATTTGATGAAGGGAGAGACACAGAGGGAGAAGTAGTAACGAGGGCAAGTTGACGATTTGAGTCATTTGCGATGGTTGTATTATCAGAAGGAGGAGTATTTGGAAAAACAACAGTTGAAGGCAATAAATGGCTAGAAGGAGTTTCAGTCACAGCAATTTCAGGAGCTTGATTTGTCAAAGAAACAGAAGAAATAGAGGTGTTGGCAGCGATATTCTCGCATATAAAAGAAAGAGGATCCAATCACGAGGGTGTGGGAATAACTTTCGCATATATTAACGTGGGGATGATGAAATCAGCCTCAAGAGCTTTAAATTGACGAGGTCTTTTGGGAGGATTAGCGATGTTCTCGACATTCTGCGAATAATAACTTAGATAAGAAACAGAGGCAACAATATTGTTATTAAGAAATAGGATGTGTTTCTTACCACCTTATCATTCGCAGAACTCCTCTTCTTCTTGTCAGTTAGCCTTTTGAGAGCATTAGGGTTTTGAATTGAGGATTGGGTGTTAGGGATAGTTCCACTAAAAAGAAGACATAATACGGGAGTTATGAAGGATCAAATAGAGAAGATCGAAGAATAAGAGTAAAAATTGACTCAAATAAAGATTATAATAAAAAAGCATACATTGATGACTCCATTAGAACAGTAGTAGGAGGATATGAAGAAGAAGAAAAGTTGCAGACGGAAGACAAAATAAACAAATGAAGAAGATAGAGAAATAAAAGAAGAAAATTAGTTTTGAAGTCTAACTCTACCTTTTATAGGCAAAAGGGAATGACCTGTTGAGTAGAGACGTGTCAGTAAAATGTGAATTTACAACACGTGTAGGCGGTTAAGCTAAATTAACGGAGTCTTGTCGAGAAGAAAATATGGAAAGAAAAGAAGTTGCGAGCGCTATAAAGAGTCTGGGATTCTCATGATCTTCTCTTCTTCACAGAAAAGACATGAGAAGAGGCAAGATGTAGGACCAGAATATCGCCACAACGATATTCCTATGATATTAACAACACTTTTACGATATTAACAACATTTCTGCGAGAACATCGCGAGTGCTTCAACAACATTTGACGAGTGTTGCAGAATTGCTTAAGGAATGACATAATGACTGACGAATAAAGAAACGCATAAAGAGCATGTGTTGACCTGTGATAATTATGAAGTTAGCGATAAGGAAAATCATGGTTGTCACGATGAAGATCGCAATATAAATCCGAGATAAAAAGGAAGACTTAGATGTCATCCATTATGTAACTACCCTATAAATAGAGACCCAATATGTCTAGAAAATGATGATGTATTTTTGAGAGTTGAGAAAGTCTTGAGGAGAGAGAAACTTCAAGAGAAAAGTTGTATTCTTGAATTTTTACATTTCCTGTAAATATTTCTGAAAATCAAATAATAAAGTGTCGTTCTTAATCTTCAAATTTGAGTTGGTTATTACAAATTCTTAACAAGGGTGTAGTGTAGGATTTCCTGCAACTACAGGTAGACCAGAGAAAACTAATCTAGGAGTGAAATCTGTATGCACCAATGATTTTCTTATTTTCTCATGCAATTAGTAAGGGGTTTGTTAGATCACTGCTCGGTCGAACTCGCATGCGTTGCTATCTCAATCATGATTGTCAATATTAGTGATCAAAACTATAAAGTCTTTGATTTCTAGTCTACTATAGCAAAGGTCTCAGAATAGGATAGAAACTGTAGTTGAGCTCAAGAACTCCTTGGAGATCATCATACAAGACGAAGTACTACTCAAGGAACCGGTGGATCTTCATAGACTAAAAGGTATGTGGAGACTTGAACTTATCTATCACTCAAAAGTCTATCTACTCTATATCCTATCTTGAGACAAAAGTCGTATTACTATGTAGACTAAGATTATACATATATGATATTTCAAGATGAGTATATCTCGCTTATCTATTTCTCAAAATATGTGTTGGTAAAGCTTTCGCTTTAGCCAAGTTCATCTTTACCTAGTGACAAAAGTCATGTTATGTTTCAATCATTTTGGAAATTGCTCTGACGAAAAATAGTTTGTGAATAACAACTATATAACGCCCTCTGTGAATGTTTCAATGATTGAAATGAGAGCTTAGACAATATAACCATTGGAGGATATAAGAATTGTTGTGCCAACACATATATGTATAAGTCCTTATTGCTTGAACCGAAGTTTGCGAACTTTATTGAGCAAGTGACACCGGTGTAGTGCGTGAGCTTCAGTCCGCGAACTGGCGGAAGTTCTCGACCAAGAATTTCTTCTGGAGTTTGTGAACTCCATCCGGGAACTTAAGTCCGCGAACCCAGTCCACGAACTTGAGTAGGTTATGTCTAAAAATGATTTTTGTAAACTTATCTTAATAAACTAAGGAATGTTATTGAAAACCGTGGCTTTATAGTTCATGAATCGATTCGAGTAAATCACATCATTTTTTCTTCAGTTGTGTCTTGTGTAGTACATAAATATCTAAGCAATTGAACAACTCTCTAACTAGTTCATTTGAGTCATTTGGACAAGTTATGGTGAAGAAGAATATGGTTGATATGAAAGTTATCATACGGCTAACCATTTGGTTAACTAGTGTTGAACCAAATAAATATACAAGTTTGGGTACGGTTACATAAGCCTAGAAACGTGCATTACAAGTGTGTATAACAAGCTATGTTTTAGATCTAACGGTTTATAAATATTAGATTGAATCTAGCGGTGAATATTGAATGCTTTGTTACTAATCTAACATTGATTGCAAATCCTGATTTGAAAGGCTATATAAGGGAGAACTCTAGAAACTGGGAAACATAATCCCCACATATTCTGTGTGATACTAGTTTGCAAAGCTAGAGTCGATTCTCCTTTAACCTTTGGTTTTATTCTTCTAAAACCAGATTAACGACTTAATGACTTTATTGGGATTGTGAAGCCAGACCAATACTACTTTTATCGTAGTTGTGTGATCTGATCTTACATTTTATATTGTACGAGTACAATTGTAATAATTGGCTTGAGATTTATATCTCCGATTGGCAAGATATAAAAGTAGTCACAAACAATTCGTCTCATCGTTTGTGATTCCTAAATAATCTTCTTCGCTGCGTCGATTAAGTTTATAGTGAGGTGATTGATAAAGCTGAGCTGTTCTTCTGGAATATAAGTCAAGTTTTATAATTGGTTCATGTTCACCTTGATTTATCAAATGATGGAACAAAACTCATAGGTTTATTCATGGGAGACGAATTTATCTATCCTTGTAGACTTTTCTGTGTGAGACGGATTTGTTTATTAAAGTCTTCGACTTTGGGTCGTAGCAACTCTTAGCTGTGGGTGAGATCAGCTAAGGGAATCAAGTGCGCAGTATCCTGCTAGGTTTAGAGGCGTAGGAGCATAAATATACCTTGGATCAGTGTGAGACTGATTGGGGTTCAACTACAGTCCAGACCGAAGTTAGCTTGGAGTAGGCTAGTGTCTGTAGCGGCTTAATACAGTGTATGTTTAATCTGGACTAGGTCCCGGGGTTTTTCTGCATTTGCGGTTTCCTCGTTAACAAAATTCTGGTGTCTGTGTTATTTTTTTTCCACATTATATTTTGTTATATAATTGAAATAGTACATGTTGTGCATTGTTCAATCAATTAGAATATCCGACCATTTTGGTTGTTGATTTAAATTGATTGAGACTTGAATATTGGTGTTTTGTACCATCCGAGTTATCTCTCTTTGATAAAGACTCGCAAATTCTATTTTCTTGAGTAAAGATCAAATTGAGAGATTGAGATAATAACTCCTTGAGATATTTTCTATTGATTGAGTCTGACTGTCTAGTTGATTCTCTAAAAAGTAACTCGGAGTTTGTCCATACAGATTGCTAATCGAAATATTGGGTGTGGTTGTTAGACTCCCGCTTTTTAAATTGGTATCAGATCAGGCAAACACGTTCAAGACCGCGATCTGACTCTATGGACAGTAGTGCTATCTCAATAAATACACCACCAGATCCAGGGATTTCATAATTCTCTTCCATGACTGATTTAATAAAATCTGTAGAGGAAATTCTATCTAAACCTCCACCAGGTATAAAATCCCTTGAAGTGTTTTCAGGGCTTGAAAATAAGCTTGAGAGCTTATCTCTTGGTGTTGAGTTATACCTCCAGAAAGAGCAAGAATCTCTTGACAGGCTAAATCAAGTTATGATGAATAGTATTCATGTTGAGGTTGATATTGATTTACTAATCAGTGAGAGCAATGCTCCTCCTCTACGTAATCCAATTAATTGTGATAAACTAAACGAATTACAAGAGAGTTTAAATCTCAGTCATCTCAGTGTATCACCTCAAGGCATGAATTGATTCGTTGTTCAATTCCTGATACTTCCTATCAAGATAGTAGTATTGTCTTCTTTTATGAAGAATCTAGGACGTCTCTTTTTAAAAGAGTTTCCCTTTGCAGTACTAAAAACTATCTACAAAAACTTTTTTTATAAGTTGGAAAACAAGAAATCATAAACACAAATCTTTTTGGGTTCTCTTGAAGTTCTTTGATAGACTTATAAAAACAGTTCCTTGGGTGTTTCTCAACACTACAAGATTTAAGAGTTGTTGGAAAGAAACTTTTTCTTGGTGCCATGGTGAGCAATACATTGTTCACCTCAACACAACTTTATTGTGTTGTAAGTGCATCCTTACCAAGAAATTCCATGCTACATATACGTGAGGGAAGCACGAGAATTGGGGCACACAGATTATGTTTGGTAAGGCTGTAAAATTCGACTGGATTCTTCTAAAGGTTTGAAAATAGTAGTTCGAGATGTTTGGTCTTGATGGTACACCTACCAGGTATGCATAGCATCTTTTAAAACCAAAATCCAGGAGTTTAAGTTTGCGGACTTGAAAATTCGTGTGCAAACCCGTAAGTTCGCGGACTTGCCTTAGACGTCAATATTCGGTCGACTTGTTTTGGCCGTAACTTCTTTGTCCGAACTCGGAAGGAACTCATTCTTTTTGCTTTCTCTTCCACTTTGAATTCTCTTCAAATTGGAGATGAGAATTCCTAAATTTGGATGAGTTAATTAGTGTTTTTCCTATCTCTTTTTTTTGAGTATTTTGCTCCGTTTTATTGCACTTGTTCCACTTCTCTTAGACTTGGGCACTTGGATTCTTGTAGTACTACTCATATAAGCTCATTTATAGCTTTTACAAGAATGTTGTTGGTGAATCACAAAGATTGAAGTTCAAGAATGAGCAGTAGTACACGTTACTATGGAATTCTTGAATGTTCACATTCATTTTATGTGAACTTTGGTGCATGGTCGTTGATGACTTTGTATGTTCCTCTTTGTCTAAGAAAATCTTTTTATACGCATTTGGTAGCCATTCTTGGTGTAAATCCTGGCGAAAAAGATTGATTCTACCCTCTAAGGACAAATCATCTTATATGTGCATTACGAGTTTGTCTTGATGCTTAGTAAATCTTCTATTTTTCTTGTTTTGTTTAGAAGAATAACTAGTGTTTGGAATAGCCATTATTGTGATTACACATAGCTATGTCCAAAATTTTCATCTTCTTATTTTTAGATTTATTGATTTAAATTCTAAACTTGTTTGGAAGATGATTTTTGCAGTATTAATCTTTATGGTTTTATATATTGCAATATTGTTATGGGATATGTGCGTTTACGTCCGTGAACTCGATTGTCCCATACTTTGTCAAAAGTAAAGTCGTTCATGAATTGATATACAAGTATTGATAAAAGAATGAATAGACTATTGACAAACACAAAAGTTAAGCCTATATTATCAAGTTTTGATGGAAGATATGTTAAAATATTTTGTGATTCAAGGATTATGTTTATTGTGTATCATTGTGCAAATGGTGATGGAAACATAAAATGAATCCTTGTGTTTTCCGCAGTAATTGATATTCCCTGATCCTTTTTTTTGTGTGTATTACTGTGAGACTATGTATTGTGTCTTATGCTGAGCACTAGACAACCATGCTGATTATTTTGTGATTAGCTTAGTTGTGTTCCGTAAGGTACTTTACATCGAGTATATTGAACTAAATTAATCATCTTGTGTGATTATTTAGTTATGACTCCGTAAGTTTGTCTTATGTTTGAGCATTTTCGACTGGGTTGGTTGTTTTTATGATTAACTCAGTCATCGCTCCATAAATTTTCTTATGTGAGTATAAACGATTAAATTAATTACTTTTGTGATTAGTTTAATTATGTATCTCGGTTAGATTAGTTATGGGTTCTCTTGTGATTAATCTAATCGAGTTATTAATTCTCCATAAGTTTACTTGTGTTGAGCATATTTAGTCAAATTGATCATGGTTCGCTTACAATTAATTTGATTAAATATTTCTTTTTGGATTCCAAATTCATACTTGTATGTGATTTGTTGAGTCCAAAGAAATCCTTCTTTTCTTTTGAAATTAAGGTCGCTCTTGTTGTTCCCTTGGGAATGACATTTTATGGGGGAGAGTTCTTTTGAACTTGTGCTTAATTGTCAAATGTTTGTGGGGAGTGCGGCTGTGGAATATTAGAGGGGTTATCTTGTATCTTTATGAACTCCTTGATGAACGCATTTAGCTTCTGCTTTATGATTGCATCTAAACAAGATGATATACATTTACCTTTGGTCATGAAATGTCTCTTAAGGAAATTTCATTAGGATCCCGTTCTTGTACCTTTGCCAATTTTATTGACAAAAAGGGGGAGAATTAATATGTAGTTCACACTACAAATACATATGGTTTTCGGATCATTATGTAAGGGGGAGTGGTTTCCATGTGAGATGGAGTATTGACTAAGGGGGAGTGAAGTATCACCATAGTATTGTTGTTAAAGTTGTGATGCAAATGGACTTTGACGTTGTGTAATGATACTATGACACTGTATAATAATGATTGAGAACTCTTGTTTTCTTGTTGTCATAGCTATGGATTTTCAACAATGATGATGCTAAACTTATAACCTTTGGGATCATTGGAGTACTTGGAAGTGACGAAAATTTCGAGTAATGTTGAAGATTAGACGACATGTGGAATAGGAGCTACAAAGTTTATTTATATATTTTTTGTATTCCATATGTATTAATAGTTTTGCACCTAAAATTGACAAATGGGGAGATTGTTAGAGAACTGCTCGGTCGAACTCGCATGCGTTGCTATCTCAAGCATGTTTGTCAATATTAATGATCAAAACTATAAAGTTTTTGATTTCTAGTTTACTGTAGCTAAGGTATCGGACTAGGATATAAAGTGTAGTTGAGCTCAAGAACTTCATGGCGATCATGATACAATACGAAGGACTACTCGAGGAACCAGTGGATCTTCATCGACTAAAAGGTATGTGGAGACTTGAACTTATATATCACTCAAAAGTCTATCGACTCTATCTCCTATCTTGAGACAAAAGTCATATTACTATATAGACTAAGATTATACACATATGATATTTTAAACTGAGTATATCTCGCTTATACTCAGTTTATCTATTTCTCGAAATATGTGTTGGTAAAGCTTTTGCTTTAGCCAAGTTCATCTTTACCTAGTGATGAAAGTCAAGTTATGTTTCAATCATTTTGGAAATTGCTCTGACGAAAAATAGTTTGTGAATAACAACTATATAACGCCCTCTGAGATTGTTTCAATCATTTTGGAAATTGCTCTGACGAAAAATAGTTTGTGAATAAAAACTATATAACGCCCTCTGAGAATGTTTCAATGATTGAAATGAGAGTTTAGACAATATAACCATTGGAGGATATAAGCATTATTGTGGCAACACATATATGTATAAGTCCTTATTGCTTGAACCGAAGTTTGCGAACTTTGTTGATCAAGTGAAACCGGTGTAGTGCGTGAGCTTCAGTCCGCGAACTGGCGGAAGTTCTCGATCGAGAATTTCTGCTGGAGTTTGTGAACTCCATCCGGGAACCGAGTCCGCGAACTTGAGTAGGTTATGTCTAAAAACGATATTTGTGAACTTATCTTAATAAACTAAGGAATGTTATTGCAAATCGTGGCTTTATAGTTCATGAATTGATTCGAGTGAATCACATCGTTTTTGCTTCAATTGTGTCTTGTGTAGTACATAAAGATCTAAGCAATTGAACAACTCTCTAACTAGTTTATTTGAGTCATTTGGACTAGTTATGGTAAAGAAGAATATGGTTGATATGAAAGTTATCATACGACTAACCATTTGGTTAACTAGTGTTGAACCAACTAAGTGTACAAGTTTGGGTACGGTTACACAAGCCTAGAAACGTGCATATGATTTTTGGATTTTTGGATTTAAATTCTAAACTTGTTTGGAAGATGATTTTTGCATTATTAATCTTTATGGTTTTATATATTGCAATATTGTTATGGGATATGTGTGTTCACGTCCGTGAACTCGATTTTCCCATACTCTGTCAAAAGTAAAGTCATTCGTGAATTGATATGCAAATATTGATAAAAGAATGAATAGACTATTGACAAACATAAAAGTTAAGCCTATATTGTCCATACAGATTGCTAATAGAAATATTGGGTGTGGTTGTTAGACCCCCCTTTTTCAGGGTTAACATCTCGTTATGATAACTTATTAAATTTCTTATGTTGTCTGGTTTATAGTGGCAATTTTATGTTCCCTTGATGGCTTGATGTCATGTACCTAGTTATGTATCATGGTTAATGGAAAATACCGTATATTACAGCTTAATAGGATATTGAATATTGATATTAGGGTTTATATTGTGCTTGCACTAAAGTGTTGTGCTAAGCTATTTACTATTGTCTTGTAGTTATGACAATTTCTGTATAAATCAGAATCACACATAAATGTTGAAGGTAGGGGCTAAATTGTGCTACTCGTTAAGATTTAAATGAGTATATTGTCAGAGTTCGAGTTCGCTAAATCTTTCATATTTGGGGAAAATTATGTTTGGAAGGCACATTTGGGGTATATTTATGCCCAATACCACGGCTTGCAAGTAGTTCACGAAAAATACCACAAGCTTTCCAATATACCCGAGCCGGTCAGTATCAAACTCATAAATACCAAGCGTATCCTAAATAAACCGTCGCAACACCATCGCGTAGAACTTGACCATATAAATTGGAAAATAGGTCATTCGAGAAAAATAGCTCTCTCTCCTATCTCACGTTCCGGATGAGCGATAGTCTTTTCAGACATAAATATACTCTCGTTCCGGATGAGCGATAGTCTTTTCAGACATAAATCCGCTCTGCATCTCCTTCCTACTCGTTGTTTGGTTAGATCAAGATTCATAGCTACCGCTATCAATTACATTTTTCATTTCATGCCGCTAAAATTTTGTATCGATTCAAATCCCAAAATCGAAACCCTATGAAAGAACTCTAAAACCAAATCACCACAGGGAAAACTAGACAAAAAGCTTGAAAACCCTAATTTTTTCTCTGTCAAGTCCACAAAGACAAAGGTGTTTCTATGTCTCAGAAACCCTATAAAGGCCAAAAGGAAAGTCGAGGTATCTACATCCGGACAAATTGCATAGATTAGTAGTTTAATTGTCTAGTTTGGGTTTGAATATAATGTCTTTTTTGTTGTAATTAGAAGAAGAAAAATGGGGAATCATCAACCGTACAAGTTATATTGCTTATAATTCTCTTCATGCTTTACATATTGGTTGGCGTTGATTAAGCCATAAAGGTATAATGAGAGTACTAAAAGCGGAATTTGTATTTATTTTATCCCAATTCTATTGAAATTCATATTTATTTTCAAAATTCATATGATTAAGGCATACCTAAAATTCAGTATTTCACTTTGACACTTTCTCGTATTATTGGTACTATGGACCTGTTTTCAGAGTCATTCTCCGGGTTAATTTGTGAAAATTTCCATAGATTATAAGGTGTTGTTTTGGTGAAAAGTTATATCTGATTCAGTCAAGGTTGTCAAGGTGTGTGAGACTATGAATTTGTTGTTTAGGTTTTCTCAGTTCTTCATCGTAGGACTAATTAGTGAAGTTTATGAGATACTAGAGATTTTTATAACTATACTGATAGGAAGTGTAGTTTATCAAAACTAATCAATTGCATGTATTCCAGTGTTATATCTTATCCCTTCTCAGTTGTTAGTGACCCAAGTTTAAGTAATGAAATTGTGAATGTGCCTTAAATTTTGATTTTTGTTTTGGACTTTAAAGAGGTTTTTGAGTAATGGGTCTTCATGTTGATAGTCCCTGTCTGCCACTTTTAATGCATTTTGTTTTGTTAACACATAGTTCAATGGTGTTATCCCTCATCTTACAGTTATGATTCCTTGTGCCCTATGCTCAATTAATAGGTTGAGGTGAATGATTCTGCTACTCTTAACAAGTTATACTACCACTTTATAGTAGTACGAGGCTACTGTCCAAGCAAGGCGTGTTCACATAACATTCAAAAATCAGCCCTCATAGCAAATCATTAACATCTGTATGAAGATCAGAACAGCAAACATAAGCAAATCATTAACTTATGGACATGCACAGGTGGTGGCTGAGCATTTTTTGATGGAGGAAGTAGCTGGAAAATAGCAAATAGAAAGCTAACCTCTGAGAGGAGCTGAAAGAAAGTTTTGATAAGATTGGGCATCAGATTGTGGATCCAGTTACTCAGTTAATAATGCAAGCTAACTCAGCCTACAGTTACCTACAGTAAGCATGAATTTGGAAGGAAAAGTTTAAGGTATTTGTTCTCTTTTTAGAGTTTTTTTTGTTGTTTTCCTTGACTGATTTGTATGAAGTATGAGAATTTCATGTTTTCTACCTCTGAATCTTGAGCAACTAATACTTTGAAAGTAAAAAAGAAAATAGTTACATGCCTAATTCCAAATTTATGCTTACTGTCGGTGTATTTAATAGTAGTGCGAGAGGCTGCACAATGGAGAACATTCCAAGGTTGATAGTTTTTGTTATGATGTGTATGGATCGAGATTTTCTCTTTTAGTATCTTTATCATGTCATTGTCAAAGCACAAGGATTTGAAAACTGGAAAGAGATGCACATGTTTTAAAATAATCATGACATTAAGGTATCTTATTTAGATTGTATTTCACAATGACATTAAGGTATCTTATTTAGCTTGTATTTCTCAATGACATTCACTCCTTTCACTCACTCAATTTAGTCATTCCTTACATATACAGTTAGTTGCTTTAATGATCAGGGTGCAAATATTCTTGTTGATAATAAAGGATGTATCAAGCTTGCTGACTTTGACCTGTGTCAGACAGATGGTATGACACGTGTACGTTATTGGCTATGATGGCATCTGTATTTCGTATAATGAATGCTGATCAGGTTCTTTTGTTGTCGTCATTGTGGGTATATATAAGCAAGTATTAGAACAGATGTCTCGAGTCAGTTTCATCGTTGGATGCTCATATGGAAGTGGATTGCAGAGGTCAGTGTTTATCTTCTGTGTAATGCCCTGTACTGAAATATCTATGGGCATTAATCTGAGGAAAGAAGCATCTGTCGTATTTGTTTTACCAAAAATAGCTATGTGCTCCATTTGGTTTTGCCCAGTAAAGTTGATCCTCTTGTCAACCTCATGAAAGTTGAGAAAGTTCCAGACTCTACATATGACATGATTGGTGGTCTAGATCAGCAAATCAAAGAGATTCTTATGCGGACAACTTTTTACTTCTAATTTCAGATTTATATTTGAAAAGTCCGAACGAGCTTTCCTAGTGTCATTTACGTTCTGGTCGAGTTTGCTATCAGAATCTCTTAAACCAGTTGTGTTTTCTTCTGATCTACAGGTCATTGAGCTGCTAATTAAGCATCCTGAGCTTTTTTGAGAGTCTCGGAATAGCTCAACCAAAGGTAATTTGGTTTTACCGAAGTGTTTGTCAGTGTTGTTTTGCAGGTTTGTAATTATTCACGTTTTGCGAACTCCTTATTCCCTTTCTCTCGTTTTGGGTTGATAGGGTGTCCTGCTTTATGGTGAACCTGGAACAGGAAAAACACTTCTCGCAAGGGTAGTGGCTCATCATACCAACTGCACCTTTATTAGAGTTTCTGGTTCTGAGCTGTTTCAGAAATACATTGGAGAAGGATCTAGAATGGTCAGAGCTTTTCGTTATGGCTAGTTACGTCATCATTTTTGTGGAAAGCTTCGGTCACCTGTGTTTTGTACACTTCAATTTGTAGCCGATTGTTTGAGATGATTAAATGGAAATACTAATTTTTGGTTTTGGTATTACCTTTATATGGCTTGTATTTTATTGCTCTTTCATAGGGAACATGCGCCTTCAATTGTTTTCATGGACGAAATTGACAGTATTGGATCGGCTTGTATGGAATCTGGAACTGGTAATGGTGACAGGAAGGTTGATATTCTGGATCCAGCACTCCTAAGGCCTGGACGTATTGACAGGAAGATTGAGTTTGATATTTCTCCTTCGTGCCAGTATTGATCTCCATCTCTAACATATGAGCTTACATTTTTCATCTGCAGATAGTGGTCCTACAGACTAAAACCACTAAAGCGGCAACACTAGATATTCTTACTACACACTGCATATTGTCACCAGTGTCTGATAATCTGAAGACATGAATCAGAACTGTGACAGCGTAGGATATGTTATCTTTTTTTTTCCTTGTGTACCTAGTGTAGTAATTTAATAGCGTAGAAGATGTCAGTCTTGCAACCAGTTTCTTTGTGCCTTGGCTTTTCATGTTGTTTCCTGGGGGTTCATGAATCCCATGCTTAACAAATTATATTGTTATATAGGTCAACTACCCTTGATCTGCCTTAGCTTTTCATGTTGTTTCCTGGGGTTTATGAATGGAGGCTATTATTGGGGCGTCACATTCCAATAGAGGGGCTTCATTTGGATTCTTAGTGTTCCAAAAAGTGATTATGGGATATCCTAACACAAATACAAAATGTCTAGATTACCCTTTAACTAAAATAAAAACTTAAAAACCTAATCTTTTCTATTATAATTCAACAACAACCGATTCAAGCAACTGAAGAATTAGAAATTCAAACTCCTCAACAATAACCCATGGTGTATGTCAGGTAGTAATCGAACAGACTCATCTTTGTTTACTAGTTTTTGTGCTTAAAATAGGTAAGATTGAATGAAATTGAAGTAAAATTAGGTTTCCAGTACGTTTCTGATAGTGTAACGTCTAGGTTCGATACTGCTTTTCTAGCCGTAACTTTAGTTTATGAAGAACTTACGGCCAGGTTTGGATTAATTCCAACCGTAAATTTTGATTTGTATGTAGTTTTACGTTCATGTTTGGATTAATTCCACCCGTAAATGGTTTTCGCAGCCGTAATATATGGATTTCCAACCGTATAAATAAAATCTAACTCATAGGAATATTTACGGTTGGTAAATAAAAATTTGAACCTAGCCGTAAGAAAAGTTACGGTTTAGAATTGTGCAAAACCCAACCGTAAAAAGAGCAATAAATACCTGCAAAAATTGATTACGGTTGGGTTTGGAATGACATCTTCCCAACCGTAATATGTCTTTTGTCCTATTGAAAACCAGTTACGGTTTGGAGTTGATTCAAACCTAACCGTAAGTACAGATTAAGGTTGGGAACGAAACTTCAACCCAACGATAACATGAGCAGTAAATGGAAAAATCTGAGTTCATACAAAGATTCACCTATCTCGAATTGGTAACTTGTTTCATTCATTTTGGTTGAGTGAATCAAAATATAGGTTTTGAAAGAAATCTCCAAAAAATTTCTTTTTTCTCTTCTCTCTAGTTTTTCTTCCCACAAAAACTTTGTCCCATAATTCACCAAGTATATAACAAAATTCATTAATTCAATTACTGTCTAATTAAATTAAATTAAAATTAACTAAATAAGGGTTGTTTGGTCATTACAAAATTATTTGAGACAAAGGGTTTTTGAAATTACTTATGGGTGACCCTATTTTTGTCCTATTAGGTGACGCCCCTCTAATGGAATATGACGCCCCAATAATAGCCTTCTTATGAATTCCATGCTTAACAAACTATATTGTTTTATAGGTACCCTTGATCTAAATGTAAGAAAAATCTGTTGTAGAATTCTCTTTTTTCTTTTCTTGTTGAATTTGCTTAGAGAAGAATCAAACTTGGTGAATAATATCGAGTAGTTCCTTTTTTTACTAGCTAGCAGTATTCCTTTAGCTAGCCTTTCGTGTTGTAGTTTACTTGCACATATGATATCCTGATGAGTTGTGATTTTAGGAGTTTAAAATTCAAAACATCGTCGGCTCTTGTGAGTTTCTCCTGTGTTCTATTTCAGTAGATTATGTTCTCTGTACTAGCTAGTTGTTTGTCCTTTTATTATACTAAGTAGTTGACGCTTTGCTAAATTCTCAGAACTTGAAACTTATACTTCCTTTTTTATTGGCAGGTCCTGAACCTATGCCTGCTGAATTTTCTTAATCTGGCGCTACTTCCAGAATCTAGATTGCTGGTATGCAGCATGTTTTCATGTATCGTACAGCACAGTCGGTGGAGCTTAAATTCACACTTTTAGTATTCTCTTTTCTTGTGGCATGCTTGAATTCTGTGGTAATAGCTTGGGTTGGTGGTTTCATCATCTAAGCTAATCTTCGATGATGCATGAATAATTGCATGCTCCCTTCAACAAATGGCTTGTCAGATCGCCTTCAACAAATGGCTTGCTTTTCAGAACTGGGAAATCAAGTTATTCAGCTAAGAAGATCTTTATTCCCTGTCATTGGATACTAAGAAGGTTTCTGATGGTCAATATTATGTTTCGTATGGTAAATAGGATTCATGTGTCTCTGCTAATCCTATGAAAGCATTTCCGCAAAATTTATTTTTCACCCTTTCTCACGTGGATAGTTCTTTTAGCACCCTTTAGTTTATGAAGGTGCTTATTGCTGTTTTCACTATTTTTTATGTGAAATTCTGTTTTTGCACTTTCGCTACAGGCATATTTTAAGTGCAGAATTCTATATTCACTATTTATTTTAATGTGAAAACTTCTTTCTGCACCCTTTCGTGAGGTTTCAAAATAGTTCTACATCCAGATGTACAAGGAAGTCGTACATATTTGTGATTATTTAACCCAACCATACAAGCGGAGCTTATGGAAAGCTGAATTTCAGGAGGATCCGCTCCCACACACACACAATCGGAAGATGGGTAACTATTCTCTACTTAAAATATTGTTTCCCCACCCAGCCTATATATGTATATATGCATGTACACATGTAAAGTAGTAATAGGAGCGAAACAAAATTCAAAGAGAATGTATGTTTTACGCAAGTTAAAGTGAAATTGAAGTAAGTTTCAAATGCTCGTGTGGGGCGTATTCTCTAAAGTTCGTTGAGCATCTGATCAGGGGGGTTTCTCTTTCATGTATTAAAAAGGAGTATCTTCACCGCTATCGTTGTGAAATTGCCATACAGTTATTCAAGAGGAATTTCATAGAGGTAAGAAATCCATAAGAGTAGTGAATAATTAATTGTGCTTATCATAACTTTAGCATCCTCACCCTGAATAACACGTTAATTTTTTGCTGCAGTTTTCATGCGATTAGGAGTTATCGACAGGTATGGGTTGTCGACCTTAGTACCCATGAGTGGCTCAGGGAACCCTTTTGGTCCTTGATTTTTTTGTACATGTATATGTTTTGTTCATCATGTTCTAAGCTTCTGAAAGCTTATTTTGAATTTCTGGGCAGTAGGCAAGTGCTGAATGTAATTGGTAGAGATGGACTTTGTATTTCTGAAACCTTCTGAAAGATTATTTTGTTATTAATTACCAACCTGTGATGGGTCCAAGACAGATACAAAAATAAAAACCATTGACTGTATACTGTTAACTTAAGTGGAATATTAGCAAGAAAACCAAATTCATGTAAAGACATTACATGGAATCATATCATAAAATTGAAGACACCCTACTTCAAAGCATGATATTATAAAGCTTGGCAGCTTTGACATAGACCACAAAAGACAGGACACTATTTATGTTTCTAGGAGACGCAGACTCTTGGGTATGACAATTAAAACTCATTCAGAGTGATAGTAGTGGTCATTCTAATTGTATGTTTCTGGGAGACGCAGACTCTTGGATATGACAATTAAAACTCATGTTTCTGGGACATAGTAGTGGTCATTCTAATAATAGTTTTCATCCTCATCACAGTGCACAGGCTGGTGCACATTTGAAATAAGTTTGTGCATAATAAAAGTTTTGAGTATCAGTTTCCTCCCATAGACAGTACATAATTACAGTTTCAGATGTCAAAATCAAAATGATGCATCAAAAATGGAATTACTTAACATCGGACAATGTAAGCATAACTGTATCAGCCTAGTTGATATCCATTGTGCTACTTTTTATGTCCCTTCCAATATTTCACATACAACCCTATAAGCACCACTATAGAGTAGCTGAAACACTCAACTCAAAAAAATTACACCAAAATCACTATTTATCTCAACTTCTGTCTAATTCATCTTACTCTAGAAAGCATAAGTAATTTGTACAGTGGATACCAAATTGTCTACAGGAAGAGGACTGCTTGTAACTCCAAGCATTGAGCTTAGCAGAAAACAAGTTGACTGCTTATAACTTGATACTTCAGTAGTTTTTAGCAAAAACTTGAGGCGCCTTAGTGCTGCTTCTGTGCTTCGGAATGGGAAAAAAGGCTCTTCAATAAAAGTTGCAGCCAGTCTAATAAAACAACCATTTGCAACTGTGAAAGATAATCAACACCAATTAAGAAAAAACATCTACATTAACTTATATCACTGTAGTTGCAGGATTTCCCACACTACACCCTTGTTAAGATTTTGCTATAATCAACTAATAATTGAAGATGAAAAACGACACTTTATTATTTTGGTTTCAGAAATGTTTACAGAAATGAGAGAATTCAAGATTACAACTATTCTCTTGAAGTTTCTATCTCCTCAAGACTTTCTTAACTCTCAAAAATACATCATCCTTTTCTGGACACATTGGGTCTATATTTATAGGGTAGTTACATAGTGGATGACAGCTAAGTTTTCCTATTATTTCGGGTTGATTTTGCGATTGTACCATGATAGTTACAATGTTAAATCTCACAAGTTTTGTAACCATCGCAGGATAAGCATGCTTCTCTCAAGTTTTCTTCACTCGTCATTTATTACGTTGCTTTTTTGATTGCTTTTATGACACTCGCAAAGTGTAGTTGAAGATCTTGCGGTGATGCTCGCTGGGAAGTGTCGTTAATCTCGCAAAGAAGTATTGTAGCGATATTCTGGTCCTACATCTTGCCTCTTCTCATGTCTTCTTCGCGAAGTGAAGAGGATATGAGAATCTTCAATTCTTCAAAGTGCTCGCAACCTCTCTTCTTTCCATATTTTCTTCTCGACATTGCTCCGTTAATTTAGCCTCAACCGCCTACACGTGTTGTAAATTCATCTTTTTACTGACACGTCTTTACTCAATAAGTTATTCCCTTTTGCCTATAAAAGGTAGAGTTAAACTTCAAAACTAATTTTCTTCTTCTACTTCTCTATCTTCTTCATCTATTTATTTTATCTTCCGTCTGCAACTTTTCTTCTTCTTCATATTCTCCTGCTACTGTTCTAACGGAATCATCAAGGTATGTTTTTTTATTATAATCTTTATTTGATTCAATTTTTACTCATATTCTTAGATCTTCTCTATTTGATCCTTCATAACTCCCGTATTATGTCTTCTCTTCAGTGGAACTATCCTTAATACCCAATCCTCAGGTCAAAACCCTAATGCTCGCAAAAGACCGAATGAGAAGAAGAAAAGAAGTTCTGCGAATGATAAGGTGGTAAGAAACACATCCTACTTCTTAAAAACAATATTGTTGCCTCTATTTCTTATCTAAGTTATTATTCGCAGAATGTTAAGAACATCCCTAATCCTCCCAAAAGACCTCGTCAGTTTAAAGCTCTTGAGGCTGATTTCTCCATCCCGACATTAGCATCTGCAAGAGTTACTCCCACACCCTCGCAACTGGGTCCTCTTCCTTTTGCCTGCGAGAAAATCGCTTCCAACACATCTACTTCTTTTGATTCATTGACAAATCAAGATCCTGAAATTGCTGTGACTGAAGTTCCTTCTAGCCCCTTACTGCCTTCAACTGTTATTTTTCCCAACACTCCTTCTTCTGATAATACAACCATCAAAAATGACTCCAATCGTCAACTTTCCCTTGTTACCACTTCACCCTCTTCATCTCTTCCTCCATCGAATGGAATCTTAGCTGGAGTTGATATTGATTTTAAAATTTTATCTAATATTCTAAACGATGCTAGAAAATCTTTCACTAACTCTCTCCAATATGAAGCTGGCGAGACCTTACTTAAATATTTTGGCTCTGATAACACTGCTTCACGAGCATATTTAGAGAATGAGGTTGAAACTTTGAGAAAAATCCTTCAAGTCAAAACTTCTGAATGTGATACTCTGAACCATATGCTTCGCAACTCTTCTCTTAACTGCGAGAACCTTCGCAGAAAGAATGACGAGCTGAAAGGTATAATTTTCCTGCCTCTCCCCTTTTGTTTTTCTATTTTGCTTTTATATCCTCTGTACTCAAGTTTCCTTCTTAAATTCTTGATTCGTATATTAGTTTCAAATCGGACTTGTTTCATGGAGAGACTTAAATTTGAATCTATTGCTGACGAATCTCGTGTTGAAAGAGATTCTTGGATGGACCAGTATAATAGATTAGATAATCTCTACACATATTCGATCGATCAAATAGATAATCTTACTAATGAGAATAACCAACTATCGCAAAGTCAAAATTTATTAAGTAATGAGATTTCTCGTCTCTCATATTTGTTAACCAAGTCTAATTTGGCGGTAGAATCTTTATCAGATGAGAATAGAACTTTATCCCAAGAGAAACATAGATTTTCAAGCTTGATGGTGATTTCTTCGCATCAATTGAGTAATCTACAAAGAATATGCGATAATCAAGAGCAATCTCTTCGTTCCCTTAAAGATGAACTCAAGGAGGTAACTGAATCATCTGCTGCTGAGAAGGATAAACTTATCAAAGGTAGGTTAACTCTTAGTTTGAAGGCCAGCGAGCTTCAAGACCAGTGCTCTCAATTGAATAAATCTCATTCTTTACTAGCAAAGGAAAACTTGTATCTACGCACCAGAAAAGAAAACATGAAGTCTCGTCTGAAGGGTGTGGTTGGCGATAAATTTGATGACGCTATGAATCAATGGGAAAACTATTTCTTTACATTAATTCAAAACTTAACCTCGCAGAAAGAAGGTAGTCAATTGACTGCCTCTCTTGTTGACCTTCTTATTAAATTTTGTGCTATATTTCTTGAAAAATCTTTGACTGAATGATATTTTATCACTTTTGTCACTCGCAGAATCTGAAAGAAGTCTTCATTCTACCATCACCGATCTTACTAACAAATTAGATAAAGTTCACAAAGAGAACAAGACTCTTCTTTCCAATTATCTTGAAGCCCGCGACAAAGAAGAAAGAAGACTTGATTATCTCGAGTACTTCAAAAATATAGAGATTAGGAATCGTGATAAAGGTTTCCTTCGCAAGGTCCACCTCAATGCTGAAGTTATTGTGAACGATATTCTGCTCTCCCATTCTCTCCCTCCTGTATCTGTTCCTCCTTTAAAAGTTGATGATGATGAAATTCCTCTTCCCATGGATAAAGAATTAGAATTCAATAATGATGAAGAGAATACCACTCAAGAAGATGATGAAGAAGAAAGAAGTCCTCCTAAAGAAGTAACTGCAAGCGGTGAGAAGAATACCAATGAAGCTGATAATTCTGGTAAGAATAATGAATCTGGCGAGCAAGAACAGTGAATCTGGCGAGATAATCGTCAAAACTTGGATTTCATTCTTGTTTTCTTTTTCTTATTCTTTCTTGCGAATAATGTAACTTTTGAAATTTTGAGAATTCAACTTTTGGTTTTGTTTACTTTGAATATCCTCAAGGAAGATAATGAAATCTTATTTCTCCACTCCCCTACTTGCCCTTCATTATCTTTCTTGAAATGGTGAATTATTTCTTGTGTCTCCTTTCCGTGAACTGTGAAAATCTGAATATTTCTGCGATGTAATGAGTACAGTTGCGATATTCCGAAAAATTCTGAAGGAGTTTACGATGTTACGAATCTGCCTTCTTATATATTCTCCTATGATGAACAAATCTTTCCCGCATCTTAAAATAGAATAGTTAATTTTTTAAAGATTATTTTGTTGGTCTTATTTTGCCTTCCTAGTTAAAGGTCTTATTTTGCCAAAAAAATGTTTTTCTTTCTGCGACAAAATCGCATGACATCTTTACATTTGCATGTATTGACCCATTGATCTTGTCTTATCAATATTTTTTCAACATCTCTGCGACAATATGATAAGTGTAAACTCTCTTGCAAGAATTAAACCTTATGACATTGCCGTCTTGCGATGAAATCGCAGGACGTCTTTACACTTTCATGTAAAAATCCATTGATCTCATCTCAACTTTTCTCTTTTGTCTTGTTTCCTTTGTATAACTTTCGTCACGCGACAATATGACAGGCCTAAATGTTCTTGCGATCATAAAGCCCCATGATATTGCCCTCTTTAGACACTTATCAGCTCCCTAATGGAGGGTGCCGCCCTTATCTTCCCCCTGGTTGCCCCATCAAGGAGGGCACATCGGCCATACAAGACTAGATACTCCCATCCAGATTTGCCAACAACCAGTTGTTTTTCGCATCCTCTTGTCCTTTATGCCTATGTGTCTTATAGTTACAAGACTGCACCCTAAGTGGGGTTTTCTTCGGGCCGAGTGCATCGTAGCCAAGACTTGCCAAGGATGACCAGGGTAGTTTCGTATGCCCCGGGCACCCTTGACTCAACCGTGTACCTCGGCGCCTTGGTCATACTCTGCACTCCTTAGAAGAGGTTCTTAGTCGTCCAATCAGGGTATAACCTTATATAATTGGAAATCCAAGATCCCTCTCCTAGATAGGTTTTCTTTAACCCCAACATCTGCATAACTCAGGTTCCAGCAGCGGTATAACCTTATCACTGAGTCATGTCAAGAGATACCCCCTTATATGACGCACTATTAGGTCTTACATTTGCCTCTTGCAAAATTTTATTCGCGAACTAGGGTGCACGCCATATAGGTTCGTCCCATTCTATTAATCTCTGCGAAATTTTATCCGCCATTCTTGCGATTATGCTCGCAGTTCTTGCTTTGCTTTATTATTAGGATAACCTCGCATCGTAATTTTTTTTTTTTTACAACGTACCTGTATCTCTTACCTTGCAGAAGTTGTCATTGATAATACTTTTTCAGATATAGTCTATTCCAGGGTCTGTCAAGTCTTTGACCAACATCTCTCCCTTCAGGGTCCATTAGTTTGTATGCCCCGGCTCCAACTATCTCTTTAATGATGTATGGTCCATCCCATTTTCTCGCCAACTTTCCACCATTCTCTCGCTGATAACTTGGTGTTTCTCGCAGCACTAAATCGCCAGGTTGAAATTCACGTTTCTTAACACGCTTGTTGTATTCGCGAGCTAGTCTTCGCTGGTAATTTTCCATATGTTGCAAAGTTTTTTCTCTTTTTTCTTCTAATTCATCCAATTTATTTAAAATCATTCCATCACTTAGTTTTCTTTCCCAAGCCTCTCTTTTTGTTGTAGGGATAGCTACTTCTGTTGGTAACACAGCTTCAACTCCATATGTCAAACAAAAAGGTGACATTCCAGTAGCTTCTCATCTAGTTGTATTGTAGGCCCATATTGCATTATGCACCTGTTCACACCATGCTATGTGGTATCCCTCTAGTTTCTTTTTTAAGATATCTGCGATTGTCTTATTAGTAGCTTTAGCTTGACCATTTCCTTGTGGATATATAGGAGTAGATTTTCCACACTTTATCTTAAATGCATTGAGTAGCAATTATATATTCTTCCCTTCAAATTGCTTTCCATTATCAGATACCAATTGTGCTGGAATCCCAAATCTGCAAATTATATTCTTAAATATGAATGTAAAAATATCTTTATCGCGAATATGTTGTACTGCCTTTACTTCTCCCCATTTTGTGAAAATAATCTATTGCGACAATCAGATATCTTCTTTGTCCAGAACCAGGTACAAATGGTCCCACAATATCTAACCCCCATTTCCCAAAAGGCCATACACTTGTTGAAGATGATAATGGTGTTCTTGGTGCATGTATCTTCTTTCCATATTGTTGGCAATCTTCGCAATTCCTTGAGAGTTGTTTTGCATCTTCATGTATATATGGCCAGTAATAGCCTTGCATTTTTGTTCTATATGCCAAAGATCTTCCTCCACTATGATTACCAGCGTCACCACTATGTAACATCTTCAATATTTTTTGTCCTTCTTCCCTCGTCAAACATCTTAGCGATGGACCACTAAAAGATCTGCTATATAATACTCCATTTATTAATTCATAATTGGTTGCCCTACTTTTCAATTTATGTGCCTCCAGTCGATTTCTTTGGATTTCTCCTTTTGCCAAGTATGCATAAAGATTTGCTCGCCAATCTGTAATGTTGCTTTTTAATTCTTCTTTGCCAATTTCTACCATCATCACATCTTCCTCTTCTTCTTCCTTGTTTATCGCTGGTAATAAAAGTGTTTTAATTTTTATGCACCTCGTAGCTGGATTGGTCATCACACTGGATATGAAATCAAAATCATCTGTGAGCCTATTATTTTTCCTTGATATGTGTCTCCATTTTATTTTTGGAATTCTCGCAGATAATTCTTCGACTAACCTTTTATACTTTCTTAAAGATGGATCATTTGTTGTGTATTCTCCTTTTATTTGGCGAATAACCAACTGTGAATCGCTGGTAATTCTAGCATTTTCCAACTTCATTTCTACCGCAAATTTTAAAGCATAAATCACGGCCTCATATTTTGTTTCATTATTAGTGGATGCAAACTCCAATCTAAATGAAAAAGCTGTTTTTTCTCCTTATGGTGAAATAAAAACAACTCCAATCCCATTTCCTTCCCTATTTGATGATCCATCCACCAGTATCTCCCATCTGTCGGGTTCTATTAATAACTCTTTTGGATCTCCATGTTCCTCTTCTACATCCATCATTTCTTCTACACTTTTATCATCTTCTAAGGGAAATTCAGCTAAGAAATCTGCGATAACTTGTGATTTTGGCGAGGATAAAACTTCATATTGAATATCAAAGTGTCCTACTTGTGCATTCCATCTCTCAACTCTGCCTGATCTCTTTGAATTTTTCAATACTGATTCAATTGGCACTTTTGTTAACACTTTGACCTTATGTGCTTGAAAGTATATGCGAAGTTTAAAAGTTGCATGTACCAATGCTAAAATTAGTTTCTCAATCTTTGAATAATTTCTCTCTGCAGAATTGAACGTTTTGCTGATGTAATAAATTGGTTTTTCTACCCCTGCATCTACTCGCATCAGTACAGCACTTAGCGCATATGTGGTTGTTGCGAGATAAATCAATAGTTCTTCTCCTGGTTCAGCTTTATGTAATATAGTTATGTTCATCAAATGTTCTTTTATTCCTTAAAAAGCTTTTTCACATTCATCTGTCCACTTGAATTTTGTTCCCTTCTTGAGTATATCGAAAAAATATTTGCACTTTTCTGAAGATCGCGAAATGAATCTTCCTAGCGACGCTAAGAGTCCATTCAATTTTTGTACATCTTTTACCGTCGCAGGTGTTGGCATATCGCGAATTGCTTGTACTTTTTCCGGATCAATTTGTATTCCTTCTTTTGATACAATATACCCCAAAAAATTCCCTGAAGTTACTCCAAATGTACACTTATCGGGATTCACTTTAATATTAAATTGCCGCATTTGATCGAAAATCTCTTTCAAATCTTGCACATGATCCTCAGCTTCTTTGCTTTTGATCAGCATATCATCTACATACACTTCTAATGTTTTGTGGACCCACTTTGCAAACACCTTCTCCACCATTCTTTGATACGTTGCACCAAAATTTCGTAAGCCAAATGGCATCTTTGTATAACAATATAATCCTCTTGGAGCAAAAATGCGGTATGTTCTTGATCTTCTTCAGCGAGAGGGATTTGATTATATCCTTTATATCCATCCAACGAAGATATTCTAGCATTTCCTGCTGCTGATTCACCCATCTGTGGGATATCTGGTAATGGAAAACTATCTTTAGGACAAGCCTTGTTTAAATCTGTGAAATCTATACAAATTCTTATCCCCTTGTTCTTGTTTGGGACCACTGCCATATTTGCAATCCACTCTGGATATTTTGCTTGCCTTATAATTCCTGCGTCGAGCATCTTCTGTAATTCTTCTTCTATTTGAGAATGATATGTTGTTGCGATTTTCCTTATTCTTTGCTTAAATGGTCTTATATTTTTGTTGATTTCTAATTTATGACATGCTATTGACGGATCTATCCCTGGCATCTCATCCATGCTCCACGCGAAGATATCTTTATAATCTCGCAAGAGATTTATAGTTCTTTCTTCCTCATCTGCCTCTATTCTAGTATCAATTTTCAGCATTTTAGGTTCTTCTTTACTCCCAATATTTACTTCCTTGGTTGGTTCTGCTGCAATATAACTGGCTTTAGGTTCTCCCATTGGTGTCGGTGTTTTCATAATTCTCGCGAGTTCATCTCCTTCTCGCGAGATTTCACTGGGTATTCCTTTTCCTTCTTTTGCTCTTATCATGTAAATTTTAAATTCTTCCTCCTTTTTTGTTTCTCTCGCCAATTTTCTGCGAGTCTTTCGCAGCTTTGGACGCTCTTCACAATTTCTTACTTCAATTTGGCAACACAATTTCGCAAAATCTGTATCTCCTCTAATTTCTCCAATTCCACTGGGTGTAGGAAATTTGATGCATTGATGCTACAGCCTTGATTGCATGTATCCATGGTCTTCCTAATATCATGTTATACGGTGATTCCACGTCTACCACACATAACGTTACTTGTGTTTCAATCTCCCCTAGTGGAATTCGTACCACTATCTCGCCTTTAGGTTTTGTTAAAGACTTTCCAAAGCCATGAACATGATATGTTGAATAAGACATTTCTTCATCCTTATATCCCATTTTCTTGAAAGTATGATAAAATATCATGTCTACAGAACTTCCTGCATCCACCAAAGTTCTATTCATAGCTCATTCTTCTACAGATTTTATTGATTCCTCCTTTCTCATTGGTATAGTGGATACTGTGACTACTAATGGAGATGTATGACTTAGATTTTCTTCTGGTATTTCTGCTGCTGTAAATGTGATTTCCTGCTTTTCCCAATCTTTCAATGGTGATATTTTTTCCACCGTCATAATTTTCCTTCCTTCAAAATCCCGTTTTTGTATCTTCCCCTTAATATTTTTATGAAATCTATCAATCATTGTTCTCGTTACCATATCACACTCCAATTTTCTACAATCCTTTTTGATTCTAATCATCCTTCCTTTAAATATCTCACTAATTTGTTTTATGATTTTCTTATTCTTGAACAATTCTTATCTTCTTCTTCACCTTTTTCTATGATTTTGCTAATTAAATCCCTGTTTCGGGCGCCAAAATATAGTTGCAGGATTTCCCACACTACACCCTTGTTAAGATTTTGCTATAATCAACTCATAATTGAAGATGAAAAACGACACTTTATTATTTTGGTTTCAGAAATGTTTACAGAAATGAGAGAATTCAAGATTACAACTATTCTCTTGAAGTTTCTCTCTCCTCAAGACTTTCTTAACTCTCAAAAATTCATCATCCTTTTCTGGACACATTGGGTTTATATTTATAGGGTAGTTACATAGTGGATGACAGCTAAGTTTTCCTCTTATTTCGGGTTGATTTTACGATTGTACCGTGATAGTTACAATGTTAAATCTCGCAAGTTTTGTAACCATCGCAGGATAAGCATGCTTCTCTCAAGTTTTCTTCACTCGTCATTTATTACGTCGCTTTTTTGATTGCTTTTATGACACTCGCAAAGTGTAGTTGAAGATCTTGCGGTGATGCTCGCTGGGAAGTGTCGTTAATCTCGCAAAGAAGTATTGTAGCAATATTCTGGTCCTATAATCACCTAATGCAAAAACTTCAACCTCATCGTGTATCCTGCACCAATGGTTTCTGCTTGAGCCACTGAAATAAGAAAAGTAAAGTATAAGGGACTCAAAGAAAAACTAAAACTGACAGCAAAAGTGTATATCCAGATTCAAAGCAGAACTCATCTGGACAAGTATCCTCCCAGGGTTACCCACAACAACACGAGGAAACTCGTTTTTCAATAATTAATTATGGATCTTAATGACACCACCATAAAGATGACAAGATGACAAAGACAACTTGTCAAGATGACAAAGACAGGCTCAATTTGCTGCAATGTCAAGATGACAAAGACAACAGTTTTTCCTATTCCAGATTTTGCTTGGAAGATAACATCCATACGCAAAATAACTTGAGGAATGCATTCGTGTTGAGATGATTGAGAACCTAAAGAAAAATTGGGGCCGAGAACCTCAGTAAGTAAGAACTGATCTCTGAGAACTCTAATGGAAATGCTAACCAATAGATTTTCGCCTCCAAAACCAAGGGTGCAGAACTAGTGATTTTTACCTGCAAGTCAAATAACATACCTCGTCTCAGAATATGATTCCACTAATGTGAACTGCGATTAAAAAAAATGAAAATACAACCCCCACAGCACCTACTCAATTTCAAATACCATAATCTTAAACAAAACAAGATATCATCAGACACACAAATAAATAGCTAATCCAAATAAAACTTTGTTGAATAAAAAACATTAAACAATCCATGTAAAGTAAATTGCCTTCAGACGGAAATACTAGAATCTTACATATCCAATAAAATCCAAATTAAACAATAGAAAAATGAATAATAAGAAGAATTATAAGTGAAGGAGCATAACTTAAATAAATCTCAAATACCATCTCAGCTACACACACATCTGCTTCAAACTCACATGATGTCATGAAATTTTTGATCAGTAGACTTGTTTTAGATCTCACAAATTGAAAAGTTAATTCATCTCTATTACCAAAACCAACATCACAAAAACACAACTTCTCCTATTAAATCAAAATCCAAAACAAAACTTAAAAGACCTAATCCAAATCTCAAAACCCATTTTATAAACAACTAGATCTTAACCCGTGCCGTAACGGCACGGGATGTTTTGTCTCTAATACGATATTGTTCACATTCCTCTTGCTTCATTTTATTCGTGAGTAATTATTTTGATATTCAAATAGGTTTTGGGAAACAAAATGGGTTACCTAATCTTTTTATTTTTTACTTAAGCATGTTATTCCAATTTATTATCTGGACAGAGTAATAATGTTGTGCGAACATGAAAATAAAATAAAAAATACAGTAAATAAAAAAATTCCCCATTTATTGTTCCATCATACCATAATTTCAAACTTCAAAAAGAATATTTCATCTAACAGTACATATATCTAAACTTCCAATCTAACTCCATGATGTTTATGAATACATTTGTTCCTAAATTATTGATAACTAAGGCTCTAAGGAGTGAAGTGAAAACCCAAAATATTTTCCCTACTATAGATAAATATTATTTATTTATTTTTTGCAAATGTGAGAGTTATAAAAATGAAGAACCCTTGGCTATTGGAAGGCTGAGATATACACATGTGAGTTGAAAAAATAAACTTATAATAGTAAATCAAAATATGTGTAAGATTCTTTCTCAATCATATTGATAACATAAAATTGAAGAAATTCGTGGATAAAAAGATTTCACACCAACTATGCTAAGTAGTGCATGAATGACGTTCTCACATCTAGTGTTGCTCAAGTAATTTGGAGTTTTAAAGAGCATAGTCATATTGATATTTGTATCTACATAAATTCAACTAACCTTCCGAAGAAAAATTATTAGTTTCAAGGTAGAGCCGACACAAACTTCCGTCGCCTTCAATGTGGGTTTAATCGGCCTTGAGATTAAACAAATACCCCAACATTAGTCAAATAATGTCTACAAATACGGGATTGAAACAAAGTACTAACGGGAAAAATGAGAGACTAACATCAGTTCTACAAAGAAAATACCCTATATGTATCAAAGTTTGTTAACCAAACATGTATTCAAATTTAAAAGTCATCAACGTAACACAAAAATGTAAAAAACCCAAGTTAAATTAATACATGCATAAACAAAACTTATAAGAGAATTTTGTAATTATTAAATACCTTTAAAATCACTATTAGAGATTAAGTGCATGCCTCGTTAAAAACTACGGTAGGACGAAATCACCAGATTAATCTGTAGAAATTTCACTAGATATGTAGCAATTCAGAGAAGTTTACACTGGTGGTGATGCGTTTCATCTAAGTGTTGTTCGATTGATTATTTTTATTAGAAGGTTTCGGTTTTTTTTGGAGAAACCGAGAGGGAGCGTTTCATTATATTCATTATCATTCAGAAATCCAAGACCAACTCGCCCTCTGCTTACGGGATCTCAATACAACCTTAGATTTATCTATTGGACGGAGAAACCTTGATACTAAATATGTAGTTTTTAGTGTTATTTATTATATAACGTGACATCCAAATGTTTTTTTTCTTCTTCTTAATTTTCATGTATTTTATTCGAGTTTATATTAGCATTAAGACGATCACCCACATTTCTAATTCATAGTGTTATCCTTTTGTAGCAGGACATAATTAACATAGTCAATTACTATTCATCAAAACCGGCCAGTACTACAAACCACCAGATATCACTTCTTTCTCCACCACCACCATTTTCCATCCCTCGTAGAATATTGGGCACGCTTATAACTTTTAATCCCACGCGTCATGTATAAAGTTTAGATTTAACAAACTTAGGTCGTCAATTAATTTATTCAACTATATTTTTTTTGTTAATACTGAAAATCATGCGTACGAACGGTTACCAAAGATAGCAGTGGTACCAAAAACAACCATTTTGTCTTATATGATTTGGTATCATCCCAAAAGTATTTGTTATCCGCCTTTTTTTATCATGTCAAAAACAACCAACTATACTTTTCACAGTACAATGTTACCCGTCATGTAATTTTTTTATTATTTTTGATTCAAAAAGAAAAAACCAATACCACCGCCATGAAAACCATCCAGAGCCACTATTTCTTCCACCAAAACTAATGTTACCGCCTCCACCACTTACTTCTTCCTCTACTACCACCACCACCACTAATATATATTGAAATAATTTTTGTCAAAATTATTATTTATTGATGGAGATATGTATTAATATTAATTAAGGGATATTTATGATGTAAAATTAATAAATCATTTATCATGAGAAAGTAATGAGACATCAATTAATAAAACACTTATACTAATTTAATATTTAAGTTGAACAAACCATAACCATAGATTTATCTTCTCTCTAGACAAATCACTTATACTAATTAATAAAACTCTTATACTAATTAATATTTAAGTTGAACAAACAACCACTATTGATTTATCTTTTCTATCAATTCCAACCAAGGTGGAACAATGGTTAGAGGCCACTCTTATGACACAATAGGTCATGAGTTCTAACCTCCCTATTATAATTTTTGAAATTCCATATCTTGACTTGAGTATTCATTTTTAATTCATAATATTGGAATGAACACCACGTGTGCAACTTGTAGGGTGTGGCACGGAGAACCACAACCTTTGATTTATCTTTGCCAAGGATAAATCCTGACCACCACTTAGATAGGCAAAGTTAGCTAAACTCTGCTTTATACTATTGACATAGCAATAAACCAAAGCATTAGCAAAACGGCCGATTTTCACAATCAAACCCACCGATATTTATAGAAAATAGAAAAAGAAAAAGTGATTACAAAGATTTGTAGAAATCCAAAATCTCCAATTGAATCAAAACCCACTTCTAACTTTAACAGAGATTTCTACAAATCTAACTCCAAATCTCTAATTTGAACACAGAATTGTAGAAACCCTGTAAATCCACAATCTCTAATTTAACAGAGATTTTTCCAAACCCTAACTTTGATTTGATATAAATTGAAGAAAAAACAACAAAATCATAACTTTGAAATCTTATATTTCAACTCAAAAACAGATATTCATCACTGTTGAGATATAAGATAGATAGTGAAAGAAGAAGAACCACGGATATTTCGTTTTACTTGGACTATTTCTCTCTGTTGCCAAAGGAGTGGCGAGTTGGAGATAGAGGAAAGATTAGCGAAGAGAGTAAGGGTTAGTTTGGAGAATAAATTATATGCCTAGGGTTTTCAGTGGAGGGAAACGAGAGTTTGGTGAAAGTTTTGGTGGGAAACACCGTGCCACAACAATATATGGCGGAAAATTTGGATGGTTCTAGATATTTTAGGTGGTAATCTGTATGACTTCATAAAGATGCAATCACTATCGTTGGATCAGATTTAGTTGGCTTTCTATTAGCCGGATTATCAATTTAATATTATCATACGGATCAAGGTAATTCTGTTTTCTCATTGTGCTTGTGTGCTTTCTCTTTCTGCTTCCGGTTTGAATTTCGACTAGGCACATAGGTCATGAATTAATTTTGACTAGTCTTAAAGGTCATGAAGTAGCTTTAGTTCATACTAGTAGACTCAAGAAGCATACAAACTATGAACCAAGAAGCTCCAGGAAGGTTCTGACTTCAAACTTAGCATGATATATCATCGAAATCGATAAATATGAAACTCAGTGTCGATTCGAACTTCAAATGTGGTATAACGGCATACAAACTATGAACCGAGAAGCTTCAGGAGAGTTCTGACTTCAAACTTAGCATGATACATTATCGAAACCGATAAATATGAAGGTCAATGTCGATTTGAACTTCAAATTCAGTATAACGGCATACAAACTATGAACCAAGAAGCTCTAGGAGGGTTCTGACTTCAAACTTAGCATGATATATCATCGAAATTGAAAAATATGAAGCTCGGGGTCGATTCAAGAAAGAAAGTGGCTCCGAGCTCGAAACTTGGCCGTGAGTTGACTACTTTAAGTCGGAAACTTCGTGAGAACGATGAATCCAACCATTCATATGTAAGATTCCATGAAATATTCACCGAAAAATTAAACAAACTATTTCCTGACGACTTCGATAAAGAAAGTGGCTCCGAGCTCGAAACTTGGCCTCGAGTTGACTACTATAAGTCGGAAACTTCGTAAGAACGATGAATCCAACCATTTATAGGTAAGATTTCATCGGAATATTCTCTGAAATCTTAAACAAACCCTTTTATGGCGACTTCGAGATATGACTATGGACCCTTAGTGTCCAAAGTGGTTCTAACTACAAATCTAGCAGTATATCATAGAAACTCATAAAGATGGATCTCATGTATCATTTCCTGCTTCAAATTTGATTTAAGGGCATACGAACCATGAACCCTCAGTGTTCGAAGCGATTCTAACTCCAAATTTAGCAGGATATATTATCGAAACTCGTAAAGGTGGAGCTCATATGTCATTTCTAGCTTCAAATATGGTTCAAGGGCATACGAACCATGAACCCTCAGTGCTCGAAGCAGTACTAACTCTAAATTTTAGCAGAAGTGATAAAAAAAATAGCATAAGTGAGAAAAATTTAGCAGAACCGGAGACTAAAATAAATTTTAGCAGAAGTGATATTTTTTTTGCAGAAGTGAATAAAATATAGCAGAAATGAGAAAAGCTTAGCAGAAGTGGTTATACCTCTACGATGACTCTTAAGGAGGGTTGTAGAAGGTCTATTTATCTTTGTATTCTTATCTTTTCAATTCCCCATCATAACCATCCATTTACACCATAATCGTCAAGTTCATCGAATAACTAAATCCACTGGTAAATATTGAGTCATTCAGATTAAAATCGGAGAATATTTAGCGATATCAAATGACACGGGTGGATATGGTTTTTAATTGATTGAATATACTTACATTTATTGCATTTGATATGTCTTGTGTGAATTAGGTGATGATCATTTTAAGTGATCCAAATTTCGTATGATGGTCCAATTTTACGAAATTTGCATTATGATCTGGTTTTTGTAATTTTTAACATGTCAGTAACTAGCAAATTCATGTTATATTTCTTGAGTATTTGTTTACATGTTATCGACTTAGTGCTCTCTTTGTAATTCATTTTATCTCATCGTATATACTTATAGATTTACATAAGTCGATTTTGATACAACAGAACCTCCATATATTAATCATAGTCCTGATTTACAAAAACTATTTCATTTATGATTTATTAACCTCCATATATGGTTTAACGACACACAAACTATGAACCTCAAAACTCCGGTAAGGTTCTTAATTAAAATTTATCATGATACGTCATCGAAATTAATAAATATGAAGCTCAATGTCAATTCGAACTTCAAATACGGAATACCGGCATACAAATTATGGACCACAAATCACTGGGAGGGTTCTGACTTCAAACTCATCATACATCATCGAAATCGATAAATATGAAACTCAATGTCGATTCGAACTTCAATATGATATAACGAACTATTATGCTACTATAAGTCAGCATATTGTATGCATAACCTGGATCTGTGATTGAAACCTGGCCGTGAATGGACTATTATAAGTCAGAAACTTGGTAAGAATGATGAATCCATCTATTTACAGGTAAGATTCCTAAGGAATATTCCCCGAAACATAATACAAACAATATTCTGGCATATTTTATGCATACCCCAGCTCCGAGATCGAAACCTAGACGGAAGTGAACTACTATGAGACGAAAACTTGGTAAGAACGATGAATCCATTTATTTACATGTAAGATTCCTCCGGAATATTGCTCGAAACCTTAAAAAAAAAAACTATTCTGGCATATGGTATGCATACCCCGACTCCGAGATCGGAACTTGGCCGTGAGAGAATTACTATAAGTCAGAAACTTGGTAAGAACGATGAACCCATCCATTTACAGGTAATATTTCATTCGGAATATTCCTCAAAACATTAAACAAACCCTATTCTGGCATATTGTATTCATAACCGGGCTCCGAGATCTAAACCTGACCGGGTGTGGACTACTATAAGTCGGAAACTTAGTAAGAACGATGCATCCATGCATTTACATGTAAGATTCCTTCGAAACTTTAAACAAACCATATTTTGACATATTGTATGCATAACCTGGCTCTGAGATCGAACTTGGCCGGGAGTGGACTATTATAAGTCGGAAACTTGGTAAGAACGGTGAATTCATCCATTTACAGGTAAGATTCCTTCGGAATATTCACCGAAACATTAAACAAATCCTATTCTGGCATATTTTATGCATACCGGGCTCCGAGATCGAAACCTGCCCGGGATTATAAGTCGAAACTTGGCAAGAACGATGAATCCTTCTATTTACAGGTAAGATTCCTTCGGAATATTCCTCAAAACCTTAAACAAACCCCATTATGGCATATTGTATTCATAACCAGGATCCGAGATCTAAACCTGGCCGGGTGTGGACTGCTATAAGTCAAAAACTTGGTAACAACGATGAATCCATGCACTTACAGATAAGATTCCTTCATAATATTTCCCGAAACCTTAAACAAACCCTATTCTGGCATATTTTATGCATACCCTGGCTCCGAGATCTAAACCTGGTCGGGAATGGACTACTATAAGTCGGGAACTTGGTAAGAACGATAAATATATTCATTTACAGGTAAGATTCCTACGGAATATTCCCCGAAACCTTAAACAAACCCTATTCTGGCATATTTTAAGCAAACCCTCTTTTGGCATGTTTGTGAAAATGACCAAATTACCCTCGCTAAAAAAATGCAACGAAATTAATTCACATGTGAACTAAAAATATATCCAAGTACTTTCTCATCTCTACTTTGTCAGGTTACTCTTCTTGTATGTTAAAGCTTGTTATTCTCGTAGTTTCTTCTTCATGCATCATTATAATATGCATGACTTCTTTTATACACGTTGGATCAGGCATATTCATTTGATTGGTTGGATCAACATCATTCAGATCATTCGTGTTTTCTTAGTGTTAATTAGGTAATGATTACCATGTGTAGAAAAAGCTACCAAATAGACCATATACTCTTACTGTAAAGAAAAATATGCATTATGTCTAAACATTTGTCTTACTATCGAAGAAAGGTTCACCCTTTTTAGAAATGTTCGGTCCAATTATATCTCATTTAGTAAGCATTATGACTTTTTTTTTATGAATAATCTGTGCGACTTCAATTGTAAATTTCAAGTGAACATGTCAACAACAACATAGTGGTCCCACCATTGGTAAGTATATTTTTTTCCCTATAACGCGTCAGACATACAGTTGAAGAAAACTTTTTCAACATAATTTAAAGTTGGCATTGTCATAAAAAGAATACTACAAAAGAGAGTCACGTGTAAGAGGTTTTTTGTTTATTGTCTTGACAAAGAGAGACAAATTTTTGAAATAGACGTGTTAATTATTGATTGATGTGATGTGACATTAAAGCTCACTTTTCCCAAAACATGTCATATACAAGTTCTAAAACTTTTTTTTTCTTTCAATCCAAGAGATAAAATTTCACTCTCTCTCTCTAACTTTAATTCACATGTTAACCAAAAACATAGCGATCCCATCCCACCTATTTTACTTTTCAACTTTTAGACAGAGATGTTTTAATCATCAACTACCCACAAAACCTTTTTTTCTATTTATAAAATCTACTAAAGGGTCCCTCATCAAATATACTCCCTCCGTACCTTCTATATAGGTGGAATATTGCATTTTTCTTGTACCATTAGATATGCGGAGTGACAATTTCAAGATGACTTTTAACCATTTAACCCCTATTTATGTTGCCTGGTTATCCTCACAATTAAGTTTATGTCTCTAACACAAGGAATATAATAAAGGGCAAAACAAGAAAAAGCATGGACATTTATATGTACAACTGGGAACTCAAGACACCTATAGACATATGTAAACCCCTATACGAAATTGATGATGTGACATTAAATATGTAAAATAATATAAATTAATTGTGCATCAAAGTACTAAATAATTATCTTACCAAAAAGAAGTATTGAATAAATACAAGTATTATTGTCGATGAAAAGTGTTTCCAGGTTGTGTATTTGAAGTGTTAATCCATTATTTTACACACGTTGGATTATGCATGATGCTTTTCTATTGGTTGGATCAAGACCATGCAAACCATACTTGTTTCCTTTAGTGTGAATTAAGTAATGATTATGTGGAAAGTCATTCTTTCATCCTTTAAGTTATGTATACAAGGTTTTGTAATAGGCATATTTTAGAATTATAATTAGGGATACTTTTTTTAATTAGGGATATTTTACTGTAGCTGCCGGTATGATTTTTCAATGCTAGCAATCCATCGACCATGCCAACATCATTGGAAAACTATGCGGAAGCTTATCCACCATTTAAAAAAAGTATCCCCCAATTGCCCGTTCATATTTTAGGTGCAAAATATTTCCTTCAATATTTTATGTAAAAATTTGTTTTTGCACCCTTTTGAAAGGTTATGAAACAGTTTTATATCCAGGTACTTTCTCATCTATACTTTGACAGGTTTACTCTTCTTGTATATTAAAGCTTGTTATTCTCATAGTTCCTTCTTCGTGCATCATTATAATATGCATTACTTATTTTATACTCGTTGGATCAGGCATATTTATTTAATTGGTTGGATCAACAACGTGCGGATCATACTTATTTTCTTTAGTGTTAATCGGGTAATGATTACCCTGTGTAAAAAAAGATACCAAATAGACCGAATACTCTTACTTTAAAGAAAAATCTTCATTATGTCTAAACATTTGTCTTATTATCGTAGAAAAGTTCACCCCTTTTTGAAAATATCCGGTCCAATTATATCTCATCTAGTAAGCTTTGTGACTTTTTTTTTATGAATAATCTGTTTGACTTCAATTGTAAATTTCAAGACAAAATATTTTGATTTTAAAATTTACTTGGTTTCATAGGATCTCATTGACCTTAACAATTTATATGGTTGCATAGAGAAGTTGTTGATGCGAAGAGCTAACAGAGTGGTCTACAGAGCTCAACAATGTAAATTGAGAGAAGATTTTGGGGGAAAATATGGAGGGTATGATTTCTTTGTATTCTCAAGAACACATCACACATACAGTTGAAAAAAAACCCTTTCACCAAAATGTGAAATTAGAATTATTATAGAAATAATACAAAAAAGAACTATACGTAAGAGGTTTTTTTGTTTACTCTCTTGAAAAATAGAGACAAGTTTTTGAAATAAACGTGTCAAGTATTAATTCATGTGTCTAAAGAGATGATGTGACATTAGTGCTCACCTTTCCAAAAATATGTCATATACAAGTCAGATTTTAAAAAAATAAAAAATAAAAATCAAAGAGATAAAATATCTCTCTCTCTCTCTAACTTTAATTCACCAAAAATTCGGTTTCGGTATGTCATATACATGTGAACCAAAAACATAACGGTCCCACCTATTTTACTTTTCAACCTTTAGTCAAAGATGTTGTAATTACTGTTGCGGCCTACCACTTGATTTGAAATATGACACCAGGTGCTCATAGACCACTCAAACATGCTTGAAGGTGACATCTTATGAAATAGTAAATCCTTATCAAAGAAAACATGTTTCATGTGTTGTGTTTGTCGGTTACTAGCTTCATGTGCAATAGTAAATCCTTTAATATATTTTTAAGTGACCATTTTATCATCTTGGTGGTATTGCCCCTGATGTATTTATGAAAATCTCCTAACCATTAGTGATTTCATAACTTTCAAAAATGGATTTCGAATTGTTGTTTTTGGGAAAAAAACATTTTTTGATTTGAATCAAACTAAATGTGCAGATTGAAACGTTTTCATCAATGAGCCCGCTAGTAATTTTGTCACTTGCAACGCGAGCTACCTAACGTGTTTGAGTTTGAGATTACTGTTGATGCTATCACCGGCGAGTTTTGGAACTATTGCACATTTGCATCGGTAAGACTGATCATAGTAGAATAATAAAATGTATTGCTTAACTTGTTCGAAGTGATTAATGGATTATTGAGCATGGTGTCAACGTATTCAATCAATCTACTAAGAAAGTTTATTTGTTTTCATTATGCAATTTACTTAGTTTTTAAACACTCACGAAATCTCAGTACAAGAAAATGAGTGCATATAAGTTAAACTCTTATAGTAGACAATAAATTAAAAATAAACTGAACAAGCTTTTGGAATTAAATGTTTATGAGGTTGTTCGACTGACTTCACTCCATTAAGATCTAAAGAGAATAAAGTAATAAGTTGCTACTCTCTGTGGTCTTGTCATTAATTTTATGGGAAAAACAAAAGTGCAAGTAAGTCCAATTAAAAATATTAAATACACTTTAGAGAGGACTAGTCTTGTCTTGAATTGTCTTGTGAATCTTTATCTCTCTCTAACTTGTCTTGTTCTTTTCCTTTCCAATCCAAGAGATAAACTTTTATCTCTTTCTGACTTTAAGTCTTGTTTTGTCAATCTTTATCTTTCTCTAACTTGTCTTGTCAATCTTCAAGTCTTGTCTTATCTTGTCTTCAAGTCTTCAAAGATTTTCAATCCAAAAGATAAAATCTTTATCTCTCTCTAACTTTAATTCATCTAACATGTGAACCAAAAACATAGTGGTCCCATCTATTATACTTTTCAACATTTAATCAAAGATGCTAACATCATCAATTACCTACAAAACCTATTTTTGTTTATACAGTATAACTAACAGGTCACGCATCAAATCTACCTCCTTAGCAAATACATATCCAACTTCTCTGTATAAACCAAAGTACCAAATAAAAAGTTTTAATACAAGGTGTTTATGCGAAATTTGTTTTCAAGATCAATTATCTTATATCACTGAATTTATTCATTAAGACATATATTAATATAAAGTAACAATGAATAAAATACTAAATAAGTATCTTATAATAAAGAAAAACAATAAGTAATACAAGTATTGTTGTCGATAAAAGTATTTCCCGTTGAGTATTTGAAATGTTTATCTGCATGATTTTTTTTTTAAAACGTGAGATTGTACACGATGGTTTTCAATTGGTTGGATCAAGATCATGCGGATCATACTTTTTTTTTATTTGGATTGAATTAAGTAATGATTATGTGGAAAGTCATTCGTGCACCCTTTAAGTTATGTATACAAGGTTCTGTAAGAGGCATATTTTAGGTTCAAAATTATTTTTTCAATATTTTGTGTGAAAAATTGGTTTTGCATCCTTTTGAAAGGTTTCGAAACAGTTCCACATCCAGGTAACCTTTAGTCTCCACTTTTTCAGGTTTAGTCTTCTTGTATGTTAAATATTGTTGGATCTTAATTTCGACATAAAATATGGCTACTTAAGAAACTTAATCTCGTAACGGCAAATTCAATGGTGAAATTACGAGTTTTACTCAAAACACATGTGAAAAATGGATTATTCAATTTAAAAACACATGTGAAGATTAAACTTTTCACATGAACATCGAGGTTGAAAAATACAATTTTTCATAAAAAAATAAGTAAGAAGTCTTATTTACACTCAAACACGGGTCAAAATAAAATTGTTCACACTAAAGTTTTATTGTTGTACTCACCTGAAAATGCAGTCTTTGGGTCGAAATGTTTGTCGAAAACAATTGAAAGGCTTTGAAGTCATAGCTATAAAAAAAATTATTTTCTGTTTCATCCTTTTAAGTGCAAAATTTCCAACACATATTAAGTATGTAGGTCATATCTCTTGCTTTCAATTGTAAGGTGAAGAGTGTAATATGATTCATCCAAATTTTACGTTCTTCGTTTTGATTGGTATTCATTAAAAAAAAAAAAGTTGCCCTAGCGGTTATCGCACTATAAAATTGAAACAAACCTTCTAAAACAAAACAATAGTTATGTATCATTATTTTGGATCTAAAACCAATCTCATCTTTTATCTTAACTCCAAAGTAAGTAGTATTTGTTGGAAGTAATTTCATCTCGGAAAATCAGATCTAAAGAGGTTGTTCGAATGACTCACCCCATTGAGATCTAAAGAGAATAAAGCAATCTACTGCTACTCCCTGGTCGGTTGTCAGCCGACACAAATATAATTTCACTTTCTTACTTCACTAAAATAAATGTAGTATGTGATAGAAAGAGTTCGTATCCACAGATAGGCTAATGTTGTTATGCAAATTTCAGTTTCTTAGTAACCAAAAGGGGGGTTTTGAGTTTCAAAAAACAATAAAGATAAATTGAAAGCAATAAAATATTACAATAATCAATATGGAGAAAGTATTGGTCACGGGATAGTTTCATTCACAAATACATATTTTCATCAATGACTAGAATTGATATTTAATCTCTCATTTACTAAAAGTCCTAGGATACCTTGATCGCAAGAATATCCCGCTAATTCCATGATTTCATCACAACCACATTAAAAGATGCATATGTGAATTCTTCATAGAAAGCAACCTAAAGTGTAAAAGCAAATTAGATTTAACTCCCTAGAAGCAATAAGCTATATGGAATAAGACTAATCAAGGCAATCGAAATGTGTAAAAGCACTAAATCAATTTAACCCAAGTTATGATTCAAATGTGACTAGTAGGATATATCTCTACAAGCACTACCCACATTTATGCTACTTAGAATCAGGGATGAACAACGTTTTCGTATTGAAAACCCTAATATAGATCGAGATATGAAAGTAAATCGGATTGATTCTGGACTCAACCAACAAACAAACAAATCATATAATCCTTATTAACAATGAATCATAAACAATAAAATTGATACAAAACTAATGCATTGAATCAGATTTTATTTGTGAAATCCACTTTATATCCCATAACCAATAAAAGGTATTTAGCTACTCATGGTTTTTAGATTCAACATAATTATTATCAAAAATAAATTGAAGAACATGAAAAATAAATGGAAGCAAACCCTAGTCGCTGCTCTCCTCCAAAAACCCAGTAGAAAGATTGTGATATGATCAGTCCCAAAAGAATAGAAACTTCTTTCTTTTATAGTTTTTCAACTTGCCAAAACTAGGTCTAATTCTTCAAAGTCCATCACCAAAACGTCCATCAAGCCCATGAACCATGTGTGAGAAAAACCCATGTAAAAGTGTGACAAAAAAGCTCGCCGGAAAACTGGTGCAATGGCCGGAATCCAGCGCCGGAAAAATCTCAGGTGACCGGCAAAGTCCACCCGGCCACCTGAGTCAACTAGGTTAAAGCCACTGAATCCAATGGTGGTCAGTCAACTGACTTGGCTAATTTGAATTAAGTTTTCTTGGCATAACCCATTGCATAGTCCTGAGCTGTTGCACAATGATGGTGCTTCACAGCCATGATGACCCTGCCAGTGCAATTCATACCATCTCTGCCTGAGAACCCCAACTGCATTTTCACCAGTTCCACTGCCTCATTCACCTCATTATTCTGAGCAAAAGAACTCGACCAGCATCACCAAGCCTTTATCTGTAATTCTCCAGCTCTGTAACATAAACATCTGAGGCTCCAACTGCAACTGACATACATTCCAACAGATGCCTGCAACTGCTTCAGTTCACGAACATCAATTCAATCACCACCAAATCAGTTTCTGCAGCACAGCCATGTTCCTTAGTCACCACAGACCAATCCACCATCTCGAACGGCTAACAAACACACACACATCTCTCTTTCCTTGTAGCAACCAGCTGCATTTCATTCACACCACCGCACAAATACAACCGGCCAGCAAAACCCAACTTCTGCAGCTTTAGTTCACTGCATCTACAACTTCCACATGCCATACCTAGCATTATCACCAATCTCACTATCATGTAATCATTCTCAGTGGAAACACCACACAGACACACCCTTCACACAAAACCAAATTCAAACACTTCCTCCTCATTGAAATAACACCAACAAATGCAACCATGTAAACATCTTAAACAACTTCATTATTCAATCAGTAAAATTGCAGCTGACATCACTCTCTCCGGCAGTCGAACGAATTCACCATGTGCCTGTAGCTTTCAGTCTGATCTTTGTCTTCACCATTGAGCAACATCAAACAATAGCAGTGCCATCTACTATATAGACTTCTACCCACCTGCAACTCAAACAAGCCCTCTTCTTTACTGGAATATCAGCTCAATCAGCTCCTACAACATCATCATTTCAAAGCAAACCATCACCACCAAAGCCACCTGAAATCTCATAACTCCACCTGCAATGCACTATTGCCTTCTCTCCTTCTCCCAGCTCAGACCCATTAGCTTCACACCTGTAACTGCAGTTCTATTTCTGATACCATTCAACACCACACAACAACCCAACCACCAGTTCAGTTTACCCAATTCCCATGGCCACTGCAGCATTGCTCTCTCCCTGAAATGAGTCGATCAATACCTTCACAACCAGCGCCACGTTCTCTACTAATTTCTTCGCATTAATTATCTCCTTTAAGATCGACAATTACACATCGAACTCATGGCTGGGTAGCTGGGTTAGCGTATTCCTCCACCGATTCGATTTCTCAGAATTTCTATGCACCAGTTCCACATATGGGTTATACCCAATTCAATGCTAGAACCCACCTTTTCCACTGCCAATAACTGCCAGTACCAGCCAGCTCTGCTTGACTCAGCACAACTTTACCAATTTCGATCCATCAAACACTTCCACAAGCAACCAGTACAACCAAGCCAACAAATGCGTCACCTCAGTTATTGCTTCTGCCACTCAGTCCATAACACTCACCAGCTCCACATGTTGCAGCACCTGCAAATGTCACAGCTGCAACTCCATTTACCTGGCACCAGCAGCATACAAACCTTGCAAGCTAAACATCCATTCTCTTTATTCGCAGTGACTACATCTCCACTCCATAGCTTCACCAACTGTAACTGTAGTTGCGGATTATCTCACAACTACACCCTCAATAGAATCCATTAAAATGATTCCTAAATCTAATTATTCTTGATATGAAACTAAGAATTAAAATACTAAAATTATAAAGAGGACACAAAGATTTTTACGTGGTTCGATCAATGTGATCTACATCCACGGTGCTTCACTGGTGATTGTATGTAATTACATGATTTTACAATTGAGTCTTCATTAAAGAATATTTGGAACTCTAGAATTTTTGGGGAAGAAGATGATAAAGAAAATAAAATCTCTCTAAAAAATTTCTCTCTCCTCCTAAAATTATCTCTCCCTCTAAAAAAAGACCTCCCCTACTTCTCATGCCTAAATGGCTATTTATATGATTTTACAATAGATGACAGTTGTGTTGTCCCGCCATTTCGGATTTGAAGATTATCTTGCGAACCTTCGTGGCTTCCTTTGCTCGCAAAATGTCCTTCTTGCTCGCAAAATATTCTTTGCTCGTAAAATGTATTTTCTCTTCACAATTTCGTAAGTTATCATTTGCTGTGATATTCCGCTCCTACATCTTGGCTCTTTTTTCTTGAATATTGCTTGAAGAGCGATCTTTAAGAAAAAATCACTTGATGTGGTTGTTGGAGTAGTCTTTGATCTTTGTTGAAGAAGGAATGAGCTAAAGAATATCAAACTCAAAAAGTATATACTTGCCTCTATTCTTTTGCGAAGTTCTGAAGCTTTAAGAAGTAATTAGAAGTATCATCTTGCAAAGTATAAAGTATGCAAAGTATTTTGAAGAAGTACGAAGTATAAGAAATATAGAATATCCTTGAAGAAGTATGAGAAGTACTTAATCCTCGAAATATATAAGAAGTATGAAGTATCCTTAAGAAGTATAAGAAGTATTTAATCCTTGAATTATATAAGAAGCATAAAATATCCTTGATGAGAGTGATAAATATTGCCTCTGTTCATGTGAAATTATTATTCCACTTTTGGTGGGGATTCTTGCTGAGAAGATAAAGAACATCAAATATTTTCTTGGGTATCCATATTTGCCTCTGTTCTTTATCTATGAAGGAGAATCCTCGAGAAAATGTTGAATAATTAAATTGCATCTCTATTGTTATGTTGCCTCTGCCTCAAGTGGTAACCCTGTTATCTTTTGAATATTTCTACGAATTCCTGAGTTTTTCTGCGCATTTCTGAACTTCTGAATAGTGCTGTGAATAGTGCTGCGAACATACTGTTGCGAATGTACTATTGCGAATCATACTGTTGCGAATGTACTATTGCGAATATAGTGTTACGAACATAGTGTTGTGAATATAATGTTGCGAATATAGTGTTACGAACTTTGAATAGTCCTGCGAATTATGAACTTTTCTGCGAAGTTTCGTGGTATTTTCCTGTAAAATTTTGTACAATACTTGTGCGAATATAATATTTATGTAATGATTATGTTATGAAATGTTTATGCGATGCTTATGCCATGAAATGTTTATGCAATGCATTTATGATGCAAATATGATGCTTGAATGATGCGAATATTTATTTATTATAATGCATAGTTAATGTTTATGTTACTTAGCTCATTTTGCTGCAGTAAAATTGATATATCTTTGAGTTTCCTCTATTCATATAATCATCTTCGTAAGTTTATTTGTCTATTCTCGCGAATGAAATCGCCTCTTCTGGTATGACTTCGTGATATATATTCTTGTAAGAATTCTTCAATGATATTGATGGAATTGTCTTCTTTTATATATATTGTCTTCAAAATTCTTCAATGATCTTGATGGAATTGTCTTCTTTGATATATATTCTCTTCAAAATTCTTCAATGATCTTGATGGAATTGTCTTCTTTGATATAAGAGGCAAGATGTGGTTCAACCTCACCCGGCACTCTTGACTCAACCGTGTACCTCGACGCCTTGATCGTTTTCTGCACTTCTTGGGAAAGACAGTATGCCTTAGTCGCCCAACCTAAATCCTCTTACACCGCATTTTATATTGCGTAATGTCGCTAGATTAGGTGAGAATCCAAGGTGTCTAACCCGGATAGGTACCCCATTATTGGGTTGTACCCCTAAATTTTTACCATGTACTAAGGGCCCTTGGTGGTGTTCCGGTTACCCTTAGCCACGTTTATAGGTACCCCCTTAAATGACGTACTTTAGGACTTTGCCTCTTACGAAATATAGCTTCGCGAACTAGGGTGTACGCCACAAAGGTTTGCATGTATAAAATTTTCTGCGGCTCTCTTTCTTTTTTTGGAGGCTGATCACAGATTGCGGTCTTTTATTCGCAAGTTAATCGTAAATGGCGGTATTTTTTCGCCTTTTTTTAAAAATTCATCGTAAATTTTTCATGTACATAAAATGTTGAATGTTTTCATGAAATGTTTAGTATAAGAAGTATGAAAAGTATGAGAAGTATTAATCAAAATTGTTCCATAGAAATATAGGAATTTAATTTTCTCTATTTTGTTTTGTTGTAATTTTGAAGTCTTTGAAATTTTTTTGAGATCTTTTAAATTTTGCGATGAAGTCATTTTTGAATCTTGCGATTGTATCGCTTTTAACCAATCTAAAAAATCTTTGAAATGTTTTGAAATCTTAGAAATTGTAGAAATTTTGCGAGTATATCGCTTTTGGGGAATAAAATCAAAAATCTTTTGTCTTTTGTAAATAAAATATTCAGGGAAATGGTACTTACCTTTTTACGGCTTGTTGTTGTCTCTTGCGAAGTAAATTGCTTGCTTGCAAAATGAGAAAGAATGAGAATTAAATTTTTGACCCTCCATGAAACTCTTACTTCTGGTGGATTGCTTGTTGTTCACGAAGTAGTTTTCTTCTTCCCGAAGTAGGTTATGTTGATGCAAGCCTTGGAAAATATATATGAAGTAAACATTTACGAAGTTAGATATTTGCGAACTTAAGTGAATATTCATGAAGTAAATGTTTGCGAAGTAAATGTTTACGAAGTTAAATAGTTGCAAACTTAAGTGAATATTCATGAAGTAAATGTTTGCGAAGTAAATGTTTACGAAGTTAAATAGTTGCAAACTTCCCTCTTCATGAAATGGATTCTGGTTACCGCCTTAGGGAAGCAATATACAGTCATTGTCTGATGTTCTTTTCACCTTCGCAAAAATTGATACTTGGTTGCTGTTAGTTGGACTAATTCATTTCTCCCTTATTTCTCCTTTATTTATTTGCGAAGTATATCTTCATGCATCAAATGTTCTTAGTATATATGTTTCTTCGCAGGAATGAAATTTCTTTATAGCTGATGTGAACTGCATCCACCTACAGGAAGTTCTGCTAGGATTTCTTCACAGAAATGATGTTGACTCAAATGATTTTTTTTAACTTTCTTTGCTAATAAACTAAATATTTGGAGAAACGTCATTGCATTTTTGCATCACTGGAAAATATTTTAGTCTCAGCTATAGTTGACTCTTTTTGTTGGCCTGAACATGCTTGCTGGATTTTAATTGTTCTCTCGCTGGAAAATCTTCTTTGATCAATAACTCTGTTTCTTCACAATCTATAATCATGTTTATATCCTTGCTTCTTCCGGATTATGGTCTTTTCGCTCTCATGTTCGCTGATTGTTGACAATGATTGTAGTGGTAATGTTATAATCTCATCAATCTATAATCATGTTTATATCCTTGCTGCTTGCGAACATTCGTCAGTATAATTACACTAGCAATAACATTCATCAATTTTTGCGTAGCTGTAGAATTGTTTTCAATATGTTCTTCTTTCATGCTATACTCTTCTTCACGCTGTTGAGTCGAGATCCCTTTGAGATGCTTTTTTTTTTTTTTTTTTTTTTTTTTTGCGAACATTCGCAATCTAATTCGTATAATGATCTTTTCCTGATACTTTTATTTCTTCATGTGATGTTCCTCCATTCATCTTAACAGTGATAAATATTCCTCCTATCAGCTTTATGTCTTCCCTAGAGGAATTTCAACTTCCCTTTTGCCACTTTTCGAAGTGATGGTTCCATTTTATTAGTTGGCTGGACATTTTCTTTTCATTCTTTGCTTTTATTCTTCGTAACTGTTTATATCTATCTTCGCAAATATTCCCTTGTATCTAATGATACAAATTGTTTAAGATCTCCTTATGTGTTCTTCTCCGGAGTTGCTGATGGTATAAGCTTCGCAGTTTTTGCTCACAAATTTTTGCCCGGCTTAAACTTTTGTTTCTTCCCTTAAAATTTACTTGCTGATGGAGTAAGTAACTTAGCCTTAGTCTTCCAGCACACGTGACTAAAAGTATCCTTTAGGAACTTCATTCGTAAGAATTAGTAGCGGACTTTCTTCTTCGTATACTTCTTCTTTTGTTCGTAATGGGGATAATCTCTTTCGTAAGTACATAAATGAACATTTGTACGTAAATCTTCTTTTGTTCTTTTGCTTACTTATATCTCCCTGAACAGTTTATGTAACTCGAAATTTTTTGTGCAAAATGAACTACTGAATTTCACCCCGTCCTACTGAATTTCTTCTTCTTCTCCCTGGAAATTTATGTTCGTAAGATTCGAACTCATGATGACATTTATCCCATTTCTTCGTAGGAATGACATTTCTTCGTCAGTGACGCATAGCTTTACAAAATTTTTGCTGCAAACGATTAGTAAATTTGGTTAGCAGTTTATAGATCATTAAGATGAGTAATGTTTGCATATGAAGAATTAAAACTTTCCATATATTCTTCTTGTTTTTTTTCTTGCGAGATGTAAATCTCTAAATCTCTAACCAACATAAAATCTTGAAATTTGACTTTGTCAGAAATTCTTTAAACAAATTTGCAAAACGAGATTTGGTTACTACAAATTTATAGCAAAAACATTTTTAAATTCAAAATTTCCATAATAAATCAGATTTCCACAAAAAGCAAAGTTTAGATCGCAAAAAATTTATTTTTCAATTTGTGTTTTGAAATTCCCAAATTTTGAAAAATGAAACAAAGAATAAGAAAAGTGAGAAGAAATTTGTCCTTTTTGGAAGCGATTGTTGACGTAGCATGTGTAAATTTCATTTTGCTTGACGATTTCTCCATATCCACATCTCTCTTCCTGAACTACTACTAATGTGTTTGTTGTTTGAAGTCGCCAATAAAAGAACTTCCATTTCTGTCTTCAAAACTCATAGGTCTGGTACAATTCATTACCAACAGTAACCAATTTTTCTAGCTTTCTTGAACCAACAAGGTTAGGTCCCTGTTTCTAGCGCCAATTATGTAGTTGCGGATTATCTCACAACTACACCCTCAATAGAATCCATTAAAATGATTCCTAAATCTAATTATTCTTGATATGAAACTAAGAATTAAAATACTAAAATTATAAATAGGACACAAAGATTTTTACGTGGTTCGATCAATGTGATCTACATCCACGGTGCTTCACTAGTGATTGTATATAATTACATGATTTTACAATTGAGACTCCATTAAAGAATATTTGGAACTCTAGAATTTTTGGGGAAGAAGATGATAAAGAAAATAAAATCTCTCTAAAAAATTTCTCTCTCCTCCTAAAATTATCTCTCCCTCTAAAAAAGACCCCCCTACTTCTCATGCCTAAATGGCTATTTATATGATTTTACAATAGATGACAGTTGTGTTGTCCCGCCATTTCGGATTTGAAGATTATCTTGCGAACCTTCGTGGCTTCCTTTGCTCGCAAAATATACTTCTTGCTCGCAAAATATACTTCTTGCTCGCAAAATATTCTTTGCTCGTAAAATGTATTTTCTCTTCACAATTTCGTAAGTTATCATTTGCTGTGATATTCCGCTCCTACAGCAACATCATCGAGTTACTGCCACACATATTCTTCCATTGCAGCACCACTAAATTCCAGCAACAAATACCCACTGCACAACATCGCAATGGCCCTATAATGTAATAGCATCATTGTCTCATAACAATTCCTGCAGCTCAACCTTGCCACCAAAAACACCTCAATCTCCATCTTTGCCACAACACAATTCTATAAAGCACACACAAACATTGCCCTATAATCCTAATCATATTTCTAACTCCATTAGTAGCACCACCTGAACCCTAAACATTCATCTACACAGATTCAGTTTAGCTATCTTCTCCCTGCTGTGGCTTAAATTCCCTGCAAAGACTCTCACTGTGAACATCACCATCACCTCAGTTCAGTTACAACAATTCATTAATTCTGCAATTTCTTGTTCAAACCCTAATTTTCCATTGATTTTCACCCATTCTTCCCATGGTTCTTCCTTAGCTCGATATCAAAGCTCTAGATTCAATCTCCAATGGCAACAGATGAACATGAACCCTAATTTTACAGATTCAATCAATAGCCGTAGCATTTCCTTCATCTGATTCCTTCTTTTCTTGTTCTTCATATCAACACCATCGGACTCAAACCCCATCAACAGCAAATCCACTCTCTTCTCGAATCTCTCGATCTACTTATCTGAATTTCATCTCTTAGACAGCAGCCGTTTCTTTTTCTGAATTTTAGGTAAACTGTAATAAAGAAGGAAGAAAAATAAATGTGAGTTGTCAAGAAACATTATAATTCAGTACGGACAGGATATTGGCATCCAGTGACTAGGATAAGGGCTGCCAAAGTTTCTATTTGTCCTGTCAGTTGCAGGGAACTGACAGCTCATTCTTCGCACGCGACTTGATTTTGCTCCTTTTCGCTCCAATTGAACGCCTTCTTTCGCCTTCCACCAACAACAGCCGTATTTTACTCCTCATATTCACTTCTTTCCTTCAATTCATTCATCACTAAAGCAGTCATGCTTTTCAGACAAAATTCGCATCACTAAAGCCGACAAACTTTTCAGATAGGGATAAAGAAATAAAAGCAAATATGAGAAATAATCGCCTCCAATAACATTTGCACCTTTTGCCCTGTTTCTTCTTCTTTTGCTCCAAACAACTCCAAAGTACCTAACAAACTCAAATTCACATATAAGATACATAATTTACATGAAAACTCGCAAAGAAAACATAAATACTAGATATAAAATTAGGTGTTTATCACACCTATCAAATTCCCCCACACTTAGACTTTGCTAGTCCTCGAGCAAATCAAACAAAACAATTCTAAAACAAATACATACAACTCCATCTTGTTGAGGCTACGGTCACTTTAAGCATAAATAACAAGCCTTTGAACCCCTAGGTGTCCCTAGTGGACGAGTTTTAGTCTCGTGAAGGTTTAAAAGAGGTCTTCCTACAAAACCTATATTTCCAACTCCGTCTATTTGTGACAAATCAATGAACGAATCCAAAATGATTACAGGAGGAGGTACCTTGCACGAATTTAATTCATATATTAGTAAATAAAGTTTTCTTAGAAAGTCGAACAAACCACAATACTCGGAATCTGACTAACCACAATCACAATGAAAAGATAAAGAAGATGGATATAGATGTAGATGTTGGCGAATGTTCACAAGTGATCGATGTTTCCCATATCTGTCTGAAGGTCACCGCCAAGATGAACCTATGCATCCTATTGGATTGAGCTACTGGTAAATTCTAGTGTGAACACACTGGCATATACAAGGGAACCAGTGGTCAACAAACTTATTTCTACATCAACTCACTGGCATATACAAGGGAACCAGGAGTGACTTTATTCAACAATAATATTATTTTTCTTTCTTTTTATTTTTTTATTTTTAGACTGCATGATTAGATATTTTGGATCCAAGCGCATGCTTCCTTGTCAGCAAGCATGTGATAGTTGCCTTGGATCCTGCATTCCACGCTTGTTTAGGCAACGGAGACAGGGACTACGTTTCACACATACTGCTATTCCCAAGTGTCATTTTTATTCCGTTTGGTCTAATTGGTCGGTCTCTTTTTTTTTTTTTTTTTGTGACTCAATCACTCTAATTCATCCTAGCAGTAATAACAACTCGATTTTTAGTGACCCACAAAAGCACTTAGAGAACAATAGATAAATATGGAAAAATAAAAGTAGAACATGATATGGTGATATTCCGAGATATGGTAACAACTATAATGGTATTTATGGTTTCTGAGCTATGTTCGTCCCTTTTAGTTAATTGGTTCCTCAACTCCTGCAATCAAAATGGTTCCATCCACTAATGGTGTCATCCTAAAGGCACAAGTTTCTAGATTTCGGAGTTCAAAAAGCACAAATTTTTTCTTGGTTTTTCTATTTTTCTGATTTTTTTTTTTACTAAAGGCATAAAACAAACTAAAACAAACTATACAAACATATAAATGCTCCCCCACACTTAAACTTTACATTGTCCTCAATGTACAATTGAATCGTTCAAAGAAAATCAAGGTGGGAAATTCCGCAAATGATATGCAAAAACAAGAAAATAAAGATAAAATGCTTAAAGAATAAAAAGATAAAGGTAAAGATACAAAACCGGTGGGTTGCCTCCCACTTAGCGCTTGGTTTAAAGTCTTCAGCCCGACTTGCTCCTTGTTTCCTATGACTCCTCCAGAGGGAGTGCATCCACAAAATTAGCTCCTTCCACCACTTCGGAAGTGAAATTCTCATAATATGGTTTCAACCGGTGCCCATTAACTTTAAGTTCCTTGCCTGTAGCTATGCTACGAATTTCTACTGCACCATGAGAAAACACATTAGTAACAATGAAAGGTCCGATCCAATGTGACCTTAATTTACCCGGAAATAAATGCAAGCGAGTATTAAACAAAAGCACTTTCTGCCCAACACAAAATTGTTTTCTAGAAATCATAGTATCATGAAAGGCCTTCGTTTTTTCCTTGTAAATGTGTGAGCTTTCAAATTCATCATTGTGAAGTTCCTCTAGCTCTTGGAGTTGTAGCTTCCTTTGCTTTCCAGCCCCATCCATCTCCATATTGCATTGCTTAATCGCCCAAAACGCTTTATGCTCAATCTCCACGGGTAAGTGACAAGGTTTACCATATACAATCCCAAAGGGAGACATCCCAATAGGTGTCTTGTATGCGGTTCTATAAGCCCACAAAGCATCATTTAGCCGCATGCTCCAATTCTTCCTTGTTGGATTCAACGTCTTTTCTAGAATGGATTTTACCTCCCGGTTAGACACCTCGGCTTGTCTATTTGTTTGGGGATGATAAGGTGTTGCAACCTTATGTGACACATTGTACTTCTTCAACAAGCTTTGCAAAGTCCTGTTGTTGAAGTGAGAACCCCCATCGCTAATTATGTCTCTTGGAATTCCAAACCTTGCAAAAATGTTAGCTTGCACAAAATCTGAAATAACCTTGGAATCATTAGTAGAGGTGGCCTTAGCTTCCACCCATTTAGAGACATAATCAACAGCAAGTAAGATGTAATAATTCCCATGAGAGTTGACAAAAGGACCCATAAAATCAATACCCCCTACATCAAAAACTTCAATAAATTGAATAAAGGTTTGTGGCATTTGATTTCGGGCACCTAGATTGCCTGTTCTTTGGCACCTATCACAAGTTGTGCAAAATATATGTGCATCCTTAAACAAGGTTGGCCAATAGAAACCGCTTTCAAGTACCTTGTAAGCGGTTCTTTTACTTCCAAACTGTCCTCCACAAGCATAGGAGTGACAAAATGACAAGATAGAATTAAACTCAGATTCGGAAACGCACCTTCTTATTACTTGGTCGCTGCCATGTTTCCATAAGTATGGATCATCCCATATATATTGGTTCCCTAACCTCTTTAGTTTGCCTCTCTCAGCACGAGACAAGTTCTTTGGGAATTGTTTAGTTACCAAGTAATTCACAATGTCAGCATACCATGGTTCTCCACATGCAATTGAGAAGAGTTGCTCATCCGGGAGACTTTCACGCAATGGGATAGATTCCTTGTCCACAGCAAGACGGCTCAAGTGATCCGCAACGGTGTTCTGAATTCCTTTCTTGTCCTTGATTTCAATATCAAACTCTTGTAAGAGTAGAATCCATCGTATGAGCCTCGGTTTCGCTTCTTTCTTCATTAGCAAGTACCTAAGAGCTGCATGGTCAGAATAAACAACAACTTTTGTACCAATTAGATAAGAGCAAAATTTCTCTAATGCAAATACAATAGATAAAAACTCTTTTTCAGTAGTTGTGTAGTTTTTTTGGGCTTCATTTAACGTTCTAGAAGCATAATAAATAGCATGAGGTATCTTCCCCACACGCTGCCCAAGCACCGCACCAACCGCATAGTCACTAGCATCACACATTAGCTCAAAAGGCTTGCTCCAATCCGGTGGTTTAATGATAGGGGCTGAAATCAAAAGTTCTTTCAAACGATTGAATGCCGCCATACACTTCTCATCAAAGTTAAAAACCACATCTTTTTGCAATAAGTTGCAAAGTGGTAATGCTATCTTGGAAAAATCCTTGATAAATCTACGATAAAAACCTGCATGACCAAGAAAAGAGCGTATCTCCCTCACCATAGTGGGAGGGGTTAGAGCACGAATAAGGTCTATATTAGATTTATCCACTTCCAAGCCCTTAGAAGATATTATATGGCCTAAAACTATGCCATGAGTTACCATGAAATGGCACTTCTCCCAATTAAGCACAAGGTTTGTTTCAACACATCGTTCAAGGATTAATGACAAGTTGTTCAAACAAAGGTCAAATGAATCACCAAAGACACTAAAGTCATCCATAAACACTTCAATGATGTTTTCAACATACTCGGAAAAGATACTTACCATACACCTTTGAAAGGTAGCTGGAGCATTGCATAAGCCAAAAGGCATCCTTCTATACGCAAAAGTACTGAACGGACAAGTGAAAGTGGTTTTCTCTTGGTCCTCCGGTGCTATCACAACCTGATTGTAACCTGAATAACCATCAAGAAAACAATAATAAGCATGTCCAGCTAAACGTTCAAGCATTTGATCAATAAAAGGTAAAGGAATATGATCCTTCCTAGTAGTGGCATTCAACTTTCTATAATCAATACAAACCCTCCAACCGGTTTGCACACGAGTTGGGACAAGTTCGTTCTCATCATTCTCTACCACCGTTACACCTGATTTCTTTGGTACAACTTGTACCGGGCTCACCCACTTGCTATCGGATATGGGGTAGATAACACCCACTTCCAAAAGCTTGAGTATCTCCTTTTTCACAACTTCCATCATGAGAGGATTCAAACGACGTTGCGCTTCCATTTTAGGTTGTGCATCGTCCTCCAAACGAATATTATGCATACAAACGGCAGGGCTTATACCCTTGATATCAGCGATTGTTCATCCTATGGCCGTCTTGTGCTTTCTTAGCACCCTTAGAATTTTTTGCTCCTGTAATTCACTAAGCTCGTTAGAAACAATCACATGTAACTCTTCATTGTCACCCAAGTACAAGTACTTTAAGTGACTTGGAAGAGGTTTCAATTCCAACTTTGGAGATTTAACAATAGAAGGTAAAATCTTTTCATCACTGCATGGTAAATAAATAAAAGAGACATTATGAGTTTCCGGACATCCTTGTAGTGAGTTGAGATCACCAAGGGCTTCCTTAACTTCATTACCACACTCTACTCCATCATCCATGGATGTAGTTAAAACAGTTTCCAAAGCATCATCACTATTCAATTCAAACACTTTTTGCGCCAATGCATCCATAACATCAACGGAGAAACAAGAGTGGACATCACTAGGATATCTCATCGTCTCGAAAATGTTGAAACGTATTATTTCTCCGTCAAATTCCATAGTCAACGTTCCCTTGTCTACATCAATGATCGTCTTAGCCGTTTTCATGAAGGGACGCCCAAGTAGCAATGGAAGAGACGAGTTCGGTGCACCTTCATCCATCTCTAATACACAAAATTCAGCTGGAAATACAAGTTGATTAACCTTCACAAGAACATCCTCAACAATACCCATTGGGTAAACATTAGAGCGATCGGCTAATTGCAACACAATTTCAGACTTTTTCAAAGGACCTAGATTAAGTGAATTATACATGGATGCCGGCATAACATTAACGGATGCACCTAAGTCTAACATTGCTTTGTTAAAAGTGGTGTTACCAATTGTGACGGGAATGTCAAAGCTACCGGGATCCTTTCATTTCAGTGGGAGTTTGTGTTGTAATATTGCAGAAGCATTCTCCCCCACACTTAGTACTTCATTTCCTTTAAGCCTTTGCTTATTGGTACACAAGTCCTTGAACACTTTTGCATACTTGGGAACTTGCTTGATAGCATCAATGAGTGGTATATTCACATGAATCTTCTTAAGAACGCCTCAAATCTCCTTTTCTAGTTCCGCCTTCTTAGAACTTGCAAATCTGCGAGGAAAAGGTGTAGGAGGAACATAAGTAGGAATAGGAGTTTTAGAGTTAGGAATAGGTACCTCGGGTGTTTGGGGAATTCCATCCCTCTTTTCCTCCAAAACCGTCTCCTTTGGAGCTTCCTCTTCACCCAAATCAGCAACTTTGGGTTGCTCAAGTTGTGTACCACTTCTTAACGTAATTGCATTGATACCCTCTTTTGGGTTAATGGGTTGAGAAGGGAGTCTTCCACTATTTTGTGCTTTCAACTTGTTGATATCAATTGCCATGGATCCCACTTGATTCTGCAAATCCTTAATCGCACTCTTGGTTTCTTGTTGGCTCTCCTTGAACATGGTAGAAATACCTTGCATCATTGTTTGCAATTTTGCATCGATATCGGAACCTTGGTTTTGAACCGGTTGTTGTGGTTGCTGAAATTGATGTTGTTGTTGTTGAAATTGTTGTTGTTGAGGTTGAAATTGTTGATGTTGAGGTTGAAATTGTTGTTGTTGCGGTTGAAATCCACTCGAACGGTTGAAAGTAGGTTGTTGAACCGCACCCTGCTTGTTGGCATAGCTGAAATTTGGATGATCTCTCCATCCCGGATTGTAGGTGTTGGAATAAGGATCATACCGTCTTTGTTGGTTTGGAAAAACCGCATTAACTTGCTCCAACTCTTCACCATACGAAGGTAATATAACCACAGCCATCTTTTGCATCATGTGCTCCATATTGTCCATCCTTTGATCACGGTGTGCTGATAATGAATCACTAACTTCATGCACTCCCCTAATCATTGTTTCACCTCTTGTGTAGAATTGTTGCGAGTTTGCAGCCATGCTTTCAATCAACTCGGCAGCTTGGGCCACCATCTTGTTCACTAGTGCACCGACACCCGCAGCGTCAAGAAGATATCTATCACTTGATTGGAGACCTTCGTAGAAGTACTGGATTATCATAGCATCTCTGAATTGATGGTGAGGACATCTTTCCACCAATCTCTTGTATCGCTCCCAACATTCATATAAAGACTCTCCCGCATGTTGCTTTATTCCACAAATCTCTTTGCGAATTTGAGTGGCCTTTGACACAGGAAAATACCTCTCTAGAAAGATTTTCTTCAACCGTTCCATGTAGTGACACTTCCGGCAGGCAAACAATACAACCAATCCTTAGCGCTGTCTACCATAGAAAATGGAAAAACTTTCATCATTGCACCATCGGCTTCAGTCTCCGCTGGAAGCATAGCCTTGACAATGGTATAGAACTCCATAAGATGCTTGTTTGGATCTTCATTCTCCATACCATGAAACTTTGGCAACTCTCTAAGAAACCCCGGCTTGATCTCGAATGTTGAGTTGGTTTGAATACACCATCGTTGTGCATCAAGCCTATGAGAATCCAAATCCTTGAGTGTAAGATTTGCGTCTTCCATTGCTTCTTCTTCTTCAAATAGTGGTTCTTCTACAAATGGAACCTCTAGTTCTTCTTCTAGTTGTAATTCTTCTTCCACTTCTAACTGTTGTTCTTCCGTGTCTTGACTTGGTTGGAGTATTGTGCCTCTTCGAGTAGCAATCCCGCACCTTGGATAGTTCCAATCCTTAGAAGCCAGGGATTAGGTACCTGAAAACAATTCTAACAAACAAGTAAGAATCAAGACAAGAAACAAAAAGCAAAGATAAAATCAAACTGCATTTTCACCAGTTCCACTGCCTTATTCACCTCATTATTCTGAGCAACATAACTCGACCAGCAGCACCAAGCCTTTATCTGTAATTCTCCAGCTCTGTAACATAAATATCCGAGGCTCCAACTGCAACTGACATACATTCCAACAGATGCCTGCAACTACTTCAGTTCACGAACATCAATTCAATCACCACCAAATCAGTTTCTGCAGCACAGCCATGCTCCTTAGTCACCACAGACCAATCCACCATCTCGAACGGATAACAAACACACACACATCTCTCTTTCCTTGTAGCAACCAGCTGAATTTCATTCACACCACCGCACAAATACAACCGGCCAGCAAAACCCAACTTCTGCAGCTTTAGTTCACTGCATCTACAACTTCCACATGCCATACCTAGCATTATCACCAGTCGCTCTATCATGTAATCATTCTCAGTGGCAACACCACACAGACACACCCTTCACACAACACCAAATTCAAACACTTCCTCCTCATTGAAACAACACCAACAAATGCAACCCTGTAAACAGCTTAAACAACTTCATTATTCAATCGATGGAATTTGCAATGACATCACTCTCTCCTAAGAAATCGAACGAATTCACCATGTGCCTGTAGCATTCAGTCTGATCTTTGTCTTCACTATTGAGCAATATCAAACAACAGCAGTGCCATCTACTATATAGACTTCGACCCACCTGCAACTCAAACAAGCCCTCTTCTTTACTGGAATCTCAGCTCAATCAGATCCTACAACATCATCAGTTCAAAGCAAACCAGCACCACCAAAGCCACCTGAAATCTCATAACTCCACCTGCAATGCACTATTGCCTTCTCTCCTTCTCCCAGCTCAGACCCATTAGATTCACACATGTAATTGCAGTTCTATTTCTGATACCATTCAAAACCACACAACAACCCAACCACCAGTTCAGTTTACCCAATTTTCATGGCCACTGCAGCATTGATCCTTCCCTGAAATACGTCGATCAATACCTTCACAACCAGCGCCACGTTCTCTACTAATTTCTCCGTATTAATCATCTCCTTTAAGATCGACAATTACACATCGAACTCATGGCTGGGTAGCTGGGTTAGCGTCTTCCTCCACCGATTCGATTTCTCAGAATTTCTATGCACCAGTTCCGCATATGGGTTATACCTAATTCAATGCTAGAACCCACCTCTGCCACTGCCAATAACTGCCAGTACCAGCCAGCTCTGCTCGACTCAGCACCACTTTCCCAATTTCGATCCATCAAACACTTCCACAAGCAACCAGTACAGCCAAGCCAACAAATGCGTCACCTCAGTTATTGCTCCTGCCACTCAGTCCATAACACTCACCAGCTCCACCTGTTGCAGCACCTGCAAATGTCACAGCTGCAACTCCATTTACCTGGCACCAGCAGCATACCAACCTTGCAATCCAAACATCCATTCTCTTTATTCGCAGTGACTGCAGCTCCACTCCATAGCTTCACCAACTGCAACATCATCGAGTTACTGCCACACATATTCTTCCATTGCAGCACCACTAAATTCAAGCAACAAATACCCACTGCACAGCATCGCAATGGCCCTATAATGTAACAACATCATTGTCTCATAAAAATTCCTGCAGCTCAACCTTTCCACCAACAACACCTCAATCTCCATCTCTGCCACAGCACAATTCTACAAAGCACACACAAACATTTCCATGTAATCCTAATCATATTTCTAGCTCCATTAGTAGCACCACATGAACCCTAAACATTCATCTACACAGATTCAGTTTAGCTATCTTCTCCCTGTTGTGGCTTCAACTTCCTGCAAAGACTCTCACTGTGAACATCACCATCACCTCACTTCAGTTACAACAATTCATTAATTCTGCAATTTCTTGTTCAAACCCTAATTTGCCATTGATTTTAACCCATTCTTCCCATGGTTCTTCCTTAGCTCGATATCAAAGCTCTAGATTCAATCTCCAATGGCAACAGATGAACATGAACCCTAATTTTACAGCTTCAATCAATAGCCGTAGCATTTCCTTCATCTGATTCCTTCTTTTCTTGTTCTTCATATCAACACCACCGGACTCAAACCCCATCAACAACAAATCCACTCTCTTCTCGAATCTCTCGATCTACTTCTCTGAATTTCAGCTCTCAGACAGCAGCCGTTTCTTTTTCTGAATTTTAGGTAAACTGTAATGAAGAAGGAAGAAAAATAAATGTGAGTTGTCAAGAAACACTATAATTCTGTACGGACAGGATATTGGCATCCAGTGACTAGGATAAGGGCTGCCAAAGTTTGTATTTGGCTTGTCAGTTGCAGGGAACTGATAGCTCATTCTTCGCACGCGACTTGATTTTGCTCCTTTTCGCTCCAATTGAACGCCTTTTTTCGCCTTCCACCAACAACAGCCGTCTTTTACTCCTCATATTCACTTCTTTCCTTCAATTCATTCATCACTAAAGCAGTCATGCTTTTCAGACAAAATTCGCATCACTAAAGCCGACAAACTTTTCAGATAGGGATGAAGAAATAAAAGCAAATATGAGAAATAATCGCCTCCAATAACATTTGCACATTTTGCCCTGTTTCTTCTTCTTTTGCTCCAAACGACTCCAAAGTACCTAACAAACTCAAATTCACATATAAGATACATAATTTACATGAAAACTCGCAAAGAAAGCATAAATACTAGATATAAAATTAGGTGTTTATCACACCTATCACTCCCCATGTGGTCTTGTCATTAATTTTATGGGAAAAGCAAAAGTGCAAGTAAGTCCAATTAAAAATATTAAATACCACTTTAGAGAGGTCTAGTCTTGTCTACTTCAAGTTTTGTCTTGAATTGTCTTGTCACTCTTGTCTTGTCTTGTCTTCAAGTATTTTCTTGTCAATTCTGTATGCTCATGCAACAATCGCAATAGTGCATTCATATCTTAATCTTTATTAGATCCTAATTTCCGCAAAAAAATATGACTACTTTGCAGTCTTAATTTCGTAACACAAATTCAATGGTGAGATTACGGGTCTTACTTAAAACACATATGAAAAAAATATGGCTCACCTAAAAATGTGTCATGTTTTAGCTAATTGTCACTTTCCCAAAAACATGTCATATGTATAAGTAAATCAGGATCTTGCGACCCTTGTGATACCCCCTTGCTACACGTGTGAGACTCATGTGCGACTTCACTTGTGTGATGCCAATCAAAAAAGTACAAACTAGCTATATGTTATCACTTTATTATTATATGGAGCTACACGAGGCTCAACAACGTACTAAAACAGGCTCATGCGACCCTTGTGATACCCCCTTACCACACATTTGAGACTCATGTGCGATTTCGGTGAGCGATTCTTTTCTAACCAATGTACGTTCCCACTTTAGCTTGTCATATTTTCCATAAATATAGAAATAAAAGATGGCTTGCATTTTTTCAATGGTTGGACTTTGTACTACGAGACACGGTGGCAGTATGCGTTCGTTAAAGTGACTAATTAGTAATTACATATTTAAATTTAGGAGGCCGAGAAGGAGACTGCTGGTGGATTGCTTCTAACAGAGGATGGAAAGGAGAATCCATTCATGGGAAAGGTAAGAAAATTTCTATCCAAGAGGTTGAGTTATACATGCATAACCCGCTAGGCTCATCTCAGTCAATACCCATGTACGACCTACCTTTTGTTGTGTTCGTTGCTTTGATTGTGTTAAGTAATGCGTTTCTTATTTTTTGTATAATAGGTTGTTGCAAGTATCCCGAAGACATTAAGAATTAGGTGGAATTGAGACATCTGGAGTACGGGGAAATGACCAATCATGTATTAATGCATAGATGTATTGAAAAGCTTACTCGCCTTGAAGAATTATTTCCTTACATCGCAAGGAAAGAAGATGATCTCTCCGTCACCAGTTTCAAGTCTCTGAAGAGGATGGAATCATCTTGTTGTCTTCATATTTAGTGAAATTATCGATTTATGATTGCAGGTGTTGTACACAAAATTTATAGGCCTAGGTCAACTCCCATGTCTCCAGATTCTTTCGGTATCAGTGTTTAGGTAAGGCACACATTGCACCTTCAAGAATGTACAGAAAACACAAACTACGACTACGAAGGGAGGGATAACGACTCCTACATAGAGGTGTATAATAGGGGGGACAATGTTTTATGGAATTAGAGATTTGTCATATCAAGAATTGTTGCTTCTTTTAAACAATAAAAAGGGTTTCGAACAGAGAAGGTTTCATGAATAGACATTGTCAATGCAGGAAGTCCAATGATTTTAGCTTAACCTTCTCAGATGTCCTTTTTTTGTTTTGATGGGCTTAGCTAATATGTGGGAAGTTCGGCGGTGTAGACCTAAAATCACCAAACTCATATTTCAAGCCTCACTTTGATCCCACAAGGATTCCTCCATCTCGTAGGTAGTAAAACAAGGCTTAACAATGTAGTAAAACAAGATCTTGCGACCCTTGTGATACCCCCTTGCTACACGTGTGGGACTCATATGCGACTATAGTGAGACCCCCACGTGAACCAGATGCTACGGTGGGAAAACCAAATTTGGTGGGGCGCAACTTTAAAGTGCGCCTGAATCAGGTGCACTTTAAATTACGCCCCACATATATATATATATATATATTTTGTCAGGCGTAACTTATGAACTACGCCCGTCACCGGGCGCACTCAAAACCTTACGCCCACCATCAGGCACACTCAAAACCTTACGCCCCACCATCAGGTGCAATTTATACTTACACCCAAATCAGGCGCAATCAAAACCTTACGCCCGACTAAAACCAAACCAAAGACCAAATATACTCTAGTATTTGATTTTACTCTAGTATTTGCTCTTTACTCCTCTCCATAGTGTCTGGGTTTTCGACCAAATATTTGGTTTTAGTCTGCCACTGTGGTTGCTCTAAGAGGCATATTTTAGGTGCAAACATATTTTTTTAATATTTTGTGTGAAAATTTATTTTTGCACCCTTTTGAAAGGTTCCGAAACAGTTTCAATTCCACGTAATTATTCATTTCTACATTGCCAGGTTTACTATTCTTGTATGTTAAAGCTTGTATCCTCTTAGTTCCCTCTTCGTGCATCATTCTAATTATTATTGAGTTTGCAGTCTCCTAAAATTATGAACTAAAATAGTCAAATCAATTATTTTCTTTTAGTTCACTTTTTTTTTACAAGATCATTGATGCTTTATTTGTTATCTAGAGTTTATGTAGATACAAAGTTTTATAGTTTATTAGCACATATTTTAACTTCTCTATCATGGAACTGCTTTAAGACTTACCGAATCTCCGCGTTTATATAAGGCTCTGGTAAATTGAAGGTAAATGTTCTTTAGATTTTACTAATGTTTTAGTTGTTTTTGTCTACCTTGTCTAATCTTTCCTTTATATTCTTGTGGTTTTGATTATTGAATGGATTTTTTTGGTGCATGCACGGTTAACTCTGGTTTGACCAAAATTAGTAACTAGCTTGACGACTGAAGACGGGATAATCATGTTGTGTACGGATTGAAACCTAATTTATTTATTATGCACTTTAAATCCAATTTAATTGTTCGTCTGTGTACTAAGGATTGAAACCTACTTTATTTATTATGCACTTTAAATCCAATTTAATTGTTCGTCTTTCTGGAATGTAAAATATTGTGCCACTAATATTTGAAAAGTGGTACTTTAAACCTCATACACAAGTGAAGAATGTCGACTTGCACGACCTAAAACTAGAAGTCGGTTGAGATATTAGTTTTGAAGAAGACAAGGGCCTAGAAGGGATCTTCTAAGAGATAAAACCCAAGATCTAAAACCCAAACCTGTTTCCGTGCGAGCCGTCAAATTTGATATAGCTTCTGAGCATTCAAAGGTATCTCCATCCAGTACATCAACGTTTGCTACTCCTGCGTCACACCCTAGCCTTCGATTCTTCTCATACTCGAGAAGAATCCAAACAACTCCTTCACGTCATCTTCTCCCACCTTTACAAAACCTCTCAGTTCACCTCCCTCCATCACTTCCATCCCCGACTACTTTTGAGCACAGCCACCCTATCAGCTAGCCATTAATCAAACTTCTAATCTCTATCTATCTCCATCTTAGCTTCTCTCTTATCAAAAACAGTAACCCTAAAAATGGGCTTGAGATATTAGCTTTGAAGAATACATGGCCCAGAAGGGATCTTCTAAGAGATAAAACCCAAGATCTAAAATCCAAACCCGTTTCCATCCTGAGTCGTCAGATTTGATATAGCCCCTAAGCATTCAAAGGTATCTTCATGCGGTACATCAACGTTTGCTACTCCTGCCTCACACCCTAGCCCTCTATTCTTCACATACTAGAGTAGAAACCAAACAACTCCTTCACGTCATTTTTATCTTCTCTCCAATCTCTGCAAAACCTCTACCACTTCTGAGCACAGCCACCTATCAGCTAGCCATCAATCAAACTTCTAATCTCTACTTATCTCCATCTTAGCTTCTCTCTTATCAAAAACAGTAACCCTAGAAGCTAAGATTGAGAGAGATAAGATTAGGGCTAGCTTCAACAGCCGGAGAACATCAAATCAAAGAGTTGCAGAGTTGAATTGCAGAAGAGGTTTGTCGGAAAGAGCGTTTTGGGTGAGTGGGTTTTCTCTAATTATCAATTTCAAGTGATTGAGAAGAAATTTATGTATGAATAGAGACTTTTGTTGTGTAACAAAATCATTCGAATTTAGTTCGATCAATTGCTAGTTTAATATAATTGCATTTTAATCAATTTCACCATGTTCTAATTCCATTTGCTAGTGTTGAGAAGAAGCCAGTTAACTGCATCATTTCCATAACTAGATTTAGGTTAAGCACAGTAGGTCTTCTGTTGTTTTTCAGTTACTAGTTTACAGCATGTTAGCACCTGTAACTTTCAGTTTGTTGTAATGTTGTAGCTTGTAAGTTTTCAGTCATCCCATTCATAGTTGTACCTTTGTTCTATATCCTTGTGTTTTCAGTCATTGTTTGTCAATCAGTTTCATTTGCATCGTAGCTTTGTAATCTTAGCTACAACTTCGTAAGCTTCATTGTCATGTAGTATAAGCTAGCTTACATCATGATCTGGATCTGTAGTTTTTAGCACCATTTAGTTCGCTTCAGAAATAGTTAACTTCCATAATCTGTATCAGTAATTAAGCACATGTATCTGTAATATATCTGTACAAACATTCTGGCATCTTGCACTTTCTTTTTCCTGTTGAACCTCACAATGAACTTTGGCAGGGTAGAAATGGTGCTCCTCCATAAGGTTAATACTCTTGTGAAGTGAACCTCAAACAGAACTAATTCTTACTCATTTCAATCCATGGTTTGTTTAAGTTACTAGGAATGTTGTTTGATGACAATTTGCTTAAAGTAATAAGAGTCACATAACTACTGCACTTGCAACATTTGTACGATTCGTATTAGGGTGATATGCTCTTCTGGGACTGAAGTCTCTTGTAACATTGTTAATTGAAGTTTATTCTAACTTGGGTTACTTGATACCGTTTTAGATGATTACCCCATTGTCCCTGCAGATAGCAGTCTAGTTTTGCTTCTTTGGTCTTGGTTAGCACTGATGCACTGTCTCATAGGGAAATACTACCTAAAACTGTTCCTATTCCTTTGTCTAAGAGGAAAGTACTACCTAAAATTGTTCATGTTCCTTAGTTTTTAGCTTCTAGTCTGGTGGTGGTAGAGTTCAAATGCTACTGGTAATTACCAAATTCAAGGTAGTTAAGCCATATTCACCTGATTCATTAATGTTTTCAATCTTTACGCTTTGCTATTTGTAGTTGGAGTTTTTTTTGCTTTTCTTCTTCTTAGTGAACTGTTCTAGTTATATCTGTCTAAATGCATTTGATGATAGATACTAATAATACACCTGGTTTGAACAGGATAACTTTGGTAGTATTTGTAGTCAATTATGCAATAAAATCCTTTAAGCAAACTTGGAAGCGGATAGGTTGATAGATGTGCTAAGTGCACTGCCATGAAAAGGGCATCCATTTGTTGTTTGAAGAATACGCCTAATGATATCAATAGCACGTTTTGAATTGCATCTTAGATCGATATCAAGAAGCTGATACTTAACTGCGAGACTCAAACCTACCATCATACCCTGCAACTGGTGATGAAGGACTGAAACTGACACCACAGAAACCCTAGAAAAAGCAACAATAGGCTTACCAAGTTCATCACGAATAATAGCTCCATATCGACCTTTTCTTTCCTTCCTAAAGTAACCATCTACAGTTACCCAGTATTTCATATCGTAAGGTCCATGCATTGGGATTGGCTTTCCAATTCCTCGATACCAGGAAGCTACCCATTGTTCCTTCTCCAGCTGGTTCTTGTTCTCCTCGTTGGTACTCCTCTTTGAAGTCACAAGAGAAAGACGGACATTAATATGTTACTCATCTTTATTCTTCTTTCTTTTGCTCAAGGAGCTAAAACGTGCAGAAACTTTATTGACCTCTCACTTTGTTGTCTGGCAAACATGACTATTATTTTCAGACTCTACAGAATCAACATCTGGACTGGAATGACAAACAGGTAAGTGAAGAGTCACTATTAAAATGTTTGCATCATTGTTCTAGTCTTTTAGCAGTTTCAGAAGCTTGGTGTCATAAATGTTGTTACATTCAGTGAGAGTTTCTCGATTCTGACTTCTTGTTAGAACCGAGAATCAAGTTCGAGGATGATAAAGCATGGTTTTTGATTTAATAGATTATGACCTACCCTTTTAAAATATGGTACCAAGATTAACATCATTATGCTGCTTCTTGTACAAGTTGCTAAGCTTCATCTAATATGACTGCAATGTAGAAATGTTACAAGGATTTGGCTTTATTTGTTATAAATTTCATTGGTACGAAGTGCAGATCATTTTTTTTCTTTAAAGTTATGGCTTTAATATTCATGATATAACTGACTCATTTTTATGTTTATATAGCTGAGGCGTTAGGTTTCACGGAAATAATTCCAAGATTTCTAGAGCCGGTTGTGACGAACAATCAAATCTTACATGGTTAGTTTTGCTTCTGCAGCTTCTGGCTACACTTATTTTACTATGACCGTATCTACATACAATCAAGGCAAGTTGTGACTTCAGTTGCATAAGTTAATTTTTTTTTTATTGTAGTGCTTCAGTTTATGTAGTTGTTGTCAAATGTCTGTTACTATGACCATATCAACATACAACTAAGGCTACAAAAAGTAGAGTATACTGTATATATGGAAATGAAAGATGAGATGGATTTTGTCACTTGACATGTGAATATTGAGTTGTCAGTACTATGTAAATATAAGAGAGCTATCTAAAGACTACCACCTGTTACATTGATGGACACATATTAGGCACACTGGCACAGTTTATGGTAATTTAGTGAGTCTCAAGAGTCAAATGTAATCTTGGAGCAGTACTGATCCTTTAAGATAAGTTCATTTGCTTTCGTAACAGTTGGCAGGTGAAAGACCAGGAGAACATATTATAACAGGCACAACACCACATGGACACTCAGGTAACTTTCTCAACACCACCACTTGTAGAATGAGTTCACCAGACACATTATTTTTCTGACAACAAATTATCAAGGGTGGTGTGTGGTAAAAATTAACTTGTTGGTCATAACATACATCATAATTATCAGTGGTTTGTTGTTTTTATCTCTTCATATTTCTTCTTTTGAACTCTCAAGGAATATATGTTGTGGGCTTGTAGAAAATCGTTCTCCAGGCAGGTAGTAACTTGCCTGGAATTGGAAAGTGCTGACGAGCTGAGAGATGAAGAAGAGTACAACAATATAGTAGAGGATATGAGGGAAGAAATCGCAGAATTCGGTATTGTTACTGTATTTTCATTAGTATGTAGAATCTGAAAATTTGAAGCTGAAACTGCACATGATTCAGACATTTTTAGCTACCAGGTCCTTTAAAGACTGATTTTAGTATCATGTAAATTTCTTGAATTTTGCTGTTATCTAGTATGATTGATCCAGGGCCCTTGGTGAGTATCATAATTCCTCACCCTAATGTAGATGGATATTGGTCATCAGGAGTCGGAAAAGTACATTTCTTTCTACTGCATCTGATAGTTTTTCTTTGGTAATTTATCAAGTACGTCCTGTAAGACCGTCTTATAGTAGTTCAACTTTTGCCTTTGTAGTACCTTTGTGACTCTTTTTTCCTAAGCTATTTGATTCTGTACAGGCACTAAAGAAAGGAGACACCATATTTCTCAGTCAATACTTGTTCACAGGAAGTGAAACTATATCAGACTATGTTTGCACCTAGACCATTGCCAGTGAGTCATCAACTTAGAATTAGGTCACAGTGTAACTGTAATAGAACTACTTAGACAACACACTAACTTTTACAAAATTTCCAGTATTTGCGTGCACAAATGCCGAACTTGTAGTGCAATGGTAGCACATCTGACATCCCGTCAGAAGATGTGTGTTCGAATCACGCCAAGTTCACTCAATATTGTCTATCATTGCTTGCCTCTTTCATATCTTTCGCAACATCAAGCATGTTTGCCATTACTGTTTCAAATTACATGTGTCCAAGAAGTTGTGATATGAGAAAGTTAAGACAATTTATTAACGATAAAATTAAGGCATTGTCGTTCTAATTGTGAGTTACTTTTGAAAGTTAAGATAATTTATCACCAATATCAGTTCTCTCAAGTACAAAAACCATAAAAATTGACAACCCCAACACTACTATCACGGGACTGAGTTTGGTTGCAATTTGATTGCGGAACCACAGAAAACTGAAATTGGTATTATTAGGGTGCAGTAATAAGTTTTCACATAAAAAAGGGTGCAGATTTTTTGTTGTTGCAGGCATAATCATCAGAAACAGTCCGATATCTTATCAAAACTCACATGAATCACATCCCATCTTGGTATCCATGACAAATGAGCCTCCGCAGTGGCCAAAACATGCATCCCACATTCTACAAAAGATTGGTAAAAAAGTTTTGGCACCTTGTCAAAGGTGCAAAAACAATTTTCCACATTAAAAATGGTGAAAAAAGAATGTTGCACTGAAAATATGCCTGTTTCAAAACCTTATATTCATAAATCTGAGGGTGCAAAAACAAAACTTCACATAAAAGAAGGTGAAAAATGAAATTTGCAGAATTGTTTTCGTAGCAAACAACATCAACCTTGTTATGAGGCCTACACACATGCCATATTGCAAAAATCAACAGTCACATTTCACACAAACCAAGCAATTCAAACCCAACACTTCTACAGAGAGAAAACAGAAAGGGGTGATATATAGTCTTAGTTGCGCTTAAACAAAGAGATCAGCAAGATTCATCAGTTGAGAATTTACCATGCAGTAGCTTCCAGACCCAAGATCTTTTAGGCGGGATACAAGCCGACTATAGCATGTACCACTTGTTTCTCTGGCCATGAGGTCGGGTGAAGTTATAAGCATCCTTAAACGTCATATTTACATCTGTACTTTGCTTCCAACTCAAATCTACACCATTATCAGAAGATATATGAGTATCTCGAATGAATTGACAGATTTCTGGGAAGTTGGTCCGCAAGCTGTCAGGGATATGACACTGTCCATTGCAAATAAAATCAGAAATCAAGGCTTGGAGCTGCACAGTAGTGTTGTTATCTAACAAGTGACAAGCAATAGAACCATTGATGCATAAGCACCATGAATCCGTCCAGAATTTGATGTTTGTCCGGTCACCAACTAGCCAAAAACCAGATATAAGAAGAGCAGTCTAAAACAGCAAGAGAACCAAGTCCTTAACAGACTTGTCATTCTTGTCAGCATCAGCCCTCTTCCTGAGCTCCTCCATGATTGAGCTTTCAGGGTTGATCTCTATGGTCTTCTTGCTGGACATGTATCGAGCCATGCTTTGACCTTTGCTGCTAATCACCTAAATATTTAGCTGTCCTAACTAGATGCAATTATGCTAATGACAATGGAGTGATTAAAACTACAGTTACCACTGCAACTAAGCAAGCGAGCTTTTTCACACACTATTAAGTTTGAATGTAACTCAGAGAACTTGGATACACTAAATTATTACCGGAGAAAGTTCTAAATACTAATAATCACACCAAGGTTATAGAATGCAATGACAGAGTTACAGCAACCTGAAGGTTATAGAATGCAATGACAGGAAGCAGCAAAAACAAGCTCAATACTGGGTGAAAATTGCTTCTATAACTAGACAACCAGCAACTCTCTGGCTCAATATAAACAGACTCACCTGAAAACAAGATGGCATCAAGGCTTTGTCGACCTCCTCCATCTAGCTGCCCTCAACATCATCTTCAACAATCTCGGGCATATCTGGATCAGCTTGAGCATCAGCACTATCTGGCTTAATATAAACGGACAACCAGCAACTCTCTGGCTCAATATAAACATATACAGCTGAAAACAAAATGACATCGAGGAGTTGGGATTTTTTATAACAACCTGTGATGTATACACAAGAGGCTGGTTTCCATGAACTAGTACCTTGAACCATGATGTAAACCTGAAGAGGATAAATATAAGGACATTCAATCATACAAAACATCATGAATGAAGAAGACACGAGGAGAAGGATGGTATTAAAAAATACCATCAATTTTGAGATACCTGTGCGACATTGTGCAATCCCAAGCCGAGAAAATCATCTTGGCTCTTAAAAAAATACCATAACGTGTGTGACACCTGCGCGACATGTGAGTTACAAGCCGAATAAATCATCTCGGCTCTTAACAATATACCATCAGTTCTGGGTGCATGCGAGACACCTGCGTGACATGTGAGTTACAATCCGAATAAATCATCTTGGCTCTTAACAATATACCATCAGTTCTGGGATGCATGTACGACATATGCATTACACACGAGCTACAGTCTGAGTCGCTGACTTGAATCTGAATCAGCAGTTGTCTTCTTCGTCGAAAAGTTTCCAACTTCTGCAGAACAGAAGAAGAGTGAGGATGTTAAACCTTCTTATTCTTCTTATTACTTCCATCACCCTCGAAGTTAATTTCGAAACTATACAAATTTAACTAATCAGAAATTTGAAGAACATGGAATGTTCAATTCAACTAAGCACAGAAAATTGAATTCGATCAACAAACCATCAACATAAATTGAGTTTCAAAAATAACCAAATCCTAAAATCATTACATCACATCTGAACTGATGATGTTGAGTTTCAACAAACCATCCCAAAGCTGTAACTGAAACAGAAGAAAAATTGAATGAGATCAGGGAACCATAAAAATTAACCTTCAAAAGTAAAGAAATCCTAAAACCATTTCATCACATCCAATACCAATACTGATGATGTTGAGAAAGCAATCTGATCAAAGTTTCCATCATCAAATCGGGTAGAAGATGGGGGATTGGGGCAGTAGGAAGAACTGTCACCCAAAGAGAAATATGTGCGACACTTCAAACCGGATATGGAAGTCATTATAACTTTTGTTGGGGTTTTATTGGACTTTATTCGAGTCAGCTGACTTTTTTTTTTTTTTTTTTTTTTAATAAGAAAACGGGTAACCCCGACTGTTACATAATGCGATGGTGAAGGTTTACATAGCCCTCCTCAGGGCTGGTGTTCAAGTAACGCAAAAAAGAAGCACCTAACCAAGTGTTTGTTAAACCTTCTACCATACTTACTCCTGCCAAACTTCTAGCTATAAAGTTTTCAGAGATTGGGATTAAGTACATTGTTTTTATCCCTTTCATACACACATTAAAGTTCACATTATTTCCATCCTGCCATCCTGTGGTGCTTTTTGTTATGTTCTTCACCCTTCTCCTAGTAGCTTCAAGGACCTTCACGTTGTCACTCTCAATTTGCACCATTTGCAGCCGCAAATCGCGTGTCGACTTGATTGTCATCGAAGCCGCTTTTTCCTCTAACTCTTCTCGATTTGCTCCTGCATTGTTTGTGCACCCTGCCCAGACGTAAGCACCTGTATGATCAGATCAGGTTATAGCAATTGCGGAATTGTTAATATCCAGATCCCACACAACAGTTACATTTAATTTCAGACACATAATAGGGGGGTTTGATATACCGTCACATATAGCAATGTCTATCTCTTCCTCCCTATTTGGCAAACACTTATTCCTAATGTTATCCTTTACCAAAGAAGTGACTATGTACTTTGTGTTTTCTACATTTGGTATAATTTTTCTGAACACTAGATCACATCTAGCTTTCCAGACAGCCCACATAATGGTAGCCATTATTTCTGGCCATTTGATCATCTCTTTTTCCCTGGTGTCTTTTCTAGTAAACCAGTTACTAATCCAACCAAGAAAGTGCACCTGATTGTTCAAAACAAATTGTAAGTTAAAACCAATACTATCAAAAACATTCAAAGCGAATTCACAGTTTAGAAAAATATGAGTTAGAGTTTCTTCCTGATGGCCACACATTGGGCAAGATTTGTTTATGTCTTTCATGATTCTTGCTATCCTCTCATTGAGTGGAAGGATATCGTGGACACATTTCCAAAGAAAGATTTTCATCCTCGGCATTATGTTGAGCTTCCAAATCTTTTTCCAAAAACAGGCATCTTGATGTTGCACTTGGTGACCATTAGTCACCAGTTGTTTGTAAAGAGACCTGGTAGTAAACTTGCCATTATTCTCAAGTTTCCATATTAGCTTATCACGCCTTCCTTTGTTTATCCTAATTGCTCCCACTCTTTCTGCTACCTCTCCCTGAAAGCATGCATGCAGCTTGTTTGTATTCCATTTTGCCCGTTCCCCAGAACTTTCCATTAACTCAGCAACAAATGTGAAACTCTTGCTGTTTTGATTAAGTGGTTTCATGTTACCCACCATCTCAGGGCACCATCTGTCCTCCCAAATTCTGATGTTATTTCCATCTCCCACCCTCCAGTAGGCGTTTTTTCTGATTCTTGGCATTTCCTTATTGATGTTCTTCCAACTCCATGAAGCCGATTCAGGGCATGTGTTATCGCTGTTCAAAAGACTATGTTCCTGGTAGTACTTATTTTTCATTACCTGGGCTAAAAGGGTATCTGGATCTTGCATAAGCTTCCAAGTTATCTTTGCCAGCATTGCACTGTTAAAATTCTGCAGATTCAAGAAACCCAAACCTCCCAATTCCTTCAGGATACAGACATCACTCCAGGCTTTTAGATATACTCCCCTGGAAATTGAAAGATATTTTCCCCAAAAGAAATCCCGTTGGATTGTGTTAACTTTTTTTGTAATTGCCACCGGAATCCTAAAACAATTCATTTGATACATAGGAATAGTAGTAGTGCAAGTGTGAATTAGTGTAGATTTGGCAGCAGGCGACATGTTCTTGTTCCAATTTTGAAGTTTGTTTTCAACCCTATCAGTAACATTTTTAAAGGAAATCACCTTTGATATATGAGTAAAAAGAGCCGAGCCTAAGTACTTATCATTCAAAGCTATCCTACTCACTCCCAATATTTTGCTAACACTATCAATAATGTTCTGGTGTGAGTTGGTACTAAAAAAAATCCTTGATTTTTCGAAATTTATCAACTGACCTGAGGCTTTGCTGAAATCATTGAAGATTTTCAGGATGTTTTCCCCTTCCGAGTTCTTGGCTTTCGAGAAGACTAACAGGTCATCTGCAAACAAAAGGTGAGAAATAGGTGGAGCGTTGCTTCCAACTTTAATACCATGTATTTGGTTCGACTGCTCGGCCTTAGCTATAGCCCGAGATAACACTTCCATACATATTATGAATAGGTAGGGAGATAGAGGATCTCCCTGCCTTAAGCCTCTAGAAGGAGTAAACCGATTTCCCAGCACACCATTAACCAGGACCGCAGACGAAACAGTTCCTATGCATTGGTTAACAAGGTGACACCAACGTTCACCAAAACCAAACTTCCTCATTACATTTAACAAAAAATTCCATTCCACCCTATCGAACGCTTTCGACATGTCGATTTTGATACCCATTAGGAACTCATTTCCTTTTTGGGTTCTCATTGAATGGATGATTTCATGTGCAATTAGCACATTATCAGCAATTTGTCTACCGGGCACAAAAGCAGACTGATATGGCGATATCAGTCTAGGTAAAAGACATTTCAACCTATTAGCCATAGTTTTTGAAATTATTTTATAGACAATATTGCTCAAGCTAATGGGTCTGTAATCAGTAGCAGACTGAGGGAATTCCGTCTTCGGAATGAGAGATATAAATGTTGCATTTATTTCTCTCAGAATATAACCAGAAGTGAAAAAGCTACACACCATATTTAACACATCATTTTTAACCACCTCCCAGTTCCTTTGAAAGAATCTTGGAGTGAACCCATCCGGTCCCGGTGAAGAATCTGGTTTCATGGAGAATACTACCTGCTTTAGTTCCTCCAAGTCTGGCGGCTGAGTGAGCATTTCATTGTCATCTCCGCTTAGCACCTGGTGTACCATGTTCAAATAGTCGTCACACGAACTTGGATTTGAAGTAGCAACCACTTTGCTGAAATGATCAGTGATAACATAAGTTATTCTTGCTTTTCCTTCCACCCAGTTGCCCTGGTTGTCCTTTATTGCTTCAATTCTATTTCTGCGCCATCTCTTCTGAGTTTTCTTGTGGAAGTACTTTGTATTTCTATCCCCCAACTGAATTTCATGCTCTCCACTTTTGTCTCTCCAAAATGTCTCCTCCACTTTGTACCATTTTGCCAAATTATCTTCACATTGTCTCACCTTGTGTGCCCTGTTTATGTCGAAAGGGATTGCAATTGCTCGTTCGAGATTTTCTTTTGCTCTGTTGATGTTGAATCTTATGTCCCCAAAGGAATGCTTGTTCCATATCCGAATATTTTTTTTTGTTGTGCTTAGTTTCCGCACAATTTGGTATGCCTTGCTCCCTGTGACAGGTTTTTTCCAAGTTGTAGTTATGATATCCACGCATGCCTGCTCATTTAGCCAGATACCCAGCACCTTGAAAGGCTTATGACCTGAGTTTGAGTAGGAGTTAGTATTGAGTATGATTGGCGAATGGTCAGAACCCACTGCAGCCAAGTGTTTGATACTTGCATTTTTGTTTTGTGCCCAGAACTTTGAACTCGCAAGGCCTCTATCTAGTCTTGCTTCCGTCAAACCAGTATCCTCCCTTCTGTTAGACCATGTGAACTTGTACCCCACACATCCCAGATCTTCCAGGCCAGCCCGCTGCAGGATTTGTTTAATTTTTTCCGCTTCAGAACTATTAAATTCCCCAACCCCTTTCTTCTCCCAGGCATTTAGAGTTAGATTCAGATCTCCCAGAATTATCCATTCTCCACTGATAGTGTTAGCCAAACTAGCCATGTAGTTCCAAAAAGAAAACTTTTGTGGCCAGTTAGAAGGACCATAAACACAAGACAGAACACATTCCTTCCTAGTGGCATTGTCTAGAATATGACAGTTTATCAAATTGTCACAATATAGTCCTACTTGTATGTGTATCCCTACTTTCCATGCCACAGCTAGGCCTCCCGACATACCCACCGGGTCCACTATGAAATAAGACTTATAGTCTAAATTCAGAATGACTCTAGCCACAAATTCTCTTTTATTTTTGGTTTCACTTAAGAAAATGACATCAGGGTCATGGCAGTTAACCAATTCTTTTAAGTGAGATTGGGTAGCATCATTACCCAATCCTTGACAGTTCCAACTCATCACTCTAAGGTTACCCACATAGTGCATATAGTGATTGTTAAACAAATGGAATTTGAAACATGTAATGAGAACATGGTTGGAGTTATGGTATGCACTGAAATTACGCACATGATTTAGAAATTTGAGACACAGATGATGCATTTTAGAGTATTTAGGATGAGTAACATGCAGTACCTGATTGCCTTGGCAAGTGGGAATATTCTGGTGTGTCTGCGCTGAATTTTCCATCCCATCAGTTTCTTTGTCCACCATAGTACTCTGAGACAGGATATTGGTTCCACCCATTGGAACAATTGTAACATCCTTAGAGAGATTACGATCAAAAGAGGCTTTTTCTGGTTGTATTGTTTTTCTGTGTCTTTGTGAGCTGATTAGTGGCTGCGCCAATGTTAAAAGTGTCTCCCTCCTGGATAGTAAGTTGTCCACCACTCTCCTTATTGTTTTTGTTCATTTTTTTACTCCTTTTAGAGTTTGCCACATTCTGTTCATCCAAATCCAAATCCATCTTCCTCTTTGCTAGAGGAAGTTTTGTTCCACTCATCTTTCCTACCCCATCTATATTTTTATTTTCCGCCCTTTTTTGCCGTGTCATGTTATCCTTTCTAACATATTTCCTCTTCACCTCAAAAAATTTCGCCACTCTCTCCGGCACTTTTTCATTAGAAGTAATCTTGCAGTCCGTATTATCTGTTGAAGCTACATATTTTGTGTTATTGTTTTCCATTTGCCCATTGTTGTTTGTTTCCACCATCACAGTACCTTTATTTCCTTTCTCCCTACTCTCCCCTCCACTTCCCCACATAAAAATATCCTGTTTTGAGGCGGCAAAGTTCTGTTTTTCCTGCCCCTCCATTTCTTCCCCAGTTCCTTCTTTCATTTGAACCATACTTTTTAGCATCAGTACATCGTTGTTTGTAAGGCCAGAGTTCTGTTTTTCCTGACCCCACTTATTTTCTCCAACTATTTCATGCTGGTGGAATACAGCTCCACCTCTATTTCCTCCGATTTCCACCCCGCTTTTTAGCTTCAAACCATTATTAGTTCGAGATTCAAATTTCAGATTCCCTTGACCCTTACCATTCTCCATCTCGCATATCTTTTTTGAATTATCTGCACCATTTGTAGTCCCAATCATTTCTCCCCCCTTCTTTAAAGTTTGGTTTAGCCACTTATTACTTCCCTCACACAGCTCAGTCGGATGATCAATAATGTTACACACATTACACATTAGAGGTAGTTGGTCATATTCAAACCAGATAATTGTCTTCTCTCCATCTTCAGTAACTGCCGCCATTTGTTTCACCACTTTTTTCTTGAGGTCTACCATAACTTGGATCATGACATTCTTCTCCAACATGTTAGTTCCAAAAGGTTTGTCATGTTTTTGATACACCCCCGCTGGTTGAACCACTCTAGTAAGACCTTGGGTTGAAATGTACCCAATAGACACATCCACAGCTTGAAGCCAAAACAGTTCTTCAGTGAGCGACAAACTATCATCTTTTGGAATACCTGTTGGTGGGATGATTTTTAGAGCCACCACATAACTTTTGACAAACCACGGTTTGAGCTCCTTCACCTTGTAGAAATCCGATTTGTTGTGAAATTTTAGTATGTATACATTTGTAAGGTACTTGTGCTTGTATGGTGAGATAGTTGGTGGTGTTGTTAATTTCCAATTCCCTCTCACAGCATTAATAAACTCCCATTGTAGAATGTTTGAAGTTGAAACAATTCTCCCCAGCATGGTGAGATTCCAATCTACGTCTGCATCCGAAATTATAATGCTCTTCTCCATAAGTACCTCTTCCATTTCAGGTTCTGGTAATTTTAGTTGCTTTTCCATCTGATTAGTGAGTTTTGCCATATCTTCCATTGTAGAATAATTCATTACCACTAAAAAAGGTCTTTTATCTACAAATATGCTAGTTTTGTGAATATGATTTAGGATTTTTTTCTGAGGCTCAGCTTTAGGGTATAATTTTCTTTTTGTATTTTGGGTATGTATTAGAAAGCAGATCTCCAAATAAATTTTGTATTCGGTTCTGACAATAGGTATGTTTAGTAGATTTTTCATATTTATTGGATTGATTTTTTCGAGTGCAGTATGGTGTTGATTTGTATTTGTTTGGGCTCTGATTTGTGATTGATTCTGTTTGATTTTCATTGATTGCAGATGGTATGGGTTCTGTTTAACTTCCTCACCCCCACTTTTTAGCCTCATGATGGCTAATAGGGATATTATCGTAAAGATGTTGAGACAATTTTTGGTGTTGCAAGTTTCGGCTTTGAAAGGTGTGGTTGTGTTGGATACCGAAATCTCTCTGTCGATGTTACACAACTCCACCTGTGGATAAAATCCTGTTTCAGCAGCATAGTTCTTGGGCTGAATCCTTTGGGATGAAATGGTCCGTATGTTGTCGACATTCTGCCCAGTATAATATTCCCACTCACCAAACGGGCCTTCCGGTACCTGCACAGACCAAAACAAACAGATAAACTTTAGTTGAGTCCAGTCCTCATGAGAGACTGTCTCGGAATCAAAACGGTTCCTGAGATACCGTCCGAGTTGAAACACATCAGAGAATTGCGACTCCCCTTCTAAGAACCTCCAATCCGATGAATTTAATCCATTGTAGAGGTCAGAGTTTGACAGATAAATACAATTAATCCACACGAAAAAAGATGAGATTGTTGGAAGAGATTTGTTGCACCGTTTGAATCCTCTGTGGTTGCGTCTCGACATAGTCCCAATGAAAACCATTTCCTTGGATTTTTGAAATTCGTCATCGTAATTGTCGACCCCTTGCCTTCTTCCCAAATTCTTATAAACATTAGAAATGGATAAACAGTTTGTTATCTTCTGTGATTTATTCTGAGGGATCTTCTGTGATTTTAGGCCAAGGAGGAGATGATTTCGATCTATGGTGATTTCAGTATAGAAGATGTCAATGATGTTGGTGAGAATGAGGTAGGAGACTACAGTGTTGAGGTTGAAGATGGTTTTATTTATAATGGTGTCGGTGCATCCGACGTCGTTGTAGATCTGGTTGTTGGTAATGAGTTTGTTGATGAGTAGCACATCACCGAATTCGAACCTGAAGTTGTTGATGTTTTTGCCGTTTCTTCCTACACCAGTGTAGAAGATTAATCTCTTTTCTCTCTTTTTGTTATAGCTGATACTTTGCCGATTAATTATGTTTCTCCCCTTTTCTGTTTTCCCAATTTTTGTGGTTAAATTTTCCAATCCTCTAGATCTTGACTTCGTTTTAGTTGTATCAAAGAACAAATTAATCGCCACAGCCGAAATTTTCCTTTTCATTGATTAGAAAGGTGATGAACTGAAGTAAACTGAAAATGAACAAAAGATTCCCGAAAAAGGTTGATTAGGAATAAAGAGTACAGGAACAAGAAGAAAGCAACAAGAATCAGACACTACTACAATCAAAGGTGAGTAGAAACGAAGGTTACTAGAATCACAGGACGAAGAATCAAAGGTTACTAGAATCGCAGGTTACTTGAATCACAGGTTACTAGAATCAAAGGTATTTTTTGTGGTATTATATTAAGTTGTGGTATTTTTTGTTTGCACAACTTGTATTGTGGTACCAAATGACATTGGCCCTTCATAGTTGATGTAGTGTGAATTCGTGGACCTGGTGTTAACGTGTGTAGGTCCTGGATTTGTTATTACCACACTTCCTTTGAGTGAGATAATTTGAATGGATGTGTTCTAAAGTGAGACTGAGATAGGTTCGCATGATAGTTATAAACTCTAGTCATAGTTGACTTGATCCCAATGTTAGTTGTCAAATATGAACTTTAGAAAATGTGTGTAGATGGTAAGACTACTGGTGGGTGCTAGAGTTTTTTTAGAGATTTCATTGTACTTGGATAGGTTCCTGTATACCATTACAGTTTGAAGTTTGTTGTTTCTGACATATACACTAGGATGCTAATTTGTAGTTTGATGTTATTTCTTGTGAAACTACAAATTCCCGTCTTGTTTATTTACTTTTACCGCTAAAGCTTAGTTTGTTGTCGTTGTTTTAATAGTTCGAATTTAATACCGAATTAAGTGCAAACCGTATCTTGTAGTCATATAATTTCCTATGAACTATTGGATTAATTTTATATATCCTTTCTTGACTCGACCTAGTGAACTTGCTTGGAGTTTAACTCTCGTGGATAATCTTTTGAGGTGTTAGAAATTGAAAGTCTTAAATGAACCTTCAACTTCCGGTGGTTTTCATGCTGGTCTAGCGTAGAGTGGACGTTTTATTCTGCCATGCGGCCCATGCCAACATCTCATCTATTTGATATTCCAAGCATGTAGTTTCGAGTGAGTGGGGTGTAGCAACGGAGCAGGATATTATTTAGTCATTTTTTTCTTCTATTTATACATTTAGCTCTGTTGAACTGAAAACATAAACAAAAGATGGTTTAAATTCCATTCGGTGATAAAAATATATTGTACATCTATTCCTTTTTAAACACAAAATTCAAAGGTTTATTAGTATGTAAATGTAGATCAGGCCTACGCATATTTTGAGGGTTCTTACAGCACGAAAACTCAATCTGGTTGTTTTCTCGATCTTCGAACCTTAGGGAGTAAGGATGACACATCCAACACCAGCTCCACCAAAATTTGAGGACCCATCAGTAAACACAGTCCACATTGGCTTAGGCGGATCGACCTCCATTGCGGACTCGCCCTCGGTATGAGTACTGGTTATTTCGGCAGGTTTATTGTGTTGTGGGAGATATCCAAACTAACCGCATTACAAATAAAATTAACCCATAAGACACTAAATCTTTGGATCGAAGTAGAATGAAAGATAGACGATGCAAACACATATTAGAAGCAATAAGTAAAGCACACAAGACTTAACATGGTTAGACAATATGCCTACATCCCCCAAAACGCTACGACTTCTTCATTATTATGGAACCTCTAAATAGAGAATTACACACTAACGATTGATGAATCAATCAAAAAACTACGATCCAACATTATGTTGATCATAAACCCTAAAATAACTCTCTTGAACAAAACGCTCCAATATTACCGAATAATATCTAACCAAACAAGATAATACTTATCTCATATAACCAATATGATCTCATTCTAAACGATGTCTCTTCCAACACCAACGATGATCTCCCACAATCAACGAATAAGGCGATCTTCTCTTCACTAAACGATGTCTTCCACATCTCCCCAGAACCATAACGATGTACTCTTTCAACACCAACGATGTATCTTACAACACCCGAGAATGGTCCCTCTCTTTCCCTAAACCTCCACCCCAAGAGGTGGGATGGAATCCCTATAAACCTTAGAGAACTACATTATGTATTCTATAATTCTTTACTAATTTTCATTGAGAATTCCATGTCTAAACACATAGTTTATACCTCCTTATATACGAGTCACAAACTTGATTCCCAAGTATTAGTCTCCTTGGAAAAGGAAACCGTAACCAACTAACCTAAACTAGGAAACCTTATGTTTCTCTACACTAGAGATTTCTAGTGTGTTCCGGAATCTTCCCTTAAACACTGACAATTATCAACAATCTCCACCTTGTCGATGTTTCATCAAATCTCCACATCGGTAACTAATATGATCCGATCTTCATACCACGACAATCACTTCAGTATCCAAAAGGATCTCAACGAAGAGAAAACTGGATTAAGTACCAACTTACCCCCCCCCCCCCCCCCAAACGACCGAAGTCAACAAATCTCGTCCAAAATTCTGCCTAAGTGTCTTCTTAGCAGAATAAAACTCCTTCATCTCGAAACTCCAAGCTCAATTGCTTCTTAAAGAAATAAAACTGAACTTGCTCTTTGCCATGAGAATATCCCCAAAAACGAGTAAAGAGATACGAATAAACCAAATATGTCAAGCTTCAAAAAAATCACTATATTAGTGAACAAATAAAATAGAGGCTCCAAAAGTTGACATAACAAACTAAACCACTAACCTCAAATCAAACGGGTTGTGACAAATTAATGTCCTCCACCAAATCTCCTGGCAAGAATGCAATTTCGACTTCGTCGACTAAGTCAAACTGCCACACTAAAAACTAACTGGACTCGGATAGAAATGTAATTAATCACAGAGGAAAAACTTCATAATAATCACACTGTCTTGTGCATATCCTTTAGCCAAACTTACCCCAAAAAATGTGTACTAGTACGTAACTGTTCCAAACAAGATCTGGCAATCATCCTTCAAAAAAATAAAGATCCAAACACACCCAGACGTCTTCTTAACCTTAGGAAACTCCACAAGCTCCCAAGCAACTATCCAAAACTTTTTTGTGCTCACCCGTTGTCTTCTTACTCTTAAGCAATCGTAATAAGTTCTTAAGTAACTATCCAAGACAATAGTGCTAACTTCTCACGCTAAGCTGAGAAGCAAAGGATGATAAAACTAAATTGTTGTTGAATAGATTTCTCAAAATAAATCTTTGATCCCATCTTCTACCATCTCTGTAATTATTGAAATAATATCAATATTTGTAGTAAATGAGCAAAGGAACACACTGCTCCACCCAAACCAAAACCTCTCAAAATACCATCAATGCTATAACATAACTCTCTTCATCGAGAATTCCAAACTGATCAATAATTACAAACATAATTTATGGAATACTAAAGAAAGAACACCTTCTTCAACACTAACCCCAAAACTATTTCCTCTGGTGACAATAACCTTGGCAACCAAAACTTGATCACTATCTAGGAGTACTTAACCAAATAATAGTAGATTATAAAAGGTTCACGAGAGCACACCGAAAAATTATCCCCAAACTTTTCCAAGAAACTTGAACAATATGCATTGTGTTTTTTCCAAGTAATATGCGATAAAATCACTTTCTACACCAAACAGTAAAATTATACCTAAACTTATAAAGTGCCCAAACGATACCTTGTTCCTCCCAAATGGGACTTCACCTCCAAATTGGAACATATCAACACTAAATGACCAACCTGTTTTTCAAAACGGTCTTGCACTTCAAACCATTTCGATGATCCCTGATACTGCCAAAATCCTCCGCCAAAACATTATCGAAACAAAGGTCACAATCTACTTAGCATCTCTCTCAGAAATAGTAAGAAATATTCCCTAATAACCCAAATGGATGTCACTAAACGTATCATATATATGACACATAATGATACCCAAACCTGTAGCCACGTCAGTCTCCAAAGGTACACTCCCTTCGAAGCTACAACGTTCACAGAAACACAACTGAATAACCCTTTCTTCAATCATATGCCTAAGATGCAAATTCCATAACTTGTGTTAACAAAATTATTTCTCATTAAATAATAAGAAACCATAGCTCCACCACAACTGAAATCCCTGTATACGAAGTCCAAAACATACCACGTCTCATCAAACGATCATCACACTTTAACTTACTTGTAACCAACGTGCACAAGTACTCCAAACGAAATTAAACTCCTCGAAAACTGAAACATGTTGATCCTTGATAACGGTCAACAATTCCCAAAAAGAAATCTTCAAAAAGATCTCACCAAATCTTCACTGCCTTATGCAATTGGAGCCACAAAAAACTTTGAGTCTAACTTCTTCTTAACATCCTTCGACTTTTTAGGTCAAAAGATTAATAACAACATGATCTAACTGATGACGACCGATATCAAACTTGTACCATTATACCGAAACAATAATAAGAATTTGACATACTAAAAATTGTCGTTTTTACTTCAACAAACATACAAGACAAAACTTGTATCTCAACCACAATGCTCTTGCTTTCTCAAAATGTGATTGACGAAGGAAATACACCCAAACGAAAACAACTTGGTCTTCCAAAATAGTCCACAAAATCCTCATACGAAATGAAGTAAAAAACACAATCAACTAACCAAAATATGGTTACAAAAATACTTACTTGAAGCTATAAGGAATGCATAGGGCTATACACTTCAAGACGTATAACGTCAAATCCTTCGATGTAGAGCACTACCAAAAACGAATGTGGAATATCAAAGTATCACATTCTTATGAAACCCTTTAACTTGCTTCACACCCAAAATTGATAACATCAAACCCTTCAAATTTGAATGCTTGATAACATCAATATATGCATCTTAGAATATTTGATAACTTCAAATCCTTCGTACTTGATGATAGGTGTGATAAACACATAATTTTATATCTAGTATTTATGCTTTCTTTGCGAGTTTTCATGTAAATTATGTATCTTATGTTTACTTTCGAGTGTTCAGGTGCTTTGGAGCCATTTGGAGCAAAGAAGGAGAAAACGTCCATTTGGAGCGTAGAGGAAAAAAGGTCAACTCGCAGACGATATTTGGAGCATGCTAGGTCGCACAAGAGGAGTTAAGCCAGAATTTAAGCTGTCAGTCTCCTAAAACTGACAGTTGAACTGAGAATTAGGCTGTCGGTTTTCTGAAACTGACAAGCCATGTTTGAAATGGTCATCCCTTATCCTACTGCAGTGGGTGCCGATATCCATTCCAGGGTATTAGACTTCACCCAGGCCCGGACCCAGTTTCTATACCCTGAATTGAGAAACCATTCTCAAAATCACTTCAATCACTGTGAACCAAAGAACAGAAGCAGCTGCTGCTGCTATCATTGCAGAAATCGAGCTGCAAAAGAAATAGAGAGGAAGGAATCTGATAAGAAGATTGAAGGAATGTTAGGGATTCGAAGTAAGCTTTGAAGGATCAGGATGGGTTTGCTCTAATTTGGCTTGGACAGATTTGCGTATGGGAATACCAGTTGAGAAAGTGAAGTCACTACTGATAATTTGAAGATCAACTAATGAATGTTCGTGTGTTTAATAAGGTTTATGAGAATGGGTGTATGTTGAATTCGAATTGAAGGTTAAAGGAGAGCTCATAGAACGGAAAAATGGTCATCTCCACATTACCAGTTTCTGGCACACAAGATGTTCGATAAAAGGCCTGTTTTCCTTAGTTGTGTGCAATCGAGCCATGGCTCAATGGGTTCTGGGTATGTCTACGGGCGTTAACTGCTGGAGAAGAGTAATGGAAGTTAGGTTGAAGCTGTAGTTGGTGGTGGTTTATGTTGTGATTGTGAAGCTACAGAAGCTACAGCATTGAGGTACACAAGCATATTGGTTGGTCGCAGGAGCAGGCATGAGCTGAATGGCAGTGCAGCTCAGATGGAGTTGCTGGTGCTGATAATAATGGAAGTGATGGCAATAGCTAGGCAGGAAGAGTACGGGTTCAGGACTGTGATGCATAATGTGGGGCTGGTGGCATTTAGGCACTGGTGGAGATCAAGGAAGGTTACAACTGGATCTTGGAGTTTTGATGCTGTGAAAATTGATTTGGAAGAATGAGAAGCTGTAGTTCAAGATGTTTGTGAGCAGTTCAGGGCCAAGGTTATGAAGCTTCGGTTGATGGAATATCGAGGAAATGGGTTCGACAGATGGCTCCGATGCTGAGAGTATACAGACTGGAGTGTTGTAACTGATTCAGAGAATAGTCATTGACTGGTAGAGAAGTTAAGAAGGTTCAAGAAGCTGCAGTATTAGGGCCTCAGGGCAATGTTTGAGATCTATTTGGCAGTTTCCAGGGGTTGGATTGTGGAGAATGAATGAGTATTTGATGCTCCATTGCAAGTGGTGGTGGTTTACTGGCGAAACTGATGCTGTATGGATGTATGCAGCTGGTGATGAAGGTTGCTGTTGTAGCTCGAAAATATTGCAGTGCGAAAATGGCAAGCTGGTGGAGATATAGAGTTCGTTAGTGAGCCAGGAGAATGAGATGAACATCAGGTTAGTGGTGCTGTTCTGGATGTCTTGGTGGTCTTGGTGGTTGCAGTCACAGTTTGGCAGGTGTTGTGCTAAGCTGGTGCCATGGCTAGGTAGCTGGAGCTGTTATCGAGGTTGAGCTTGAACTGCGATGGAAATAGGTGGTTGATCCAAAGTGCAAGTGCAGGTGGTGCTATGTTTTGACTCAGAAGGGTGAGATGTAGTTGGTTATGCTACTGCACTGGGATTTGCAAGTGGTGGTGTTGCAGAGCAAAGATTGAGTTGAAGGCTGGAATCGAAGAAGTAGCGCAGTTGAGGTGTTGATGCTGCAAATGGTGGCTAGGCCATAGGAATCTGGTGATGTTGATGTTCATGGTTGCTGCTAGTAATGGCATGAAGTGAATGACAGTGTATGTGCTGCGGATGGCCTGATGCCGCGACCAAGAGTGCGAAAAGTGAGCAAGAATGGCGATCCGGTGGTACTAGTTCTGGTTGCCGGATTTTGGAGTTTGAAGCATGGATATCAATGTTTCAGTGAATCATGAAGGGGGTATGAGTCGGATGCGGAAGTTGGCGGACGGATATATGAGCTACGAGTCACGCTTTTGGGTACGTTTTCGCAAGAACAAGAAATTGGTTTAGGTGGTATTTTGTGAATGTTTGAAATGCAGAGAAGGAGAGATGAGTTGCTGGGAGTACATACTTATTGGTGACAGTGTCTGAAATGTCAGCTTGACCTGAGACAAATTCCCGGCGACCGGATTCCGGCGCCGATGACCGGATTCCGGTAATGCCGTCAGCAATGCGGATGGCCTGATGCCGCGACCAAGAGTGCGAAAAGTGAGCAAGAATGGCGATCCGGTGGTACTAGTTCTGGTTGCCGGATTTTGGAGTTTGAAGCATGGATATCAATGTTTCAGTGAATCATGAAGGGGGTATGAGTCGGATGCGGAAGTTGGCGGACGGATATATGAGCTACGAGTCACGCTTTTGGGTACGTTTTCGCAAGAACAAGAAATTGGTTTAGGTGGTATTTTGTGAATGTTTGAAATGCAGAGAAGGAGAGATGAGTTGCTGGGAGTACATACTTATTGGTGACAGTGTCTGAAATGTCAGCTTGACCTGAGACAAATTCCCGGCGACCGGATTCCGGCGCCGATGACCGGATTCCGGTAATGCCGTCAGCAATCCAGCGACCATTTTTGGACCCAAAATTTCCAGAGACTTATTTTCACCCCTGGGCTTAGTGGACGACTTGGAGACGGGTTTGAGAAGACTTAACCTAATTTTGGGAAAGTATCCTTATGGGGAGAAAAGCATATAAATAAAAAACTCTTTTCAAAACCTAGAGATATCTCCATTAGGGAGACTACTACTCTTGTGTTAGGGTTTCATGATAGTTTTCTTCTTTACTTTCTAATGATGAACTCCTTTAACATGAGTGCTTGATTTTATTATTGGTTAAATATGTAGTTGGATTTTGAAAACCAAGTTATGGATTTTATGAAATAGTTTTCTCTCCATATTATCGTTTGATTTCTGCTGAGTATAATAATTTCATGATTGATGTATTGCAATATGATTGAATATTTGTTTGGTTGAGTCTAGAATTGATTGAACATACATCCATATCTATAGCTATTTTAGGGTTTTCATCGAGCGATAACCTTAAATACGAGTAGCATGATATGATTATAGTTTGTAGTGATACATCCTTGTAATCATATGTAGAAATTAACCTTTGTCCGAATTATCATGTGCAATGTGTGATAGTTGCATTGATTAGCCTATTTATGAAATTTAATGCTCCTTGGAATTGAACTTGATTAGCGCAATGCGTTGAGTTATTCTTTAGGTAGAATTCACATGTGCATCTCTAATGTGTGTGTTGATGACTTAGGAAATATACGGAGTACTCTTGCAATAAGGTATTCTAGGGCTTTTGATGATAGCGAGATTAAATACGAATTCTATTCATATATTCAAAAACTTGTTTACAATTGAAGATGAAATCTGCAACCAATATTTTCACATCCTTGATTTGCGTGTTTACTTTTCTTTGTCTTGCTTTTATTTTATTTTAGTATATAAAAATCAGAAAACCCCGGTGTTACTTATAGGAAACCAAAACAACGAGACAACCTAGTCCTATCTGTGGGATCGATCCTTTCTTGCCTTTGCTATATTTATATTCTGAGTAATAAGAAAGTGTAAATTATTTTTGACGCATACGACAGCGATCAAATTTTGGCGCCGTTGCCGGGGAGGCAACGGTTGTCACTTGTTTTTGGTTTCCTATTTTTGTTTTTAGTTTTGTTTCTTATTTTTGTTTTTCTTATTTTCTGGTTTTTAAACTTGGTTTGAGAATCATATTTCAGGTACCAATTCTATGGAAGGAGCATATTGGAACAATGGATACGGTTTTCAACAACCTCAACAATATGACAACTACCAATTCCAGGGGTATAATCAAAACCAATTTATTGGTTATGGCCAATATTCCATGGAACCTTATGGTTTTCCTCAATAGCCTTATGGCGGGTATGTATGTGAACAACCACAAGGATGGGAGGATTCTTATGCTCGTGAACAACAAGTCTCTAACTTGTTAGACAACTTTTCCAACTTTGTATGATAAGAGTTTCAAAAAGCTAAAGAGACTAGAGACGAGCAACTCCAAGAACTTCGTGAAGGTATTGCTAACTTGCGAAGAGGCATTGATCAATGTAAGGAAGGTATGAATAATTCTAATATGCATATGGTTTGTGATGAATATTTGATTAATGTTAATGTTGAAAAAGGCCAATCCTTGGGCACTTTCGTTGATAATTGTGTAGCTAACTCAACTCTTGATCTTAATAATGATCATTCGCCTATTCAAAAGGATGAGTTAGAGTTTAGCAACACTAAAATCAGTGACGACAAACCTTATGTTAACTATGAAAGTGACGGTGATTATGATACATTACTTGAAACGACTCATGGTGACAACAAAGAGGAGTGTACAATGGAATCTTTTTGGGATCAAGATGAAGACGAAGAGGAATATGCTGACACTAGTGTAGCTTACTCAAGCATTGATCTTTATAACGATCAAGAACCTATTCAAAAGGTAGAGCTTGAGGATGATGCAATGAGTGTTCTAAAAAAGTTCCTTATGGACAGACTTGAATCCGCAGTGGAGTATGTGCCTTACAACAAAAAGGAGTGTGTTGAGAATGTGACCGTTATGACCAATATTGTGGAAGACCCAATTGAACTTGTGAATGATTGTAACGATGATGTTAATGTCGAGACTTTGGTTAAGGCAGAAACGGACGAAGAATGGTTGCAAGTTTTGATAGAGAACCATGATATACAAGAGGTGATTAGTTCACTTGAATTTTTTAAGGATGAAGAGGATTTCGTGATACAAGAGATTGTGCGAGGTTTGTCTAACCATTTGCATATTGTTTCTTCTCCTTTACCTCTTATTGGTTTAAATATTTGTGCTTCGAAAACATTGTTGAATGACTTTGTTTCTCGATTTCCTCCATTAAAAACATTAGATTCTCATACTATGCAGGTTTGTGAACAAGAAACCATGGAAGTGTCCGACTCCTATATTCTTTATACACTTCCAAGTGTGGACAAGAATAAGTGTGGGGGAAACTTTTATCGGTTCATAGCTTCATTTCTGTTTTATATTACTAATATTTGTGTGAAGCTAGTGTTTACAAAACAGGTGCTATGGGTGGATCCCCAACTTTTTCGATTATTAGTGTATGGGGAATTCAACTTGCATGTCGGGCTGACGACTTTAAACCAAGCGCTAATGGGAGGAAACCCACTGGTTTTGTGTATCTATCTCTATCTTTTTATTTTTTTATACTAAGTCTTTTATCTTTATTTTCTTATTTTGTATATTTGCATATCAAAACTCCAACTTTTAGAGATTTTTTAACAATCTAGAATAAACACTAGCCTTTCTAAGTAGATGGAATTTTTTCTTAGCGGTGAGGTATATATATATATATATATTGGCTGAGTTGGGATTAGATACTAACTAAATAGCTTGTTTAGTGTTTATCCTCTATTGTTCCGAAATAGCTATGAGTTGGAGTAATGGGTTTTTATCATGAATTGTGTATATATATCATGTTATGGATTTCCCACCTTGACTTTCTTTGGACGATTCAATTTTACATTGAGGACAATGTAAAGTTTAAGTGTGGGGGAGCATTTATATGTTTGCATAGTTTGTTTTATGCCTTTAAAAAAAAAAAAAAAATTTTTTTAGAAAAACCAAGAAAAATTTGTGCTTTTTGGACTCCGAAATCTAGAAACTTGTGCCTTGAGGATGACGCCATTAGTGGATGGAACCATTTTGATTGCAGGAGTTGAGGAACCAATTAACTAAAAGGGACGAACATAGCTCAGAAATCACAAATAACATGATAGTTGTTACCATATCTCGGAATATCACCATATCACATTCTATTTTTATTTTTCCATATTTATCTATTGTTCTCTATGTGCTTTGGTGGGTCACTAAACATCGACGTGTTATTATTGCTAGGATGAAATAAAGTGATTGAGTTACTAGAAAAAGAAAAAATGAAAAAAAAAGAGACCGACCAATTAGACCAAACGGAATAAAAGACACTTGGATAAAGCAATATGTGTGTGTTCTCCCTGTCTCCGTCACCTAAACAAGCGTGGAATGCAGGATCCAAGGGAACTATCGTGTAATCTGCTGACAAGAATCATGCGCTAAGAAAAAGAAAGTTTTATATTGGTTGAATAAAGTCACTTCTGGTTCCCTTGTATATGCCGGTGAGTTGATGTAGAATTCAGCCAAGTAGCTCAATACAATAGGAGTAGGTTCATCTTGGCAGTGACCTTAAGACAGATATGGGAAACATCAATCACTTGTGAACATTCGCCAACATCTACATATATATCCATCTTCTTAATCTTTTCATTGTGATTGTGGTTTGTTAGTTTCCGAGTATTGTGGCTTGTTCGACTATCTAATTAAAGCTTTATATATGAATTGAATTTGCTCAAGGTACCTCCTCCTGTAGTCATTTTGGATTCGTTCATTGATTTGTCACAAATAGACGGAGTTGGAAATATAGGTTTTGTAGGCAGACCTCTTGTAAACCTTCACGAGACTATAACTCGTCCACTAGGGACACCTAGGGGTTTAAAGGCTTGTTATTTATGCTAAAAGTGATCGTAGCCTCGACGAGACGGAGTTGTTGTATTTTAGTTTTGTTTGATTTGCTCGAGGACTAGCAAAGTCTAAGTGTGGGGGAATTTTATAGGTGTGATAAACACATGATTTTATATCTAGTATTTATGCTTTCTTTGCGATTTTTCATGTAAATTATGTATCTTATGTTTACTTTCGAGTGTTCAGGTGCTTTGGAGCCATTTGGAGCAAAAGAAGGAGAAAACGTCCATTTGGAGCGTAAAGGCAAAAAGTTCAACTCGCAGATGATATTTGGAGCATGCTAGGTCGCATAAGAGGAGTTAAGCCAGAATTTAAGCTATCAGTCTCCTAAAACTGACAGTTGAACTGTGAATTAGGTTGTCGGTTTTCTGAAACTGACAAGCCATGTTTGAACTAGTCATCCCTTATCCTACCGCAGTGGGTGCCGATATCTATTCCAGGGTATTAGACTTCACCCAGGCCCGGACCCAGTTTCTATACCCTGAATTGAGAAACCATTCTCAAAATCACTTCAATCACTGTGAACCAAAGAACAGAAGCAGCAGCTGCTGCTATCATTGCAGAAATCGAGCTGCAAAAGAAATAGAGAGGAAGGAATCTGATGAGAAGATTGAAGGAATGTTAGGGATTCGAAGTAAGCTTTGAAGGATCAGGATGGGTTTGCTCTAATTTGGCTTGGACAGATTTGCGTATGGGAATACCAGTTGAGAAAGTGAAGTCACTACTGATAATTTGAAGATCAACTAATGAATGTTCGTGTGTTTAATAAGGTTTATGAGAATGGGTGTATGTTGAATTCGAATTGAAGGTTAAAGGAGAGCTCATAGAACGGAAAAATGTTCATCTCCACATTACCAGTTTCTGGCACACAAGATGTTCGATAAAAGGCCTGTTTGCCTTAGTTGTGTGCAATCGAGCCATGTCTCAATGGGTTCTGGGTATGTCTACGGGCGTTAACTACTGGAGAATAGTAATGGCAGTTAGGTTGAAGTTGTAGTTGGTGGTGGTTTAGGTTGTGATTGTGAAGCTACAGAAGCTACAGCATTGAGGTACACAAGCATATTGGTTGGTCGCAGGAGCAGGCATGAGCTGAATAGCAGTGTAGCTCAGATGGAGTTGTTGGTGCTGATAAGAATGGAAGTGATGGCAATAGCTAGGAAGGAAGAGTACGGGTTCAGGACTGTGATGCATAATGTGGGGCTGGTGTCAGTTAGGCACTGGTGGAGATCAAGGAAGGTTGCAACTGGATCTTGGAGTTTTTATGCTGTGACAATTGATTTGGAAGAATGAGAAGCTGCAGTTAAGATGGTTGTGATCAGTTCAGGGCCATGGTTATGAAGCTTCGGTTGATGGAATATCGAGGAAATGGGTTCGACAGATGGCTCCGATGCTGAGAGTATACAGACTGGAGTGTTGTAACTGATTCAGAGAATAGTCATTGACTGGTAGAGAAGTTAAGAAGGTTCAAGAAGTTGCAGTATTAGGGTCTCAGGGCAATGTTTGAGATCTATTTGGCAGTTGCCAAGGGTTGGATTGTGGAGAATGAATGAGTATTTGATGCTACATTGCAAGTGGTGGTGGTTTGATGGCGAAACTGATGCTGTATGGATGTATGCAGCTGGTGATGAAGGTTGCTGCTGTAGCTCGAAAATATTGCAGTGCGAAAATGGCAAGCTAGTGGCGATATAGAGTTAGTTAGTGAGCCAGGAGAATGAGATGAACATCAGGTTAGTGGTGCTGTTCTGGATGTCTTGGTGGTCTTGGTGGTTGCAGTCACAGATTGGCAGGTGCTGTGCTAAGCTGGTGCCATGGCTAGGTAGCTGGAGCTGTTATCGAGGTTGAGCTTGAACTGCGATGGAAAGAGATGGTTGAGCCAAAGTGCAAGTGCAGGTGGTGCTATGTTTTGACTCAGAAGGGTGAGCTATAGTTGGTTATGCTGCTGCACTGGGATTTGCAAGTGGTGGTGTTGCAGAGCAAAGATTGAGTTGAAGGATGGAATCGAAGAAGTAGCGCAGTTGAGGTGTTGATGCTGCAAATGGTGGATAGGCCATAGGAATCTGGTGATGTTGATGTTCATGGTTGCTGCTAGTAATGGCATGAAGTGAATGACAGTGTATGTGCTGCGGATGGCCTGATGCCTCGACCAAGAGTGCGAAAAGTGAGCAAGAATGGTGATCCGGTGGTACTAGTTCTGGTTGCCGGATTTTGGAGTTTGAAGCATGGATAGAAATGTTTCAGTGAATCATGAAGGGGGTATGAGTCGGATGCGGAAGTTGGCGGACGGATATATGAGCTACGAGTCACGCTTTTGGGTACGATTTCGCAAGAACAAGAAATTGGTTTAGGTGGTATTTTGTGAATGTTTGAAATGCAGAGAAGGAGAGATGAGTTTCTGGGAGTACATACTTATTGGTGACAGTATCTTAAATGTCAGCTTGACCTGAGACAATTTTCCGGCGACCGGATTTTGGCACCGATAACCGGATTCCGGTGATGCCGTCAGCAATCCGGCGACCATTTTTGGACCCAAAATTTCCAGAGACTTATTTTCACCCCTGGGCTTAGTGGACGACTTGGAGACGGGTTTGACAAGACTTAACCTAATTTTGGGAAAGTATCCTTATGGGGAGAAAAGCATATAAATAAAAAACTCTTTTCAAAACCTAGAGATATCTCCATTAGGGAGACTACTACTCTTGTGCTAGGGTTTCATGATAGTTTTCTTCTTTACTTTCTATGATGAACTCCTTTAACATGAGTGCTTGATTTTATTATTGGTTAAAGATGTAGTTGGATTTTGAAAACCAAGTTATGGATTTTATGAAATAGTTTTCTCTCCATATTGTCGTTTGATTTCTGCTGAGTATAATAATTGCATGATTGATGTATTGCAATATGATTGAATGTTTGTTTGGTTGAGTCTAGAATTGATTGAACATACATCCATATCCATATCTATTTTAGGGTTTTCATCGAGCGATTACCTTGAATACGAGTAGCATGATATGATTATAGTTTGTAGTGATACATCCTTGTAATCATATGTAGAAATTAACCTTTGTCCGAATTATCATGCGCAATGTGTGATAGTTGCATTGATTAGCCTATTTCTGAAATTTAATGCTCCTTGGAATTGAACTTGATTAGCGCAAGGCGTTGAGTTATTCTTTAGGTAGAATTCACATGTGCATCTCTAATGTGTGTGTTGATGACTTAGGAAATTTACGTAGTACTCTTGCAATAAGGTATTCTAGGGCTTTTGATGATAACGAGATTAAATACGAATTCTATTCATATATTCAAAAACTTGTTTACAATTGAAGATGAAATCTTCAACCAATATTTTCACATCCTTGATTTGCGTGTTTACTTTTCTTTGTCTTGCTTTTATTTTATTTTAGTATATAAAAATCAGAAAACCCCGGGGTTACTTATAGGAAACCGAAACAACGAGAAAACCTAGTCCTCTCTGTGGGATCGATCCTTTCTTGCCTTTGCTATATTTATATTCTGATTAGTAAGAAAGTGTAAATTATTTTTGACGCATACGACAGCGATCACTTGAATACTTGAAAACATCCAATCCTTCGAAACCCAAAAATTCGACTACCCGCAGGTAACCGAAATATCCCCACTTCTAACTTCGATCCTCTCCATGCTCACCGCACCACTTGTTGTGGGAGATATCCAAACTAACCACACCACTTGTTAGGAAATACAAATAGAATTAACCCATAAAACACTAAATCTTTGGATCGATGTAGAATGAAAGATATACGATGCAAACACATATTAGAAGCAATAAGGGAAATATTCCTACATCCACCAAAGCGTTATGACTTCTTCATTATTATGGAACCACTAAATAGAGAATTACACACTTAACGATTGATAAATCAATCAACAAATTAAGATCCAACATTGTGTTGATCATAAACACTAAAATAACTCTCTTGAACAAAACGCTCCAATATTACCGAATAATGTCTAACCAAACAATATAATACTTATACTTATCTTATATAACCGAGATGATCTCTTTCTAAACAATGTCTCTTCCCACACCAATGATGATCTTCTACCATCAACGAATAAGGCGATCTTCTCTTTGCTAAACGATGTTTTCCATATCTCCCCAAAATAATAACGATACACTCTTTCAACACCAATGGTGTATCTTACAACACCCGAGAATGGTCCCTCTCTTTCCCTAAAACTCCACCCCAAGAGGTGGGATGAGATCCCTAGAAACCTTAGAGAACTACATTATGTATTTTCTAATTCTCTACTGATTTTCATTGAGAATTCCATGTCTAAACACATAGTATAAACCTCCTTATATAGGAGTCACAAACTTGATTCCCAAGTATTAGTATCCTTGGAAAAGAAAACCGTAACCAACTAGGAAACCTAATGTTATTTAGGTAACCTATCTAAATATGGAAATCAACCTAAACTATGTTTCTCTACACTAGAGATTTCTAGTGTGTTCCAAAATATTCCGGAATATTCCCTTAAACACTGACAATTATCAACATATTGAACAACTCTTCTTCTTTGATAACTGTTTCTATGTTATCCATAAGAAAATCTGCTAACAGTTCGGCCAAAGCATGTCATTTCTATGCATTCCTAGTTTCGTACATGATCTCATACGCCCCCAGAAAATTTGACCATATAGCTAATCGACTAGAATCATCAGCATGTTCCAGGATTTTCTCCAGCGGATATTCAGAGTAGAGCATGATCTGTCTCCCTTGGAAATAAGTCTTGAGGCGACGAGACGCGTGTAGTAGTGCGAGTGTTATCTTTTCAATTTTGGTGTACCGTGTTTCCTCCCTCGTCAGAGATTTACTGATGAAGTAAACATGTTTTTCATGTGGATCCGTAAAAAATAAAATTGCACTTACAACATATTCTATTTTCGCTAGATAAACTCTGATGGGTTGTCCAGTTTTTGGACTCACCAATACTGGGAGAGTCGATAAATACTGCTTGACTTTGTTGAAAGCTTCCTCACACTCTTCTGTCCACCCAAAGTTCACTGCTTTTTCGTCTTTGGAGATGACATATCTCTGATAGATCTGATTTGTTCCGGATTCTCCTCGATTCCTCTGTGGGTCATCAAGTATCCAAGGAACTTTCCTGAAAATATCCTGAACGAATATTTTGCTGGATTGAGCTTTATCCGGTATCTCCCCAAAATATCGAATGTCTTCTACAGATCAAGCAAGTGAGACTCCTTTTGCTCAGATTTTACTACCATATCATCGATATATACCTCCACTGTCTTCCCAATCATATCTTTGAACATATCGTCTACTAAATGTTGGTATGTTTCTCATGTGTTCTTCAGCCCGAACGACATCACAGTATATCAGTAAACTCCCTTGTCAGTCATAAAGGAAGTATGCTCCTGATCCTATTCGAATAAAGGTATCTAGTTATACCCTAAAAACTGTCTATGAATGACAGTCTCCTGTATCCCGATGTTGGATCCACCAAATCTCTTAACTGCGGAAGCGGGTACGGTCACTCGGGGATTCATTGAGGGTTCTTAATTGAGAACAGAGTTACTCATTCTTTTTGATTGTATAAACTCCTCAGCTGCTTTATCTTCAATCATCTCATGTGCCATAGAATTAGACATGCTTCTTTCGTCATCAGATCCTTCAAATACGTCAACTTCACTACGTAAAAAAAATTCATATTCAGTTGAGGTAAGGCTATCAAGATATAGAAGCCAGGAAGTGTTCATGCATGAGCTATCTTGATGATCTATGATAAAACATTTGTCGCAAATCTTCTTTGGTTGGAGATCCGAGTGATATCTAATACATTCCTCCCCACCATCAGCAGTCTTCCACCAACCTCCACGATGTAGCGGTTTTTTAATATCTATTTCTATCCTATCCTTCACAGTATTACCATATCTTGGTCAAAAGTTTTCAGGAATAGTAGAGATCTTCTTACCCATAAAGCTGATTGCTTCATGTATAACTATCGAGATGTTTCAGTTTGAGATATTTGAATTGCACAGTAAAGATTTAATGTGTGAACACATAATCCTTCGCAGAAGTTCCAGCAACAAACTTTTTAACAGCGAAAAGAACCTCTCCAACAATCCAAGGTCCATTTTGAATGAACTCATTCTACTCTTCTTCATTATTCAGCCTAACTAGCATGAGATTGTGACACATGACTCTTATTTATTTATTTATTTATGTGTCTTCTCCAGAGGGAGTTAATACTCTCATTAATGGTTCTCATATCGATTTTGTCTTTGTGGACTAGTTTTCCCAGAATAGCATGTGACCACTCCTCAGCAGATGCATCAACTTGTGTAGTTCCTATAACTCTTCCCCTCTCAGATGGATCCTCTAGAGCTTCATTTCTCAATTATCTTGATAGAAGGTTAATTCGATTCTCATGATTGTTTGAACTTGAATCCATTTTAGGGTTTACCAAGCTTCCTCTATTGGTATTTCTAAGATAAATAATATTCTCCTTGATATTGTTTCTTCCCAATGTATGAGTATATATACATCTCCAGAGGATATCTAATCTTTCATTGGAATTCCTAGTATAATGGAAAATATATTTGAGAGTTGACAAGAAAAGATAAGAGGGAAAGTCTTTGCAGGTTATTTTGTTAAGATAATAATCTACAATTATGGCTTGACTATACTTTCCTATAAAAATAATATTATTTCTCATATATTTCCTGACATTACCTTGTAACATTGATGAGAAAATAAGGTCATAATTTACGTAACAGAAGTAACTATAGAGTGAAATCCGGATATTAGACTGTGTGTGTTTAGGAGGGAATTGTATTTTTTGAATTTCTATGGATCGGTATTGACTGAGTTGGTATTTTGGATGTTCATGGTGAATACGGGTTTTGAATCTACTGGTTATTGAAGGGACATGAGATGTCACTGATCTAATGGTTCTTGGGGGGACATAAGATGTCGCTAATCTACTGATATGAATCATCATAATGAGGATGATTGGCACCACTACTTTCCACACAACTGCGTATGATTCAGAAACATTCATTTCTGAAACTCCACCACTGGATACCCACAAATTATTATGATAAAGGAGACTGCACAGGAAAAAAAATAGGTTATCTCTTCATAGATACTAAAATCAAAATAACAATAAGCAATAAAAAACTTAGATAGGGAGAAAAAATTGTTAACCAATGGATGATTTCATAATATCCAGAGGTTAATTATGAAGATATGAAAAGCAAGAGGTTCATAGGATGATTCCATAATATCCAATGAGAAAACAAGTTAAATATGCATCAAAATGTATCTTATGAAACAAGAAAAAGAGAATTAGATCATGAGAAGAAGAAAAATTAATAGGAAGAATCGATTTTTCCAACTGAGTCTACTCAAAAATCTCTCGATCCTCAGAGCTCATATAGACATCTTATTGCTAGTCATATAGATCGGTAATCTATCATTTGATGATTTTTTTCAGGATCCAAATCTGATAGGTTGTAAACTTAGATCTTATTATCTTGATAATCTAGATCTTGGTTAATCTAAAATTGAACATAGGGGTTTATATTATTTAAACGAAAAAGCCTTTGTTTAATTCGACACAAATCTCTAATTTACTTCTTGAGATTGATAGAGCGATTTTCGAAAACAGATTAGTTATTTACTATTTCAGAAGATGATCCAAAGGAGTTGAGTGTTTGAAGTCTTCACAAGCAGGTGAAGCAACTTAAGATAGTGTACTCTATCTTAGAAATCACGTGCGTTGGTTGTAGGCACGGGGATACTGAAGAAATTAGGTAACTAGGGTTAGTTTACTTGGTCTCAACTATACGAAGTTGGAAGTAGTCTTTATATAGTGGCTTAATTCTGAGAGTATTCAGAACTGGACTAGGTCCCAAGGCTTTTCTGCATTTGTGGTTTCCTCATTAACAAAATCTTGTTTTGTGTTATTTACTTTATTTCCGCATTATTTAGCTTGTCTTTATAATTAAAGTATAAATACACTTGTACGTTGATTAATACACTTGGGTTGATCTTTATTAGTTAGGTTCGGTCCGAAACCTATTCTATATACCCAAGTGTATACCTTGTAGTTTCTATCTTCTTGACGGTCTCTGTCTATATTGGATCATGCAAGGTATCCGTCCTATAAGGTGATATCGAAAAGATTGTGGTGTACTTGGTACCCTTGTCATTTCACAAGGATTATCTTCTTTAGATATGGCGTTCGGAATTGGATGTTACCAAATTCAACAAAAAAAAATCAGATCAAATTGCATTATTAATAAAGTGTAACTGGATATTTTTTGAACTTGTGTATGTCTAAGGTGGTGAGGTAATCCGTAATATTGAAAGGTAACAAAATTGTGGATGATTTTTATAAGTTCTTATATGATTGATAACTTAATCGACATCTTCTTTCGGGTTTAAAGCTCTGCCAAAAATACAACCAAAGAATGACAGCTAAAAAATATTGAGCAAAAAGGAAACTCTATGCAGTAACTAGCTAAATCTGGAATACGACTCAAGCCTTAAAATAAATTCAGGACAAGAATCAACCCTATCACATTGACCACTGCTAAGGATTTCACCCTTTTACGCTAAGGTATTTGCACAAGAATCAATTTCTCTGAACCCATGTCTAAACTGTGACGGTGTAACCACTGCCTCTATTAAACTAAGTATGAGATTCGTGTTATACATAATGGTAGGATCTTGAACAATATGATAATCACTAATATGCATAGTTATGTTGGGGATATACTTGATGAATCCATTGATGCAGAAAAAAAGCAATCCTCTTAGAACGATGTACTTAGCAATGAAACTCTTGGTTTTTCCTTCTTGACCTTTTGTGTAATGTATAGTAAAATTCTCGAACACAATATTGATGGTTGTTGTGTTCCTTTTATAGGTAGAAGGAGGACCAAGTTCTTAGGGTTTACTCTTAACATTAAATCTCAACCGTACATATAAAAAGAGATAATAATAAATAATCCCATAAAGGAAACCATTTTTTATAAGTATAACAATAATATAGATTTATAATAATTATTACATAATAATATAGAAATATTCTTACATTCTCACATTAGTCCATGTGATATTCTATTTAACGGTTAACCGCTGAAAAAGTATAAGTGTGCATAACTGCTAAGAATTTTATGAAAATAATAAAGGAACACTTTAAGATAGTGGATAAATCACTAGCTGAGAAGTTGGTGGCTGAATTAACCACCATAAGGTATAACAGTGCACGGTCAATGCACCATCATGTAATTGAAATGCGAAACATTGCTGCTAAGCATACTGAAATGAAAATGACAGTGATGATGATTTTCTTTTCCAATTCATTCTCAATTCGCTTCCACCTCAATATACCGCTTTTCAAGTGCATTATAACACTATAAATGAAAAGGGGTATACTGAGGTGAAAGCGAATTGAGAATAAATTAGACAAGAAAATTATTATCCACAGTTATTTTATTTTCGGTAAGATTGGCAGCAATGTTTGGAATTTCAGTCACATGCTCATGCATTAAGTGTGTAATGTTATACTTCATGGTGGTCAATTCAGCCATTAAGTACCCAACTAGAGACTTATCTGTTGTCTTAAAGAAATTGTTTATGATTTTCATAAAGTCCTTAGCACTATCAGGTTTGGAGCGATCCTTTAATGTTTGCGTCAATATGAATTCGCATCAATATTATACTCAGCCTATCACTCTTCTCCCACTGTACTCATATCATTTATAATTGGCTTTCTAATTTGGAGGGTAAGATCAATATCCTGCATACCCAAAGTGAACTCAACATTTTCGCTCCATTCCCAGAAGTTAGTTAAACATGTTAAAATCCTTGACATATAATAAAATTTTATCTATGAGTTAGTGATATGATAAACACATGCATATTAAATCACATTCGTACCAAAGGTCAAACAGTGAAAGTTGCCAAAAAGTTGAGACTTGAACGGTCAACAGTCAAGAAGTCAAAGTCCGACATACAAAAGTTAATGTCAAAAAATCAAATAACATATACAACCAAGGTCAAGCAGAACCTTTTCACCTTTTATTTTTTGCTAACACTTTTTCACTTCATGTTAAACAAGCTTTATGTCTCACCTTTGAAAACGTTTAAATGTAATGCATCATTGGGTTTGTACTAGGCCAAGCCCAGTAACACTTCAAACCTAACACATTTTTAGAATAAAAAAAATAGAAATCACGCCATATATTGTTTAGCCGGGTATCCATCATAGCTTCGCATTAAGCAAAGTTCATACAAAGTCATGTAGTTTTTCAAACACCATATATATTCTTTTATTTGTTTTAGTTAAACTTAGCCGTATAGATGAACAGAAACAATGAGTTACTTTTTCACCCAAGAACTCCCCAAAATATGTTATTGAGACTGTAACATGATCCAAAAAATGCATCTTAATCTAGAATTTATTTCATGGTTGAAAATCTGCTCGGTCACTAAAATGACTATTTGAATTAAAATTTGAGTTGAATCAGCTTTAAAACTCGAGATCTTTTAATATCCTCTAACCAGGAAAAACTCGGTGTCAACTTAGTCTACATCTAATCAAATTTCCTGCAATTCTTTACACTATGATCATCCTTTTATTAATTTGCATGTTTTAATCCTCTCTTGATAATCCTATATCTGGTTTTAATTTGGTTTTACTTATTTCTATGTCTATGTAATAGGTTGGTGCTGCACTTGGATGGAAGCCTAGGGGGTCGGAGTGGGTTTTCCTGACAAAATGTGTTCCATCTTCTTCACACCATTTGATGAGATACGTGAATATCTAGCTTTTACTTGTCCGGAGATTTATACCTTTTTTCACTTCATCGATTTGTATTCCTCTAACTAATCTCTCTCTCTCTCTCACACGCTGATGGAATTATTAAATTAAGCAGATGTAAGGGCTTTAAACACATAATTAAGTGATGCAGATTTGACAGGCTTTTGAACAAGTGTCCAACATTCACCCATCATATACACGGTGATCTCTTTAATCTAGTTAGTATCATTCTTATTTTCTCCTCCATCCTAATATACAATACCTTATTTTCCTTCCATGCCATAAATAACCAAAACTTGTTTCAAACCCAAGGAATAATGGAAAGTACTGCACTGTCTACAAGGCTTAATGCATTAAAGTTACCCGATATCTCTGTTGAAGATCTGATCCAAAGGGCGGCTCAATGGATTTTTTTTTTTTTTGGGAAAGGTTTATTCTGCTAGCACTTACACAGTAACTGATCTAGACAAAGAGTTAAAAAAGTTATGGATCAAAAGCAAGGATATCTTCATTAAAAAATAAGAAGATGGTTCTTTTATGATTAAATTTTATTCATCAGATGAATATGAGATGGTTTTAAAATTTCGTCAGTGGTTTATTGAAGGGGATTTGTTAGCCTTGGTTCCATGGAGCCCGTCAATTCAAAGACATATTGTTGATCTCACAAAGATACTTCTCTGGCTTCGGCTATACAACTTGCAACCAGAGTTTGCAAGTCCAACTATTGTACAAGGTATTGCTGCTGCTATGGGTGAGGTGAAAGAATTAGATCCGCCGGATTGCATTGTTCCCAAGGGAAAGGTCCTAGTTCTAGTTGATGCAAGAGATCCTTTGCGAAGGGGATTCTGGCTTAAAAATGCAGTTAACGAGGATGTTTGTCTTTGTATCTTTTATGAGAAGTATACTTTTAACCTTTGTGGTTACTGCTACACTATTGACCACAAGGAACATGAGTGTGAAACAATTGCAAACTTTCTTCTTCATCATCAAAAGGGCTATCTCTCTCCAAAATCCATTGTGGATCCTCCCTCATGGACTCATCCAGAAAATCGTGGTGTTAGAGTAGCTACTAATAAATCACAAGTTCAGCTTACAGAATTGGGAGCCAACATGCACGCAGAGGATCAATATCAACGTGCAATAGTTCCAGCTACTTTAAATGAAGTAAATAATTCATATGCAGACAAAGTTGGTGAAAACACTCAGTATTCCCTTGGAATGTTGACAAATTCACAAGGATATCAGAACCCAACTCAGTGCATCATCAAGGTGGTCAACTCGGTGGTCCCTTGGATACTAGTCACAACAGTTGAATCCAATTCTCAAGGTATGTTACAAGTTGTTAATAAAGGAAGAGAGAGAGGATATGTCTGAGAGAAATGGCAAAAGGATAAGAATGGAAAAAGGAGGACCTAGCTCAGTTTTAGATTCTCATCAAAATGTTCATAAGGATAATCATCAATCTAGTCAAGGTGGGAATCATCATGGCCTTTTACTCTTTGAAATATTGAATCAAAAACCAGGAAATCATATGGCCCTTCTCAAATATTAATTAGCTTTGGGTGAATTTGATCTGTCAATGGATTATTTTAATGCTTAGAATATAGATCCAGCTTGCTTTGATAATTCTAGAGTATTTAAAGAGCCAATTCAATCATTATTTAGGAACTTTGAAATGAATCAGTCTAGCTATCAGCCTTTTAGCTCCAACAATTCATCAGCAGGAAATACTCGTGTGACTTTAGATGATCAATCACCAACACCAAATTCTCATCAATCTTGTCATGGAACAGTGTCAGATTAAAATCTTATCAGATCTCTCAGAGGCAAAGCTCTAAGTGCAGCTCAACAGGTATTATACAATCCTTCTCCCCAATATTTAAATTCCATCTTTGCTAAATTTATCCAACTCATTCATCTTATTTTGAATTCCCATTATTGTCTTCCTACTTGTTTGAAAATGAAAATTTTAGCTTGGAATGTTCAAGGTGTCGATGGTGGATTTTAGACAAGGGGTAAAATTGTAAAACCCCATGACCTAGTGTTACCCGCAACACATTAACTGAGAACATTTAATTCAGATGTAAATAATTAATAGGGGTATTTTTTCAAAATACCGGATTAGGGTTTTTCGGCACAAAACCCTAATTCCAAAACCAAGCCGCATACTGCGCACCATGGAAGCTATGCCAAAACCAAGCCGCTACCCAGTTGTAGCGCCCGCAACTTGGCCTAGGTGGCCGTACGTGCCATTCGCACATGCCAACACGTTAGCACTAGCCACTTTCTATTCTAAGCCGCTACCCAGTTGTAGCACCCGCAACTTGGCCTAGGTGGCCGTACGTGCCATTGACATATGCCAACACGTTACCACTAGCCACTTTCTATTCTAAGCCGCTACCCAATTGTAGCGCCCGCAACTTGGCCTAGTTGGCCATACGTGCCATTGGAACATGCCAACACGTTACCACTAGACACTTTCTATTCGAAGCCGCTACCCAGTTGTAGCGCCCGCAACTTGGCCTAGGTGGCCGTACGTGCCATTGGCACATGCCAACACGTTACCACTAGCCACTTTCTACTCTAAGCCGCTACCCAGTTGTAGCGCCTACAACTTGGCCTAGGTGTCCGTACGTGCCATTGCAACATGCCAACACGTTACCACTAGCCACTTTCTATTCTAAGCCGCTACCCAGTTGTAGCGCCCGAAACTTGGCCTAGGTGGCCGTATGTGCCATTGGCACATGCAAACACATTACCACTAGCCACTTTCTATTCTAAGCCGCTACCCAGTTGTAGCGCCCGCAACTTGGCCCAGGTGGCCGTACGTGCCATTGGCACATGCAAACACGTTACCACTAGCCACTTTCTATTCTAAGCCCCTACCCAGTTGTAACGCCCGCAACTTGGCCTAGGTGGTCATACGTGCCATTGGCACATGAAAACATGTTACCACTAGCCACTTTCTATTCTAGGCCGCTACCCAGTTATAGCGCCCGCAACTTGGCCTTGGTGTCCGTACGTGCCATTAGCACATGCCAACACGTTACCACTAGCCAATTTCTATTCTAACCAGCTACCCAGTTGTAGTGCCCGCAACTTGGCCTAGGTGGTTGTACGTGCTATTAGCACATGCCAACACGTTACCACTAGCCACTTTCTATTCTAAGTCGCTACCCAGTTGTAGCGCCCGCAACTTGGAATAGGTGGCCGTACGTGCCATTGGCACATGCCAACACCTTATGAATAACCACTTTCTATTCTAAGCTGCTACCTAGTTGTAGCGCCCGCAACTTGGCCTAGGTGGCCGTACGTGCCATTGGAACATGCCAACACGTTACTACTAGCCACTTTCTATTCTAAACCGCTACCCAGTTGTAGCGCCTGCAACTTGGCCTAGGTGGCCGTACATGCCATTGGCACATGCCAACACGTTACCACTAGCCACTTTCTATTTTAAGCTGCTACCCAGTTATAGCGCCTGTAACTTGGCCTATGTGACCGTACGTGCTATTGGCACATGCCAACACGTTACCACTATCCACTTTCTATTCTAAGCCGCTACCCAGTTGTAGCGCCCACAAATTGGCCTAGGTGTCCGTACTTGCCATTGGCACATGCCAACACGTTACCACTAGCCACTTTTTATTCCAAGACGCTACCCAGTTGTAGCGCCCGAAACTTGGCCAAGGTGGCCGTGCGTACCATTGGCACATTCCAACACGTTACCACTAGCCACTTTCTATTCTAAGCCGCTTCCAAGTTGTAACGCCCGCAACTTGGCCTAGGTGGCCGTACGTGCCATTGGCACATGCCAACACGTTACCACTAGTCATTTTCTATTATAAGCCGCTACCAAGTTGTAGCGCCTGCAACTTGGCTTAGGTGGCCGTACGTTCCATTGGCACATGCCAACACGTTACCACTAGCCACTTTCTATTCTAAGCCGTTACCCAGTTGTAGCGCCTGCAACTTGGCCTAGGTGGACGTACGTGCCATTGGCACATGCAAACACGTTACCACTAGCCACTTTCGATTCTAAGCCGCTACCCAGTTATAGCGCCCGCAACTTGGCCTAAGTGGTCGTACGTTCCATTGGCACATGCCAACACGTTACCACTATCCATTTTCTATTCTAAACCGCTACCCAGGTGTAGCGCCCGCAACTTGGCCTTGGTGGCCGTACGTGCCATTGGCACATGCCAACACGTTACCACTAGACACTTTCTATTATAAGCCGCTACCCAGTTGTAGTGGCCGCTACTTGGCCTAGGTGGTCGTACGTGCCATTGGCACATGCCAACACGTTACCACTAGACACTTTCTATTCCAAGCCGCTACCCAGTTGTAGCACCCGCAACTTGGCCAAGGTGGCCGTGCGTACCATTGGCACATGCCAACACGTTACCACTAGCCACTTTCTATTCCAAGCCGCTACCCAATTATAGCTCCCGCGACTTGGCCAAAGTGGCCGTGCGTGCCATTGGCACATTCCAACACGTTACCACTAGCCACTTTCTATTCTAAGCCGCTACCCAGTTGTAGCTCCCTCAACTTGGACAAGGTGGCCGTATGTGACATTGGCACATGCCAACACGTTACCACTAGCCACTTTCTATTCTAAGCCGCTACCCAGTTGTAGCGCCCGCAACTTGGCATTGGTGGCCGTACGTGCCATTGGCATATGCCAACACGTTACCACTAGCCAATTTCTATTCTAACCCGCTACCCAGTTGTAGCACCCACAACTTGGCCTAGGTGGTCGTACGTGCTATTGGCACATGCCAACACGTTACCACTAGTCACTTTCTATTATAAGTCGCTACCATTTGTAGCGCCCTCAACTTGGCCTAGGTGTCCATACGTGCCATTGGAACATGCCAACACCTTATGACTATCCACTTTCTATTCTAAGCCGCTACCTAGTTGTTGCGCCCGCAACTTGGCCTAGCTGGCCGTACGTTCCATTGGAACATGCCAACACGTTACCACTAGCCACTTTCTATTCTAAGCCGATACCCAGTTGTAGCGCCTGCAACTTGGCCTAGGTGGCCGTATGTGCCATTGGCACATGACAACACGTTACCACTAGTCACTTTCTATTCTAAGCCGCTACCCAGTTGTAGCACCCGCAACTTGGCCTAGGTGGCCGTACGTGCCATTGGCACATGCAAACACGTTACCACTAGCCACTTTCTATTCTAAGCCCCTACCCAGTTGTAGCGCCCGCAACTTAGCCTAGGTGTCCGTACGTGCCATTGGCACAGGCCAACATGTTACCACTAGCCACTTTCTATTCTAAGCCGCTACCCAGTTATAGCGCCTGCGAATTGGCCTAGGTGGCCGTACGTGCCATTGGCACATGCCAACACGTTACCACTAGCCACTTTCGATTCTAAGCCGCTACCAGTTATAGCGCCCGCAACTTGTCCTAGGTGGCCGTACGTGCCATTGGCAAATGCAACACGTTACCACTATCCATTTTCTATTCTAAACCGCTACCCAGTTGTAGCGCCCGCAACTTGGACTTGGTGGTCGTACGTGCCATTGGCACATGCCAACACGTTACCACTAGCCACTTTCTATTCTAAGCCCCTACCCAGTTTTAACGCCCTCAACTTGGCCTAGGTGGCCGTACGTGCCATTGGCACATGACACACGTTACCACTATCCATTTTCTATTCTAAACCGCTACCCAGTTGTAGCGCCCGCAACTTGGCCTAGGTGGCCGTACGTGCCATTGGCACATGCCAACACGTTACCACTGGCCACTTTATATTCTAAGTCGCTACCCAGTTGTAGCCCCCACAACTTGGCCTAGGTATCCGTATATGCCATTGGCACATGCCAACATGTTAACACTGGCCACTTTCTATTTTAAGCCGCTACCCAGTTGTAGTGCCCGCAACTTGGCCTAGGTGGCCGTACGTGCCATTGGCACATGCCAACACATTACCACTAGCCACTTTCTATTCTAAGACGCTACCCAGTTGTAGCGCCTGCAACTTGGCCTAGGTGTCCGTACGTGCCATTGGCACATGCCAACACCTTCTGACTAGCCACTTTCTATTATAAGCCGCTACCCAGTTGTAGCGCCCGCAACTTGGCCTTGGTGGCCGTACGTGCCATTGGCACATGCCAACACGTTACCACTAGCCAATTTCTATTCTAACCAGCTACCCAGTTGTAGTGCCCGCAACTTGGCCTAGGTGGTCGTACGTGCTATTGGCACATGACAACACGTTACCACTAGCCACTTTCTATTCTAAGTCGCTACCCAGTTGTAGCGCCCGCAACTTGGCCTAGGTGTCCGTACGTGCCATTGGCACATGCCAACACCTTATGACTAGCCACTTTCTATTCTAAGCTGCTACCTAGTTGTAGCGCCCGCAACTTGGCCTAGGTGGCCGTACGTGCCATTGGAACATGCCAACACGTTACCACTAGCCACTTTCTATTCTAAACCGCTACCCAGTTTTAGCGCCTGCAACTTGGCCTAGGTGGCCATACATGCCATTGGCACATGCCAACACGTTACCACTAGCCACTTTCTATTCTAAGCCGCTACCCAGTTATAGCGCCCGTAACTTGGCCTATGTGACCGTACGTGCTATTGGCACATGCCAACACGTTACCACTAGCCACTTTCTATTCTAAGCCGCAACCCAGTTGTAGCGCCCACAACTTGGCCTAGGTGTCCGTACGTGCCATTGGCACATGCCAACACGTTACCACTAGCCACTTTTTATTCCAAGACGCTACCCAGTTGTAGCGCCCGAAACTTGGCCAAGGTGGCCGTGCATACCATTGGCACATGCCAACACATTACCACTAGCCACTTTCTATTCTAAGCCGCTTCCCAGTTGTAGCACCCGCAACTTGGCCTAGGTGTCCGTACGTGCCATTGGCACATGCCAACACGTTACCACTAGTCATTTTCTATTCTAAGCCGCTACCCAGTTGTAGCGCCTGTTACTTGGCTTAGGTTGCCGTACGTGCCATTGGCACATTCCAACACGTTACCACTAGCCACTTTCTATTCTAAGCCGCTACCCAGTTGTAGCGCCTACAACTTGGCCTAGGTGGACGTACGTGCCATTGGCACATGCCAACACGTTACCACTAGCCACTTTCGATTCTAAGCCGCTACCCAGTTATAGCTCCCGCAACTTGGCCTAAGTGGTCGTACGTTCCATTGGCACATGCCAACACGTTACCACTATCCATTTTCTATTCTAAACCGCTACCCAGGTATAGCGCCCGCAACTTGGCCTTGGTGGCCGTATGTGCCATTGGCACATGCCAACACGTTACCACTAGACACTTTCTATTATAAGCCGCTACCCAGTTGTAGTGGCCGCTACTTGGGCTAGGTGGTCGTACGTGCCATTGGCACATGCCAACACGTTACCACTAGACACTTTCTATTCCAAGCCGCTACCCAGTTGTAGCGCCCGCAACTTGGCCAAGGTGGCCGTGCGTACCATTGGCACATGCCAACACGTTACCACTAGCCACTTTCTATTCCAAGCCGCTACCCAATTATAGCTCCCGCGACTTGGCCAAAGTGGCCGTGCGTGCCATTGGCACATTCCGACACGTTACCACTAGCCAGTTTCTATTCTAAGCCGCTACCCAGTTGTAGCTCCCTCAACTTGGCCAAGGTGGCCGTATGTGACATTGGCACATGCCAACACGTTACCACTAGCCACTTTCTATTTTAAGCCGCTACCCAGTTGTAGCGCCCGCAACTTGGCCTAGGTGGCCGTACGTTCCATTGGCACATACCAACACGTTACCACTAGCCACTTTCTATTCTAAGTCGCTACCCAGCTGTAGCGCCCGCAACTTGGCCTAGGTGTCCGTACGTTCCATTGGCACTTTCCAACACGTTACCACTAGCCACTTTCTATTCCAAGCCGCTACCCAGTTGTAGCGCCCGCAACTTGGCCTAGGTGGCCGTATGTGCCATCGGCATGACGAGGCTGTCAACCTATCAATTATAATTCTCTTATGCTACACAAATCTATAAATAAGTAGTGAGGCAAGTCGAGTTCGTATCCACAGGGAGAGTTGAGTCTAAGTTGTCGATTCAATTTCTGAATGAGAAAAATGCAAATGAGGATGAGAATGATCAAGAACTTCTTCTACGTCACAAAACATGAATCTTAATGATATAGCTAATTTCTGCAAAGTACCCATTACTAATAACCCTAGAATACTTAGTACGCTAAAATATCCCGCAATCTCGTAATTCACCGGACACGGAAGCGCTCGAATACCGGATTCTACTTTCCAAGTTTCCTAGAGGTACGCTTACTAGGTGTGACTCAAACAAGTGCAATAAGCTCCGTGAGATAGGCTATTCCTAGTGACAAACACATAAGCTCGATTCATCTACTAGTGTCATTCAATACATATGATTATTTAACAACATCCCATCGTCAATAACCACATATTACTACTTGTATTCGGAACATCTAGACAATTAAGGGTCGAAGAGTTCTCGAATTAGCAATCGAATCATCCATAAACTAATTTCATTTTCAACTTAAACGATTCATAAATAACTCACATAAGCAATATTAGCATGGTAGAGAATAAACAATAACAAAATAAATTGCAAGAAAACAGGCACTTTAAATATCAATTGGAGTTCAAGTTCGGACGTCGAATTTGTCCCTAACCAAATATGCTTAGCTACTGGAGTTCATGGTAACAGAGATGCAATTAAGAAAACACAAATATAAAACCAAATAGCTGCAGTTGATATGGACTGATGGTGTTGGCAAAAGAATGGCTTGTTGATAATGGAATGGTGGTGGTGTATGCGAACTGCTGCGGTAGGTGGTTGTATTTTCTGTGCTCCCAGCTTCATATATCCTGATGCTGGTGTAGACTTCACAGAAAAATCGCAAATAGGTAACTCCTTGAGCTGGTGGTAAGATGGATTGTGAATATGGCAGTGTTGCTGGTAGCGAGGTGAACTGGCGATATAGCTCGAGTAGGAGTCTATGCTACTGTGTGGATGGATGATGTGAACGTGCAAATAGGTGATGATGCTATGAAGTGCAGGTGAATATGCTGTGGAGATGCAAAATATGAGCAGGGACTAGTGCTGGTGTTATGTATATGGATGGATGGGAGTTTGTGGTATATGCTATGCAGGTGATGGATATGTGGGAATGCAGATGATGGACTGGGTGCAGAAGGTGGTGATATGCACTGGTGGTATGCTGAAGTGATGGAGGATATGCAGGTGGATGGATATGAATGCAAAATGATGGATTGATGATGGTATGAAAAGTGAGATGCTGGTGGTAGTGATTATGCAGATGGATGGAGATGCAAAGGTGGTGGACTGGATGCAGATGCAATGGTGATATTCAGGTGGAGATGCAATGGTTTGGAGAGGAGCAGAGAGCTCCTCCCTGTAGGTGGTGAAGCAGTCGCAGGGGTATGAGATGATCTTGTTGTAGCCCTAGTTTCAGTTTTATAACTCAATGCCCTTGATGCAATCCCACGCAACCGAAACTCCTATTCCATCGCTACTTCTAAATCACAATATCCTTATCCTTGTAATCACATATCAACAGCGAAGAGTTAAATTTCCTTGCTGGTTTCTCGGTTATTCTGAGCTCCGAATCTTCACTGATTTCTCGGTAGGAAAATAGACCCACAACATGGCTTGAATCTGCAGGTCATTGTACCCAGTATTCTGATTCCTTTTCATCTTCTAAACCTCAATACAAACCCATGCCAAAATCATAACTCAACCCCTTCTCTCTTGTCGGTCAATAACCTCTTTCCATATTCGAGACTCACTCAAATTCTGTAAATTCCTCCTTGCCTTCCTTGAACTCGTGAATTTCTTATAACCCATCGTGTATGACCCTGAGACCCATGGATACCCGTAACTGAGATAGTGAGGTGAACCATTGGAAACTAAACTTTAGCTTGTGTAGCACTGGTGGCTCAGGCCTTTCAACGAATAGGTTGCGTGCGTCTGGCAATCAGATGATGGTTATGCACTGGCTGTACATTTGAATTGCACAACTCCTTCCCTGATCAGTACGAATTCAATCACACAACAACCCATCATTCTTAATCACTCAGGGCTCAAGAACATTCATAAATCATTCACAGTTCGTCAGCAAGGATCAATGGCAGCAAACGTCTTTCCTTGGCTGTTCTTGCGGCTGGAGACTCAGTCCAATTTCAATTCCAAATCAAACCCCTATAATCCACTTTGTTTCATCTTTAATCCTCTTAATCTCCTCCCTGTTCGTCATGGTTATCCATGACAGAAGACACCTTGAGCTCTGAATTTATTGCCATAAACTCTGTTCAACGTGCCAGCAAATTCGAGTAACGAACTCGTTCCTTATTGTAATCAAAATCCTCTCCGAACCCTTGGGGCTCAGCCATGAGCCTAGTCTTGCCGATGTTGAGTGTGGTGTATTTATCTAGGTTAGGATCTGAACTGAATTTGTGGTCTCGACCTCCTGGGTTATAAATAAAAGGGGGCGCCCCTTAACGAACTATAGCCTGTCTTTAGCAATTCCTAGGTAATAGCAGCTGGCTGGCTCTGGGAAAAATCTAGTTTGGATGCACTGGAGACTGGAACCCTTGCAATGCTTCAAGTCCGTTAACGCCCAATGACTCTAAGCGAATTAAGCACATAGTTTTCCTTCTTTCTTATCGCATGACTCCAAAGTACCTGCAAAATAAAAACAAAGCGTAATATACAAAAATATAAGAGGAATAGCTAAGAAAAGCATAAGTAATTGATATTCAAAAGATGTATTTTAGGCTCCTATCAAATTCACCCACACTTCATCTTTGCTAGTCCTCGAGCAAACAAAACAAAACTAAAATACAACAACTCCTTCTCGTCGAGATTACGGTTACTTTTAGCATAAATAACAAGCCTTTAAACCCCTAGGTGTCCCTAGTGGACGAGTTATAGTCTCGTGAAGGTTTACTAGAGATATACCTACAAAACCTTTTACTCCAAATTCCAGCTACCTGTGAAAAGTCTATGAATGAATCCAAAGTGATTACAGGAGGAGGTACCTTGTACAAATTCAGTTCATATATAAGTGCATAAAGTTTTTCTTAGAAAGTCGAACAAACCACAATACTCGGAATCTTACTAACCACAATCACAATGAAAAGATTAATAAGATGGATATAGAGGTAGATGTGGCGAATGTTTACAAGTGATCGGTGTTTCCCATATCTGTCTGAAGGTCACCGCCAAGATGAACCTATTCATCCTATTGGATTAAGCTACTGGTCTGAATTCTAGTGTTAACACACTGGCATATACAAGGGAACCAGGAGTGACTTTATTCAACAAATATAATCTTTTTTTTTTTTTTTTTTTTTTAGACGACATGATTAAATCTTTTGGATTTAAGCGCATGCTTCTTGTCAGCAAGTACGTGATAGTTTCCTTGGATCCTGCATTCCACGCTTGTTTAGGCGACGGAGACAGGGACAACGTTTCACACATACTGCTATTCCCAAGTGTCATTTTTATTCCGTTTGGTCTAATTGGTCGGTTTTTTTTTTTTTTTTTCTTTTAGTAACTCAATCACTCTATTTCATCCTAGCAGTAATAACAACTCGATGTTTAGTGACCCACCAAATCACTTAGAGAACAATAGATAAATATGGAAAAATAAAAATAGAACGTGATATGGTGATATTCCGAGATATGGTAACAACTTATTTGTAATTCCTGAGCTATGTCCATCCTTTTAGTTAATGGGTTCCTCAACTCCTGTAACCAAGATGGTTCCATCCACTTATATTGGTAGTGTCATCCTAAAGGCACAAGTTTCTAGATTTTGAAGTTTATCATGCAATTTTTATTTTATTAGCATCAAACTCTACAAATTATATACAAATTACATAACTACAAATGATACTCCAACTCATAGTTATTTCTGAACAATAGAGGATAAACACTAAACTAGCTATTTAGTTGGAATTTAACCCTGACTCAACCAATATATATACCTCACCTTCAAGAGAAAATTTCATCTACTTAGAAAGGCTAATGTTTATTCTAAATTGTTCAAAAATCTCTAAAAGTTAGAGTTTTGTATACGTCAATTTTTTTGTTCATATTATACCCTACCTCCACACTTAAATCAAACATTGTCCTCAATGTTTCAAACCATTGCAAAAATATTAAGAGGAATACTTGAAAAAGACAAGGAAGTAAGAATTGGAATTGTGCACCTGATTGACGCATACTAGAAACATCCAAAATAGACTCCCCATATATTAACAATCTGAAAATTTGAGGATCCACCCACAAAACAATCTTCATATATTGCAAAAGATTCACACGAATGTTAGCAAATAGTGGGAAAAATAAAACTATCACCCCACGAGAGTCACCCCCACACTTAGTCTTTTCTACACTCGGAAGTGTATACAAAACATAAGTGAAAGGCACTTCGATTCTCTCCTCTAGGCAAACCTGCATGGTGTTAGACTCAAGCACATATGGTGGATACTTAGATGCAAGAAACTCGGAAAGAACTTTAGAAGCACATAATTCCAGCCCCAAATGAGGTATTTTCTTAAAATATGGATTAACAACTCCTTGAGAAACTACTACTATTTTTGGAGGATCATCATTAGATAGAGATTCACATAAAGGGTTAGACAAACCTCGTGTATTTCGGGATCCTTGGAACTGCTGGACCCTTCTATTCTCACATCACAAGTATCATCATTCTCACTCGAACTCTTGGAAAGACATTCATTGCTTTCTTCTATAACCAAGTCCTCCTCATCGGAAAATAAATCAGGATCTTCCATAAGCAAATTATCGTAATCCTTACGTTCTTCACAAGTTGACTTCTCATTCAAAGTATCGATGATCTCTGAATTTGGGGTACGGTGCACAAAGAAGTCATAATCATCATCGCTCTCATACACAACATAAGTCTTACCATCAATAATGGTAATGTTTCTAGACTCAACTTCTTCCTTTTGAATAGGAGAATGATCATTAAAATCATGAGTTGAACTAGTAGCACTATCATTATCAATATTTTCCAAAGGTTCATCATCCTCAGAATCTTCTTCTTGGGGCTCTTATCCATTGTCAACACGGCGGTTAACCTCATCATGTATGGCCCTAGTAATTGCTCGAAGAATCTCTTCCGGTGCTTCCTCTTCTTCCAACTGCTCATATTGTCTAAAGAGTTTCTTTAAGTTAACACGTTTTCCGCTACTATTCACAATAGGTTCTCTAGACCATGCCTCTTCCCTTTGAATGGGTGAAGAATCATAAATACGATCCGGAGCGGGTCGATATACACTATCATATGTTTCACTTGGTACGAAACTCGGCACGTTGGGAGTTGAGTTAATCTGGTTCCATGCAGGTCGCAAATCCATGAATTCATTAGGCATCTGCGAGAAACTAGATTGCCACATATGAGAAGTATAACTATCCCCCAATCCTTGTGATTGTCCACTTACATAACCACCAAAAGGTTGCTGCAATGTATGAGAATAATCACAAGGTATTGTCGAATAGTCATCATAGCCAAAAGATTGGTTTTGATTATATCCGATATATGGTTGGAAGTTATTGTAAAAGTGAGATTGAAAATCAGAATTATCACCATAGTATGCTTGGTCTCTTGAACCATATATATTGTTCTCAAAAGGATTCATCTTGCACACAACTAGTTTAGAGACTTACCTCTTGTTCCAATTGTGCACACGCAAAAAAGAATGATTTATGGTACCTGAAAATAAAATTCTAAAAAAAGATAAATTAGAAAATGCAAAGAATGAAAATAAATGAAAAAACAGAAAATCAAATAACAACTCAAACTAGCGACTGCTCCCCGGCAACGGCGCCAATTTTGACGAGGCTGTCAACCTATAAATAATAATTCTCTTATGCTACACAAATCTATAAAGAAGTAGTGAGGCAAGTCGAGTTCGTATCCACAGGGAGAGTTGAGTCTAAGTTGTCGATTCAATTTCTGAATGAGAAAAATGCAAATAAGGATGAGAATGATCAACAACTTCTTCTAAGTCACAAAACATGAATCTTAATGATATAGCTAATTTTTGCAAAGTACCCATTACTAATAACCCTAAAATACTTAGTACGCTCAAATATCCCGCAATCTCGTAATTCACCGGACACGAAAGCGCTCGACTACCTGATTCTACTTGCCAAGTTTCCTAGAGGTACGCTTACTAGGTGTGACTCAAATAAGTGCATTAATCTCCATGAGATAGGCTATTCCTAGTGAAAAACACATAAGCTCGATTCATCTACTAGTGTCATTCAATACATATGATTATTTAACAACATCCCATCGTCAATAACCACATATTACTACTTGTATTCGGAGCATCTAGACAATTACGGGTCGAAGAGTTCTTGAATTATCAATCGAATCATCCATAAACCAATTTAATTTGCAACTTAAACGATTCATAAATAACTCACATAAGCAATATTAGCACGGTAGAGAATAAACAATAACAAAATAAATTGCAAGAAAACATGCACTTTACATATCAATTGGAGTTCAAGTTCGGACGTCGAATTTGTTCCTAACCAAATATGCTTAGCTACTGGAGTTCATGGTAACAGAGATGCAATTAAGAAAATAGAAATACAAAACCAAACAGCTGCAGTTGAAGTTGATATGGGCTGATGGTGTTGGCGAAAGAATGGCTTGTTGATAATGGAATGGTGGTGGCGTATGCGAACTGCTGTTGTAGGTGGTTGTATTGTATGTGCTCCCAGCTTCCTATATGCTGATGCTAGTGTGGACTGCACAGAAAACTCACAAACAGGTAACTCCTTGAGATGGTGGTAAGATGTATTGTGAAGATGGCAGTGTTTCTGGTAGCGAGGTGAACTGGCGATATAGCTCGAGTAGGAGTCGCTGCTGCTGTGCGGATGGATGTTGTGGACGTGCAAATAGGTGATGATGCTATGCAGTGCAGGTGAATATGCCGTGGAGATGCAAAATATGAGCAGGGACTAGTGCTGGTGGTATGTAGATGGATGGATAGGAGTGGTTATGGAGATGGTAGTTGGTGGTATATGCTATGCAGGTAATGGATATGTGGGGATGCAGATAATGGACTGGGTGCAGAAGGTGGTGATATGCACTGGTGGTATGCTGAAGTGATGGAGGATATGCAGGTGGATGGATATGAATGCAAACTGATGGATTTATGATGGTATGCAAAGTGAGATGCTGGTGGTAGTGATTATGCAGATGGATGGAGATGCAAAGGTGGTGGACTGGATGCAGATGCAGTGGTGATATTCAGGTGGAGATGCAATGGTTTGGAGAGGAGCAGAGAGCTCCTCCCTATAGGTGGTGAAGCAGTCGCAGGGGTATGAGATGATCTTGTTGTAGCCCTAGTTTCAGTTTTATAGCTCAATTCCCTTGCTGCAATCCCATGCAACCGAAACTCCTATTCCATCGCTACTTCTAAATCACAATATCCTTATCCTTGTAATCACATATCAACGGCGAAGAGTTCAATTTCCTTGCTGGTTTCTCGGTTATTCTGAGCTCCGAATCTTCCCTGATTTCTCGGTAGGAAAATATACCCACAACATGGCTTGAATCTGCAGGTCACTGTACCCAGTATTCTGAATCCTTTTCATCTTCTAAACCTCAATACAAACCCATGCAAAAATCATAACTCAACCCCTTCTCTCTTGTCGGTCAATAACCACTTTCCATATTCGAGACTCACTCAAATTCTGTAAATTCCTCCTTGCCTTCCTTGAACTCGTGAATTTCTTATAACCCATCGTGTATAACCCTGAGACCCATGGATAGCCGTAACTGAGATAGTGAGGTGAACCATTGGAAACTAAACTTGAGCTTGTGTAGCACTGGTGGCTCAGGCCTTTCAACGAACAGGTTGTGTGCGTCTGGAAATCTGATGATGGTTATGCACTGGCTGTACATTTGAATTGCACAACTCCTTCCCTGCTCAGTACGAATTCAATCACACAACAACCCATCATTCTTAATCACTCAGGGATCAAGAACATTCATAAATCATTCACAGTTCGTCAGCAAGGATCAATGGCAGCAAACGTCTTTCCTTGGCTGTTCTTGCGGCTGGAGACTCAGTCCAATTTCAATTCCAAATCAAACCCCTGTAATCCACTTTGTTTCATATTTAATCCTATTAATCTCCTCCCTGTTCGTCATGGTTATCCATGACAGAAGACACCTTGAGATCTAAATTTCTTGCCATAAACTCTGTTCAACGTGCCAGCAAATTCGAGTAACGAACTCGTTCCTTATTGTATTCAAAATCCTCTCCGAACCCTTGGGGCTCAGCCATGAGCCTAGTCTTGCCGATGTTGAGTGTGGTGTAGTTATCTAGGTTGGGATCTAAACTGAATTTGTGGTCTCGACCTCCTGGGTTATAAAGAAAAGCGGGCGCCCCTTAACGAACTATAGACTGTCTTTAGCAATTCCTAGGTAATAGCAGCTGGCTGGCTCTGGCAAATATCCAGTTTGGACGCACTGGAGACTGGCACCCTTGCAATGCTTCAAGTCCGTTAACGCCCAATGACTCTAAGCGAATTAAGCACATAGTTTTCCTTCTTTCTTATCGCATGACTCCAAAGTACCTGCAAAATAAAAACAAAGCGTAATATACAAAAATATAAGAGAAATAGCTAAGAAAAGCATAAGTAATTGATATTCAAAAGATGTATTTTAGGCTCCTATCATGGCACATGCCAACACATTACCACTGGCCACTTTCTATTCCAAGTTGTTACCCCTTTGTAGCGTCCGCGACTTGGCCTAGGTGGCCGTACGTGCCATTGGCACATGCCAACACGTTACCACTGGCCACTTTCTATTCTAAGCCGCTACCCAGTTGTAGTGCCCGCAACTTGGCCTAGGTATCCATACGTGCCATTGGCACATGCCAACACATTACCACTAGCCACTTTCTATTCTAAGACGCTACCCAGTTGTAGCGCCCGTAACTTGGCCTAGGTGGTCGTACGTGCAATTGGCACATGCCAACACATTACCACTAGCCATTTTCTATTCTAAGTCGCTACTCAGTTGTAGCGCCCGTAACTTGTCCTAGGTGGACATACGTGCCATTGGCACATGCCAACACGTTACCACTAGCCACTTTCTATTCTAAGCCGCTACCCAATTGTAGCGCCCGCACCTTGGCCTAGGTGTCCGAACGTGTCATTGGCACATGCCAACACATTACCACTAGGCACTTTCTATTCTAAGACGTTACCCAGTTCCTGTTGCGCCGCAACTTGGCCTAGGTGGCCTACGTGCCATTGGCACATGCAAACACATTACCACTAGCCACTTTCTATTCTAAGACGCTACCCAGTTGTAGCGCCCGCAACTTGGACAATGTGGCCGTACGTGCCATTGGCACATGCCAACACGTTACCTCTAGCCACTTTCTATTATAAGCCACTACCCAGTTGTAGCGCCCGCAACTTGGCCTTGGTGGCCGTACATGCCAACACGTTACCACTAGCCACTTTCTATTCTAAGCCGCTACCCAGTTGTAGCTCTCGCAACTTGGCCTAGGTGGTCGTACGTGCCATTGGAACATGCCAACACGTTACCACTAGCCACTTTCTATTCTAAGCCGCTACCCAGTTGTAGCGCCCGCAACTTGGCCTAGGTGGCCGTACGTTCCATTTGCACATCCCAACACGTTACCACTATCCATTTTATATTCTAAACCTCTACCCAGTTGTAGCGCCTGCAACTTGTCCTAGTTGTCCGTACGTGCCATTGGCACATGCCAACACGTTACCACTAGCCACTTTCTATTCTAAGCCGCTTCCCAATTGTAGCGCCCGCAACTTGGCCTAGGTGGTCGTACGTGCCATTGGAACATGCCAACACGTTACCACTATCCACTTTTTATTCTAAGCCGCTACCCAGTTATAGTGCCCGCAACTTGGCCTAGGTGGCCGTACGTGCCATTGGCACATGCCAACACGTTACCACTATCCATTTTCTATTCTAAACCGCTACCCAGTTATAGCGCCCGCAACTTGGCCTAGGTGTACGTACGTGCCATTGGCACATGCCAACACGTTACCACTATCCATTTTCATCTGTATGACTCCGGAGTACCTAATAACTCAAAAACACGCGTAAAATACATAATTTACAAGAAAAATAACAAAGAAAGCATAACTACTAGATAGTAAATTAAGTGTATTCTACACCTATCAAATTCCCCCACACTTAGACAGTGCTAGTCCTCGAGCAAATCAAACTAAAACTCACAACTTCAAAGCGTTCCAGCGACCCAAGCATCCAAAGAGTTATGAGGAAATAGAGTTTCTGCATGCTAGTAATAAGAAGTTAGAAATGCCAAAGAACATATTCTCATTCTTAAATGTGGAGTGAGAAATAACCACACCATAATGAGAGAAGGCGTTTTTGAGAAACGATGAATAAGCATTTCGCCTCGACTTCTACCTCACCAAAAAGGGTTTTATAATAATTGCACTCAAAAAGACGGCTTTTTTATGGGTCTCACATGTGTGCAGGTAGGAATGAAGAGAGAATTCCTGCAACACGTTGAATGGTGGGAAGAAAATCTTCCGAAATATTTTGAAAAACCATTTTCTGATGATCTCTAAGAAAGGAAATCAACCAATATTATTGAGGATGAGATTACTTACTTACCTTCACATCCGATTGCCAATTATGATAACACCACTCTCACGGAATACAAAAGAAACGTCTTCCGCTCCTTGTCTTTATCTTCTTGGTCTTCGGCTTCAACTATTGATGATAAATACTAGAACTTCATAAATCCTTGACAATTTTTAACCCTTTTCCTCAAAATCCTTGTCGCTTGAAACTTCCTTATAGATTTTCCTTCCCCACGGCTTATTCAAAACAAAACAATAATAGATATTTCTCTTGTCTCATTTTTTTTTCTTTTTCATTTTTTCATTTTTTTTTAAACAAGAGTAACTAAATACAAAACAAAGTGAAAAATAAAACAACCATGGCCGTGGAAAAGTACTTTACCGCTTGATTCTTCACAACTTGTATCGTCTTGAAATCAAAAACTTCAATAATTCTCACCTTTTGATTTTCTTTGCTCTTGTAATTAAGTCTTCAACTTGGATATAAAATTCCGCTCATTATAAGTCTTCAACATGTATGTAAAAATCCGCTCATTGTATGTTGCTTTACTTGAATATGAAATTTTCTCTTTTTTCTTATTTCGTTGCTTGTAAATCTTGAACGTCTTCAACTTTCCTTGTAGATTTTGATGTCGCTCCCTTGTTGATGATTATGGTGTTTCTATGGACCCGTTGTTGTCGAGAGAGAGAATGGTACTAACTGCAAATCGAACTACAAGAAGAAGGCTTTCATCCATAGACGTCACCCTCATGATTGACAAAAATTAGCACTCAAGAGATCAAAAATAGTGCTGAAAATTGGTGCGAAGTTGGGTAGCTCACCATTCTACCCGGAATTAACGTACGGTGACACACACTCAAAAGAAAGCTTTTTAGTCAATGAAGAATTCTGGTCGGTGCCTTGGTTGATATGAAAATGGGTAGTCTCCACTAATGATTGATCACCAACTCTAATAATGCATTCTTCTCTGCTCCTAATTTGCATCACTGACATGATTAAATCCATTATTTAACACTCTAACAAGCAAGAAATCCGAACGTAGTTCCCTAACACTTCCAAGTTCAATTATGTCGGTCAGAATTCTCTATGTAAACATACCTAGAAGTATGCTAGTGACTCTAAAATCTTTAAAAGTTGAAGTTTTTATGAATTTTTTTTTTTTTTTAAATATGCTTAGCCACTCCCCCACACTTAAACCTTACATTGTCCTTAATGTAATTGAATCGTCCAAGTAAAGTCAAGGTGGGAAATCCTAACATGATATGGAACAAGAAAAATAAATAACAAAAATAAAAATAAAAAGGATAAGAAATACAAAACCTATGGGTTGCCTCCCATTAAGCGCTTGTTTTAAAGTCGACGGCCCGACTTGGCTCTTGTAAGATTTACTCCCCATATACTAACAATCGGAAAATTTGGGGATCTTCCCATGGTACCTGCTTTGCAAACAATAGCTTCATACAAATATTAGTACAAGAAAATAATAGTAAAGTTATCGCTCGATAGAAAATTCCCCCACACTTATTCTTGTCCACACCCGGAAGTGTATAAAGAACATAGAATTTGGGAATTTCTATGAATTTCTCTTGGAAAACCTGCATAGTGTTAGCATCAAGTGTTTCCAACGATGGATATCGAGAAACAAAGTCATTCAAAAATACTTTCGAAGCACATACATTCAAACCAATAAGAGGTAAAGGAGAATAATTAATATGCAAAGGGTTAGACAAACCTTGCACAATTTCTTGTATTACGGAATCCTCCTCATCCTTAAAAAATTCAAGTGAATTACTTACCTCTTATATATAGTGGTCCTCTATCAAACCTTGCAACCATTCTTCATCATTCTCTACCTCAACTAAAGTCTTGGCATCATCATAATCACTAGCAAGTTCAATTGGGTCTTCCACAATATCATTCAATTCGGTTTCATTATCGAGCATCATCTCCTCAACATCTTCATCATCGGAATCGGGCCATTCACTAAAATGATTTTCGTCGGTATAGATTGTAGGATCTTTTTGTGAGGGTGTTACACCGTTTACAACAATAGGCAAGTCACACCCAATCTCCTCCTTTTGAATAGGTGAAGGATCGTTATTATGATCCGGAGTTGGAATAACTTCCTTATTGTTGCAACACTCATACACCTCCGCGGCCTCATATCTTTTCCTAAGGAATTTTTTCCAAGCACTAAATGCATCTTCCTCAAGCTCTACCTTTTGAATAGGTGATTGATCATTATTAAGATCAAGGCTCGAGTAATCTACACTAGCGTCATCAAAAGTCTCCAAAGGTTGGTCCTTTTCAACACAATCATCTTCACTTTCGGAATCACCATAATAAGAATCTTCATCGGTTTCATAACCTTTTTCCCGACGTCGTTTAAGTTCCATATGAATGGCCCTACTAATTTCTGCGACAAGCTCTTCCGAGTCTCCATCATCTTCCAATTTGTATAATTTCTGTGCAAGTTTCCTGACGTTCACACGCTTACCACCGTTGGATACAATAGGTTCTATTTCCCATGACTCTTCCCTTTGAATGGGTGAATGATCATAACTACGATCCGGAGTCGGGTAAGAAAAAATGTTGAAAAAATTGGTTTGTCCGACGTTCTTTCTTTCACGGTCTAGTATTTTCCGCAAATCTTGCAATTCATTGATAATATGCATACAACTCTAATGAAGCCAATTAGAAGTAGATTTATCCCACCTTGGTGCTTGACTTACATACCCATTACAAGGTTGTTGATATGTATGAGAGTATCCATAAGGTTCCGTAGGATATTGATCATAGCCAAAAGAGTGGTTTTGATTGTATCCTAAGGACGGTTGGAAGTTGTCATAATGTTGAGGTTGAAACCCGTATTGATTGTTGTAATATGCTTGCTCTTGTCCACCATACATGGAAAACCGGTACCTGAAATAAAATTCTCAAAAACTAAGTTAGACACGATATAGAATCTAACAAAGAAAAAATAAAGCAAAAGCAAAAATAAAAATAAAAACAACTAAAATCGCTCGCTGCTCCCAGGCAACGGCGCCAAAATTTGATGCGTGTCGTAACCACAAAAAATTAATTAATATTTTACTACCTAATTAACAAGTAATATAGTGTAGTCAAGTTCGATCCCACGAGGAGCAAGAGGTTTTAGTTGTCTTAAAATGTCACAAAGGGGGGGGGGGGGGGGGGTATTGGTTCTAGAATTTATAAAAGAAAATAAAATAAATAAACAAAACAATCAAAAAGATAAAAGAAATCAATAAGAGAAATTAGATCAAGGAATGCTTCTTCGTTGCAAAACAATGATTCAAGTTATGTTCTTTTCCACTTCTTATTCGTCATAAATTATCACCAACCGTAAGTATAGCAGCTAGATCAGTGCTAACCCCAAAATCCCTTATATCACCTGATACGGAAGTTCTCGACTACCGGATTCTATTTACCAAACCACCTAGTAGTAGATCACCCAAGATGTAATTTAGTTAAACGCATTAAGATTTATGAATTTATTAGGTTGATATTAGTAGTTAGACTCTTAGATCAAGATCCACTTGCTAACGTTTTTTTCACACACAATTGCTCCACGGAATACCTCCGCAAGGTCTTGTGTTTTCTACTTATGTAAATAGTCAAGAAACGATTACTTATCCCCTAACTTTCACTAGCTTTATATTGAATTAACAAATCAATTTAGTTGCGCACCTAAACAATCTATCAATCAACCATGAATGTATAAACATTCCTATCAGTAAAAACAAACAATAATCATGTGAAAACTTCAAAGTAGATTTAAAACAAAACTCAAAACATGTTAAAAACTAGGAATTCATCCTCAATCAATAAGAAAATTAGCTACTCATGCTAAAGAGTTCACACAAAGAATAAAGAAAAGAAAAGTGTTGTGTGTGTAAAGGTGTGCAAAGATATGCACAAAAGTGTGTGTAAGTGTGTATAGAAAAGTAGAGAACTTCTCTATTTATAGGCTTCAATGTTCTCCATATCTTCCAAGGAATATAATCCCTTTCCCTTTGTAGCTCAACTTCCAAATTCAAGTCTTTCTCAAATCTTCCATCTCCTCTTTCCAAATCCAAGCTCAATTCTTCATTCAATTCCAAACCCAAGTCTTCACATCCCATGAGATAAATCCACACAAAATTCTGCAACTTTTGCTCGCCGGAAAACTGGGTTTTTGACCGGAAATAGGCCGGAATCCGTCACCGGCGACTACCTGAGATTCTCCCTCGATCAGGGAATATTCCGTCACGGCACCGTTAGAGTTAACGGTCAGCGTGGTCAATCCGTTTAGTCATCGGGTCAAGGGGAAGAGAGAGTCATCTTTATTCAGTTCGTCTTAATCAGGGGTTACTTATCTGACTTACTGAGTTAGGTTCAACGAGTCACTGGGTCGACTTGTCGGAGGAAAATTTCGGCAGAGTATCCTTTGTTTCTGGTCGATTCTCAGGCCAAATATCAGGCCATTTTCTTCAATTCCTGCACACCTAATACATATATCTAAGCAATTCAAACCCATCTTCTAATTTCCCTGAGTTTCATATCTTCGTAACATCAACAACAACTCACCGCGTCTCATAAATATTACGGCAATAATCTGCTTCAGCCAGAACTCATCACAGGTTCGTTTTCCATCTATGTATCACCCATGTTTCCAATTCCTTCTTCTCTGTTTCAATTCCAACAACCAACAGTGTTGTCTTCTTTGATTTTGTACGACGAAAGCAGCAATAGTTCAGTTTCTTGTTTGTTCTTCTCAACCGAAACCCATGTCACCTCCATTTGAACATCAACAAATCCCCAATTCTAGATCGTAACCAGCAGAATCCCAGTCTCCATCTGAAGTTCATGGCAGCATAATTCCCCATCTGAGTTCATCAATACACATAACCTGGCGCTAATTCTTTATAAATCAATCATCAAACCCATATTAATCTCTAATTTCAGTCACCAGATCCCCTTTCTCACAGTAAAACCCTAATTCTAATTTCTGAGATCGACGGTAACTTCACCATATCTTCAAATCCACCAACAGAACCCATCTCGAATTCGAATTCATCACACACCCAATTTCGCTAACAGCTTCACGCTCATCTTCCATGATTCAATTTCAGTTGCAGAACATCATCAATCTTCAATTCTCGATCTGTTGTTTTACGATCCCAGAACTCAATTCAATGGCACCACCTTCATCTTCTCTAATCAGCAGTGAGATTTTATTCTCCATCTCTGCATCTCGATCTGTTTCAGCTCTTGAATTTACTTCTCCTTTCTCTTTTTCAAAGAAAGTTAGCATCCATTGTTTTCTCAATTTCATGTGGGATTTTATGAATGAGAGGAAATTCTCTCGACTCTAGGTTAAAGAAGTAAGGTTGGATAATGACACCCCACTACATAAGATAAGGGATACCCAAGTGGGTGCCCTATAACATGTGGTCACCCCTTAACATCAGCTGGTTGTTTTATAATGCTCCTCTGAGAGAGTTGCCCCTTATCCTTAGTTGGTTGTCTTTTAATACTTCTCCAAAAGAATTTCCCCTTAAACTTACCCGGCTCCAGATAGTGTTTGCCCATGAATTGACAATTTTTTCCTTCTTGCCCAATTTGGGTGCTTTCTTCGTCTTTTCATCCGTATGACTCCAGAGTACCTAATAACTCAAAAACACGCGTAAAATACATAATTTACAAGAAAAATAACAAAGAAATCATAACTACTAGATAGTAAATTAAGTGTATTCTACACCTATCACATTGGCACTTTCCAACACGTTACCACTAGCCACTTTCTATTCCAAGCCGCTACCCAGTTGTAGGGCCCGCAACTTGGCCAAGGTGTCCGTACGTACCATTGGCACATGCCAACACGTTACCACTAGCCACTTTCTATTCCAAGTCGCTACCCAGTTGTAGCGCCCGCAACTTGGCCAAGGTGGTCGTGCGTGCCATTAGCACATGCCAACATTTTACCACTAGCCACTTTCTATTCCAAGACGTTGCCAATTGTAGCGCCCGCGACTTGGCCAAAGTGGTCGTGCGTGCCATTGGCACATGCCAACACTTTACCACTAGCCACTTTCATCCCCAACTTGCTAACCAATTTCTAAGGCATTCCTCACAAGCCACACATGCTCCTCTAGCGACTTTGGCATTGCCATTCGCACTCAAAGTGCAACTTGCGGCCAAGGCATTCCGCACATGCCAAATGATCCACCAAACGACTTTGGCATTGCCATCCGTGCTCAAAATACTACTTGCGGTTGAGATATCCCGCACATGCCATTGGCACATGCCGTAACGCTTCACTAGAAACTTTGGCATTGCCACTTGTGCCCACTCTCGAGACATCAACACAAACTAGTGGATTCTTTTTTGGGGTTTTGGTTTGGCGGTCACAGCGTGCAGCGTACATTACGCTCGCAATAAAGCAAGGCGTGCAAGGAATTAATACGGTTAATTAAATAAGGAAATTTATTATGAAAAACGTTTTTCACCATAAAGCCAACGGTTTCCACCTCCTCTGTTTTAATTGACACATTTACTCAATTCCATAATGAGGCCAGGGTACGTTCAATCTCACGTGTAAATAGGTTTCACCTATTCTGCCAAAACAACAAGTCTTGGTCAGGCAAAATACAATACTATCAGATAGCCACTTTGCAAGCTCTCTCAAAAGCTTCCATCACTAGCAAGCTTCCGCAAGCTTCTACACTTCTGATACAAGTCGAGATACTACCTAGCCATAACTCTTTGGTCTCATCACCCTTCTTCGCTATCCTCCCCAAATCAACCCTTCTCCTCCACTTTGTGACCGAAGAAAATCTGGAACGACCATCTTCTTGGTTTAGTCCAGAGTTTTACAGATTGATATCTCAAATCAAAAGTGCTCACGTGCAACATATTTGTTTAAGGGTTTAAACCAGTCTCTCCACCATCGAATTTACCAAATTCGGCAGAGACGATTTTCTCCCATAAACAATTGGCGACCACAGCGGGAGTTTCAGTCTCTCGGTTACAAAAACTTATCTTTAGTTCAAAATCTGCTCTACCGTTCGCTCAACATGGTAGAACTAAGATCTGGGTCCGCGACAAACTCTAAAGGTGCCAACATAGAAGCCACCCCTAGCACAAATGCTCCTTCTACCAATGCCTCTGCGTTACCTGCCAATCTTGGCAACATGGAAAATGCCCTCCCAAGTGTTACACCTCCTGTTACCAGGGCCAGGGCTACTTCCGTTCCAAATGTCTTTGCACCGTCCGCCAACTCAAACAGCACTGAGGGAAGCCCTTCAGGTGTCACGCCGCCAGTCACCAGGGCTCGCGCCGCCGCTTCCACCACTAGTGTTTCAGCAGGCATGACACCTCCGATCACCACTCGAGACACAACATCTACTCAATCGTCGGGACGAGATAACAGAGGAGGCAAACCTTATTTCACAATCACAGATTTGATGGAAAGGCAGGAGGCTCTATCCAAGGCTCAAACGGATATGGTTTCAACCCAGAAAGAGGTACTCGTCTTCCTCAAAGCCTTGACGGAGCAACTTCCACGGGAGCCATGACGGACTGAATCAAGGTCAGACGCTTCCGACAACCTTGATGCTAATTTCACACCCCTATGAGGGATACGCCAGACAACGCCAATGTCAAGCGCTCCCAATGATCTTGGAATTAGCACCGCAACTGAGAACACCAACGTAAGCGAGGAAATCCGCATCAGGAACCCGGTGGCAAGAAATCGCCCACTGGACTTCGTAACACATGAAGACATGGAACAACTCCTACAAAACCGAATCAAGAACGACACGGATGTACATCAACACAAACCTCCTTATCCAATTGAAATCCAGAGAATTTTGTTTGTGTGTCGTAACCACAACAAATTAATTAATACTTTACTACCTAATTAAAGAGTAATATAGGGTAGTCAAGGTCGATCCCACGAGGAGCAAGAGATTATAGTTGTCTTATAATGTCACAAAAGGGGGGTATTGGTTCAAGATTTTAAAAGAAAAAAAAATAAACAAAGTAATTAAAAGTGTAAGTTGAATTCAATGAGAGAGAATAGATCAAGGAATCCTTCTTCGCTGCAAAACAATGATTAAAGTTAGGTTTTTTTCCAATTTTTATCAGTCATAGATTATCACCAACCGTAGGATAGCAGGTTCGCTTAGCTAACCCCAAAATTCCTTATTTCACTGAGTAACATGTTCGCTTAGTTATCAGATTCTATTTAAAAGAACCATCTTGAGGTTCGCTTACAAGATGTAATTACCCGAACGCATTAATATTTGTGAGCTTAGGTTTAGTACTAGTAGTTAGACTCGGTTCTCTTGGTCCACTTTCTAGCATTGTTTTCACACACAATTGCTCCACAGAATCCCTCTGCAAGGTCTCGTGTTTTCTACTTGTGTAAAGAGTCAAGAAACTATTACGTATTCCCTAAATTTCACTAGCTTTAGATTAAATTAACAAATCAATTTAGCGTGCACTCCAAACAACCTATCAATCAATCATAAACATTAATATTAGTAAAAACAATCGATAATCATATGAAAAACTTCAAATTAGAATTGAAACAAAACTCAAACCATATTTTAAGAACTAGGAATTCATCCTCAATCAATAAGAAAATTAGCTACTCATAATTTGGCGTTCACACAATAATAATAATAATTAAGGAAGAAAGAAAAACTTATTGAAAAGATGATGGTTGCTCCTTCCTCCAATCCTGGTGCAATTTAACTCCTTCTCTAAAATAGATGTGTATAAGTGTATCAATGTGTATGGAAGTGTGTAAGCGTATAGCACTTCTCTATTTATAGGCTTCAATTTTCTCCATATCTTCCAAGGAATAGAATCCCTTTCCTTTTGTAGCTCAATTTCCAAATCCAAGCCTTTCTCAAATCTTCCATATCCTCTTTCCAAATCCAAGCCGAATTCTTCATTCAATTCCAAGTCCAACTCTTCACATCCCATGAGAGAAATCCACACAAAATTCTGCAACTTTGGCTCGCCGGAAAACTGGGTTTTTGGCCGGAAATCGTCACCACCAGCCACCTGAGATTCTCCGCCGGTCAAGGTATATTCCGTCCGTCAACCGTTATGACTAACGGTCAAACGAGTCAACGGGTCAAGGGGAGGCGTCTCAGTCAGCTTTGAGTCAGCTATCTTAGTCAGGCTGCATTGGCTTACTCGCTGAGCTGGATCGGATCGGTCATCGCCGGCATGATTCAACTCACCAGAATCAGAGTTCGGCCGAGTTTCGGCTATTTACAGGGCTTTCTCAGGCCACACTCAGACCGATATTTAATCTTCAATCCCTGTACAATCCTAGCATTCATCTAGTTTTGGCATTCATCACATATTGCCTCTTCAACTAGCCTTCTTTCCTGCAGCATCATTCAGCATCACTAACCCAATCTCCATCTGGAGTTCATGGAAGAAATCAATTCTTCACTATCGATTTTAGCATCAGGTCTTGCCGATTTCTCAACAGATCGAACCCATACTCAACAGCAGCATATACATCCATTTCTTATTTCTGTAAGAAATTCCAGCAGAGCATCTTCCATTAATTCCATCAATTCGAACCCTAACCGATCTTTGATTTTCAGATTGGGCTCAAACCCATCTCTAATCTTCCATTGAAGCACCAAATCCTCATTGTAAATGCAACTAACTCGAAACCCATCAATTCTTCTCATCTTCTCGATTTAAATTCTCAATTCTCTGTGAATTAACAGTACCCACCTCCTCATCGAATATCTTCAACTCGATCCACTGAATCTCTATTTCATAATCAATCTTCTACCCGAGTTCTCGATCTTGTCTCCTGCAGAAACCATAGCCATTGTTTCGTTTTTGATTCAGGTGAAAGAGATGATGAATGAGATAACATCTCTCAATTTTAGGTTTAGAATATGATTTGGGGTGGATTCAGACGCCCAAGATAAGAACCACCCCATGGGTGCCCTGAATAACTCTTGGGTGCTTTTAGCACTTTTCTTTAACCACAAACATGACTGCCCCTTAACATGGGCTGGCCTGTCTTTAGTAATTCTTCCCAACAAGTGTTTCCCCTTAACCTTGACTGGACTCCAGATAGTGCTCGCCCAATAAAATGACAATTATGCCCTTTTTGCTCAATTTTGGTGATTTCTTCTTCTTTTCCTCCGTGCGACTCCAGAGTACCTAATAATTCAAAAACACACGTAAAATACATAATTTACTAGAAAAATAGCAAAAAAGCGTAAACTACTAGATAGTAAATACGGTGTATTCTACACCTATCAAATTCCCCTCCCAAGAGGATACTCATCCCCTCAGTTTGCCTTGTACGACGGAACTGGCAACGCAGGGGAACATGTCTCACGATTTCTAGAGGCTCTAGGCGAGCACAAATACAACCATGTTCTCTGCCTGCGAGAACTTTCAAAGTCACTCACTGGAAGAGCGTACACCTGGTAACTGCATCGCCCCAGGCAGCATCCGCGATTGGGGTGAAATGGTTACATCCTTTTACAAGAAGTATTTCTTTATGTCCGAGCAAGTCACTCTCTCGGATCTGGGAAGAATGTTCCAACATAATGACGAACATCCAAACGATTTCGTCAAGAGATTTAGCATTCAAACACTAGACTTCCACGACCCGGGTGCGACTGAGCAGCAACTAGTAAATTCGTGCATCAATGGAATGAATCCCATCTATCGGGCTTTACTGGAGAACTTACGATTCCAGACCTTCTCCGAATTTCACGAAGCTTCTAAACGATCAGTCTCGACAGCGCCAGCCCTATTGGAAAGAACTAGGCCTCCTAGAAATGAAGATACACGAGAAGTTCGAAGGAGCCCGCGTTTTCTCAACAATTCATACAACACCGGCCCCTCCTCCGTGAGTGTGGTGGACGAAAGGGGAAAGAGGAAAACACCTCCAATGGATCAACACCTCGGACGCATGGCCCCAGCATGAAGGGAAGCCCGCGAAAGGCCCCAACCAAGCTTTCTGAACGTCGCCCTGAAGCCAGAGGGGACGACTCGGACTTCACCTTTCCGATAGAGGAAGTAATCGAATTTCTGGAAATATGGGTCCAGGATGGTGTCATCCGGCTACCGTCTCCTCGGCACCCACCTACTGAAGAAGAAATGGCGAATCCCAGATTTTGTCACTACCACAGATTCGTCAGTCATCCAACCAGCGACTGCAACAGGTTAAAAAGAATTTTCAAAGAAAGGATAGAAGCAGGGGAGTTACGACTAAGGAATGAAGGAGTACATAGAGATCCGCTTCCCATAAGAAACTGTGAAATCTCTGGGGACTCCATACACGAAACAGTGCAGTCCATGATGCAACACATATGTGAAATCCTCTACTTTTCCAAGCAGCAACGTCGAGACGTTTTCGCAGCCCTAAACTACATGGTATCTGGGAAGCGACTCCACTCTGCCACAAAAAACACACCTGAGGAACAGATCTCGCCATGCGTCCCTGCCGAGAAGCATAACTGGTGACTTCTCACCACGGCCCGTTTAAAGGACGCCGAGTTATACAACACACTCATCGACGCAGCCTCAGAGTTCAACATTGTTACGTTCAAGACCCTGAAAGCGGCAGGAGTAACAAAACAAGATGCCACTCACTCTCCATCGGCTATAAAAGACCACGAGGGGAATCACCTGCATGCGCTTGTCTACGCTGATCTTGGGATCAACATAGGAAATATCGCAATGCGCAGGACTTTCTACATTGTCAAGAATCTAAATTACGACATGGTTCTGGGGTGCCCGTGGGTACTCAACAACAAAACGGAATTAGGAGCATCGCCCTTTCCCATATCAATGCCAGAGAGAGTATCCAACGAGCCGGCTAACTTGCTACCCTGTCAACATCTTACCAGCAATATTCTACTACCCGGAAGGGAGTCGCCAAAGCCACCTGCTAGAATCCAAACTCAAGTAAGCCTGACTAAGATGCTCTCTTTATCACCAACCGTTTCTCACCGCAACCCTCCCTGGGGACTCGACATAGTTGTCGAGCACAACACTGTCAAGAGATGTGAATGGAACGCCTAGCCTTTTAAGCGTTTCGTCAGAGATCTGGAAGATGCCCTGGAAGATTACGGGGACAACCACCAGGCGATTGTACCACAACCCAATCCTTTGCAGATAGGGGATATAGTAATCAGGTCCACCTCATTTCAAGTTGGAAAGATGATTGTGAAGATACCGATCCAGAAAAGTTCCCCCGAAGAAGAGGAGGATGAACCATACCTAGTAGCCGACATCCTCTTGGGTGGCTATTGCAAACTTATCAACACGGATAAACTGGAAGGAATAGTGATCCACTCATGCTGGTTGGAGGCTGCCAACATATGAAAGGTCAAGATATTCAATTTCCTGACACTTTCTCCTCAATACCTCTTTAGCAATTTTCCTTTTCACTACTACTATGTATTGCTTCAGGATGGATGCATCACTTACATTCATCCAGCAAAATTTCAATTGTCGCTCCTGTTGAGCAATCTAATATATCCTCTCCAGTGAAATAAAAGAACCCCTTTTTCCCTTAAAAATTTCTCAAGATCAATCCAAATTCAAACTCGTTACCAAAAAAAAAAGGGGGGGGGGGGAAGCAACACACAGAAGACAAAATGGTTATCTTTTCGGCGGAACTTTCAAGATCACAAATTATTGCAAGACCAAGCCGCGGAGGCTCAGCACAAGGTACAATGAAAGGAAAATTGCAAGACATTAAAAGGCGGCTAAGTCACAAAAGAAACAAAAGAAAGAAGATTCGCCTCATTAAGGATTCTTCTTACAATTTCCCAAGCAATCCTCCGAGAAGCAAAGGTTCCACAAAGAAGACACGTCAACAGCAGCAATAGCCTTCGTTTTCCATCCAGATGCCTTTCCAGCAGCGCCAACCAACGCTTCTTTCCTCTTCATCTCTGACGTGGATTCAACGTGCGTAATCATGATTCCTCCAGTAGCACCAACGGCATCAACAAAGTTTTCACCAAGATTCTCCTCAGCATCTCCTACAGGAAAATCACTTGACTCGCTCATGTCAGAATCCATGGAAACCTGTGCTTTTTTGCGTGCATCACCTGGAAGAACAGAAGGGATATCTTGGATGATGGCTCTAATCTCTCAAAGTAATGAGCCGATCCTGCCCAATGACTCTTTTTAAGAAGATCGAGCTCCATTAACCCTATGATGCTTCTCGGAGAAACCAACAATTCCATCGCCATTGTCACCATGGGCTGCCATTGCAAAAGTACGAAAATGGTGTAGTCGTCTCGCTATGCGACCAGTAGAGAGGGATAAGACAACGAAATCTTGTCAGCAATGTTTATGTGAGAAGAAAGGGCGTGCTTTATGGCTGTAACGGCTCTAAGAAATCACACATCAATAAAGGATCCCCAATTAGAGCCATGCACAAAGGAGGCAATTCAACTCATAAGGAAATTTTGCATCAGGAAATTATTCTTCCCTCACTTGAACCGGCCCTACCGGCTAGCATGCTCAATTTGCCAACTCGTGCCAACTTTCCGAAATTCATGCCAGTCCCACCAATCACGCTGACCTGTCAATGTCGCCCAAGTCGCACCAGCTGTCACGTCCATCTCCCACCGGCCCCACCAGCCATCCCGCTCAGTTTCTCAACTCGTGCCAGCAGCTCAATGCTTCCCAGCTTCATGTTTCCGCCAAATTACACCAACCTCTCGCTCAGTGCAAAACTGCTAAGGACAAGGATTCTGAATCCAGTTCGCATATCAGAAAAAAGGTCAGATAAATCTCCCGTTTCTCTTTCAGATTTTGTATTGGCACCATATTATGCTTACCTCGCAACAAAGCTCCTGTTCTGAGATAAGCAGAGAACTTAATGTCGATAATGGATTTTAGATAAGGGGAAAAATCGTAAAACCCCATGACCTAGTGTTATCCGCAACACATTAACTGAGAACATTTAATTCAGATGTACGTAAATAATTAATAGGGGTATTTTTTTCAAAATACCGGATTAGGGTTTCTCGACACAAAACCCTAATTCCAAAACCAAGACGCATATTGCGCACCATGGCAGCTATGCCAAAACCAAGACGCTACCCAGTTTTAGCGCCCGCAACTTAGCCTAATTAGCCATATGTTCCATTGGCACATGCCAACACGTTACCACTAGCCACTTTCTATTCTAAGCCGCTACCCAGTTGTAGCGCCCGCAACTTGGCCTAGGTGGCCGTACGTGCCATTGGCACATGTCAACACGTTACCACTAGCCACTTTCTATTCTAAGCCGCTACCCAGTTTAGCGCCCGCAACTTGGCCTAGGTGGCCGTACGTTCCATTGGCACATGCCAACACGTTACCACTAGCCACTTTCTATTATAATCCGCTACCCAGTTGTAGCGCCCGAAACTTGGCCTAGGTGGTCGTACGTGCCATTGGCACATGCCAACACGTTACAACTAGCCACTTTCTATTCTAAGCCGCAACCCAGTTGTAGCGCCCGCAACTTGTACTAGGTAGCCGTACGTGCCATTGGCATATGCCAACACGTTACCACTAGCCACTTTCTATTCCAAGCCGCTACCCAGTTGTAGCGCCCGCAACTTGGCCTAGGTGGCCGTACGTGCCATTGGCACATGCCAACACGTTACCACTACCCACTTTCTATTCTAAGCCGCTATCCAGTTGTAGCGCCCGCAACTTGGCCTAGGTGGCCATACGTGCCATTGGCACATGCCAACACGTTACCACTAGCCACTTTCTATTCTAAGTCGCTACCCAGTTGTAGCGCCCGCAACTTGGCCTAGGTATCCGTACGTGCCATTGGCACATGCCAACACGTTACCACTAGCCACTTTCTATTCTAAGCCGCTACCCAGTTGTAGCGCCCGTAACTTGGCCTAGGTGGCTGTACGTGTCATTGGCACATGCCAACACGTTAACACTGGCCACTTTATATTCTAAGCCGCTACCCAGTTGTAGCGCCCGTAACTTGGCCTAGGTGTACGTATGTGCCATTGGCACATGCCATCACGTTACCACTATCCACTTTCTATTCCAAGCCATTATCCAGTTGTAGCGCCCGCAACTTGGCCTAGGTGGCCGTACATGCCATTGGCACATGCCAACACGTTACCACTAGCCACTTTCTATTCTAATCCGCTACCCAGTTGTAGCGCCCGCAACTTGGCCTAGGTGGCCGTATGTGCCATTGGCACATGCCAACACGTTACCACTAGCCAGTTTCTATTTTAAGCCGCTACCCAGTTGTAGCGCCCGCAACTTGGCCTAGGTGGCCGTACGTGCCATTGGCACATGCTAACACGTTACCACTAGCCACTTTCTATTCCAAGCCGCTACCCAATTGTAGCGCCCGCGACTTGGCCAAAGTGGTCGTGCGTGCCATTGGAACATGCCAACACGTTACCACTAGCCACTTTCTATTCCACGCCGCTACCTAGTTGTAGCGCCCGAAACTTGGCCAATGTGGCCGTGTATGCCATTGGCACATGCCAACACGTTACCACTAGACACTTTCTATTCCAATTCGCTACCCAATTGTAGCGCCCGCGAATTGGACAAAGTGTCCGTGCGTGCCATTGGCACATGCCAACACGTTACCACTAGCCACTTTGATCCCCAACCTGTCAGCCAATTTCCAAGGCATTCCGCACATGCTATTAGCACATGCTCCGCTAGCGACTTTGGCATTGCCATTCGCACTCAAAGTGCAACTTGCGGCCAAGGCATTCCGCACATGCCAAATGCTCCGCCAAGCGACTTTGGCATTGATGTCCGCGCTCAAAATACAACTTGCAGTCGAGATATCCTGCACATGCCGCAACGCTTCACTAGCAACTTTGGCATTGCCACTTGCGCCCACTCTCGAGACATTAACACAAACTGGGGGTTGCTTTCTTGGGGTTTTGGTTTGGCGGTCACAGCGTGCAGCGTACAGTACGCTCGCAATAAAGCAAGGCATGCAAGGAATGAATACGGTTAATTAAATAAGGAAATTTATGGTGAAAAACGTTTTTCACCATAATGCCAACGGTTTCCACCTCCTATGTTTTAATTGACACATTTACTCAATTCCTTAATGAGGCCAGGGTACGTTCAATCTCACTTGTATAAATAGGTTTCACCTATTCTTCCAAAACAATAAGTCTTGGTCAGGAAAAATACAATACTATCAGATAGCCACTTTGCAAGCTCTCTCAAAAGCTTCCATCACTAGCAAGCTTCTACACTTCTGATACAAGTCTAGATACTACCTAACCAGAACTCTCTGTTCTCATCACCCTTCTTCGCTATCCTCCCCAAATCAACCCTTCTCCTCTACTTTGTGACTGAAGCAAATCTGGAACGACCATCTTCTTGGTTTAGGCCAGAGTTGTACAGATTGATATCTCGAATCAAAAGTGCTCACGTGCAGCACATTTTTTTAAGGGTTTAAACCAGTCTCTCCACCATCGAATTTACCAAATTCGGCAGAGGCGATTTTCTCCCATAAACACAAGGATATGCATCTAAAGATACTAGAGACTATTTAGGAGAAATTATCAAGAAATATAACCCAGGTTTAGTCTTCCTGTCTGAAAAAATTAGTGCTGAAAAAGCTAAGATATTTTCCCAGAGATACTCATATCCAAATTCTTGGTATGTTAGCTCATTTGGTCTTTCAGGGGGTTTGGTAGTCCTTTGGAAAAATGGTTTCCCATATGAAGTTGTATGCAGTGCTGATAACATGATTCATATGTTAATCCAATCCAATCCTGCGAAAGAGGAATGGCTTCTGTCTTGTGTATATGGTTCTTCTCATTATGATTTGAAAAAATTACAATGGGACTTTTTAAAATATCTCAGTGACAATGTTTTTCAACCTTGGATAGTTTTGGGATCTTAATGTTCATTTAGATAGCAAAGGTCAGAGTTCTATTACTAATTATTTGGATAATTGGATTAGAAATATTATAGACTCAACTGGTTTAATGGACTTAGGATTCACAGGTTCTAATTACACTTGGTCAAACATGACTGCTGGGAAAGGTTATAAAAGAGGTATAATTGATTATGCTCTTCATAATGCTATATGGCAGATTCAGTTTCCTGACTCTCAATTACACCATCTTCCTTTTAGAGCTTCAGATCATTGTCTTATTCTTCTTTACACAGAGGCACAATGTCATAAACCAACGTGGACCTGGAAATTCTATAAATGTTGGTTAAAGGATTCTGCTTGTATGAATACTATAACTAACTCATGGAATTATCACGGTGAAAATATAAGCTTAAATGAGAAACTCAAGATTACTAGGAGGACATTAGCAAAATGGAATAGGGAAGACTTTAGAAAGATATGCGAGCATCTAAAGTATTATAGAGCTCAGTTTTCCCACCTGTAATCTCTTCCTTATAATTTTGTTACTAATTTCCATATTCAGGAAACTATAGATAACTTAAAATATTGGGGAAAATAGAATCATAATTCTGGCAACAAAAATCAGGAAATCGTTGGATTAGAGAAGAAGATAATAACACAGCTTATTTTCACTCTAAAGCTAATAGAAAAAGATCTAGAAACAACATTACTGCTCTAAGAGATCCTTCAGGTAAATGGCTCCATCATAGGAAAGATTTAGTAAACTTTCTTAATCATCATTTTTCGACTATTGCTACTTCTACAAAGCCAAAATTTCAAGACTCCTCTTTTGATATTATTCATAAAGTAGTATCTCAGGAGGATAATGAAAAACTGTTAGCAATTCCGGATAAAGAGGAAGTATATAACACCCTTAAGAGTATGTCTAGTTGGTCTGCCCTGGCATAGATGGATTTCCTGCAGGGTTTTATCAATCCCAATGGGATTTGGTGGGAGATGACACTACTCACATGGTTCAACAGTTCTTTGCTACAAAAATAATGTCGGATTTCATTAATCAAATAATCATCTGTTTAATACCTAAAACACTGCACCCTGCTACTCCTTCAGATTATAGACCAATTGGTCTATGCAATTGTTCTTATAAAATAATCTCCAAATTGATTGTCATGAGAATGAAATCTTTGATGGACAAAATTATCTCACCATCTCAGGTGGCATATGTTCCAAAAAGATTAATTAATGACAATATTATCTTGGATCATGAGTTAATTCATTCAATGAAGAAATCAAAAAAGAAATCTCCTTTAGTAGCTCTCAAATTAGACATGTCGAAATCCTTCGACAGGTTGGAATGGTATTTTATAGACAACATGCTTCTCCACTTAGGCTTCTGTGAGGAATGGAGTCTAGAAGTATATTTTGACTACTTTGATTTCCATCCGTCTGAATGGTAGTCCATGTGAATCGTATAACCCAACAAGAGGGCTCAGACAGGGAGACCCACTGTATCCCTATCTTTTCATTCTCTCTATGGAATATCTCTCAAAAGCTTTAGAGTCAGCTCAGATTAAAGGTAAAATTCAGGAAATTAGAACTTCTTAAATTTCAACACCAATAAATCATCTTTTATTCACAGATGACTGCTTACTTTTCTTTCAAGTATCAGAAGACGGCCTTCAACAAATTAAGGAAATCTTAGAGCACTTTGGAAGCATTTCTGTTCAGATGATCAACTACTCAAAATCCTCGGCTTTCATTTGTGGTGAAGTTTCGAAAGAAGTAAAACTGCAGATTATTCATAAATTAGGAGTTAAAAAGTTATATTCCTCAGATAAGTATTTAGGTTTACCTATACTTCTTGGAAAATCAAAGTCTTCTTCTTTTAACTCCATTCAAGATTCGTATGGGAATCACTTCCAAGGATGGAATTCCAAAACTCTTAATCAGGCAACTAGAACTACTTTGGTTAAAACAGTTTTGAACTCTATCCCTGCTCATTATATGAGCAACTTCAAGATCCCGAAAAATGCATTGAGAAAGTTAGACTCTTTACAAAGAAACTTCTGGTGGGGACATAAAGGAAATAAGGGAATAAATTTTATCTCTTGGGATTCTTTATGTGTGTTTAAAGAAGATGGAGGTTTAGCATTCCGTAATCTTGAAAAATATAACTTAGCTTTGATAACAAAGCTTGCTTGGCGGCTTTGTACTGAGTCTGATAATCAGTGGGTCATAAACATGAAGAACAAATATGCTCCTCATTGCAATTTCCTACATCTACAACAACCTCAATACAACTCTTCTTGGGTTTGGAAGGTAATAGAAAAGGGTCTAGAAATAGTGAGAAGGTATTATCAATAGAATATAAGATGCGGAACCAAAACCTTAGTCTGGTATGATAAGTGGATTACAGGATTAGAATTTCCACCAACACCAAAAGAAGAATTTAGAGAGCCAGTAAGGATTGTTTATGTCTTAGATCTGATGCTCCTAAATCCTATTAGATGTAACACACAATTAGTAAACAATCTTTTTCCACAGAACATTGCAGAATTAGTCCTCAAGATGCATATTCCTCAACAGGGTGAAGACAGAATGATCTGGACCCCAAATAGAAATGGATAATTCACAGTTAAATTAGCATATAAAGTTTTAACTCATACAACCTATGTTACAAATCAACAAGTGCCGCAACCAGTTTGGAAAAAACTCTGGAAAACAAAAGTTCCATATAAAATTAAATTATTCATATGGAAATGTTTAAGAAATATAGTTCCAACCAGATTGAAAATCAGTCATTATAAATCAGATATAGAAACTAACTGTCCTTTATGTGCTACACCCACTGAATCTCTTCAACACTTACTGATTGACTGTGAGCATGCTAAAAGAATCTGGCTAGCTATGAATGTTAACATATCAGGGGTTCAGTTACAGCACGTTGATGTCATATCTTGGATATCCAGTTGGTTCTCTTCATCTCACACAAGTTTTAAAGATAATCATGTATGGATTATAACTTTAATGTGCACAGCTTGGCATATATGGAAAAATAGATGTGTTGAGGTCTTCCATGCTAAGGTCATGAACTGTGAATTTGTATGTGTTCATATCACTCAAATGGTTAATCAATGCATGCTAGAGGCCTCAATTCAAGATAATTTACATAATGAAGTCACACCACCAAAATGGTCCCCGCCAACATTTAACAGACTGAAAATAAATATGGATGCTTCAACACTCAAGAAACTGGAATTGGTCTAATTCCTAGAGATCATGCAGGAATAGCGAGAGCCATCAGGGACAGATACTTCAATGGAGGACTAAATCCAGAACAGGCGGAATGTTGGGAAATGAATCAAGCAATTCTTTGGGCCAACGAACTCAATCTTCACTGAGTTATCTTTGAATCTGATTGTAAAAATGTAATTATGTCTATCAATGATGCCAAGCCAGCAGTTCACTGGACAAACCAAGGCTATGTAGATGAAATAAGGCATCTACTTAAGGACTTTGTGTTTTCTGAAGTTAGTCATGTTAATCGGTTAGCTAACAATGTAGCTCATGTAATAGCTAAGGAGGCTAAAACTAAAAAAACTTCCTTTGATTTTGGTTGTAACATCCCGACAAACTTTAGGAAGCTTGTTGAGGATGAAAGGAAGTTTAGCAAGAAGCTATGTAATCTTACCCTTTAACGAAGAAGTTTTTTTGGCATCAAAAAAAAAAAGTAACACTTAGCCGTATGAATGGATTTCCAATACAAGTCATTGAATAAGTATACGACTAACTTTCATGTTATGCAAGAATCAAAATAAAGTCATGTTACTTTTCAACACGAATCATCATCATGTGTCTTGGGTTTGATCGAGTCAAGCCCAATATGCATTTCAAATAAATACAGTAGGAGATGCACACTCAAATAGTCTGACATAAGATGCTAACCTAGCCGCACAAAATGAAAACCATGTTTCTGATTTTTTATTCATGATTCATGTACTAGAAGGGGGGGACCGAAAACATCAATAAATTGATACGTATTGTGTGTAACATGTTTTTTCAAACAAACATTATGGTAGTCATATCAACACTACAACTACATGCTACATCATGGACAAATTCATGGAGCTCTAAACATTGCGCTAGACGCTAAATACGATTTATTATATATTATACATAATGGTAGGTTCTTAAAGAACATGATAATCACTAGCACGCATAGTTACACTAGAGATATACGTGATGAAGCCACCGAGAAAACAAGCAATCCTCTCAGAATGATATACTATGCGTTTCTCCTTCTTGGCCTTTTTTACCTTTTTATAGGGAGGAGGAGTACAAGTTCCCGGGGTTTAGTTTTAGCATTAAGTCTCGACCTTTCATTAAGGAAAAGATATTCCAGTGTTTTAGCCAAGAGAATGGTTCATACATATTCCAGTGCCTTTATCACGGAAATCACCACAGCCAAGTAGTTTGGTGCGATTCCCAGATCACCATATTCGGCAACCAAAACACCACCAACTACCTCAAAAAAAAAAAAACACCACCAACTGAATTTCTTCCAATCATCCAATTAACCCATCAACTGAATTTCTTCCAATGAACCCATTACCTGCCAGCCCAGGATTTTGTTGAGGATAATAGTTTGTTGCATGACTACTCAATATAAGCATGAGAGCAACTCTACTTGTTGCCAACTGGTTTTGAGTTAAATGAACTAGTGCTAATATATTTCTTTCCCCTTGATGAACCATCACAGTCACAGAGGAAAATACTTTTTTGATTACCAGCCCGAATCCCCCTATAGGACATCCACCATGAAGCTCAGGAGCTTGTCAGTGGGATGCACATTGATCATTTTGAAATAAAGCTTGAACTTTCATATCCAAATTATGGTTATTGAAATGTTCGACTCAAAAGAATCCGTAATTGGTAGATTAGATAGCTAACAATCATTTCCAATATTATATTTAAGTAGGTTCCCAAAATTTGTTAGCGAAACATATCAAGAAACTCTTTCCCTGTTACACGATTTAGCATATAACAAAGGTATCCCCAACTGTATTATTCTTTCTCCATGTACAATCATAAGTCCTTGGCTTCCTTCATGCTGTTCTACACATGATTTTAGTGGAGTCAATCTCTTGAAGTCGTTCCCATATCGTACATGGTAGTATAAGATATTGAAGCATCTGAAATGCAACCGGTTCCGAAAAATGAAAAACTCTTACATAAAGCGGTACAAATACATCTTTTCATGTGATGTAATACAAATATATCCGGGTGTTGAAAACTGGTATTACATAATTTGTTCGATAAACGTGTAGTTTACGTGTTTTTACAAGAGGGATCCAGAGTGGTGACTCGAAGCTGGATTATTTACGACAGGTTAGCAAGGTGTAGACCTGCATAAAAGTTTTTGTTGCTGCTGGTTTTGGCATTGTATATGGCATGATTTAGATTTGTTTCTTAACTCCTGAAATGCTCTCATTGTTTCTGCATCGAAACCTCCTGCAAACTGTTTGTAACAATTCCAAAACACATTTAAAGAGTAAGCTAAACATTTAAATAAAGAGAACTACTTTACATGTTTGATCAATTTAGTAAAGATTGATAGTATACCTGATGCACTCGGAAGGCGAATCTTACACCTTGGAGCATCAATTCTTCTAATTCAGGAGCGCCGCCCGCGGCCTCCAGTTCTGTTGAAACCCTGTTCATGAACTTCATGGCTAGCTTGACTGATGCAAGTTTGATCTGAAATGATGTGAAATAAATTTAAGTTCCAATTAATCAAAAAAGGGTCTCTTGTTTTACAGAATTTTTAATATTGTGTCATGGAGATATGCAGATTAAGATAGTATACAAACCAGTAGTTTCAAATCATAGGCATTAAGAATTTATGACAAGTTTAACTCCATTGCCTACTAATTCTAAATTTAGACCAGACAATGGAACACTACATTATCTACTCTATGTTTCTTGATCTGTAAAAGGAAAAAAGCTTCTAAAGTAACTGCTTATTTTAAACTCAAAGGTAGATCTCACTTCGCCTAGTAAAATCCCCTACATTGCTTATTTATGAAACATCATTAAAGCTGTATAGGGAAGACAACAAACGGTTCTTTTAGAGAGAATCTGATTCTTTACCAAATAAAAACACCAAAATCATCAAAAGTAAAAGAAACCAACATCCTAAAATACATTTACTTTTTCAAAACCCTAATATCACATGCCAGCACCACCCGTGCATTTAGATAAATTGAAGTAAACTCTTTCTAAACTAGTTCTTTTGTCATTGTTCAAGAGCTTTCACTAATTTATCCTTATTTTCCCCTAGCACTGTCTACAATATATTTTGGTTTCATATCTTCTACATGGACCACACTTTTATCAAAAAAGTGATTTTGTTTATTATTTCAAGTGGTTTTGTCTGTATGTACAAGTAGTAGTTGGGATTGTAATAGATGATGAGATTAAGATAATGAATGATCAGCAAAAACCAAATTGATGTAATCCATGCCCTTAATCATAATTATTAACTATTAAGTGAAAAATTGTAGATAAAAAAAATACCTGAGCAACAAATCCTGTTTCAAGCATCCAATCAGTAGGAATGTGAAAACCCTTGTATTTATTAGTTGAAGATTCTCTCATTCTTGATAAATTATAAGCTCCATGTTCTAATCTGCAATAATTAGAAGACCATAGTTAATAACACACATTTATCTAATCATGATGAAATTTTTCACAAATTCGAGTTTTGTTATTTACTTTTCAAGTGAAGTTTGCATCTTTTTCAAGGCAGTTCCACAAGGTTGTCTAATATCATCAATGAAATTTGAAGCTTCTAATTCAAGCTTTTTTAAATCACAATAACCAAATGCAGCTTCCCTTAATGCATCTGCTTTTTGCTCAGGCCATTCGAAGTGTTTAAGAACTGCTCTTTCATCCACCTGAAAAACCAAACAGAAATCAGAAAATGTGTTGGGAACTTGATAAATTTTAATGGCCATTCAAGGAATTTTTTATAAGAAAAACTTACCAGGTATGAAAGCTCGTCATCAAGCCATTTAACAAAAGCAACTACATCTTCAATGTTAGTGAAAGTAGCATTTTCAACTTCTTTTATCAGAGATCTGATGAAATCACCTTGGGTTTCAACATCTGACTTGATCTGTAATAACAAAACAAAGACAGCATTACTCCATTAGTATATGGTATCTTCAATTCCAACATTGACATTAAGCTGTTACACAAATGAGTCAAAGGACTATTATGTCTAACCCAGCTTGACCTCGATCCACAATAAAATTAAGTTCAGAGTCAGGGTTAGGTGGCTTCAGTTATTAAAATATTAAGTCTAATCAGTCACAAATGTAAAAGAATGAGTCAGGTTTTCGGTTTTGAGTTCAGAAGTCAAACACCAGTTTGCCGTAAGAAGCCGGAGCGTCTAGGGTGGACCAATGGGTGGTGTACCAATGGCGGATCATGAAGTGGCAACCCCTCCACCACAGGATCTATAAGGGTGGGTTTTATGAATCACCAGTGGAACCCTAATATCCTAATGCAATAGTGCAGAAAATTGGTCTGCCAAATTGATACACCAATTTGGTTCACCCTAAGACTTTTCGATAAGAAGCTGACTGGTACTGATGCTGAGCTATAATTGTTAAAAGCACAGTAAGGGTAACTAAGTCATTCACTAAGTGGCAATTTTGTAATAAAAAAATCAAAACATCTGAGCGGGAAAAGGGCACACTTACAGCTAGTTGATGAGCAGACCGATTCTCAATTTCTCCGATCATATCACGAGCGTTAGCGGCCGCCGGAATGTCAGACCCAGATATTCCGGATTCTTTCTTTGAATCTCTCCGCATTAAAGAATGATAGAACTCCACAACTTCCGGTACTCTTTTGACCTTAGTAGGTCCAATTTTTGCCCCTTTAGATGGCAATGGCGGCGGTGGAGGGGGTGCAAGCGTCTTTTTTGCCAGAGGAGGAGGTGGTGGTGGAGGAGGTACATTCGTCTTTTTTGCTGTTGGAGGAGGAGGTGGTACAGTTGTCTTTCTCCCCATTAGAGGTGGTGGCGGAGGCGGCGGAGGAGGCGCAGCTGAAGACAAGCTTTTAGAGTTCGTTTCTTCAGTTGAAGAAGAATCAGAACTTGAAGATGATGATAAAGATGAAGTGGGAGATGGTAATGGTGTTGTTGTTGTTGACGATGAAGGTTTTGGAGGAGGTTTAGGAACCCTAGGGATTCGAGATTTAATACTACTAGAAATCACTGACATTTCTTCAGATTGATGATGATTCCTCTCAATCTCCACTTCTACTTTCTTCGGATCTGTAATTTCAATATGTTTATGTTGATTATTGTCTTGATTCGCAACAATCTCTAAAGGTTTTAATGCTACTCCCCTTTTCAAATTCCTCACCGCTAGATTTGTTTTCGTAGTTACATCCACCAAACCCATAAATCTTTGTGATGTTGATAATACTTCTTCAGTAGAATTAGACCTAGAATGCAGAGCATTGTGACCAGATTCAATGCAACTTGATAATTTGTTTGACGACGATGCGGATAGTGATGAATCGGTTCGACTTTGTTCTGTAATTGATTTCTTCTGTTCTTCAATTGTTTTCTTAAGCTCTGAAATCTCAACTTCCATCTCTTTAACAAATTTCTCCTTTTCTTTCCTTTCTTCTTCGATCTTCATCTCTAATCTCTCTAATTCCTTCTTTAATCTCTCATTATTACATTCTAACTCTTCAATTTTCTTATTACAAGCTTCAATTTCTGAATTTTTCGAAGTAATTTCACTTTCTAAATACGGAACGATCGCAACAGATTGTCTCAAAAGCTTTTGTTCAATGATTTTAGTTTTAAGATTACATTCTCTTTCTCTTAATTCTTCAACGACTTTAAGTAAATCACTAACATCTGGTGGACGAGGTTGAACTTGAGCTGAAGAACGAGGAAAATAAACCCCAAAAGAACGAGAAAACACAGTCTTCTGTTTTGTAGTTGAACTACCTGGTGATGGCGATGGACATGATTGTGTACGTTTTGGTGTTGTTCTTTCTTCTGGTTTTGATGTTGTTGGAGACGATGATTTCTGAAAACCCATTGCTTGTTTTACCTTATTTCCAGCCATTAATGGCGGAAATTTATGAATATCCCCCAAAACCTCTGTAACTCTTGTTGTTCTGTTTTGTTATAAGCTTTGTTTTTCTCTCTACAATTTTATTCTGTACAGAAAGTGAAAACACAAAAAACCTATCACTGTCGATCTCTCCACCATGAAAACGAAGTCTCAAACTTGGAAGTTTAACAGTGAAGAAGAGTTGAGAAGTGAGAAGAAGATACAGACGAAGGGTAAATAGTTGGGCACAAATATCTATGAACGGTCTTCTTTTATTGGATCTAAAAATTTTAAATGAGGAAACTTGCTATTTTTATTGTACTGCCATTTAAGGGAGAGGGTCGTCCTTAAGTATTGACCGTCTGATCTTTGTTAAGGAAGGTTTGAGTTTTAGAAAAAATATTTGACTTCCCTTGAGAAGGAGTAACTTTTAGATATTCCCGTGTGCAGCATTAACACAAGTGCCTTAGCTGTGACTTGGCTGTTTTACACTTCTACAGGGTTTGCAATTTGCATTCTGCAAAACTCAATAGTAGGATCTCGCGTGTATTCTAGGGGTCTGTGATATGCGAGACCCCTAAATTTAGGGACATGACTATGCTATGCAAGTGGGATTTTGGGGGACTTGGAGTTGGGGATTTGGTGATATCAGATAGGATACGTGTGTCATTCTGATAGAGTTTCCAAACACAGTGAACATCTCTGTGTCACATAATGGATGATTCTAACAGCATTGTAGCAGTTCAGCCATCATTTATGCCGAAATGTAGTCATCGACACTAAATGTGGTGTTGCCTGTTGGGATTATCGATATCACATTAAATTTAATATATGCATGCACGATAGAGAGTAACAAACAGTGAAGAATCTAAGCAAGCAAGTATTTACATCATCGGTACTAAGAGCAACCAAAGTAATCGACTAAAACCAAATATTTGTACTAAAAACCAGACGCTACGGAGAGAAGCAAAGAGCAAATACTATACTAAAACCAAATACTAGAGTATATTTGGTCTTTGGTTTGGTTTTAGTCGGGCGTAAGATTTTGATTGCGCCTGATTTGGGAGTACATATAAGTTGTGCCTGATGGTGAGGCGTAAGGTTTTGAGTCCGCCCGATAACGGGCGTAATTCATAAGTTACGCCTGACAAAAATAAATATGAATGGGGCGTAATTTGAAAGTCCGCTTGATTCAGGCGCACTTTAAAGTTGCGCCCCACCAAATTTGGTTTTCCCACCGTAGTGTCTATGCACGGAAGTAAACCCATTTTTTTCAATTGTTTTTGGTTTTTAGTCTTTGGTTATAGTCGCCCCACTGCAGTTGCTCTAAATGCTTAAAAAAGAAAATAATGAAAAAAAAATAATCAGACACCGGTCCTGAAAGCATAAGAAAGAACGTGCAATAGGGATATCAAAACTAATTAGAGGATGGAGAAAAAAGACAAAAACTGGATCCAAATATCAAATCAAGGTCATCCCTTATCTAAGTATTTTATATAATTCATAATCTACCCCTCACTAATCAGTTTTAGTGGTTAATTATAATTAGAAAATTCATAAGATTATTCGATAAATGATTAGTGTGTATTTTTATTTTTGTTTGGGTGAGTGAGGTGAGAGTAAAAGGGGAGAAAAAAAATTGAGAGGGAACTTTTTTTGGTAAAAATGGAGGATGATTGTACAAGCACTCCCAATACTCAGGTAAAGGTGTCAACGTGTTGAAAATTGGATTTTTTTTTTCTTTGAATCCATCATTGTTGCAGCTGAAATAGCTCGGTGCCGGCATGGACGTAATATGAATACAATGCCGACATCAGCATTTTCGGCATTGTATTCATACTACGTCCATGCCGACCAACAATATCCTCCATTTTAAAAGGCAAGCCGGCATTGTATTCACCGAGAAAACAATGCCGGCATTTGTTGGAATTTTTCATAAATGTTTGCCACTATCCGAGGGTAAGGGGGGGCGTAGCCCCTCCTGGCTGTGTTCGACCTGACAGGTAGGTCGCGGGGGCGTTGCCCCCTAGCAGAGTGCGAGACAGCGTCTCGTAGAAATTTTTTCTGGTTTTGAAATTCAAAATCTATTCCGTTTTGAATTTTTTTTTCTGGTTTTAATCAGTCCACTGCCGACACAGTCAGTTAATTTTCGAGCATGCCAATACTGCTAATGGCATAATATGTTTCTTAAATTTCTATGCCGGCACATGATGTAAAGTATCCAGAAAATTGAAGAAAAAAAATTCACTTGACTACCGACATTGATAGATTTCTATCGAGCATGCCGGCATTTAGTGACGGCATGGTCTTCATCAATTTCGACGATGTAGAAAAAATTAATTTTAGAGATGGTCTTCATCACTACCGGCATGGTTTTCATCACTTACGGCATGGTGTTCATCTATACCGGCATGGTCTTCATCACTTCCGAATGTAAAAAAAAATCGTTTTCAAAGTGAAGAGCCGGCAGAGAAGGAGAAGAGAATTTGAAAGGGAGTGGGGAAAATTTAGAATTTGAAAGGGAGTGGGGAATATTTAGGTTTCAAAGCCTTAACCCTAAAATAGATTAATAAGAAGTGAAGATGGAAATAGGGATATGATTTTTTTTTTATTTTAAGTTTTTTTATTTTTATTTTGAGGGAAGGGTATTTTAGTATTTTTGCCCCCCAAAAACACCCCTTAGCAGACACTATTGGTTGGGGGAAGTAATTTATACCACAATTAATTTTGATATCCCCCAATTGCGCGTTCATAAGAAATTTGATCACACAAAGACGTATTTATTTCTTTTGGTACAAAAAAATGTAATTCCGAATTATCCAAACTAGTTTGTGTCATTTATTTGAAGCAAAACTAACAACCCCTTACAAAATGAATGCGCAATTAGGGGATACCCAATCTAATCGGGGGATATAGATTACTTTCCCCAACCCATGAATCATGCTAAGGGGTGACCATTTGAAGTGAAAGTACTAAAATACACTTTGGTTAATTAAATTTATTTATGAAAAAACTGTTTTACCCTTTCACCTAAAACATTAAAACCAAAAACCAAAACATATATCCCCATTCCATTCAATCTGTACCGGGACTCTCTTAAGTTTAGGTTTTTGAAATAAAAAAATTCTTCATCGTTCTTTAACTGTTCTTCGTCAATTAATCGTCGATTCAAAAACAAATCGTCGATTAACCCACCCGAATCATAACAATGCCTCCACGAAAGAAACCAAAAGCCCCATCGAACTCAAAATCGATTAGTGAAGAGAAATTAAAACAAAGACTTGCTAAGATTGCTCAAGAGCAAGAAGAAGAAGAAGCGTTGTCGGACAATCAACCGCTCGCAACAATGGCTTCTGTGAGAAGGTAAGTTATTTTAAACTCAGTTATGAGTGTTTGAATCGATTTATAGCAATGGGTTTAGGTTAGAATCGCGAAACCTAAAGAAAAAGTTGAGTTCCAGTAGATTCCGGCATCGAATTGTGTATGAATACTATGCCGGTTTTGAATTACGGCATTCCATCCAGGTTGAATTCAGATCCGGTATTTAGTTACGGCTTACATGGTAGGATGAATGCAATGACGATTTCAAACCCTGAAACTCAATGTTATGTACAGGCACAGAAATTGGGTTGAAACCTATGCGGGTTTTTTATTACGGCATTCCTTTATTATAATTCGAGTATGCCGGTATTAAACTAAAACTTACAGGAACATTATAGAATTTTTCCCCACTACCGGCATTCCTTTTAGGTTGCGTTGTATGCCAGTACTCAGTTACGGCATGGAATTTATTTATTTTTATAGTGCCGGTAGTATTGTTTTGGTATCCAGGAAAATTACATATGACTACCGGCAATATCGATAGTTAATGGTTACCGCCGGAACAATGTACCGGTAGGGAATATTAACTAAGTTTCTATGCCGGGAGAGTAGTACCGGCGTACTTTTTTTAGTGACTCTATACCGGTACTGATACAAAAAATGAGATGTCTTATATTAATTTCGTGTGCTTATGATATAGGTCAAAAGCCAAGGAAGCTAAGAAAAGAAAAGGTAAAGCTGATGCGACTAAGAGAAGGAGGAAGGACGATCTTGATACTCCTCAGACTCTGCCTCCCCGCAGGAAAGATGAAGTCCGCAAAAAGCGTTTGGGAGCTAAGTCTAGAGGGATTACTTGGGAGAGTGGTGGTAACCATAGTCGACTTGTAATCAATGAACCTACTACACCAGTTGAGCACGATGAGCAAGATGAATAGGAAAGTGAGGAGGAAGATAATGAGGTTCATCCAAATCAATTTACATTCCAAAGAGAAGTGGGTGGGCCTAGTGAACAACCGACACAAGGCAAGGCCAAAGGCAAGGGCAAAGTAAAAGTTAAAGGTTCACACCTTCCTCATGTTGATGACATGATTCCTGACCTTAATGGTGGTAGAATATAGGGTGAAGCTCAAGATACGAGAATTCTATTTGGCTACAAGCACTCGTGGGATCATACTATCTATCAAACCTATATGTAAGAATTTTTTTAATCTTGTGTATATGTATTCTTGTGTATTTATGTTAAATCTTTTAACCGTACAATCTCATAATTGTAGGATCACAAGAAAGCTGTGCGTGTTTTCCGAAACCAAGCTGCGGCCGATTGGGATTTGTCTTTGGAATGTAAAGAGGTCCAAACATTAGTAAGAGATTCTGGTCTATATGCTCTGGTTGAAAATTATGTGAAGTGTGATGTTCTGACAGTCAATTGCTTCGTCGAAAGGTATCATGGAGAACCTTGCTTCCGAAGTCTCACATCCGGTAAGATCTCGTTTTTTACTTTCCGCGAGTTCTTCTTCATGTTTAGTCATTGCTTTCAATTCTCTCCTTTGTTTTCTCCTTGCCGTTTTAGTTTGTGGTCTACCAGGAGGATCTCCAATTGTTGGATCTTCACTTTGTGCTATCCATGGACATGTAATTAACCTTAGTTGGATCAACAAGACTTTCCGACTAACCGAGGTGCCACGTGAGTAAGCTTCGAAGAATTCCTTTCCTTCGTTTGTATCCCATGGTGATTGTCCGGGATCTTCCGTAGGGGGGGGGTCGAAATATAGATGCTTCCAAAACGGATCAATAACCTCAAGAGGTATCACTTCTTCATACTTCACAAGCATATGATGACACGGAAGCCCCAATGAAGACATGTCGGGACAAATACACACATCACCCGGTTTCCATAGTTTCTCTCATATTCCATTTGTCTCATCATATGTTTTATTGCCCAATGAGAGACATTGAATTATATTCCTTAGAGAAACTTGCCATATCGAAGAAATGGAGTCAACCTTTCCATTGATCTTTTCTTTATCCTGTCGATATCACTCTTAAAGTATTACTCCATTGCCTCGGTGACCGTAACCACGTTGCCTAGGCCGAACTGGATGAAATATTTAAATATCCCATGAGCGGACTCCGCCACACTGGTTGCTTCATTCTTGTAGTGTCTATACCGGTTTGTCCATGCACGCACAAATTTTTCCTTGAACTTATCCAACCATTGAGTCCGACAATACTAGACGGCAGTCGGATAAACCTTATTCCAATCGCCAATAAACTTGTCCAACCTCTTTTCATACATATCCTCGCTGAGAGACCAATAAACTTTCTCCCAATCTCTTAGAATTCTAACCACTTTTTATGATTTTCTGCATGTTCTTTATACACTCGCTCTTTTATCTTGCCTCTCTCATCCTCTTCTTCTTCGGGGGATAGTTTGTTCTTGCACACATCTTCCTCTAGTTGAACAATCATTCTCTTCTTAATATCCGCCTTGGTGGGTTCAAACAAGGCATGACAAGTTTTAATAACATTTTGATGTATATGATATGTACATAGGAAATTTTGTGCTCCTGGGAATACGTCATATATTGCATTCATTAAGGCGTCCTCTTGATCGGTTATGATGACCCTCGGAAGTTTATCTTCCCGGAAGAATAATTTCAATTGTCGTAATGCCCAATGATAATTATAGTCCCTCTCGTTTTCCATTAAACACCAAGCCAACCTGAATGTTACCTTGTCCGATGTTTGCCCCCGCGATGTTGAATAAAAACATATTGTATTTGTTTGTCTTGTAGGTGCAATCCATCTAAATAACACCACAACATGTATTTTCCAATAGTGAAAGCAAAGAATGCGAAATAAATATTTGAAGGGGCTTCTCGTCCGACCCTCTTTTAATGATACGCGTGTAGTTTTGATCCCAAACTATCTTCTCAAATTCTTGCATAACGGTCCTCCCATCCCATTACACCCTTCTAATGGTTGCTTGTGCGCTATAAATTGTACTCAGAGAAGACACGTTCGTCTTATCCCTTTCCTTGAATCCTCTGAGAATTTGTCTCGGTTTGATAAATTCTTTGCTCAATCTCTTTACATCCTCGAATTCATGAGGTTTTAGCTTCGCAACTAGGGAATGACCAACAAAATCTTTCGGATCCCGGTGGTTATGACAACCGAACCAAACCTCACAATCACATTCCTTGTTCATGTCATTTAGATGGAATACAAGCTTAAAGGTGCAATTATCCTTCCTCGTACGAGTATTGTATACCTTATTAGTCTTCTTTGGATATACATAACCCTTTCTCTTGTGGCTATTCTTCTCCTTGTATTTCCCACTTCTCTTGCAAACCATCTCAAAACGACTATCTGAACGTTGGGTATTCCTCACCAACACACTCATATTCTTAAGAGCCGTCTCTTTAGCCCAAGCGATTGCTTCCTTTGGATCTTTTATTCCCTACACAAGGACAACAATTGGATATTAGAAGGTTCATTACGCAATCCATTAGTGAGGTCAAGATACTAGGTGAAAAGTATACTTTGGTAACATACCGGAGGCATTTTATAGTATTCCGACCTATCCCGACCAAGCGGCTTTGCATTTGTTGGATCAATATATGTCACCACCTAAGGATGAAATGAATATCAGTTACAACAGAAATGGAAAACAATGCCGGAACGGTATTCCGGCATTATCGACCTATGTCCCGGCATAGTCGAACTAAAACAAAACTGAAGACAATATTTTAAACCTATTCTGGCATTCTTGTTATCTAGAGTTCCACGCCGGTACATGTTTCCGGCATTAGTATAAACTATGCTGGTACATGTGCCGGCGTGGTGTTTAATTAAGTTTTCTATGCCGGTGTTTAGATACGGAAGGCACTACTTCCTGTATGCTTTACATGCAGTACCGGCATAGAAACCTTTGAATTTGACCATGCCGGTATCATATTCCATAGAATATTCCTTGGTAGGTAAAAAGTAACTTTCGTACCGGCATAGTTTTTTGTTTGAATTCCATGCCGGTATGGGTTTCAAATTGGTGGATATTGAATGCCGGCATAGCCGAATCATTAATACTATGCCGTTTTTATGGCTTCTGGCATTGTATTCATACAACATCTATACCGGTACAGAGGTTTTTCAGCTGAAAAAATGGCGGGTTCAAAGAAAAAAATCAAATTTTCAACCTCTCAGCAGCTTTACCTATGTGTTAGGGATGCTTGTATGCTGGGCAAGTTTACTTTCTTGTGTAGGTTCTTCAAAAAACTCTTCATGCTCGTAAAAATCATCATTCAAGGGTGTTGGTTCCAAAAAAACTTGCAATTATGAGTTGTTGTCATTAGCAAAATATTGAGGATATGATCCTTGTTGTAGTTGAGCAAAATATTCAGCAGCAACAATTTTCTCTTCACAATCATCATCCATTTTCATAAAAAAAATTCCCTCCCAAATTTTTTTTCCCTCCTTCTACACTCAACTCACTCACCCAAAAACAAATAAAAACACTAACTTAATCTTATAACTAATACTTAACATTTTTACTAATTATAATTATTCACTAATTAGGATTAGTGAGGACTAGATTAGGAATTAAAAAATAATTACATAGGGGGTCACCCAGAATTGCTATTGGGACACTGTTTCTGTCCTGTAGCTATTTCCCCCAATTGCGCGTTCTTACCAAATACGTAGTATATTTGTTACCGGAATGTTAATCAACTGTTCAGTTGTGAAATTGATTGTTGTTAATGAATATTCAAAATATGAATAAGTTAGAGAAAGCTAGATCTTTTTTAAGAACATCGAATAAGATTTGGTAGATACGATGGCACACGTATGCTGATTCTGGTTTGATGTTCTTCATTCACGAAAAACGCGAAGAAGCATAATCAATTTTAAAAAATCACATTCTAAAATCAGTCAATATTGACATTCGTATCGACCGATTGTATCTTTTAAAAACAAACGGAAAATGACAATTTGTTATTACCTAGTATCTATCGATATGGACCTTCACATTGACCGACTATGTGTTAAAGATGAAAAATCAAACACGATCACAATCGTCCATCATGTATCTATATATTCGTCGATTCTCAATCCATCAATCTTTAGTTTACATCTCCAAATCCATATTCGGGCTAAGAATGAGTATTCTTGGGTCGAGTACAGATCATACTCTATTCGAGAATGAGTATCAAGTTGCACTTGTATACACCGTTCAAAAACGAAAACGACGTCGTACTCATTCACTACGAGTATGTATCATACTTTTCTTTAGATAGTATGAAATTATACTCATACTTTGATAGAGTATGTCATAGGAATGTCAATAATCGACGGATTTTTATATTCATATCCGATTGTAGCATAAAAAATCAACAAAAAAAGGGGTAATTTATCAGAACTATAAACAACCGATATAAATTTCACAAAATTGGTCAAAAATACCAAAAAAAACATTTCCTGGGTGAAACAGACTGCTAGGTTTAGATACTGTTTATATGGCCAAAAAACAGAAAAATATTGTTCATTTAGCCAAAATGGATATTTGACCCAGGAAAATAAAAATAAAAAAATATTAATCACCTAAAATACCCATTCTTAGTCTAAGAACAACTAAAACTCCACTTAGTAGTACAGAAATGCCATTATCAGCCTATACCACCACAGAAGCAACTTAACCAACATCATCAGCTTCTCAATCCTGCAATCTTCACAGCATCTACATCATTGCTTCGCAATCTCATCTACGGTCCCATTGGCATACATCTACTGTAGCTCATAGCTATTAAGTCGGACCAATAATGCAGCAAGGATTTCATTCAACTGCAACACATTCTTTCCTGTAGTTTCAGTTCACATCAAACACCTGCAATCAATAGTTATTAAGAGTAATTGAATACCACACAACACACAGTTCAAAGTAGGCGTCATATAATGTTCACTATTCAAACTGCAATAGACTAAAGAAAATATACTTACATACACTAAAATGCCAATTCTATAGGTTGACAATGTCAGCAATTCACGAATCAAAATGTCTATCTAGGGTCATAATAAGTTATAATATCTGTGTCAACAAAAAAGTTATAAAATCTTCTGAGAGTGAGAAGTCAACAGAAAAGGCCATTAGCGAGCTAAACTATTATGTGAAAAGAAGCATGCTCACAAGTTATGTTACCTCATTGGCAACAAGACGAAATCCACCTCGTAGTATGTAAACTGATCAAATTGGAACAAGACTGGGAGTTCGCTTGCCCCCACAACACCCCAATCCAGAGCAGCCTCTCATCATTTAGATGAGAATGTCCTATGCCAGGTCCTGAAGAACTGTAATCTCTTTGTCAAGAACTGATTCATTCCCTTCAAATCTGCCTATGCAACCCTGCAATGCACATCTCAACCATACTCTTGTCATCCAACCAATTCAGTCCAATAGCTCGCAGCCATCATCAAACCCTGTAACTCTCACTGCTACCACCTGCAATCTCTTTGTCAAGCCATACATTCCACCTCAGCTTAACCATCTCAACTTCATTTATTCTCTTCATTGTCTCATCCCTCATTGAATGGTAGCAGCAATCAAAACCTCAAATCCAGCTCCAACACAACATTCTGCACATTCCCAACTTCAACTTAAACAGAATCACTTGCACACTACATCTCAATCCAACCAGTCCACCTGCAATTTCATAAAATCACCAAATGCAACAACACATCCATTGCCCCTGCATCTCAACTTCCAGCTTCACCTAACCATTTCTCACACAAAGTCGCCATTGTCTCATCGTAGTCAAAACCTTATGCCATAACATCCCTGTAAATAACCACCAATTGCAACTACATCTGAGTAACAACAACATCACATAGCACTTCATTTCCATTATCTGTCTAGATCCAACTCATGAGCATTCATCTAAGCCTCATTTTCCATCTTGAGCACCTATCCGGTGTGTAAAAATGCTCCTAAATTGGAGTTTTTTTTGGCATGAATTGAGATTGAAATATTGAAAGGACATTGGGCTATTTTACTGAAATGGTGTTGAAATTTCCTGTGTAATATGGCATGTGGGTAACGTAGTTAGTAATCTAGTAATGAAAATCCAGGTATACCACGCTTCAAAACGAGATGAAACTGATTTTCATACAGCATATTCCGATGAAAATACAATTATATCATAGTATATAACTAGATGAAACTAGTTTTCATCTTGCATATTTTGACAAAAAAAAAAATTTACAGTCCACAACTAGATGAAAATGGGTTTCATCCTGAGTATTCTGATGAAAATTGAGCTATATCAATGTGTAAACTAGATGAAATTGATTTTCATCCTGCACATTTGGCGAAAATATAGCTATATGAAAGTTTACAACTAGATGAAATTGGTTTCTAGTTGAGTATTCTGACGAAAATGGTATATCAATGAATAACTATATGAAACTAGTTTTCATCCTGCATATTTTGACAAAAAAATTTTTTTTACAGCCCACAACTAGATGAACATGGGTTTCATCCTGAGAATTCTGATGAAAATTGAGCTATATCAATGTGTAAACTAGATGAAACTGACTTTCATCCTGCACATTTTGCAAAAATATAGCTATATGAAAGTTTACAACTAGATGAAATTGGTTTCTAGTTGAGTATTCTGACGAAAATGGTATATCAATGAATAACTATATGAAACTAGTTTTCATCTTGCATATTTTGACAAAAAAACAAGTTTTACTCAATCTTAGAAAGGATTAAACTGGTTTCATCCTAGTTAAACAAGATGAAACTAGTTTCATCCTATTTTAAACTTGTATAAAAACAAATTCAGAAGGGATGAAATCAGTTTCATCACCAGCAAACATGGATGAAAGCAAATTGAACTAAACCTAAAACATGATGAAACCGATTTTGAATAAAATATAACTTTTTCTTCTCTTTAGTGCATCTAGGTATATGAATTCAATCAATTTTGTAAAATGGAATGTATACAGAGGCAATATGTTTATTGAAACAAGTTTCATCCTACTTTAAATCAGCTGAAACTGCAGATTAAACCTGGATGAAGCCGGTTTCATCCTGGAATCAACAAAATTTCACATCACAGAAACCAATTTCGCAGCATACACGCTGATTTCGTAACAAATTTCTCATTGACAACAATTTTGACCAAATTTAATTGAACCTAGATGGATGATTCCAGCTTCATCCAACTTTAAATGGGTAATAAGTAAAATTGCCCTAATCTTGAGCATGAGATAAGATTAGGGAGAAATTATGAAGTAGGTGAATCCGATTTCAAAATCAGTAAAAAAAATGAAATGAAAGAAAATCTAAAATTAGTAGATAGAAATAGTAATTACCCTTTTTGTGGTGGCGATTAAGAGAAGATTTTGATCCGGTTTTTTGGTGGTGGTGGTGATAAATACTTCTGATTGAATCGACTTGGTGTTGATACTGACGAGTATTTTTGGTGTGGTGGAATTGGTGGTAGTGCTGGTGGTGGTGATGAATTTTTTTTTGAAGAGAGTTTGATTTTCCACGGTGGTGATGGCGGCGATGGAGAACGAGAGCTGTCTGATTTTCAGATTTGGTTTTTGTGAAGAAGAAGATGAGAAGTGATATGAAGGGTAGTAAGGTCTCTCCCTATTAAAAAAAAATCTTTTGGTCATTTGACCCAGGCTTAATATCTACGTGGCCATATGGCCCAGAAAATGTGCGATTTTGGCTATATAGCCCATTTTCTGTATAAATGTTCACATTGGTAGATTTTGCGTCGATATTTTTCAACCACCAAGAACTTCAAGAAAATTGGCATTTTATTATTAAAAATGATTCACGATTCCTGAATCAAACTTTGTCTGAACCAACTTTTTGTGTTAGTGTTTTTCCAGAGGTCCATTCCCATGAGTTCATCGATATTCAATTAGCTTCCTCCTTAAAGATGTTTTGAGGGAGTTTTCTAATCGGCTTTCCTAAGACTAAGTCTTATGGGCTAGATTGGGGGTGCTAGATTAGCACTTAAGTGTTACAATTCAAAAAAAAAGTGTGGTAAAAAAGTTAACACTAGTTCTCTCTCCTACCAGTTGTTAGCATGCTAGATAGTTACGCTGAATGATTTAGCGCTTCAAAAACCATTTTTTCGCGGAATGGTTCAGCGCTGAGAGATTTATTTTTGATCTGATAGCTGAGATTTAAATCGTCGAACCATTCAGCGCTGGGCTGACGTGGACTGTTAATCTAGCTGTTAGATTAGCATTCCCATAAGACTTAGGAGGTAGTCATGACTGCTAATCAAGCTGCTAGACTAGCACCCCATAAGACTAGGGCTGCACATAACCGAATCGCTAACCGAAACCGAACCGCTAACCGCACTAACCGAACCGTAACCGAACCGAACCGATAATCCAACGGTCGGTTACGGTTTTAGATATGCTAACCGTTAGATCTTCGGTTCGGTCAACGGTTCCACTAATAACCGAACCATAACCGAAACCGAAAACCGAATCATATAAGCCGTTGATCTATTTCTATTAGGATTAATCCTAGCCGTCTAGATTAAACCCTACCCTATATATTTTGAACCCTAAACTGTTAATTTTTTTTTTCTTTCTCTTCTCTTCCGCTCCTCTCCTCTCCGAGACTTAGTCTCTCATGTTCACCACCTCTATATTCAACAGATTCAACACTGAAGCGCACCACCACCTCTATCAATCAAGAGATACACATCGGTAAGTGTTTTATCTTCTTCTGTTTCTCCTTCTCGTCGACTGTTTTTTTGTTAAATCAATTTCTAGGTTTTTTTTTTAGGGTTTCGTTTGATTCACCATGAACAGATGGTTTGATTTATGTTATCAATCGATTTCTGTTGTCAATCGATTTATATTTATCAATCAATTTAGGGTTATAATTTTTTTTTTTTTAATGTTCTCAGACGTTCAACAGCAGAACCAGCAGCTGGAGTTCTTCAATAAAAGAGTATTCTCAATTTGAACATTGAAACAGGTAACTAGTGCTTCAGTTTGACTTGTTTTGTTTGATTTGAGTTCAATATTCAGTATTCATTATGAAAAAGGTTTTGTTGATGTATTATGTTACTATGAGCAAAAGGGTTTTAAACTTTTAATGGGTGTTGATTGATTTGATATTTGATTGATAAAACAGAGGTATGATTTCTAAACCCTAATGGTGATTTGAATGAATTTGATCTTGCATGTTAGTAGGAGTCTCTGATCTTGGATTAACACCAGCAGTTGCAACTTGGGTTTCTAATTTTTGTCAATTTTATCTGTCTAATAAGTTTTTTTTGTTGTTTCACAATTTTTTTCTGTAAATTATTAGGGGAATTGATAAGGGTTTTTTGTGACTGACTAGGTCTAGTTATAATAAGTAAAATCAAGCATATCATCTACTGATTTTTCCATTGTTAGTAGTATTTGATTAGGGGAATTCATTTTACAAAACTCCACTTGTTCTGGGTTTGGTAGCTATATTGAGAAACTGATGTTGCTTAGGGGAATTTATACTTGTGTTTGGTGTTAGTTCTTAAATAGCAGGAGATTGTTGTATGTTGTGTGTGGAAGGGAATATACTTGGTGGATCAGTATGAGGGAAATGCATGATATTTGTGCTTGTATTAAGAACTAAATGTTGGAACTCATGTTTGTTGCAGGGGCTGTAAGTGGTAATGCTTGGATCAAGTTCAGTTTCGTTATCTAGCTGCAAGATGGCAGGGGCATCTCCAGCCTCTCAATCCCCTGCAGCTGAGTCTACTCAACTGACAACTTCCATAACACCTCAATTTGTTGCCGCACAAGACACACAACAGGCTACACCGGACCTTGCACCTGAAAGTGAACCAAAGAAGAAGGGGAAAGTGAGATCGAAAGTATGGAATGATTTCGAAAGGCTCAATGACAAAGAAGCACAATGTAAGCACTGCAAGAAGAAGTTGCAAGCCGATAGTCGAGGAAATGGCACCTCCAGCATGAAGACACATTTAGGCACATGTCCTGATAATCCAAACAAAAAGTTGAAGGGTCAACAGAGTTTAGTATTTCCACCACCAAGACCAGGACAGTCATCCCAACTGGTTTCTGTTAGCTATGACAAGGATATGTGTAGAAGGAGATTGGCTGAGTTTGTAATAATAGATGAACTGCCATTTAGAATTGTAGAGGGTGAAGGGTTTAGAAGATATAGTCAACAGTTGGAACCAAGATTCAAGATGCCAAGTAGGATGACCATATACAGAGATCTTTTGTCAATCTACAAAGATGAGAAAGAAAAGTTGAAGAAATATTTCAAGGAAAGTAAACAAAGAGTCTCTCTCACAACTGATACATGGACCTCTCCAAACAACTTCAACTATATGTGTGATCGTGCATTTCGTTGATATTCATGGAAGCTCCAAAAGAGAATCATCCTTTTTTGCCAGATCAAGGGTCATACTTTGGAGTGGAAATTGGGAAAATGCTTGAGAAATGTTTGCTGGATTGGGGCTAGAAGATCTTTTCATTGTTACTTTGGACAATGTCAGTGCAAATACGGTGGCGATCGAGTATCTTCAAACCAGTGTCATCAACTGGACAGGAGCAACAGTTAGAGCGGAATACATGCAGGTTAGATTGCTTTTCTTCTCTAGTGGTTACTGTCTTATTGCTTAACTTGTTAAACTTGTTTCACTACATATGATGTTCAGCGTATCTTATTGCATGAATTCAATGCTTGTACACTTTATAAATATGTTTGCTTGTACATTTATTAGGTTAGGTGTGCTGCGCATGTTCTTGCGCTTGTTGTTAAAGATGCTGTGTTGTTGTATCACAAGTCAATTAGTAGGATCAGATCAGTTGTCAAGTATGTCACTGGATCTCCCTCTAGGTTAGAAAAATTCAAAGAATGTGCTGCTCTTGAGAAGATTGATTGTAAGAAGATGGTTTTCTTGGATGTGAAGACCCGCTGGAATGCTACATATCTAATGCTTGAAGCTTCCATTCCATATGAGAAGGTCTTTAAGAGGTTAGAGAGAGAAGACAAGAGCTTTCGAGATAAGTATATTTTTAGAGAAGCTGAATGTGAAGCTTTACCTAATCCTGAAGATGACACTGTTGTAATTAATGAAGAAGAATATTTTGTTAGTTCTAGTGAATCTGAAAGTGAAGGAGATGTAACTAAAAAGCGGAATACGAAGAAAAAGAACAAGCCTCGTCATCATGCTCCATATCTTGCAGATTGGTCATATGCTAGGAGTCTAGTAAAATGTTTAAAAATCTTCTTTGATGCCACCGTTAGATTCTCTGCTTCAACACAAAGTTACTACCCATGAGTTTTTATGGCGATTGGCTTTGATTCATGAGCGGTTGGTTCGTCTTAGAGCTTTAGGAAACCGAGATGCTCATATTTCTAGGATGGCGAAGTAATGTTTAAAAAGTACAACTCATATTGGGGGGATTATGAAGATATGAACTCTGTTCTTTATTTTGCTAAGTTGCTTGATCCTCGAGAGAAAGAGTCAGGTTTGAAATTTGATCTTGAATGTTTGTATGAGCAACAATATTTCAGGGTTGGGAGTGCAATGAAAGCAGTGAAACAAGATATGGAAAGACTTTATGAAGAGTACAACACCATGTATTCAAATGCTAATGCGGATGAAGGTGATATCGCTTTATAAGTTTACTTATCTGATTTTGTTCTACTGTTAAAAATTATAAATTTTGTTATCATCATCATTTACTAATATTGATCTTGCATTTGTGTTGATGATTTAGGTATTGGGTCAACAACTGCTGCAGGTTTGGATGACATGGTAGTTTGTGTGCAGGAAGAGAACATCGAGGATATGCTTGAGTCGAGGAAGAGAAGGCGAAGAATGAATGTTCAATCTACTCATCCAAAGTCTGAACTTGAGAGGTATTTGGTGGATGACTGTGAACCATGTATCAGGGATTTTGATATTCTGGCTTGGTGGCAAGCTAATAGTACAAAATATAAGGTACTATCACTTATGGCGAAGGACATTTTGGCAATACCAGTGTCCTCAGTTGCTTCAGAGTCTGCATTTAGTACCGGAAAGCGTATTCTTACTCCATGGAGAAGCTCGCTATCTGCCAGGACAGTTGAAGCCCTTCTATGTACGCAAAGCTGGTTGCAGAAACCTATCTCCCTTGATTTCATATGTGACTATGTACCAGATGACAATGCCAACATTGAAGATGGTAAGGGAATCTCTTCTCTTCTTATTTATGTGGCGCTCTTGTGAATGCAATCCCTTTTATAGTTGTCTGACCTTTGAGTAATTCTCTTTGCAGACATTTTGGGCAAGGATGAGGATTAAGGGGATGATTGGCTACATCAATGAGAATTGGATGGATCAGAGTCTTTTACTTGTCTGCAACTCTTCGTGCTACACTGCTATTATGTGTGTTTGATCTTTAGACTATTGTGTGTGTTTCATCTTATGTTCAACTTAAGACTATGGTGTGTGTTTGATCTTTGATCTTTAGACTCCTTGGCCCTTGCTTTTGGCCTTCAAGTTTGTTTGATCTTTAGACTATTGTATGGAATGGATTAAGAATGTTGTTGTTAGCTGTTAGTTGTTAAGTATGGAATGGAATGAATGTACAGGAGGTTCAAAAGCTGTCAGAATTTTCGGTGCGGTTAAAAACCGAACCGAAACCGAAAAATAACCGAATATTTCGGTGCGGTTAAAAACCGAACCGAATACTAAATATTTCGGTTTCGGTTTCAATTTTGGTAACCGCATCATAAACGGTTGGGTGTACGGTTTTAGCAATAACCGCACCGAACCGAACCGTGTGCAGGCCTACATAAGACTAAGTCTAAAAGGTACCTCTATCATTAGAAACACAATGGTGAGAATATAATTATTTTGTAGATACCGAAGCTCACTATATCAACTAGAATGATGCAAACAAAAAATTGCAATTTTATATTCTAAATGGTGTTATGAATGACTTACAATTTGATTCAGGTGTCACCACATATAGCAGTGGTGCAAAAGATCGGGCGAAAGAAAGGTGGTTTTTTTTGTGTGATCATATGGACGTGTATCTTATATAAACGACATACCTAATAACTCTTCCTGGACTATATCTAATATCTCGAAATTTTATGGTTCTTTTTATCCTCGCATTTTTAGGGACGACCAAAAAAGAATTAGGGGCGATAAAAAAAAAAAAGGTCACCCAAACCTAAAACAAAGCCACCCCTTATCTCAAATTTTTCGAAATGGAAAATATGCCCTCCATAATCGGTAGTTAAGTCTATAATCGGGAGAAATTTGTTATATAGAGGAGTTTCCATTTTCACATGATTGAGAACAACCAGAATCGATAGTTTCATGATGTTTATTGCCTACCGATTGTACAATCGGTAGTTTCATTATGTTTATTGCCTCCCGATTATGGCAGTAATTTTCAAAAAACAATAGGAATTTTAGATTTCTTTGTTTTCACAATCGGTAGTTTCATGATATTTATTGCATAATGATTGTACAATCGGTAGTTTCATGATGTTTATTGCCTACCGATTATGGTAGTAGCCCCAAATTTGAAATTTTCAAAAATCAATAGGAATTTTAGATTTTTTTGTTTTCACAATCGGTAGTTTCATGATGTTTATTGCCTACTGACTGTACAATCAGTAGTTTCATGATGTTTATTGCCTCCCGATTATGGTAGTAGCCCCAAATTCGAAATTTTCAAAAACCAAAAGGAATTTTAGATTTCTTCGTTTTCAAAATCGGTAGTTTCATGATGTTTATTGCCTACAGATTGTACAATCGGTAGTTTCATGATGTTTATTGCCTCCCGATTATGGTAGTAGCCCCAAATTCGAAATTTTCGAAAACCAATAGGAATTTTAGATTTCTTTGTTTTCATAATCGGTAGTTTAATGATGTTTATTGCTTACCGATTGTACAAATGGTAGTTTCATGATGTTTATTGCCTCCTGATTATGGTAGTAGCCCCAAATTCGAATTTTTCAAAAACAAAATGGATTTTTGGATTTTTTTTTGTTTTCACAATCGGTAGTTTGATGATGTTTATTGCCTACCGATTATGGTAGTAGCCCCAAATTTAATTATTTCAAAATAAAGCTAGGAAGAGAAGAACATAATCACAATCGGTAGAATTTTTTTTTTTTCTAAACTACCAATTATGAAGGGACATATAAGTATTTTCAACCTATTTTGTCATTTTGTGTCGCCCCTAATTCTTTTGGGGTCGCCCCTAATGACGCTATGTTTTTTATTTTGTGCAAATGATATGTATAAATAGCATGGCCAGTTTGGGCCTACCATATTTTGCTCCCACCTAGATGAGCGGATAAAGGGTGTCTCATAAGGGTGAAACTACTAAACTACCCTCTGCCAAAACCTAATCCTAATTTTAGAACTTCCTATTTATTTCTGTTTCTCTCAAAATAAATAAAAAATTAGCGATTTTTCTTATATTTCAAACTAATGTCCTTTCAAAATCAAATTGTTTGGAACTAATATTATGGGTTGAAGAACAACCGGCCAATGTCAACATGAACGATGTTTGATTGTTCTTGAAGTTCTTGGTGAGTTTAGAAAAAAATTGGGTTCAAGAACAATAGGCCAATGTAGATATGAACCAAGATAACAGTAAGGGAGTAATTAATTTTCTGATTCGTTATTTACACTTGTAAAATGACACCCTAACAATTTAGAGATATTAAATTTTTTGACAATAGGACAGTATAAATAAAATTAATGATCCCGGCGAAATTCTAAAAGAGATATCTAGAGGGCGGATTATCATTCCGTTAAGTTTGAATTACCAACCACACTCTGTAGAATCCACATTCGATTTTTATACTCTCCGAATTAACACTTAATATTTTTTTATTTCTTTTTGTTTTATATTTTTTATAAAATATTTACTAGGGTTTCAAATTGGAAATGTTATTCACCTCCCTATTCTCCACCTCCCTACTCTGCTTTCTCCAATTTACACCACACATTTAAGATTTGTATCACATTCAAGTACAGATGGGGTTCACCATTTCCCAGATATGGGGTTTAGATTAAAGGGAGTAGAGTAGAGAGGTGGAAAATAGGAAGCTGAATAGCACCACCGGTTTGAAATATTAATTTTAAGTTTTTTCTAGAGGGAAAAAAAGTCTAAACACACCGTGTGATTTTAATTTGAACAAGGTTAATCATTTGATGTAATCCTAGGCTCAGGCCTCCCTGGTGAACAACTCCAAATCCCTTCGATACCCCTAGACAATTCTCAATGGAAGTTTACTTTAGCAAGCTTCCTATATTTAGAAGACTAAATCCGAATACACTCCAAGAACAAAATAGGCATGGCTGCTTCCGTTCCGTTAATCAAAAGTAGGTGGGGGAAAGTATATTGCATAAATAAGACAACAAGTGATCTAAGAGCAACTGCAGTGGTGCGATTATAACTAAAGAGTAAAAACCAAAAAAAAAAAAACTAAAAGAAATGGTTTTAGTCAATGGTGCAACGTTATGGTGGAGCGGATGTATAAAGGTTCGTCTGACATTAGGCGTATGTATAAAATGCATTCGGGATGAACGTAACTTTAATTAACGCCTGATGTCGGGGGCAGTTTAAATTTACGTTTGGTACAGAGCGTAATACATGAGAAATTCTACCTAAAGAGGAGAAACCAATTCCTTAGGCTAGGTGCAAGTTTGCTACGGTAAAGAAGACATACAATGGTCGGTAAAAATTAAAAAAATAAAAAATAAAATCCAAAACTTTCAAATTTGTACAAACATATGCTGAAGCATGGGGCGTACTCTATATTTGCGCCTCATTAAGTGCTGGCGTAATTTTCAATTGCGCCTGTTGATGGGCTGAGATTTAAAATGCCGCCCGATGAGACGAGACTATAAATTGTTCCCGGACGAGGCGCAACTTAAATGTTCGTCTGGTGATATACGCAAATTAAAATACCGTCCCATCAAGCGTACTTTAAAATTACGCATCACAGAGGCGCAACTTGTATTTGCGCCTCACTTTCAAACGAAAATAATAACTCCGGCCCACTCCAAACGCATTACGCTCGACTAAAACCAAACTAAAGACCAAATATGATTTGGTTTTTGGTTTTAGTTTAGTTTTTGGTCCTTACTCCATTCGATAGCGTCTGTATTCTGGATCAAATATTTGTTTTTGGTCGTAGACGGTGGTTGCTCTAATAGAGCAAGTATAAACTAAAAAAAGGTTTTCTTTTTTCGCAACGGCAGGAACAACCAACTTATGCATACTCTGATAATCGTTGTATTGACTTACTTTTTGACCATTCCTTCATTTTAAAATCAGTTTCGTTAAAGTCCTCTGACCTTTTGGGTCGGTTAGTCGTTGGAGTGGAGATCTGGACCCCTTGTCCCTTCGTTGAGTAGGCTAAGAACGTTAAAATAGTGGGCTTGTTTTCCTCATCTGGAATGTTAGTATTCCGCCAGGCACCATGTTATCATTTTGCCGTTTGGATGTAGATTCCGGTGGTATATAGATTCCGCATTTTTTTAAAGTTTAAATACTTAGCTTACATTAGGGAATTGATAGCTATATCAATCATCAAACTCCAGCTATTGCGTGGGAAAATGAAGACATTCTGTTGGATGCCATTGATAGTTTAAAAAATATCCCACAATGGGAATGTAAGTCCGTGTCTAGAATCTGTAATAAACCTGCAGACAAACTAGCTAAGTTCTGTAGGCGTAAGGGTATCACTAGAGAGTGGCTATCTGAACCTCCTAGAATTATTGAAAGTCTTCTTTTGTCAGACTTGGAACCAGTTTCTTAATAAAATTTTCTTTGGCATCAAAAAAAAAAAAAAAAAAAAAAACCAGCCACGGCCTTATTTCTCTTTCAAATACGATTACGGTTTCTCATTCACTCATTAATGTATCATCCTTGATTAGAATTATACTGTACTAGTTTGTGATTTCATGTCTCTCTCACATGCGAATCTTTTAATTTACAGTTTATCAAGTACTGTTTTGTATACTACGAAGGGAAAAACATTTCAGGAGAAGTTTATAATTTTGACGCATGTCTGTAAAGATTAGTTAAGTCTAAAATAGCTTTGAGAGACAAATAAAGTTATTCAAGTTTAATTATGGCTCCACCTATTTGCCACTTTCACTTTTCCTATTTGACATTCTAATTAGAATTTCTAAAGTAATTTTAATTTTCAATTCCTCTTTTTCCTATTTACCACTTATAGAAGTCAAATTAAATTTGATTATAATTATCTTCACTCTAAATTGTCTTCTTCTCCATTGCAATCTATATTCATTAAAAAGTATTAACCCTAGGATAGAGTTGTGTTCAGTTAGTTAACTATTATGTATAAATTTATCATCTCTCTAACTCTTATCATTTAATTCGTAGAAATCAGCAAATAATCCTTCTACTACGATTGAAAATCTAGGGCAAAGAATCTAAACCTTAGATGAACGAAACATCCAACAAAATTTTAAATCAACTGAAAATACATTCAGTAAGGAGGGTTTGGAGGTAATTAACCAATCCATTTTCGTTTGATTGGTGATTTCTTTTTCGTTTCTGTTATCTAATTTTCGTTGCACTGGTCACCAATTTCTGGGCGACCATAAGGTATTTCAGTCGTCCAAAGAAGGTCGACCATAAGTTACTCGGTGTACATATTCAGGAGAAAAGTGATGATATATACATTCGAGTATAAAGCACTCATTCAGTTCATTTTGAGCCTTCGTGATTGTACTGTACATAACACAATGCCTAGGTACTCGAATACCATAGATACTGTTCATAGGCTCCCACCTAGTGTAGTCTCCATAGTAACTGTTTTCATTTTGTAGCCTATTTAGTCTCTTCGGCGCCACATGTTCAGAGCAATAGAATATTCTCATAAATTTCCGTCAAGTGCTAGTGTTGGTCAATTCGGTAGAGATGCTAAATTTCGATATAACCTTAAACCCATCATTATGAACCATTTTCTGAAAGGAAGAGATGAGCAAAAGAACGGTGGAAGAGATGGATAACAATAAGGTGTCTGTCTGAGTAGGAGTTTTACTTTTACTTTTAACTATTTTTTTTCTTCTTAGAGTTTATTAATCGGTGTGGTTTCTTTGTTTGGTGTAAATAAAAAGTCAAAGATGTAATATTTAGGATATATGAAAAATTATAGGGGTGGCAAATAAGAGAAATAGGGGTGACAAATAGGAAAAATGAGGGTGGCAAATAAGTGGAGCCTTAATTATTTCGAGTTCCACTTGTTTTGTCTTTCAAAACATCATTACCTGCCTCTGATCCTTGTTTTGTGGAAGTAAAATCACTTTTATACTTTTCAAGTACAAATACAACAATATCGAAGAAACAAACAGCGAGTGTGAATTGTGTTGTAAATTTTTCACTCTCTCTTCTCTTTTCCAGATAAATGGAGCTCTCATTCGGTGTAAATGAAACTAGATCATGAGGGTTTCAGCTCAACAAACTAAAATCAACCTGGATTGTCATTGACAGTCACGAGCACATAACCATATCACAGTGATTGAGGTAGGACATGAGAAGATGATAGAGCTCATGAATAAGACATAGGTGTGGGATGGGTTCCTATTGCAAGCTAATGCGGTCCCCTCTGCATCTAAAACATTACTCTGCTTGTACTATATTTTACCTATGGTTTCTTCACACACACTCATCAGTGACACCAAAGACCAAACCAAGCGGTGCACGCAGTAAATTGTGTTGGGGCTATTAAGGTCCAAGACGGTGACACTGCACTTCCTTAATGCCGATAGATTTATTCTTTTGGATTCTTTTTGTCTTTAATGATGAAGATTGAAGAACCTCTATTAGGAAGAAGGTGGATGGTCATCCCCAGCTTCAATGAAAATGGATATGTGGTATGTACTAGAGACATTGATTTTTACTTTAGATATAAAGGTTAAAATCTCACGGAAACAGAAGCCGAATCCAATCACACTAGTAAAGACATAACTACATCGACTCGAATATCATACACGGTCTATTTGTTTCCTCGTTATTATGTTATTGGTTATCCTTGGGAGAGTGAAATGTATATTGCTAGAATGTTGTAGACACATTGATCTCCAGTAAGTGCGACAGTTGCTTGAGTGAAAGGGTAGGAAAGTGGGAAATCGTGGTTTAATTAGTTCCAGGTCGTGCGGAGACTTGGTTGATTGTCCACCCACTATTTTGCTAACTCCCTTAACTGCTTGCACGACTTACTCACATTTCTCATCGTGGATGAACACACGTGACGTAGGCCGCAGACCAAAACCCAAATTAATATCCCCCATGTGATAGTTATTTTCAATGATGTTGTAGTAATAGGTTCATTCAGACTTGTGAAAGCAGATTCTTAGACTTAATTTTTAAAGCAAAAATATAACAAACTCAAAATAAAAGGTAATGTGGAGAATCATGAACAGACTGGGGATAGGATTCCACCAATTTTCACACTCATATGGTTCAGATATCAATTCTAGACAATAAAAGCTCAAATGATAAAGTTTTATTGACTCTAATTCATTGCCTAATGTAGATTTCGAAAGTAATGGGTGTAAAACTAAAGCATGAGACATCAAAACATCTAAGCTAAGCATGACCCATCAATTGTAATCACAACCATTCAATGAAAATCATAAATCAATTGAATAATAGTGCAAATAGTCGGAACAAGAATTGATAGAATTACCACATTTGTGAAACTTGGCTTCCTCCGTCGCCTCAGAGGATGGGGTTAGCTTCTCATGTTGGAAACACACTCAAAGTATGAATTCATTGCTCAAAAGGTGTTTACAAGGATGAAAATATATGAAAAACAGAAATTTGTAACGCTTATAAGTGTTATAAAATAACAGTTCCAATGAACGATAAAATATAACTGCCTCTGACACTGTAGCATAAACGACAGTTGTGTAGGGTCTAATGTTCTTCACGCATCAGCAGAAAACTATTTTCATGTCACTTGATTTTTCACTCTGCTCTGGATCTAAACTCCTCCCAAACTCTCCATCCCGACTCTATTACTCCTCAACTCCTTATATAGCCTCTCATGCACAAGAAATATCTTCCATAACTCCATATAATTCTCCATTAATGACCTTTATTCTCCACGGAAGTTCACAGGGAATAGTTACCATTCTTAACTCCTTCACGCGTCTGTTGTATGCAAATTCACTCCTACACGCTGCCAAGATAACTTAGATTTATCCCTTTGTAGCACACGGAACCTTCCCAAAAGCACAACCAAAATCCCATAATATCCTCGAGTAAAAATGCTTCCCATGTTCAACGAGATTACGTGAAATCTTCCTTAATGATCGCATTCAATGCAGTTACCAACCTGTTGTGATACGACAGAATATTTCCGATCAATCCTAAACAAAATCTTCGACTATAACTCTCCAAATCTGCTCCATGCAGTTACGCAGAAAAATGCCACAATTTCCCACCAAAACTGAAATTTTGAACGATGAAGATGGGTAGCCCCCTATCCAGAGTAGAGGTGCGAATAATAGCTTCCTTGAGGGGCGCCCTTATCCAAAATGAGGGTGCCTTTAGTATTTTTCTTCGGGGGTCCAAATAACACTTTTTGAGCAACTTTTTCCACACAAGTGTATTTCTCCAAAAACACCTACACAAACACAAAAACACCATAATAAGTACAAAATCAAGCGCTAACAATAGATACACTGAGGACAATTCAGACACAAAAATGTGTCTATCAAATACCCCCAAACTTATTATTTGCTAGTCCTCGAGCAAAACTAATCTATAAAATAAAATCCTAACTCACTGTCGCGGGCATCATGGCTACACTTAGCACGTGCATCAAGCCGTTAAACCGCTAGGTGTCCCTAGTGGCCGAGTGTTGTCTTGGGAGGGTTTACCAGAGGTGTACCCACAAAACCTTTACTCCAGACCCTATCTATATACGTAGAACCTTCACTACACCATATCCTAGTTTTAGCAACGCTTCAATTTCGGTGGTGTGCAACGGATATAGACGTTGCTCCCTGGGCAACGTTTATATCCGTTGCGCACCCGGAAATACGTTGCACTAAATATTAATTATCAGAGAGAAAAATAAAGGAAAAATAAAGGTAAGACACGCTTGCCATTGTTAAACTAGTTTGAGGATTAAATTGTCTATCTAAATCTTATTATCTCCATTTTATTTTCATTTTTATTATTTTTCTTTTTATTCTCCTCTCTCAGGCATCGGGTTCTCCTCCCCCCATTTTTTTCTCTCTTCTAAACCTAAGAGGTATCTCCAATTCAAACCAAACTCGTTTTGCTCCAACTCTAAACCTTAGATTTCTACTACAGGTATAATCATCTCCCACTCTCTAAGTTCTTACTGTTTGTATTCTCTTACTACCAAATCTAGGGTTTTATAAGTATTTTTTTTTCTCTTCTGATTTTGTGGTTTTCGTTTGTTTGCTTAGTTTTTTTTTTTTTTTTTGGGTGGGGGGGGGGTTATTTGCTGAACTATTTCTTTGATTTCTTGTGTGGGGTTGTTATATGAGATAATTTAAATCTGGGTTTGTGTTTGATTTTATGTTGTGAAGTTAATTATTTTTTTTCCTTATATCTCTGGATCTTTATGACGAGTAAGATGTACTAAAATCTTCTGTAATTTGTAGTGATTGATTTCATTTTTTTTCAAATTTGTTGAATCTGGATCTTCCATTGAAGATTTAACTGGATGACAAGTTTGATTCAATTATAAAACCGATTGAGTTTTTTGAACCTATTTTAAGTTTCTTCTCTGAACCTTTGTTGCTGAAATCTGAAAGAAAAGATTTGGAGTTTTCTTTTGAAATTTCAAATCGAATTTATCATCATACATCTAATGTTTATATTTTTCGTGATTGAGCTCAGTTTAGTTAGGAATTACAGCTTTGTTTCAGTCAATTTCAAAGTATTTGCTTGAATTTGGGTTCCACTGGATTATTTTGCTAAATCTGAATTTAATTTTCGATCTGAAGTTTTCAGATTCAGAATTAGTTCTCTTCTTTGATTCTCCCTCTTTTGTCGGATCTACTGAACTTCTTTGGTCATCACTGTTTCAATTTCTCAGTTCTTTATGGATTGTCAGAGCAACTGCACCTTATCGTTGATAACTTTAATTTAGGTGGATACTCCTCTGAGTGTAACCACACCTGCGAAGTCATAGTTTAGTGGCATTTTCCTTCTCATTTTCTTCATCTTATATCTAGAATTCGATGTTACCTGAGTTGATGTGGAATTTTTTTCTTTTGCCTTCCCTCTTCTGTTCTCATGTTCATTTGGATCAATTGTTTTTTTTTGAATGTTTGAGTAATGTTGACAGGTGGGGATGATAAAATATCTAATCCTAAGTATGGATAAGAGGGTGCAACCGTTGTGGGAACTCCAGTAGGAAATATACCTTCATCTATTGTAACTTCAAATACCATAACTACTACTTTTCCTCCTGCATCAGGTGCGGAGGTGTCAAATAATGAGGGAGTGCCTTCTAATCTCTGGGTGAAGGTACAATTTCACAAATCATTATTTGCTCATGCCTGTTGGTGATGCTATATGTTCTTCAAGTTCTGCTCAATGGTCATACTCAGTACTCAGAATAGTTGTATCTAGGTTGAGAAACATATTAGCATGATGGTGGAGGATTCACCTTATGCATAGTATACTAAGTCTTAGTAGTTATGTGTGGGATTTACTAAATCCCCATATTGACTTTTGGATTGCAAATCACTTTCGATATGAAGGATTTTTAATTTTATTAGTCTAATCTTTCTTCAGTTTTTGGTTAAATGGGAAAGTAGTTTTCATTGGTTAGTTTTTTTTTTTATTTCAAGCATTGTCCATTGTTTCTTCAGAGCGAACGGGAGATGAAACTCGAGAGAAGGAAACTGTCTAATAGAAAATTGGCTCGAAGGTTAAGGTTGAGGAAGCAGGTACTTGGATATTCTGATGTTCTTTTTAAATTATGCTTACATGGGCAATCGTTGGATCTGTTTTATCGAACTTTCTTCTTCTATTTTTTCTAAGGTTGAGACTGAAGAACTGGCAACGAAAGTTGAAGCGTTGAATGTTGAGAACATGTGTCTTAAATCTGAAATCAGTCAGTTAGCAGAGAAATCGTAGAACCTAAAGCACCAACATTTTTTTTTCCAACTATATCAGTATCAAGCTTCAAACAACAGTTTCAGCACTTGTTCGACCAACAATGATTAAAGAAACTATTAATTTCCCATAAGTTACAGAACCTATTACATACACAGGTGAGTTCCTTATTGCCGATATGGTATGTTTTTTGTATAGTTGATATCATTGCACTCATATTCATAAGAAGGTTTCACAGGATTGGCTGGTGTTGATTTGGTGATGTTCTTGAACTGGAAATAGGTGGTTGTATCAATAAAAAGCCCAAAATCAGACAAGCAATGCGTCTGGGAAGCATTAGCTGATACTAGCTCTTATGTCATTATGAAAGAGATGGATCCATAAAAGTGACTTACTCGTGGAACACAAATTACCTTGTACCTAAGGGTATTTACAATATTCCTCGTCTACTTAATGGAAGATTATGGTCAAATTTTGGTAATTATAATTTTGCAAGAGGATGACAAGTATGAATGTGCAGAGCCAACAAGAATCCAAGGCCTGGTGAAGAACTACTTGCAATTCGTCTCATTCCCCATTTAAACATGGCAAGAGAAGTCGAGGACTGTTGAGGTGAGGGTTCCCTTGTTTCTTACAGAAACTATCTTTTGTTTGTTGAAGATAGAAGTGTATAACTAAGATAATAATTCTTAAAAGCCAACTGCATCTTTTTATGGTTCTATAATGGGATTTCTTTACAGGTAGTGGAGGAAGAAGAACCAAAAGAGGGTGTGGAACCAAAACCAGAGGTAATGATATTATATTTTTAAATCAATACATGATGTATATTCTCTGTTTAAACAGAATATTGAAGCTATCAATCTTGTTTCCAGATGAAAAGAAGAAGAAGACGAAGACCGTAACTGAAAAATATTTTGATCGGGATTTAGCAAATGAAACAAAACAAATTTGGGTAAGTTCACTACTGATCACTCTGGTCAATAAATAGTTACTGTTATAGTTCTCATTTTTTTTATTATACTCATTTTCTTATAATGCATTGTTAGGTTGCTTGCACCAATCATAACTTCTGCAAAAAATAAGTTGATAAATGCACATTCTTTCCATGTCCTTTCCCATGTGATACTGTTTTTGTGATGACAGTTTTGCATATATAGTAATCTGTATGTGGTTATGATTATGATCATATAATGACTTTCAGTGAGAATCATTTATATCATGTTCGCGTAGCCATAAGTGTAACTAGAGCATGTAACTTGTAAACTAAAGAACTCTGATTAGAAATGTTATTTTTTTGTTAATGTTAGTATATACTAACAACTTTGTCGTGGACTTGTGTAATTAAGTTCTAGTGTATGTTGCGTTCTTGCTAAGGTTCAGTTATACTTTATCAAGTTCTGCATTAAAAATGGATCATTTTTTGGTTCTAAAAGTAACATATAATGGCCTATCTGTTATACACCTTCTAGCTATATATATTATTCAGTTCCCGATTCTTTAAAGGGACGTGATGTTAATTAATTTTGGTCACTAAGTATAGTGACCCAAGTTTGGTTAGATCTGCGTTCAATACCCCAAGAGAACATTCCGATTCCAGCAACCAATATGGTCGATGACCCACCTGTTGCTACTACAGGTAATAACAAATGTGCATCCATCTTTGGATTTCAGTTTGTCCATGGATGGCTATTGGAGTGAAATGGTTATCTTTGTATGATACCGAATAAAAAACTAGCTTCTTCTAATTTTAGCTCACCACTGCCCAATCCTCTGCAAGCGTGAAATTTCCCACTCAGCCCCTGCTTGGATGCAACTAAAAAGGAGTTTGTATCGATTCAAGGAAATATGCCTGCGGAAAGCTTAAAGGTTATGAATTCCCATATGTAGCCAAATATAATGTCATGTAAAATAGTTTCACTTTCTCCACGCACATCTAAATTTCCATATGTTTGACATGGATATGGCATGGGATATTAAAATAAAAAAAGACTTCTTAAAATGTAACAGAAGGTTAGGGTTTTCATAGTTTCAAATTTAGAAATTTATGTTTACAATATTTGGGATTTTGCATAAGTTGTTTAATAATGTATGGTTTATGGTTCATCTATCTAGCTACTCTGTTGATGTATGAATCGTTCTTGATGGTTTTGATGATCAATAATTCAGGAGCAGAAATCTGCCGGAATTAAATCCGGCGGTAACTTTTTTTTTTAATCTGAAAATTAATTTGCAACGGATATAAACGTTGTACAATTATAAGTTGCACAAATTACCGGAAATGAGCAACGGATAATATGTGTTGCACACCAATGCGTAATGCCGTTTTGCCAACTTTTATTTCCGTTGCAAAAATTATGCGCAATATTTATAAATGTCCCTAAATGGCCGTTTTGGTGTAGTGCTTGGAAGGTACTAAAGAATATCCTTGGTTGGCATACTCTCATTGACTACAGGAGGAAGTACCCTGATGCGAAATTCCAATTGTTGTACACGAGTTTTCACTCAAGCATACTAAAATTCATATATAAGTGACAGAGCTCTACTCAGATAGTCGTACAATGGACATCAATATCTGAAGTCAAACTAATCACATGAAAAGATCAAGAAGATGGATATAGAGAAAAATGTAGATGGTTTTAAGGTGAACGGTGTTTCTCATATCTGTCTGAAGGCCACTTCCAAGATGAACCTATCCTAATGGACTAAGATACCGGTCTGACTAATATCAACACAACTGGCATATACAAGGGGACCAATGGTCGATAATCCTAACTCTAGATCAACACAACTGGCATACACAAGGGGACTAGTGGTCGACTTTATTGAATTATTTATTACGGTTGGTCTGATGGCCTGGTCTCAATTTCTTTTCTTTTTTTTTTTCATTTTTTTTTGGTATCTCAATCACTCTATTTCACCCTAGCAATGGTAACAACTTGAATCGTGTGCCCCACCAAATCACTTAAAAGAAAAGCAAAATAAAAACATAAGGTGAAAAGGACTCAACGAGATATGGCGAAACTACCATGTTATTTCTAACACATGAGCTCTGTGCTTTTATAATTAAACTTTTTAGATATTTCCATCTAATAAGATTGGTTCCTCAACTCCTACAACTGCTTTTATGAATAGACTGAAGTAATATCTCAGACGCACAAGGCTCGAGTCCCAAGTTAGGGACTCTAATTAGGGATACATGAAAATCACAAGAACCATCACTACCCCAAAACTTAGGGTTTTCATTACTCACAGACAAACCTCTAACTATTGCTTGAATTTCTGGATCTTCAGAGTCCCTAAAATACTCAAGAGATTCTTCTAGTTCTCTACCCCTAAACTTAGGGTCATCATTACTCTTAGAAAGACCTAAAACTATTTTTTGAATTTTTGGGTCCATAGAATCTTTAAAATACTCAAGCGCTTCTTCTAAAGATTGATCACACATCTGATCTAAGAGTATGGTTTCCTCAAAATCATCTAGAGAATATACCAGTAAAGTGTTAAGCCAATTATCCTGAACTAACGTGCTAATCATATTCACTTCTTCTAAATCATCGTTCTCAGAAGGTTGTCTAGTAACACTAAAGATATTTAGTTCAGTGGTCATATTACCAAAGGATATGTTCATAAGCCCAGTCCTACATTTGATGACAGTGTTAGCTGTGGCTAAAATGGGCGACCTAAAATCACTGGGATTTGAGTACTTGGGTCCTGAATAGGCTGGGTATCTAGAACAAAAAATCCACTGGATAAATAAACTTATCAACCTCAATCAGAACATCCTCTATGACACCACGAGGGACTTTGACAGACCTATCAGCTAATTGTAGTGTCATTTTAGTCAGTTTCAACTTACCAAGACCTAGCTGGGTGTATACATGATACAGGAGTAAGTTAACACTAGATCCTAAGTCAAGTAAAGCTTTATCTACCATGTGATTACCAATCGCACAAGATATGGTGGGCCATCCAGGGTCCTTATACATAGGGGATGTTTGGTTCAGAAGAATGGAACTTACTTGACCAGCTAAAAAGGCTTTGTTTTGGAAATTAAGCTTACGCTTTCATGTACAAAGATCTTTAAGGAACTTGGCATAAGCAGGCATTTGCCTAATTGCTTATAATAACGGAATGTTGATGTTCACCTGCTTAAATATTTCCATTATCTCGTTGAAAGTCGACTCCTTCTTTATTGGGGCTAACAACTGTGGATATGGGGCTCTAGGCATAAAGGTAGTCTTATCAAGAATTTCTTGGGACTCCTTAGAAATTGTTTTAGTTTTCTCGGCTACGGGTCCTCTTGGGAAGTAGAAGATGGAACTACAGTATGTACACTAGGCATGGATACTTTATTGTTTACCGTTTTACCGCTCCTAAGGGTTGTTATTGAATTCACATGGTTTGATGATTTCTCACCAGCTAAAAATATTTCATGAACTCCTCTAAGATTTGGTTGTGGTTGACTAGGAAACATGCCTTTCTCTCTCAAAGTCTCATTTATCTGACTAAATTGGTTTTTTAACTCTGAAATAGCCTGAGAGTTATCCTGGACCATCTTTTTATTTTCATCTAGACCTTGTGCAACCGATTGTTGAAATTCTATAGTGTTCCGAGTTAACAAGGCGAGAGACTCTTCTAAACTCATGATTTTGTTATCTGAAGGGGTCTGAAACTGTGTTGGTCCTGAAGGATTCTTAGCATAGCTAAAACCTGGGGGAATAACCTGAGAGTTACTAAACTGACCTTGACTCTGGCCCTTAGACCAAGAAAGGTTTGGATGGTTTCTCCAACCAGGGTTATAGGTTTCTGAATATGGGTCAAATTTTTGATGGTTATCAAATAAAGTGTTATTATAAAGAGTATGGGCTTTCTCTCTAGTAGTTTGTCCTTCCCAAAAAGGCTGTACTCTACCACTAGAGTAACTCAATTCTAAAACTTCTAACCTTTTTCCTATAGCTGTTATTTGGGAATCTGTCTCATAAGATCCTTCTACCCTATTAATATTTCCTCTACCTGGAAGAATGATTTTCTTGGGTTCCCTACTATTTTCCCATTGATAGGTCTTTTCGGCGATTTCATTCAAAAATGTCATCGCTTCATCAACAGTTTTATTCTCAAACCCACCTGTGCATAAGGACTCAACCATGGTTGTTGTTGAATAATCTAAACCTTAGTAGAGGATGTGAACTAACCTAACCTTCTCTAAACCATGATGACGACATTGAGCTATTAAGTCATTGAACCTTTCTAAATACTTATATAAAGATTCTCCCTCTTGTTGAGCAAAAGTACAGATTTGTGTCCTAATAGACGATGTTTTGTGCCTTGGGAAAAACTTTTGTATAAAGGCAGATGTAAGTTGGTCATAGGCTTCAATTGACTCAGAAGGCAAACTATACAACCAAGATTTGGCTTTATCTTTTAATGAAAAGGGGAATAACCTTAGTTTCAAAGCATTATCATCTAGGTTTTTAATTTTCAGAGTACTACAAATTTCCTCGAATTCCCTAACATGAAAACAGGGGTTCTCATTCTATTTCCCTAAAAAGATTGGGAGAATCTATAAAGTCTAAGGTTTTAGTTCATAAATTTCCTCGGTTTCAGCTAACTTGATACAAGACGGACGAGAGGTCCTAGTTGGGTTTAACAAAGCTTTCAAAGTTGCCATTTCTGGCACTACCAAAAGACTATGAGTACTTTCTTCACTAATTTTCAAGTTTTTCAAAACTAAAATTTCCAAACACAGGGCTCTCAAAAGAAGATTCTTCGAGCTCCTCGCCTTCACAAAAATAACTACTAGGTTTGTCACTAATCAAACGACCTAGAGTATTTCTTTTCTAAGGCCGTTCTCTAATGACCTTGGGCATACACTAGAAAAACAAAATTAAAAAGAAAAGTCCTAAAAGGGAGGGAAGTTTTATGCAAACACAAACAAGGCTGACTCCACCACAACAAACCTACTGATTTCTAGCAAACAAAAAGCATGATGGATCCACTTAGATTGTTTCTAGACCAGCTTCTAATCCTTTAAAAAGGAATTTGTTAAAATTTGGGAAAACCTCTCTGGAGTTAATCTGAGTTAAAGTAAGCTAAATAGAGACGAGGGAAGATCAGTGGAGCTTTGATACCCAAGTGTTTATGGGTGAAAACTATTTCTGCCGATTTTCGTAATTTTGGGTGTGTGGATGAGGAATGAATATAAACCATAAAAAAATGCACTGCGCGGTGAGTGCTTGTAGATTCGAGAGATCAATCTATGCAAGTCCGGCATAAACCAAGAAATGGCTGTTCCAGACTTGTTTCGGTCATAAAGTGAAGGAGATGGGGTTGATCTTAGGGAGGGAAGCGAAGAAGGTGTTGAGATTGTGAAGGTGTTGGATTGTATCGAGAAAGCTGAACTAGCTTACAGAATGTAAGCTATCAGTTCCGGTGTTTGAATACGATTGTATCAACACTTGCCTATGTTATCTCGTCTTGTTCTGTTTTGAAAAATAGGGCGGAGAACCTATTTATACAAGTCTTTTAGCCTAACCCTCGTATCTCATGGGAAGTGGAGAAAGTGGAGTGATGGAGTAGTGGAGTAGTGTGTTGGTGTCACACGACTAGGCTTTCCCACTTCTCCCATCATCACTAATCGTCCATGACTTCCTGACACGTTCTTGTGATGGATCGTTGTGCACTGCACGCTGTAAACCGCCAGACCAATACCCCAGTTTGTGACATGATTGATGTCTCGAGTGTGTGGATCGTGGGACCCATAGAAAATAGCATGTAATGCTAGATTGAATAACTGTGTTATTCAGGAAGTCGATACTTGTGAATTATCGTGTGTATACTATGCAGGTACTGCATCGAGTATATTCAGCATGTATGAAGCATCGCTGTTTGAGAGTCTCAAAATAACCTCATGTCTAGCTTACTTCATGTGATGGTTTGGAGGTTGCGCAAACAAGTGCTCCCTTGGCCGACCACATAGTGTGGTAGAGTGACGGATGGTGATCACTATGACTCTGCACTGACCAATTAACTCCTGACTAGGGCTGTGTAACTAAGCCGGTAAATTTGGACGGACGAGATGATCTTTGAGACACTCATCTGCGACCGTTGATGGAATTAGGGTTTATGAAGATGTGCGCAAGCATCATTTTTCAGCTTGGTCGAATCCAAGCTTGGGATATAATTTTGGCTAGGACGATCATGCATGCGTGTAGACGACATGACGGTGTAGGCTCCCATACCTCATTGTCTCACGAAAGTGTGATCTGGGCCACTCAATTCGTCCTGCGAAGTTGTGTGGTTGAGATCAATTTGCGACAGAAAACTGGTGCCGCAAAAGCCGCTCCTCATGCCATCTTCAGGCGCGCGTTCCAAGACGACCAAGCTTGGTCGGTCCTGGCCGATTGACCCAACATATAGGTGGTAGGTTGGAGTTCACGTCCATACCCTGACATCCCATAGAAACATGATCTAAACCACTCAATTTTTCCGGTGAAATCGAGTGGTCAAGATTAGTTTGCAGCTTGGTAAGTGCGACCACACTTGTTTTGGGCGCGTGAATCGACACATATAACCAAGTTCGGTCTTAGCTGGTTGGGTGTGGAGATAGGTGGGCCTGCATTGATCATGTTGATACTTACCGGACCTGTTTAGCCTATTCCGGGACCCTCCATTCGCTCCGGAGAAGATGGACGTTCGTGATCGCGAGACAGACCCTAGTTAGGGTATTGCCGACTGTGTGTCACACCCGGTTTTGGGCGTTCAAATCGAGGTGACCAACTATAGTTGGTCCTGATCAATCAGTCAGGTAGGCCCACGGTGGCTGTTTTGACATGCTATGGGCCCTATGAATCTATATCTACACCCTCCATCTATACCTGCGAAGATGGATGGTTGAGACTATTTTGCGACACATGTAATGTGCCGCAAACCCTAATTTATGGTTTTCCGTCCATACTGCTATGGTTTGGACGTTTTGGAAAGCTATGCCAATCTTTTGGGGAGGTCGACCATGCGGGGCCCGCGTTGGTTCGGCAGCGGATATTCCATACCTGCTTGGGGGTTATGGAATTGATCTGGGCCATCCAATCATGCTGGTGGATTTGGATGGTCGTGATCATATCCAGACTGATACGGTCAGTCCGGATGCTCAATCGGGCTAGTATAACACACCGAGAATGGATCAATCGGTCTAGTATAACACACCGAGAGTTGCAGCCTGTACGGGTATTTCGTACATGCTTTCATTATAATGCTTGGAGATTCGTATTGCTCTGCTGAGAGAAGCATTCAGTCGTCATGCCGTACGGATAACGAGTACATGAAATACAAGGCTGGTTGCGCATTAATTAATAATGCTGCAAATTCACAGGGTATATGGGATTGTTGCTACATGCTCCAACCTGGATGAATTTCGTGTATTTAATTCACAGAATGGGATTGTTTCATGCTCCATTCTAGTTGAATTGGTAAAGTAAAGAAGTATCCATCACTTATTAATGGCCTTATCTTTTACAAGATGTTAGCGCATAATTTTTTGGCTTTTACAATTTTAGCCTTTAAATGAAAATCCACCATCAACATTAAGTCCCCTGCCTAGCGCATAATGGTTACACTATTATGAGGTAGGCATGAGATGGTGACAGTTAAATATAAAGCTTATGAGACAAAGTTAGATATTATCAGGAGAGACGGGTCATCCTGTCCTTGGAGCATGTCACGTTCAAGAGGCGTCCAGGTGAGTGTTCCCCTAGCATGATGTCGGTCTTGCCTGCTTCGATGGACTGTTACACCTATTTCGTTCGTGGGGCTGCTGCGCCGGCTTAATCGAACGTGGGCTTGATGTGCCTGCTTCGGTTAACGTGGGTCCACTGCGTGCCTACTTTGATTGAACGTGGGACTCATCTTGCATTTGCTTTGGTTAAACGTGGGTCCACCGCGTTCCACGTGCCTGCTTTTCTTGGGCCGGATGTGTCTGCTTCGACCAATATGGGGCTGGTTGTGCCTGATAAAGTGGGACCCGCCGCATGTCTTCTTTGCTTGGGGCGTGCCTGCTTCGACCAATATGGGGCTAGTTGTGCCTGATCAAGTGGGACCCGCCGCGTGCCTGACTGAACGTCGACCCCGTATTTCGAATGAAAATCGGCCCTGCTGCGTGCGCCTATTTTATTCGAATACCATCCTTGTGACTTTGATCAACACCAGACTTGAAACTTGAGCAATACCGGACTTGTGACTTGATCAACACCGAACTTCAAACTTGAGAAATACCGGACTTGTGACTTGATCAACACCGGACTTGAAACTTGAGCAATACCGGACTTGAAACTTGAGCAATACCGGACTTGTGACTTGATCAACACCGGACTTGGAACTTGAGCAATACCGGACTTGTGACTTGATCAACACCGGACTTGAAACTTGACCAATACCGGACTTAAAATTTGAGCATTACCGAACTTGAAACTTGAGCAATACCGGACTTGTGACTTGATCAACACCGGACTTGCAACTTGAGCAATACTGGACTTCAAACTTGAGCAATACCGGACTTGTGACTTGATCAACACCGAACTTGGAACTTGAGCAATACCGGACTTGTGACTTGATCAACACCGGACTTAAAACTTGAGTAATACCGGACTTGAAATTTGAGCAATATCGGACTTGAAACTTGAGCAATACCGGACTTGTGAATTGATCAACACCGGACTTGAAACTTGAGCAATACCGGACTTGTGACTTGATCAACACCGGAATTGAAACTTGAGCAATACCGGACTTAAAACTTGAGCAATACCGGACTTGTGACTTGATCAATACTGGTGTTTGGACCCAATACCAGCCTTGTGTAATCCAACGTGAATGTGTGTTCTGTCGTGTGTGACTACACATATCAAGCGTTTTTATACAAGTACTGACTCATGTCTTTTATTATATAATGAAAAAAATAATTTATGTTGAGATGTCTTCTGGGAATAATGCTGGTGCCAAGTCAGGAGGTGTTGACAGCTTCAAAGATATGCCGAACATTGATGATGAGTTGTTCACCGCGCCCTTTCAACTATATGAAAATATCCGTTCCACAAGATAACCCTTCTCCTGTCGACTTCAAGGTTTTTCATGCTCCGTTGGGCCCTCATGAAGGATGAATGAGACGTATGTTGAGCAATGAGTACATCAAAGATAACTTGACCAGAGCGCATATTATTGATGTAACTTGAGTGTTGAAACGGCTCGATAGGATGTTAAAGTGGATTCTGGTGCGAACGTTGAGGTAGATCCTGGAGAGATTGTTGAAGCAGGATTCTGAAGTGAAAATAGGTCCCGGAGAGAGCGTTGAGGCGAATCTTGAACAGATGAAGCAGCTTCTGATGGAGGGAGCGTTGAAGTGGCTTCCTCTTCAGTTCGATTCACCCTTGCGAATTCCATGCTTCTTGACTGACCATCTTTCTCGTGTTGAAAAAGTCCTTGATTGACGATGAAGGAATTTCATACTGAGCCTCAGTCCCCAAGCGTGGTCTACATGGCTCTATCTTGTATGCCCGATGGGTCTTTTGTACGTAATGGTTGTTGATATGGTGAAACTCTGGATGGCATCAATCGACGAGCAACAACAGTTCTTGGAAGCAGCTGTGATCAGAAGAGACTGGCAGGGAGGGGCGTGATAGTTGACGTTTCTTCATGAAATAAAGAAGAGGGAAATAGTCCCCTGCCCACAAGTATCCAGAGCCTTTGGATATGTTGGACATTATTTCACCATTACGGCAGTCATGCATATGGTACCGGAGTTGGAGTTGGCGATTTTGGACGCGTAAGATGTTGTATATCGGTGACTTTCCTCTTGCTGCTTCAGGGAACAGCTTACAGAAGACTGAAGGTTGTATCGCATGTTGGTGAGATATATGCCCCTACGAACATTACGAGGCTCTTCATTACCAGCAGGCCTGGTTCTTTCTATCAGGTCATATGTTGTTGTAGATGAGCGTTCAACAGCTCCAGAGGATGACCAAAAGCACAGATTCTTCAACATAGAATGATAGACATGTACTAATGTCTGATAAAGTAACTCGCCCAGATCTTGCTCGATATGTCGCGTGGACATTGTTATCTTCTTGAGGCTGCTCCCTTGAGGTATCGGCTCCAGTGGAAGATTTCCAGATCGTTGACACGTTGCACCGGCATTCTCTAAACCAAATGGCAGTATGGTATAGTAAAAAGTTCCGAGAGGAGTTCGAAAAGATATCTTACTTGGGTCATGCTCGTACATCCTTATCTGGTTGTAGCCGCTACATCCATCCATGGAGAAGAACATGCCATGTCCGCTGGTTGCATCTACTAACATGTCGATGTTAGGTAGAGGAGGATCGTTTTTGGAGAAGCTTCAAGTCTCTGAAGTCTATGCAGCACCTGATCTATCCATTTTACTCGCGTATGAACTGCAATTATTTAAACGACTTGGATCCAGGTATGACATGTAGATGATGGGTGATCAATTTTCATCTAAATATGGCATTTCTTCATATATCCAAGCGAATATGTCCTGGTACTCTTTGAGAAGTTCCATGAGCTTCGTGCTTTTATCCGTACATAAGGTTGAGCTGATGGAAATAGGCATAGGAGATTCCTCAACAATTTCAATCTCATAATTTGTGGAGTTTGTTCCATCTTGCAGCTGTTTTGGAGCATCTAGCACTTGTTCTTGTGGTTCGTTGTTGTTGTAGCATTCCATTGGGTGGAGAGACTGGGTAACAGTCTCCCATAATAATTGTTAATGGCAGCGTCGGTATATTGTTTTCCCTTTCTGGTCACGACTCGTCACAAAAGTTCGTTCCCTTTTCGTGTGAACGTGGGTTGTGGCTTCACATGATGGGGAAGAATGCTTCGTCAGAAAAGATGCATCGTGGGTTTTAGCCCTCAATGATGCAAGACGGTATTCTTCCTGAATTGACGCCCACGTGGGGAGTGGGACGCAACGAACTTGTCTGATTCTTTCTGCGGAGGAGCATTGATAAGGGCCGTCTTGAACTCTAAATCCTTGATGCATGCGGTGACATGTAGGGCATGGTTGTGACCTTCCTCTGGTTGATTGCAGTAAAACGTCTATGCCCGCTGATTCTTCGAAAGGTGTAAAAGTTCGCATAAATTTTCCACTAGAGAAAACACTTCCTGATCCACTAACCTCTGGCTCATAGTGAGACTATTGAATTGAGGAAGATCGTTGTGAGGATCGGTCCCCAGTATAGGAATCTCCATGACAGGACCGCTCATATCTGATATCGCTTCTTTGATCAGGTCCATGTAGGTCTGCGCCGCTGAAGTACCTTTTCCGGTGCGTTGAATGCGTTCCTTGTTGGCTTCAGGGGCTGTCGCGGCTCTTGTGGCAATCGATCAGTTAATGTCTTAAAAAAAGTGAGTACCTCTTTCTGAGTTGCGGCCATATCCGTTTGAGTATTAGCAATAACTTCCTGCTTCTCCATCAAGTCTGCAATGGTAATGGGAGATGGTCCTCCTCTCGTCCCTCCGGCTCCTTTTCCTGATGAAGGAGTGAAAGATGTTGCTCTGGTGACCACCGGAGGCATTACACTTGAGGATATGTCGGGTTTCGTGGATTCTCTAGATCTGGTGATGGGAGGGGTTATACATATCTCCTGCTCCACTAGTGTTGGTAATAGAAGTGACGGCTCCACGATATGTATTGATCACGGTAGCTCCACTGACAGGTACATCGACACCGTAATGTTATCCACACTAGATCCATCAGAATTGATTGCTGATCCAGACCTGAGTCCCACCATCTTGAAATGAACTGATGATTGAATTTGTTCTAGGATCTATCCCCTTGAAATTGCGAAAATTGAATCGGGTATTGAAAAGATGAAATTGAGAATTGGAAATTGATATTGCAACCGAGAGATTAATCTCCCACTGTGGTCGCCAATTGTTTATGGGTGAAAACTATTCCTGCCGATTTTAGTAATTTGGGGTGTGTGGATGAGGAATGAATCTATACCTTAAACAAATGCATTGCGCGGTGAGTGCTTGTAGATTCGAGAGATCAATCTGTGCAAGTCCGGACTAAACCAAGAAATGGTCGTTCCAGACTTGTTTAGGTCACAAAGTGAAGGAGATGGGGTTGATCTTAGGGAAGGAAGCTAAGAAGGTGTTGAGATTATGAAGGTGTTTTCTATGTATGACTTTTATCAGAAAGCTGAACTGGCTTGCAGAATGTAAGCTATCAGTTCCGGTGTTTGAATACGATTGTATCAACACTTGCCTCTGTTGTCTCGTCTTGTTCTGTTTTGAAAAATAGGGCGGAGAACCTATTTATACAAATATTTTAGCCTAACCCTCGTATCTAATGGGAAGTGCAGAAAGTGGAGTGATGGAGTAGTGGAGTAGTGTGTTGGTGTCACACGACCAGGCTTGCCCACTTCTCCCATCATCACTAACCGTCCATGACTTCCTGACACGTTCTTGTAATGGCGCGTTGTGCGCTGCACGCTGTAAACCGCCAGACTAATACCCCAGTATGTATCCCCCAATTTGTGACATGATTGATGTCTCGAGTGTGTGGATCATGGGACCCACAGAAAATAGCATGTAAAGCTAGATTGAATAACTGCGTTATTCAGGAAGTCAATACTTTTGAAGTATCGTGTGTATACTATGCAGGTACTGCATCGAGTATATTCAGCATGTATGAAGCATCGCTGTTTGCGAATCTCAAAATAACCTCATGTCCAGCTTACTTCATATGATGGTTTGGAGGTTGCGTAAACAAGTCTTCCCTTGGCCGACCACATTGTGTGGTAGAGTGACGGATAGTGATCACCCTGACTCCGCACTGACCAATTAACTCCTGACCAGGGCTGTGTAACTAAGCCGGTGAAGTTGGACGGACGAGATGATATTTGAGACACTCATCTGATACCGTTGATGGAATTAGGGTTTATGAAGAAGTGCACAAGCATCACTTTTCAGCTTGGTCGAATCCAAGCTTGGGACATAATTTTGGCTAGGCCGATCGTGCATGCGTGTAGACGACATGACGGTGTAGGCTCCCATATCTCATTGTCTCACGAAAGTGTGATCTGGGCCACTCAATTCGTCCTGCGAAGTTGTGTGGTTGAGATCAATTTGTGACAGAAAACTGGTGCCGTAAAAGCCGCTCCTCATTCCATCTTCAGGCACGTGTTCCAAGATGATCAGGCTTGGTAGGTCCTGGCCGATTGACCTAGCATGTAGGTGGTAGGCTGGAGTTCACGTCCATACCCTGACATCCCATAGAAACATGATCTAAGCCACTCAATTTTTCCGGTGAAATCGAGTGGTCAAGATTAGTTTGCAGTTTGGGAGGTGCGACCATACTTGTTTTGGGCACGCGAATAGAGACATATAGCCAAGTTCGGTCTTGGCCGGTTGGGTGTGGAGATATGTGGGCCCGCAGTGATCATGTTGATACTTACTGGACCTGATTATCCTATTCCGGGACCCTCCATCCGCTCCGGAGAAGATGGACGTTCGTGATCGCGAGACAAACCCTTGTTAGGGTATTGCCGGCCGTGTGACGTCACACCCGGTTTTGGGCGTTCGAATCGAGGTGACCAACTATAGTTGGTCCGGATCGATCAGTCAGGTATGCAGGTGGGCCCACGGTGGTTGTTTGACAAGCTCTGGTCCCTCTGAATCTACGACTACACCCTCCATCTATACTTGCGAAGATGGATGGTTGAGACTGTTTTGCGACACATGTAATGTGTCGCAAACCCTAATTTAGGGTTTTCCGTCCATACTGCTATGGTTTGGAAATTTTGGAAAGCTAGGCCAATCTTTTGGGGAGGCCGACCAGGCGGGGCCCGCGTTGGTTCGGCAGCGGATATTCCATACCTGCTTGGGGGTTATGGAATCGATCTGGGCCATCCAATCATGCTAGTGGAGTTGGATGGTCGTGATCATATCCAGACTGATACGGTTAGTCCGGATGCTCAATCGGGCCAGTATAACACTGAGAGTGGCTCAATCGGGCTAGTATAACACACCGAGAGTTGCATCCGGTACGGGTATTTCGTACATGTTTTCATTATAATGCTTGGAGATTCGTGTTGCCCTTCTGAGAGCAACACTCAGTCGTCATGTCGCACTGATAACGAGTACATGAAATACAAGGCTGGTTGCGCATTAATTAATAATACTGTAAATTCACAGGGTATATGGGATTGTTGCTACATGCTCCACCCTGGATGAATTTCGTGTATTTAATTCACAGAATGGGATTGTTGCCACATGCTCCATTCTAGGTGAATTGGTAAAGTGAAGAAGTATCCATCACTTATTAATGGCAATATCTTTTACAAGATGTTAGCGCATAATTTTTTGGCTTTTACAATTTTATCCTTTAAATGAAAATCCACCATCAACACCAAGGACTCACCGGCATTACAGGGCGGCACATTCAACTTACAGAAACCATCATGAACTTCGAAGTATGCTTAAAAGAGTAACCAATATTTTTCGAATGACTTTCCTATTAAACTCGTTACCCTATCGGTCTCGTTCTAGTCAGTATTTTAAGCTTGGGTTCGCGTTTGGTATCATTTTACTAAGGCGGGAAAGAATAGAATGGCGATGAAATCCGAACCTTTATCTTGTATGGCCAGGCCTTTCCATTTACTAGGAAATTAAAGCAGCCGTATTCAGCTCCTCGACATATTTGCAAACAAAGGAATATAGTAAACCCGCTGACATGGGATTCGCGGATGTTTCGATAAACTTACTTCTAGTACCAGACGGGCGAAGAACCGTTGTTGTCGAATCGGGCCACCACTCCTATGTCATGTACGAACCCGAGAGGCCGAGGCTATATTGCAATTGCCGTCCTTCTCTGCAAGCAGTTTAATATTTAATACCACCCTTCCGTAGGGTTTAAAAATAAAATAATGTTCAAATGTCCAAGTCCAAAGTCCAAATAGGGAAGTGCAAAAATAAAAATAAAATTTAAAAAATTGAGAATATCCTAATACAATTTCTAAAAACTAAAAAAAAAGATTAAAAAAATATCTAATAGATTTTTTTTTCGCTCTTTTTGCTTTGCCTTTAACTCCAAATCTTTAAGTATTCACCAAAATATTTGGAATTTTTTTCTTTTGATCCAAATTCCAAAATCTGTAGTAAAAAGACAAAAACTCAAAAACGTAAAGTAGAACAAATAAATAAAAACCTAAAAATAAAAAAATCTAAAAACTCTAGCCTAAAGAAAAGTCCGCGTCGGTGGCGCCAAAAATTGATGGTTATTTTCAATGATGTAGTAATAGGTTCGTTCAGACTTATGAAAGCAGATTCTTAGACTTAATTTTTTAATCAAAAATATAACCAACTCAAAATAAAAGGTAATGTAGAGAATTATGAAGAGACTGGGGCTAGGATTCCACCAATTTTCACACTCATATGGTTCAGATATCAATTCTATATAATAAAAGCTCAAATGATAAAGTTTTATTGACTCTAATTCATTGCCTAAGGTAGATTTCGAAAGTAATGGGTGTAAAACTAAAGCATGGGACATCAAAACATTAAGCTAAGTATGGCCCATCAATTGTAAAAAAAAAAAAAACATTCAATGAAACTCATAAATCAATTGAATAATAGTGCAAATAGTCGTAACAAGAATTTATAGAATTACCACATTTGTGAAACTTGGCTTTCTCCGTCGCCCCAGAGGATGGGATTAGATTCTCATGTTGGAAACACACTCAAAGTATGAATTCATTGCTCAAAAGGTGTTTACAAGGATGAAAATATATGAAAAACGGAAATTTGTAATGCTTATAAGTGTTATAAAATAACAGTTCCAATGAATGATAAAATATAACTGCCGCTGACACTGTAGAATAAACGACAGTTGTGTAGGGTCTAATGTTCTACACGCACCAGCAGAAAACTATTTTCCTGCCACTTGATTTTTCACTCTGCTCTGGATCTAAACTCCTCCCAAACTCTCCATCCCGACTCTATTACTCCTCAACTCCTTATATAGCCTCTCATGCACAAGAAATATCCTCCATAACTCCATATAATTCTCCATTAATGACATTTATTCTCCACGGAAGTTCACAGGGAATAGTTACCATTCTTAACTCCTTCATGTGTCTGATGCATGCATATTCACTCATATACGCTGCCAAAATAACTTAGATTTATCTCTTTGTAGCACACACAACCTTCCCAAAAGCACAACCAAAATCCCATAATATCCTTGAGTTAAAATTCTTCCCCTGTTCAATGAGATTATGTGAAATCTTCCTTAATGATCGCATTCAATGCAGTTACCAATCCTGTTGTGATATGACAGAATATTTCCAACTAATCCTAGACAAAATCTTCGAGTATAACTCTCCAAATCTGCTCCATCCAGTTACGCAGAAAACTACCACAATTTCCCGCCAAAACTGAAATTTTGAACGATGAAGACGGGTATCCCCCTATCCAGAGTAGAGGTGCAAATAGTAGCTTCCTTGAGGGGCGCCTGGGGGTGCCCTTATTCAAAATGAGGGTGCCTTTAGTACTTTTCTCCGGGGTCCAAATAGTACTTTTTGAGCAACTTTTTCCACACAAGTGTATCTCTCCAAAAATACCTACACAAACAAAATAAGTACAAAATAAAGCACTAACAATAGATACACTGAGGACAATTCAGACACAAAAATGTGTCTTTAAATGACATGATTGATGTCTCATGATTTGTGGAGTCTGCAAGGCAGACGTGTATTTGATTAGTCAGTCGTTGACTTGATTAAACGATGATTCTAAGTATTGTTCAGTCGAGCATGATCGTCGAATGCTTTAGGATTCATGGATTGAACATGTCTGTTGGGACGTATAATTCTCGAATGACGTTTATAATTGAATCAACATAATGAATATTGATAGTCTGAGCAAATATTGCTCGTATGATGAATTGTTGAATATTGATAGTTGAATCAATATTCGAGCATCTGAGCAAATATTGATTATTCGATGCATTACTGAATATTGATAGTTGAATCAATATTCGAGCATCTGAGCAAATATTTCTCATTCGATGAATTAATGAATATTGATAGTTGAATCAATATTCGAGCATCTGAGCAAATATTGCTCATTTGATGAATTATTGGCAATGTGGCCAAATAAAATATTAATTAAAATACTGGTAGATGGACCGAATATTACATAATTAATCAATATGTTGATTGCTGGATCAAAATAAATTATTAGTGCTTAAACTTTCTCAAAATCATGATTTGCAGAGCATTCAGTTCAAAACCCCAATTTTGATTAATTGCTGATCAATTGATAATTTACTGAAAATAAGTCACTGAGTGAAGGAGGGACCGTCTACATGGAATGATGGTCAACCATGTAGTGCCCAAGTGCTCAAGTGAGCATGCACCAAAGTCCTTTGTTGACCAGTTGGTGAAAGGATGATCAAATGCTTGTTTAATCATTTATTAAAATAGTGCTCGTATGAGCGTTAGGTAATAAAACCTAATTATGGATAGATGAGGACCATACAAGGGGTCATGGGATCGACCCTTGGTGGTCGTGGGACCAGTTGGTGGTCGATTGAGCAAATTCCAAGTTGGTTGGATATAGTTTGGACCCACTATGAACTGTTGAGAGCTAATTAGGTTAAAGTTATGAAAGACTGTGGGACCGACTCCTTGCAATCCTAAGGTCCGACCTTGGTCGGTCAAGGTGGCATGCACGTGTCGTCATACTATTCATGTCTCAATCCTGAGAGTTTTGGTAATTTCTGGTGCGCGTTTGATCTTGACTGAAACTCTCGATTTTGCTCGAATGAGCAAGTAGAACTTTGCTCGTGCAACCATTATTTTGAGAAAATTAAAATAATAATATTTTAATATTTGATGTGAGAAGCCTAGTCGTTCACGTGACCATTTGGATTTTTCATGGTTTGAGCAATATTTGAGAAAATATTGAAAAAAACTAGGGTTTTTGCTCAAACGATGAAGTTTCATGAGATTAAGGAAATAATAATATGAGAAAATAGGGAATTGTAAGGTGTGAGACTGGTCACGGCTAGGGAATGGCCGGTCAGCTAGGTGGCCCAGTCCCATGACATGTTTCCCCTATTTTTACTATTTTTCATCGTTTGAAGGAAAATATAGAGAAACTATGAGTTTTTCTCAAACGAGGGAGTTTGCTCAAAATAAGGAGTCTTCATGAGATGAGGAAAAATAACAAAACAATATAAAATATTATAAAGAGGCGCGGGACCGGATGGCCGATGGGCCTGGTCCCCTCATGTGCATCTTTATTATTTTATTAATTAATATTATTTTCCTTCCTATTTTGCACAGGTTTCCTCGTTTGTCCATATTTTTGAACGGTCGTTCGTGCGTTCGGGTGCTCGTTTGTGCATTATTTTCTAAGTACAATCGCACCATTTTCTCGGGGATTACTCGGTGGTGGCCCAGATGCCCTATCAATGAATATTTATTACTAATCCATGAAATTCAGCTGAGAATCAATCATGAAATGGAGCAATAAAATTAATTGAATATCTATTACTAATCCATAGAATTCAGCTGAGAATTCACAGAACTGAGTAATGGGATAAAAGGGTTATCTATTACTAATCCATGGAATCCAGCTGAGGATCATCCATGGAATGTAGTAATGGGATAAAATAGATTATTTTCTAGGAATTCAGTTGATGAATTACACGCTAGAATTAATATATTTGCATAATCGAGATATGAGATAATTGAAGCACCATACTCTTCCTGAGGGGGTGTATAGTCAGGGAACAACGAGCAGTGTGACGTCCTGAGGGCGTTAAACTCTCTAACAAACATTATGTCTAGGAATCGCCCAATCATAAAGAGATTCTATACACAGTCTCTCTACGTAGTCAGGGAACAACGAGTAGCGTGACGTCCTGAAGGCGTAAGCTCTCTAACAAAAATTATGTCTAGGAGTCGCCTAATCATTTTGATTCTATGTAGAGGTGATGATGAAATGTGTGAAGCATCGAGTACTCAGCTGAGAGGCCTTTCAAGAAACATATTCATCATAGCTCTGAGAGAAATGTTCGCTCAGTCAGAGATCGTAAAATGGTTCACGGATCATAAAATATGAATTGTCACATACATTCCTGAGGCCGGGTCAGAAACATGCAGTATCATGATTTTACGATTTTGACCTTTGCCGAAAATCCACCATCAACATTAAGTCCCCTTCTTAGTGAGGGATAGTCATGTTCCACAGTAAGCACTGGATGGTGATTTTCCAGTAAACGAGATAAGTACCTGAACTTTGTCGTGCAAAGGCATTTCCATAATCTCCGATTTTCTCCAATGATGTCATGTACGAGCAAATGTCCAGATAAGGACTCTGAAAGTATGATAGAGTGTCATCCCGTGAGCACGGATAGATGAAGCACTGCTGATTTGGATGATCAAATGTCTAGTTTTGGTCGGTTTATCGTTTACGGGCCCAAAAAAAGAAATTCTTGTTTATGAACGGATGGTCGTTCGTTAGTTTAAGAAACAAACAATAATCCATAACATAAGAAAGTTTTTTTTTTATAGACCTATAAAATTTTGTCTATTAGCTTTCATGAAAACCAAAATTTTATTTTGATGTGTGAATTTTCACAAAATTGGAATAAACCCTCTGTTGATGATGGTTTTTTAAACAAAGGGTAAAATTGTAAAACCCCGAATAACCTAATGTCGCCGGTGACACATTTATTAGTACATTTAATACATATAGTCAGTAATTAATAGGGGGTATTTTTTCAAATTAGGGTTACAACGAACAAAACCCTAATTCCACTCCGTGCCAATGGCAATCATGCCAGCCACACCAAACGCGCCAAAGCATGCGAACCATGCTAGCCGCACCTCCGTGCCAATGGCAAATCCTGCCAGCCACACCAATCTCAAGCTATCTGCGCCATGCCAAACACATTCTGCCTTATACCTAGCTATGCTAGTCACACCAAACGCGCCAAAGCATGCCAACCATGCTAGCCGCACCTCCGTGCCAATGGAAAACCATGCCAGCCACACCTAGCCCAAGCTAGCCGCACCTCCGTTCCAATGGCAAATCATGCCAGCCACACCAAACACGCCAAAGCATGCGAACCATGCTAGCCGCACCTCCGTGCCAATGGCAAATCCTGCCAGCCACACCTAGCTCAAGCTAGCCGCGTCATGCCAAACATACTCTGCCGTGGCCCTAGATACGCTAGTCACACCAAACGCTCCAAACCATGCCAACCATGATAGCCGCACCTCCGTGCCAATGGAAAATCATGCAAGCCACACCTAGCTCAAGATAGTCGCGCTATGCCAAACACACTATGCCTTGGCCCTAGCTACGATGGTCATGCCACGCCAAGACAAACACCCTTACATTGGCCCTAGCCATGCCAAAGTAGGGCCCACACCTAGAAACCTAGGCCAAATTGGTCACACATGCCAACAAGCTCGCTGGTAGCTTTTCTTACCAGGCCTTGGCCCTAATGGCTAAGCATGCTATTTGCACATGACAACACGCTCGCTGGTAGCTTTTCTTACCATGCCGTGGCCCTAATGGATGAGCATGCCATTGGCACATGCCAACACACACGCTGGTAGCTTTTCTTACCAAGCCGTGGCCCTAATGGCCGAGCATGCCATTGGCACTTGCCAACACGCTCGCTGGTAGATTTTCTTACCAGGCCGTGGTCCTAATGGCCAAGCATGCCATTGGCACATGACAACACGCTCGATGGTACCTTTTCTTACCAGGTCGTGGCCCTAATGGCCGAGCATGCCATTGGAACATTCCAACACGCTCGCTGGTAGCTTTTCTTACCAAGACGTGGCCCTAATGGCCGAGCATGCCATTGGCACATGCCAACACGCTTGCTGGTAGATTTTATTACCAAGCCGTGGCCCTAATGGCCGGGTATGCCATTGGTACATGCCAACACGCTGGCTGGTAGCTTTTTCTTACCAAGTCGTGGCCCTAATGACCAAGCATGAAATTAGCACATGCCAACACGCATCGCTAGTAGATTTTCTTACCAGGCCGTGGCCCTAATGGCCGAGCATGCCATTGGCACATGCCAATATGCTCGCTGCTATCTTTTATTACCAAGACGTGGCCCTAATGGCCGAGCATGCCATTGGCACATGCCAACACGCTCACTGGTAGCTTTTCTTACCAAGCAGTGGTCCTAATGGCCACGCATGCCATTGGCACATGCCAAAACCCACGATGGTAGCCTAACTTGCAAACCGTGCAACCTAACACCAAGGCATTCCACACATGTTATTGTCACAGGCCACACACGCCACTAGCAGCTCTGGCACTGCTACTTGAACTCAACGTACAACCTACCACCAAGGCATTCCACACATGCCATTGGCACATACCACACACGCCACTAGCAGCTCTGGCACTGCCACTTGCGCTCGAGGTGCAACCCGCAACAAAGGCATTCCGCACATGCCATTGGCACATGCCACATGCGCCCCTAGCAGCACCACTTGCAGTCAAGGTGCAACCAACACTCGAGACATCAACATAAACTGGGGGATGCTTTCCAGGGTCTTGGTTTGGCAGTCACAGCTTGCAGCGTACACTACGCTCACATTAAGAAAGCGTGAATAGGAATAAAGCGGTCAAATAGATGAGGAAATAATGGTGAAAACGTTTTCACCCATAAACACCTTGCGGTTACCACCTCCTCCCATTATTTCACCCTTTACTCTCTTCCTTCATGAGGCCAGGGTACGTTTCAATCTCGACTTGTATAAATAAATCTTACCTATTTCCACCAGACAACAAGTCTCGGTCAAGATAAAAATACAACACTCTCAGAAAAGGAAACTTTGAAAGCTCTCCAAAAAGCTTTCATCTCTTGCAAGCTTCCTAAGATTTCACTTTCTGATATAAGTCGAGACACTACTCTCCCAGAATTATTCTGGTCTCAACACCTTTCTTTGCTTCCCTCCCCAAATCAACCCTTCTCCTCCACTTTGTGACCGAAGCAAGTCTGGAACATCCATTTCTTGGTTTAGGCCGGACTTGTACAGATTGATCTCTCGAATCTATAAAGTGTTCACGTGCAGCACATTTGTTTAGGGTTTAAACCAGTTTTTCACTCACCTACCGAATTTACCAAAATCGGCGGAAACGATTTTTACCCATAAATAATTGGCGACCACAGCGGGAGGATTGATCTTTCGGTTACATATCAGCTTTCAGAAATCGATCCCATACTTCGATCCAGGCATCAGGATGGCAGAAGCAAGCAATTTATTTGGGTATCTACAACTCGACTACCAGACAGCCTGGTTACCAGTCGTGAAACTACATGAAACGGCTGGGGACTTCACAAGAACCGAAAGACAGCCTGGTTACCAGTTGTGAAGCTACATGAAACGGATGGGGACTTCACAGAAATCGAAAGCAAACGGTCCAGTCATCAAGTAACTTAAAATGACCGAGGACTTTCCACAATCACAATGGTGTTTTCCGCGAAATCCGATCTTACACACGAGGATCCCTTATCATCAGGGTATTCTGGAAACCGAGTAAGTCTTGCCTAGACAAAATATATATGGTTTACCATTTCAAGTTTTCATGGTAATAATAAAACCAATAGCCATGTTATGTCCTGTCCCATGTCATCTACCAACACACAATGTTCACGATTCCATATCTTCCCTGGGATGTTCGTATCACTTACAACCATAACAAAAAAGCGGCATCATCCCTAAAAAAATTAGAGGAAGCACATATTCAACTTTTTATATCTTCCATATCCAAAAACGGTTCATCCCGAATAATAACCCAAAATCCTCATAGGTAACACTTGCCTATCAACCCAAAAACCCAAAAAAAAAAGACTTTTCTATCAACCCAGAAATCCAGAAAATCAAAACCACAAGCCAGGTGTTTCATTTGCCTTTCAAAAAAAAACACAGAAGAATTTCAGAAGACAGAAGTACAAAGGAAGCCATTCAACATTGGTTTACTTTTCTCGAAGAAGACGTCATTCGTCATTTGGAGGACCGCCTGTTTCAGCTCCAACTATTTGTTGCATCACCATGCGTACCGACTTTGCATCATAATGGTTACCAGTTACTATTCATGTAGTACCAGTAATATTCGAAGAGAGGAACTATATTCCTACATATTTATGAAAGGCATACCTATGGCTAAGGTTTGCACCAACAAAAAACAGGAGGAACGCTGGAGTGCATATCCAGAATATGCTTTCCCACTTTGTTGCTACCACACTACCGCTAACACCAGCATTCCATGATCCACCATGCACGCCTTCCAGGTATCGATTCTGCCGTCCCACAGAAAGAAGCCTCCCGCACTATCATTACAGCTTGATAGCCAAAGTTTACGCGTCCAAAACAACACCAGACGCGCTTACCAGACACGCTTACTGGACGCACATGTCAGACACACATGCAGCACGCACATGACTGGACAAAATACCGCACCCTACGCCGACAGCCTGCATCCTTTCCATCACTGGCATCTTGCATCTTTTCTATCACTGACAGCTTGCATCACACTTTCACTTCCAGTTTGCATCTTCCCAGCGCTAGCAGCCTGCATCCTTCTACCATTGCACTTGAACGCCCCATAGGGAAGCATCAATCCAATTTCATCATATGTAAAGATCAGGAACGACTTCTCCAAAATCGAAGCAAATCATCAAACCCCCTGGGTTCACGAAGACTCTCTTCCAGTCAAGAGACGCATGATTTCTGGGGACTTCGCCCACAAAACTGTGTGGTCCATGATGAAACATTTATGTGAGATTCTATGTTTCCCCAAGGAACAACGTCAAGACATATCTACATCCCTCAACCGCACTGCATTAGGGAAGCATCTGTTTCCAACCAAAGAAGCCGCTCCCAAACTAAATCACGGTTGATAGAAGGAACCAAGGATTCCTAACCACTGTTCGCTTGAAGGATGTACGGTTTGACAACACATTGATTAATGCAGCTGCTCTGCTTCAACTTTCTCTCCATAAGCTGCTTCAGGATCCGAAGCCGAAACTTTAGCGTTTAGCTTCCTAAGTTTCAACATCCTCTCCGAGAGCCGAAGCTACTTCGACGCCGCTTGTTCCTTTAAAGGGTCGTATCACCAGATCCCGTGTCAAGGATCATGGTCACATCCAGCCAATTCTTTTACTTCCACAGAAGCCCATATAATCCCAGCCGACCTACTTTGTTTCCACAACACTGTAGTCTCTTTTGGTTACATCTCCTACCAATAACTGTTGTCACTCAATCGTTGATACCAACCAGAGCTTCACCGCATCAGCAATTACTACAAAGAAGGAAACATGAAAACCATACTGGAGGACTGAGCATATACACGTGATCCCTTCACTGTCAAATCTCAGAAGACACAGTCAACCTCAAACGAAACAATTTCTACTATTCTAGATTCGGGTTCCACCATCTGAGGCTTGATTGGGATTTCTGCCACTTCCACTACATTGGAAATCAATACTTCATAACTTGGAGGCGCAAGTGATTTATCTTCAACATCTCTAGGGTTTCTAGTACTAGCGGACCCATGATTCCCAACATCGTTGTTAAGCATCTAATACGAAGATTACATGGGATTAGGATGGGTCAAGCATGGAAAATCAGTATGATCATAAAATCAAAAAAGTAAGTGAACTAACATCATTTAAGTTCCTTATTATGCTTCTATAACATGTGCAAGAAGTACCAAAGTCATGAAACTCGTCTTCCAAACAAACTCAGCTGAGGGAAATTTACACTTCCTTGTATTCAATTACGAACTGGGATCAATTTTTGTAGAATCGAGTGTTGGGTTATATACCATTCTCTTTGTATGGAAGTTACCTACAACATGTCAAAATTTCATGACAATTGGATGAGCGAGCAAGAAGAGGTGACCAAAACATCAGACAACACGCAACCTGGAAAAGTTCTGAAAACCTCATGGAAGTTTACTGTTTCGCGTTTTTCATCCCCTTAACATGCTCAAAATTCAAAAATATTCTTTTATAAAGCTTGGAAATTTCCTGGGCTTTAAGATACATATGCGCACATCGATAATCCGACTACAAACGAGGATACTACAGCATTTCTACGAAAATCTGAAGTCTGAAATTTTCTGGTGACGAAGATAAAATTGTTCACGCCTTGTGAATTCTCACTCATCCACACATAAATCATAAACATCATACATCCATGAATAAACTACAGGGGAAATACTTAAGGAATCTCTAAACCATTTGAGGGCTCGGCAACATTGGAATCCCCATGAGTAACTCCATCATCTTCGTTCGGAGAACTCTCCATGTTTTCATTCGGTTCGGGATTTCGGAAGCTCTCCATGTTCTCACGATTCAAAGAAGAATTTGCCTCATCAACATGCTTATTATCTATGATAATTTCCTCCTGGACATATCAAACAACAACGTCATTCATTTGTTCAAAGGCGCGTATCAGTTATCATTCATAAAAGGTGAAACTCACATCAACTTCCTCACTGCTGGATTCCTGAATTCCTCGACCAAGAGAAAGATGGAGGCCATCAGTGACCGATGGGGCAAAATTCTGAAATGAATTGGCAATACCCTTTTAAATCCTGACCACATGAATGGGAAAGTTGCAACAAGGAAGGAAAACGCGAACAACTCACCAAAGAAGCAGCAGGAGACTGTATTTTGTTCGGTATCATTATGTGAGTTGTCTTACTTTTACCTTCTCCTCCCTGGGGACTTTCTTGAAAGGTCAAAGAGTTCACATCAATTCGAGGTCTCGCAGCATGACCACCTTAATCACAAAATAAAACCCCGGGCAGCTAAGTCTTCATCAACATACTATCACGGTACCCATAAAAGTCTACGGATTGATAAAAGTCACACTTGTGACTTGATTCTGCAAAAGTGTGGGACAACAGTGTCTTCTACGGGTACTAAATATATATGCAGTAATTCTACGGGTTCCAAAACATATATACAATGTATTCTACGTGTATGAAGTATATGTACGCAGTATTCTCTACGGGATCAAAACAAATGTGCAGTATTTTTTACGGGTTCATACGAAACGCGTATACAACATTTTCCACGGGTTCGTACGAGGCATACCTACAGATGGGACTCATGCTGATTCATACCAATCTAAACCAGCTTGCCAATTGCTCCAGCTTCCCGTATTGCGCCATCTTCCCGTATTGCGCCAGCTTCCCGTATTGCGCCCAACTTCCCAACATCGACCAAGTTGCACCGGTCCCACCAATTGCGCCCAACTTCCCAAAGTCGCCCAAGTTGCACCGGTCCCACCAATTGCGCCCAACTTCCTAACGTCACCCAAGTCACGCCAGCTAGCGCGATCAGCTTCCCACTTTGTGATGAGTGCCAAATATTGCATATTCATACACCTTTTCATTGTCACTTAACTCATCTTTCGCGCTTCAAAGTCATATATTATACCAAATTCTGCATTTTTACCATCTTCAAGAATAAATATTTGTATTAATTAATTTTGTGTTTTTAAGTACTAAATAAAGCTTGGAAGAATTGAGAAGACAAAATAGAAGAAAGTTGGAAGCATTGCAACCCGCTCGCGCATCAGTGGAATCCTGTTTACAAATTCATGGGATTAAAAAACCCATGATCCAAAACCCAAGACCCAAATCCATTTCCATCTCACCCCCATTGGATTCTTTCCAAAACATCCACCTCACTCCCATTGGATTCTTTCCAAAACATCCACCTCACTCCCATTGGATTCTTTCCAAAACATCCACCTCACTCCCATTGGATTCTTTCCAAAACATCCACCTCACCCCCATTGTATTCCATTCTATCCATCAATTAAGAAAACATGTTTTGTTTAATTGTTGAGTGGTTGCTACAGTAAAATTCGAATCCAAAGTGTGACAGAGTTTTTGTGTATAAATAGAGAGGGTTGTTGTGTTGAAAACTCATCCAAGAATAGCTTGTTCATGTTAGTTTATCAAATTTCAATTTTGTTGTAATGTTCTTCATGTTCTAATTTCATTTGCTAGGGTTTAAATGAAGCCGTAACTCATTGGTATGTATTCATATCTTGTATATTGTTCTTGAAAGTTTAGAATTGTTTAAAGTTATAATTTAATCCAAGTTTGTCAACATCTTTTTCTCACAATGTATGCCATGTATCCATTGTAGTTAGAATATCTCTATGTTGATTATGCTACAACTCATGCTTAACCAAATATTGATCCTAAGATTAGTTGTGCTTTAATTAGACAGTTAATTCTTTGGAGAAATACTTTAGTTGTGATTAAATTATACATTGGAGAAACACCTTAAATATACGGTAGACTTGAATCTGCTGTAAGGACAAGAATAATATTACAAGTTGAATGCATATCATAGGTTAGTGGTGGATTTGAATACCCTAGTATCCATATTCTCAATATTTACACCTTGATTTAATTGCATATTTTAATTAAAATTACTTTTTGTTTAAGTGTTTGCCAATATCTCGTCGTATCGACAAAAACAAACCCCCTTTGGTTACTCTCTGAATCAGTTCTTAGTAAGGATTTAGAATCAACTTCTACACTCTCCAAGTCTCTGTGGTTCGACCTGTGCTTGCCCTGTGTTGCTTGTCGACACTGTGAACTTGCAGTATTTATAGTTGTAGGTATCTTTCCGAGCCTATCAAGTTTTTGGTGCCGTTGCCGGGGACTCGGTAGCGGTGTAGTTCATTTTTCATCTCCTGGAACTATAGCATAATCACTATTCACTGTCAATTTTACACTTTTTTTTTATTTTGTTATTTTTTATTTTTATTTTTGCTTTTGCTTTAAAACTTCGAAACCCTAACTACCTCTTTTGAGCTCAACAGGTACCGGAGTAGCTGTTGTAAAGGCGAAGGAAAGGAAGCGAAAGGAGTTTTTATTTTTAAAAAAAAAAAACAAAAAAAAAGTTTATTTTATTTTTAGTTTGTATTAGGATTCCTCTACTCTTGTAATTTTCTTTTTCTTTTGCACTTTATTTTTATTTTTGGACTTTGGACTTTGGACATTCTATTTTTATTTTTATTTTTAAACCCTACGGAAGGGTAATATTAAATATCAAACTGTTTGCAGAGAAGGACGGTGATTACAATATCACCTCGGCCCCCTCGGGTTCGTTCATGACATAGGAGTCGTGGCCCGAGTCGACAAAAACGGTTCATCCCCCGTATGGAACGGGAGGTAAGTTTGTCGAAACACTCGTGAATCCCTTGTTAGCGAGTTACTGTATTCCTTCGTTTGCATATATGTTGAGGACTTGAATACGGCTGCTTTATTTTCCTAGTAAAGGGCAAGGACTGGCCATAAAAGATAAGGGTTCGGATTTCATCACCGTTCTCTTCTTTCCCGCCTTAGGAAAACGATACATACGCGAACCTAAGCTTTAAAATTTGAAATAGAACAAGACCTATAAGGTAACGAGCTTAGTAGGAAAGTCATTTGAAAAATATTGGTTACTCTTTAAGCATACTTCGAAGTTCATGACGGTTTCTGTAAATTGAATGCGTGACTGCGCCACCTTGTAATACGGTGAGGCCTTGGGTATCAAAGCTCTAGCAGCTTCCCTCGCCTCTATTCAATTTACTTAAACTCGGATTGATTCCAGAGGGGTTTGCTCAGATTGTAACGAATTCCCTTTCGAAGGATTAGAAGCTGGTCTAGAAAACAATTTAAGTGGAGCCATCATGCTTTTTGTTTGCTAGAAATCAGTAGGTTTACTGTGGTGGAGTCATCCTTGTTTGTGATTGCATAGAACTTCCCTTCTAGGTGAATGGTTAACATGATTGATGTGCTACCTAGGTTATGAGTGTTATTTTCCGTGACCTTACACACCGACTAGTTAGAATCAGTCAAGAAGAGTTAACTGAAATACATAGTTCTGAGGCAGACAGTCCAAGCCCATCCGAAACAATGGGAGAACAAGTCCATAGTCTAAAGGACTACATGTACCCAACGAGGACAACCCAGTCCTCGTGCATTGTCTTACCAGCCGTTGTTGGACAATTTGAGCTAAAGGCGAGTATCCTCAATATGTTGCCTAAATTTAAAGGGGTCGAAGCTGAAAATCCATACCACCATGTGAGAGAGTTCGAGGAAATTTGTGGGACTCTTCGGATCAACCAAATGACGGATGAGGACCTCAAAATGAGACTTTTTCCTTTTTCTTTACAAGAAAAGGCCAATACTTGGCTGTGTGCTCAACATCCACAGTCATTTCATACATGGGATGCTCTTACGAAAGAGTTCTTAAAAAAGTTCTTCCCAAACCATAAGACTACGACAATTCGTCAAAATCTGAATAGTTTTGTGCAATTAGAGGAGAAAACTTTGGCAAAATATTTGGAGAGATTCAATGAATTATTGCTCCAATGTCCTAACCATGGTTTTAAAAAATGGAGACTTGTGCAAATTTTGTATGAAGGATTAGATGTCAAGAACCGAACTACAGTTGAGACCATGTGCAATGGTCAATTTATTGAAAAAACTGCTGATGAGTCTTGGGATTTCTTAATCGAAGTCGCTGAAAAGACTCAGCAGTGGGAATACCCCCGTGAACCAAATAGGATTACCCTTGCATCCAATATTCATAGAATTGACTTTGACTTCGAAGGAAGTGCAAAGATGGCATCCTTGGCCAGGAGAATAGAAAAGCTAGAACTAGAAAAGAATGGAAAAACTAATATCCCTAATCTCCGTAGTCAAATTGAAATGGCCACTTGTGCCGCATGCCATAGTTCAGACCATCTAGTGGACACTTGTCCGGACCTCCATGCATTTCAAGAGTCTAAAACCGAGCAAGCCAATGTTTTGTACCAAAGGCAAGAGAACAACCCATATTCTCAGACCTACAACCCAGGGTGGAGAAATCACCCTAACTTTTCATGGTCTAAGGGACCTGTACAAGGGGGAACATCAAATAATAACCAAGGATACCCCTATCCTAGAAACCCCCAAGTGCAACCACATATGCAGTACCCTGTAGAGAAAAAGCCTAGCTTCGAAGAAAGTTTCGGTTTGTTGACCCAAAATTTGGTACAACTCCAAAAGACCACAGACCAACGTTTTACAAGTCTAGAACTTAAAATGGGTCAAATTTGTGAAGCATTGAATGAAAGAGACAAAGGCAAACTCCCTAGTCAGCCCCAACAAAATCCAAAAACTGTATATCAGGCAGAAAATTCAACTCGAAATGAGGCCTCCCATAATCAAGTAAATGCTGTCACCACTCTTCGTAGTGGTAAAGTTGTTGAAAACAATGTAGGTGTACCACAGTCGAGTGAGTCTACATCAGACTCACCAGTGCATAAAATCCCACAGAAAACACCTATTGTTGATGAAAAATCTGAGCAACATAAGAATTCCCATAATTATAATGTCTCTGCACCATCTCATGTACCTGTTGCTCCATTCCCACAAAGATTGGTGCAGCAAAAAGAGAGTATACAGTACAACGAGATTTTGGAAATGTTCAAACGAGTTAACATAAACATCCCATTTCTTGATGCAATCAAGCAAGTCCCTGCTTATGCTAAATTCCTTAAGGATCTGTGCACACAAAAGCGAAAGCTTCATGTGCATAAGCGTGCTTTTCTCACTGAGCAAGTGAATGCAATCATTCAAAGCAACACACCTCCTAAGTTTAAAGACCAAGGTAGTCCAACTATCACATGCAAAATAGGTGACCAAACGGTTAAGAAGGCGTTGCTAGACTTAGGGGCAAGTGTGAATCTATTACCATATTCGGTATATGTGCAGTTAGGTCTTGGAGAGTTGAAGGCAACACCTATAACTCTGCAATTGGCGGACAGATCCGTCAAAGTGCCACGTGGTGTGGTAGAAGATGTTTTGATTAAGGTTGATAAGTTTTATTTTCCTGTGGACTTCATCGTCTTAGATACTCAACATGTGAAAAACCCTGACAGTCACATTCCTGTCATTTTGGGACGTCCCTTCTTAGCGACGTCCAATGCAATCATTAACTGCTGTAATGGAGTGTTGAAGTTGTCATTTGGTAATATGACTGTGGAGTTGAATGTTTTCAATACTAGCCAACAACATTTAGATTTTGATGATGATAATGATGTGCATGAAATCAACATGATTGAAAGTTTGATTCAGGATTCGTTGTCTAGTAGCATGTCTGTTGACCCTTTGGATGCTTGTTTGAATAATTTTGACCTGGATTTGTTTGATGATGAATACATAAGTGAAGTGAATACTTTGCTTGAATCTACAGAAAGCTAGAGTGGAACCACTTCCAGTCTTGGAATTCAAGTCTGTTCCCTCTCTTGTTGAGCCACCAAAGCTCGAACTGAAACCATTGCCTGATACTCTTAAATATGCATTTTTGGGACCTTCTAATACTTTTCCTGTAATCATTTCATATGCCTTAGATACAGAACAGGAAAGTAAACTTTTAGAAGTACTTAAGGAGCATAAATAAGCCTTAGGATGGACCATCTCGGACCTTAAAGGCATAAGTCACACTGATTGCATGCATCATATAAACCTTGAGGACAATGCTAAACCATCTAGGGAGATGCAAAGGCGTATCAATCCTAACATGAAAGAGGTTGTTAAGAGTGAGATTATAAAGCTTCTTGATGCGAGTATCATATACCCAATATCAGATAGCAAATGGGTTAGCCCCATTCAGGTTGTGCCGAAAAATTCAGGAGTTAGTGTAGTTCAAAACGATAAAAATGAGTTAATCACTACTCGAGTAACCACAGGGTGGCAAGTTTGCATTAGTTATAGGAAGTTGAATGCAGTTACAAGGAAAGATCACTTCCCTCTTCCATTCATAGATCAAATGCTTGAACGATTGTCTGGGCGTAAATTCTATTGTTTCTTGGATGGTTTTTCTGGTTACAACCAGATTCATATTTCGCCCGAAGATCAGGAAAAAACTACATTTACATGTCCATTTGGAACGTTTGCCCATCGTTGTATTCCCTTTGGGTTGTGCAACGCACCCGCTACATTTCAGCGTTGTATGATGAGCATTTTTTCTGACATGATAGAGAATTTCCTTGAGATCTTTATGGATGATTTCTCTGTGTTTGGATCATCTTTTGATGAATGTTTGAACCATCTCACTCGCGTACTGATTAGATGTAAAGAGAAAGATTTGGTTTTAAATTGGGAAAAATGTCATTTTATGGTGAACTCGGGCATAGTTCTAGGACACATCATCTCTGAAAAAGGCATTGAAGTAGACAAAGCCAAAGTCGACCTCATTCAAAACTTGCCGCAACCTTGCTTTGTGAGGGAGGTTAGATCATTTTTAGGCCATGCTGGTTTCTACCGTAGATTCATTAAAGATTTCGGTAAGATCTCAAGACCACTATGTAATCTACTCAGTAAAGATGTTGCATTTGTGTTTGATAATGCTTGTGTGCATGCTTGGGAAGAGCTCAAAACTCTTCTAACTTCAGCCCATATAGTCCGACCTCCTGATTGGAAATTGCCATTTGAAATAATGTGTGGCGCATCTGATTTTTCTGTTGGAGCTGTCTTAGGTCTGCGAGTTGACAAACACCCCTATGTGATCTACTATGCTAGTAAGACACTGAATGAGGCTCAAATGAATTATTCAACAACCGAAAAAGAGTTGCTAGCTGTTGTGTTTGCATTAGATAAGTTTAAATCTTATTTGATAGGATCTAAAATCATCATTTATACTGACCATGCCGCATTAAGATATATTTTATCTAAAAAAGATGCGAAGGCTCGTCTAATTCGATGGATACTCTTGTTACAAGAGTTCCACCTCGAAATTCGAGATAAAAAAGGGTCATAGAATGTTGTTACTGATCACTTATCTAGATTGAATTTCGAATCTGCTGATGAATCAGAGATTATTAGGGAATCCTTCCCTGATGAACAACAGATGCTGGTTTCTGAAATGCCATGGTTTGCCGACATCGTGAACTACCTTTCTACAGGTAGGATGCCACTTCATTGGTCTAAACAAGACCGGTCTAAATTCTTGGCCGAAGTGAAACATTTCCTATGGGATGACCCATATCTGTTCAAATATTTCCCTGACCAAATCATTAGAAAATGTGTCACCAATTCTGAACAAAGGGATGTCATCTCTTTTTGTCATGATCAAGCATGTGGAGGACACTTTAGTGCAAAGAAAACTGCTGCAAAGATCTTGCAGAGTGGTTTTTACTGGCCAACATTGTTTAAGGATATCCATGCCTTCTCGTGTTTCTTGTGACCTAACCTAGAAATTGGGAAGTATATCAAAACGAAACATGATTCCCTTACAACCCATTTTGATTGTTGAGCTATTTGATGTATGGGGCATTGATTTTATGGGTCCATTTCCTAGCTCTGAAGGAAAGTTGTACATTCTTGTTGCTGTTGACTATGTTTCTAAGTGGGTAGAAGCAATTGCAACCAAAACTAATGACCACAAGGTGGTACTTTCGTTCTTAAAGGAAAATATATTTTCTCGATTTGGCACCCCTAGAGCTATAATAAGTGACGGTGGTTCACATTTCTGCAATAGGCCTTTTGAGTGCTTAGTCCGTAAGTATGGCATAACTCATAAAGTTGCAACCCCATATCATCCACAGACAAGTGGCCAGGTAGAGGTTTCAAATAGGGAGATTAAGCACATTCTAGAAAAGACGGTTAACCCGTCTAGAAAAGATTGGTCTTTAAGATTGAATGATGCTTTATGGGCCTATATAACTGCATACAAGACCCCCATTGGTATGTCCCCTTACAGACTTGTGTACGGTAAAGCTTGTCATCTCACTGTAGAGTTAGAGCATCGTGCATATTGGGCTGTAAAGAAAATGAACTTTGATCTAGATAAAGCTGGCACCCAAAGGAAGCTTCCACTCAATGAGTTGGAAGAGTTAAAAAATGATGCATATGATAATGCAAAAATGTACAAACAAAGAATGAAGGTTTTCCATGACAAACGCATTTTGCGCAAGTCATTCACTCCAGGCCAGAAAGTTCTATTGTATAACTCACGACTGCACCTTTTTCCAGGAAAATTACGTTCTAAATGGACAGGCCCATTCGTGGTGCGAACAATTTTCCCCCATGGGGCTGTAGAACTAGAAGATGTAGCAACCAAGAATGTCTTCAAGGTCAATGGGCAGAGACTGAAGCCGTTCCTTGAACCAATCCCACTTGAGATTGAAACAACTCATCTTGCTGATCCGATCTATGTGGACTGAAAAGTTCACCCCCTGTACATACCACAGATATCTTCCCTGCTGGTTGCTTTGGACATACTCTACTGTCTCTGGTTTGGCATCTGGTAATCTCTTTCCTTTGAATCTGTTTTTTTCTCATAGTTTGTTTTGGTTTCTGTTATCTTTTGAAACATTGAGGACAATGTTAGATTTAGGTTTGGGGGAGTATTTGCATATGGCGTTTTGTAGTCTTTTGCATTTTTTATGACCAGCTGTGTAGCGGGTCTTTTGTAGGATCCTTTGTAGTCTTTTGCATTTTTTGAGTCTTTTGTTGTTATCTTTTATGACCAGCTGTGTAGCGTGTCTTTTGTAGGATCCTTTGTAGTCTTTTGCATTTTTTGAGTCTTTTGTTGTTATCTTTTATGACAAGCTGTGTAGCGGGTCTTTTGTAGGATCTTTTGTAGTCTTTTGCATTTTTTTTGTTGTCTTTTATGACCAGCTATGGAGCGGGTCTTTTGTAGTATGTTATCTGATGACCAGCTGTGTAGCGGGTCACTAAAAAAAATGATGATCAGCTGTGTAGCGGGTCTTAAAAAAAAAAAAAAAAAAAAAAAAAAAAATTGGTTACAAATTTTCATGGTTCTACGAAATTCCGAAGTTCATCATCTACAGTTGAAGACCGAAGACGAAGACATTTCTATGGATGCTCTGAATTTGGAGAAGGTTTTGTGGGTACATCTTTGGTAGGCCCTCACGAGACTACAACTCGTCCACTAGGGACACCTAGGGGTTTAAAGGCTTAATGCATACGCTAAATGCATTCGAGAGACCAGCGACAGTGGTATAGTTAGGATTTCTTAAGTTCTGTTTCACTTGAGGACAAGTAAAATTCAGGTTTGGGGGTATTTAATGAGTGCCAAATATTGCATATTCATACACCTTTTCATTGTCACTTAACTCATCTTTCGCGCTTCAAAGTCATATATTATCCCAAATTCTGCATTCTTACCATCTTCAAGAATAAATATTTGTGTTAATTAATTTTGTGTTTTTAAGTACTAAATAAAGCTTGGAAGAATTGAGAAGACAAAAGAGAAGAAAGTTGGAAGCATTGCAACCCGCTCGCGCATCAGTGGAATCCTGTTTACAAATTCATGGGATTAAAAAACCCATGATCCAAAACCCAAGACCCAAATCCATTTCCTCCTCACCCCCATTGGATTATTTCCAAAACATCCACCTCACTCCCATTGGATTCTTTCCAAAACATCCACCTCACTCCCATTGGATTCTTTCCAAAACATCCACCTCACCCCCATTGTATTCCATTCTATCCATCAATTAAGAAAACATGTTTTGTTTAATTGTTGAGTGGTTGCTACAGTAAAATTCGAATCCAAAGTGTGACAGAGTTTTTGTGTATAAATAGAGAGGGTTGTTGTGTTGAAAACTCATCCAAGAATAGCTTGTTCATGTTAGTTTATCAAATTTCAATTTTGTTGTAATGTTCTTCATGTTCTAATTTCATTTGCTAGGGTTTAAATGAAGCCGTAACTCATTGGTATGTATTCATATCTTGTATATTATTCTTGAAAGTTTAGAATTGTTTAAAGTTATAATTTAATCCAAGTTTGTCAACATCTTGCTCTCACAATGTATGCCATGTATCCATTGTAGTTAGAATATCTCTATGTTGATTATGCTACAACTCATGCTTAACCAAATATTGATCCTCAGATTAGTTGTGCTTTAATTAGACAGTTAATGCTTTGGAGAAATACTTTAGTTGTGATTAAATTATACATTGGAGAAACACCTTAAATATACGGTAGACTTGAATCTGCTGTAAGGACAAGAATAATATTACAAGTTGAATGCATATCATAGGTTAGTGGTAGATTTGAATACCCTAGTATCCATATTCTCAATATTTACACCTTGATTTAATTGCATATTTTAATTAAAATTACTTTTTGTTTAAGTCTTTGCCAATATCTCGTCGTATCGACAAAAAAAAACCCCCTTTGGTTACTCTCTGAATCAGTTCTTAGTAAGGATTTAGAATCAACTTCTACACTCTCAAAGTCTCTGTGGTTCGACCTGTGCTTTCCCTGTGTTGCTTGTCGACACTGTGCACTTGCAGTATTTATAGTTGTAGGTATCTTTCCGAGCCTATCACTTTGCGCCGGTTCCTCCAGCTATCACACTCAGTTTCCCAACTCGCGTCAACTTCTCAATACCGCCCAGCTTCCTGTCTCTCAATGATGCTGACTTCCCAATTGTGCTAGCCTCCCGATTTGTGCAGAACTGCTAGAGGCAAGGATTCCAAATCCTATTTATAAAAAAGGTCAGACAAGCATCCTCAATTCTCTTTACGATTTGTTGTTGATAGTTTGTCACCATCTTATGCTTACCTCGCAACAAAGATCTTGTTCCGAGCTAAGCAGGGGACTTAATGTTGATGGTGGTTTTTTAAACAAAGGGTAAAATTGTAAAACCCCGAATAACCTAATGTCACCGGTGACACATTTATTAGGACATTTAATGCATGTAGTCAGTAATTAATAGGGGTATTTTTTCAAATTAGGGTTACAACGAACAAAACCCTAATTCCCCTCTGTGCCGATGACAAATCATGCCAACCACACCAAACGCGCCAAAGAATGCGAACCATGCTAACCGCACCTCCGTGCCAATGGCAAATCCTGCCAGCCACACCTAGCTCAATCTAGTCGCGCCATGCCAAACACACTCTGCCTTGGCCCTAGCTATGCTAGTCACACCAAACGCGCCAAAGCATGCCAACCATGCTATCCGTACCTCCGTGCCAATGGAAAACCATTCCAGCCACACCTAGCCCAAGATATCCGCACCTCCGTGCCAATGGCAAATCATTCCAGCCACACAAAACGCGCCAAAGCATGCGAACCATGCTAGCCGAACCTCCGTGCCAATGGCAAATCCTGTCAGCCACACCTAGCTCAAGCTAGCCGCGCCATGCAAAACACACTCTGACTTGGCCCTAGCTACGCTAGTCACACCAAACGCGCCAAAGCATGCCAACCATGATAGCCGCACCTCCGTGCCAATGGCAAATCATGCCAGCCACACCTAGCTCAAGCTAGCCGCGCCATGCCAAACACACTCTGCCTTGGCCCTAGCTACGCTAGTCACGCCACGCCAAGACAAACACCCTTACCTTGGCCCTAGCCACACCATGCCAAAGTAGCGCCCGCACCTAGGCTTGCAAACCATGCAACCTAGGCCAAATTGGTCACGCATGCCATTGGCACATGCCAACACGCTCGCTGGTAGCGTTTATTACCAGGATGTGGCCCTAATGGCTGAGCATGCCATTGGCACATGCCAACACGCTCGCTGGTAGCTTTTCTTGCCAGCCCGTGGCCCTAATGACCGAGCATGCCATTGGCACATGCCAACACGCTCGCTGGTAGCTTTTATTACCAAGAAGTGGCCCTAATGGCCGAGCATGCCATTGGCACATTCTAACACGCTTGCTGGTATCTTTTCTTACCAAACCGTGGCCCTAATGGCCGGGCATGCCATTGACACATGCCAACACGCTCGCTGGTAGCTTTTATTACCAAGCAGTGGCCCTAATGGCCAAGCATGCCATTAACACATGCCAACACGCATCGCTGGTAGCCTTTCTTACCAGTCTGTGGCCCTAATGGCCGAGCATGCCATTGGCACAATCCAACACGCTCGCTGGTAGATTTTCTTACCAAGTCATGGCCCTAATGGCCGAGCATGCCATTGGCACATGCCAACACGCTCGCTGGTAGCTTTTCTTACCAAGACGTGGTCCTAATGGCCACGCATGCCATTGGCACATGCCAAAATCCACGCTGGTATCCTAACTTGCAAACTGTGCAACCTACCACCAATGCATTCCACACATGCCATTGGCACATGCCACACACGCCACTAGCAGCTCTGTCACTGCCACTTGCACTCAACGTACAACCTACCACCAAGGCATTCCACACATGCCATTGGCACATGCCACACATGCCATTAGCAGCTCTGGCACTGCCACTTGTGCTCGAGGTGCAACCAGCAACAAAGGAATTCCGTACATGCCATTGGCACATGCCACACTCGCCCCTAGCAGCGCCACTTGCACTCAAGGTGTAACCAACACTTGAGACATTAACACAAACTGGGGGATTCTTTCCCGGGTCTTGGTTTGGCGGTCACATCTTGCAGCGTACACTACGCTCATATTAAGAAAGCATGAATAGGAATAAAACGGTCAATTAAATGAGGAAATAATGGTGAAAAGGTTTTCACCCATAAAAACCTTGCGGTTACCACCTCCTCACATTATTTCACCCTTTACTCTCTTCCTTCATGAGGCCAGGGTACGTTTCAATCTCGACTTGTATAAATAGGTCTTACCTATTTCCACCAGACAACAAGTCTCGGTCAGGAGAAAAATACAACACTCTCAGAAAAGGAAACTTTGCAAGCTCTCCAAAAAGCTTCCATCTCTTGCAAGATTCCTAAGCTTTCACTTTCTGATACAAGTCAAGACACTACTCTCCCAGAATTATTCTGGTCTCAACACCTTTCTTTACTTCCCTCCCCAAATCAACCCTTCTCCTCTACTTTGTGACCGAAGCAAGTCTAGAACGACCATTTCTTGGTTTAGGCCAGACTTGTACAGATTGATCTCTCGAATCTATAAAGTGCTCACGTGCAACACATTTTTTTAGGGTTTAAACCAGTTTCTCACTCACCTACCGAATTTACCAAAATCGGCGGAAACGATTTTTACCCATAAACACCCTCGTTTCAAAGGCGAATGCCCGTGTGAGGGAGCAATTTTTTTTTGTTATTTACGTGATTTATTCACGTTAAAAAATAAATAAATTGAAAATCAGAATTGATTTCGAATAACCATTAGATAACCTGGAGAGATTGGGGTATACCTAGATTAATTGAGGTATACCTAATGAGACAAAACATGGGTCATTTTGAAGTAAAACAGGACACCCCTTAACCTTGTATTTTTTAAATAACTAATATACCCTTGTTTAATTAACACTAAAAATCTGATTAGCTTACTTAATTGAGTTTAGATTAATTAATTTAGTAGATTAAGACTTGTGAATTGAAGTTATGGAATTTTGTGTTTGATTGAACTTATGTGGGAAGATTTTTGATGATTTTTTTGTTTTTTTTGAAGATATTTTTATCAACGAAAATGAAAGCACACTGGAAATCATACTCAAAATTAGAGAAGAAATCAACACTTTCAGTTATGAAAGTATGAAAAGTCGGCAAGGTCGACGAATGAAGACCATGCCAACTAAAGTTGGCCGGCATTCTAGTTTCTAAAAAACAATGCCGACTTTATTATTTTTGACACACAAGAGACTGTTATAAATTCTTCACTAGTCGACATCTTATTGATTTCTTATCTTGCCGGCTAACTTATAGTTGGCAAGGTCGACAGAAAAAAACCATACCGACTATACGATTTTTGACATATAGAGAAAGGTAGTACAAATTGTTAGAGCACTGCTCGGTCGAACTCGCAAGCATTGCTATCTCAAGATTGTTAGTAAAGTTTAGTTTCCAAAACTATAAGTCTTGATTTCTAGTATACTTATAGCTAAGTCTCGGACTAGGATAGTAAGTGTAGATGAGATCTAGACTCCACAGAGTTCATCATGCAAATATGAAGAACTACTCAAGGAACTGGTGGAACTTCATCGACTAAAGGTACGTGGAGACTTGAACTTATCTATCACTCAAAAGTCTATCTACTCTATCTCCTATCTTGAGAAAAAAGTCGTATTGCTATATAGACTTCGATTATACACATTTGCTATTTAGAGCCGAGTTTATCTCTCTTATCTATTTCTCGAAATATGTGTTGGTAAGCTTTCGCTTTGGCGAAGTTCATATTTATGAGTGACGAAAGTCATGTTGATTATTTTAATATCTTGAAAATCGCTTTGATTAAAAATAGTGTGTGAATAACCTTTATTTAACATCCTCTAAGAATGTTTCAATTATTGAAATGAGATTTTAGAATATATAACCTTGAATAGATATAAACATTGTCTGTGAACTCATACTTGTGTAAGTCCAAAATCCTTGAACTAAAGTATTTGCACTTTACTGGTTCAGGATGTCTGGAAGATAAGTTCGCATACTTGTACGCGTACTGTCGGAAGTTCACATCCCGTGAATTTCTGCTAGAGTTTGTGAACTGAAAATAAACTCAAACAGGATACTTAATTATGCATACCGGTATTCATACTTGAGTGGGTTATTTTCTAAAAACGGTTTATTCGTGAACTAAGACATATATAAACTAAGGAATGCATATTTTCAAACCGTGGCTATAATGTTCATGAATCGATTCGAGTGAATCAAAATCGTTTTAGCATTGATTATGTCTTTCATACTTCTATGAGATCTAAGCAATTGAACAACTCTCTAACTGGTTCTTTTGAGTCATTTGAACTAGTTATGGTGAAGATGAATAAGGTTGATATGAAAGTGCTCATATGGCTAACCATTTTTTAACTATTATTGAACCAACTAGGTGTACATGTTTAGGTACGGTTACCTAAACCTAAATGAACGTGCATTTTATTTATGTATGACAATCTAAATTCGATCTAACGATTGAAAGATATTAGCTTAAATATAATCATGTTTTTCATCTAACAGTGAATATTGAATGCTTTGTTACCAAGGTAACTTAGACTGCAAACCCTGATTTGGAGACTATATAAAGGATAACTATAGGAACTGGGAAACCTAATCCCCACACCTCATGTGTGATACTAGTTGTATAAGCTAGAGTCGATTCTCCTTCAAACTTAGGTTTCCACCCAAACCCTGTAGGTTAATGACATGAAGACTTCATTGGGATTGTGAATCCAGACCCAACCTTTTTTTTTGTACTTGCATGATATGATCTTGTTGTTTCTATCGTGATTGAGTGCAATCGTAAGATTGGCTTGAGATTAACTTCTCTGATATGCAAGATAGAAAAGTAGTCACAAACATCTTCGTCTCATCGTTTGTGATTCCACAATATCTTGTTTCGCTAGTCTATTAAGATTATTGTGAGGTGATTGATATTTCTAGGCTGTTCTTTGGGAATATAAGTCTGGTATACCAATTTTTTCCTATTCACCTTGATTTATCAAAATACAGAACAAAACTCGTAGGTATTTCTGAGGGAGATAGATTTATTTATTCCTGTATACTTTTCAGTGTGATACAAATTTCTCTATTAAAGTCTTCTACTTTTGGCGTAGCAATTCTTAGTTGTAGGTGAGATCAGCTAAGGGAATCAAGTACGTTGTATCCTGCTGGTATCAGAGACGTAAAAATCACAAGTGTACCTTGGATCAGTGTGAGATTGATTGGGGTTCAACTATAGTCCAGATCGAAGTTAGTTTGTAGGAGGCTAGTGTCTGTAGCGGCTTAATACAATGTGTGTTCAATCTGGACTAGGTCCCTGGGTTTTTATGCATTTGGGGTTTCCTCGTTAAGAAAACTTCTGGTGTCTGTGTTATTTCTTTTCCGCATTATATTTTGTTATATAATTGAAATATCACAGGTTGTGCGTTGAATAGATCAATTGGTAAATCCAACCTTTGGTTGTTGGTTGAAATTGATTGATCCTTGAGCATTGGTATTTGGTACCGTTTAAGTTAGTTTCTCTTGTATTCAATTAGACTCGCAGATTTCTATTTGCTTGAGGAAGTATTGAATCGATAAATTGAGATATAACTCTTTGATATACTTTTTATTAAGATTGAGTCTGAGTATCTAGTTGATTATCTTAAAAGCATATTGGAGTTAGTCCATACAGATTGCTAAGCGAAATATTGGGTGAGGTTGTTGTACCACCACTTTTTAAATTGGTATCATAGCAGGCAAACCAATTTAAGACCTCATAAGTCTGTGTTTGTAGCGATCTGACTTTATGGACGAGTCTATCTCTAATAATGTACCAGTCCATAAATTACCAGATGATTTTCAAAGCTTGGATTCACCTGAGAAAACTATCATATCTAGGTCAATATCTAAATATTCTCTTAATGTAGAACCTGTTGAAGTCTGGGAAACATGCCTAGAAGAACAGTTGGATGAAATTTCTGATGAAGGTGATTCAGATATTGATTGAGATGTTGATGATGAAGTCTCAGAGTATGTTAAGCTTTTGAATTCGTTGGGAAAGAAAAAGATGACAACTTCTCATGTCACACCTTTTCTGACTAATCCCTGTCGTACAAACAAGAAATTGAGAAGATGTTATGCGGGTGTTTATGTTTCGAGTCGTTATAACAATCGGTCCTCAAGGATTCTGAGGAATACCTACGTATGAAGTCACTTGAATGTGATAATTTTTCTCAAAAGTACTTTGTGTTGAAAGAAATACTTGCAGAAACTGAAGCAAGATATGACTCTCAACAAAAATGTTTTAATGACAGAGAAAGCACTTTTATTGCTCGAGAAAGACGCCTTGAGGCTGATTTAGCTGCTGCTCTTGATAAAATCAAGGCGTTGGAAGATGACTTGAAAAGGTTCAACACTAGTTCAAGCAAATTAACCACTATGCTAGGAGCAAGTAAAAATTATCGTGATACACGCGGATAGGGATATAAGGGAATAGATGCTCCAAGTATTAGCAAAGAGGTAAAATTTGTCAAGGATAGTGATTCTTCTCAACAAAATGTTTCCACTGATGGAAAAAGTGAAATACCTTCACTGGCAGTTAAGGTTCAAAAGAGCAAAGTATATCAACCTCCAAAGTCAGCACACACGGATCGAGGTAAGAACATTCTTTATGTTTTCCACTATTGCGGAAATAAGGTCACTTGGAAAGGAGATTTCGTTTCCGCATAAGGAATGAGAAACTTCATGATGTTCTTGTATGGGCATCACAAGAAGTTTTGAAACCAAGATCATATGTTAAGACTAATCCCCTTAACGTTACAGGTTGTAACTGTCCAACCTTTAGGCAAAGGAATCAGTGTTGTGATAAACCTAGATTTTCCTATAAACTTCATAAGAATCCTTTTCACAATTGTTATGGTTATCAAAAGGATAACTTCGTAAATACGGAGACAACATCTGATGCTCCCAATTGGAGAAAGTATAACTTACAAAAGAACGGTCAATCCAATTCTCTTCCGAGAAATCTAGAAGAGGAAGAAGGTTCATATTGTTCCTAAACGCACTCAGAAGTGGATACCAAAGAAAGTCAATGATGTTTTGAGTGTGAAAAGGAATTATCTCCCAGAAAATTCCATGACTATGGAGAAGGCAATAACCATGATGTTGGAACTTAAAAAGTTCTTTGGAAAGATGGATTTGGATGTGAAAGGTTCTAAAAGCGATCTCTTTCATGATAATCCAAAAGTCACTTGTGGTGAGCAAGACATTGTTCACCTCAATACAACTTGATTATGTTGTAAGTGCATCCTTACCAAGGAATGCCCTGCTATGTATATGGTGAGGGAAGCACGAGAATTGGGGCGTACATGTTGCGTCAGGTATGCATACGATCATTTAAAATCAAAATCCAAGGGTTTTAGTACGCATACCCGTTTGCATACTGCTCCAGGTCACGAAGATTCGTTTGCCAACTCGTATGCATACTGGACCGTAGATGTCGTTTTCGGTAAACTTATTTTGATCGTAACTTCTTCGTCCGAACTCGGAATGACCTCATTATTTTTGGATTCTCTTCCTTTTTTGAATTATATTCAAATTGGATATGAGAATTATTCAATTTGGATGAGTTAAGGTTAGTATTTTTCTGTTCTCTTATTTTTGAGTGTTTTTCTCCGTTTCCTCGCACTTGCTCCACTTCTCTTGGAATTTGGGCACTTGGATTCTTGGAGTACTATTCATATAAGCATATTTATAGCTTTTAAAATAATATTGTTGGTGAATCACAAAGAAGGAAGTTCAATAATGGGTTACGTATTGCTATGGGATTCTTGAATGTTCGCAATCATCTTATGTGACCTATGGTGCATGGTCGTTAATGAATTTGTATGTTCTTCTTTGTTAAGAAAATCTTTTTATACGCCATTGGTAGCAGCTATTCTTGGTGTAAATCCGTGCGAAAAAGATTGATTCTACCTTCTAAGGGCAAAGATTGGTTTTTGCAGTATTATGGTTTTATATATTGCAACTTGTTATGGGATATGTGTGTTTGCGTCCGTGAACTGTGATTGTCCCATACGTGGTCAAAAGATAATTCTTTCATATGTCATTATGCAAATATTGATAAAATATTGAATGAACTTTTGACAAACAAAAGTTAAGCCTATTATGTCATTATGCAAATATTGATGGAAGATAGGATGAACTTTTGTTTACAAAGATTATGGCCATTATACGTCATTATGAAAATAGTGATGAGAAATAGAATGAATCTTTGTTTATTACACAATATTGATCTTCCCTGATCCATATTTTTTATGTATATACTGTGCGGCTCCATAAGTTCTCTTATGTTGAGCATTTCCAATTAGATTAATCATGGGTTCTCTTGTGGTTAATTTAGTTGAGTATTCCGATTGAATTAATCATGGGTTCTCTTGTGGTTAATTTGATTGAGATTTTTGGATACAAATTCATATTCTTATGTAATTTGTTAATGTCCAAAGAAATCCTTTTTTTTTTTGTAAAAGTAAGGTCGCTCTTGTTGTTCTTTTGAGAATGACATTTTATGGGGGAGAGTTCTTTAATTGCCAAATCTTTGTGGGGAGTGAGGCTTTGGAATATTATAGGGGTTATCTTGTATCTTTATAAACTCCTTGATGAATGCATTTAGTTTCGGCTATATGATTGCATCTAAAAAGTTGATATGTGCTTTCTTTTGGTCATGAAGTGTTTCTATTGAAATTTTATTAGGATCCTACTAGTTTTCGTACCTTTGCCAATTTTATTGAAAACAAGGGGGAGAATTAATGTGTAGTTCACACTACAAATACATATGGTTTTCGGATCATTATCTAAGGGGGAGTGATACATATCACCATAGTATTGTTGTCAAAGTTGTGATACAATTGAACTTTGATAATGTGTAATAATACTATGACACTGTGTAACAATGATCGAGAGCTTTTGTTTTCTCATTGTTATGGATACGGATCTTCAACAACGATGATGCTGCATTGAATATCTTTGGAATCATTGGAGTACTTGGAAGTGACGAAGATTTCAAGTAATATTGAAGAACCAAGGAGATCATGCATGTGGAAAAGAAACTACAAAGTTTATTTATTTTGTGTTCCATATGTATTGATAGTTTTGTCACTAAAATTGACAAAGGTGGAGATTGTTAGAGCACTGCTCAGTCGAACTCGCAAGCGTTGCTATCTCAAGCTTGTTTGTCAAGTTTAGTTACAAAAACTGTAAGTCTTGATTTCTAGTCTACTTATAGCTAAGTCTCGGACAAGGATAGTAAGTGTAGTTGAGCTCTAGACTCCACGACGTTCATCATGCAAAGACGTAAAATTACTAAAGGAACTAGTGGAACTTCATCGACTAAAAGGTATGTAGAGACTTGAACTTATCTATCACTCAAAAGTCTATCTACTTTATCTCCTATCTGGAGACAAAAGTCGTATTGCCATATAAACTTCGATTATACACATTTGCTATTTAGAGCCGAGTTTATCTCGCTTATCTATTTCTCAAAATATGTATTGGTAATCTTTTTCTTTGGCCAAGTTCATCTTTACAAGTGACGAAAGTTATGTTGATTATTTCAATATCTTGAAAATCGCTTTGATTAAAAATAGTGTGTGAATAACCTTTATTTAACATCCTCTAAGAATGTTTCAATGATTGAAATGAGAGTTTAGAATATACAACCTTGAATGGATATAAACATTGTATGTGAACTCATACTTGTGTAAGTCCAAAATCCTTGAACTAAAGTATTTGTACTTTACTGGTTCATGATGTCTGGAATCTAAGTTCGCATACCCGTACACGTACTGTCGGAAGTTCACATCCCTGTGAATTTCTGCTGGAGTTTGTGAACTGAAAATAAAATCAAACATGATACTTAAGTATGCATACCGGTATGCATACTTGAGTGGGTTATTTTCTAAAAACGGTTTATTCGTGAACTAAGACATATGTAAACTAAGGAATGCATATTTGCAAACTGTGGCTATAATTTTCATGAATCGATTCGAATGAATCAAAGTTGTTTTTGCTTTGATTGTGTCTTGCATACTTCTATGAGATCTAAGCAATTGAACAACTCTCTAACTGGTTCTTTTGAGTCATTTGAACTAGTTATGGTGAAGATGAATAAGGTTGATATGAAAGTGCTCATATGGCTAACCATTTGTTAACTATTGTTGAACCAACTAGGTGTACACGTTTAGGTATGGTTACCCAAACCTAAATGAACGTGTATGACAAGCTAAGTTCGATTTAACGGTTGAAAGATATTAGCTTGAATCTAATCATGTTATCATTCAACAATGAATATTGAATACTTTGTTACCAAGGTTAGGCTGCAAACCCTGATTTGGAGACTATATAAAGGAGAACTTTAGGAACTGGGAAACCTAATCCCCACACCTCATATGTGATACTAGTTGTATAAGTTAGAGTCGATTCTTCCTTTAAACTTAGGTTTCTACCCAGACCCTGTAGGTTAATGACATGAAGACTTCATTGGGATTGTGAATCCAGATCCAACCTTTTTTTTAATTGCATGATATGATCTTGTTATTTCTATCGTGATTGAGTGCAATCGTAAGATTGGCTTGAGATTAATTTCTCCGATAGGCAAGATAGAAAAGTAGTCACAAACATCTTCGTCTCATCATTTGTGATTCCACAATATCTTGTTTCGCTATTCGATTAAGATTATTGTGAGGTGACTGATATTTCTAGGCGGTTCTTCGGGAATATAAGTCTGGTATATCAATTGGTTCCTGTTCACCTTGATTTATCAAAATATGGAACAAAAATCGTAGGTATTTTTGTGGGAGACAGATTTATCTATTCTTGTAGACTTTTATGCATGATACATATTTGTTTATTAAAGTCTTCGACTTTGGGTCGTAGCAACTCTTAGTTGTGGGTGAGATCAGCTAAGGGAATCAAGTGCGTAGTATCCTGCTAGGATCGGATACGTAAAGAACGCAATTGTACCTTGGATTAGTATGAGATTTATTGGGGGTTCAACTATAGTCCATACCAAAGTTAGTTTATAGTAAGATAGTGTCAGTAGCGGCTTAATACAGTGTTTAATATAGGCTAGGTCCCGAGGATTTTCTGCATTTGCGGTTTCCTCGTTACAAAACTTCTGGTGTTTGTGTTATTTCTTTTCCGAATTATATTTTGTTATATAATTCAAATATCACAGGTTGTGCGTTGAATCGATCAATTGGTAAATACAACCTTTGGTTGTTGATTGAAATTGATTGATCCTTGAACATTGGTCTTTGGTAACGTTCAAGTTAATTTCTCTTGTATTCAATTAGACTTGCAGATTTCTATTTGCTTGAGTAAGTATTGAATCGAGAAATTGAGATATAAATCTTTGATATACTTTTTTATTAAGATTGAGTCTGGCTATCTAGTTGATTCTATTAAAAGTATATTGGAGTTAGTACATACAGATTGCTAAGAGAAATATTGGGTGAGGTTGTTGTACCACCACTTTTTTCACAAATGCATGATTATTCGGCAAGGTATTAATTCCAGAACCTGCCGACTAAACAATAGTCGGAAAGGTATAAGGATGAATCCTGTGATGACCCATTAAATGCTAATTTTAGAGGCAAAAATTCGTCACGATATTCAACCTAGGAATATACCAACTAATACTTGTCAGCAAGGCCGACAAAAAAATACCTCGACAAAAAGATACCCGACGACTTTGGCCACAAATTTTATTTTATTTTAGTTTCGTTTTGATTTTTGATTTCATCACATTGGGTTAGATTTTTGAAGATATATTTTGAAAATTATTTGGGTGAACAGTCGGCAGGGTATTAATAGTAAGGGTAATTTGGTTTTTTTAGCATCTTTTAGACACCCCTTAACGCACTACCTTGGATGGGAACAAAATGGGTATACCCCAATTAATCTGGGTGTACCCAAATCTCTCCAGGTTAGACAATGATGAAATATTATAATATTTACAATTAGTAGGGAATGTTCACACAGTAAAAATTATGTTCACATTTTTACGAAAACCAAGTTTTGATTTTTGAATAATAAAATTTTTGCTTGTGTTTGTAGGTTTGAGGAAACGAGCAAATTTTGAATAATTAACTCTTATATCGCAATCATTACTGTTAGTGGAATCGTAAACAGGTAAGAGTTAAAAATTACCATTATTGTAGATGCGGCATCTTTATTCCATGATTCATTGTGTTGTTGAATCCTACGATTTGTATGAAAGATGTGCTGAAGTATAAATGTTATGCATCTGTCACAACCACTTTGCAAGAATGACCGACTCCCACGATAAGACTTCCAAAGATGATGCTTCTAGAGATGACATCTATATGGATGCAACTTCAATAAATGGTACTTCTGGGACCTCTGAGTGATGGTGAGAGATCCTTCTTACTGAGTTGTACTCCTGGTTACCTAGTATCAGTAATGCAAGGAAAGTTTATGAGGGAGGAATATAACATCGATAGAGCATATCGACAAATGGTTCTTGATCAATGCGTCCCAGATGTTCAGAAGAGAAGGAAATCAGTCGACCAACTTAAAGTTTCTTTAGATTGTACACATTTGAATGCGCGTGAATATATGTACCCTTGTTCTGACTGGGTTGCCTACGCAACTCCAGGTTATATAACTTTCTAGAATCAACAACTTGATTGTCTATATGATTTTTTAATGGCTGTTCAAACCCTAGTACAAGAGCCTCCTTAGGTTGAGGTTACTTCCGTTCGACCAAGATTGAAATATCCCTACAGTGGTAATAAACGAAAAGCACTTCCAGGATGTTCGCAAGTAAGTATTCTTCTTATGTTTTTTATAGAGATGGGTGTTTATGGGTGAAAACCATTTCTGCCGATTTTGGTAAATTCCTTAGATGGATGAGAAGACTGGTTTAAAACCCTAAACAAATATGCTGCACGTGAGCACTTTTTAGATTCGAGATATCAATCTGTACAATTCTGGCCTAAACCAAGAAATGGCCGTTTCAGACTTACTTCGGTCATAAAGTGAAGGAGAAAGGTTGATTTGGGGAGGGAAGCGAAGAATATGTTGAGACCAGAATAGTTTTGGAAGAGTACTATCTAGACTTGTATCAGAAAGTGAAAGATTCGGAAGCTTGCAAGAGATGAAAGATTTTTGGAGAGCTTGCAATGTTGCCTTTTCTGAGAGTGTTGTGTTTTTCTCCTGACCGAGACTTGTTGTCTGGTGGAAATAGGTAAGACCTATTTATACAAGTCGAGATTGAAACGTACCCTGGTCTAATTAAGGAAGAGAGTAAAGGGTGAAATAATGGGAGGAGGTGGTAACCGCATGGTATTTATGTGTGAAAACGTTTTCACCATTATTTCCTCATTTATTTGACCGCTTTACTACTATTCACGCTTTCTTAATGCGAGCGTAGTGTACGCTACACGCTGTGACCGCCAAACCAAGACCCTGGAAAGCATCCCACAATTTGTGTTGATGTCTCGAGTGTTGGTTGCGCCTTGAGTGCAAGTGGCAATGCCAGGCTGCAAGTGGCGCATGTGGCATGTGCGGAATGCCTTGGTTGCAGGTTGCACCTTGAGTGCAAGTGGAAATTCCAGGCTGCAAGTGGCGCGTATGGCATGTGCGGAATGCATTGGTTACAGGTTTCACCTTAAGTGCAAGTGGCAATGCCAGGCTGCAAGTGGTGCGTGTGGCATGTGCCAATGGTACGTACGGCCAAGTTGGCCCTAGGTTGCACGGTTTGAATTGTTTCCAAGCATAGGCTACCAACGAGCATGTTGGCATGTGCCAATGGCATGCGTGGCCAATTCGGCCTAGGTTTCACGGTTTGCAAGCATAGGCTACCAGCGAGCATGTTGGCATGTGCCAATGGCATGGGTGGCCAATTTGACCTAGGTTGCATGGTTTGCAAGCATAGGATACCAGCGAGCATGTTTGCATGTGCCAATGGCATGCGTGGACAATTTGACTAGGTTGCACGGTTTGCAAGCATAGGCTACCAGCGAGCATGTTGGAATGTGCAAATGGCATGCGTGTCCAATTTTACCTAGGTTGCACGGTTTGCAAGCATAGGCTACCAGAAAGCATGTTGGCATGTGCCAATGGCATGCGGCCACTTGGTCCCTTGGTTGCACGGTTTGGCAAGCTAGGAAGATGGTGCTTTTGGGATGGCACGGCTAGCTTGGCTAGGTGCGTGACCAAGTTAGGGTTTTGGTCCAAAGGACATGAGGAGACCTTAGTCGGTCAGGATTTGCTCCTGGGATTGAAAGGAAACTGTTGATTGTTGCACGCCTTCACTTTGGTAGCCGCAAGGGGAAGGCCAGTATGGTGGCGCGGCTAGGGCCAAGGTAAGGGTGTTTGGCTTGGCGTGGTGTGACTAGCATAGCTATGGCCAAGGCTGAGTGCGTTTGGCATGGCGCAGATAGCTTGGGCTAGGTTTGGTTGGCATGATTGCCATTGGCACGGAGGTTCGGCTAGCATGGTTGGCATGCTTTGGCGCGGTTGGTGTGGATGACATGATTTTCCATTGGCACAGAGGTGTGGCTAGCATGGTTGGCATGCTTTGGCGCGTTTGGTGTGGCTGTCATGATTTGCCATTGGCACAGAGGTGCGGCTAGCATGGTTGGAACGCTTAGGCGCGTTTGGTGTGGCTGACATGATTTTCCATTGACACAGAGGTGTGGCTAGCATGGTTGGCATGCTTTGGAGCAGTTGGTGTGGCTGTCATGATTTTCCATTGTCACAGAGGTGCGGCTAGCATGGTTGGAATGCTTTAGCGCGTTTGGTGTGGCTGGAATGATTTGCCATTGGCACAGAGGTGCGTCTTGCATGGTTGGCATGCTTTGGCGCGGTTGGTGTGGCTGGCATGATTTTCCATTAGCACAGAGGTGCGGCTAGCATGGTTGGCATGCTTTGGCGCGGTTGGTGTGGATGGCATGATTTTCCATTGGCACATAGGTGCGGCTAGAATGGTTGGCATGATTTGGCGCGGTTGGTGTTGCTGACATGATTTTCCATTGGCACAGAGGTGTGGCTAGCATGGTTGGCATGCTTTGGCGCGTTTGGTGTGGCTGGCATGATTTGTCATTGGCACAGAGTTGCGGCTAGCATGGTTGGCATGCTTTGGCACGGTTGGTGTGGCTGACATGATTTTCCATTGACACATAGGGGAATTAGGGTTTTGCTCGTTGTAATCCTAATTTGAAAAAATACCCCCCATTAATTACTGACTACATGTATTAAATGTTCTAATAAATGTGTCACCGGTGACATTAGGTTATTCGGGGTTTTTCAATTTTACCCTTTTGTTTAAAAACCACCATCAACATTAAGTCCCCTGCTTAGCTCGGAACAGGAGCTTTGTTGCGAGGTAATCATAAGATGGTGACAAACTATCAGCAGTAAATCGTAAATAGAATTGAGGAGGCTTGTCTGAGCATTTTTCTGAGATAAATTGGATTTGAAATCCTTGCCTCTGGCAGTTTTGCGCAAGTCGGGAGGCTGGCATGATTGGGAAGTCGGGGTCATTGAAAAAATGGAAGCTAGGAATCTTTGGGAAGATGTCCAAGATTTGGAAGATGGCCAGGATTGGGAAGCTCTTGCAAGGGAGACGCTTGCGGTTTAGGGTTTGACACGCCGAACCCCTAATTGGCGCCCTTCACTAAAGTTGCTGTAGAATCCTCGTTTGGAGTCGGATTTTCGATGTCCGCATATGTATCTTCAAACCCATGAAATTTCCAAGCTTTTGTAAAGAAGCTTTTTGTATTTTGAGCATGTTTAGGGGATGAAAAACGCGAAACAGTAAACTTCCAGGAGATTTTCAGAACTTTTCCAGGTTGCGTGTTGTCTGATGTTCTGGTCACCTCTCCTTGTTCGTTCATCCGATTGCCATGAAATTTTGACATGTTATAGGTAACTTTCATGCTAATAGAATGGTACATAAACCAACACTAGATTCCACACAGTTGCTCCCAGTTCGTAATTGAACACAGGTCAGTATAAATTTCCCTCAGCTGAGTTTGTTTGGAAAACGTGTTTCATGACTTCGGTACTTCTTGCACATGTTGTAGAAGCATAATATGGAACTTAAATGATGTTAGTTAACTTACTTTCTTAATTTTATGATCGTACTGATTTTCCACGCTTGATCCATCCTAATCCCATGTAATATTCGTATTAGGTGCTTAACAACGAAGTTGGGAATCATGGGTCCACTAGTACGAGCAACCCTGGAGTTGTTGACGATGAACCACTTGCGCATCCAGGTTATGAAGTATTGATTTACAATGCATTGGAAGTGGCGGAAATCCCAATTGAGCCTCAGATGGTGGAACCCGAATCGAGAATAGTAGAAACTGCTTCGTCGGAGGTTGCCCCCATGCGCAACCTACTCTCATTACATCTCCTTGAATTCCCCATCCACATGATTCGACATGATCCTATCATACTCTTATAGACGTGACATTGGGATACTCAGAAATTACTTAATGAAATATTCTGATAGTGCAGACTTGGGACCCTCCACGACCCCGTAAAGTGTTGAAAGCGTCTTCTAGACAGAGAGATGATGATATTATTGCGATGTACCCTTGAAGAGTATATGACCTTGTTGTGAGTACGAATTTTTGGTTGACTGTGTCTTCTGAGCTTTGGCAATGAAGGGATTCCGTGTATATCCTCAGTCCTCAAGCATGGTTTACATGTTTCCATATTTGTAGTAATTACTGCTGTGGTAAGGCTCTGGTTGGTATTAACGAGTGAGCGACAACAGTTCTTGGTAGGAGATGTAATCAAAAGAGACTACATTGTCGTGGTAACAAAGTAAATTGGTTGGAATTGTATGGGCTTCCGTGGAAGTAAAAATATTGGCTGGATGTGACTACGATCCTTGAAATGAAGAAGCGACGTTGAAGTAGCTTCGGCTCTTGGTGAGGATGTTGAAACTTATGAAGTTAAATGTTAAAGGTTTGGCTTCGGACCCTGGAGCAGCTTACAGAGAGAATGTTGAAGCGGAGCGGTTGCGTTAATCAGTATGTTGTCAAACCAGAAATCCTTCAAGCGAACAGTGGTTAGGAATCCTTGGTTACTTCTATCAACCGTGCTTTAGTTTGGGAGCAGCTTCTCTGGTTGGAAACAGATGCTTCCCTAATGCAGTGCGATTGAGGGCTGCAGATATGTCTTGACGTTGTGCCTTGGGGAAACATAGAATCTCACATAAATGTTTCATCATGGACCGCACAGTTTTGTGGGCGAAGTCCCCAGAAATCATGCGTCCCTTGACAAGAAGAGAGTCTTCGTGAACCCAAGGGGTTTGATGATTTGCTTCGATTTTAGAGAAGTTGTCCCTGATCTTTACATGTGATGAAATTGTATTGCTGCTTCCCTACGGGGCGTTCAAGTGCAACGGTAGAAGGATGCAGGCTGCCAGTGCTGGGAAGATGCAAACTGGAAGTCCAAGTGTGACGCAAGCTTTCAGTGCTGGAAAAGATGCAAGTTTCCAGCGCTGGAAAGGATGCAGGCTGTCGGCGCAGGGTGTGGTATTGTAGCCGGTCATGTTCGTGTTGCATGTGTGCCTGACATGTGCGTCCGGTAAGCGCGTCTGGTATTTTTTTGGACGAGGAATGTTGGCGCTGGAACTTTGGATATCAAGCTGTAATGATAGTGCGGGAGGCTTTTTTCTGTGGGACGGTGGAATCGATACCTGGAAGGCGTGCAGGGTGGATCATGGAATGCTGGTGTTAGTGGTAGCGTGGTAGCAACAAAGTGGGCAAGCATATTCTGGCTATGTACTCCAGCGTTCCTCCTTCAGTTTGTTCTCCTCTTTTTTGTTGGTGCAAACCTTAGCCATGGGTATGCCTTCCATAAATCTGTAGGAATATAGTTCCTCTCTTCGAATATTACTGTAGTAGCGTCAGCTACTTCATGAATAGTAACTGGTAACCGTTATGATGCAAATTCGGTACACATGGTGATGCAACAAAGAGTTGGAGCTGAAACAGGCGGTACTCCAAATGACGAATGACGTCTTCTTCGGGAAAGGTAAACCACTTTTGAATGGCTTCCTTTGCACTTCTGTATTCTGAAATTCTTCTGTTTTTTTTTTCTTTGAAAGGCAAATGAAACACCTGGCTTATGGTTTTGATTTTCTAGATTTCTGGGTTGATAGAAAAGTCTTTTTTTTCCTGGGTTTCTTAGTTGATAGGCAAGTGTTTCTTGATTTTCTGGATTTCTGGGTTGATAGGCAAGTGTTACCTATGAGGGTTTTGGGTTATTATTCGGGATGAACCGTTTTTGGATATGGAAGATATGAATAGATGAATATGTGGTTCCTTTTTTTTTAGGGATGATGCCGCTTTTTGGTTATGATACGAACATCCCAGGGAAGATATGGAATCGTGAACATTGTGTGTTGGTAGATGACATGGGACAGGACATAACATGGCTATTGGTTTTATCATTCCCGTAAAAACTTGAAATGGTAAACCATATATATTCTGTCTAGGCAAGACTTACTCGGTTTTCCGGATCTCCTGATGATAAGGGATCCTCGTGTGTAAGATCGGATTTCGTGGAAAGCACCACTGTGATTGTGGAATGTTCTCGGTCGTTTTAAGTTACTTGATGATTGGACCGTTTGCTTTCGATTTCTGTAAAGTCCCCAGCTATTTCATGTAGCTTCACGACTGGTAACCAGGCTATCTTTCGGTTCTTGTGAATTCCCCAGCCTTTTCATGTAGTTTCACTATTGGTAACCATGCTATCTGGTAGTCGAGTTGTAGATCCCCAAATAGATTGATTGCATCTGCCATCCTGATGCCTGGATAGAAGTATGAGATCGATTTCTGAAAGCTGATATATAACCGAAAGATCAATCATCCCGCTGTGCATGGTCGCCAATTGTTTATGGGTAAAAACCGTTTCTGTAAATTTTGGTAAATTCCGTAGATGGACAAGAAGATTGGTTTAAAACCCTAAACAAATGTGCTGCACGTGAGCACTTTTTAGATTCGAGAGCTCAATCTGTACAATTCTGGCCTAAACCAAGAAATGGCCGTTCCAGACTTGCTTCGGTCACAAAGTGAAGGAGAATGGTTGATTTGGGGAGGGAAGCGAAGAAAGTGTTGAGACCAGAATAGTTCTGTAAGAGTAGTGTCTAGACTTGTATCAGAAAGTGAAAGCTTCGGAAGCTTGCAAGAGATGAAAGCTTTTTGGAGAGCTTGCAATATTTCCATTTCTGAGAGTGTTGTGTTTTTTTCTTGACCGAGACTTGTTGTCTAGTGGAAATAGGTAAGACCTATTTATACAAGTCGAGATTGAAACGTACCCTGGTCTCATTAAGGAAGAGAGTAAAGGGTGAAATAATGGGAGAAGGTGGTAACCGCATGGTGTTTATGGGTGAAAACGTTTTCACCATTATTTCCTCATTTATTTGACCACTTTATTCCTATTCACGCTTTCTTAATGAGAGCTTGGTGCACGCTGCATGCTATGACCACCAAACCAAGACCCTGGAAAGCATCCCTTAGTTTGTGTTGATGTCTCGAGTGTCGGTTGTGCCTTGAGTGCAAGTGGAAATGCCAGGCTGCAAGTGCCGCGTGCGGCATGTGCCAATGGCATGTACATAATGCCTTGGTTGCAGGTTGCACCTTGAGTGCAAGTGGCAATGCCAAAGCTGCAAGTGGAGCGTGTGGCATGTGCCAATGACATGTGCGGAATGCCTTGGTTGCAGGTTGCACCTTGAGTGCAAGTGGCAATGCCAGGCTGCAAGTGGCGTGTGTGGTATGTGCCAATGGTACGCACGGCCAAGTTGGCCCTAGGTTGCACGGTTTGCAAGCATAGGCTACCAGCGAGCATGTTGGCATGTGCCAATGGCATGCGTGGCCAATTTGGCCTAAGTTGCACGGTTTGCAAGCATATGCTACCAGCAAGCATGTTGGCATGTGCCAATGGCACGCGTGGCCAATTTGGCCTAGGTTGCACGGTTTACAAGCATAGGCTACCAGCTAGCATGTTGGCATGTGCCAATGCATGCGTGTCCAATTTGACCTAGGTTGCACGGTTTGCAAGCATAGGCTACCAGCGAGCATGTTGGCATGTGCCAATGGTATGCGTGGCCAATTTGACCTAGGTTGCACGGTTTGCAAGCATAGGCTACCAACGATCATGTTGGCATGTGCCAATGGCATGTGTGGCCAATTTTACCTAGGTTGCACGGTTTGCAAGCATAGGCTACCAGCGAGCATGTTGGCATGTGACGGCTTGGTCCCTTGGTTGCACGGTTTGGCAAGCTGGGAAGATGGTGCTTTTGGCATGGCGCGACTAGCTTTTCTAGGTGCGTGACCAAGTTAGGGTTTTGGGACAAAGGCCATGAGGAGACCTTAGTCGGCCAATATTTTCTTCTGGGATTGAAAGGAAATTGTTGATTGTTGCACGCCTTCACTTTGGTAGCCGCAAGGGGAAGGCAAGTATGGTGGCACGGATAGGGCCAAGGTAAGGGTGTTTGACTTGGCGTGGTGTGACTAGCATAGCTAGGGCCAAGGCAGAGTGTGTTTGGCATGGCGCGGCTATATTGGGCTAGGTGTGGCTGGCATGATTTTCCATTGGCACGGAGGTGCGGATATCATGGTTGGCATGCTTTGGCACAGTTGGTGTGGCTGACATGATTTGCCATTGGCGCAGAGGTGCGTCTAGCATGGTTGGCATGCTTTGGCGCGTTTGGTATGGCTGACATGATTTTCCATTGGCACAGAAGTGTGGTTAGCATGGTTGGCATGCTTTGGTGCATTTGGTGTGGTTGGCATGATTTTCCAGTGGCACAGAGATGCGGCTATCATAGTTGGCATGCTTTGGCGCGGTTGGTATGGCTCGCATGATTTTGCATTGGCACAGAGGTGCGACTAGTATGGTTGGCATGCTTTGGCGCATTTGGTGTGGCTGGCATGATTTGTCATTGGCACATAGGTGCGGCTAGCATGGTTGGCATGCTTTGGCGCGTTTGGTATGGCTGGGATGATTTGCCATTGGCACAGAGGTGCGGTTAGCATGGTTGGCATGCTTTGGCGCGGTTGGTATGGAAGGCATGATTTTCCATTGGCACAGAGGTGCGGCTAGCATGGTTGTCATGCTTTGGCGCGTTTGGTATGGCTGGCATGATTTTCCATTGGCACAAAGGTGCGGCTAGCATGGTTGGCATGCTTTGGCTCTATTGGTGTGGCTGGCATGATTTGCCATTGGCACATAGGGGAATTAGGGTTTTGCTCGTTGTAACCCTAATTTTAAAAAATGCCCCCCATTAATTACTGACTACATGTATTAAATGTTCTAATAAATGTGTCACCGGTGACATTAGGTTATTTTGGATTTTACAATTCTACCCTTTTGTTTAAAAACCACCATCCACAATGGGATAACCGCACCTTAACCATTTTATTAACTTTACCACATGAAGATCGTGTAGTAAGATCTCAGATCAATGTTGACTTCTCGGAAAAGGAATAAAGTCCCCGGGGCGGAGAACCCAGAAGTAAGGACTACATGATGTTAGCAAATTATGTGCAGTCACTAGCCGTTTCTTTGGTGAGTTGTCGATGTTTCCTCCGTCATGACTTTTTTGTTATCCATATAATTAAGAAATCAAATAATTATTTGTTAATTTGTTTCAAAAAAATTAACCTTCGAGCATTGATTGCCTTCGACTTGCTTCTGGGCAAGCAATTCGTGAACCCAATGCCGATGAAGAAGAAGTTGATGTAAGTATTTCTTTTCATAATCAATTATGATATCCCTTGATTGAAGTAATAATAATTGTTGCTGATATATCCAGGATGAAATTCTTATGGATAAAGAAGGCGCTGATGATGCTCATTCGTCTTCAAAAGATGGTCATAAAGAGAATTTTCCAGAGTTGGAACCGGATGACAGTAATAATTCCCATAATGGTGATTCCGACAACATTGATTCTTTGAAGGGCTTAAAGACCCCTCAAGTAAGTGTTGCTCTTGTATTTTCTTCATAGAAGTATGGAATTTATGATTTGTGCATGAATGAGAGAGAACCCATGTGAATGAATGAAATTTTTTCCGAAATACGTCACCAGAAATTCAGAATTCGGCCTCTTAATGAAAACGTTGTAGAATCTTCGTATGATATCGGATTTGCATGACCTACCAATGTTTTTTCATCCTCGAAATTTTTTGAAGACTTAGCAAAGAAGATTTTTGTGTTTTGAGAACATTTAGGGGTCGAAATCGATGAAACAGTAAACTTCCAGGAGGTTTCCATATAATTTTCAGCTATCATGTAGTCCAAAATTTTGTCCACATCGTTTTGCTCGTTTATCCAATTGCTGTGAATTTTAGATATGTTGTATAGGACATACATACTAACAGAATGACATGTAACTCAACCTTATATTTCTTACCAATTGCTCCCCGATCGTCGCTTTGTTTAGGGCATTGTAAAACCACTTCAGACAGGCTTGCTGCAAAATGCCTCTTTTGTGATTTTTTTCCATTTTATTGTGTCTTGGATAAATAATGAAATATCTTGATGATGTTGCTTCACTTGACTTCTGAATTTTATGATTGCAATTTGAATTCCAAGCTTGAAAAATTCTAATTCGTATCCCTGTTATATTAGGTGAAAAACGATGGAGTTGAGCATAATGGAACCAATAATGATGATTCGAGAAACCTCGTAGTTATTAATAATAAGACAACCATATCTGCACTTTAGGGCCGTGAGAAGGTTGTTGCTGAGACCGAAACTCCAATTGTTGTTACTATAGATATGTAAGAAATCGGGCCAAGAGTAGAAGAGACTGCTCCAGCAATAGATAAATTGTTTCCATGACTGTTGAAGTTGCTTCAATGATTGAGAATCGCATAGAGGTGCATGAATACCCTAATACAGGGATCATTTTTGATCCTCCATTAGGTGAGTTACTCCCATGTCATACACCAGTTGGTGGATTTATGATAGGTGTCTAAAATACCTAATTTTATATCTAGTATTTATGCTTTCTTTGCGAGTTTTCATGTAAATTATGTATCTTATGCGTGTTTTTGAGTTATTAGGTACTTTGGAGTCGCTAGGAAGAAAAGAAGAAGAAATCGTTCAGTTTGAGCCGAAAGGGCAAAAATGTCATTTTATGGGCGAACACTATTGGGAGCCTGACAAAGGTTAAGAGCCAACCAGTCCGGGGTGGTCCTTATCTAAGACTATGGGTGCATTTATCCGTCCACCACTTATACCATAATTCAATCGAGAGAAGACATTTTCTCTCTTTGTTTTGAACCTGAGAAAGGCGGAAGAAGAGCAGCACCTGTTGCTGTTGGATCTGAATCGATAGCTCGATGTTGTCTATGATGATGGAGTTCGGGTTAAGATGGTGTTAATGGACGTGATTATGGCAGTGCAGTCAATAAGATGATTGAGGTTGATTGAGGATTACAAGAGAGGGTTAAGCTGTTGGCTGCTGTTGTTGACAACCATTGAACGAGAGATGGCATGGAAGGAACGATAGCGCTGAGAGATTATGAAGTTCAGCTGGCTTTCAATAGGAGATATTATGAGCTTAAATCAACAACAAATTCACATCTCCATCAACAACTCAAATCTGCACATCAAGTGTTTGTTCAAAGGCTTGAACGACCAGTGCACTTACAAAAGTTCTGCTTTGGCTTCTTTTCGTGGTTCAGTGGATGAGTACATGGGTTTTAGCAGCAGTTAAGGCTTCACAGATTTCTCGACAGGCTGGTGAATTTGGTTCGATAGTGATGAACAGCTGAAATTGCAGGGTAAATCAGAATTGCAGGCATGGACCCGTGGTTGTAGCTAGGAAGTGGTTGTTTGGCTGTGGAAGTTCATTGATGGCATGGATAGAAGGGATTGCGGTTGAGCATGGGCATGTGGTGCTGCAGTTACAGGGTTAGGAAGAATAGGTGGTGGATTGACTTAGTGGTAGCTATGGAGGAGACGCAGATGTTGCTACTGAGTGTATTCTGTGTTGCATCTGTTGCAGTGAGCTATTAGCTGCGACAGTGCGTCGAGCCTAGAAGCAAGGAATTGTTGATTGGAGCTCAATCTGAGCTGTAAAGTGTAGGTGAACCAACAAAACCGGGAAAATGAAGAAATGGGTATTGGTGTTTAGAAGTAGCATGAAGCTGTGGTTGCAGTTTCGTTGTTGTGTTCCAACGATGGTGTGATGTTGAAGAAAATCTATGTGATGTTGGTTGGCGGTGCACTAGTAGTTATGAACTGGTGTTGGTACATAGAGAAGGAACTGTAGTTGCAGTATATGAATGAACGAGATAGAGATGGCAACGAGAAGGAAGTACTACAGATTTGGTGGAATTCCCAGCCGAGAAGTTAGACAACAAGAAGAAATTGCTGTCGTCGATATTGGAGATGAAGAGAGAATCTGGAGTGTGAGCTGCTATGATTTGGGATTTGAAGAGGGGTTGAACAGTGAATGAGAAAGGATGAATTGATGGTGATTTTGAGTAGCTAAGCTACACAGTTGGAGTTGAAGCAATAGCTGCGATACAACGGAAAGAAGGATAATGAGAAGGTCATGGAAGGAGGTTGATGGTGCTGTGGCTGGAAAGAATACTGAGAATCAGGGACGTGGTTCCATGGTGACGAGACGAAGACAAAGAACAAAGAGTTTGAACTCGAGACCGAGATGATGACGTTGTTTGCTGAGAGAGTTGTGATGGGCGAGGAGCAGTGGAGAATGTTTAGTGCAGATGGGTAGAATGCTATGCTTCCAGTGATAATGGTTAAATAAACTGATGCTGCGAAAATGGGTTCGACTTGAGAGAAGGAAGCAATGGCAGATGATGGACATGATGGGCATGTGACTGCAATGAATGGTGCGGAACAAGTGCACGAAATGGAGTTAGCAGAGAATGGTTTAGTTCTTAAGGGTTTATGTGGATTGTGCATGGATTGAACACAGGGAATGTGCAGTGATGCAATGAGCTGCAAATGAGGGCTGGAGTTTTGGCAGTGAGATGAACTGAAGCGAACTTGGCCTGAGAAATAGAAACCAATGCTGCAAATACGGTGCGAAAACTCAGTGAGAATGGTGAGCCGGTGGTACTAGTTCCGGTTGCCGGATTTTGGAACCGAAAGTGGGGATGGCAAAGATTCAGTGAATTATGAAGGGGGTTCGAGTCGGATGCAAGAGTCAACGGTGGGATATATGAGTTTGGAGCTACGCTTTTGGGTGCGTTTTCGCAAGAAATAAGGTATTTGGGTTAGATGATTCTAGTGAATGTTTGGACTGAAGAGAAGCAGAGTGAGCTGCTGGAAGTGCAGAATTACTTGGTGATAGTTTCTGATCATTGAATGGCCGGAGATAATTTGCCGGTGACAATTCCGGCGATGTTGACCGGATTCCGGCCACTTTCCGGCCAAAAAACAGTTTTCCGGCGACCACTTTTGGGACAGATTTTCTACATGGGTTTTCTCACACATGGGCTTGAGGACTTCTATCTATTGGACCTTTGAAGACTAAACCTAATTTTGGAACAAGAAGATGCTATAAAAAGGAAGTTTTCTACAACTTTTGAGAGGCCTAATATCTCTTCTACTACTTTTGTTCTAGGGTTTACAACATGATAGTCTTTCTTTTTCTTCTTGTTATGAACTCCATTAACATGAGCTAGAGTTATATTATTGGTTAAGGAATAAGTTGGATTTCCAAGCATGGGTTTTTTTTCAATAGATTAGTTTTGTCTCATATTTATCTTATTCCTTAACCAATATTTTCACATCCTTGAATCTATTTGTTTACTTTTCTTTCTTTACTTTTAAATTTGTTTGAAAACTCCCGGTATTTTATATAGGAAACCGAAACAACGAGATAACCTAGTCCTCTCTGTGGGATCGATCCTTTCTTGCCCTTACTATATTTATATTTTGAGTAGTGAGAAAGTGTGAATTATATTTGTGTCGGCTGACAACCGATCAATTTAGCGTTCTCATTGGATATGTTGATATGTATGAGAATCTATGGAAGATGTATGGTCACATTGTTGCTGCCAAAGACCCCAGGTGCAGTTACTTCTTGAAAATGCAAGTAGGAACTATCTTGCGTGTCATAGATGATATACGTACCAGATCTAAAAGTACCGTTACTCAAGATATACTCTTTGATTGGGAGTATAACTTGGGAAACTCTGATGAGCTTGGTTTTAATGTAAATTGGCTTCGTCAAAGGATCACCACTATCAAGCATGCAATTAAGAATAATGTACTTTTTCTAGTGATGTTGTGGTAGAGAAGGAGGCCAAGGTTGCTATATTGACCGAAGAGCTAGAATTGGAGAAGGCGGCTATGCAAGTCTTGAAGAATGCACGGGAGAAGAATTCTTACTTTGCTGGCTTTCTTTAGTTTTTCTTCCATGATCTCTTGAACTTTGAACTTCTGAGAGACATGAGGTTTTATTTTTGGTTTTGATTGATTTTGGATAAGTATGTGTTTGAGAATATACTTAGCTGAGTTACTTGAGTGCAGAACCTTGATTTTGGTTAAGTATTATTCCCATCCAAAAAATCTAAGGATGTGAATAATACTTACTTGAGTGCGGAACATTTTTAACTTCTATGATTTTAGATAGACTTTTGAGTGATAGATAAGTTCAAGTCTCCACATACCTTTTAGTCGATGAAGATCCACTAGTTCCTTGAGTAGTCATTCGTCTTGTATGATGATCGCCATGGAGTTCTTGAGCCCAACTACACTTTCTATCCTAATATGAGACCTTAGCTATAGTAGACGAGAAATCAAAGACTTTATAGTTTTAATCACTAATATTGACAAACATGCTTGAGATAGCAACGCATGCGAGTGCGACCGAGCAATGCTCTAACATAACATATTTAGAATCATTAGAGTACTTGGAAGTGACGAAGATTTCGAGTAATGTTGAAGAACAAAGGAGATCAAGCATTTGGATGAAAACCTACAAAGTTTATTTATTTTGTATTCCACATGTATTGATAGTTTTGTCACTAAAATTGACAAAGGGGGAGATTGTTAGAGCATTGCTCGGTCGAACTCGCAAGCGTTGCTATCTCAAGCTTGTTTGTCAAGTTTAGTTGCCAAACCTATAAGTCTTGATTTATAATTTACTTATAGCTAAGTCTTGGATTAGGATAATAAGTGTAGTTGAGCCTTAGACTCCACGACGTTCATCGAATAAAGACGAAGAAATACTCAAGGGAACTTGTGGAACTTCATCAACAAAAGGTATGTTGATACTTGAACTTATCTTTCGCTCAAAAGTCTTTCGATTTTATCTCATATTTGAGACAAAAATCATATTACTATATAGACTTCAATTATACACATTTGCTATTTCGAACCGAGTCTATCTCACTTATCTATTTCTCGAAATATGTGTTGGTAAGCTTTCGCTTTATCTGAGTTCATCTTTACTCGTGACGAAAGTCATATTGATTATTTCAATAACTTGAAAATCACTTTGATGAAAATAGTTTGTGAATAACAACTATTTTAACATCCTCTAAGAAAGTTTCAATTATTGAAATGAGAGTTTTGAACAAGTAACCATGTTTGGATATAAACATAGTGTGTTTCACATTTGTGTAAAAGTCCAAAAACCAGGAACCCAAAGTATGCATACCCGTACGCGTACTGGCGGTTGTTGGAAATCTGAGGTAAGTATGCGTACCCGTACGCATACTGGCGCAAATTTCACGTCCGTGAATTTATGTTGGAGTTTGGAAGTGAAAAACAAACTTAATCCGGTTACTTAAGTACGCATACCCGTTTGCATACTTAAGTAGGTTACTTTCTAAAATCGGTTTGTTCATGAACAAAAACATTTATATAATAAGGAATGCAATCTTTGCAAACCGTGGCTATAATGTTCATGAATTGATTCGAGTGAATCCAAATCGATTTTCCTTCAATTGTGTCTTGTATACTTCTATGAGATCTGAGCAATTGAACAACTCTCTAACTAGTTCATTTGATTCATTTGAACTAGTTATGGTAAAGATGAATAAGGTTGATATGAAAGTGCTCATATGGCTAACCATTGGTTAACTATTGTTGAACCGACTAAGTTTACATGTTTAGGTACGGTTACTTGAACCTAAATGAAGTTACATTTTATTTGTGTATAACAAGCTAAGTTCGATCTAATGGTTGAAAGATATTAGCTTGAATCTAATCATGTTTTCATCTAACGGTGAATATTGAATGCTTTGTTACCAAGGTAACTTAGATTGCAAACCCTGATTTGGAGAATATATAAAGGATAAATTTAGGAACTGGGAAACCTAATCCTCACACCTCATGTGTGATACTAGTTATATAAGCTAGTGTCGCTTCTCCTTTAAACTTAGGTTTCTACCCAGACCCTGTAGGTTAATGAGATGAAGACTTCATTGGGATTGTGAAGCCAGACCCAACCTTTTTTTTTGTACTTGCATGATATGATCTTGCTGTTTCTATAGTGATTGAGTGCAATCGTAAGATTATCTTGAGATTAACTTCTCCCATATGCAAGATAGAAAAGTAGTCACAAACATATTCGTCTCATCGTTTGTGATGCCACAATATCTTATTTCGCTAGTCGATTAAGATTATTCTGAGGTGATTGATATTTTTAGGATGTTCTTTGGGAATATAAGTCTGGTATACCAATTTGTTCATGTTCACCTTGATTTATCAAAAGACAGAACAAAACTCGTAGGTATTTCCGTGGGAGACAGATTTATCTATTCATGTAGACTTTTATGTGTGAAACAAATTTCTTTATTAAAGTCTTCTACTTTGGGTCATAGAAACTCTTAGTTGTGGGTGAGATCAACTAAGGGAATCAAGTACGTAGTATCCTGCTGGTATCAGAGATGTAAGTGTAGATGGTGGATTTTCAACAGAGGACAAAACCGTAAAATCATGATGCTGCATGTTTCTGATACAGCTTCAGGCATGTGACGATTCATATTTTACGAAGCCATGATGAACATGTCTTTCGAAAATCCTCCACTAGCTGAGCGTTCGATCCCTGGCATTTCATTGTGCCCACTATGTAGAATAATAGAATTGTGCGATCCTCCTACATAATTGTTTGTTGAGAGGGCTTAACGCCTACAGGATGTCGGTGATACTCATTGTTCCCTAACTACATGAGAGCGACCCCCCTCTACATAGAATAACGATTAGGCGGTTCTCCGTCAGATTGAGAGAAACAACACCTTCAGGACAGTGACACTCACTGATCCTGACTATGTAAAGCGACGTGTATAGACTAGGGTGTTCTTAGTAGTGTCTGAGAGCACCTTCAGGATTTGACGTCTCCTGACTATGCACATAGATTAATTCTGCCGTGACATTCACCACCGAATTCCCAGAATAATCTATTATTGCTCATATTCCATGGTCGAATCCACGGCATGATCCCATGGAATGGAAATAACAATTGCTCCTATTCCATGATCGAATCTACGGCCTGATCCCATGGAATGGCAATGAAACAACTATATTATCTCATTACTCCGATTTCATGATCGAATCTACTGGTCTCGTGAAATGGTGATGGATAAATCTCAATTACTCCGATTCTATGGTCGAATCTACGATTCCATGGGATGGTAATGCTCGTTTTATTATTTTGAATTCGTAGTCGAATCCACATCTGATCCTATGAATTAATAATGAAACATCTATTCACTTCTATTACTCAGTTTCATGAATTATTCTCCACTGGATCTCATGAATTGATAATAATTACTCCACAATTGGGCATCTGAATCATCACTGAGTAAGTCCTGCAAAATGGTGCAAGTGTATTCGACAATGATGCACGACTGAGCACTCGGATTCGCGAACGAGCATCCAAAAAACATGAAACAATGGAGAGTTCTCCACAAAATGGGAGAGAGAGAATAATAAACAATAAAATAATGGGAAGCACCCATGGGCCGGGTCCTAGCCGGGGCCGGTCCCATGGTTCCCCATTATTTTTCTCTATTTTCTCGTGATTTTCATAAATCCATGGAGACTTCTCCATCTTGGCAAAATTTTCCCAATTTGTGCAAAAACTTGAGAGTTCTCCGTAACTTGGAGAATTCACCAAATAAATTATAAAATAAGGAGAGGTGTGCGGGTCCGGGCAACCTAGACGGCCGTCCATGCCCAAGTCGTGGACGGTCCCACACCTCACAATCCTTAGATTTTTTATAATTGTTTTTTCAAAACTTCATGGATTCTCCACATCTTCCTGGATTCTCCATATCTTTAAGGACTCTCCATAACTTCAAGGATTCACGAAAAATAATAATAAAATAGGGAAAGGTGTGCGAGACCGGGAAACTTGGTCGGCCGACCATGCCCTAGCCATGGTCGGTCCCATACCTTGCAATCCCTAATTTCTCATTATTATTATTTCCCTCAACTCATGAAACTCATGGGTTTGAACAAAATTCGTGACTTCTCCATATTTTCTCAAATATTTCTTGAATCACGAAAAACCAAAAGCCAACATGGCCACGCGGCCGGCTAGCCCCTCATGGAAATTTTGGATTATTAAAATATTTTATTTTAATACTTTCAAAATATTGATGAATTGAGCATACATGCTCATTCCACCAAAAAGTCGAGAATTCTCAACTAAGATGAAACTCTTCTGAAAATTCACAACATCAAACGCGCATCTGAAAATACTGAAACTCTCAGTATGGAGACACGGACATCATGGAAACACGTGCATGCCTCCATGACCAACCAGGTTGCTTCTAGGGCTTGCACGAATCCGGTCCCACACGTTTTCGCAATTCTGACCTAATTTGCTCAATCGCTCATACTGGGCCCAAAACTCTCTCCTACCGTCCCTCTTGAATTCTTCCTGAGTTTTACTTTCGGGATATTTTCACCTCCCAAAAGAGGTTGAAACCTAAATATTCACGCGTTAGGAGATAGGAAATTCTTTTCCGTATAGAATGGAGGGGCGGACCATCAAAATACGAGTCCGTATGAGAATTCTACATCGATTCTAGTAAAGGATACTAATTAGGGTTTCAACCAACCTGGAGAATCCTCCAAACAACCAACACTTGGTCACGTGGTCACCAAGAGCAGGCCCTTGTCTCTCTTGGTCGGTCCCATCTCTCCTACTTAGGTTTTACACCTAATGCCGAACCCAACAATATTTTCAGTAAATGGTGAACTCCCCATTTAATCATCACTTTTCACCAACTCTCAAACTGAGAACCCTGGTGCATGCTTACTCGAGCGCTGGATGTCACATGGACACTCCTCATGCCACGAGATCGGTCCCTCTATCACTCATAATCAATTTTCGGCAATTCTCCAATTGACTGAGGATTGTCCAAAATTAGGGGTTCGAATGAACGCTCTGTGAAACCATCATTCTGAGCAATTTCGAGCACTAATAAGTTTATGTTGATTCATCAATCAACATCTAAAATTAATTAAACAATATTCGATAATCTACCAATATTTTAATATATATTTTTTACTGGGTCACATCACCAGTAAATAATTTGCTGAATCGAGCAATACTTGCTCAATCACCTGAATATTAGTCAATATTCGACAATTCTCCATATTCGATAATTCTCCAGTATTTGGTGAATTGAGCAATACTTCCTCAGTTTCCCATCAAATCCTTAAATTTGGAGAATTGAGCAATACTTGCTCAGTTCCCATCAAAATCTCATAATTTGGTGAATTGAGCAATACTTGCTCAGTTGCTCATTGAATTTTAATAATTCGCGGCAATACTTGCTCAATCACTCAACTAGTCAGTAACTTGTCATACTTGCATCTCTCCAGAGAACTACGTGTTCGACTCATGAATCGCTGAGCATTCACCATTCATGCTTGATTCACCAAACTTAGATTCAGTATCTAATCAGTCAACAATTGACTAAACCTAAACACGTCTGCCCCGCAGACTCCATGATTCGTGAAACATCAATCACGTCACAAATGGGGGGATATCACTTAGGGTTTTGGTCTGGCGGTCTACGGCATGTGGATTCATCCCACGACGATAAATATGCGTAAGTCGTGTCAACGATTGAAGGACTAAGCAAAGTAGCGGGTGAACGATCAGTCAAGTTCTCAGAAATGTTACAGAAATGGAAGAATTCAAGATTACAACTATTCTCTTGAAGTTTCTCTCTCCTCAAGACTTTCTTAGCTCTCAAAAATACATCATCATATTCTGGACACATTGGGTCTATATTTATAGGGAAGTTACATAGTAGATGACAGCTAAGTTTTCCTGTTATTTCGGGTTGATTCTGCGATTGTACCGCGATTAGTTACAATATTCATTCTCGCAAGTTTTGTATCCATCGTGGGACAAACATGTTTTTCTCATGCTTTCTTCAACCGTCACCTATTACGTCACTCCTTTGACTGCTTTTGTGACATTCGCAAAATGTTGTTAAAAGCTTGCGATGATACTCGCTAAGAAGTGCTATTAATCTCGCAGAGAAGTGTTGTAGCGATATTCTGGTCCTACATCTTGCCTCTTCTCATGTATTTTCTGCGAAGAAGAGAAGATCATGAGAATTTTAAAATGCCGTAACTACTTATCTCTTCATTAATCTTTCTTCTGACACGTTTCTGTATCCTTCGCCAGCTGTTTTCATATATTCTCTCTTCTAATGAATTTACGACACGTCCTCTCTAACCGCTGTGATCTGACCGTTCATGTCTTTTTTTAACATTTATTGCATTCACCTTCTTTAAAAAAATTCTTCTTCTATAAATACTTTTTTCATTCTTTTCTTTTCCTCTTTTACTTTCTTCTTCTTTCTCTCCGTAATTTCTCTGCAAGTTTATTGTTCTTCCGTAAATTGCGCGTCTATTATCGCTGTGATTCTTTTCTTATTTTCCAACCTTCTCTTTCATTCCCATACTTGAAAATGGTTGTCGTCGGTGCTAAAAATTTGATTGCTTTTGGTGAGATGCAAGAAAAACTCAAAAGCAAAGGTTTCACTTTGTCTACAATTCCAAATCAGAGCCCTAAATCCGAAATTTCTCTCAGATTATTCACTGATTATCAATGCTCTCGCGAGAAAATTATAGTATCGCTAGGTCAACTTGAAGCTGGTCTTCCCATTCATCTTTATGATCCATAACTTCCACTATTCTATGAAATAATTTCTGACGAGAGATTCTCGCGAGCGATATATCAATTGGGTGGAGATTGTATTCGATTTCTGCTTGAATATGCTTCTCGCGGTGCTGACAAAGGATCACACTACCCTGAAGCTGCGAAGAATCCTCAATTTAAAGATGTTCCCATTGTCTCTGCAGATTATACTGTGGACAATTTTTTTGAAAATTATAAAATAGTCCCTATGCAGAGGGGATAGCACTTGCTGGGGTGTTCGCTTGAAGAAAGAAAAGATCGCTGATGATAAAGCTCTTATGCTAGATATTGATTGGCATACACCTACTAATCAAGGCCATCTCCACTCCAGCGATGATAAGTGGTTTATTTTTCCGTTATGTCTTGAAGGTTCTTATATTTCTGGTTCTCGCGAATTACCCGCAAATCTTTCAGAATATCAACCTTGGGTCTTCAACTGGCCTGAAAGAACTAAAGAGGTATAATCTCTCTGATCTTTTGTATAATTATTATTCATTATCTTCCTCATGTTTTTATATTTTCGCTAATTACTTTAATTTTTTCCAGATTGACAGGATGAAACTCAGTTACCAGACCTTTAGGAAACCCAACACTTTCTTAGCACTTAAATCTTTCACAGATGAAGTAAGAAATATCTTTTCACTAATTTTAACAATATATTGTTGCCCCTATTTCTTACCTTCATCTGTGTTCATAGGAGATTGAAGAACTAGAACCAATAAAACCCGCGAGAATTAAGGAGAAATCTTCAAAGGATAAATCTATTATTCATCCCAAAGGGAAGCCTTCTGCCCCTCGCGGTGAAGAATCTGGCGATCCTCCCTTGAAGAAAAGGAAAACCCGACCTTTTTCTTATTCTTCTTCAACTCCTCAACCTATTCCAGAAAATCCAAGTGTTGATTTCGATGAGGACAATAATGATGAGGATTTTAACAATAATGATAACTGCTTCCCTTCTATTAAGGATTCCTCTTCTTCTGATTCTTCAATGGCTCATTTATCTAAATTTTTTAGCAAGAATATATTTGGTATCCCAAATGAGTATGGAGATGAAGCTATTAATGAAATATCCCGGTCCCTCGCCATAGTCTGCGATGCTCCCATATTAGCTGACAGTGATTCCCTTCGCGGAGTTTCAAGATCACTGACTCCAAGTCTCTTAAATTCACTTGGCAGTCTGGTATACTTCTATTTGTTCATCCTTTTTTATGTATCTATTTATATTTTTGACACATTTAGACTTATATAGTTCTATCACAGGTTGGAAGAGCTGCTTTTGCTGTTGTTTCTGATTTAGATAATAGGCGTGAATTTTCTCAACAGAAGAATGTTGTTTTTTGCCAAAAGAATGAAGAGCTGAAATATGAATCTTCTACTCTTCGTGAGAAGAATGAACAAATAGAAGCTTAACTCGCTAGTCTTCGCGAGAGGAATAAAGAACTTGAGAACAACCTTTCTCATCAATCATCCAAAGTATCCAATCTTGATATTGTTAACAAACAACTCTTAGGTATGATAACCTTCTTCTTTTCTTTCGTAACTTTACGTTTAACTATTCTTTCTTAATTGATTTATCATTCTCGCAGACATTTATGGTCTCACTGATGAGGCTTTAACCATTCGCTCTTTCCCTGAACCAATAGACAACGATACTCTTCTAGAACTTCTTAATAATTCTTTAAATAACCCGTCCAACGTTAATTCCCTTTCCATAGATGAACTCATATCTAAGTTTTGCCTCTTAGAAATTGACTATAGATCTTGCTTAGATATATCTCATAGACTCAAACAACTTTATCATAATTCCAAAGTTGAGATTAAAATATTAAAGGCCAAGAACAAAGATCTCTCAAAAGACAAAGACCGTATATCTAGGCAAGGAGCTGAAACTTTAGCGAATTTCCATAAGACCATTCTTGAAGTTCAAATTGAAAGGGATGGGCTTATCCACGAGAAGGAAGGTTTTATTGAAAGAGAAAACCAAATTCGTTCCCGTCTTCTTATAAATAATGACGTGGAATTTGCTTGGGCGGCGAAAGTTCTTTACAACGCCAGAACTAATTTAGGTGTAGATGTTAGTCTTCATGCTGATCAAGCGGCTTTAATTAAAGACATGATTTATGAAAGAGAAGGTTACCACTCTTATGATTTCATTTAATTATTTCCTAATTGAATCATCCTTATATGTATTAACTTTGTTATCATTTGCTCGCAGCATCCGAAAAGAACTATCGTAAAAGATTTGATGAGTTAGAAGAAGAGAAAAGCCAACTCGCTGGAAATCTATCTTCTCGCAATGAAAAGTATTCTAGATTGAAGGAAAAATTGAAAATCTCATCTTCAAACTTTAGTAACGCCCTTATACGTGTTCGTAATAATGCTGTTAAACTAGTCTGTGATGATCATGGTATTCCTCATTCTACATACCCCGATCTTGCAAAGGAGATTCCAGCTGATACCCCAAATCTAGTTATCTCTGATAGCGAAGCTGAGGAATCTAGCGAAGATGAAGACGACAATAATAGTGGTAATGAAGAAAAGTCTGGCGATGAAAAGAAATCTGATGAAGATGAAGTTAATAATGATAACGATGAAGAAGAGGAATCTGGCGATGACAAGTAATTTGATGAAGAAAGTGAAGGATCCAAATAATTATTTTTCTTCCTTTTATTTTCCTTATAAATTTTGTACATTTATTTTCTGCTTCTCGTAACATTGTTGCGAGCTTCTGCAACTTAATGTGTAAACTTCTTTTGCTCTTATCTTTATGAATTAGAAAATAATTCTTTTTCTACAACATAATCAATCAATCAATCAATCATAATTATTATCCTTTAATTATTTGTATAAATGTATCATCTATGCAATTTCATCATATGATGGATGAATAATAATTTCATCATTCTATGCATTCCCATACTTGCCTCTATTATTCATCTGCAATATGAAAAAAATGATTAGAGATTAGATATTAGTTGTAAATAAAATTAAATTTTCCTCAATATCGGCGATGTTATCGCAAATCTCATAAATTCTGCGAGCATTATCGCAATAATCTTATGGTCTTATTATGCCTTCCTAATTAAAGGTCTTATTTTGCCACATTTTTTCTTTTTGCGACAAAATCGCAAGACGTCTTTACATTTGCATGTATTAACCCATTGATCTTGTCTTATCAATATTTTTTCAACATCTCTGCGACAGTATGATAAGTATAAACTCTCATGCAAGAATTAAACCTTATGACATTGCCGTCTTGCGATGAAATCGCGGGACGTCTTTACACTTTCATGTAAAAACCCATTGATCTCATCTTAACTTTTCTCTTTTGGCTTGTTGCCTTTGTATAACTTTCGTCACGCGACAATATGACATGCCTAAATATTCTTGCGATCATAAAGCCCCATGACATTGCCGTCTTTAGACACTTATCAGCTCCCTAAAGGAGGGTGCCTCCCTTATCTCCCCCCTGGTTGCCCCTTCAAGGAGGGCACATCGGCCATACAAGACTATCTCCTCCCATCCAGATTTACCAACAACCAGCTATTTTCGTAGCCTCTTGTCCTTTATGCCTATATGGCTTATAGTTACAAGACTGCACCATAAGTGGGGTTTTCTTCAGGCCAAGTGCATCATAGCCAAGACTTACCAATAATGGACAGGGTAGTTTCGTATGCCCCGGGCACCCTTGGCTCAACCGTGTACCTCGGCGCCTTGGTCATAATTTGCACTTCTTAGAAGAGATTCTCAGTCGTCCAACCAGGGTATAACCTTATATAGTTGGAAATCCAAGATCTCTCTCCTGGATAGGTTTTCTTTAACCCCAACATCTTCATGACTCAGGTTCCAACATCGGTATAACCTTATCCCTGAGTCATGTAAAGAGATACCCCCTTATATGACGCACTATTAGGTCTTACATTTGCCTCTTACGAAATTGTATCCGCGAACTAAGGTGCACGCCATAAAGGTTCGTCCCATTCTATCAATCTCTGTGAAATTTTATTCGCGTTTCTCGCGAGTATTGTAACTCTGATAAAATTTCATTTCTTTGATTTTCTTGTAAAATTTTGCAATTCTTTCAAACAGAGTACTCTTTTTAATTGCATTTTCTTCAAACAAATTCTGCGTAAGCTTCTTTAAATTTCATCATTTTACCTTTCTACTTACTATTTTCTGGTTTTGCTTTTCTGTTACGTTTTGCTATTTTTTCTTTATCTGCGAGCCGCTCGTCATCATCTTCCTCTCGCTTCTCTATTGAATCAATCATCAATCTTTCACATCTCTGTCGTTGCTTGATGTTGTACTTCCAATTGGTCTTCTTCTCAGCTTTTTCCTCGCAAGATCTTATATCGATCTCATAACATTTCTTGCTTTCTCCCCAGTCTCCCTTAATAACTCCAACACCATTAGGATGGGGAAATTTAACACACTGGTGGAAAGTAGATGCTACACCTAATATCCCATGTAGCCAAGGTCGACCAATCAGGGCATTATAAGGTGATTCAATGTCAACAACACATAACAAGATTTTTGAAGTTATCCCTTTCAATGGAATCCGCATTTCAATTTCCCCTTTGGGTTTATTGGCAGTACCATTAAAATCATAGATTTTATATGTTGATGGAATTAGATCTTCGTCTCTTCCACCCATGGTCTTATAGGTATGATAAAATAGTATGTCAACTGAGCTTCCTGTATCTATTAGAACTCTATTGATAGCCCAAGAATCTTCATTTTCATCATCATTTTCTTCATCTTATTCTTCTATTTGCTTTGGATTTATCTATAACCTTACCGCCAATGGGTTATCATGCTTCTCGCCAGGTTCTGGTAATTCTTGTGCAGTGAAAGATATAATTTGTTTCTGCCATTCTTCTAATGGCGAGGCTCTCGCGATATTCATTATCTCTCTTCCATCTGTGTCTCTCGCGAAGACTCTGCTTAGAACCTTATCATGGAAATCCTCAACAGTTCTGTGTGAATGTACAATGGAATTACAAAATTTTTTTTTTGCTTTAGCCCCAATTTCTATTACGAATGATTCTGCTCCTTTTACAGTATTTACCCTGCGAATTTCTGGTGCTGGAGGCAATCGCTGAGATTGTGGATGTCCTACTAAAAAGTGGTTTAGCTTTCCTTGGTCAATCATCCTTAAAATTATTCTTTTTACATTTCTGCAATCATTTACTGTGTGACCATGAAAGTGATGGTAAGGACAAAATTCTTGACTACGATTATTAGGATGTGGTTCTTTTCCCATATTCCATGGTGATGATATATTTTCCATCAAAATGATAGCTTCCCAGATTTTTTCTATACTAGCATTTAGAGGAGGCATCTTAATTTCTTCCCATATTATCTTCCGATTTCCTTGGCTTCTGAAATTGTTTTGCCTCTGTCCACCATAATTTTCTTGCGGCTGATCAAGCCTTTGAATCTTATTATTCCCACCGCGATTGTAATAATTCTTATCCTTTTCATTTTCTTCTTGATCTCGACTTCCCATAGCTACCAACTTCTGCTTATTATCAACTTCCACTTTCTCTTGTTGTGCTTGCGAGCTGCTCGCTACATTTTTAATCATTTTAGGAAGTAAACTCCCATTTGCTGCTACTGAATTGGTATTTGCGATTGGATATGATTCCATCTCATTCTGTTTCTCCTCCAAAGCAATGTATTCTTCTTGTAGTTCTCGTAGTTCAGTCATAGTGATTGTATTCTTGACTCTGAAAATTTGTATGTACAGCAGATTGGTCGCGAATATTGCATTGATAAAAGACAAGATAAGATATCTCTTGTCTACTCTTCCTGCCATCTCGCTGCACATTGTCTTCCATCTTATGGTTAAATGTTTCAGACTCTCTCCAACCCTCTGCTTTAACCCAAACACATCTTCAATACCTGGCCGCGATGAATTGTTGCTTATATATGCTCCCAGAAATGTAGCTTTCAAATGATCAAAAGAAGTTATAGTATTTTTTGGAAATCCCTCAAACCATTTCAGCGCCTCGCCAGTTAAGCTATATGAAAAATACTTGCACAATACATCATCATGATTCTCCCATTGCAGCATACACCTAACATAAGCCTTAACATGTTGTACAGCACAGGTAGTTCCATCAAAAATGCTGGTAAATTGCACTTTGGAGTTATTCCTCTTAACTGTAGTTCTTGAGTGAATGGAGTTCTCGCAGCTTCTTCAATAGCTTCATCAAGTTGCCTTCTACCTCCTTCTCTTCTGTTATTTATTATTCCCCTCATCTCTGCTAATTCTCTTAAAATTTGTTCATTCGCCGTTGAATTTGGTTCCATTGGTCTTTTTAATGCAGCTTCCCTTCTCCTGCGTTCATGTACCTCTTGTCTTGCGATATTTTGTGTGTCTTCATCTACACCCACATTCCTTAATCTGCGATCTTCTGCTTCACCTTCTTCTTGCAATCGCAGATGTACTTCTCTGCGAATTTCTTCATTTCTCATCATTTCTCTTCGTTGTCTTTCTATTCTTCTTTGTATTCTATCATACTCTTCCTGAATATTATTATTATAACGGTTTTGTGTACGTCTCCTTTCTCGATTTTCATGGTTATTCTGTCGTACTTCCTCTTGGAATTCTTGTTCTTCTACTTCTTCCCTTAATCTTTCTCTCTCGCAAGCTAGTCGTGCTTGCTCTGCATAATGTCCCTCAATTTCTTCCGAAATTATTCTTCGATTTCTCTGGATCTCTCGCCCATGTAATATCCTCCTACCTTCTTCTGGATTATCTTCATCATTTTGGTTGTCTCTTCCCTCTTGATTTCTGTTGTTAAGTCTATTATCCAAATTTTCGCCACGCGGATCATGGCGATCTTCTATTACCTCTTCTTCTCTATGACGTTGATCTTCATTTAGATTTTGCATTTCCTCTTGGATATTTCCTCTAGCATTTCTTATTGGGGAATTTCGCCTTAATGATCTTGAATTCGATCTAACAGTACTTCTTGATCTTCTATTTTGTAACCTCAAATTCTCCATTCTCAACTCGTGATTTTGTCTTGTTAAATTTGCACGCTCTTCCACCTCTAATCTTCTTTCCTCTTGTATTCTTTGTCTTGGATCACCTACTGTTTCATTTTCGCCTTCTCCATGAATTAATCCTTCAACCACTCCTTGATTTCTTTCTTCTCTTCTTCCGTCTTTTAATTGTTGATCTTCTACATCTTCCATCGAATCCGATCTCCAAGTATGCACACTCACTCTATCATAATCCACATTTTTATTTTGTATCGGTGTTTGTTGATTAGGTTATGGAATTTGATCTTCTCCTTCAATCCTTGTTCTATTTCTTCCTATTCTTATCCTTGAAGATTCTCTTAATTCATTTGTTTCTCCTCCTGCAAGTCTTTTACTCCTCCTTACAGTTGTTGGTGGTTCTGATGTATTTCTTCTTCTTCTAGCCATTTCTTCAACTCTAAATTTTTTTTCAAATCATCAAATTGTAATTTAGAGATTTCTTAACTTGATTCTCCCTGTTTCGGAGGCCAAAATGTAGTTGCAGGATTTCCCACACTACACCCTTGTTAAGATCTTGCTATAATCAATTCACAATTGAAGATTAAAAACGACACTTTATTATTTTGTTCTCAGAAATGTTTACAGAAATGGAAGAATTCAAGATTACAACTATTCTCTTGAAGTTTCTCTCTCCTCAAGACTTTCTTAGCTCTCAAAAATACATCATCATTTTCTGGACACATTGTGTAGTTGCAGGAATTCCCACACTACACCCTTGTTAAGATTCTATAAAAATCTATTGGAAATCAATTAAAACTTCAAAGATTTAAACGACACTTTACTATTCAAATCTCAGAAATGTTTACAGAATTAGAAGAAATCAAGATTACAGATATTCTCTTGAAGTTTCTCTCTCCTCAAGATTCTTTCAATTCTCAAAAATACATCATCCTTTTCTGGATCTATTGAGCCCTTTATATATGGATTTACATAATGGATGACAGCTAAGTTTTCCTCCTATTTCGGATCTATTCTGCGATCTCATCGCAATTACTATAATATTCTTTATCGCAAGAACCATGACCATCGCAAGATCAACGTATTCTTCTTTTACTTCTTTCATCGTTGGTTTCTTTTGAGTATTCTATGACGCTCGTGAGACGTTGTTAAAGGATTGGTTGTGATGCTCGCAGAAGCGTTGTTAATATCGCAGGAATAGCATTGTAGCGATATTATGGTCCTACATCTTGCCTCTTCTCATGTATTTTCTGCGAAGAATAGAAGGTCATGAGAATTTAAAATGCCATAACTGCTTATCTTTTCAAATTTCCCCGTTCTGACACATTTCTATGTTCTTCGCCAGCTGTTTTCACGAATTCTTTCTTCCAATAAATTTTTGACACGTCTCCTCTAACCGCTGCGATCTGACCACCCATGTCTTTTCTTTGCATTAATTTCCCTCATATTCTTCGAGAAATTTCTTCTTCTATAAATACTTTTCTCATTCCTTTGCTTTTTCTCTTTTACTTTCTTCTTCTTTCTCTCTGTTTCCTCTCTGCAAATTTTACTGTTCTTCCGCGAATTGCGCTTCTGTTACTGCTGTAATTTCTTTCTTCTTTTCAACCTTTTCTTTCATTCCCATACTTAAAAATGGTTGCTGCTGGTACTAAAAACTTGAAGTCCTTTAATGAAATGCGCGAGAAACTCAAAATGAAAGGTTTTAACTTGTCTTTAATTCCAAATCAGGATTCTAGATCTGAACTTTCTCTTAAATTATTTACTGATGATCAATGTTCTCGCGAAAAAATCATAGTATCGCTAGGACAACTTGAAGCTGGTATTCCCCTTACTCTCTATGACCCAGAACTTCCATTATTCTACCAAATAATATCTGACGAGAGGTTCTCGCAAGCAATATATCAACTAGGTGGAGATTGCATTAGGTTGCTACTTGAATATGCTTCTCGTGGTGATGGAAAAGGATCGCGCTATTCTGAAGATGCTCAAAATCCTCTTTACAAACATATTCCAATTAACTATGCAGATTATACTGTAGAAAACTTTTTCAAAAATTACAAGATACTCCCTATGAAGAGGGATAGCACCTGCTGGGGTGTTCGCCTGAAGAAACTCACTGTTGATGAAGTTCTCATGCTAGATATTGATTTTTACACGAAAACTAACCATGGATCTCGCCATTCTAGCGATGATAAGTGGTTTATCTTTCCGTTGTGTCTCGAGGGTCCTTATATTTCTGGTTCTCTCGAACTTCCCGCGAGTCTTGCAGAATATCAACCTTGGGTCTTTAATTAGCCTGAGAGATCTAAAGAAGTATATTCTCTCAACTTTTTACATTATTATCATTCATTGTCTTCTTTATATTCACGCTAACTATTTTGATCTTTCTCAGATTGATAGAATGAAACTCAGCTACCAATCTCTTAGGAAACCTAGCACCTTCTTGGATCTGAAATCTTTCACGGATGAAGTAAGAAATATCTCTTCATAAATTTTAACAATATATTGTTGCCCCTATTTCTTATCTCCATCCGTGCTCGCAGGATATCGAAGAATTAGAACCATTAATACCCGCAAAAACCAAGGAGAAATCTTCAAAAGAGAAATCCGGGAAGTCTTCAAAAGATAAATCTACTGCTTCTTCCAGGGGAAAGTCTTTTGCCCCTCGCAATGAAGAATCTAGTGATCCTCCACTAAAGAGAAGGAAAACTCAACCTACTTCTTCTTCAACTCCTCAACCAAATCCAGAAAATCCAAGTGCTGATCTTGATAAAGATAATAATGACGAGGGTTTTAATGTTAGCGGTTTTCCCTCAATAAAAAATTCTTCTGATTCTGATTCTTCAATGACTCATTTGTCCAGAATTTTTAGCGATATTTCCCACAGCATAACTTCTAATGACGAGGATGAAATTATTGACAAAACATCCCAAGCTCTCGCTAAAGTTTGCGATGCCCCTATTCTGGTGGATAATGATTTTCTCCAAGGAATCTCAAGATCGCTGACTCCCAGTCTCTTGAATTCTCTTGGTGCTTTGGTAAGTTTTCATTTCTTCAATTTGTTTATATATTTTCTCCATCGCTAGATCTCAATTTATATTCTTCTTTCGCAGGTTGGAAGAGCTTCTTTTGTTGTTGCTTCTGATTTAGATAAAAGATGTGCCAGCTCTGAAGAGAAAGCTGCTAAACTTCGACAGGATAAACAAAAATTAGAATCTGAAGTTATTGAGCTTCGCAAGAAGAATAAACAACTGGAGACTGAAGCTTCAGTTGATAAGCAAAAGATCTTTGATCTTGATAGAGCTAACCAACAATTGTATGGTATGACTAATTTCCTTTCTTTTTTAATTCTTTTTACTCTATCGCATCTTATTCAAGCGGCCACTTTTAACTTGCAGATATTTATGGTCTTACTGACGAGGCTATACTCTTTCAAACTTTCCCTGAACCTATAGATGATCATACTCTTATTGCCTATCTTAATAATTCTTTAAGTAATTTTTCAGATGATAAGATTAAATCCCTCTCCATAGATGAACTTAGATCCAAGCTTAATCTCCTAAAAATTGAACACAGATTCAATTTAGGTTTGACTGACAAATATAAGCGCTTTTATCTTGATTCAAAGAAAGAAATAGATAGATTAAGACAGAAGAATAGTGATCTTATTGACAAGAAAGATCTTGCCATCAAAAGGGGATCCAAGACCCTAGCATATTTTCATAAAACTCTCCTTAACGTTCAAACAGACAGAGATAAACTTATCCGCGAGAATGAAGATCTTCTTGCGAGGGAGACTCAAGTTCGATCTCGTCTCCTCATTAATAGCGATGATGAGTTTGCTTGGGCTGCGAAGGTTCTTGAAAATGCCAGGAATGACTTAGGTGTAAATGTTATCCTTCAAGTTGAACAAGCGGCCTTAATTAGAGATATGATTTCTGAAAGAGAAGGTTGTTTGATGTTCTTCTTCTCGCTAACTTTCTGTTTTTATTACTCTTTTTTACAAAATTTCTAATTTGTTGTCATATATTCTCGCAGGACCTGAAAAAAGATATCTTGAAATAATTGTGGAACTTGAAAATACCCTTGCTGCTCGCAATAAAAAATATTCACGATTGAAGGAGCAATTTAACATTACTACCGCGAATTTCAATAGATCTCTCATTGTTGTTCGTAATGATTCCATTAAGTTGGTCTGCAATGATCATGGAATTTCTCCTTCTATATATCCTGATCTTGCAAAGGAAGTCCCCGCAATAATCCCAAATCTTAACATCTCTGATAGTGAAGCTGAGGATTCTGTCGAGGATGAAAATGATAATGATAATGACGAAGGAGAAAAATCTGGTGGAGGAGAAGAATCTGATAAGAATGACGTTAATGATGATAATGACGAAAGGGAGAAATCTGGCGATGAAGGAAAATCTGATAAAGAAGATGGCGATGAATCTAGCTAGTTCTTATTTTTCCTTCTATCTTCATTGCATATTTTCTTCTTTCTGTAACATTGCTATGAGTTTCTCCAATTTTGTGAATTTCTCTTGCTTCTACCTGTATGAATCAGAAAAAAGTTCTTTTTCTGCAAGTCAATCAATCAATATAATTATTATTCCTTAATTATTTGTTTGCATTTATCTATACAATTTTTATATGATAGATGAATAATAATTTCATCGTTCTCATGCATTCCCATACTTGCCTCTATTATTCATCTGTGATATAAAAAATTGATTAAAGATTAGATATTAATGATAAATAAAATTTGCCTTAATATTGGCGATCCTATCGCCAGCAATAACTGCGTGAAATCGCAATTCTCATAACATTTGCTAGCATTATCGCAGTAATCTTGTGGTCTTATTATGCCTTCCTAATTAAAGGTCTTATTTTCCACGCTCTTTCTTTATGCGACAAAATCGCAGGACGTCTTTACATTTGCATGTATTGACCCATTGATCTTGCCTTATCTTTCTTCTTTGATTGTATTGCGACAATATGACAAGTCTAAGCTCTCTCGCGAGATCAAAGTCTCGTGACATTGCCATCTTGCGATGAAATCGCAGAACGTCTTTACATTTTCATGTAAAAACCCATTGATCTCATCTTAAATTTTGGCTTTTTGCCTCTGTATAATTCACGTTACGCGACAATATGACAGGCCTAAATGTTCTTGCGATCACAAAGCCCCATGACATTGCCGTCTTAAGACACTTATCATCTACCTAATGGAGGGTGCCGCCCTTATCTTCCCCCTGGTTGCCCCTTCAAGGAGGGCACATAGGCCATACAAGACTAGCTCCTCCCATCCAGATTTACCAACAACCAGCTGTTTTTGCAACCTCTTGTCCTTTATGCCTATATGGCTTATAGTTACAAGGCTGCACCCTAAGTGGGGTTTTCTTCAGGCCAAGTGCACCATATCCAAGACTTACCAAGAATGGAAAGGGAGTTTCGTACGCCCTTGGCACTCTTGGCTCAACCGTGTACCTCGGTTCCTTGGTCATACTTTGCACTTCTTGGAAGAGATTCTCGTTCGTCCAACCAGGGTATAACCATATATAGTTGGAAATCCAAGATCTCTCTCCCAGATAGGTTTTCTTTAACCCCAACATCTGCATGACTCAGGATCCAGCAGTGGTATAACCTTACCCCTGAATCATGTCAAGAGATACCCCCTCCTATGACGTGCTCTTAGGTCTTACATTTGTCTCTTATGAAATTTTATTCGCGAACTAGGGTACAGGCCATAAAGGTTCGTCCCATTCTTTAATCTCTGCGAAATTTTATTCGCGTTTTTCGTGAGTATTGTAACTCTGATAGAATTTCATAACTTTAATCTTCTTCTTTTTTTTTTTTTTTTTTTTTTTTGTAAAATCTTGCGATTCTTTCAAGCAGAAAATTCTGTTCAATTACATATTCTTCAAACAAATCATTCATAGAATTCTCTAAAGTTCATCGTTTTACCTCTCTACTTACTATTTTATGCTACATTTTACTGTTGTTTCTTTTTCTGCGAGACGCTCGCCATCAGCCTTCACATCCTCTTTCCGCTCTATTGTATCAATCATTAACCTTTCACATCTCTGTTGTTGTTTGATTTTGTACTTCCACTTACTATTCTTTTCAGCTCTTTATTCGCAAGACTTCATATCGATTTCATAACATTTATTGCTTTCTCCCCAATCTCCTTTAATAACTCCAACACCTTTAGGATGAGGAAATTTGATACACTGGTGATAAGTGGATGCTACACCCAATATCCCGTGTAACCAAGGTCATCCTATCAAGGCATTGTAAGGTGATTTGATGTCCACAACGCAGAATAAGATTTTAGAAGATATTCCTTTTAACGGTATTTTCATTTCAATTTCCCCCTTTGGTTTGTTAGCTGTACCGTTAAATCCATATATTTTATACGTTGATGGTATCAAATCTTCATCTCTTCCGCCCATGGTTCTATAGGTATGATAGAATAAGATATCAACTGAACTCCCGGTATCTATTAAGATTCTGTTGATGGCCCAAGAGTCTTCAATTTTACCATTATTTTCTTCATCTTCCTCTTGCATTTGCTTTGGTCTTATCTCTAATCGTACCACCAGTGGGTTGTTATGCTGCTCGCCAAGCTCTGGTATATCTTGCGCAGTGAAAGATAGAGTTTGTTTCTGCCATTCTTCTAATGGCGAGGCTCTCGCTATATTCATTATCTCTCTTCCATTTGTATTTCTCGCGAAGACTCTACTTAAAACATTATCATGGAAATCTTCTATAGTTCTGAATGAATGCACAATAGAGTTACAAAATAAATTCTCTGCTTTAGCCCCCACTTCTATCACGAATGTTTCTGTTCCTTTTACAGCATTCACTCTGCGAGTTTCTGGTGCTGTAGGCAATCGCTGAGATTGTGGATGTCCTACTAAAAAGTGATTTAGCTTTCCTTGTTCGATCATCCTTAAAATTATTCTCTTTACATTCCTGCAGTCATTTACTGTGTGGCCATGAAAATGATGGTAAGGACAAAATTCTTGACTGCGATTGTTAGGATGTGGTTCTTTTCCCATGTTCCATGGGGATGGTATATTTTCCATTAAAATGATAGCTTCCCAAATTTTTTCTATACTAGCATTAAGAGGTGGCATCTTAATTTCTTCCCATATTATCTTTTGATTTCCTGGCCCTCTAAAGTTATTCTGCCTTTGTCCGCCATAAGTTTCTTGCGGCTGATCAAGTCTTTGAATCTTATTATTTCCACCGCGATTGTAATAATTCTTCTCCCTTTCATATTCTTCTTGATCTCGACTGCCCATTGCTACCAATTTTTGTTAGTTTTCACTTACCACCTTCTCTTGTTGTGGCTGCGAGGTGCTCTCCACATTATTTATCATTTTAGGGAGAAAACTTCCACTTGCCGTTAGCGAGCTGGTGTTCGCGATTGGGTATGATTCCATCTCACTTTTTTTCTCCTCCAAAGCAATGTATTCTTCCTGTATTTCTCGCATTTCAGTCATAGTGATTGTATTCTTGACTCTGAAAATTTGTATGTACAGTAGATTGGTCGCGAACATTGCATTGATAAAAGACAAGATAAGATATCTCTCGTCAACTCTTCCTTCCATCTCACTGCACATTGTCTTCCATCTTATGGTTAAATGTTTCAGACCCTCACCAACTCTCTGTTTTAACCTAAACACATCTTCAATACCCGGCCACGATGAATTGTTGCTAATATACGCTCCTAAAAATGTAGCTTGTAAATGATCAAAAGAAGTTATGGTATTTTTTGGTAATCCTTCGAACCATTTCAACGCCTCGCCAGTTAAGCTGGATGCAAAATATTTGCATAGTACATCATCATGATTATCCCATTGTAGCATACATCTAACATAAGCTTTGGCATGTTGAACAACACAAGTAGTCCCATCAAAAATGCTGGTTAATGCTGGTAGATTGCATTTTGGAGGTATCCCTCTTAACTGTACTTCTTGAGTAAATGGAGTCCTCGCAACTTCTTCAATAGCTTCATCAAGTTGCCTTCTACCTCCTTCTCTTCTATTGTTTATCATTCCTCGCATTTCTTCTAATTCTCTCAATATTTGCTCATTCTCAGCTGAGTTTCGTTCCATTGGCATCTTTAATGTTGTTTCCCTTCTCCTGCGTTCTTGCCTTTCTTGTCTTGCGAGATTTTGTGTATCTCCTTATTCATCATCATCTCGTCTTTCTCTGAGATTTTATCTTTCATCCTCTTCTCTGCGAATTTCTTCATTTTTCCTCATTTCTCTTCGCTGTCTCTCTATTCTCCTCTGTATCCTATCATATTCCTCTTGAATATTACCATTGTAGCGATTTTGCGTACGTCTCCTTTCTCGATTTTCATGATTATTTTGTCGCACTGCTTCTTGAAATTCATGTTCTTCTACTTCTGCCCTTAATCTTTCCCTCTCGCGAGCTATACGTGCTTGTTCAGCGTAATGTCTCTCAATTTCTTCTTCAATCATTCTTTGATTTCTTTGATTCTCTCGCCCATGTAATATCCTCCTTCCTTCTTCTGGATTTTCTTCTTCAATATTGGTTGTTTCTTCCCTCTTGATTCCTATTGTCACGCGGATTATAGCGATCACCCATTATCTCCTCTTCTCTATTTTTCACTTCTCCTCGAGTATTTTCTCTAACATTTCTTATAGGGGAATTTTGCCTTGGTTCTTCTCTGAATGATCTTGAATTTGATCTAACAGTACTTCTTGATCTCCTTCTTTGTAACCTCAAATTCTCCATTCTTAGCTCATGATTTTGTCTTGTTAAATTCGCACGCTCTTCTGCCTCTAATCTTCTTTCTTCCTGTATTCTTTGTCTCAAATCATCTACTATTTCATGTCCTTCGTGAATTAATCCTCCAACCATTTCTTGATTTCTTTCTCCTTCTTCTTCATTTCTTAATTGTCAATTTTCTGCTTCTTCCATTGAATCCGACCTCCAAGTATGCACACTCACTCTATCATAATCCACATTCCTATCTAGTGTTTGTGTTTGTTGATTCGGTTGTTGAATTGAACTTTCTGCCTCATTTATTATCCTATTCCTCCCTGATCTTATCCTTAAAGATTCTTCTAATTCACATGTTCCCTCACCTGCAATTCTTTTACTTCTTCTCACAATTGTCGGTGGTTCTGATGTATTTCTTCTTCTTCTAGCCATTTCTTCAACTATAACAATTTCTTCAAATCTTCAAGTTGTAATTAGAGATTTCTTAACTTGATTCTCCCTGTTTCTGGGCGCCAAAATGTAGTTGCAGGAATTCCCACACTACACCCTTGTTAAGATTCTATAGAAATCTATTGGAAATCAATTAAAACTTCAAAGATTGAAACGACACTTTACTATTCAAATCTCAGAAATGTTTACAAAATTAGAAGAAATCAAGATTACAGATATTCTCTTGAAGTTTCTCTCTCCTCAAGATTCTTTCAACTCTCAAAAATACATCATCCTTTTCTGGATCTATTGAGCCCTTTATATAGGGATTTACATAATGGATGATAGCTAAGTTTTCCTCCTATTTCGGATCTATTCTGCGATCTCATCGCAATTACTATAATATTCTTTATCGCAAGAACGATGACCATCGCAAGATCAACGTATTCTTCTTTTACTTCTTTCATCGTTGGTTTCTTTTGAGTATTCTGTGACGCTCGTGAGACATTGTTAAAGGATTGGTTGTGATGCTCGAAGAAGCGTTGTTAATATCGCAAGAATAGCGTTATAGCGATATTCTGGTCCTACACATTGGGTCTATATTTATTGGGCAATTACATAGTAGATGACAGCTAAGTTTTTCTCTTATTTCGGGTTGATTATGCGATTGTACCGCGATTAGTTACAATATTCATTCTCGCAAGTTTTGTATCCATCGCGGGACAAACATGTTTTTCTCATGCTTTCTTCAACCGTCACCTATTACGTCACTCCTTTGACTGCTTTTGTGACATTCACAAAATGTTGTTAAAAGCTTGCGATGATACTCGCTAAGAAGTGTTATTAATCTCGCAGAGAAGTGTTGTAGCGATATTCTAGTCCTACAAACTCAAAAATTCACCAATACTGAAGAAACCTTCAACACACCCACAATCCTCGATCATCACTAATCCCACACAATTCTCAGCTTCCCTCCTATAGATCAACTCATCTCCCTCTTTGCGACCGAATTGATTCTGGAACAACCATTGTCTTGGTTTAGGCCGGAGTCATACAGATTGATTTCCCGAATCTAAGCACCCCCTTTGCAGCGGTGCATCTATGTGAGGATTAACATCTTGCCCGGCTGAGGAGTCTCGACAACTCGCTCGACTCTCCACTTTCCCGAAAAACCGGCGACACGTTTTTCCCCATCCACAGATTGGTGACCACAGTGGGAGATTAATCTCTCGGTTGTAATCTCTCATTTTCGCAAACATGGTCGATCTTAGGTCAGGATCAGTTACACATCCCAACAGCATCAACGCTAGTACCAACAACACTGGTGGTACTCCGGAAACAATTCCCTCTTTTAATGATGGTGGTGACATTACTCCTCCTCACACCAATGTCGAAGATCATCTTCTTTTCGGGCGGAATCCAGAAGAAATCATAGAAAATCCTCTTACCATAGGCGATCTCATGAAGGTCCAGGAAGTTCTCTCCAAGAATCAAACTGACATGGCTGCTACTCGGAAGGAACTATTTAACTATCTCAAAACTCTTACTGACAAGATGTCAGACAAAACTCAAGAGAAGGGGAAAGACAAGGAAATGTCTCCAACGGACCCCGAAGTTATTCTTGTTCCTGATGATGATGAAACCCGCAAAGCCGCGGAGCCTCAACCCGCCGGCTTCATCACCCGTGAAGACTTGGAACGCTTTATGGAGAATCGAGGAAGGGGTCATACAACGACCGTGCACCGTCATCAACCTCCATATCCTGCAGCCACACAGAGGATCCCTCTCCCAAAAGGTTACACCTCTCCAACGTTCACACTCTATAACGGAATAAGAAATGCTCGTGAAAACATTTCTCGATTTATGGAAGCATTAGGATAACATGAACACAACCATGTTGTCCGCTTAAAGGAGTTTTCGAAATCCCTGACGGGTCGTGCATACACTTGGTATAACAACATCACTCCAGGGAGCATAGAAAATTGGGGAGAAATAATTAATGCTTTCTACTAGAAATATTTCTTTGTCTCTGAACAAGTCACACTCTCCGACCTGGGGAGGATGTCTCAGAAGAATACTAAACACCCGAATGACTACATAAAAAAGTTCAGACTCCAGGCATTGGATTGTCATGATCCAAATATTACTGAACAACAACTGGTGGACTTGTGCATCAATAGGATGATCCCTGTTTACAGAGCTTTGTTGGAGAATCTCCACTTCCAGACCTTTTCGGAACTTCACGAAGCAGCCAAGCGATCGATAACTACTGCTCCCACCTTGCTAGAAAGAACGAAAAATGTCAAAATGGAGGAATCGAAAGACACTCGAAGCAGCAGCGCTCGGCGCCTGATCAACAAGCAGTACAATATTGAAGTTTCCATGAATTTTACTGAAGGAAGCAAGAGAAAATCCAAAGAACATCAACACAAAAATGCTTCTCCAATGTCTCACCCTCCAAAAGCTCCAAGGAATGACAACCAGACCAGAAATGCACAATCACAACAGAATGATGAGGAAGTTCCTAATTTTCCATTTCCCATTAAAGAGGTGATCGAACTACTGGAAGTCTGGATCCAAGATAGTGCAATCAAACTACCTCTTGTCAAAAAGGAGCCAACTGCGGAGCAAATGGAAAATACACGCTGTTGCCACTTCCATAGGTATGTCAGTCATCCAACCCGTGACTGCAGAAACTTGAAGCGCATCTTCAAATAAAAGGCTGAATCAGGAGAACTGGGGACTGAAGGAGTACACAGAAATCCTCTCCCGATCATAACATTCGCACCCTCCGAGCAGCCGGTCAAGGAAGCAGTTCAATCTTTAATGGAGAACGTCTGCGAGTTGCTCTACTTGTCAAAGTCCCAAAGAGATGACATGTTTTCTGCGCTAAACCATGTCGTTTCAGGCAAACGACTGTCAATTCAGGAAACATTCCCTGAACCACCTGTGACAGACAAAGAGATGTACGACTGGGGACTTCTCACCATGGTGCATCTCAAGGGGAACGAATTTAGACGAGCATTAGTCGACGTTGGCACTGCTGTCAACATCATTCCTATGAAAACCCTTAGAGATGCTGACATCACTCGTCAAGAAGCAACTCACGCTCCAGTCTCAGTCAGAGATCATGAAGGGATCTCCAGGGATGCTTATGGTTACATCATTCTCAACATAAGAAGTGATTCAATCTTGACAGAAACTAAATTCTTCATAATCAGGGAGGATCCTGGATATGATATGGTTCTTGGGAGAGCATGGATTCATGATGGAAAAATTTCTGCGGTATCTTCACCTTCAGTTGCACACTTCTCCACCGAAGAAAGCTTTGACTCAGAAGATGACCAGCCTTTCGAGCATTTGGAAAAGGTTGAAACTCTGATGGGACTCATGCAAAAGCCTGGAGAAAGCCCTAACGAATTCGTCAGGAGGTTTCGCACTCAGGAAAGTCTTATTCCTCATGATTCATATGTGTTACCTACTTTAAAATATGTTACCCTAATTCGGGGACTCGCTCAAAACCTACTTGTCATCAAACGCTATGAGTGGTTAGTCTCACCTCAGCAATACTTCACCAAGTGGTTAGATGCTGAACCCCTCAAAATTCAGCATCTCACCAACACGGTCATTGATAGAATAGTGACCGAGTTCCACAATCAGTACCCTGAATGTTTTCCCTTGCACGAATGTCCATATGTGCCACAGAATCTGAAAATTTCACCGATAGTGCATCCAGCTGTGCGGAGAATCCTGAACAAACAAAAGGAATTCGAGGTACGACCAACTAAGCCTAACAAGTTCCGCGATGGAGATTTGGTTCTCAAGGAAACTAGGCAAAATTTGCATTCTGCAAAGAGTTCTAACTGGGAAGGGCCTTTCATGATTGCTAAGTTAGTCGTTGGAGGATACTACAAATTGGCTGACATCAAGGGCAAGACAAGAATACCAGTGATTCATGAGAATTGGCTCAAGATTTTCGATGCATGAAACATTCAACTTTGGATGTTTTATGTCCAAGGAAAGCGCTCAAAACATCTGATGTTTGCACTTTAGGATTTTGTTTTAATTGTATTTTCAATTCATCCAAAACGTGTGCATACTTGCACTCAGCATTTGAAAATTCAGCAATCTATCAAAGTTCTTTATTTAAGAATTTTTTTATCAAATCCAAAATCAAAAGAAAATCCCCAGTCACTCATAAATTCAAAACCTATCAAAAAATCAAAACCCAAATAAAATCTCACATCTCTCAGAAATTCAATGCTCATGAGATTATGTAAAGGAAACTAAAGAAAACCATCAAAGTAAGATTTATGCTTCTCCGCATCTTCCAAATATTTCAAAGCCGCTTTCTCCAATTCTAGCTTCTTGGTCAGTTCAGCAACTTCGTCCATCTTCTTTGTCATGGCGTCACTAACAGGGAAAGGAGCGCTACCCTCTACTGTTTTCCTAATATCTTCAAGCCTTTGATGAATCCACTTCAGATTGAATCCAAGTTCTTCAGCATTCTTCGAGTTGTACTCCCAATCAAAGAGTATGTCTCGAGTAACAACATTTCTGGGAGTGATACAGATATCACGTATAACACGCAAGATGGGTTCCACTTGCTTTGTCAAGAAATAAATCAGTTCTAGATCCTGAGTAACCACGATGTGTTCATATATTTTCCACAGTTTCTCATACATAGCATCATATCCGATGGGAACACTAAAACCACCAACTAACTGGTGGTATGGGAGTAATTCACCAAATTGAGGATCAAAATAAATCCCTGCATTGGGATACTCATGCACTATCATACGCCTCTCAACTACTGGAGCGGCATCAACAATCATGGAAACCACTTTAAACGAAGCAGTTTCTGCTATTCTCGATTCGGGTTCCACCATCTGTGGCTGAATTGGGGCTTCCACCACCTCCCCCATATTAACAACTAGAACTTCATAACCTGGAGGTGAAAATATAGGAGTTTCATCTCCAACATCTCCAGGACTTCCCAAGCTATCATTATTGGATCCATGATTCCCAACTTCGTCGTTAGGTACCTAATGTGAATATTATATGGGATTAGGATGGTTCAGGAGTGGAAATCCAATGCAATCATAAGATTAAGAAATTAAGTGAACTAACATCATCTAATTTCCTTATTATGCGTTTACGACATGTGTAAGAAGTATCAAAGTCATGAAATACGTTTTCAAAGAAGCTCAGCTGAAGAAAATTTACACTGCCCTATGTTAAATGACGAACTGGGAGCAATTGGTGAGGACTCTAGAGATTTGTCATACCATTATCTTCGTATGGAAGTTATCTATAACATTTCAAAATTTTATGACAATCGGATGAACGAGCGAGGAGATGTGGCCAAAATATCACACAACATGCAATCTGGAAAAGTTCTGAATATCTCCTGAAAGTTTACTGTTCAGCGTTTTTTAGGCTCTAAACAGGCTCAAAATTCGAAAATATTATTTGACAAAGATTGGAAACTTCCTGGGCTTGGAGATACATATGTGGACATCAAAAATCCGACTCCAGACGAAGATTCTACGGCATTTCTAATAAAATCTGAAGTCTGAAATTTTCTGATGACGTATTTCGGCAAAATTAATTATATATTCATATGGGTTCTCATTCATTCATGCATAAATCAGAAATATCATACTTCTATGAAGAGGCTACAGGATAAACACTTACTAGTGGAACCTCTAAACCATTTGAGGACTCGGCAATGTTGGAACCTCCATTGGCAATTCCGTTATCTTCATTTGGAGAACTCTCAATATTTTCGTTCGGTTCGGAATTTCGAGAGCTCTCCATATTCTCATGATTCAAAGAGGAATGTGACTCATCAACACGCTCCTTATCCATGGTGATTTCCTCCTATCCACATCAACAACAATCGTCACTCATTCGTCCAAAGGCGCATTACAGTTATCACCTGCACAAAAGAGGTACTTACATCGACTTCTCCATCAGCTGGATCCATGAATTTTTTTCCTGGGAACAAGTTGAAGATTGTAGATGGAGCAAAAGTATGAAAAGAAATAACAAACCTTGGTCTCGTGATCCTAATTACATGGGTGAAGTCATGACACAAGGAGCGCTAACAACTCACCAAAGAAACGGCTGGGGACTGGACGTCATTTGTTAACATCCTATAGTCCTTACTTCTGGGTTCTCCGCTCCCGTAGATTTTCCTCCATTTCCATGGAGTCTACATTGATCCGGGATCTCACTACACGGCCATCCTATGATAAAGCTAATGGAATAACCGGGAGTACAACTCAGTATGAAGGATCTCTCACCACTCAGAGCACATCGTTCATACGAAGCGCAGGATTTGACAAAACAATGAATCATGGATTAAAGATGCTCACAACAGCGTCTAAAAAAATGGTAATCCTCCACTCTTACCTATTTACGTTTCACGAACTTAGTGATAATAACGTAAAACCCTCGAAAAACTTGCTCGCTTCTTCAAACCTGCCAAGATGAGCAAAATCCATTATTTAAAGCCAGCACCTGACTTTTCATGAAACTATGAATAGTTCACATAACCTTTCATGTGAACATTCGCTGATTTTATACGTATGTGCATACACTGTAAAATTTCCAAACTCATACATACATGATTTTATCACGCATACAATTAATTGTTTGCTTTCAGCAATTTCTCAAAAGTCATAAATTGATTTTCATAAAACCGTGAACAACCTAAGTAAATTTTACTGAGTGAACATCCAATGGTTTTTAAAAAAAAAAATTTGGATAGGCATCCATTCCACAACTGTGAAAACTCACATACAAATATTATTTCACCATGTATAATTATCTACTTTCAACAGATGTTTAAAATCAAAACGATGATTTTACAAAAAAACATGTTTTAACGTGAAACTCACGTAAATTAAAAATATATATGTATATATTTTGCTTCCTCTCCTGAGTTGTCTATCAAACGAGGGTATTTTCTATTTTTGTAAAAGTCTACATGTTTCAAACAAAATTTTGAAAGTTCATAAATAAATTTTCATCATGAACTCCAGGTCTTTTCAAAATTCCTTTAACCCTAAGGATTATTATTTATCACTTTTACGAACAAACCTACGTTTCTAAAAGTATTTACAAATTCATGCTTTGAAAACAAACTTGAGTTTTCATAAGACCTAATAAACACATGTTTCCTTTTTGGTCTCGGGCCCGTAAATCATAAATCGACCATAACTAAGCTTTTAAACACCCAAATCAGCAGTGCCTCATCTCTTCACGCTCATGAGATGACACTCTACCTTACTATCAGAGTTCCCATTTACACATTTACTCGTACATGATCTCATTGGGGTAAATTGAGGATTCTGAAACTACCTTTGTAGACTGAGTTCAACCAGACCTCGTCGACTGAAAATCACCATTTAATGCATACTGTAGAACATGACTGTTCCCCACTATGCAGGGACTTAATGTAGATGGTGGATTTTCAACAAAGGACAAAACCATAAAATCATGATACTGCATGTTTCTGATATGGCTTCAGGCATGTGACAATTCATATTTTACGAAGCCATGATGAACATGTCTTTCGAAAAGCCTCCACTAGCTGAGCGTTCGATCCCTGGCATTTTATTGTGCCCTCTATGTAGAATAATAGAATTGGGCGGTCCTCCTACATAATTGTTTGTTGAGAGGGCTTAACGCCTTCAGGACGTCGGTGATACTCATTGTTCCCTGACTATATGAGAGCGACCCCCCCTCTACATAGAAGAACGATTAGGCAATTCTCCGTCAGATTGAGAGCAACAACGCTTTCAGGATAGTGACACTCACTGATCCTAACTATATAGAGTGACGTGTATAGACTCGGGTGTTCTTAGTAGTGTCTGAGAGTACCCTCAGGTTTTTCCGTCTCCTGACTATGCACATAGATTAATTCTGCCGTGACATTCACCACCGAATTCCCATAATAATCTATTATTGCTCCTATTCCATGGTCGAATCCACGGCATAATCCCATGGAATGATAATAAAAATTGCTCATATTCCATGGTCGAATCCATGGATTGATCCCATGGAATGTCAATAACAATTTCTCCTATTCCATGGTCGAATCCACGGCCTGATCCCATGGAATGGCAATGAAACAACTATATTATCTCATTACTCCGATTTCATGATCGAATCTACTAGTCTCGTGAAATGGTGATGGATAAATCTTAATTACTCAGATTCTATGGTCGAATCCACGATCCCATGGGATGGTAATGCTCGTTTTATTATTCTGAATTCGTAGTCGAATCCACATATGATCCTACGAATTAATAATGAAACATCTATTCACTTTTATTACTCAGTTTCATGAATTATTCTCCACTGGATCTCATGAATTGATAATAATTACTCCATAATTGGGTATCTGAATCATCACTTAGTAAGTCTCGCAAAATGATGCAAGTGTATTCGACAATGATGCACGACTGAGCACCCGGATTCGCGAACGAGCATCAAAAAAACATGAAACAATGGAGAGTTCTCCACAAAATGGGAGAGAGAAAATAATAAAAAATAAAATAATTGAAAGCGCCCATGGGCCGGGTCCTAGACGGGGCCGTCCCATGCTTCCCCATTATTTTACTCTGTTTTCTCGTGATTTTCATAAATCCATGGAGACTTCTCCATCTTGGCAAAAATTTCCCAATTTGTGCAAAAACTTGAGAGTTCTCCATAACTTGGAGAATCCACCAAATAAATTATAAAATAAGGAGAGGTGTGCGGGTCCGAGCAACCTAGCCGTCCGGCCATGCCCAAGTCGTGGCCGGTCCCACACATCACAATCCTTAGCTTTTTTATAATTGTTATTCCAAAACTTCATGAATTCTCCACATCTTCTTGGATTCTCCATATCTTCAAGGACTCTCCATAACTTCAAGGATTCACGAAAAATAATAATAAAATAGGGAAAGGTGTGCGGGACCGGGAAACTTGGTCGGCCGGCCATGCCCTAGCCATGGTCGGTCCCACACCTTGCAATCCCTAATATCTCATTATTATTATTTCCCTCAACTCGTGAAACTCCTGGGTTTGAACAAAATTCGTGACTTCTCCATATTTTCTCAAATATTGCTTGAATCACGAAAAACCAAAAGCCAACATGGTCACGCGGCCGGCTAGCCCCTCACGGAAATTTTGGATTATTAAAGTATTTTATTTTAATACTTTCAAAATATTGATGAATTGAGCATACATGCTCATTCCACCAAAAAGTCGAGAATTCTCAGCCAAGATGAAACTCTTCTGAAAATTCACAACATCAAACGCGCAACAGAAAATAATGAAACTCTCAGTATGGAGACACGGATATCATGGAAACACGTGCATGCCTCCATGACCGACCAGGTTGCTTCTAAGGCTTGCACGAAGTCAGTCCCACATGTTTTCGCAATTCTGACCTAATTTGCTCAATCGCTCATACTGGGCCCAAAACTCTCTCCTATCGTCCCTCTTGAATTCTTCCTGAGTTTTACTTTCGGGATATTTTCACCTCCCGAAAGAGTTCGAAACCTAAATATTCACGCGTTGGGAGATAGGAAATTCTTTTCCATATAGAATGGAGGGGCGGACCATCAAAATACGAGTCCGTATGAGAATTCTACATCGATTCTAGTAAAGGATGCTCATTAGGGTTTCAACCAACCTGAGAATCCTCCAAACGATCAACACTTGGTCAAGTGGTCACCAAGAGCCGACCCTTGTCTCTCTTGGTCGGTCCCATCTCTCCTGCTTAGGTTTTACACCTAATGTTGAACCCAACAATATTTTCAGTAAATGGTGAACTCCCCATTTAATCATCACTTTTCACCAACTCTCAAACTGAGAACCCTGGTGCGTGCTTACTCGGGCGCTGGATGCCACATGGACACTCCTCATGCCATGAGGTCGGTCCTTCTATCATTCATAATAAATTTTCGGCAATTCTCCAATTGACTGAGGATTGTCCAAAATTAGGGTTTCGAATGAACGCTCTGTGAAACCATCATTCTGAGCAATTTCGAGCACTAATAAGTTTATTTTGATTCATCAATCAACATCTGAAATTAATTAAACAATATTCGGTAATCTACCAATATTTTAATTAATATTTTACTGGGTCACATCACCAGTAAATAATTCGCTGAATCGAGCAATACTTGCCTAATCACCTGAATATTAGTCAATATTCGACAATTCTCCATATTCGACAATTCTCCAGTATTTGGTGAATTGAGCAATACTTGCTCAGTTGCCCATCAAATCCTTAAATTTGGAGAATTGGGCAATACTTGCTCAGTTCCTATCAAAATCTCATAATTCGGTGAATTGAGCAATACTTGATCAGTTGCTCATTGAATTTTCATAATTCACGGCAATACTTGCTCAATCACTCAACTAGTCAGTAACTTGTCATACTGGTATCTCTCCAGATAACTACATGTTCAACTCATGAATCGCTGAGCATTCACCATTCATGCGTGATTCACCAAACTTAGATTCAGTATCTAATTAGTCAACAATTGACTAAACCTAAACACGTCTGCCCCGCAGACTCCACGATTCGTGAAACATCAATCACATCACAAATGGGGGGGATATCACTTAGGGTTTTGGTCTGGCGGTCTACGGCACGTGGATTCATCCCACGACGAGAAATATGCATAAGTCGTGTCAACGGTTGAAGGAGTTCGAAAAGTAGTGGGTGCACGATCAGTCAAGTCTCAACACGACGTGGAACTGACTTTACCAAAATCTCCCACTTTCCAACTCTTTCACTCAAGAAACCGTCACACTTACATGGGTCAGTGGTGTTACTACTCTAACAGTATAAATAAGTCTCTGAATTCCTGATTGAACATCAACATTCGAACACTCGAATACACGTCTAACACTGAATTTATCGAGTAACTACTCTCAAGAATTCATAAATCACTCAGAATTTATCAGAACTCAACCGTTCACTAATACTGTAGAAACCTTTAACACACCCAAAATCCTCGATCATCACTGATCCCACACAATTCTCAGCTTCCCTCCTACAGATCAACCCATCTCCCTCTTTGCGACCAAATTGATTCTAGAATGACCATTGTCTTGGTTTAGGCCGGAGTCATACAGATTTATTTCCAGAATCTAAGCACCCCCTTTGCAGCGGTGCATCTGTGTGAGGATTAACATCTTACCCAACTGAGGAGTCTCGACAACTCGCTCGACTCTCCACTTTCCCGAAAAATTGGCAACACATTTTTCCCCATCCACAGTAAGAAACGCAAATGTACCTTGGATCAGTGTGAGATTGATTAGGGTTCAACTACAGTCCATACCGAAGTTAGTTTGTAGTAGGCTAGTATCTGTAGCGTCTTAATACAATCTGTGTTCAATATGGACTAGGTCCTGGGGTTTTTCTGCATTTGCGGTTTCCTCGTTAAGAAAACTTCTAGTGTCTGTGTAATTTCTTTTATCGCATTATATTTTGTTATATAATCGAAATATCACAGGTTGTGCATTGAATAAATTAATTGGTAAATCTAACCTTTGGTTGTTGATTGAAATTGATTGATCCTTGAACATTGGTGTTTGGTACCGTTTAAGTTAATTTCTCTTGTATTCAATTAGACTCGCATATTTCTATTTGCTTGAGTAAGTACTGAATCGAAAAATTGAGATATAACTCTTTGATATATTTTTTATTAAGATTGAGTCTGACTATCTGGTTGATTATCTTAAAAGTATATTGGAGTTGGTCCATACAAATTTCTAAGCGAAATATTGGGTGAGGTTATTGTACCCCCACTTTTTCAATTGGTATCAGAGCAGGCAAACACATTTAAGACCTCATAAGTCTGTGTTTGTAGCGATCTGACTTTATGGATGAGTCTATCTCTAATAACGTACCAGTTCATAAATTACTAGATGATTTTCAAAGCTTGGATTCACCTGAGAGAACTATTACATCTAGGTCAATATATAAACATTCTCTTAATGTAGAACCTGTTGAATTCTGGGAAACATGCCTAGAAGAACAGTTGGATGGACTTTCTGATGAAGGTGATTCATATATTGATATAGATGTTGATGATGAAGTCTCAGAGTATGTTAAGCTTTTGAATTCATTGGGAAATAAAAAGATGACAACTTCTCATGTCACACCTTTTCTGACTAATCTTTGTCGTACAAATAAGAAATTGAGAAGATGTTATGCTGGTGTTTATGTTTTGAATCGTTCTAACGAATTGATCCTCAAGGATTCTGAGGAAAACCTACGTATGAAGTCACTTGAATGTGATAAATTTTCTCAAAAGTACTTTGTGTTGAAAGAAAGACTTGCATAAACTGAAGTAAGTAATGACTCTCAACAAAAATGTTTTAATGACAGGGAAAACGCTTTTATTGCTCGAGAAAGACGCCTTGAGGCTGATTTAGCTGCTGCTCTTGATAAAATCAAGGCGTTGGAAGATTACTTGAAAAAGTTCAACACTATTTCAAGCAAATTAACCACTATGCTAGGAGCAAGTAAAAATCATCGTGATACACGAGGATTGGGCAATAAGGGAATATATGCTCCAAATATTAGCAAAGAGGTAAAATTTGTCAAGGCTAGTGATTCTTTTCAATAAAAGGTTTCCACTGATGGAAAAAGTTAAATACCTTCACTGGCAGTTAAGGTTCGAAAGAGCAAAGTATATCAACTTCCAAAGTCAGCACACACATGAATCTTGCATGCTCTTTGAAGGAAATAAATTACATTTGAGAAGTATTTGAATGAAAGATTAATTGTATGTTGTTGATCAAGCATAATAGTATTTGAGCCATTTACTGTTGATAATATTTCCTTTATTTCCTCCATTGATTGCTAGAATTTTGTAGTATCCACTAGACACTACTTTTATGATAGCATACGTCCCTTCCCACTTCGAAGAGAACTTGGGAGCAGACATATCTTGTTGAAAGTGCTTTGCCATCTTTAAAACCAAATCCCCTACTTGGAAAGTTCGAGGTTTTACTATTTTGTTATAAGCCCTGGATATCCTTTGTTTGTAGGCTTCTACATATTTTTCCACTTCGGTTATCCTTGATTCGAGCATGTCTAGTTCCGCAAATCTTGACTTGGGAACTTCAGCTTCATTTCATTGTATTCCGCTGGCTGCTGCAATTATTGTTGAAGGAATTTTTATCTCAGTGGGAGTAAAGCATCAGCCCCATAGACGAGCGAATATGGCGACATTCTGATTGAGCTCCTTGGTGGAGTTATGTAAGCCCACAAAGCCATGAGAAGTTGCTCATGCCACGATCTTGGATTGTCATGAATCGTTCGACTGATAATGTGGATCAAAGTTTTGTTGGTGCTCTCCGATTATCTGTTCCCTTGGGGGTAATATGGTGTGGAGACGATTTGTTTGATCACGTATTGCTTGAGCAATTTCTCAACATCCTTGTTGGTGAAAGAAGTTCCATTATCTGTGATGATATTCTTAGGGACGCTGAATCTACATATAATGTGTTCTTTGATGAAGGATGCAACAGTTACCCCTGTAGTACCTCTGAGTGGGATTGCTTCATCCCACTTGGTGAAATACTCAGTAGCCGTGATGATGTACTCATGCTGCTTTGAGGATGCCGGATTGATCTTTCCGATGATATCAAGTCCCCATCTATAGAAAGGCCATGGACTATTCACACAATGTAATAGAAGATAGGGGGTATGAATAAGGTTACTGTGGACTTGGCATCGGTGACACATATGAACATAGGTGGCTGCATCATCTTCCATAGTCGGCCAGTAATATTTCTCATGAATCTGGAGAAACAATTTCTTTTTCCCTTGATGTTCTCCATCATGGGTTTCCTTCAGGACCATCAGAACTTCATCTCCGGCTAGACATCTCAACAAGTCTCCTCTGAAACTCTTGCGGTATAGGATCCCATCAAGAAAGACAAATCTATTAGCTCTTTGTGTGAGTTTGATTGCATCTTTCTTTTTCGATGGCGACTTGTTATCTCGAAGGTATTCGATGTAAGTTTGTCTCCAGTACCCGGAGCGATGAAGTGTCAGGACTTCCAAATGGTGAGGCGGCGCCTGAAAATTAGGACAAGCTCTCTGTAGAGCCCTTGACTGTGCTTCCATGGAGGGACAGTAATACCCAAGCCTTAGAAGTCTTCTGTAAAGTGTTATTACTATTGTTTTCCCACATACTTCTTGATGCACACTTTCAAGTTTTTCCATCGCTTCTTCATATCCAAGGCACCGTGATAGAGAAGCAACGGGGTTGCGATGATACAAAGCCCCATGAAGTAGGAAGAAGTTCTTCAATTCTTTGAGACTGATTGTTCCTTCTGTAATGGAGCTGCTTAGATCTCGAACAATAGGTTCTCTCTAGTAACTTGCTGGAGTATCTTCAGTTTGATTGATCCATGTAGATGATACAACTCGTCTCTGCACTATGATGGCTTTCTCTGACCCTTCAAATTGCATCTTGGAGGCAAGGGTTTCTAAGCAATCAACATGCCTATTGTTGGTCCGGCCAGTGTGGGTGATGGTCGCATCGGCAAAATGAGTCAGGAGTCGTTGTGCTTCAGCCCTGAATGGAGCGAGCATTATATATATCCCATTCATTTGATTGACTAGCATCTTTGAATTTCCTCTGATCTCCAGATGCATTGCTCCTGCTTGTTTAGATAAGGATAATCCTAGCAAGAAGGCTTCATATTCTGATGAATTATTTGTACAGTGGAAATCTAGCTTGAATGAATGTGAGAATACTTCTCCTAATGGCGAGACCAAGACTATTCCCACTCCTCCAGTATCATTGCTAGGAGTGGCGGATCCATCAAAGTACATCAACCATGTTTCCTCTTTGACGACTGAGATTTCTGGAAGCTCTCCTGGTACGTCATCTTGCATTGTTGTGGAATCCTCTCCCGAAAAGTTAGCCAGCAAATCTGTCACTGCTTGACCCTTGATTTATTTGGGGGAGACATATACTATGTCGAATTCTGACATCTGCGACAACCACTTTGCAGGTCTTCCCATAAGAGCGGGCTTTGAGAGTAGAAACTTTATGAGATCATCTTTGGATATAAGCACAACCTTGTTGGATAGTAAATAATGCCTGAATCTCTGCATTGCATGAGCTAACGCCATGCATGTTCTTTCATCTCTCGGGTATCTGAGTTAAGCATCCTTCATAGTTCGGCTGTAATAATAAATTGGATGTTCGACGACCTCTTCGTATTCCTGAGATAGCAGTGCTCCAATAGCGACATCACTAGAAGGTGCGTATAGTATCAATGGTCGTCCCTACACTGGAGACCTCATGACTGCAGGTGATAAAAGTATCTATTGTATCTTTTGAAATGCTTCCTATTAAACGTCTGTCCAGGTAAAACTTGCTCCCTTCTTCAGCAGAGGAGTGAACGAAGCGATAAGTTGAGCCAATCCTAGTATGAAGTGTCGGATGTAATTCACCTTGCCCATGAAGCTCTTCAGTTCCTTCACAGTGCGTGGATGAGGCATGGTGGAGATTGATTTTTCTTTGTCTGGATCGACTTTGATCCCTTCGGCGGTGACCAAGAATCCCAGAAACTTTCCAGAAGAAACCCCAAAAGCGTATTTTAGAGGGTTCATCTTTAACTTGTATTCTATGCGTCTTTCGAAGACTTGTCTCAGAACTTCTAGATGGGATGCTCGATCTTTCGATTTCACCATGATATCATCGACATAGTCTTCTATTTTCTTGTGCATCATATCTTGAAATATTATCTTCATGGCTCGTTGGTAGGTGGCTCCTGCATTCTTCAATCCAAAGGGCATCACAGTGTAATGAAAATTCCCAATAGGAGCACAGAACGCGGTCTTGGAAGCATCGTGTTCGAACATCTTGATTTGTTTATACCCACTGTAACCATCCATGAACGAGAACATACCGTGGCCGCTGGTCGCATCAACGATCATATCAATGTTGGGTAAAGGAAATTCATCTTTCGGACATCATTTATTCAAATTTCTGAAATCTACACATCATCTTATTTGACCATTTTTCTTCTTAACTAGAACAACATTGGCCAGCCATGTTGGATGTTGAATAGGCTTGATAAATCCTGCTACCAACAATTTTTGAATTTCGTCTTTGATTTGTTCCTCGACCTCATGCCTGAACTTCCTAGGTGATTGTTTGATAGCTTTGGAGTTGGGGATGATATGTAGACGGTGAGTGACCAGTTTGTCATCCAGGCCAGGCATTTCTTCATACATCCAAGCAAATATATCCCGATATTCCTTCAGTAATTCTACTAGGCATGCACGTTCCGCCGATGATAGCGCAGAACTGATCAAGATTGGTATTGGATCTTCCTTTGTGCCGATGTTAACTGTTTCAAGATCACCAGTAGTAGAATTCGTGCCATCTTGCAACTGCTGTGGAGCTTCCTGAACTTCCTCCTCATGTAATTATTAGTTCTAACACGATTCATCAGTGCGGGGAGACTCTTGATCAATCTCCCATATTAATTTCTAATCTTTGCGTCGCCGGTAAATGACCCTTTCTTCTGCATCATGAGTGGTCATAAAATTGGATCCTGGGATCGTGATTTTATCTTTTCGGTGTTTGACTGGCATAGCAGGTGACTTGACCGGTCCTGCCTCTGAAGGTGGTGATAACGCGTCAGCAGCATATACTTCAATCGTCTTCCAACTTGGAAGTGGAGTAGTGTAGATTTTCTTAGGAGGCTCAGGGACACTCCTCTGGGATTCAATGAACTCAGCATCATAGGCGAGAGCACAAGGAGATGCTGAAGCAGCTATGCGAACGGTTTTGTTGTTGAGTAAGGCCTTCATGCATTGGTGGTAGGTTGAGGGAACCACATTTTTATCATGGATCCATGGTCGTCCAAGTATCATGTGATAGCCAGGTTCTTGCTCTATCACATGAAATTTCACTTTCGATTGAATTGGCCCCACCCTCAAATCTATGTACGCATATCCATATGTATGACTTTGGCTTCCTTCAAATCTTGTCATTAGAATGGGATGGAGAATGATTTTACCTTGTGGAAATCTGGCCATCCTAAGAGTCTTCATAGTGACAATGTTCGCGGAAGCACCGGTATCGACGAGAGCCCTTTTAAATTCGGTGCCTTTGATGAAACCAATCACGTATAGCGCCCTATTGTATCCTTCGTCTGCCATGCAATCTTCTTCTCCAAAAGTGATGTTGTCGATAGTATGTCCATACACCAAAGATATTTCTTCAACCGCTGGGGTTGGTGAAGTTATTTTCATGTCAGATGATATTTGGCTGAGAGCAGCAAATGTGTCTGTGCGCTGATCCTTGGAGAAGTGTAGGAGTTCACATAAATTTTTAATCAGATGTGTAACTTCCTGTTCCACTGGATTCTCATATGTGGTGAAAATGTTGGTCTGAGGAGGATTACCAGTCGAGGGATTTGGAGGTTCCACCATCTCTGCTCCTAAAATCCTCGTCACGTGTACCAGACAAGTGAACAGGTTATCGATCGCTCTTTTCAGCCGGTCCACGTTCTTTGACAAGTCTTCTTGTCTCCGTGCCAACTCATCCAAGATTGGGGTTTCTCCATTGATTGGTTCAACAGAGATAAACAGAGTTGTAAAATATGATAATTCATTGTAACCAAAATTGTTCGAAGGCGTGTGAGGGACATCACCGTTCGAGAGATTCTGGTTGGGATCTGGAGCGGTTGAGTTATCCGTAAGACCGACCATCCTTGTGAAAGCTTGATATTGCAACCAAGAGATTAATCTCCCACTGTGGTCCCCAATCTGTAGATGGGGAAAAACGATTTGCTGGTTTTTATAGAATTGAAGAGTCGACCGTGTGGAGACTCCTTGAACCGAGCGAAATGTAAACCTCACACAGATGCATTGCAAGAAGAGAGTGCTTTAAGTTCGAGAGATAAATCTGTAGGGTTCCGGACTAAACCAAGAAAAATGGTCGTTCCAGAGTCAATTCGGTCAAAAGAGAGGATGGGATGATATGTAGGAGGGAAGCTGAGAAATACGTGAGATCAATGGTGATCTGAGATTGTAGGTGTATTATGAATTCAGCGTGAAAATGCTCTGAATGATTGAAATTTTTCTCAATTGAGAGTTATTTCTCTGAGTTCGTGTGGACGAAAGATTTTCTGTATAAACTTTGATGAGAAATTACTAGACGAATGTTTGAGTGTTTGAATCTTCGAATGTTGTCCTTTCAATCAGGATTCAGAGACATTTTATAAAGCCGGAGTTGAAAACACCATGATCCCATGAAGTATGACAGTTGCTGGAATCAGAGAGTGGGGAAGTGGGAAATCGTGTTAAACCAATTACTCATCGTGCGGAGACTTTATTAAATTTCCACCCACTACTTTGCTGACTCTTCCAACTGATTGCACGACTTGCTCACATTCTCATCGTGGGTGAACACACGTGTCGCAGACCACCAGACCAAAACCCTAGTTAATATCCCCCATGTGACACGATTGAAATCTCGTGATTGTGGAGTCAGTTGCTGACTTTATGGGACGATGAGTCTGTGTAGTACTGAGTTGAAAATGATTAACAAATGTTCTAAAACTCATGAATTTAACGTGTTTGCTGAGACGAGGTATCGTTATAACCTAATATGAGCAAACTGTGTTGCTGAATTGTTGAATATTGATAGTTGAACCAATATTCTTTGATCTGAACAAATATTGCTAGTCTGAGCGAATATTTCTAATTTGAATAAACATTGCCGGTTTGAGCGAATATTGCTAGTTTGAGCAAATATTGCTTTTTGATGAATCGTTGGTAGCAAGACCAAATTAATTTAAGTTACTGACTGATGGGTCGAGCAAAATAAATAAAGTGTTGATTATGGAATCAACATAAAACTATCAGAGTGTTTGAATCTGCTCAGAATCACGCTTCTGCAGAGCTTTGGAATCAAAACCCTAATTTTTCCGAAATGATGATTTATTGCAAATCAACGCGGTACCGAATACATGGGATGACGGGTTCACCATATAACGCCCATATGCTCGAATGAGCAAAAACACCAAAGCCTCTCGAGGACCAGTTGGTGAAATAATGATTAAACGTTGGTTTAATCACTGAAATAATGCTCGTGTGAGCGACAAATAATAAAACCTGGTATTATGGAAATATGAAGGACCGACCAAGAGGTCATGAGATCGGCTCTTGGTGGGTGTGGGACCAGTGGATGGTCGTTTGAGAAAACTTCCAATTGTTTGGAAAGAGTTTGAACCTAATATGAGCAATTGAATAAATTAGGTTTAAATCATTAAAACATGCAGGACCAGCTGCTTGCAAGCCTCAGGGTCACCCTTGGTCGGTCAAGGGGATGTGTCCATGTCACTATAACGTCCGCGTTTCAGTCTTGAGAATTTTGATATTTTCTGGTGCACGTTTGAGCAACATTTGGAGAAAATATGCCAAATCCATGGTTTTGCTGAAACTGGGAAAAATACATGAAATGATGAGAATAATAAATAAAACAGGGAATTACAATGTGTGGGACCGGTCACGGCTAGGGAATGGCCGGCCGGTTGACAAGCACGGTCCCACATGCTTTCCCAGTTTTATGTATTTTCTCTGATTTGAGGGAAATTCCATGAAACTGAAGAGTTTTGATGAAATTAGAGAACTTCCATAATATGAGAGATAAAATAAAATAAAATAAAATAAGGAATGGGAGTGTGGGACCTGCCGGCCATGTGCGCGGGTCCCAAGACACTCTTCCAAATTTATATAATTTTCATGATTTTAGGGAATTTTCATAAAATCAAAGAAATTTGCTAAAATCAAGGTATTTTGTTGAAATCAGGGACTTTTCATGAAATCATGAAACAAAACACCAAATAATAATAAAACAATGGGCGTGTGGGACCAGCTAGGGCATGACCGGCCGGCTAGATCCCGGTCCCACAAGTTTTTCCTAGTTTTTTAATATTTTCTATGATTTTAGAGAAAATACATGAAATCAGGTAATTTTAGGGAAAATTCATGAAATCAAGGAATTTTCAGAATTTAAGAGAAATAATAAAATAATGGGGACGTGAGGTGTGGACCGGCCACGACCAAGGCATGACCGGCCGACCGGCGGCCCATGACACCTTTCCCTAATTTTATTATTTTTTGATAAAATCATGTGATTTAGATAAAAATTCATGAAATTAGGTAATTTTCATGATTTTAGAGAAAATTCATAAAGTCAAGGAATTTTCTTAATTTGAGAGGAATAATAAAATAATAGGGACGTGAGGTGTGGGACCGTACACGACCAAGGCATGACCGGCCAGCCGGCGGTCCCATGACACCTTTCCCTAATTTTATTATCTTTTGATGAAATCATGTGATTTAGATAATTTCTTTGAAAAATATGAGATTTGCTCGAACGAGAGAATTTTCGTGAGATCAGGAAAAAAGAGTAAAATATGATAAAACACAAAATTGGGCGCGGGACTGGTCACGGCATGACTGGCCGGCTAGTGAGCCCAGTCCCCTGGCGCTTTTGCTAATATTTTATTACTATTATTTTTCCTTCCTATTTTGCATTGGTTCCTCGTTCATTCATATTTTTTGAAATGCTCGTTTGTGCATTCAAAATGCTGGTCTATGCATTATTTGATAATTACACTTGCACCATTTTTGTCAGGGCTTATTCGATGCTCAGATGCCTGCTTTCTTTGAATATTTATCACTAACCCGTGGAATTCTTCCAGGAAGAACCACAAATTGAAGTGACGAAATATAATAGAGAATCGCAGAATATTGCTGGATATTCAGGCGATTAATTGATGATTCGTAGAATATTGCTGGATATTCAGACGATGGCTCGTAGAATATTGCAGGATATTCAGACGATTTAATAGAATTAATTGATGGCTCTATACTAGAAGGGCTTCCTGTCTAGGAGCATTAATCATCTGATGGTTGAGCAATATGAACTTGCTGGAGTGTCATATTCCTCTTGTATAGTCAGGGAAAACCAGGTTGCATCCCGAAGACGTTGTCACTCTATACTAGCAGGCATGCTGTCTAGGAGCCGTCAAATCTTTCGATTTTATACCGTATGAGATGTGTCGTGGTTTCAACTGGGAGACTGCACATCCACATCTTCTCTGAGATACTTTCTCCATCAGAGGTTTATGGAGTAACCTTTCATGCTTATAGACATGAGTCTCGATACTCATCCGATTGACGGATCCGGAGTAATTACTGAAATTGCTCAGTATTCATGAGATGTGACATGGCCTCAGCTGAGAGACTACACATGTACTCTGAGAGACAGCCTTCTCAGTCAGAAATTTACGGCATGATCTTTCATGCTTTAATAAGAGACATGAGCCTCAAACTCATCCGGTTGCCGAATATGGAGTATAGTTTTATAATTTTACCCTTTGTCGAAAATCCACCTTCTACGATCTCCCAAAAAATTCCATGACTGTGGAGAAGGCAGTATCCATGATGTTGGAACTTAAAACGTTCTTTGGAAAGATGGATTTGGATGTGAAAGGTTCTAAAAGTGATCTATTTCATGATAATCCAAAAGTAACTTGTGGTGAGCAAGACATTCTTTACCTCAATACAACTTGATTATGTTGTAAGTGCATTCTCACCAAGGAATGCCCTGCTATGTATACGGTGAGGGAAGCACGAGAATTGGAGCATACATGTTGCGTTAGGTATGCATAAGATCATTTAAAATCAAAATCTAAGGGTTTTAGTATGTATACCCATTTGCATACTGTTCCAGGTCACGAAAATTCGTTTGCCAACCCGTATGCATACTGGCCCGTAGATTTCGATTTCGGTAAACTTATATTGACCAAACTTCTTTGTCCGAACTTGGAATGACCTCATTCTTTTTGTATTCTCTTCCTTTTGGAATTATATTCAAATTGGAGATGATAAGTATTCAATTTGGATGAGCTAAGGTTGGTATTTGTCCGGTATCTTATTTTTGAGTGTTTTGCTCCGTTCCCTCGCACTTGCTCCACTTCTCTTGGACTTTGGGCACTTGGATTCTTGGAGTACTACTCATATAAGCTTATTTATAGCTTTTAAAATAATATTATTGGTGAATCAAAAAGAAGGAAGTTCAAGAATGGGTAGTATTACGCATTGCTATGGGATTCTTGTATGTTCACAATCATCTTATGTGAACTATGGTGCATGGTCGCTAATGACTTTGTATGTTCTTATTTGTTAAGAAAATCTTTTTATATGCCTTTGGTAGCTATTCTTGGTGTAAATCCGTACGAAAAAGATTGACTCTAACTTCTAAGGGCAAAGATTGGTTTTTGCAGTATTATGGTTTTATATATTGCAACTTGTTATGGGATATGTGTGTTTGTATCCGTGAACTGTAATTGTCCCATACGTGGTCAAAAGTTAATTCTTTCATATGTAATTATGCAAATATTGATAAAATATTGAATGAACTTTTGACAAACAAAAGTTAAGCCTATTATGTCATTATGCAAATATTGATGGAAGATATGATGAACTTTTGTTTACAAAGATTATGGCCATTATACGTCATTATGAAAATAGTGATGAGAAATAGAATGAATCTTTGTTTATTCTACAGTATTGATCTTCCCTGATCCATTTTTTTTTATGTATATACTGTGCGGCTCCATAAGTTCTCTCATGTTGATTTCTAGTCTACTTTTATACCAAACATAATTGAAACTTTTATACATGAATTGAAGCATATGAATACATTAAACATTATTCAAAACATTTTTAACTAAACATTTATTTTACTGCAATTTACACTTCAAACAATACAAGAGAACAATGCAATCATTAATCTACTCATTTTTAGCTTCCACTTCCAACTTCCATGAATCTGCAAGGATTGTCAATTGGGGTGAGATGACATCTCAATAGAATGCATTCCCTTTCTCAAAATATAAGCAAACATGTCAACCAATGAAAGACAATACGCACAACAACAGTATATGGTGCAACTTCAAGGATTTAAATATGTATATATTCACCAACTAAACTCACAATCTATCAAATCCTCTTAAAATGCATGAGTATCCTCGTCTCATGCCCCACCTATCCGTGTATCCTCGGCACGGGACCTCTAACCTCACTTGCACAAGTATCCTTGGGTTGTGCCCCACCTATTCGTGTATCCTCGGTACGGGCACCGCCATTCAAACTAATACATCAATTCATTTATAAATTCACACTACCGTAGCACGAGTTATCCTTGGGTCGTGCCCCACCTATCCGTGTATCCTCGGTACGGGCACCGCCATCCAAACAAGCATACCCAATTATTTATAATATAATTTTATCATACAATATACATTCCAACCCACTTCATCAACAATTCATAACTTCACAATCCAACTAACGATGTAATTCTTTGAAGCATTTAAGCAAGCACGACAACTACAAAATTTTATATTACATGTTTCATAATGATTCATCAATACGATCTTCTTCAAATTCTAGAGGAGCATTTCTAACATAAGTATTTATGTCATACCCAAAATTTACAGAAAACCAACGGTTCAAATGAAAGTTAATGATTTTATACGATCATTCAAAAATCTGGGCAGATTACATCATTTTACCAAACTATTCACCAAAAATTCATATTAATCTCAAATTAAGCAAACCCAAAGCACAATGAAATATAATACATTTATCTACAACTTTTGTTAATACCTAAAATCATTTTAATATCATTAAGACTGCCTAAGAACATTAACAACACAGCAAAGCGAAACTGTCCAGAATTTCAGAAATCACAAATCAAATTACAAGGAACATTCAACGGCGAATTTGCGCAGGAAAATTCTCAAATTTTAACAAGAGATACCTAATCATGTTATAAATCAATATGAGAATCCTGATCATCAATAAGAGGCATATATTTATTCATTATTTCAGAAACCTAACAATGTATAAAAATACGAATTTTGAAATCAATAACAAGCAAATCACATAAAGAGAAAAAGGAATCTAGCATTCTACCTCAATTCCATTGATTCTCCACTGATTTTCCATGGTCTCCCTCTCTAAAATAAACCCTAGATTTATCTCCTTCTTCTCCCTAGCTTTTAGTTTTCTCCTCTCTAAAATTTATTTCCTAAACTTTTAGGGGTTATTTAACGTTTGGTACCCAGTAAATGTCCAACACCTAGCTTTGGAACCCAATATTTGAAATATTAAGGGATGGTACCTTGGACTGTCAAGGACTGTTAAGCCAAACCGTTGACTTGACTTTGTTATAAATTTCGTTACAGACTTATGTTATTACCATATTTGCCATATGAATGCTAACAATGACTAGATTTATCCTAACGTTTGGTTTCCGACGTGTCTTAATCTCCTTTTGTTACTCAATATGAGATTTCACCATCTTCTCGAACTGCTCCTGTGTATTTCCTCGTCATCCTTCTTCCCCATAGCCGCGAGCAGAACTGCTTCACCAATATAAACTACCAACCACCATTTTTTTGTTCTTGTTATTCTTCTTTTTCTTCTTCTTCTCTAACAATCAACAAGATAGTATATCCATCGGCACCACTAGATTTAGTTTAAGAAAAGAGAAATTTCGATCAAAATCGCGTCAAATTATTGACAAAAAAGGTTTGTTAAATCATTTTATTTTCATATTCTTCTTTAATTTTAATATCTTAGAATCTTACAATTTTGAAAGTTAGGTCAACTTTGATAATTTTGGATTGTTTAATTAGGGTTCTAGTTAATGGATGAATTGATTTGGATGGATGACTGAGGTGAATAATAATTTGGATGTGTTGCAGGATGTTCTTTGAATACGATTTTAATGGGTGTAAAGGATTCAAAGGGAATGCAATTGTTATTGCTGAAAGGGAATTTGTGTTAGTGGTTGTGTAAATAGGGGATTAATAGGAGTTTTATAGTTCAGGTGGGTTTAGGAAACTTGATTTAATTCAGCAAACCAACTAAATATGGGACTGAAATTGTTAGTGCTCCCATCAATTAAATGGAGAGAATAAGAAGGTGAATGATGAGTGGGTTTTTGGAAATGGGTTTACACTAAAACTCGAACTAGTGAAGAACTTGGTCGGATCTATCTTATGGTAAACCAATTAAAAGAAATGAACCAAGTTTTTTGTATACAACATCTTTTGATGCAACTAATTTTTGGGTTTCTATCTGTACTATCTCCAAGTGCATTACAAACTCCATGAAAACAAGTTGTTGATGAAATTATTGAAGTACAGTTGAACTAGGTGTTCCCGTTAGCTTTTATGTATGAATGGCTATAATCGTTGAGCGTTTTAGAGTCATGGTATTGATTATGAAACTTGGGTTCTTGTTAGAAATCAAATGTGCAGGTGGGAGAAGGTATAAATGGGATCAAAAATACAGCCGCAAACTCACCTTTTCATCACCGGAAGAAGCACAATAGGTGTTCGATAAAAGTCTCAACTGAGCAGAATACCCCGACTCAAGGTGAAATTGTAACCTTTGATCAATTTATTTATAACCGTGAAATGAAATAAATTCATTTTCTTAAAATCACGTGCTAAAGGTGGTAACCCACTATTAAGTATTTAGTATTTATTAACAATTTTAATTATTTAGATAACAGAAGGTTAAGTCAATATTTGACTTGACAGTCTCTGACTGGTAAGGTACCAACCCTTAATATTTTAAATGTTGGGTACTAAAGCTAGGTGTTGGACATTTGCTGGGTACCAAACGTTAAATAACCCAACTTTTAGTTATAAAACCTTGATAATACTAATAATGTCAATAATCATAACTAATATTCATTATTTTCTTTATTTCTTTTAATTGTCTTTTCATTTTACTTAATTACTAAAATGAATTTAGGTGGCTCTATTTCCACCCTAACTTGTGGCCTTTCAATTTCAATCTACCCTCCTAGGCTAAGGCTAAAGAACAACAACCTAAGCACAAGGTTAACTAATCCGGGCATAACCCGAGCCGAAACAGTAGTTAAAAATACAGGGTATTACATTCTACCACCCTTAAAAGAAATTTCGTCCCGAAATTTAGAACATGCTTATGATATCAAAATCATGTGAACAATAAAACTCACAAATCAATACCCATTTTAGCACCCAAGTAACAATCGCACGAATTCTGACAAATCAAGAAGATCCATGTGCATAAAATTAAGCAAACAACAACAACAATCATAACAAATTATGCGAAGCAATTCACACAACATTTTTTTATTACGGTCATATTCAAGATCTAAAGCCTAGTGCTCTGATACCAACTTGTAACACCCCGAGTTCCGGACCAGGGTCAAACCCATATGGAGATCCGAACTCGAAGCGTTACGGGTCGGAAAGAGACTTATGCATATATTTATTCTTTTTAACTTACTTTTATACCAAACATAATTGAAACTTTTATACATGAATTGAAGCATATGAATACATTAAACATTTTTCAAAACATTTTCAACTAAACATTTATTTTACTGCAATTTACACTTCAAATAATACAAGAGAACAATGCAATCATTAATCTACTCATTTTTAGCTTCCACTTACAACTTCCATGAATCTGCAAGGATTGTCAATTGGGGTGAGATGACATCTCGAAATAATGCATTCCCTTTCTCAAAATATAAGCAAACATGTCAACCAATGAAAGAGAATACGCACAACAACAGTATATGGTGCAACTTCAAGGATTTAAATATGTATATATGCACCAACTAAACTCACAATCTATCAAATCCTCTTAAAATGCTCGAGTATTCTCGGTTCGTGCCCCGCCTATCCGTGTATCCTCGGCACGGGACCGCCAACCTCACTTGCTCGAGTATCCTAGGGTCGTGCCCCACCTATCCGTGTATCCTCGGTACGGGTACCTATAATACCCGGTATTTTTATTTACCGTTTCGGGTCGGGTTGTACCCAACTTATCTAACTATGTGGTCCAGATGGGGTTGATTGAAACTAAAAAGTTAGGGTGCAAGTATAATCACCTAAATATGAGGAAAAACAAAAGACATTTAAAATTAAAATAAGTAATAATAAAAATGTGTATTATGTATTATTAGTAATGTTAGTATTTATATATAATGTTTTAGAAAATAAGAACTTGGAAAGTTAGAAAAGAAAAGTCTAGGAGAAGAAGATGCGATGGAGCTAGATATTTTTAGAGAAGAAGGATAAATAAAATCATAGGAGGACCAATGGAATTAAGGTAGAATGTTTAACCCTTTTCTCTTTGTGTTTTTCTTTGATATACTTTGATTTCAATTTTGTTTATTTTTATATCATTAGGGTTCTGAAATTTTTCTATTTAATTTGATGAACATTATTGATGATCAGACTTCTATTATTGGTTTATAACATGATTGGGTATCTATGGTTAAAGTTTGAGAACAATATGCCAAAAATTCACCGTTGAATGTGTGTTTGAAATTGGATGACAGTTTATGAAATTTCTGGACAGTTACGAGTTTATGTGGTTTTGATGTTCTTAGGCAATTTTAGTGATGTTGAAACGATTTGAAGTCTTAACAAAAGTTGTAGATAAATGTATTATCTTTCAATATGCTTTGGATTTGCTCAATTTTAGACTAGTATGAATTTATAGTGAATTCTTTGGTGATAACATGTAATCTGCCCAGTTTTTGAGATTCCATTGTAAATTCAATATATCTTGTTTGAACCTCTGGTTTAGTGTGAATTTTAGATATGTTATGTATGAATGTGTCAAGAATGTTCCTGTAAAATTTTAGGATGATCTGATAAAGGTAGCAGCATGAAACATATAATGTAATGTGGTTGCAGCTAGTGTGTTTGATTAAATGCTTGAATGAAATTCATGTTGTTAAGCCATGGTTGCTTGTGTTGTGTGTAAAAACGATTTATAAAAAGGAAATGAGTTCATGTTTTTCCGTTAGATGAAATATGCTTTCATGCTAACGGCGGGTAATGATCCCCGAGAGTTAAATGGGTAATGATCCCCATGAGAACTTATGTTTCCCGATCATCGATGGTGGCTGTCCGTGCCGGTAAACGATAGGTGGTGTACGAACCAAGGTTTTCGTACTGTGAATGAAAAGGGTAATGATCCCCGAGAGAAAATGGGTATGATCCCCATAGGAACTTTTGTTCCTGACCATCGATGGAGGTCAATCCGTGCCGATAAAAGATAGGTGGGTGTACGAACCAAGGTTTTCGTACCGTGAACTCAAGATTATTGGTGATATGTGTGAAATATAATTCAATGAATTGTTAAACTCAAGTATGAAATTCAAATGGATGAATTGTTGTTGTGAATTGATGGGTTGAATCCTAAATGGATGTTTTGATATATGATTTGTTAATATTAATATAAATGTTTTGTTAATATGATTTGTGAATTGATGAGTTGACAATATTAATTTGTGAATTGTGTGTTGGAATCTCTATTGAATGATTAGTGGAAACCGTATTGGTTTTATGAACTCAAACACTGAAATACGAATTGAAGTATTTGTAGGAAACATTAATAGTGTTGTGAACTCATGCCTAGAATCTAATTGAATAATTTATTGACAATATTGTTGTCATTGTGATTCTTGAATATTCGAAGTTGTACCGTGTTCTTGTTATATGTTTTTCCTTGACAAAATGATTATGTTTGCGCATCTTTAGAGAATTGGGAATGTATTCTATTGAGCTGTCATCTCACCCCAATTGACATCCTTGCAGATTTATCAGAGTGGCGCAGCGAAAGCTAGAAATGAGTAGCTTAGTGATTGAATTGCTTAAATTGTATTGCTTGAAATTTAATTTGAAATAATATGTTTTGTTGAATTCGTTTTTAAGATAATAAGTGGATTTATATGCTTCATTTTATGTTATGTAAAGTTTCAACTATGTTTTGTTCAAAAATAATTTAGCAAAAATATGTATGCATTAGTCTCCTTCCGACCCGTAACTCTTCGAGTTCGGATCTCCATATGGGTTTGACCCTGGTCCGGAACTCGGGGTGTTACAGTACCGCCATTCAAACTAATACATCGATTCATTTATAAATTCACACTATCGTAGCACGAGTTATCCTTGGGTCGTGCCCCACCTATTCGTGTATCCTCGGTACGGGCACCGCCATCCAAACAAGCATACCCAATTATTTAAAATATAATTTTATCATACAATATACATTCCAATCCACTTCATCAACAAGTCATAACTTCACAATCCAACTAACGATGTAATTCTTTGAAGCATTTAAGCAATCACGACAACTGAAGAATTTTATATTATATGTTTCATAATGATTCATCAATCCGATCATCTTCAAATTCCAGGGGAGCATTTATAACATAAGTATCTATGTCATACCAAAAATTTACAGAAAACCAACGGTTCAAATGAAAGTTATTGATTTTATACGATCATTCAAAAATCTGGGCAGATTACATCATTTTACCAAACTATTCACCAAAAATTCATATTAATCTCAAATTAAGCAAACCCAAAGCAAAATTAAAGATAATACATTTATTTACAACTGTTGTTAATACCTAAAATCATTTTAATATCATTAAGACTGCCTAAGAACATCAAAAACACATCAAAACACAACTGTCCAGAATTTCAGAAATCACAAATCAAATTACAAGGAACATTCAACGGTGAATTTGCGCAGGAAAATTCTCAAGTTTTAGAAAGGGATACCTAATCATGTTATAGATCAATAGGATAAGCCTGATCATCAATAAGAGGCATATATTTCTTCAATTAAATTTCAGAAACCTAGCATTCTACCTCAATTACCTTGATTCTCCACTGATTTTCCATGGTCTCCCTCTCTAAAATAAACCCTAGCTTTATCTCCTTCTTCTCCCTACCTTTTAGTTTTCTCCTCTCTAAAATTTCTTTCCTAAACTTTTAGTTATAAAACCTTGATAATATTAATAATGTCAATAATCATAACTTATATTCATTATTTTCTTTATTTCTTTTAATTGTCTTTTCATTTTACTTAATTACTAAAATGAATTTAGGTGGCTCTATTTCCACCCTAACTTGTAGCCTTTCAAGTTCAATCTATCCTCCTAGGCTAAGGCTAAAGAACAACAACTTAAGCACAAGGTTAACTAATCCGGGCATAACCCGACCCGAAACAGTAGTTAAAAATACAGGGTATTACAAATACAGTGAAAGAAAATCCTAAATACCAAATCCAGGTGTTTTGGGTGCTCGTGTCTTGAACATCCAGTACCTCAAACGTCCAATGTCTCAGGTGTCAAATGCTTTGAGCTAATTCTCATGTATTATTGCCACGTTATCCTTGCCATCCATGTTGATAAACTTGTAGTATCCACCAACCATAGACTTAGCGACCATAAAAGCTCCTTCCAAATTAGAATTCCTTGTTGAATGAAGATTGTGTTTACCTGCTTTGAGAACCAAATCTCCTTCATGAAATTTATTAGGCTTGATTGTTTTTGCCTTGAATATCTTTTGCTGATTCGTCATTCCTCTGACAATGGGGTTCCATGCTCATGCGGACATCGAAACTTTCTGATTTTGTGGTACATATGGACACTTTTGCTCAGTTATATAAGGACATCCAAGATGCTCTCCGTTGTACTTGTTCATCATCTCAACAACAATTTTTTTGGTAAGATGCTCAATTTAAAGAGGTTCCACATTCAACTATTTAGTAAAATATTATTGAGGCGAGACTATCCACTCATTACATTTGGTAATAGCTAGGTTGTGAGCAAGATTGAGTCCCCGGACCAGGGAAGCATGTTTGAAAGTTGATAATATGGACGCATGAGGGGGAATAATACTTACTTGAGTGCGAAACCTTTTGACGAATGCATGCGCATTTTCTTCAGGCTTTTTTGTAAACTCCATCAGGGCCTTAAGTTCCTCCAGATGCTCGAATAATGGAGTATCCTCTATTTTTTCTGAACCAGAGTTTTCTTCAACAGAAAAATATGCAATTCATGATAGCGTAGAGGTTAAATTTTCATCATGGATCCATGTTCGTCCGAGGATCATGTTGTATCCCGGGTCTTCCCTGATTATATGAAACTTGGTCTCGGCCCAGGCGGAACCAGTTTTCATTTTGAGAATAATGTAGCCGTACGCATCTCTAAGTATTCCTTCGTGATCCCTGATTGAGATAGGAGCATGAGTTGCTTCTTAATGAGTGATGCCTGCAGCTCTGAGAGTCTTCAAAGGGATTATATTGACAGCAGTACCAACATCAACCAAAGCTCTCTTAATTCATTTCCTTTGAGATTGACTGTGGTGAGAAGTCCCCATTCGTACATCTATTTGTCAATTGCTGGAGGTTCGGGGAGTATTTCTGGAATGGGTAGGTGTTTCCATAACACTATGTGATTCAAATCCATGAACATGTCCTTCCTTTGAGCCTTTGACAAGTAAAGCGATTCATAGACGTGCTCGATCAAGGATTGGACTGCTTCTTTGACCGGTTATTCAGAAAATGCAAAGGTCCTGATCAGAAGAGGATTTATCTGCACCCCTTCAGTCCCCAGTTCCCCTGAGTCGGCTTTCTCTTTAAATATGCATTTCAAGATTTTGCAATCACTTGTCGGATGATTGGAAAACCTATGAAAGCGGCAGTAGCGCGGATCTTCCATTTCCTCCTATGTTGGCTCTCTTCTGACAGGAGGTAGTTTGATCGCATCATCTTGGATCCAGACTTCCAATAGATCGATCACTTCTTTAATCGGAAAAGGAAATTCTGGTTCTGTTTTTTCATTCTGCTGACGCTGAGTCGGTGCTTGCGCATTTCGACTTTGATTGTCCTTCCTTAATGCTTTTGTAGGATGGTATGCTATAGGAATGTTCTTATGTTGTTGTGCCTCATCTTTCCTCTTGAACCCTTCAACAACATTCATTGAAGGATGGACATTATATTGTTTATTAATCAGGAACCTGGCACTGCTTCGAGTTTCTCGTGGATCCTCGACTTTTGTAGCTTTTATCCTTTCCAGTAAGGCTGGAGCAGTGGTTTCTGACCATTTGGATACTTGATGAATCTTTGAGAAAGTATGGAATCACATATTCTCCAGTGAAGCTCTATAGACCAAAATAATTCCATTGATGCACAAGTCCACCAGTTGTTGTTCAGTGACATTCAGATCATGACAATCCAAAGCTTGGACTCTGAAACTTTTCAAATGGTCATTCGAATGTTCATTGTTTTTTTTGAGACTCTTTTCCTAAATCAAAGAGAGTAATCTTCTCTGAGACGAAGAAGTATATTCGGTAGAAGGCATTAACCATCTCTCCCCAACTAGTGATGCTTCGTGGTGCGATGTTATTGTACCATGTGTATGCTCGGCTTGTCAAGGATTTTGAGAATTCTTTCAGATGGACGATATGGTTGTGTTCGTGTTAACCTAGTGCTTCCAGGAACCGAGAGACATTTTCTCGAGCGTTCCCCATTTCATTGTGCAGTGTGAACATTGGAGAAGTGTAGACCTTCGGGAGAGGAATTCTTTGCGTAGCAGCAGGATATGAAGGTTGATGACGGTGAACATATGGTGTTTTATCTTTTCCTCGATCCTCCATAAAGCATTCCAAGTCTTCACGAGTGATGAAGCCTGCAGGTTCCTTCGTTTTTGGGTTATCTGCATCCATGTGGAATTCATCATCATCTACTACATGGATTGGAGTGACTTTAGGATCAGCGGCCAAAGATGTTTCTTCGGATTTTACATTCTCCTGAGTTTTGTCTGACATCTTGTCAGTGAGAGTTTTGATATAATTGCATAACTCTTTCTGTGTTATAGCCATGTCAGTCTGTTTTTTTGGCGAGAGTCTCTTGCACCTTCATGAGATCAGCTATGATAGGCGAATTTTCTCTAATTTCCTCAGGAAAGCGTCCGAACAGGGGATGGTCTCCAATGTTAGTTTGAGGAGGAGTGGTATCAACAATACCAATGTTGGAAGTAGGAGTGGTTTCTGGAGTACCACCATTATTGCTAGTGCTAGAACCATTTTTTTTAGGATTTGTAACTGAACCTAACCAAAGATCAACCATTTTGTGAAATTTTGAGATTGCAACTGAGAGATTAATCTTCCACCGTGGTCGCCAATCTGTTGATGGGGAAAAATAATTTGCTGGTTTTTCAGCAAATAGAGAGACGACCGTGTAGTCGGAGACTCCTCAACCGAGCAAACTTCCTAACCTCAAACAGATGCACTGCACAAGAGTGCTTTGAGTTCGAGAGATCAATCTGTAGGACTCCGTACTAAACCAAGAAATGGCCGTTTTAGAGTCAATTTGGTCACAAATAGGGAAGATGGTTGATCTGTAGGAGGGAAGCTGAGAAGTGTGTGAGATCAATGGTGATCAAGGATTGTGAATGCGTTATGGGTTTCTGCAAATGAAGAATAAGTTTGAATTCTGCTCAATTGAAAGAGATTGTTTCTCACACGATGATTCTTGGTTAGACAGATATTGTCTATTCGACCAATGTTGTTCTCAATCGTGGGTTCATAAACTTATTTATATTACTAAAATATAGACACATTGATCTCTAGTAAGTGTGACGGTTGCTCGAGTGAAAGAGTGGGAAATCGTGGTTTAACCAGTTCCAGGTCGTGCGGAGACTTGGTTGATTGTCCACCCACTACTTTGCTACATCCCTCAACTGCTTGCACAACTTACTCTCATTTATCATCTTGGATGAACACACGTGCCGTAGGCCGCCAGACAAAAACCCTAATTAATATCCCCCATGTGATATGATTGATGTCTCGTGATTTGTGGAGTCTGCAAGGCAGACATGTATTTGATTAGTTAGTCATTGACTTGATTAGATGATGAGTCAAGTATTGTTCAGTCTAGCATGATTTCCGAATGCTCTAGGATTCATGGATTGAACATGTATGCTGGGACGTATAGTTCTCGAATGACGTTGATAATTGAATCAACATAATGAATATTGATAGTCTGAGAAAATATTGCTCGTATGATGAATTGTTGAATATTGATAGGTGAATCAATATTCGAGCATCTGAGAAAATATTTCTTATTCGATGCATTACTGAATATCGATAGTTGAATCAATATTCGAGCATCTGAGCAAATATTGCTCATTCGATGAATTACTGAATATTGATAGTTGAATCAATATTCAATCATCTGAGCAAATATGGTAATGTGGCCAAATAAAATATTAATTAAAATATTGGTAGATGGACCGAATATTACATAATTAATCAAGATGTTGATTGCTGGATCAACATAAAATTATTAATGCTTGAACTTGCTTAGAATCATGATTTTCAGAGCATTTAGTTCAAACCCTAATTTTGATCAATTGCTGATCAATTGATGACTTACTGAAAATAAGTCACTGAGTGAAGGAGGGACCGGCTATATGGGATGATGGTCGACCATGTAGCGCCTAAGTACTCAAGTGAGCATGCACCAAAGTCCTTTGTTGACCAGTTGGTGAAAGGATGATCAAATGCTGGTTTAATCATTTATTAAAATAGTGCTCGTATGATCGTTAGGTAATAAAACCTAATTATGGAGAGATGAGGACCGGCCAAGGGGTCATGGGACCAACCCTTGGTGGTCGTGGGACCAGATGGTGGTCGATTGAGAAAATTCCAAGGGTTGGAGAGAGTTTGGACCCACTATGAACTGCTGAGAGATAATTAGCTTAAAGTTATGAAAGAGTGTGGGACTGGCTCCTTGCAAGCCTAAGGGACGACCTTGGTCGGTCAAGATGGCATGCCCGTGTCACCATACTGTCCGTGTATTAATCCTGAGAGTTTTGGTAATTTCTGGTGCGCGTTTGAGCTATATTTTGGATATTCAAAAGAGTTTGATCTTGACTGAAACTCTCGATTTTGCTCGAGTGAGCAAGTAGAACTTTGCTTGTGCAACCATTATTTTGAGAATATTAAAATAATAATATTTTAATATTTGACGTGAGAAACCTAGTCGGTCACGTGACCATTTGAATTTTTGGCTTTTCATGGTTTGAGCAATATTGAAAAAACTATGGATTTCTGCTCAAACGATGGAGTTTCATGAGATGGAGGAAATAATAATATGAGAAAATATGAAATCGTAAGTTGTGGGACCGTCCACGACTAGGGAATGGTCGGCCGGCTAGGTGGCCCATTCCCATGAAACGTTCCCTATTTTTACTATTTTTCATCGTTTGAAGGAAAATACGGAGAAACTATGAGTTTTTCTCAAACGAGGGAGTTTGCTCAAATGAAGGAGTCTTCATGAGATGAGGAAAAATAACAAAACAATATAAAATATTATAAAGAGGTGCGGTACCGGACACGGTGGCATGACCGTCCTACCGGTAGGCCCGGTCCCCTTAGGCGCCTTTTTATTATTTTATTAATATTATTTTCCTCTCTATTTTGCACAGGTTTCCTCGTTTGTCCATATTTTCGAACGCTCCTTTGTGCGTTCGGGTGCTCGTTTGTCCATTATTTGCTAAGTACACTCGCCCCATTTTCTCGGGTCTTTCTCGGTGGTGGCCCATATGCCCGATTAATGAATATTTATATTTATTACTAATCCATGAAATTCAGCCGAGAATTAGTCATGAAACGGAGAAATAAAATTAATTGAATATCTACTACTAATCCATAGAATTTAGCTGAGAATTCATGGAACAGAGTAATGAGATAAAAGGGTTAGTCAAATCTGTGAAAAAGGACATAGAGTTGTCTTCAATGCGAATTGATGTGACGTTGTATACAAAACTGGGAAAGTAATTTTTCAGGGAACTCGTGGTAAAAACAATTGTTATCTTCTTGATACTCAGTTTAGTAACTGTTGCAATTTGACTAAGGTGGAATCTACACATCTTTGGCATGAGCGTTTTGGTCACATCAATTATTGCCTTCTAACTAAGATCATTAACAAAGAATTTGTTAGAGGCGTTCCCAAAATCAATGCAAAGATTGATGGTGTTTGTGGTGCATGTTAAAAGGATAACAAACAAAAGTTCACCATAAATCATCTTGAGATATTCTCACTAAAGCTCCACTTGATTTAATTCATATGGATCTCTTCGGACCTATTCAATAACCTATGGTTACGGGTAAGAAGTATGCTTTAGTTATGGTAGATGATTACACCAGATTCACTTGGGTAGCATTTCCATCTCATAAGAATGAAACCCTTGATGAATTCAAGATTATTGTTAATAGAATCCATAATGAACAAGGTCGCAAACTAAAGAAAATTAGAAGCGACCACAGAACTGAATTCAAGGACACTAAGGTGTTTGAATTTTTTGAAAAACTGGGGATTATTCAACAATACTCACCACCCATTACTCCTCAAGCTAATGGAGTTGCAGAAAGAAAGAATAGGAACATTCAGGAAATGGTCAGGGTAATGCTCCATAACAAAAACTTACCTTTAATGTTTTGGGAAGAAGCTATTTTCACAGCATGTTATTTGATCAACCATGTCTACCTACGGTCTAAAACCCTAAATACTCCTTATGAGTTGTGGTACGGTAGCAAACCAAACTTACACTATCTCAGAGTGTTCAAAAGTAAGTGCTACATTCTAAAAGATCGAGAACATAGGGGGAAATTTGATACTAAAAGTGATGAAGGTATCTTTCTTGGCTATGATTCTGATAGTCGTGGCTTTCGAGTTTTTAATCTCAGAACCCAAGTTATGATGGAATCTGCTAATGTTATCATTGATGATATTAGTAATTTTCATCATGAAAATCCTCCTGCTGAATTGCCTCCAACTGAGAAAGTCAAAGAAATCCCAGAATCAGTTAAAGTTATCCCAACTGTTACTGATCCTGATATTTCTAGTGACGAGGAGATGAGCACTGATCAGGAAATCTCATAGTGTTCATAAGTAAGTGCTACATTTTAAAAGATCGAGAACATATAGGGAAATTTGATACTAAAAGTGATGAAGGTATCTTTCTTGGCTATGCTTCTGATAGTCGTGGTTTTCGAGTTTTTAATCTTAGAACCCAAGTTATGATGGAATCTGTTAATATTATCATTGATGATATTAGTAATTTTCATCATGAAAATCCTCTTGTTGAATTGCCTCCAACTGATACAATTAGACAGTCAAAGAAATCCGAGAATCAGTTGAAGTTATCCCTATTGTTGATCCTGATATTTCTAATGATGAGGAGAATAGCACTGATCAGGATATCTCAGAGTGTTCAGAAGTAAGTGCTACACTCTAAAATATCGAGAACAAAGAGGGAAATTTGATACTAAAAGTGATGAAGGTATCTTTCTAGGCTATGCTTCTGATAGTCGTGGTTTTCGAGTTTTTAATCTCAGAACCCAAGTTATGATGGAATCTGCTAATGTTATCATTGATGATACTAGTAATTTTTATCATGAAAATCCTCCTGCTGAATTGCCTCCAACTGAGACAATTGAGAAAGTCAAATAAATCCCAGAATCAATTGAAGTTATCCCAACTATTACTGATCATGATATTTCTAGTGACGAGGAGAATAGCACTGATCAGGCTACTCCTATTGAATAAGAACTTGTCCCTCCACAACACCTCTGGGTTCAAAGGAATTATGATCCCCAACAGTATTATTGGAGGAAGAGATTCTACAACTAAGACAAGAGGACAACTGCAAAATATTTGCAATTTTGGTTGTTATCTTTCACAAGTAGAATCGAGAAATGTTGACAAATCTCTTATCTATCCCTTTTGGGTGAATGCAATTCATGAAGAGTTAAATCAATTTCAAAGACAATATGTATGGAAACTAGTGCATTGTCCCTCCAATATCAATATTGTTGGTACCAAATGGATATTCAAGAATAAGTCTGATGAATTGAGTACAATTGTCAGAAATAAAGCCAGTCTTGTCACTCAAGGATATTCACAGATTGAGGGTATCGACTTTGATGAAATCTTTGATCCTGTGGCACGTCTTGAGTCCATTCGGTTGTTATTAGCTCATGATTGTTTTCTTAAGGTTAAGTTGTTTCAAATGGACATAAAATCTGCGTTCCTAAAAGTAAATTTAAAGAAAAAGGTATATGTCGTTCAAACTAAGTGTTTTGAAGAACCTAATTTCCCAGATTATGTCCTTAAGCTTAAAAAGGCATTATATGCACCTCGTGCCTGATTCGAAAAACTAACTACTTATCTTCTTAGGAAAGGTATTTCGAGAGGTGGAGCTGATAAAACCTTGTTTACCAAATGGAGTGGGAAATATGTTGTCATTTCTCAAGTCTATATAGATGATATCATCTATGGTTCAACTTCTGAGAAACTTGCAAAAGATTTTCAAGTCTCTCTTGGCAAAGAATTTTAAATGAGAAACGTTGGTGAATTAAAGTTCTTTTTAGGATTACAAATTCAGCAACATAAGGATGGATTTACTTATCTCAAGAAAAATATGCTAAGGATCTTGTCTCAAGGTTCGGTATGGATAAGTTAACTCCAAAACTGACAACTATGACCACCAATGTTAAACTACATAGAGATGAGAAATGAGTAAATATGGATCAAAAACTTTATCGATCTATTATTGGTAGCCTTTTATATCTTACCGCTACTAGACCTGATATTGCGTTTAATGTTGGTTGTTGTGCTAGATTTCAGGCTAATCCAAAGGAATCTCATCTTGCATCTGAGAATATGATCATACGATATATTCAACATACTAGCGGGTATGGTCTATCCTATACTTTTGATACTAACACTGATCTTACTGCATGTTCAGATGCGGATTGGGAAGGATGTGTATAAGATAGAAAAGGTAATTCCGAGGGATTTTACTATGGTGGGTTGAATATTGTGGCTTGGCACATCAAGAAACAAAACTCACAATCCCTATCTACATGCGAAGCAGAATACATTACTGCAGGTTCGTATTGTACACAACTTCTATGGATGAAACAAATGTTTGTTGATTATGGAATTGACACTAGAATAATGAAGATATTTTGTGATAACTAAAGTGCGATTCGTATCACTGAGAATCCTTTTGAGCACTCAAGAACTAAGAATATTGATACAAGGTATCATTTTATTAGAGATCTCTGTGAAAATGGCATCATTAATATGGAATTTGTGCCTTCAGAACAACAATTGGCTGATATTCTCACCAAACCTTTAGACACTGCTATGTTTCAACATTTACGGCAATCTATAGGTGTTGTTTTGGTTCATTATTTCTCTAGCCTTTTGCCCCTGGACTCATTTATATATTTTGGGAAATCAAGGCTTTGAACGCCAGTGCAATGTTGTTTCAATTTCATTTTTTTTTTTGCGTAGATAACAATTCTATTGAGTATCAAAGGTTTCATTGAAATCCTTCTTTTTTTGTGAAAGTAAGGTCGCTCTTGTTGTTCTTTCAGGAATGACATATTTATGGGGGAGAATTCTTAATTGAACTTGTGCTTAATTGCCAAATCTTTGTGGGGAGGGCGGCTGTGGAATATCATAGGGGTTATCTTAAATCTTTATAAACTCCTTGATGAATGCATTTAGTTTCGGCTATATAATTGCATCTAAAAAAGTTGATATGTACTTTTGTTTTGGTCATGAAGTGTCTCTATGGAAATTTTATTAGGATCCCACTAATTTTCGTACCTTTGCCAATTTTATTGACAAAAAGGGGGAGAATTAATGTGTAGTTCACACTACAAATACATATGGTTTTCGGATCATTATGTACAGGGGAGTGGTTTTCATGTGAGATGAAGTATTTACTAGGGGGGGGGGGTGATACATTTCACCATAGTATTGTTGTCGAAGTTTTGATATTATTGAACTTTGATGTTGTGTAATAATACTATGACACTGTCTAGCAATGTGAGAGCTATTGTTTTCTCATTGTTATAGCTACGGATCTTCAACAATGATGATGCTGAGTTGAACATGAAAAAGCGGGGGTCTAACAACCACACCCAATATTTCGATTAGCAATTTGTATGGACAAACTTCGAGTTACTTTACTAGAGAATCAACTAGACAATCAGACTCAATCTAGATAAAAATATCTCGAGGAGTTATTATCTCAATCTCTCAATTTGATTTACTCAAGAAAATACAATCTGTGAGTCTTAATCAAAGAGGTATAACTTGGATGGTACTAAAGACCAATATCTAAGTGTCTATCAATTTAAATCAACAACCAATAAGGTCGGATATTCTAATTGATTGAACAGCGCACAACCTGTATTATTTCATTTATATAACGAAATATAATACGGAAAATAAATAACATAGACACCAGAAATTTGTTAACGAGGAAACCGCAAATGTAGAATAACCCCGGGACCTAGTCCAGATTAAACATACATTGTATTAAGACGCTACAGACACTAGCCTACTCCAAGCTAACTTTGGTCTGGACTGTAGTTGAACCCCAACCAATTTCACACTGATTCAAGGTAAGTTATGCTTCTACGCCTCTGATCCCAGAAGGATACTGCACACTTTTTTCCTTAGTTGATCTCACCCACAACCAAGAGTTGCTACGACCCAAAGTCGAAGACTTTAATAAACAAATATGTCTCACATAGAAAGTCTACAAGGATAGATAAATTCGTCTCCCACGAATAACCTATGAGTTTTGTTCCGTCTTTTGATAAATCAAGGTGAACATGAACCAATTGATAAAACCAAACTTATAATCCCAAAGAACAGCTCAGCATTATCAATCACCTCACAATAAACTTAATCGACGCAGCGAAGAATATTATTGAGGAATCACAAACGATGAGACGAAATGTTTGTGACTACTTTTATATCTTGCCCATCGGAGATAGAAATCTCAAGCTAATTATTACAATTGTACTCGTATGATATAAGATACAAGATTAGATCACACAACTACGATAAAAGTAGTATCGGTATGGCTTCACAATCCCAATAAAGTCTTTAAGTCATTAACCTGGTTTTAGTAGAAGAAAACCAAAAGTTAAAGGAGAATAGAATCTAGCTTAGCAAACTAGTATCACACAGAATGTGTAGGGATTAGGTTTCCCAGGTGCTAGAGTTCTCCCTTATATAGTCTTTCAAATCAGGGTTTGCAATCAATGTTAGTTTAGTAACGAAGCATTCAATATTCACCGTTAGATGAAAACCTGATTACATACAAGCTAATATTTATCAACTATTAGATCAAAAACATAGCTTGTTATACACACATGTACTGCACATTTGTAGGCTTGTGAAAACCGTACCCAAACTTGTACATTAGTTGGTTCAACACTAGTTAACCAAATGGTTATCCAAATGATAACTTTCATATCAACCATATTCTTCTTCACCATAACTAGTCCAAATGACTCAAATGAACTAGTAAGAGAGTTGTTCAATTGCTTAGATCTTTATGTACTACACAAGACAGAATTGAAGCAAAAAGGATGTGATTCACTCGAATAGAATCATGAACTATAAAGCCACGGTTTACAATAGCATTCCTTAGTTTATTAAGATAAGTTCACAAACATCGTTTTTAGACATAACGTACTCAAGTTCGCGGACTGAGTTCGCGTACTGAAGCTCACGCACTTCTCCGGTTTTTACTTAATCAACAAAGTTCGCAAACTTCGGTTCAAGCACTAAGGACTTATACATATATGTGTTACCACAGAAATGCTTATATCCTTCAAGGGTTATGTTGTCTAAACTCTCATTTCAATCATTGAAACATTCTCAGAGGGAGTTATATAGTTGTTATTCACAAACTATTTTTCGTCAGAGAAATTACCAAAATGATTGAAACATGACATGACTTTCGTCACTAGGCAAAGATGAACTTGGCTAAAGCGAAAGCTTTACCAACACATATTTCGAGAAATAGATAAGCGAGATATACTCAGCTCGAAATATCATATGTGTATATTCTTAGTCTAGATAGTAATACGACTTTTGTCTCAAGATAAGAGATATAATATATATACTTTTGAGTGATACATAAGTTCAAGTATCCACATACCTTTTAGTCGATGAAGATCCACTGGTTCCTTGAGTAGTCCTTCATCTTGTATGTTGATCGTCATGGAGTTATTGAGCTCAACTAAACTTTCTATCCTAGTCCGAGACCTTAGCTATAGTATACTAGATATCAAAGAATTTATAGTTTTGATCACTAATATTGACAAACATGCTTGAGATAGAAACGCATGCGAGTTCGACCGAGCAATGCTCTAACAATCTCTCCCTTTGTCAATTTCTGTGCCAAAACTATTAATACATATGTAATACAAAAATATATAAAATAAACTTTGTAGCTCCTATTCCACATGCCGTCTAATCTTCAACAATACTTGAAATCTTCGTCACTTCCAAGTAATCCAATGATCCCAAAGGTTGTAAGTTTAGCACCATCGTTGTTGAAAATCCATAGTTATAACAATGAGAAAACAAGAGTTCTCAATCATTGTTATACAGTTTCATAGTATCATTACACATCGTCAAAGTCCAATTGCATCACAACTTTAACAACCATACTATGGTGATACTTCACTCCCACTTAATCAATAATTCATCTCACATGGAAACCACTCCCCCTTACATAATGATCCGAAAACCATATATATTTGTAGTGTAAACTATATATTAATTCTCCCCCTTTTTGTCAATAAAATTGGCAAAGGTACAAGAACGGGATCCTAATGAAATTTCCGTAAGAGGTATTTCATGACCAAAGGTAAATGTATATCATCTTGTTTATATGCAATTATAAAGCCGAAGCTAAATGCATTCATCAAGGAGTTCATAAAGATACAATATAACCCCTCTAATATTCCACAGCCGCACTCCCCACAAATATTTGGCAATTACGCGCAAGTTCAAAAAAACTCTCCCCCATATAATGTCATTCCCAAAGGAACAACAAGAGCGACCTTAATTTCAAAAGAAAAGAAGGATTTCTTTAGTCTCAACAAATAACAAACAAGTATGAATTTGGAATTTAAAAATAAATATTCAGTCATATTAACCAAAGCGAACCAAGATTAATTTGACTAAATATGCTCAACACAAGTAAACTTATGGAGACTTAAATCAATTATATCAATCACAAGAAAACTCGCAAATAATCTAATTGTCAAACTCAACCAAACTGATTACAAAATTAATCAATTTAATTGGTCACACTCGACATAAGAAAATCTATGGAGCAATGACTAAGTTAATCATGAATAACCAACTCAGTCGAGGAAATGCTCAAACATAAGAAAACTTATGGAGTGATAACTAAATAACCATACAATATGATTAATTTAGTTTAATCATGTTCAACATAAAGTACCTTACGGAAAAACAACTAAGCTAATCACAAAAGCAATAAACTTTTGTTGTTTTAATGCTCAACATAAGACACTTCATGGAACAACACAGTATTTACACAAAGATTGTGGATCGAAGGATCGACCTTATACCGTGGAATAAGCAAGGATTCATACTATTTTCATCACCATTTTCACAATGAAATACAATAGACATAATCCTTGAATCACAAAATATTTTAACCTATCTTACATCAATAATTGACAATATAGGCTTAACTTTTGTGTTTGTCAAAAGTCTATTCATTCTTTTATCAATATTTGCATATCAAATCACGAACGACTTTACTTTTCACAAAATATGGGACAATCAAGTTCACGGACGTAAACACACATATCCCATAACAATATTTCAATATATAAAATCAAAAAGATTAATACTACAAAAATCATCTTCCAAACAAGTTTAGAATTTAAACCAATAAATCTTAAAACATGAAGATGGAAACTTTGGACATAGCTATGTATAATCACAATAATGGTTATTCAAAACACTAGTTATTCTTCTAAACAAAATAAGAAAATAGAAGATTTACTAGGCAATAATAACTCAAGTTACTAGAAACCATTTATGAGCTAAAGTTCACGTTTAACAGCTTCACAGGTTTCGAGATTTTTGAGCTTGTGATCCATGTTATCAACTGCGTCTTCGGAGAATATATCCTTATTGAGAATTTCTCTAACATGTAACTTCATGAGACCAAGGTCAGTAGTAACCTTTTTCAACTCACTTCTAACCACATCAAGATCCTTCATTGTATCAAGAAGTTGCAGTTTCGCTTTCTCAAAGTATTTCAGAAAGTCATGAACCACTTCAGCAGACACCATATCCTCATTCTCAACATCTTGATGTGAGTAGGCATAGTAGCATGAGGCATTAGGTGCTCCATCTTCCACAAGAGTTCTTTTATTTTTTCCTTTTGATTCAAGACCAAAACCTTTCTCAAGAAATCCCTTTGCAAAACCACCATATAGAGATGAAGAAGAATACATCCTTGTGCTTTTGGGTGAAAACTACTCATGCCGGTTTTGGTAATTTGGGGTGTGTGGATGAGGAATGAATCTAAAACATAAAAAAATGCACTGCGTGGTGAGTGCTTGTAGATTCGAGAGATCAATCTGTGCAAGTCCGGCCTAAACCAAGAAATGGGCGTTCCAGACTTGTTTCGGTCACAAAGTGAAGGAGATGGGGTTAATCTTAGGGAGGGAAGCGAAGAAGGTGTTGAGATTATGAAGGTGTTGGATATGTATGACTTGAATCAGAAAGCTGAACTGGCTTGCAGGATGTAAGCTATCAGTTTCGGTGTTTGAATACGATTGTATCAACACTTGCCTCTGTTATCTCGTCTTGTTCCTTGTCTTTTGAAAATAGGGCGGAGAACCTATTTATACAAGTCTTTCAGCCTAACACTCGTATCTCATGGGAAGTGGAGAGAGTGGAGTGATGGAGTAGTGTGTTGGTGTCACATGACCAGTCTTTCCCACTTCTCCTATCATCACTAACCGTCCATGACATCCTGACACTTTCTTGTGATGGCGCGTTGTGCGCTAAACGCTGTAAACCGCTAGACCAATACCCCAGTATGTATCCCCCAGTTTATGAAATGATTGATGTCTGGAACGTGTGGATCGTGGGACCCATATAAAGTAGCATGTTATGCTACGTTATTTAGGAAATTGATACTTGTGAAGTATCATGTGTATACTATGCAGGTACTACATCGAGTATATTCAGCATGTATGAAGCATCGCTGTTTGAGCGTATCAAAATAACATCATGTCCAACTTACTTCATGTGATGGTTTGGAGGTTGTGCAAACAAGTCCTCACTTGTCCGACCACATGGTGTGGTAGAGTGACGGATGGTGATCACCATGACTCCGCACTGACCAATTAACTCCTGACCAGGGCTGTGTAACTAAGCCGGTGAATTTGGACGTACGAGATGATATTTGAGACACTCATCTGCGACCGTTGATGGAATTAGGATTTATGAAGAGGTGCGCAAGCATCACTTTTCAGCTTGGTCGAATCCAATCTAGGGACACAATTTTGGCTAGGCCGATCGTGCATGCGTGTATACTGCATGACGGTGTAGGCGCCCATATCTCATTGTCTCACGAAATTGTGATCTGGGCCATTCAATTCTTCCGGCGAGTTTAGTGGTTGAGATCAATTTGCGACAGAAAACTGGTGTCGCAAAAGCCGCTCCTCATGCCATCTTCAGTAGCGCGTTCCAAGACGACCAGACTTGGTCGGTCCTGGACGATTGACCCAGCGTGTAGATGGTAGGCTGGAGTTCACATCCAAACCCTGACATCCCATATAAACATGATCTAAGCCACTCACTTTGTCCGGCGAAATCGAATGGTTAAGATTAGTTTGCAGATTGGGAGGTGCGACTACACTTGTTTTGGTAGCGCGAATCAAGACATATAGCCAAGTTCGGTCTTGAACGGTTGGGTGTGGAGATAGGTGGGCCCGCAGTGATTGTGTTGATACTTACCGGACCTATTAGCCTATTCCGGGACCCTCCATCCGCTCAGGAGAAGATGGACGTTCGTGATCGCGAGACAAACCCTAGTTAGGGTATTGCTGGCCATGTGTCACACCCGGTTTTGGGCGTGTGAATTGAGGTGACCAATTATAGTTGGTCCTAACCGATCAGTCAGGTATGCAGGCGGGCCCACGGTGGTTGTGTTGACATGCTCTGGTCCCTTTGAATCTACATCTACACCCTCCATCTATACCTGCGAAAATGGATGGTTGATACTGTTTTGCGACACATGTAATTTTCCGCAAACCCTAATTTAGGGTTTTCGTCCATACTGCTTTGGTTTGGACATTTTGGCAAGCTAGGCCAATCTTTCGGGGAGGCCGACCATGAGGGGCCCGTATTGGTTCGGCAGCGGATATTCCATACCTGCTCAGGGGTTATGGAATCGATCTGGGCCATCCAATCATGTTGGTGGAGTTGGATGGTCATAATCATTTCCAGACTGATACGGACAGTCTGTATGCTCAATTGGGCTAGTATAATACACCGAGAGTGGCTCAATCGGGATAGTATAACATACCGAGAGTTGCAGCCTGTACGGGTATTTCGTACATGCTTTCATTATAATGCTTGGAGATTCGTGTTGCTCTGCTGAGAGTAACACTCAGTCATCATCCCGTACTGATAATGAGTATAGGAAATACAAGGCTGGTTACACATTAATTAATAATGTTGTAAATTCACAGGGTATATGGGATTGTTGCTACATGCTCCAACCTGGATGAATTTCGTGTATTTTATTAACAAAATGGGAGTTTTGCCACATGCTCCATTCTAGGTGAATTAGTAAAGTGAAGGAGTATCCATCACTTATTAATGGCTTTATCTTTTACAAGATGTTAGCGCATAATTTTTTGGCTTTTACAATTTTAGCCTTAAATGAAAATCCACCATCAACATTAATTCCTCTTCCTAACACATAATAGTTACACCATTGTGGGGTAGGCATGGGATGGTGACAGTTAAAGACAAAGCTTAAGAGACAAAGTTAGATGTTACTAGGAGAGACGGGTCATCCAGTCCTTGGAGCATGTCACGTTCAAGAGGAGTCTAGGAAAGCATTCCCCTAATATGATGTCGGTCTTGCCTGCTTCGATCGACCTTGCTATGCCTACTTTGGTCGAGGGCCTGCTCTGTGCTTGCTCCGTTCGAATATCGGTCTTGTTGGATCGACCTTGCTATGCCTGATTAGGTCGAGGGGCTATTGCGCCTGCTTCGCTCGATCGTGGGGTTGTGCCTAATCGACGTTATGCTGCACCTGCTTCGTTCGTGGGACTACTGCGCCTGCTTGATCAAACGTGGGATTGATGTGCCTAATCTATGGACTATTGCGCATGCTTCGTTCGTGGGAGTACTTCAGGTATGACGACGACCTTGGTGGGACCGGTTTTCTCTTTCGGGTATTTGAGCCAAGAAGGGAATAGAACTTGTATCTTTTCTTCCCATAGAAAACCGTGCATATAACCCTGAACTAATGTGGACCCCACCATATATATGCTTCGACCAAACGTCACCCTGTCACACCTGTTTGATAGGCATGTGGGCCCGCCTACTTCACTTAACCGCGGGACTCATCGTGCGCATGCTTGATCGAACGTGGGCTTGTTGTGTCTGCTTCGGTTAAATGTGGGTCCACTATGTACATGTTTCAAACGTCATCCCTGTGCTTCGACAGAAACCGGCCCTGCTGTGTGCGCCTATTATACATGCCTTATGTCCTGATTAACACCAGCCTTAGCGACTTGAGCAATACCAGCTTTGTGACTTGATCCAGCCTACTTGAGAAATACCAGCCTCGCTTGTTTTTCCCGTACAGTTTATGTGCTTGATCAATGTGGGACCCATCGCGTGCCTGCTTTGCTTGGGGCCGGCTGTGCCTGCTTTGACCAATCTGGGGCTGGATGTGCCTGATCAATATGGGACCCGCCGCGTGCCTGCTTTTTTCGAATACCAGCTTTGTGACTTTGACCAATACTAGACTTGAAACTTGAGCAATACCGGACTTGTGACTTGATCAACACCGGACTTGAAACTTGAGCAATAACAGACTTGTGACTTGATCAACACCGGACTTGAGACTTGACGAACACCGATCTTGCTAACCAACATCGGTCTTCCCTTTGCTCGAACGTTGGATCTAGGCGTGCTTGCTTTTCCCAAACGTGAACCTTGTATGTTCGAATATGGTGTGGGTCCCGCTGAGAGCGTTGAAGTATCTTCTGGAGCAACCAGGTCCCGGAGAGCGTTGAAGCAGCTTCTTGTTGGTGGAGCGTTGAAGCGGTTTATGCTGGAGAGAGTATTGAAGAAGTTCTTGACTTACGGTAAAGGAATTTCATGCTGAGCCTCAGTCCCCAAGCGTGGTCTACGTGGCTCTATCTTGTATGCCCGATGGGTCTTTTGTACGTAATGGTCGTTGAAATGGTGAAGCTCCAGATGGTATTAATCGACGAGCAACAACAGTTCCTGGCAGCAGCTATGATCAGAAGAGACTGGCAGGGAGAGGCGTGATAGCTACGGGCACGAACTTGGCAGTCTTCATATAATGGTAGAGCTCGTCTCACTGTTAGAGGGATAAACCAGAACCAATGGATTTCTTGATGTTGCCTCTGGAATTAAAAATAGGCAGACAGTACCATGCCCATGAGTATCCACTGAGCCTTCGACTTGATAGATGTTGTCACACTGGTTTCATGAGGCCGTCTTTACTACGTTGTGTTTCATAGATATCCAGGAATATTACCTATATTTACAATATGTCTGTTCTCTTGAGTGTATACTCGTATTTGAACATCTTGGAATCATAATGATAGCGTGCTTGCATCTATGTTTGATATAGACAACGCACTAAGAAGTCCCCAGTCACACTTCTTTGGTAACACAACTACTTCTTCTATGGGAGACGAAATTCTGAAAGTGTATCTTAATGTTTCTGCTGTCGATACAGATATGGAATATCTTGGACGTTGTTTCATCATTGTGGAAGTCATGTATGGGGTATTGGAGCTGGAGTTGGTGCGTAGGATGTTGTATCTCGGTGGTTTTCCTCTTACTGCTTCGGCGAAACTGGTTCTTTCTAGCAGGGCAGATGTTGTTGTAGATGAGCGTTCAACAGATCCAGAGGATGACCAAAAGCGCAGATTTTCCAACATAGCATAATAGACGTGCACCACTTTCTGATAGAGTGACTCGTCCGGATCTTGCTCAACATGATGCATGGACATCGTTATCTTCTTAAGGCTGCTCCCTTGAGTTATCGACTCCAGTGGAAGATTGCCACCATAGAGCGTTGATACGTTGTACCGGCATTCTTTAAACCAAATAGCAGTACCGTATAATAAAAATTTCCGAGAGGAGTTCGAAAATCTATCTTACTTGCGTCATGCTCGTACATCCTTATCTGGTTGTAGCCGCTACATCCATACATGAAGGAGAACACTCCGTGTCCGCGGGTTGCATCTACTAGCATGTCGATGTTGGGTAGAGGAGGATCGTTTATTGGGCAACATTCAAGTCTCTGGAATCCACGCAACACCTGATCTCGTGCCTGAATTACCTCAGAGATTGTTTGAACAGCCTGGATCGGAGATTGTATGAATGCCTACACAAAGTCGAGCTGATGGAGATAGGCCTAAGATATTACTCATCGTCGATCTCATCAGTTGTGGAGTTGGTGTCATCTTGCAGCTGTCGTGGAGCGTCTATCATTTCTGCTCGTCATTGTTGTAGCATTATGTTATGCGGAGAGAACAATTGAGACGCCTAGTCAGCAAGTATACATCATGGGGCCTAGCCTTCGATGATGCAAGTCGGTCCTCCTCCTGGATTGACGCCCACGTGGGGAGTTGGATACAATGTACTTTATCTGATCCTTACCGCGGAGCTTCCCCCGGTTTGAACAGTTCCACTCCGCATATTCGTGCGTAAGGAGAAAATGATGCAAGAATATGAATGACTTATTTATTCATCTAGTATTCAGGCATTGGTGATACGTTAAAGGGACGATCCCGTATATGATGGTCTGGTTTCCTTCAAAGTCTGTCATTGTGGTGGGATACCATACGATCTTGCCTAAGCGAACCTTGGCCGTCCTGAGAGTCTTGAGAGAAATCACATTCGAAGACGCTTCTGTATCTATAAGGGCCCTCTTGAACTCTGAATCCTTGATGCGTGCAGTAACATATAGTGCCCGGTTGTGACTTTCTTCTGGATAATTGCAGCAAAACGTCTCCGCGCGCCGATCCTTCAAGAGGTATGAAAGTTCGCATAAACTTTTCACTATAAAACAAAAACCGCTTCCCGATCCACCGACCTCTGGTTCATAGTGAAACTATTGACTCGAGGAGGATCGTTGTGAGGACCAGTCCCCAGTGTAGGAGTCTCCATGACAGGACATTTTATTTCTGATGTCGCTTCTTTGATCAGGTCCATGTAGGTCTGCGCCACTGAAGTACCTTCTCCGGGTGCATTGAATGCGTTCCTTGTTGGCTCCATAGGATGTCGCGGCTCTTGTGGAAATAGATCAGTTAATGTCTTAAGAAAAGTGAGTACCTCTTTCTGAGTTACAGCCATATCCGTTTGAGTCTTAGCAAGGACTTTCTTCCTCTCCATTAAATCTGCGATGGTAATGGGAGATGGTCCTCCTCTCATCCCTCTGGCTCCTCGTCTTGATGAAGGAGTGGAAGTTATTGCTCTGGTAACTACCGGAGGTGTTACACTTGAGGAGATGCCAGGATTTGCGGCTGCTCTGGCTCTGGTGATATGAGGTATTACACTTCCTGGAACATCTCCTGCTACGCTGGCGCTGGTGGTAGAAGTGACGGCTCCACGAGATGTATAGAACCACGGTAGCTCCACTAACAGGTACATCGATACCGGGAGTGTTATCTACACTAGCTCCGTCATAATTGATTTCTGATCCAGACCTGATTTCTACCATCTTGAAATGAATTTATGATTAGATTGGTCCTAAGATCTACCCTTTTTGAAATTGATAAAATTGAATCGAATTTCGAAGAAATTGACTTTACAACCGAGAGATTAACCTCCCACTGTGGTCGTCAATTGTTTATGGGTGAAAACTACTCATGCCGGTTTTGGTAATTTGGGGGTGTGTGGATAAGGAATGAATCTAAACCCTAAACAAATGCACTACGCGGCGAGTGCTTGTAGATTCGAGAGATCAATCTGTGCAAGTCCAGACTAAACCAAGAAATGGCCGTTCCAGACTTGTTTCGGTCACGAAGTGAAGGAGATGGGGTTGATCTTAGGGAGGGAAGAGAAGAAGGTGTTGAGATTGTGAAGGTGTTGGCTATGTATGAATTATATCAGAAAGATGATCTGGCTTGCAGGATGTAAGCTATCATTTCCGGTGTTTGAATACGATTGTATCAACACTTGCCTCTGTTATCTCGTCTTGTTCCTTGTCTTTTGAAAAATAGGGCGGAGAACCTATTTATACAAGTCTTTTAGCCTAACCCTCGTATCTCATGGGAAGTGGAGAGAGTGGAGTGATGGAGTAGTGGAGTAGTGTGTTGGTGTCACACGACCAGTCTTGCTCACTTCTCCTATCATCACTAACCGTTCATGACTTTCTGACACGTTCTTGTGATGGCGCGTTGTGCGCTGCACGTTGTAAACCGCCAGACCAATATCCCAGTATGTATCCCCCAGTTTGTAACATGATTGATGTCTTGAACGTGTGGATCGTGGGACCCATAGAAAGTAGCATGCAATGCTACGTTATTTAGGAAATTGATACTTGTGAAGTATCGTGTGTATACTATGCAGGTACTGCATCGAGTATATTCAGAATGTATGAAGCATCGTTGTTTAAGTGTCTCAAAATAACCTCATGTCCAGCTTACTTCATGTGATGGTTTGGAGGTTGCGTAAACAAGTCCTCCCTTGGCCGACCACATGGTGTGGTAGAGTGACAGATGGTGATCACCATGACGCCGCACTAACCAATTAACTCCTGACCAGGGCTGTGTAACTAAGACGATGATGTTGGACGGACGAGATGATCTTTGAGACACTCATCTGCGACCGTTGATAGAATTAGGATTTATGAAGAGGTGCGCGAGCATCACTTTTCATCTTGGTCGAATCCAAATTGGGACACAATTTTGTCTAGGCCGATCGTGCATGCGTGTAGACGGCATGACGGTGTAGGTGCCCATACCTCATTGTCTCATGAAAGTGTGATCTGGGCCACTCAATTCGTCCGGCGAAGTTGAGTGGTTGAGATCAATTTGCGACAGAAAACTGGTGCCGCAAAAGCCGCTCCTCATGCCATCTTCAGGCGCGCGTTCCAAGAAGACCAGGCTTGGTCGGTCCTGGACGATTGATCCAGCGTGTAGATGGTAGGCTGGAGTTCACGTCCATACCATGACATCCTATAGAAACATGATCTAAGCCACTCAATTTGTCTGGCGAAATCGAGTGGTCAAGATTAGTTTGCAGCTTGGGAGGTGCGACCACACTTGTTTTGGGCGCACAAATCGAGATATATAGCCAAGTTTGGTCTTGGACGGTTGGGTGTGGACATAGGTGGGACTGCGGTGATCGTGTTGATACTTGCCGGACCTGTTTATCCTATTCCGGGACCCTCCATCCGCTCAGGAGAAGATGGACGTTCGTGATCGCGAGACAAACCCTAGTTAGGGTATTGCCGTCCATGTGTCACACCCGGTTTTGGGCGTGCGAATAGAGGTGAAGAACTATAGTTGGTCCTGACCGATCAGTCAGGTATGCAGGCGGGCCCACAGAGGTTGTGTTGACATGCTCTGGGCCCTTTGAATCTACATCTACACCTTCCATCTATACCTGCGAAGATGGATGGTTGATACTGTTTTGCGACACATGTAATATGCCGCAAACCCTAATTTAGGGTTTTCGTCCATACTGCTTTGGTTTGGAAGTTTTTGCAAGCTAGTCCAATCTTTCTGGGAGGCCGACCATGCGGGTCCCGCATTGGTTCGGCAACGGATATTCCATACCTGCTCGGATCGATCTGGGTCATCCAATCATGCTGGTGGAGTTTGATGGTCGTGATCATTTATAGACTGATACGGACAGTCCGGATGCTCCATCGGGCTAGTATAACACACCGAGAGTGGCTCAATCGGGATAGTATAATACACCGAGAGTTGCAGCCTGTACGGGTATTTCGTACATGCTTTCATTATAATGCTTGGAGATTCGTGTTGCTCTGCTAAGAGCAACACTCAGTCGTCATGCCGCACTGATAATGAGTACAGGAAATACAAGGCTGGTTACACATTAATTAATAATGCTATAAATTCACAGGGTATATGGGATTGTTGCTACACACTTCAACCTGGATGAATTTCGTTTATTTTATTCACATATAATGGGATTGTTGCCACATGCTCCATTCTAGGTGAATTAGTAAAGTGAAGGAGTATCCATCACTTATTAATGGCTTTATCTTTTACAAGATGTTAGCGCATAATTTTTTGGCTTTTACAATTTTAGCCTTAAATGAAAATCCACCATCAACACCTTGATAACCCAAAATAACCTAGAGTATGCGTACGTGAATTATGTAAATCAATAGGTCGGCTATTTAAAGGTTTTGTTTAGAGGGAATATTTTTAGGGTTTACAAGCTATAATCTCGAGATGGTAAACCGTGTACACATTCGAACATAGTGCACCCCACAAGGAAAAACACAAGACAATTATACAGAAAAATAGCAAAAGACATTGCAAATACTTTTAGGCAATATTGTCTGCTGGCACTAGTTTAGCTATAAACGATAAGAGAATAGCTCAACTAGGAAAAACGCAAATTTCCAAAGTACACCCGACTTTTACACAACTTACTCAACATGATTTTTATGAGCAAGTTCCTAACTTGTGATTAATTAGCACAAGTCTGAGCTCTTTCAAGGAACTGTGTTTATGATCAAGTCTCTTTTTCCTCCCAAATTGTGAGAGGGATTCCTTTTGATTTGAGAAATTATCATAAAACTTACTGTCATCAAGATATCATACATAGTTTGAGTTCTTACCAGAAGAGTCTTGACTTGAGGAGGATGAAAACCTGTTGACAATTTCTTTGTAGCCTTGAATTATCTTTATCAGGTTATTTCTCATATCATCATTTTTCCTTTATTCTCCTGGATTTTTTTTCAAAACAAGGGACATGTTATTTTTAGAAACAACAGTTTGGTCTTTCCTTAGACGATTCTTATTAAGATTTCTGTTCTGCTTTTGAACATTTGAGGAACTCATTGAACTGACCTTCCTAGTAACATACACAGGGTACATATGAAAACCAATGGGTTTCGACATACGAATGTCAGTTACACCTTTGAGGATTAAGTCTAAGGTGTGTTGAAGTCGAACAAGAGAATTTTTATTCAACTTAGAGTTTCTCTTTTATCTAACAGAACCTTTTGCTTTGCAAAAGAGACATACTTTCTGATCATGCGAGTAATTAGATAGTTTAGTCTTAATATTCTCGTTAGGAGATTTCTTCCTTCCATATGGTGTGGAATTTCCTTGATCAGAGGAAACTAACACAACTTTCTTTGTTGGAAGGGACTCAATTTTTACTTCTGGTGCTAGAGCATTTTCAGTTGTTGCAGAAGTAATTAGTATATTGGGCTGCTTAGAGCATTCTTTAATAGAAAGCTTACTAAAGTGATGTTCTATTTTCAACGCATCCTCTTTAAGGCTTGCATTAAGAGTCATACATGAAGGATGATCTCCTGTATTTTCTTTGGATTTGCAGCTCCTATCATACCAATAAGAACACTGACGTGTTTTTTCATCTAATTGAGTCTTTTAGCTTGAATTCTAACAAGATTTAGAATCAACTCACTCTCTTCAGCTGTTTCCCATTTATTTTGAGAAATAGACTCTTTTGAAATGTAATCAGAACAACATATGTCAGAATCTGTCTGTCTAGTTTGAACACGAGGTTCATCTATGTTTGAGATTGAAATATTTTTCTCTTTAATAGACAAGACAGAATTTTTATTTCTGGTGATGCGTTTATCAGAGATACTACTCTTGTCCATAGAGTCATATCGCTACAAACACAGACTTGTAAGGTCTTGAACGTGTTTTCCTGCTCTGATACCAATTGAAAAAGTGGGTGTCTAACAACCACACCCAATATTTCGATTAGCAATATGTATAGACAAACTCCGAGTTACTTTACTAGAGGATCAACTAGACAGTCAGACTCAATATAGATAAAATATCTCAAGGAGTTATTATCTCAATCTCTCAATTTGATTTACTCAACAAAATACAATCTTCGAGTCTTAATCAAAGTGAGATAACTTGGATGGTACCAAAGACCAATATCCAAGTGTCAATCAGTTTAAATCAACAACCAATAAGGTCGGTGTAGGATCCGAATCTCACAATAACAACGCTCTTGCGAAAACTTCTACCACACATTAAAATTTTCGCAAATTAATTACAGTGTCGCAAATTAATTACAGAAATAACGTAATAGACAACGATAGTATAAGACATGAAAAAGATGTGAAGATCTTGTGAAATTATAGAAAGATTGCGAGAATATAGCAAGAGGGGGAGAGCCTGCGAAATTATGGAAAGTGCTTGCGAAAATGTAGTAAGGGATCCTAAAATAGGGGGAATATGAGTTGTATGTGAGCTGTCATCCACTATGTAAACACCTATATAAAGAGAAGAGCAGGAGAGAGAAAAAAGGGGAGACAATTTTGTAAAGGTTAGAGATATTTTTCACAGAGATATATTTTTAGAGAGAGAATGTATTTTATTTATCATCTTCTTCTCCAAAAACTAGATCTAGAACTCTACCGATTAATGGAGATTATCAATGTAAATCAAATGTAAATTTAAACAATCATAATGAAGAATCATGGATGTGGATCAAATTGATCGAACCATGTAAAAACCTTTATGTCCATTTATACTTTTAGCACTTTTATCACCATTTTTATATTAGATTTATAAATTGTTATCAAGATATGATAAGGGGTGTGTTGTGGGATTTCCTGCAACTACATTTTGGCGCTAGAAACAGGGAGGAAAATACACTTTCATGTAGACAAGTAGCAGCAATCTACAAGATGTCGATGCATAAACATATTCAAGGAAGAAATCAATTACAACAAAATAAAGCAGAGCTACATAGAGAATCTGTTTTAAAAGGATAAATCCTTCCTTATCTTTTTTATTTTTACTCTTAAATATTTAGATCTGGCGATTTAAAACAAAATTTTTGAATAGAGAAATTTAGTGAAGTTAACCACTGTATGCAGTTTTCTTTTCTGGATCTTTAAGTTATGAGAGCAAATATAGAAGTTTCACCGAAATTTCATCCACTCGACAACGAACAACATCAAAAGTTCATAGAAATCAAGTAACAGAGAGGGAGAACTTGAATCGTCAACAAATTGCTCGAAAAGAGACAAATCTCTTCATCTTTTCTTTTATCTTGTGTACTAATTAAGGTTCAGATCTGGAAATTTTAAGACCGAATAAAAGCAGCGAAATGAAATATTATTCGCAAGCAGCAAAATCATCTTGTTGCACTATTGATTTCATGGTTCCCAAGGGCAAAATGGAAGTTACGAAGATATTTACATTCTCGCAAAAATTTGCTCTATCAACAGATTCAACATAGTATCATCATCAGCGAACAACCAACCTAAAGCGAATATTTGCAGCCTACCTTGTTAACCAACAATTCCAGCGAAGACATAAGAAGATCAAGGAACGTCCATTCCACTTTAAGGACAATAGAAAAAGTTAAACGAAGTAAAACTTTGAAGAAAAGACATAGATGAAGTTTACTTCACCAAAAAATCAGCGAAGCCAAGCCAATCTTTGGACAACGAAGAAGGATTTATGCGAAGAGATACGCCATGCAGCAGTCAGCTTGAAGCTTCTCTAACAAAGAGAGAGACAAGACCAATGACGATGCAAATAAAAACAATAACAAAAGGAAATGTTACTTCAATAGCACATGTTACCCAAGAAAAAGAATCAAAGGAGTTGTGAACACGTAAATTACGCATGTATCTACGTGTCCCCAAACAATGTTCGCACACTCCTAAGTTCACGGTTTGGATATAACGTACATAGCAAAATAGTGTGTACACCGATTCATCGACTCTAAGTCTTCCGACTCGTCCTTGTCTTATCGAGTATTTAACACAGAGTGCATAGAAAATGGTAAGCAACCTCGGAACGAACGTAAAGTGCGGAATGTAAAGAGTATAATGTAGGTTGCATAATGTAAAGAACATAATATAAAGTACATAATATAACGTGCGTAATGTAAAGGAGACAAATAATTACGTGGTTCAGCACTAAGGCCTACATCCACGGGGTAAAAGAAAGGTTTCATTATGTATTGATTGATTACAAACTTAGTCAAATGACTTTAGGGGTTCTCACTGAGGCAACGGGATTTTGGGAATTACTTACTCTTCCTAATTCTCTCTCCTCTTTTCTCCTTCTTCTCGACTTGCCTGTAGCGCCCCCTAAGCTAACAACTGACTAATCCAAGGAATTAACTAAATAAAGAGGCACTAAAATCTAAAACATGTACTTAAGCATTCAATTAAGAAATTCGGTACAAAACTTAACCCAAAACTAACCCCGCTCAGAAACATATATACAATAATTCCTCTCCAATGATATATATAAAATAATCATTTGGTTTACAAAAGAATATACAACACAATCAACATATCAGGATGTAAACAAATAACGAAGTTAACTTCTCGAAGCTTTCGCTGCGCAACTCTGCTCTGTCACTGAAACTGAAATGGGGAATAATTAACATTTAACTTCTAAGTAATCATATGCATATTTGGAAAACATTACATGTTTTCCCAAACATTAGAAGATAACAAAACCACTGAAATAAACAATCATGTATATGGACCTAAACTCCTCCTTTAGTTTCTGCGGTGACATTTACACACCTTATGATTTCTGTGGTGACATTTACACACCGAAAAATAAAGACAAGTTAGTCTGTGGTGATTATTATACTCACCCGTAATATTGATGCCCATTTCCACACCTATTATTAATATTGTGGTGTATCTCCCTAGCCATAAATTCTGAAGGAGCATTATCCAATATACCACAGATGGAAATTCTCATTTCCCATAGACAATCATAAAGATAAACAAAGCATGAAATAAATGAATAGACAATGCATGAGTTTATTAAATAAAGACTGTCGTAAAAGAAATAACAATGATTACAAAACTGTTAAATGCATTCCCACACCTTTTTGATGACCAGCCACGCTTATCTCGAGATCCACAATCCCCCGGTTCATTCTTTGAACGATCGGTGTTAATAGAATCTAACTGATAATCACACTCTAATAGTTTAGCCAAAAGGCTCACAGAAGAATCATACAATTCTATCTAATGGTTCTAAGCCCATTACGGTATCTTATTCTCTATATTTAGTATAACTAAGAGTTTACTAATCCAATTAAATTGATTATATAATCCATAGCTAAGTCTTATGAATCTCTACAACTTTGTAGAAGGAATCAAAGGCTAATTTAGACAATAAAGGGTCCAAAGTATCAATCTAAGAATACATGATACTAAGCCAAATCCCATTAGGCTTGAACTGGCACGGCCTACTAATCTAAGGCCTGGTCCAAAAGAGTCACTTTAAGAAAAGCTAAACCTAAGCCCAAGTCCACTAAACAATTCCATTTAACTTAAAGCCCAGTCTATCTGGTCAACAAATGGTCACTAACAGTCCACTGGGTCAAGTGACGGTCAACGTCTAAAGGTCGAGTCAACGGTCAAGGTCAAAGTCCAGGGTTAAAGGTCAACGAGTTAACTCCGTCAACTGAGTCGAACAGGAATCGGTGAGTCAACAAATCCGACTCAGTCAGATTAACTGAGTCAGCTAAAGTCAGATACCTGACTAGGCTGAATGGCACAAGGCCACACTCTTGTACAGGCCAGAGCCATTGTTCAGGCCAAGAATACAAATGCACAATCATTGTGCAACATCAAAACTCTTAATTCTACAACTCTAACTCAAGTTCAATTCAAACTAGCAATACATTAATTGAATCATCAATTAGACTTCAAATTGAATTTACAAAAGTAATACAGTCTACCTGCATTTGCAGCTTTAAGCTCTTACAACAAACCCTAACATCAATTAACTCTAAATCATCCTCACTACAAAACCTTACACTCAACTAACTCTCAACATCAAAGATTAACTTCAGGCTTGCAATTTCCCTTACAATTTGTTCCCATAATTCAACGAACCAACTCAATTTCACTTTACATATTCAACTCAAACTCAGTTCAACACCACCATCATAACCTATAATATTCATAACTGCAATCTCAAATACATACCCCTACTCATTCATTCATCTCTCCTGCAACCCAACCCAACCTTTAATACTACTAATCTCATTACCCTGCTAATTCCATTCCCCTTGCACCTACAACAGTTCATACCCAATTTAGTGACACTGCCAACTATATGAACTGCATCACCATCATAATTAACAGTTCACCACACATAATTGAATCAATTTCAGTTCTCTTACTATCTCCAGCTCTAATTCAGTAAATTCAATTACACAAATAATACACCCTTCTGAACATCAACACACAATAATACCATCATCTCTAGCTAATTCATCTCATGCAACTTCAATAAGAATCAAATAACTTTAATTACAGTGAAGAACAATTACCTCAACCATTTAGTCTCCACTAGCATCTTCAGAAATCAAGTAATTCTTCCTTTCCATACCACCCTCTAGCTACAACACCTCACATTCAATACCAGCAGCATCAACAAACAATCTCCAATTCCATCCAATCACCAGCATCCACTGAAACGCTATTTCCTTGCCTGAGTCTTGATTGTACATGAAATTCCACCTTAATCCACTTAACTACCATCTTCCAACACCACCTGATCTTCATCATTATCCTTCATTTACAGAAGATTCCATATTCAACACCGAAACCCTAATTCTTACTTTGGTTAAGAATAACCACATATCCTAAATCTCTGATTAATTAACTCATCACTTCAACTGTTAAATCAACACAATACCCATCTTCAATTACTCCATTAGAGCATCAATCTCGTCTTCTACATCTTCCCTGAATTATTCTTAAGAACTCTAATTGTCCATTTCTTCATGGACAACTCTGTAATATCCAATTAACCTCAATTCATCCGACTATGCTTCAATTCAGAGCAAACCCCTCATTAACTCAATCCTTTTTATGTCGATTTCATCTTCTAATTCTTCCTTGAACTTCTGATAAAACCCTAACTTTGGATTCAACCACTAGAATGACTCCGCAGCTTGAATTAAACATCAACCCTCTTCGTATTTACCTATCAGCAACACGATTCACATATAAATTCATACTAGATCCAAATTCAACTGCTTCAAACCCTAATTCTATTTACAACAGCAACCACTTCTTCTTCTTTCGATCTCAATTAACAACATCATCACCTCCAACCATTACTTCCTAATCCATCTCTTCTTCATCTGATTTACTTCGATATCATCACACACAACTCACAAACACTCTGCAGAAATTGAACCGAAGCAGAGAAGAAGAAAGAAACGAGAGGAAGAAGGAAGAAAAGAAGAATAAGAGAAAATGATTCTCTTCGATCGGTTAGAGGAGATAAGGACCAAGGAAACACTAGGTTACGCACTAGATTTGATAAGGGGAAGCCACGACGTGTCCTTGTTCCATTCAAAAGCGTTTTCCTAGAAATAACGATTTTACCCTTCAAACAAATCTGATAATATCTTTTTCGTCTGATATCCGAATGACACGTGCGAGTAGCCCATTCCACGTAACTTTTCGAGATCTATCTAACGATACTACTTTCGTATCTAAAATGTTGTTAGATTAATTTTTATTAATTAACTCGTGTGTTAAACTAATCGAGTCATTATCGGCTAAATTGTCACTCGATCATCTCTTGACCGGTCTAACAGCGTTGACAAGCTTGAGGGTCACTACATTGACCCTCTCTCTTAGTGAGGAGGGGTATTTATAGGGATTCCACGTGGGGTCCATCGATGGAGCCGTTGTAATCTTATCCTCTTGTGTTTTGTGCAAACACACAGAGTCTTCGGTTATTATGAGGTTCTCCCTTCGTTTCTTCGTTATTGTCGAAGAGGTATGCTCGCTTCTTCTGCTGGTGGGCTGACGTGTGTGCTTCCCCAGGTGTTTAATGCGGGTGGTTGGGACTTTCTTCACGCGTCAGACCACGGTATCCTGCCCCTGTCTTGTCCGTGTCAGTCGGTTGGGCCCTGACCGTAGATCTGAGATTTCTCTCGAGATGGGATAAAGCAGATCTGAGGGTGTATTGGGTCCAACGCAGTGGTGCTTTTTTCCCGTGCTCCTTCATTTGTAGCCATTGGATCTGCTAGATGAGGGCCCCTTCCTGCTGGTACATGTTTCTTGGCTGTATCGACGTGGCATCGTATTTTGATGCCCTTCGTCATATGCTCTCCGCGTTTTCATCCGAGGACACGTGGCGAGTGGCGGAATTATGTACTTACAATTTTCCCCTTTTCTTCTGACTTAAGTCTTCAGTTGAAGTGAGAGGAAAACCGTCACATATTCCCCACTCGCCTAATAATTTCCCCTCGATTTTAGGGCGCGTTTCCCACTAAGCAATAACTTCTTGCAATAACTCCCCCTTGGGAGAAGGGACAGTTTCAGATTTCTTGGATATTTAAGGGGGAAGAGAATGTGAAATAAATTTCATTCTCTGTTGATTCTTTTTTCCTCCTGAAAATTCTTTTATTTTGTTTGGACGCCATTAACTGCTGCTGCTACTGCTCTGTCTTGAATACGACCGCTGTTGCTACTACTCCATCTTGAATACGACCCGTCCTTTATCTCCTGTGCTCGTTCTTCGATGTTGTAGGTAAGAGGTTAACTTTTGGTCTTTGTTTATCTGTTATCTGTCCCTTCTCTGCTGCTGTTTCGTTATCCTTGCGATGAAGAACACATATACAAAGTATATGTACTTGCCCATGTTATTTATTTGCAAGGGTTAAGAGTTTCTGGTTGGGGAGCGCCTTCCTGTTTTATAAGTTAGCTAGGGTTTTCATATTCCTTATAATTTTCAAATTTTTGATCTTTATTTGTGGTTCTGCGGAATCTACTATTTGTTTGTATATCCGTAGATATGGCTGATCATCCGCGGGCTCATTACCAAACTCCTCCGTATAGTCCTCCCAGATCTCCTTCGCGCAGAGACCCGGATATATCTCCGCCCGGAGGTTCTAGGGCTTCGCACGTGGATATTGATAGGTGTCTAAAACACCTTTATATTTATCTATTGTTTATGCTTTCTTTGCGAGTTTTCTTATAAATTATGTATCTTATGTTTTGTTTTTGAGTATTTAGGTACTTTGGAGTCATTTGGAACAAAAGGAGTATAAACAGCGAAAAAGTCTCATCTCATGTGCAATTGTTATTGGAGGCAGACTATTTCTCATTATTTGCTTTTATCTCTTCATCTCTGTCTGAAAAGTATGTCGGCTTTAGTGATGCAAATATTCTGTTTGAAAAGCACGACAACTTTAGTGATGACTCTCATTGAAGAGTATAAGTGAATAGGAGAAATAAGGGACGGTTGTTGTTAGCGGAGGAACTCGAAATAAGGAGAAAGCATTCATTTGGAGTGTAAAGGGCAAACCCGTCATTTTCACAGTCGAACACTATATGGAGCCCAGTCAAGGTTAAAGGATAGCTCTGTGTGGAGGAGCACTATAGACCAATTAGTCAAGGATAAGAGGAAATTATTTGGATGAACATTAAACATAGGTTGGATGAGGTTAGGGGGCTGCAAATTTGGCTACCCCTTATCAGAACAACTAGTTATCAATAACCAGCCCAGCCAATAACCCTAGAATTCAGGGCTTATCAATCATTAGTACACTGAGATGAAGAACAGATCGAGAATAAACTATTGAACCCGAGCTGAGGCTGTAGTCCAGTCCGAGAGAAGAGAGTTGAGGGAAATCGAGAGATTGAGAAAGGAGTATGGCAGCTGGTGAAACTATGGTTCGTGGAGATTGAATTGAATAAAGTGGATCTGAAGAAATTGACTGATAAGGAATTGTGTGTTTCAAGCTCAGATATGGAAGAATTAGGGCAAGACTCGAAATGGGTTTTCTTTGGATTCCAATTTGAGGTGATGTTGTTGGGTGCAAAAGGAAGAAATATGACATGGTTTCAGTTCAGATCGATGGATGCAGCTGAGTAGGCAGAACTGCGGTTATTGCTGCTCAGTGGATGGAGGTAGAGAAGTCACAGGAGCAGGGGTGGTTGTAGCCAAACTCAATTGATGTTAGTGGAGGCACTGGAATTGTGGAAGGTGCTGGTAATGAAGATGCAAGGACTGAGGTTTTATGGGAAGAGTTGTAACTGAATGAAGTTTGGGGATTTTGGAAATGGAACTGAGGCTGTTTGTTGCTGTCAAGGGTTGCAACTGTTGAAGACCGGACAATGGCTAAGTGAACACAGATAGTTGGTGATGGATTTGAAGAACAACAGATGGAGTGTTGTTGGTTCTGGTGGAAATTGAATCACTGATGGTTGCAAGGTGAGATGCTCAAATGTGTTGCTATCAACCTCAAAAATGGAGAATGCTGGTGCACTGAAATATTGCAGTGGGTATTTATGGGATTAAAGGCAATGGTTGCAGCTGATGGCATTGGAGAGAGTTGTCTGGCGGTTTGCAGTGAGCATATAAGAACAATTACCGGTGAGATGAAATGGCTAGGTGTAGAAGCAAGGTTGCAGTTGAAGTTGGAATGGGTTGGAATGGAAAGTGAACTACAGTTGGGAAGTGGTAGTGGAATTCAAGTTGCAAGAGGACATGTAGATGGTGAAGGAGGCATCATGGAGCTATGCATTTGAGCAAGTGGAGCCTGAGATGGTAGCGGAATTAACGATGGTGAATGTGATGCTGTAGTATTTTGGGTTCTGCTGAGTTAATGTGTTGGATATCTACAAGGGACTGCAATGGACAGTATTGTGGGTATAGGAAATGAACTGAAATGGCTAAGTGAGCTGCTGTTGAAATCAAAGTTTGCAGGTGTTGTTGCAATTGCAGGTGCAGGCTGAGAATGGGATAATGGAATTGAATCTGCAGCTGGGGTTGATAGAGTTTCAGTTCAAACTAGTGATTGCAGTCATGGGAAGAAGATATGGAGTTCAGTGAATTGGGCAAGTTAGTTGTGTAGCTAAAACTGTGGTTCTCAATGGTTGGTTGTAATGGACTGTGTGGCTGAAAATGCAATCAGTTGGAGGAAATGGGTCTCTGGTGGTGCTGATGGTTTCAAGTGCAGAGAGTTGCAGCTGTGACGGCTTGAGTCATGAAAATGAATGAGCAGTACAGATGGTAGATGTTGGTGGTTGTGTTGGTGCTAATGGGTGTATGTGCTGAACTACAAATGTTTTATTGTAGCTGCAGTGACTATGAAGAGCAGTGTACACAGAATATGCAGTTGTTACCTGGAGTTGAGTAAGATGGCAACCATACCAAGTTAGCCCACTTGAAATCTGATTCGGTTCCAACTCAGCGTCTGACTCGTGTTGACCCGGCGGTGACTCAGTTAACTCTGAGTTGGGTCGTGGACGTTGACCAGTGGACTTTTCAGGTGGCCGGCGGCGACTTTCCGACGCCGGATTCCGGCCAGGTTCCGGTCAAAAACCCAGTTTCCCGACGACCACTTTTGGGACAGATTTTCTACATGGGTTTCTCTCACTCGTGGGCTTGGTGGATTTCCAACTAATGGACTTTGAAGACAAAACCTATTTTTGGAAGGAGAAAAAGCTATAAAAAGGAAGTTTTCTACACAATTGGGGACAACAGTTTATTCTATTCTTGGAGCTTTTGCAGAGAACTACTTCTAGGGTTTGATTTCTTTTATGTTTCATCTATTTTCTTTGAATATTATGATGATGAACTCCATGAATATGAGTAGCTAAATACAATAATTGGTTATGGGATAAAAAGTTGATTTCTTCAAGCATGTTATTTGATTCTATGAATTAGTTTTGTCTCAATTTTATCGTTTATGATTCATTGTTTTATTATCATATGATTTGAATTCTAGTTTGGTTGAGTCCGGAATCAATTGGATTTGTTTTCATCTCTATAGATATATTAGGGTTTTCAATACGTAAAAGTTGTTATCTCTAATTTTTAGTAGCATCTTGAGGTTAATACTTGTAGTGATACATCTTTTTAATCGCATATGAATCATAACCTTTGTTAAAATGAATTAGTGCTTTTACACGTTTGTTTGCATCGATTAGTCTTATTTCATAGAACTTATTTCTCTTAGGGAGTTAAATCTAATTGTGCTTTTACACTTTAGGTTGCTTTTTAAGAAGATTTCACGATAGCATCTTTTAATGTTGTTTGTGATAAAATCAGGAAATAAACGGGATACTCTTGCGATCAAGATATCCTAGGACTTTTGATAATTGAGAGATTAAATACCAATTCTAATCATAGATGAAAAATACATGTTTATGAATGATACTATCCCTTAACCAATATCTTCTCCTTATTGATTATTCCAACTATTTACTTTGCTTTATTTAGTATTATTACTTTGATAAAAACAAAAACACACCTTGGGTTAATTGGTTACTTAAGAATCTGAAAATTGCATAACAACAATCGCCTCTCTGTGGATACGAACTCTTTCTTATCGAATACTATATTTATATCTAGTTGAGTGAGGAAGTGAAATTATTTTTGACGCATACGACACGCATCAAATTTTGGCGCCGTTGCCGGGGAGGTATTCGGCTTGTTATCTAGTTTTTAGTTTCTTTTTATTATTTTTCTGCTTGCATACTTGTGTTTCGTTTCTTGTCTTGTTTCTCACTTGTTTGTGGGAATTGTTTTTCTGGTACCTAATCTCTGGCTTCTAAAGATTGGAATTATCCAAGGTGCGGGATAGCTACTCGAAAAGGAATAATACTCCAACCAAGGCAAGGCACAACAGAAGAACACAACTTGGAAGTAGAACACGAAGCTCTTCGGCAAGAAGGAGAGGAAGTAGAACACGATATTCCTTTTGAAGAATAAGGAGAAGAAGAAGAATCAATGGGTGACCCTGCAAATCGTTCACTTAAAGACTTAGCTTCTCACAAGCTGGATATACAGCAGGGTTGCATTTAAACCGACTCCATTTTTGAAATCAAGCCGGGACTTCTTAGAGAATTACCAAAGTTCCATGGCTTGGTGAATGAATATCCAAACAAGCATCTTATGGATTTCCACACCATTGTCATGGCTATGCTCCCAGCAAATATGGAGGTGGATGGTGATATATTGAAGGTTTTTCGATTCTCATTGGAAGGTAATGCTAAGGATTGGTTATACTACTTGCCTTCCGGGAGTGTTACAACTTGGAATAGGCTCAAGAAACTCTTTATAGAGAGATATTTTCCTGCATCTAAGGCTACTCAAATTCGCAAGGAGATTTGCGGAATGAAGCAAAATGTCGGAGAATCGTTATATGATTGTTGGGAACGATACAAGAGGTTGGTGGAAAGCTGTCCTCATCACTAATTCAGCGATGCCATGATCATCCAATACTTCTATGAAGGAATCCAATCAAGTGATAAGAATCTTATCGACGCAGCGAGTGGTGGTACACTAGTGAGAAATACGGTGGCACAAGCTAGAGAGTTGATTGAAAACATGGCAGCAAACTCTCAACAATTCTTGAATCGTGGTTCGGATGTGCTTCTTCGGAGAGTCAATGAAGTGAGCGAGGTGGAGTAACTTCGTCAACAAATGGGAAACATCACAGCAATGCTACAACAAGTTTCAGCCGCTGTGATACCAAGTTCTCATGGGTATGAAGACGTCAATGAGCAAGCTAATGCGGTTTTTCCAAATCAGCCAAGACGGTATGATCCTTATTCCAATACTTACAATCCTAGATGGAGAGATCACCCCAATTTTAGCTATGCGAACAAGCAAGGAGCGGTTCAACAACCTACTTTCAACAATTCGGGTGGATTTCAACCTCAACAACAACAATTCCAGCCGCGTCAACAATTTCAACAATCTCAATTTCAACAACAACAACCTCAAAATCAGGGGTCTAGTATGGAAGAGTTGATGAAATCTTTTATGCAAAGAACGGAAAGCACGATGAAAGAGTTGCAAACCCAAGTTAGTTATATGGCTCTTGAGATGAACCAAATGAAGGCACAAAATAGTGGGAAACTCCCTTCTCAACCTATTAACCCAAAAGAGGGTGTCAATGCGATTACGTTGAGAAGTGGTACACAACTTGTGCAACCCGAAGTTGCTGATTCGGGCGAGGTGGAAACACCAAAGGAACTTGTTTTGGAGGAGAAGAATGAGGATTCTCCCCAAACTTCTGAGGTACCTATTCCTAACTCTAAAAGTACTATTCCTACTTATGTTCCTCCTTTACCTTTTCCTCGCAGATTTGAAAATTCTAAGAAGGAGGCATTAGAAAAGGAGATTTTAGACGTTCTTAAGAAGATTCATGTGAACATACCACTCATTGATGCTATAAAGCAAGTTCCAAAGTATGAAAAAGTGTTGAAGGACTTGTGTACCAATAAGCAAAGGCTCAAAGGTAATGAAGTGCTTAGTTTGGGGGAGAATGCTTCGGAAATCTTACAACACAAACTCCCACTGAAATGCAAAGACCCGGGCAACTTTGACATCCCCGTCACAATTGGTAACACTACATTTGACAAAGCAATGTTAGACTTAGGTGTATCCGTTAATGTTATGCCTGCATCTATGTATAAGTCACTTGAGTTAGGTCCTCTCAAAAAGGCTGAAATTATGTTGCAATTAGCCGATCGCTCTAATGTCTACCCAATGGGTATTATTGAGGATGTTCTTGTGCAGGTTAATCAACTAGTATTTCCAGCATATTTTTGTGTCTTAGAGATGGATGAAGGTTCACCGGACTCGTCTCTTCCATTGCTACTTGGGCGTCCCTTCATGAAAACGGAGAAGACCATTATTAATGTGCATAAGGGAACGCTAACTATGGAGTTTGATGGAGAAGTAATACGTTTCAACATTTTCGAGACGATGAGATATCCTAGTGATGTCCACTCTTGCTTCTCCGTTGATGTTATGGATACGTTGGCACAACAAATGTTTGAATTGAATGGTGAAGATGCTTTGGAAACCGTTTTAACTACATCCATTGATAATGGTGTAGAGTGTGGTAATGAGGTTAAAGAAGCCCTTGGTGATATCAACTCACTACAAGGATGCCCGGAAACTCATAATATCTCTTTATTTCTTTACCATGTAGTGATGAAAAACTTTTACCTTCTATTGTTAAACCTCCAAAGTTAGAATTGAAACCTCTTCCTAGTCACTTAAAGTACTTGTACTTGGGTGACAATGAAGAGTTACCTGTGATTGTTTCTAATGAGCTTAGTGAATTACAGGAGCAAAAACTTCTAAGGGTGCTAAGGAATCACAAGACGGCCATAGGATGGACAATTTCCGATATCAAGGGTATAATCCCTGCCGTTTGCATGCATAAGATTCGTTTGGAGGACGATGCAAAGCCTACAAGGGAAGTGCAACGTCGTTTGAACCCCCCAATGATGAAAGTTGTGAAAAAGGAGATACTCAAGCTTTTGGAAGTGGGTGTTATCTACCCCATATCCGATAGCAAGTGGGTGAGCCCGGTACAAGTTGTACCAAAGAAATCAGGGGTGACCGTGGTGGAGAATGATGAGAATGAACTTGTCCCAACTCGTGTGCAAACCAGTTGGAGGGTTTGTATTGATTATAGGAAATTAAATTCCACTACTAGAAAAGATCACTTTCCATTACCTTTTATTGATCAAATGCTTGAACGTTTAGCTGGACACTCTTATTATTGCTTCCTTGATGGCTATTCAGGTTATAATCAGATTGTGATAGCACCGGAGAATCAAGAGAAAACCACTTTCACTTGTCCTTTCTGTACTTTTGCTTATCGAAGGATGCCTTTTGGCTTGTGCAATGCTCCAGCTACTTTTCAAAGGTGTATGGTAAGTATATTTTTAGAATATGTTGAAAACATAATCTAAGTGTTCATGGACGACTTTAGTGTCTTTGGTGATTCATTTGACATTTGTTTGAACAATTTGTCACTAATCCGTGAACGATGTGTTGAAACAAATCTTGTGCTAAATTGGGAGAAGTGCCATTTCATGGTAACTCATGGAATAGTTTTAGGCCATATAGTATCTTTGAAAGGCTTGGAAGTTGATAAATCTAAGATAGACCTTATTCGTGCTATAACCCCTCACACTACGGTGAGGGAGATACGCTCTTTTATTGGTCATGCAGGTTTTTATCTTAGATTCATCAAGGATTTTTCCAAGATAGCATCACCACTTTGTACCTTATTGCAAAAAGATGTGGTTTTTAACTTTGATGAGAAGTGTATGGCGGCATTCAATCGTTTGAAAGAACTTTTGATTTCATCCCCTATCATTAAATCACCGGATTAGAGCAAGCCTTTTGAGATCATGTGTGATGCAAGTGACTATGCGGTTGGTGCGGTGCTTGGGCAGCGTGTGGGGAAGATACCTCATGCTATTTATTATGCTTCTAGAAGGTTAAATGAAGCCCAACAAAACTACACTACCACTGAAAAAGAGTTATTAGCTATTGTTTTTGCTTTGGAAAAGTTTCGCTCTTATCTAATTGGTACAAAAGTTGTTGTCTTTTCAGATCATGCAGCACTTAGGTACTTGCTTACAAAGAAAGAGGCGAAACCGAGGCTCATACGATGAATTTTACTCTTGCAAGAGTTTGATATTGAAATCAAGGACAAGAAAGGAATTGATAACACCGTTGCGGATCATTTGAGCCGTTTTGCTTTGGACAAGGAAGCTATCCCGTAGCGTGAAAGTTTCCCGGATGAGCAACTTTTCTCAATTGCATTTGCGGAACCATGGTATGCGGATATTGTGAACTACTTGGTAACTAAACAAATCCTAAAGAACTTGTCTCGTGCTGAGAGGGACAAACTTAAGAGGTTAGGGAACCAATATATATGGGATGATCCATACTTGTGGAAACATAGAAGCGACCAAGTCATACGAAGGTGCGTTCCCGAATCTGAATTTAACTCTATCTTGTCTTTTTGTCACTCCTATGCTTGCGGAGGACATTTTGGGAGTAAAAGAACAGCTCACAAGGTACTTGAAAGCGGTTTTTATTGGCCAACCTTATTTAAGGATGCACATATATTTTGCACAACTTGTGATAGGTGCCAAAGAACAGGCAATCTAGGTGCCCGAAATCAAATGCCACAAACTTTTATTCAATTTATTGAAGTTTTTGATGTATGGGGTATTAATTTTATGGGTCCTTTTGTCAAATCTCATGGGAATTTTTATATCTTACTTGCTGTTGATTATGTCTCGAAATGTGTGGAAGCTAAAGCCACCCCAACTAATGATTCCAAAGTGGTTTCATATTTTGTGCAAGCTAACATTTTTGCAAGGTTTGGAATTCCAAGAGCCATAATTAGCGATGGGAGTTCTCACTTCAAAAACAAGTTCTTACAAGGATTGTTGAAGAAGTACAATGTGTCGCACAAGATTGCAACACCTTATCATCCCCAAACCAATGGAAAAGCCGAGGTGTCGAACCGAGAGGTGAAATCCATTCTAGAGAAGACGGTGAATCCAACAAGGAAGGATTGGAGCATGCGACTCAATGATGCTTTGTGGGATTATAGAACCGCATACAAGACACCTATTGGGATGTCTCCCTTTAGGCTTGTGTATGGTAAACCTTGTCACTTACCCGTGGAGATTGAGCATAAAGCGTTTTGGGAGATTAAGCAATGCAATATGGAGATGGATGGGGCTGGAAAACAAAGAAAGTTGCAACTTCAAGAGCTAGAAGAGTTACGAAATGATGCATTTGAAAGCTCGCGCATTTACAAGGAAAAAACTAAGGCATTTCATGATTCTATGATTTCTAGAAAACAATTTTGTGTTGGGCAGAAAGTGCTTTTGTTTAATTCTCGTTTGCAATTATTTTAGGGTAAACTAAGGTCACGTTGGATCGGACCTTTTATTGTTACTAATGTGTTTTCGCATGGTGCAGTAGAAATTCGTAGCATAGCTACAGGAAAGGAGTTTAAAGTGAATGGACACCGGCTGAAACCATATTATGAGAACTTTACTTCCGAAGTTGTGGAAGGTGTGAACTTTGTGGATGCACTCCCTCTGGAGGAGTCTTAGTGAACAAGGAGAACGTCGGGCTGACGACTTTAAACCAAGCGCTAAGTGGGAGGCAACCCACCGGTTTTGTATCTTTACCTTTATCTTTTTATTCTTTATGCATTTATTTTTCGCTTTATTTTCTTTGTTTTTGCATATCATTTGCGGAATTTCCCACCTTGAACTTTCTTTGGATGATTCAATTTTACATTGAGGACAATGTAAAGTTTAAGTGTGGGGGAGCATTTATATGTTTGTATAGTGTGTTTTATGCCTTGAAAAAAAAAATCAGAAAAATAGAAAAACCAAGAAAAAAAGTTGTGCTTTTGAACTCCGAAATCTAGAAACTTGTGCCTTTAGGATGACACCATTAGTGGATGGAACCATTTTGAATGCAGGAGTTGAGGAACCGATTAACTAAAAGGGACGAACATAGCTCAGAAATCACAATTAACATGATAGTTGTTACCATATCTCGGAATATCACCATATCGCATTCTATTTTTATTTTCCCATATTATCTATTGTTCTCTAAGTGCTTTGGTGGGTCACTAGACATCGACGTGTTATTACTGCTAGGATGAAATAGAGTGATTGAGTTACTAGAAAATGAAAAAAAAAAAAAAAAAAAAAAAGAAAGAAAAGAAAAAAAAAGAGACCGACCAATTAGACCAAACGGAATAAAATGACACTTGGGAATAGCAGTATGTGTGAAACGTAGTCCCTGTCTCCGTCGCCTAAACAAGCGTGGAATGCAGGATCCAAGGCAACTATCATGTACTTGCTGACAAGAATCATGCGCTTGGATCCAGTTTGATCCAATCATGTTGTCTAAAAAAAAAGTGAAAAAAAAAAAGAAAAAAAAAGTATTATATTGGTTGAATAAAGTCACTCCTGGTTCCCTTGTATATGCTAGTGAGTTGATGTAGAATTCAAACCAAGTAGCTCAATCCAATAGGAGTAGGTTCATCTTGGCAGTGACCTTCAGACATATATGGGAAACATCGAACACTTGTGAACATTCGCCAACATCTACATCTTTATCCATCTTCTTAATCTTTTCATTGTGATTGTGGTTTGTTAGTTTCCGAGTATTATGGCTTGTTCGACTATCTAATTAGAGTTTATTTAATAATATATGAACTAAATTTGCAAGGTACCTCCTCATGTAGTCATTTTGGATTCGTTCATTGATTTGTCACAAATAGACGGAGTTGGAAATATAGGTTTTGTAGGCAGACCTCTTGTAAACCTTCACGAGACAAAAACTCGTCCACTAGGGACACCTAGGGGTTCAAAGACTTGTTATTTATGCTAAAATTAACCGTAGCCTCGACGAGACGGAGTTGTATGTATTCTTTATAATTATTTTGTTTGATTTGCTCGAGGACTAGCAAAGTCTAAGTGTGGGGGAATTTGATAGGTGTCTAAAACACCTTTATATTTATCTATTGTTTATGCTTTCTTTGAGAGTTTTCTTGTAAATTATGTATCTTATGTTTTGTTTTTGAGTATTTAGGTACTTTGGAGTCATTTGGAACAAAAGGAGTATAAACAGCGCAAAAGTCTCATCTCATGGGCAACTGCTATTGGAGGCAGACTATTTCTCATTATTTGATTTTATCTCTTCATCTCTGTCTGAAAAGTATGTCGGCTTTAGTGATGCAAATATTCTGTCTGAAAAGCACGACAACTTTAGTGATGACTCTCATTGAAGAGTATAAGTGAATATGAGAAATAAGGGACGGTTGTTGTTAGCGGAGGAACTCGAAAGAAGGAGAAAGCATTCATTTGGAGTGTAAAGGAAAAAGCCGTCATTTTCACAGTCGAACACTATCTGGAGCCCAGTCAAGGTTAAAGTACAGCTCTATGTGGAGGAGCACTATAGACCAATTAGTCAAGGTTAAGAGGAAATTATTTGGATGAGCATTAAACATAGGTTGGATGAGGTTAGGGGGCTGCAAATTTGGCTACCCCTTATCAGAACAACTAGTTATCAATAACCAGCCCAGCCAATAACCCTAAAATTTAGGGCTTCTCAATCATTAGTACACTGAGATGAAGAACAGATCGAGAATAAACTATTGAACCCGAGCTGAGGCTATAGTCCAGTCCGAGAGAAGAGAGTTGAGGGAAATCGAGAGATTGAGAAAGGAGTATGGCAGCTGGTGAAACTATGGTTCGTGGAGATGTAATTGAATAAAGGGGATCTGAAGAAATTGACTGAGAAGGAATCGTGTGTTTCAAGCTCATATATGGAAGAATTAGGGAAAGACTCGAAATGGGTTTTCTTTGGATTCCAATTTGAGGTGATGTTGTTGGGTGCAAAAGGAAGAAATAGGACATGGGTTCAGTTCAGATCGATGGATGCAGCTGAGTAGGCAGAAATGGTGTTATTGATGCTCAGTGGATGGAGGTATAGAAGTCACAGGAGCAGGGGTGGTTGTAGCCAAACTCAATTGATGTTAGTGGAGGCACTGGAATTGTGGAAGGTGCTGGTAATGAAGATGCAAGGACTGAGATTTGCTGGGAAGAGTTGTAACTGAATGAATTTTGGGTATTTTGGAAATGGAACTGAGGCTGTTTGTTGCTGTCAAGGGTTGCAGCTGTTTAAGACTGTACAATGGCTAAGTGAACACAGATAGTTGGTGATGGAGTTGAAGAACAACAGATGGAGTGTTGTTGGTTCTGGTGGAAATTGAATCACTGATGGTTGCAAGGTGAAATGCTTAAATGTGTTGCTATCAACCTCAGAAATGGAGAATGTTGGTGCACTGAAATATTACAACGGATGTTTATGGGATTAAATGCAATGGTTGCAGCTGATGGCATTGGAGAGAGTTGTCTGGCGGTTTGCAGTGAGCATATAAGAACAATTACCGGTGAGATGAAATGGATAGGTGTAGAAGGAAGGTTGCAGTTGAAGTTGGAATGGGTTGGAATGGAAAGTGAACTACAGTTGGGAAGTGGTAGTGGAATTCAAGTTGCAAGAGGACATGTAGCTGGTGAAGGAGGCATCATGGAGCTGTGCATTTGAGCAAGTGGGGCCTGAGATGGTAGCGGAATTAACGATGGTGAATGTGATGCTGTAGTATTTTGGGTTCTGCTGAGTTAATGTGTTGGATGTCTACAAGGGACTGCAATGGACAATCTTGTGGGTATAGGAAATGAACTGAAATGGCTAAGTGAGCTGCTGTTGAAATCAAAGTTTGCAGGTGTTGTTGCAATTGCAGGTGCAGGCTGAGAATGGGATAATGGAATTGAATCTGCAGCTGGGGTTGATAGAGTTTCAGTTCAAACTAGTGATTGCAGTCATGGGAAGAAGATACGGAGTTCAGTGAATTTGGCAAGTTAGTTGAGTAGCTAAAACTGTGGTTCTCAATGGTTGGTTGTAATGGACTGTGTGGCTGAAAATGCAATCAGTTGGAGGAAATGGGTCTCTGGTGGTGCTGATGGTTTCAGGTGCAGAGAGTTGCAGCTGTGATAGCTTGAGTCATGAAAATGAATGAGCAGTACAGATGGTAGTTGTTGGTGGTTGTGTTGGTGCTAATGGGTGTATGTGCTAAACTGCAAATGTTTTATTGTAGATGCAGTGACTATGAAGAGCAGTGTACACAGAATATGCAGTTGTTACCTGGAGTTAAGTAAGATGACAACCATACCAAGTCAGCCCAGTTAGCCCACTTGAAATCTGATTCGGTTCCAACTCAGCGTCTGACTCGTGTTGACCCGGCGGTGACTCAGTTGACTCCGAGTTGGGTCATGGACGTTGACCAGTGGACTTTTCAGGTAGCCGGCGGAGACTTTCCGATACGGATTCCGGCCAAGTTCCGGTCAAAAACCCAGTTTTTCGGCGACCACTTTTGGGACAGATTTTCTACATGGGTTTCTCTCACTCGTGGGCTTGGTGGATTTCCAACTAATGGACTTTGAAGACAAAACCTATTTTTGGAAGGAGAAAAAGCTATAAAAAGGAAGTTTTCTACACAATTGGGGACAACGTTTTATTCTATTCTTGGAGCTTTTGCAGAGAACTACTTCTAGGGTTTGATTTCTTTTATGTTTCATCTATTTTCTTTGAATATTATGATGATGAACTCCATGAATATGAGTAGCTACATACAATAATTGGTTATGGGATAAAAAGTTGATTTCTTCAAGCATGTTATTTGATTCTATGAATTAGTTTTGTCTCAATTTTATCGTTTATGATTCATTGTTTTATTATCATATGATTTGAATGCTAGTTTGGTTGAGTCCGGAATCAATTGGATTTGTTTTCATCTCTATAGCTATATTAGGGTTTTCAATACGTAAAAGTTGTTATCTCTGATTTTTAGTAGCATCTTGTGGTTAATACTTGTAGTGATACATCTTTTTAATCGCATATGAATCATAACCTTTGTTAAAACGAATTAGTGCTTTTACACGTTTGTTTGCATCGATTAGTCTTATTTCAAAGAACTTATTGCTCTTAGGGAATTAAATCTAATTGTGCTTTTACACTTTAGGTTGCTTTTTAAGAAGATTTCACGATAGCATCTTTTAATGTTGTTTGTGATAAAATCAGGAAATAAACGGGATACTCTTGCGATCAAGATATCCTAGGACTTTTGATAATTGAGAGATTAAATACCAATTCTAATCATAGATGAAAAATACATGTTTATGAATGATACTATCCCTTAACCAATATTGTAGGTACTGAATATCGCAAGATAATAGTTCAAGAGTATCGTAATAAATAAAGGAGAAAAGAGTTATAAAATGATACGATGATAGAAGTAGCGCGGAGAAATATGAAGTTTTGCGAGGATGAAATAATTTTGCGAGGATGAATTACGATACTTCGCAATTCATATACAGCTGCATAAGTTTTACTATAAATAGGAGTTCAAATGTAAAATTCGAGAGGTTCTTTTTAATGAGTGTAAGAAATTATCTTAGGAAAGAGAATAGAAAAAGTTGTAACTATTCTAGTTCCATTTTGATAATTCTATGTAATCAACTAAGAGAATTAATAAGAAAATTATCATTCACCATCAAGAACTTCTTGAGTTTTTACTAATTCTATTGAGGGTGTAGTTGTAGATTATTCTGCAACTACATAATTGGCGCTAGAAACAGGGACTTGAGAATTGTGGTAGCCTAAATTTGAGGGAATTGTGGAAAATTTGAAGATCAAATGAAGTCAGTAGATGGAGATTGCAAAAAAGAAGAATGTAATATGATCACAAAGACAATGATTGATGAATTTCATAGTAATATGAAGGGAAAAATATACAAGCGAGATTGTAGAGGAAGAAAGATCATGGAGGAAGAAAAAGATAACAACTTTAGAAGAATGGGAAAAGCGGAAAATCACATTTTCAGCAGCAAAATTCAAATGAAGACTTGAACCACACTTCACCATTGGTGATCACAATTCCGATCATGCTAGAAGATAAGAAAGTTGTAGAAAAATGGAAATTAAACCGAATTTTGGTTGATACAGGGAGTTCTGTTAATATCATATTCTATCATGCACTTAAGGGGATGGGAATTAAAGATGAAGAAATCACAAATTAAAAATGTCTTATTCATGGATTAGGAAAATCTACAACAAAATCTAAAGGGGAAATCGCGCTGCGAATATTACTAGGAGAAATCGAAACACATGTAATCTTGTGTGTGATAGATATGGAATCTCCATATAACATGCTGATAGGAAGGCCGTGGATTCATGCGATCAAAGCTGTTGCTTCAACATTACATCAAAGAATCAAATTTCCTACACCAAATGGAATACAAGAAATAAAAGGAGATCTTGATAGTGCAAAATTTTGTTATCAAATTGAAGTAACGCAATGCGGAGGAAGAGCAAGAAAGAAACAGCTTCATAGGAAACTTGCGAAGGAAACAAAAAATGAAGAAGAATTCCGAGTGTATACAATAAGAGCAAAGGAAGGGAGAGGTATACCAAATGAGATTCCAGAAAAAGAAGGGGAACCAGCAAAAATAATCAAAGAACCAACACCTATGGGGGAGAAAAGTCCAAGCTATGTTGTAGCTGAACCAACTAAAGAAATAAATATTGGAAGTAAAGAGGAGCCTTTATTCTTGCGAATTGGAACTAAGATGGATGAAGAAGAAGAAAAAAGAACTATTGATCTTTTGCGAGAATATAAAGATATCTTCGCAGGAAGTGTAGATGAGATACCAGGAATTGATCCATCAGTGGCGTGTCATAGATTGAACATAGATAAAAATGTAAGACCATTCAAACAAATAATAAGGAAGATATCACAAAATTATCATGTACGAGATAGAAGAAGAATTACAAAAGATGTTGGATGCAGGGATCATAAGGGAAGCAAAATATCCAGAATGGATTGCGAATATGGTCATTGTTCCGAAAAAGAATAAAGGAATAAGAATTTGCATAGATTTCACTGATCTAAACAAGGCATGTCCCAAAGACAGTTTTCCATTACCGATATACCACAAATGGTGGAATCAATTGCAGTCATGATAGAGTCACTTCACTTGATGGATATAAAGGGTATAATCAAATATCACTCATGAGAAGAAGATCAAGAACATACTGCCTTTTTTGCTCCAAGAGGTTTGTATTGTTATGTGAAGATGCCATTTGGTTTGCGGAATGCGGGTGCTACATATCAACGTATGGTTGAAAAAGTGTTCGCGAAGTGGATACATAAAACTTTGGAGGTATATGTAGATGATATGTTGATAAAAAGCAAGGAAGCTAAAGATCATGTGCAAGATTTGAAGGAAATATTTGAGCAAATGATAAAGTTCAACATCAAACTAAATCCTGAGAAATGTATAATTGGGGTTTCGTATGGAAAGTTCTTGGGATACATAGTATCAAAAGAGGGAATACAAGTTGATCCAGAAAAGGTCCAAGCAGTTCGTGACATGCCAACACCTGCAACGGTAAAAGAAGTACAAAATCTAAATGGACTCTTGGCTTCACTTGGAAGATTTATTTCGCGAATGTCAGATAAGTGCAAGCATTTTTTCAACATACTTAAGAAGGGAGAAAAATTCAAGTGGACTGATGAATGTGAAAAAGCTTTTCAAGGAATCAAAGAATACCTCGCAAATACATCTATACTACGAAACCCGAGAGAGACGAAGAATTATTGGTATACCTCGCAACAACTCCATATGCTCTAAGTGCGGTTAAATTGCGACGACGCGAGAGTAGAAAGGCCCATTTACTACATTAGTAAAACCTTTAATGCAGCAGAGAATAATTATTCTAAAATGGAGAAGTTAATCTTAGCCCTGGTTTATGCATCATTCAAGTTACGAATATACTTTCAAGCACATGTGATAAAAGTGGTAACCAAAGTCCCAATTGAATCAATCATGAAGAACACAAAAAGGTCAGGAAGAATAGAAAGCTGGAATGCACAAGTAAACCATTACAAGATAAAATACGAAGTATTGTCATCGCAAAAAATCACAAGTCGTCATGATTTTTTGGAAGAATTTCCTTTGGAAGAAGATGAAGCGATAGAGGAAATGATGGATGTTGAAGAATAATTTGGAAATCTAAAAGACTTGTTAACAGAACCAGATAGATGGGAAATTCTAGTGGACGGATCATCCAATAGTGAGGGAAATGGAATTGGAGTCGTGTTGATTTCACCAGAAGGAGAAAGAACAACATTCTCATTCAGACTAGAATTTGCATCCACGAACAATGAAACAGTAGAAGGCATGTAGTGCATGCATTAAAGATCGCAATAGAAAAGAAGCTTGAAAGTATAAGGATAACAAGTGATTAGCGAGTTAGTGATTTGTCAAATTAAAGGGGAATATACCACAAATGAATCTTCTTTGAAGAAATACAAGAAACTCGTTGAGGAATTATCTGCGAAGATACCAAAATTAAAATGGAGACATATATCTAGAAAATATAACCGTCTCGCAGATGCTTTTGCATTTATTCCAAGCATGATGACAAATCCAAATACAAGAAATATCCAAATACAGACAATTCAACACCCATCAGTGGACAAAGAGAAAAAAATTGAGGAAGCTGTTGCGATGGAAGTAGAAAGAGAGTTATCAAACAACATCGCAGATTGGAGAAAAGAAATTCATGCATATCTCGCAACAGGAGAAATATCCAAGAACAGACTAGAAGCACATAAATTAAAGAGTCGTGCAACAAACTATGAGTTGCGAGAAGGAATTTTATATAGAAAATCTTTCAATGGACCACCTCTCAGGTGATTAACTCGCGAAGAAGGAGAAAAAATATTGAAGATGTTACATGGAGGAGAAGTTGGCAATCATAGTGGGGGAAGATCTCTAGCATATAGAGCAAAGATACAAGGATATTACTGGCCTTATATGCATACAGACGCAAAATTGTTCGTACGAAGATGCAAGGAATGTCAACGACATGGTAAAATAATTCATGCACCAGGGGCCACATTAACTTCTTCAACAAGCTACTGGCCTTTTGGTAAATGGGGTTGGATATTGTTGGACCATTTATACGGATCTGGACAAAGGCGATACTTGATAGTTGCAACAGTTATTTCACGAAGCTCGCGAAGTAAAAGCGATACAGACATATTCGTGATAAAGATGTTTTTACATTCATATTTGAGAACCTCATTTGCAGGTACGGGGTTCCAGCACAACTAGTATCGATAATGGAAAACAATTTGAGGGGCGAACATAGAGATGTTACTCGGTGCTTTTAGGATAAAATGTGGGAAGTCAACCCCGTTATATCCACAAGCTAATGGACATGAAGCGAAGCAACAAATAAAACAATCGTAGATACAATCAAAAAGAAATTAGAAGGACATCTCAAAGGATGGTGCGAGCAAGTACCTAGCGCAGTTTGGGAATACAATACAACTAGAAGAGAAGCAACTGGAATGTCTCCTTATTGTCTAACATATGGAGTAGAAGCGATATTACCCGAGAGGTTGTAATTCCGACAACAAAGAAAGAAGCTTGGGAAAGAAATTTAAGTGCGGGAGTAATATTAAGTGAATTGGATGATTTGGAAGAAAAAAGAGAAAAGGTGTTGCACCATATGAAGATTTATCAGGAACGATTAGCTCGAGAATACAACAAGAGAGTTATTGAACGTGAATATAAACCAGGTGATTTGGTCATGCGAGAAACACCTCGATATCAAAAAGAAAATGGAGGAAAATTAGCACCAAAATGGGATGGACCATATGTTATTAAAGAAGTTGTGGGAAGCGGAGCTTATCGGCTGATGGATCCAGAAGGGAGAGACATGGGTTTGAGGCTTGGTAGACCTTGGAACAGACTATATTTGAAAAGGTATTATCCATAAAACTCAAGAAATTTTTTACGAATATTTTTTGCTCGCAGGAAATTGGGAAAAGTTACGAGTTTCAAAATTTATATTGCGATTAAACTTTCATTAATTTGCGAATAAAAGACCATGATCTGTGATCAGCCTCCAAAAAAGAAAGAGAGCCGCAAAAAATTTTATACAGGCAAACCTTTGTGGCGTACACCCTAGTTCGCGAAGCTATATTTTGTAAGAGGCAAAGTCCTAAAGTACGTCATTTAAGGGGGTACCTATAAACGTGGCTAAGGGTAACCGGAACACCACCAAGGGCCCTTAGTACATGGTAAAATTTTAGGGGTACAACCCAATAATGGGGTACCTATCCGGGTTAGACACCTTGGATTCTCACCTAATCTAGCGACATTATGCAATATAAAATGCGGTGTAAGAGGATTTAGGTTGGGCGACTAATGCATACTGTCTTTCCCAAGAAGTGAAGAAAACGATCAAGGCGCCGAGGTTAACGGTTGAGTCAAGAGTGCCGGGTGAGGTTGAACCACATATGCCATTTTTGACAAGTCTTGGAAAATGATGCACTTGGCCCAAAGATACCCCATAGGGTGCAACCTCGTAACTATAAGCCCTATAGGCAAAAAGGATAAGATGTTGCGATCAAAAGCTGGTTGTTGGCAGAACCGGATGGGAATAGATAACCTTGTATGGTCGATGTACGCTTCCTTGAAGGGGAAACCAGGGGGAATATAAAGGGCAGCACCCTCCATTAGGGAGCTGATACGTGCTATAAGACGCAAATGTCACGAGGCTTCTTGTTTGCGAAAACATAAAGGCTTGTCATATTTGTGCAACAAATGAAGTTCTGCGAGCATTCTAAAAAAAAAAAAAAAAAAAAGGAAAACATACAAAAAGAACTCGCAGAATGAAACAAAGAAGTTAAGATGAGATCAATGGGTTATTACATGAAAGTGTAAAAACGTCCTGCGATTTCATCGCAAGACGATAATGTCACGAGGTTGTATGTTCGCAAGAATGTTCAGGCTTGTCATATTATCGCAAATACAAAAATTTACTACAAAAGAGGTGGCAAAATAAGACCTTTACTTAGGAAGGCATGATAAGACCACAGAAATTAATGAAATTCATTACATCAAAATCATTGAAGAAATTATACAAGTATATACATTATGAAGATCTGAAAAGAAGACAACTTAAATCGATATCATTGAAGAAATTTTACAAGAATATACATCATGAAGTTTTGAAGAGAATACAGCTCTGTCAATATCATTGAAGAATTTTTACAAGAAGTCCTATCAAAGAAGACAACATCATTGAAGAATTTTAACGAAGACTTAACAAAAGATGCGATTTTGATAGCAATCAAATACAGATAAGTTCATATTCGTAAAAGTTTACGAGAATTACATACTTCTTATACTTCTCCATATATTGAATATTTCTCCAAAAGTTGAATACTTCTTATAATTCTTCAAGAATATCTCATATTTATTATACTTCTTCAACGGATATTTCATTTGGTGAAGGTTAAGTAATCATTATACTTCGTCATATGTTACGTAATTATTCACAGATTGAATACTTCTTATATCTCTTCATTTGGTGAATTGAGTACTTCTAATACTTCTTATATCTCTTCATTTGGTGGATTGAGTACTTCTAATACTTCTTATATCTCTTCATTTGGTGGATCGAGTACTTCTAATACTTCTTATATCTCTTCATTTGTATTTAGTACTTCTAATACTTCTTCAAAGGTATTGTATATGTAGTATACTTATTAAGGATATTTCATATATTTTATTTCTTATACTTAAAAGGGAGGATTTCTTATTTACAATCGTAACAAGTTGAAACTTAAGTAAGATAAATTGAGGCAGATATTCTAATACTTCCAACAATGTTTAATCATTTAAAGAGAAATAATAGGGGGAAAAGAGATACTAAGCTTTATCTGTGAGTTATATATTATTTCTCTTCATATGATCAAATGGGGCAAAATAAGGAAAACATTTAATTAAAGAAAGGTTAAATTATCTTCGCAAAATATCAGATATACTTCTTAAGAAAGGTTAAATCATCTTCGCAAAATATCGGATGTACTTCTTAAAAAACAAATTGTTCGCAAAAAAGAAAACCAACAAGTAACTAAGGGAAGGAATTCAAAAGAAAGGAGGACAGGAGAGTCAATGATAAATTGAAAAAGAATGTTATCATGCTTCATCAACACTCTGTCTTTGGATCTTTAAGATGAGTAGGGTCATTAGCAGCTTTCGACTTTTGCGAGATATCATCCTTTGAAGAATATTCAACAGGAACATCTCCTTGAGGAATAGATTCTTTCTCGTCATCAAGATCTTCATCATCACTCTCATAATCGAAATCACTATCAGGCTCACGAGCAACTTCATCGTCAGATATTTTCAGAGGAGTAATTTTCACAGGAGGCAAGGCTCTTGATAAGAGAATGTTATTCGTAAAGACTTGAGCTTTCAGATGACTTTCACGAAGTATAGCTTTTTTATGGTTGGTATCTTCGATATCTTTGGAATAAGCAAGATAGTTGAATCTCCGAGTAGCACGGTCACGAGAGTTGATTAAGCGGGTAGAAAGCAAAGCATTTTTCTTACGAAGCTCGGAACATGAGGCTTCTAATCCAGCTTTCGCATTACGAAGGTTATTCTCAGATTCTGCGAATAAAACAAAATTCAAAGGATAAAATTTGCTAGTATAACGAAATTTAAAGATATACCAGAGGCAGTCAAATTTTAATGACTACCTTCTCTTTGCGAAGTAAGAGATTGAGCTAAAGATAGACAACAGTTCTTCATCTGATTCATCGCATTATCAAAACCATCACCAACTAATCCTTTAAGTCGAGATTGAAGCTTTTGATCTTTAGAAAGAAGAAAATTTTTATCCTTCGCAAGTTTGGCATTAAGACTTTTTAATGACGAATAATCTTCTTCAAGTTGATTCTTCTTAGTACTCAAGACTATATTCTTATTAATAAGGGAATTCTTCTCAATAACAAAAGAATTTCTTTCAGCATCTGAAGACTTCTTTAATTCCTCAAGTTCACCTTTCAACAAAGAAAGAAGATTTTCTTGATCGCAACATTTATTCTCAAGAGTTTTTAATTCTTGCGAAGAAACAATCATTGTATTCAAAAACGAACATTTCTCTTCTGATAAGGTTTTGTTCTCTTCTAATAAGGTTTCTATTCTCAAATTAGCTTTAGTTAAGGAAGAAAAAAGTTGAGATATGTCATCATTCAAAAAATTTCGATCATATATTAGTTGAGTATTCTCTTTAAAAAGAGCGTCAAAGTTGTCAAGAGCACACGAGTAAAGATTAGATAAATGGGAGAATTGGTTTGAGAGGCTTTCATGCTTGGTTCGATATTCTGTTGCATCTGATTCATGGTGAAGTACCAATCTTCTACATTTCTGGATGGATTCTATAAAGGGGAATGGGTTTTAATGGATGTTTCAAGCATATGAAGAATATAAGTAAATAAAAGGGAAAATATGAAGATAGTAATCATACCTTTCAATTCATCATTTCTTTTGCGAAGAATCGCACAGTCGAGAGAATCATTTTGAAGATGATAATTTTATTTACGGAGATCCTCGCATTCTGCTTGAGAATATTTCAAAGATTGGCGAAGCAATTCAATTTCTTTTTCCAAGGATTGACGTGAAGAAGAAATGTCTGGATTGACGAAATTATTTAGCACTTCGCAAAACTCATATTGCGAACGAACATTAGTAAACTTCGCAGTATTGGTCAAAACCTCAGATAACATTCGGAAAGTTGAATAAATTCCATCTCGAATTTCCTGAGGAAGAGGAGAAGAATTTGAAGGAATAAGAGCAAGCTTCAAATTGTTTGGAGAAATAGCACTCAAAGGATTTGGGGACAAGATAGGTTTTTCAAGAGAAGAAGTTGAAGAAATATTTTGCGAGGGTTGTTTTTCAAGAGAAGAAGTTGAAGAAATATTTTGCGAGGGTTGATCTTGAAGAAGTGTTGATAAATTGACACTGATGGGAGATTGAAAGGTAGGTAATGGAGTAGAGGTAGGAGTGTGTGAAGAAGCATTTTCACGAGGAGGAGAGGAAAATTCCTTATCAACTTCAGGAAGGAAATCATCAATCGGAATTAATGGTGTGGGTTTAGTTACTCGAGATCTCTTACCAGGGTTTGGTTTTTCGCCAACCTGCGAATCAAAATGTAGATTAAAAACTGAGGCAACAATATATTGTTCAGGAAAGAAGGCAAAGTATTTTAACTACCTTTTGATTATCAGATTTTCTTCTTCGTGGATTAGGGCTTGAATTTTTTAGTTGAGGTTTCATCTGAGGAGTTATTTTGATGAAATAAACCAAAATCAGATAACAAATTATACAGAAATTAAAGAGGAGAACAAATGAAATGCGTGGAGATAGAAGGAAATTACCTTGGAGAACTCATGAAGATATAATAGAAGAAAAAATTGCAGAGAAAACAGTAATGGAGAGTATGAACAGAAGATAAGATTGCAGAAGTAAGAAGAAGAAAAGGAAGAGAATATAAAGGAGTTATATAAGGGAATAACTAGAAAAGGAAGGTTACAAAAGACGTGTCCAAATTCTAAAAGACTAAGTAACGGTTATGTTATCACGATCATTTCTTCTTCGTAGAATTGACATGAGAAGAGGCAAGATGTAGGTACTGAATATCGCAAGATAATAGTTCACGAGTATCGTAATAAATAAAGGAGAAAATAGTTATAAAATGATACGATGATAGAAGTAGCGCGGAGAAATATGAAGTTTTGCGAGGATGAAATAATTTTGCGAGGATGAATTACGATAATTCGCAATTCATATACAGCTGCATAAGTTTTACTATAAATAGGAGTTCAAATGTAAAATTCGAGAGGTTCTTTTTAATGAGTGTAAGAAATTATCTTAGGAAAGAGAATAGAAAAAGTTGTAACTATTCTAGTTCCATTTTGATAATTCTATGTAATCAACTAAGAGAATTAATAAGAAAATTATCATTCACCATCAAGAACTTCTTGAGTTTTTACTAATTCTATTGAGGGTGTAGTTGTAGATTATTCTGCAACTACAAATATCTTCTCCTTATTGATTATTCCAACTATTTACTTTGCTTTATTTAGTATTATTACTTTGATAAAAACAAAAACACACCTTGGGTTAATTGGTTACTTAAGAATCTGAAAATTGCATAAAAACAATCGTCTCTCTGTGGATACGAACTCTTTCTTATCGAATACTATATTTATATCTAGTTGAGTGAGGAAGTGAAATTATTTTTGACGCATACGACACGCATCAGATCTTCGTTCTCAGAGGGCTTCGTCCTCTTCAGGTCACCGGCATTCTTCGAGGAAGGGATCTGAGGGGTCCCCCTGGATCTAGATATGCTGCTACCCGCGCTTCTTCTCGTCCGCATGACGAGCCTAGAAATACGCAGGGTGTCCCTCGTGACGAAGCTTTGGATGCTCGTCCCCTTCGTTCTTCGGTTCCGTCGGTGTTACAGGAGAATCCTCTTCTTCCTCCTCCGGAGATCCCCTCGAGAGGAAAATCTGTTAAGGTTGGTGCTTCGAAGGTTGAACCACCTAAGAGTGTGCCTTCAAAAATGAATGTCCTGGAGACGAGCCCTTCAAAAGACTCCGCGCAGGACCCTCTTGATGAGGAGGATGCTGCACTGGTTATTCGAAGCGTCCCGGTTGGGAAGAAAAGAGTTACCTTCAAACACGTTGATCTGGAAATGTTTAAGGAGAAGCATGAGCTCTAAGCTTTTGATGTCCGCTTATATGCCCCTGATGATGACATTACTTATGATCTCATCTCGAGATACCAGTTCGACGAGTTTCATTTGTTGACTACTGTGGGGGCCTTCGAAGCGGGTCTTATGCTGCCTTTATACAAGTCAGGTGATTCTTTTTACTACGACGTGTTGGCTGGTCGCGAGGGTTCCTCGACGAATACCCATAGTCGTTCTATATCTCAGTTGACTGGGAATTATCTTCGCGCCCTGAAGGAGTGCTATCTTCGCAGCAAGGGAGAGACGATGATGACTTGTTATACCCCTGATCCTGCTGAGAGGGAATGGTATACCCCTCAGAATTTCAACAGTTCTTTCGGGTATTAAGTCAATAGCAGGAACCGTAATCCGTGGGGTGTGAGCCTTCATAATATTGCTTCCTCTCATGGCGAGATTCGTCTTTTGAGCGAGGTTAGCGATGCCATGTTTAAGTATGTTCCTGGTACTGAAGGGTCTGCTAATAAGAAACTTTTTCCTTCTCGTGATAGGATAAAGCTTGATCATGAATATGAGTGGCATGCCACCGTTATCGAGATTGTTGGTCCGTGGGCTTGGGGTTGGATTCCAGGTCCCGATGGGTGGCGTCCTACTGTTGGTAGCGTTCCTCGTGAGGTTCCTCCTCTTCGTTATGGAAATTTCTGCCCCTGGCATTTGAATTTTGAAGGTATGAATTTTCCCTATGACTTCAATGTTGTTGATGCTGATGAGGAGAGTTCGGGTGCTGCCCCTGCGGCTGTGAAGGTGCTGATCCTTTATTCCTTTGGTTGCCCCTTATTTTTCTTTACTCAAAAGGAAATCTTTTGAGTCAAGGAAAGAATGTCGATCTGATTCTCTTATTTCTCTGTAGGGGACAAAGAAAAGGAGGATTGGTCCCAAGCGCTCTTCTACCCTTGTTGTTGATGAGGCATAGGTCCAAGAGGAGGTTACTAGTCCTGCTAATGATGATTTCGAGGAAGATGAATATATGTCCGATGGAGAGGAACGTACTGAAACTTCTCCCCCTCTTCGTGATGATTCTGATGTTGGTGGTGAAAAGGGTACCCCCTTTGTTGGGAAGACTGTGGATGTTACTGCGGCTGGTGGTTGTACGCAGAGTACCCCTGTTAGTACTGATGCCAAGGGCACTCCCGCTACTGGTTAGTATTGGTGGGGACCCTGTTGGTCCAGAATTTTCTTTTGGCCGGGTCCAATCTGCGGGGCCGTCCTTTGATGTGAATGATACCATGGGTCTTGCTGATAAGTTCTCTCTGCTTTCCCCAAATGATGATTGGGATGTACTGGATACATATGGTAAAGGAAAAGCTACGGTGCAGACTTCCGCGCATGTTGATACCTCTGAGAAGGTTCCCTTTGTCGTGGAACATGCAACTCGGTTACCTTCACCGTCTTTGATGTTGGAAGGTGATGATGCTTTCCTTGCTTGGATGAAGAAGAAAAATTTGATGTTCGTTCCGAACCCTGCACCCGTGGTTCCTGGGGAGAAAGATTTCAACGCCTATACCCGAAAGATGATGCAGTTATCCGCTGAAGATCGAGTCGCGGAGGTGTGGGACAGGAATCTGAGATCACTGGAGGCTACCTTAGTGGTTGACCCTCCATCCACCGTCGTTGATATGATGGCCATAGCTTATGGTTATCAGTATGGTTACCCCCATCAGCGGATGTTAGAGGTACGTCGTGTTTTACTGTTTTGTATTTTGTGAACGCTCCGCGGCATTCTGACCTGATGCTCTTCCTAGGTGATGCGGAGTGAATACTGCAATCATAATTTGTACCAGTTTTTTAAGGCCAAGTCTCTTAAGTTAGAGTGTAAGCTTCGTCACAGAGAGGAGGAGCTGGATATGGCGGAGGTTGTTATCTCTGCCAGAGATAAGGAGATAAGTGAGCTGAAGGATCATCTTAAGGTGAAGGAGCATCTGGGCACCGAAGATGAGAATCTTCGTTTGGAGCTTTCTATGGTGCATAGCGAGTTGGAGGCCGTTCGAAAAAATGCTTATTCTTTTACAGGTTTGTCCCTTTTCATGTTTATCGTTGTTTTTCTTTTTAGTAATTCCTGTTCTGTCTGAGTGCCCCCGTCCTATCTTCAGTGGGTGGAGTCCCTGAGCTGATATGGCTTCGAAATGAGAGAGAGCGGCAGAAGACCCGTATTGCCGAACTAGTGGAACAACTTAAGAGTGAGGCCGAGAGGTGGGATGCCAAGGCCGAGGTATGGCGTCTAAGGCATACCCAGATAGTTGATATGCAAAATAAGTATAACGCGGACCGTCGCCTTTTTGATGGTACTTTGACATGGACACGTGATAACCTCCATGAAGCCTGCGAGGTTGCTTCGTCTTTGTCAGCTAAGATGAATCTCCTGGAAGAAGAGCTACGTCAGGCTCGTTCCTCCAAAAATTTCGACGTACGGGAGTATATTCAGCGTCTTGTCAAAGAAAAAGATGATGCTCGTGCCGAGGCCTCTGCCCTTGGCAAAGACTTAGCCGTATCTCGGGCCGACGTAGCTCGTCAATCCGAGTCTGAGAGAAATCTTGAAGTTAATATGTACCAGCTTAATAAAGGAATGGAGAAGCTAAATAACGAAGTCAATCATCTTCCTCATTTGGATTCAATGAATCAGGTAGAGTTAGACGCTAGTCAATTTGCTCTTTCCCTTCTTCAAAAGGATTATAAGAAAATATCCGACGAATATGAATTTCTTGACGATTCTCGGGATACGGTTATTAACGAGTATGAAATAGCTTCTGCTAGAGTCGAAGGTATATATTTGCTTTCCCAGGTGTGATTTTCGTGCTTTGTGGATCTAACCCTTCGTTTTTATTTTTCAGAGCTCCAGGGACAGCTTCTCGCTGCAAATGAAAAACTTAACAAGGCTCAATCTGAGCTAGAGCAGTCCCATACTGCCTTGGTGCAACATGAGGGTCAGGCCTCGTATTTCAAAGGCTTGGATACGACTAATGAACAAGAATCTCAGTTGGCCTCTTTGGAAGTGAACCGTCTGTACCCTATTATCTCAGGCCGAGATGCGTAACACCGCTATTACGTACAAAGCTCGCTGCCAGCCGAAGAGACGAACAAGGTGCTGGCCAAGATAGAGCATGACCTCCTGACCGAGCATGGTCTTTAAAAGCACTATCCTCGTTGCCCTAAGCCTTCGGCCCCGTCTGGCTCTTCGGGTCCTTCTTCAGGTGGGATCGTTCCTTCACTGCAGAGGGAGAGCCCTACTGGTGGGACGGAATCGTCCAAGTAGATTCTTCTGTTTAGTTGTAGAAAGTTGATCCTTGTTGATTATAGAGTTCTGGCTGCGTCTGTCGAACTTCTTCTGATTAATTTGTTTTTTTTCTTTTGCTTGTCTTGTCGAGCTTGTAATCAACTTTTCTGGAATGGATTATCATTTGTTGGTTAGTTTTGTTAATTATCTTGACATCTGTTACCCTGCTGGTTAACCCTTAGCGAGGGCATTCTTAGATGGTGCGGGTCGGTGCAGCGTTCTAGGATATGGGGTGTTACTATGTACACGTTCCTCATTCCGTCGACCCGCTGACCTTATGTTTGAGTATGATGTCGAAGGTATGTATCTTCGTGAACATCTTGAGACCAGATGCCCCGCTGGATAATCCTTGGACAGAGGATTCCCAGACAGTGGTGGTGGTGCAACGTTCTAGGATATGGGGTGTCACTATGTACACGTCCCTTATTCCGTCGACCCGTTGACCTAATTTTTGAGTGCGATTCCGAAGGTGTGCACCTTCGTGAACATCTTGAGACCTGTCACCCCGCTGTCTAATCCTTGATCAGAGGATTCCCATATGGTGGGGGTCGATGCAGCGTTCTAGGATATGGGGTGTCACTATGTACATGTCCCTCATTCCGTCGACTCGCTGACTTAGAATAGTTGGAGATTTCCTTCTGCTGGATGTATTCCCCTTGTATTTGCTTTTCATAGATATGCAAGAAAGTTTATTTTATTGATTTATTAAGGCCTGCTATTCCTCGTCCAGAGATAGAAACATATCGAAAAGCATCGTCTTCTTCTTCTAGTATTCTTTACGCAGTTTCAACACTGTGTTGTGATTTAAGGATGGTATGGCTTGAGATACTTGGCGTTCCATGGATGGCGGAGGACTTCCCTTTTTAGGTTGCGCAGGTAATAGGATCCGTTTCCTGCTACATCTTGTATGACATAAGTTCCTCCCCATGTTGGTGCCAGCTTGCCCCACTTCTTTTCTCTTTGGTATTGGGGTATGGTTCTCAGCACATACTGTCCTTCTAAGAAATTCCTAAGTTTAACCTTTTTGTTGTATTCCCTTTCTAATCTTCTTTGGTAATTCTCCATCTTTTGTAGTGCTGCTTCTCTTCTTTCTTCGAGATCGTCGAGTCTTTCCAGCATCATGTCCGTTGTGAGGTTCTTTTCCCATGCTTCTGTCTTTATGGCTGGCATGATGATTTCCGTGGGGATGACGGCTTCTACTAGGTCAGCAAAAAAGGGGATTCCCCTGTAGACGATCTTTAGGTTGTTCGATATGCCCATAAGACATTGTGTAGTTGCTCAAACCATCGTCCTTTGTGCTCGTCTAATTATTTTTTGAGAATAAGAGCGATGTTCTTTTGTAGCCTCTGCTTGGCCATTGCTTTGAGGGTATATTGGTGTCGATTTATTTGTTCGGATTTTAAAAGTATCAAATAGCAGATCGATGTTTTTACCTTGTAATTGGTTACCATTGTCAGAGACAATTTACGTCGGAATTCCAAACCGGCAGATTATGTTCTGAAAGATGAATGTGAAAACATCTGAGTCGCGGATTCTGGCCAAAGCTTTGGCTTCTACCCATTTACTGAAATAGTCCTTGGCCACTATCAAAAATCTTCTTTTTCCTGATCCTTCGGTCAGGGGTCCCACGATATCTATGCCCATTTTGAAAATGGCCAAGGACTATCTAATGAGTTTAGCATTGTTGCTGGTGCATGGATTCTTCTCCCGAACCGCTGACATTCTTCGCACCTTTTTGACATCCTTGCAGCATCGCGCATCATTGTTGGCCAATAATACCCTTGTGTTTTTGCCTTGTCGGCTAGGGATCTCATCCCACTGTGATTCCCCGTGTCTCCTCGATGGATATCTTTTAGCACTAGGTGGCCTTCTGATCTGGACAAGCATCGTAGCAAAGGCCCGAGGAAAGATTTTTTGTATAAAATCTCTCCCCTTAAATCGTACCTTCCTGCTTTTGATTGAATTTTCCTGGCCTGCTTTAGGTCTCTGGGTAATGTTCCTCTTTCTAGAAATTGGTGGATACCCAATATCCAGTCTTCTTCTCTGCTGAAGTCCTCGTCTTCATCTTCTCTTGTCATGATGTCATCTTCTTAGAAATCGTCCGTGATGTTTTCTCCCACATCATCGTCTGTCATGTCTCCCTCCTCGCTATGCTTCCTGCTTGCAGCGCAGAGTTCTCGCGGAGGGATTGATGGATCGTAAACTCTGGTGATTTTGATTGCTTCTATATCTTTGTTTTTCAACATAGATGAGATGTATGCCAAAGCATCCGCGTGCCTGAGCTCCTTTCTGCTTAAGTGCCGGAATATGATGTTTGGTATTTGATGTGCCAGTATCTAGACTAATGTCATGTATGCCGACAAGGTCTCGTCATACACATTATACTCCAGCTCTATTTGCCTGATGATCAGTTGTGAGTCACCGGTGAAGCGTACATTTGTTATCCCCATTTCTATTATCAAACGTAGAGCATGTACAACGGCTTCGTACTCGACGATGTTATTGGTGTGTTCTTTGAATTATAGTCTGAATGCATGGATGATTCGGTCTCCCGTTGGGGTAGTGATTACGATGCCTATGCCCGCTCCTTCTTTGTTCCTCGAGCCATCGACAAAGATTTCCCACTGTCTTGGGTTTTCCGGCTCGAGGATATCGACGGGATCTTTGCTTCTGTTGCCCTTTGGTAATCCCGCTGTATTGAGCCCTTCAATGCAGATTTCTTCATCGTTTTCTGGTGGTAGGTTGGCAAGGAAGTCTGCTAAAACTTGGGACTTCTGGGAATGTTGGAGCTCGTGTATGATGTTGTACTGGTCGAGATGAGTATTCCATTTTGCGATTCTCCCTGTTTTTCCCGCACTTTTGAGGACAGCCTCTAGCGGGGCTTTGCAGGGGACGCGGATGTAGTGTGTTAGGAAATAGGTCCTTAGCTTTTGGGTATCCCATACTAACGCCAAGATAATTTGTTCGATCTTTGTGTAGTTTCTTTCCGCCGTATTGAGAGTTTTGCTGACGTAGTATATGGGTTGATCTATCTTCGTGTTGGTTTTAACCAACACCGCGCTGACTGCATTCTATGTTGCTGCTATGTATAGGTCCAGAACCTCCTCGGGGTCTGGATTTTGCAAGATGGGTATCCCAGCAAGGTAGTCTTTGATTTCTTTGAATGCTTCCTCGCATTCTGCCATCCATCCAAATTTGGTCCCTTTTTTAAGGATGTTGAAAAAGAGCTTGCATTTGTCTGAGGACCTGGATATGAACCTCCCTAGCGCTGCTAGGGAACCGTTGATCCTTTGGACTTCTTTCAGGTTCCTTGGAGAGGGAATTTCCACTATAGCCTGAATTTTGGCAGGGTCTACTTTGATGCCTCGTTTTGTTACTAGATATCCGAGGAATTTCCCCGAAGTAACACCGAATGTGCATTTTTCCGGGTTTACCTTCATGTTATGTTCCATCATTGCTCGAAAGATATATTTTAGATCTTGATGATGATCTTTTCGCAGCTTACTCTTGACCAGCATATCGTCCACGTATACTTCCAAGGTACTTCCTATCCATGGCTTAAAAATGGCGTCAACCATCCTTTGGTACGTTGCTCCTGCGTTTCGAAGTCTGAAGGGCATCCTTACGTAAAAGTAGAGTCCATGCGGTGTGTAGAACGCTGTATGATGTTGGTCTTCTTCTGATAAGAACACTTGGTTGTACCCGGAGTATTCATCCATAAAGTACATCCCTTCGTACCCTTCGACCGCTTCGACTAGTTGGTCGATGCTTGGTAAAGGATAACTGTCCTTGGGGAAAGCTTTGTTGAGGTTGGTGAAATCGATGCATATCCTCACCCCGCCATTCGTTTTAGGTACGATGACCATGTTCGAGATCCATGTTAGGTATTTGACTTCCTTGATAAATCCGGCTTCTAGCAACTTACAAAGCTCCGTCTCGACGGCTTTGTGGTACTCTGAGGCAACTTTTCGCACCTTCTGCCTGAAAGGTGGTGTGCCTTATTTTATGCGAAGCTCATGCTGGATTGTCTTAGGGTCGATGCTGGGCATGTCTCCTAGTTTCCATGCGAAGATATCTGCATGCTCCGTGAGCAGCTTTATTAAGGATGCCTCGCGCTCCTTATCCATCAGCATTCCGATCTTAATCATTCTTGGTTCTTCTTCTGTTCCTACGTTTACCTCTTTCACCGCTTCTACAGGCGTAAAAGTGGGCTTTGATTTCCCTAGGAGAGGAATCTTCTTTGATTGCTATTTGGTGGGTTCCTCGCTTTCTTTTGTGGTTGAGGTACCTGCCTCCGTGCTCCCCGCCACGTGTCCCTTTGGAAGGCTTTTTCCGGAGATTTCTTCTAGGTAAGCATTGATTGCTTTTTCCTTTTTGTTTTCCTTGTTTCGTGATCTTCGGTTCTTCCTCAGCTCATCTTGTTCGTTGTTGAGCTTATTTTGTAGATTTTGACACTCTCGTGTGAAGGCTTGGTCGCCTTTTATCTCCATTACCCCCTGGGGTGTTGGAAACCTGAGGTACTGGTGGTAGGTAGCGGCCACCCCTTTGATTTTATGGACCCATCTTCGGCCGATTATAGCATTGTATGGTGAGGGCGCGTCCACCACGCTGAATCGCGTGTCGACCTTCATTGGTCCTGCGTTAACTTGTAAGATAATGTCTCCTAAGGGCTTTGTGGATGATCCACTGAATCCGTAGATGGTGTAGTACGAAGATATAAGTTGTTCATCATTGAGTTCCATTCGTTTGAATGTATCATAAAATAAAACGTTTACGGATCTTCCCCCGTCGATGAGGATTTTCTTAATGTTGCATCCTTCAATTGGTAGTGTGAGAACCAGTGGATCGTTATGATCTTCCACATCTTCACCTACATCGTCCATGTCGAAAGTTAGGGGCGCGTCCATCCATTGATCTTGTTCGTCCACTTTCTTCCCGTCGAGTGTATAAAGATCACAGTAATCTTCAAACTGTTTCCTCAACCTCTTACCTATCTGAGCCGTTAGGGAAGGTCCCTCGGACTCAGAACAGGAAATGGTGTTGAGGGTACGATTGCCTTCAAGTAGTTGGACTTGCTTGCTTCGTTTAGCTTTATCTTCCTCGCCCGTCTTGTGTACAAATTGCTGGAGGTCTCCCGCATCTACTAGCTTTTGAATCATTATTTTTAGATTCGTGAATTTCTCTGTCCAATGACCATTGAAACAATGATATTCACAGTATTCTTTGGCATGTTCAGATCTAGGGGGTTGCTTCCCCTTAGACCATGGCCACTCCAGTTTATCGCGACCCTTGATTTCTTTCAGGATGCGCGAGTAGCTGGCATTCATCTTCGTGAAAACTCGATCTTCGAATTTTCTAGTGTCTCCTCGTCTATCATCCATGCGTTCTCTTCTATCTTCGTTAGGTTTTTCACCCAAGTCACCCCCCATAGGTCTGCTGGATTGTGCCGCAGAGTTGGTCTGTGGTGGGCGCTGGGTCTGAGCTCTTGGGTTCTCCCGTTGTATTTCTTATAACCTAGCATGCTTTTATATGATCACTCGAAGATATCCTTCTGTTGCAGGGACGATTTCGTGGATCTCGACAAACAGTGGGCTCATTCTGTCGAGCCCCCACTTGTAACAGTTGATTCTGACCACATGATCTAAGTTTCCGATGGCTTGGAAGATCATGTGCCACCTGTATGTGTATTCTCTGATCATTTCTTTGTACTGGACTGCTAGTGAGAAGAGCTTATCCATTCCGGTGTTTACCACCTTGTTGTACATGTAAGTTGTTAAGAACTTTTCAGTAAGTTGATCGTATGAGTTGATGGAATTTAGTGGCAAGTCATCGAACCATGAGAGCACTGATCCCTTCAAACTTGAAGGGAAGTATCTGCATAATATGGCCTCGTCATAATTCCATCGTACCATCATTTGATTATAATATCGAAGATGGGCTGCGGGGTCGCTAGATCCGTCATAGAATTCGAAGGCCGGAACTGGGAACTTCTGGGGGATGAGAGCCTTGGCTAGGTGCGGTGTTAGGGGGGTAGTGTTTGCTTCCTTCATTATTTTTTCCAGTCTCCCCCCCCCCTTGCCTAGCTTTCAGTTGTTTGATCTCCGCCATCATCTCGGCGCGGAGATCTTCCATTGCGCGCTGATGTTCTTCCTGGGCAGAAGGTTTCCCCGTGCGTGGGTGATCGCTGTCGAAGTAGTCTACGTTGTGTGGGTTTTCCTCCGGGTCATATCTTCGTCTTCTTATCGTATCTCTTGGTTTCATAGGGTATGGGTTGTCGGCCAGTACCATTCTACGATCCTGATTTTTTCTTGGTGCCATCGAGCTGGCTTCGTTGCGCTGGACTCCCGTGTCCCTACTACGGGTAGCTCTGAGTTGCTGATTTTCTTGTGCCAACAGAGCTACCGCCTCCGCGTATGTATTTTGAGCTCTCCTTAATTCTTCTAGTTTTGCCCTCATCTGGGCAGATTGGTTCAACTCCTGATTAGGAGTTCATTCCGGCAATTGTTCTTCCGCGGCTATAGTTTGATATTCGTCCACGATTTGAATCAAGGGATCTGGGGGATCTGCTTTCGGATGTGACTGCTCCGCTGGCTGCGGTACGTGTACGCTTTCTATCAAAAGTGGTTGGTTTACTTGTGGGGGTGCGTTCTGTTCGTCAGTGCGAGGCATCCCGTAGAAAGGTTGTTGCAAACCTGACTATGCCATCCCTTCACGCGGTTCGTGTGGTCGGGTGGCAGCGGTTACTTTGGATGCCCCGACCTTTGATGATGCGGCTTTGGAGGCCGCGGCCTTTAGGGCTTCCGCTGCAATAGTGGTTACATCCAAAAACCTTGAGCTCTCCGCTCTATTCTGCGTTTTGTCTGTGGCTTTGAGCCTTTCGCCCTTTTGCTTACTCCTAGTCATTACCGGAGTTGTCCTTGGTGTTTCCTTTGATGAGGCTCTCGCTTTTCCTGCATCTTTGTTCTTCTCCATTTTTGATATTTTTCTGAAAATGATTATGATGTACACAAGAAAAAGATTGGTCCAAAGGGGAACCCGTTAGTAAAGTCTGGGAAATCGGATTCCGTTAGCTTGTGATGTGAAATAACATCACCATTAGGTGTATATTTGTTTTAAAACGCCTTCGAGGATGTAGATCCATCGTAAAATTCGTGGATATGTCTACGCGCTTGATTTTCTAAAGATGAAAACTTGGAAATCATTTCGAAGATGTAGATCTACTAAAATATCCGTGGATATGTCCACACGCTTGATTTTCTAAAGATGAAAACTTGGAAATCATTTCGAAGATGTAGATCTACTAAAATATCCATGGATATGTCCACACACTTGATTCTCTAAAGATGAAAACTTGGAAAACATTCCGAAGAAGTAGATTTACTGAAAAATCCGTGAATATGTCCACACGCTTTATTTTCTAAAGATGAAAACTTGGAAAACATTCCGAAGATGTAGATGTACTAAAATATCCGTGGATATGTCCACACGCTTGATTTTCTAAAGATGAAAACTTGGAAATCATTTCGAAGATGTAGATCTACTAAAATATCCGTGGATATGTCCACACGCTTGATTTTCTAAAGATGAAAACTTGGAAAACATTCCGAAGAAGTAGATCTACTGAAAAATCCGTGGATATGTCCACACGCTTTATTTTCTAAATATGAAAACTTGGAAATCATTTCGAAGATGTAGATCTACTGAGCGAATAGGTGTAAAAAACCCAAAAAAATGCTCCAAGCACCGCTATTTTCAGAGAGCGGTGCTCAGAGAAGCCATATTGTTCAAATCATAGGATAATATAAATCTTTTACCGGGAAAGAGTCCCTGTTTCTAGCGCCAAATTGTGAACACGTAAATTACGCAGGTATCTACGTGTCCCCAAACAATGTTTGCACACACCAAAGTTCACGGGTTGGATATAACCTACATAGCAAAATAATGTGTACACCGATTCATCAACTCTGAGTCTTCCGACTCGTCCTTGTCTTATTGAGTATTTAACACAGAGTGTGTAGAAAATGGTAAGCAACCTCGGAACGAACGTAAAGTGCGTAATGTAAAGAGTATAATGTAGGTTGCATAATGTAAAGAACATAATATAACGTGCGTAATGTAAAGGAGACAAATAATTACGTGGTTCAGCACTAAGGCCTACATCCACGGGGTAAAAGAAAGGTTTCATTATGTATTGATTGATTACAAACTTAGTCAAATGACTTTAGGGGTTCTCACTGAGGCAGCAGGATTTTGGGCATTACTTACTCTTCCTAATTCTCTCTCCTCTTTTGTCCTTCTTCTCGACTTGCCCCTCTCTCTTAGTGAGGAGGGGGTATTTATAGGGATTCCACGTGGGGTCCATCGATGGAGCCGTTGTAATCTTATCCTCTTGTGTTTTGTTCAAACACGCAGAGTCTTCGGTTATTATGAGGCTCTCCCTTCGTTTCTTCGTTGTTGCCGAAGAGGTATGATCGCTTCTTCTGCTGGTGGGAAGATGCGTGTGCTGCCCCAGGTGTTTAATACGGGTGGTTGGGTCTTTCTGCACGCGTCATACCACGGTATCCTGCCCCTGTCTTGTCCGTGTCAGTCGGTTGGGCCCTGACCGCAGATCTGAGATTTCTCTCGAGATGGGATAAAGCAGATCCGAGGGTGTATTGGGTCCAACGCAGTGGTGCTTTGTTCCCGTGCTCATTCATTTGTAGCCATTGGATCTGCTAGATGAGGGCCCCTTCCTGCTGGTACACGTTTCTTGGCTGTATTGATGTGGCATCGTCTTTTGATGCCCTTCGTCATATGCTCTCCACGTGTTCATCCGAGGACACGTGGCGAGTGGCGGAATTATGTACTTACAATTTGCCCCTTTTCTTATGACTTAAGTCGTCAGTTGAAGTGAGAGAAAAACCTTCACATATTCCCCACTCGCCCAATAACTTCCCCTTGATTTTAGGGCGCGTTTCCCACTACGCAATAACTTCTTGCAATAACTCCCCCTTGGGAGAAGGGACAGTTTCAGATTTCTTGGGTATTTAAGGGGGAAGAGAATGTGAAATAAATTTCATTCTCTGTTGATTCTTCTTTCCTCCTGAAAATTCTTCCATTTTGTTTGGACGCAATTAACTGCTGCTACTACTGCTCTGTCTTGAATACGACCGCTGCTGCTACTGCTCCATCTTGAATACGACCCGTCCTTGATCTCCTGTGCTCGTTCTTCACTATTGTAGGTAAGAGGTTAACCTTTGGTCTTTGTGTATCTGTTATTTGTCCCTTCTCTGCTAAAAATCCGTGGATATGTCCACACGCTTTATTTTCTAAAGATGAAAACTTGGAAAACATTTCGAAGATGTAGATCTACTAAAATATCCGTGGATATGTCCACACGCTTGATTTTCTAAAGATGAAAACTTGGAAATCATTTCTAAGATGTAGATCTACTAAAATATCCGTGGATATGTCCACACGCTTGATTTTCTAAAGATGAAAACTTGGAAAAATTCCGAAGATGTAGATCTACTAAAAAATCCGTGGATATGTTCACACGCTTGATTTTCTAAAGATGAAAACTTGGAAATCATTTCGAAGATGTAGATCTACTAAAATATCCGTGGATATGTCCACACGCTTGATTTTCTAAAGATGAAAACTTGGAAAACATTCCGAAGAAGTAGATCTACTGAAAAATACGTGGATATGTCCACACGCTTTATTTTGTAAAGATGAAAACTTGGAAATCATTTCGAAGATGTAGATCTACTGAGCGAATAGGTGTAAAAAACCCAAAAATGCTCCAAGCACCGCTATTTTCAGAGAGCGGTGCTCAGAGAAGCCATAGTGTTCAAATCACAGGATAAGATAAATCTTTTACCGGGAAAGAGTCCCTGTTTCTAGCGCCAAATTGTGAACACGTAAATTACGCAGGTATCTACGTGTCCCCAAACAATGTTCGCACACACCGAAGTTCACAGGTTGGATATAACGTACATAGCAAAATAGTGTGTACACTGATACATCGACTCTGAGTCTTCCGACTCGTCCTTGTCTTATCGAGTATTTAACAAAGAGTGCATAGAAAATGGTAAGCAACCTCATAACGAACGTAAAGTGCGAAACGTAAAGAGTATAATGTAGGTTGCATAATGTAAAGAACATAATATAAAGTGCGTAATATAACGTGCGTAATATAAAGTGTGTAATGTAAAGGAGACAAATAATTACGTGGTTCAGCACTAAGGCCTACATCCACGGGGTAAAAGAAAGGTTTCATTATGTATTGATTGATTACAAACTTAGTCAAAGGACTTTAGGGGTTCTTACTGAGGCAGAGGAATTTTGGGCATTACTTACTCTTCCTAATTCTCTCTCCTCTTTTCTCCTTCTTCTCGACTTGCCCCTCTCTATTAGTGAGGAGGGGTATTTATAAGGATTCCACGTGGGATCCACCGCTGGAGCCGTTGTAATCTTATCCTCTTGTGTTTTGTGCCAACACGCAGAGTCTTCGGTTATTATGAGGCTTTCCCTTCATTTCTTCGTTGTTGCCGAAGAGGTATGCTCACTTCTTCTGCTGGTGGGCTGACGCGTGTGTTGCCCCAGGTGTTTAATGCGGGTGGTTGGGTCTTTTTGCACGCGTCAAACCACGGTATCCTGCCCTTATCTTGTCCATGTCAGTCGGTTGGGCCCTGACCGTAGATCTTAGATTTCTCTCGAGATGGGATAAATCAGATCCGAGGGTGTATTGGGTCCAACGCAGTGGTGCTTTGTTCCCGTTCTCCTTCATTTGTAGTCATTGGATCTGCTAGATGAGGCCCCCTTCCTGTTGGTACACGTTTCTTGGCTATATCGACGTGGCATCGTCTTTTGACGCCCTTCGTCATATGCTCTCCACGTGTTCATCCGAGGACACGTGGCGAGTGGAGAAATTATGTACTTACAGGAGTGTAAAGCAACGTGCCAAAGATGCTAGTTAAATATAAAGGAACAAAGCACCGGCAACCAAAAATCACGATCCAGACCAACATACAAAGCATGAATTCAAGACCAACAGAACATAAATAAAATAAAGATTAACGAACAGTGCATTGTACTTCTAGCCGATTGAGGAAAGCTTGACGTAGGAGGCAATAGAATCATTATCATCATACGGGAATCAACTATGAGACCATTTGTGTGTTGACTTTTAGTGCTTAAGTTTATATTGTCTTTCTTTCAGCAATAACAAGGGAATAACAGTGAGTCGATAGAGGAAAACTTAGAATAACAGGCAAAGTTAGAAATCCATGGGCGATCTATTCGCAGAAGAAAGAGGAATTAACAGGGCAAAGAAATTGGCAGATAAAGAAGTTAGCATGAGAAAAGATATTGCAAGTGGAGGAAAGTATAATCAGCAGCACAAAGAATCCTCAAAAAATCTAAGGACGACCAAAAGAACATCCAAAGGAGACGATACGGCTTTGAGATTAACTAACCTTTGTGTTTGATTTCAGTTTGCAGGAAAAAAAATTAGGGCAAATAATGAATACTTTTCTAAAAGGAACTACGCGAACATGTAGAATCCTGGTGAGTTAAATTAAAGCAAAGGCGGAAGAATACCACAGTGCAAATTTGCAAGACGCAATCATAAAGCAACCTCGAGTACAAATGGGAACTATTAATGAAGCAAGGAATTCCAGTTCATGAGTAGCAAGCCAACGTCACATTAAATAACCTGCGAGCATAACCAGTGTAGACAAGACACATGCAAAGAGGAGTGAAGACCCAGATAAAAGAATAACAACAAAGTGAATTAAGCAAAACAACATCAACAACATATTAAAAGGACAAATTTCTTCTCATCCTTCTCATTTTTTTAAAGAAATCAAATTTTTTGGCCCTTATCTATCATCATTATTTCTATCCAGAACAGAGCCTACACCGTACTTTTAACAAAATCAGTTTATCTCTGCGAAGAAGAGTTTGCGAAAAATGCCCCAGTATTAAACAATGATGAACAGTGATCAAAAGAGCTAGATTATGTAATTGAGGTTTATATTGCTTTTATTTCAGATGCAGCGAAGTAAAGAGAACGAGATAAAGTTTTTGTATAAGCTAATGAATAGGAGCGAAAGAATTCTGTGAATGTATCAAACCTACAACATAATGACACGAGCGAAAGAATGAACTTGCTTGTACGCGAAAGAACAAAAGCTACAGCTCAGCGGAAGAAATCCATAATGGCAAATATTCATGGCAGTGATGAGAAATTTGCAGGGCGAAGAGAAAACTTGTCGTATTACACGAAAAACAAAAAGACAAGTCACAAAGGTGAAGTAACAAATTTTAAAGGTGAACAAACACAAACCAAATAAGAAGAACGAAAGGAAAACATTGCATGAAGAAAAAAGTACGAAGGGAGATGGAATAATAAGATGGCTACATGCGTTTCTTCGCACACAGAAGCTGGTGCAGATGGTCAAGACGTCATAGTTGCAAGCCAATGAAGTCCAAATACATCAACTATACAATATTGACGAAGAATTAAATTCAAAAGAATGTATGATACCACATAAAACAACAAATAAATTGACGATGTTCATCAGAAGCTAAATCACGATAGAACAAAACCATGACCAAAAGGATATGGAGGAAATCACATTCATGAGAAGAGCAGCAATCACAGATCCAGCGAAGCAAAGAAAGAAGATTATACATAAAGTCTACTTGATGAATGAAGAGATACTTCATGAAGGAAGAAAAGTTAGGTTAAGGAATACTTCGTGAGAAAAGACCAGGTTAATGCGAAAGAAGAAGATTCAGTTGTGACAATAAAGAAAAGTCCAAATCACCTTCACTTCTGCGAATTTTAGAGCTCACTTTCCCAGGACTGAAAAATAACATTGAAGGAAAGACTATAACTAAAAATTTCTGCGAAGTTCACTTCGATTAACCATACCACTAGTTTACACAGCCACATCATTTCTTTATATTATGATGACAAGCGCAAGCCAGAACAGATGGTCACTTTTTATATTATCCCGTTCTGGCCTAAAGTGAACTAACAAGACCCAACAAAGAGATTATGCAGAGAAGAAACAATGAATAGTTTCTGCGAAGAGCAAATAAAGAAAAACTTCTCACCTTCAAAAACTAATAGTTTCTGAGAGAGAAAGAATCTTCAGCTAAAAGGAGCAACGAGTAAAGGAAAAGAAAGAAGAAGATACTGTAGGTACAGAAAAACACTCTGCCACGTGTCTGAGGTTGATTAAACGATACAGTAAGGAGAATCTTCGAGAAAGATATTATTCACCACTCCCAAAGAGGTGTAAGCGAATAGTCAAATCAAATGTCAGATCTGCCACAAGATAGCACTAACTTGCTCGGAAAGACATCTAGTGAAGTAAATAAGGAGTGCGAGGTATGAATTGCTGCACAAGAAAATAAGAGACCTGCGAAGTCGAGTATGCGAAGTTCGACTTGTTGTCCAAGAAATAGAAAGACTCCCGAAGTATATTGAGCGAAGTGTGGATTGTTGTGCAAGAAATTGGACATCTGTCCCCGACCGGAGCCGATCTTTAAGGCGTAAAGGAAGCATAAAGTTGTTCTGAGCGAAGTAAAAAGTGTATTTCCGAGATAAATTGGGTTGTATCCCACTATGTAACCCTCCCCTATAAAAGGAGGACTTAATATTCCTTGAAGGGGGTTGGATCTTTAAGGTAAGAGAGAGAGGACATTTGTGAAAGAGTGGTCTGGTTCTTGAGAGTGTTCTTGAGAGGTTTGTAACTTAGATTCTAAAAAAGGTTCAATAAACAAAGATCTGTTGATAAACTTGTTCTTGATTAACTTCGTATTAGTCAAACTAGTAAGTGGGTGTAACTATGGATTTTCTGTAGTTACAATTTGGCGCCGAGAAACAGGGATCTCAAGTTGAGATTTCAGTCTCACTTGAGATAGTTTGAGAGATCTTTTGTTATACAAATCATTAAGCAAGTTATTACTTCACAAGGGTTGGAGAGCAGTGATCAGGAAGACGTGGTAATATCGAGAAAAGGTAGATCTGAGATCTGCTGCCCGGAAGGTGAGCAAGTTAGATCTGGTCAAAAGCCGGTAAATCGGAGAAAGAAAGTTTAACGGGTTGTCCATGGCAAGAGTACCGGAACGAGCATGACACCTCATCGCGTCAAGGAGAAGCTTACGTCTAGCAGGAAGAGGATGAGGAAGGATGGAGAGGGGTGAAACGTCAAATAGAGGAGGGAGATAAGATGAAATACAACAGGAAGAGGATGAACGTTATCGAGAGGGATCGATCCATACCGCTAACACCGAAACGGAGGAGGAAGAAGAACCCGTTCAAGGAAACGGAGAGAAGGACGCCGGTGAAGAAAATATGACATTAGAGCCGATCAGAGAGGTGTTGCATTTAGAAAGAGAAAGACTGAGATCTCTAATGGAGCAAAGAACCGTACTCATGAGGCAAAATGCGATCTTGGTGCAGCAAAATAACCAACTTAATGAAGAAAGAACTGTTCAAGATGTACGAGATGAAGTCGGTACAGGAGAAAACGTAACCCAAGGGGGATAGATACCACATGAAGAACATGGAGGAGAAAGGGGAGAACGCAGGCGGAGGCGTCGAAGGGAAAGCAGCGAAGAAAGGTTGCTGAGGAGAGCTTTGGAGGAAACTACGTAGGAAGACCAAAGGCGACGGTTTGAGGAAGAAAGAACTCGAAAGGAGGAAAGGCTTCGGCAAGAGGAAAGGCGAAGGGAAGATGAAAGTATACAAAGGGAGGAAAGATCTCAGGAAGAACAAAGATGATGTGAACAACAATGGCAAGAGGAAGCGAGGAAATACGCGGAAGAGAAAGAAGAGAGACATAGAGAAGAGAGAAGGAAACACGAGGAAGAAGGGAAAGAAGATGATGATGAGCGAGATAGAATAAGGAGAAAGTGAAGGCGAGATGAAGGAAGAGACGAGGTCAATCAAATAGTCATGAACGAAATACATGAGATGAAAGCGTTACTCAACAATCCACGAAGAGGAGGAAGAGTGCAGCTGGCAGAGGAAATTGTGGAAGCTGACAAATCTCCATTCTCGCGCGAAGTACTGGAGGGAAGAATCCCAGGAAGGTGTTCACTACCAACCTTCGGAAGTATCTTCGACGGAACAGGAAATGATGTACAACATCTAAAACAGTACACCCTCTCACTAATGCAGTGGGCGAGGTACGAAACGGTACTGTGCCAATATTTTCCATCTAGCTTAACCGGGGAAGCCTCAAAATGGTTTGAAGGGTTAGCGGAAGGTTCAATTTCGTCGTTCAAAGATTTACAAAGAGTATTCTTGACAACTTACATAAGCAATAATATGTTAAGACCTGGGATGGAAACCTTGTTCAACTTGAGAAGGAAACCTGGCAAAAATCTGCGAAGTATAATTACGAGATGGAGGACCGTATGCAGTGAACTCGCATGGAGGGTAGATGAGAGAAATTTCATCCTGGCCTTCGTTAACGCGTTAATACCAACCGACCTCTTGCACACACAGCTTTTCATAATTCGCAACACGATATCGATGAGTGAACTCTGAGAGTATCAGGATGAGTACGTGGCATTGGAAGAAAAACAAAGGGAGGCTATTGAGGAAGCTCCGATTCAGTCCAAGGAAGGGAACTCGCGTCTATTACCAAGAATAGCGAACGTAATAGAAGATAACACGAAATATGTGGACGCAGAACCGTTAGCAACAATCCCAGCAAAGTTGGTAGCAGTTTCCAGCGGAGACCAAGAGTGGATAGATCAACATCCGAGGTATGTCGACCCCAGACCTCAGAACTATGAGTCCCGAGGTGATAATCCGAGGAATTCGTGAAGATACAATCCAGGACAGCAATACGGAGGGAAGAGGCCACAGTTCGAAGATGTAGTATTACCTGAACTTAACACCACAGTCGAGAAGATATGGGAGTCAATTGTTCTAACAGAAGAAATTCCTCCCCCGAAAATTTTTGGGGTGGAACCCTTTTCAAGTGTGAGAAATAATGACTTTTGCAAGTATCATTGTTTTCACGGGCATCGCACGGAAGATTGCAGAAACATCCGGCGGATAATACTTCGTCTAATTGAAAAGGGGAAACTCAAGCATTTCTTGGCAGATTCAGGACCCTTGCCACCACCACCACCTCGGAAGGGTGATCAAAAACAAACAAAAGTATACAGAATCGAAATCGATAGAGGAACCCAAAGGTTAAATTGTAACTCCATTATTCATTCTGCGAAGAATATACGTAACTTTCATGATAATATGTTACAAAGGGTTCATAAGAGGGATTTTGAAGGAAATGAGATATACAACATTGCAAAGAAGGAGCCATTGGAAGAATGAAAGAAAAGAAGTATTTCCTTCTCGGCATCCGACGCCCCAGAGGGAGGAGCTTCGCACACAGATCCTTTGGTGATCACCCTGAACTTCGGAGAACATACAAAGTGGGAAGAAAGTCTCACGAGAAAAAGGAAAATATGGGCAATAGACAGGATCTTGGTGGACACGGGCAGTTCGGTGGATATACTCTTTTATCATGCATTTAAAACGATGGGTTACCGAGATTCGTACCTAGTGCCGTCGACTTATAATATCTATGGGTTTAACGGAGTGGCATCAAAGACGAGAGGGGAATTAACCGTGAAGATCTTCGCAGGGGAACTAGAAACCGAGGTAACGGTATGTGTGGTGGATGTGGAATCCCCTTACAACGCTCTGATTGGGCGGCCATGGATACATGAAATCAAGGGAATAACATCCAATTACCACCAAGATATCCGATTTCCAATGCCAAGCGGAATCGGCGAAATAATAGGAGATCAGAAGGAAGCTAGAGAGTGCAACGACGAAGATGTGCATAACTATGAAGAGAATATAAGGCGAAGGAAAGAACAAAAGAAAAGAGTGCAAGAAGCAAATAAGGAAAAAGAATTAATGGTATATATGGTCAAAGCGAAAGAAGGGTGGGCTATTCCAAGCGAAATTCCGGAAGACAAGGATAAGCCATTATAGAAATTAAAGGAACCATCCACATGAGGAGAACCAATCATGAACTTCGCGGAAGTAGAACCCACACAATAGGTAAACTTGGGTAGCAAAGATGAAGCGAAAATGGTGAGGATCGGGACAATAATGGAGGCAGACGAGGAAGAAAACCTGATAAAGCTGCTAAGAGAGTACCTTGATATCTTTGCATGGGGCATGAACGAGATGCCTGGGATAGACCCTGAAGTCGCTTGTCACCGACTGGATCTGAACCCAGCAATCAAGCCAATAAAGCAACGAATACGAAAGATAAAAACTGCATACCACGAGCAAATAGAGCAAGAATTACAGAAAATGCTGGACTCGGGAATAATAAGACCCTCGAAGTACCCAACGTGGATAGCCAACATGGTGATTGTACCAAAAAAGACTACAGGAATAAGAATATGCATATATTTTAGTGACTTGAATACTGCCTCTCCGAAGGATAGTTTCCCACTACCGAATATACCGAAGATGGTGGAGTCTGCATCCGGGTACAAGCGGCTGACGTTAATGGATGATTATTGTGGATACAATAAGATACCACTCGCGGAGGAATACCAAGAGCACACGGATTTCTTCGCCCCTAGAGGGTTGTATTTCTATACGAGAATGCCATTTGGCTTGAAGAATGCGGGAGCAACCTACCAACGGATGGTCGAGAAGATCTTCGCTAAATGGGTGCACAATAAACTGGAAGTCTACGTCGACGACATGCTGGTAAAAACTAATGAGTCAGGGGATCATGTTGAGGATTTAAAAGAAATCTTTGAACAAATGAGGGCGTACAAAATGAAAATAAATCCTGCGAAGTGTATATTTGGTGTAGAATCAGCGAAGTTTATGGGGCATATCATGTCCGAGAAGGGAATTGAAGTGGATCCGGAAAAGGTTCAAGCCATATTGGATATGCCATCGCCAGCAACGGTAAAAGACGTGCAAAAGCTAAATGGGCAGTTGGCAGCTTTGGGTAGATTCGTTTCCAAATCTTCGGATAGATGCAAACCCTTCTTCGACATCTTGAAAAAGGGAGCAAAATTCTCGTGGACACAGGAGTGTGAACAGGCACTGCAAAATATAAAAGAATATCTCATTAACTTATCAATTCTCCAGAAACCCGAACCAGATGAAGAATTACTAAATTGTCTCGCAGCTACACCAAATGCAATAAGTTCAGTATTACTTCGGACAGATGAAGGCGTCGAAAAGCCTATCTTTTACGTCAGCAAAACCCTCAATGCTGCTGAGAAGAATTACCCAAAGATAGAAAAGTTAATCCTAGCGTTGGTGTATTCGTCAGAAAAATTAAGAACCTATTTTCAGACTCACAAAATAAAGGTTATAACCAGAGTCCCAATAAAGTCAACTTTAAAAAATATGATGAGAGTTGGGCGAGTTGAAAGATGGAATACCCGAATTGATCAATTCGGTTTAAAATACGAAGTCCAAACTTCGACGAAGTCACACATAATCACAGAATTTCTGGCCGAGTTTCCAATAGAAGAAAATGAAGGAGTGGAAGAGATGTTAGATATAGATGAGGAGCGTCCGGATCCTACAGATCTACTGAAATAAAATCATCCAAGGAGATGGGAAATATTTGTGGAAGGATCCTCCAACAGCGCTGGAGGAGGAATGGGAATAGCATTTACTTCGCCAAAAGGAGCGAGGACGGTATTTTGCTTTCGCCTGGAATATAAAGCTACTAATAACGAAACAGAATATGAGGCAGTCATACAAGATCTAAGGCTAGCCATCGAGATGAAGTTGGAAGAAATAAGAATAACCAGCGACTCTCAGTTGGTAGTCAGGCAGATATAAGGAAGGTACCAAGCGAATGATGCCGTGATGAATCGATATTTGCAACTTGTGAAAGAGCATTCAAAGAGAATACCAAATATAATCTGGAGACAAGTAAGCATAGAAAATAATAGGCATGCTGATACCTTAGCCTTCATCGCATCAATGATCGAAGATACCTCGGAGAAATATATCTGAATTGAAAGGTTAAGGAGCCCGTCGGTAACCAACGAGTTGGAAGATGAAAAGTCCATAATGATAATAGAGGATAGCATACCTGAAGAATTGGGAGAACATGACTGGAGAGCACCTATTCACAAGTACCTCGAAAAGGGAGACTTTCCTAGGGACAGATTTGAGGAACACAAAATCAAAGGGAGGTCCACAAACTATGAACTAAGAGAAGGAATCCTATATCGGAGATCATTCCTAGGACCATTGCTGCGATGCTTATCACAGGAAGAAGGAGTGTAAATCATGAAGGCAATACATTACGGTGATGCTGGAAATCACAGCGGAACTAGATCATTGGCCTACAAAACCAAAGCGCAAGGATACTTCTGGCCGAGCATGCATAAAGATGCAAAAGGTGTAGCAACGAGGTGTGAATCTTGTCAAAGATTCGGAAAACGTATACACGCACCCTCGACGAACCTGAATTCTATGCTAAGTGTGTGACCATTCGCCATATGGGGAATATACATCGTGGGACCGTTTGTTGCCGGAAGCTTGCAGCGAAAATACCTGATAGTGGCAACAGACTATTTCACGAAGTGGGTTGAAGCCAAGCCAGTGAAGAATACGCGAGATGGCGACATATACGATTTTATACTAGAGCATATCATATGTAGATTCAGAATCCCTCTGCAGATAGTCTCAGATAATGGAATGCAATTCGAGGGAGAGAACGTGAAGATGTTATTTAACACTTTTAAGATACAGTCCGCAAAGTCAACTCTGTTATACCCACAGAGTAATGGGCAAGCAGAGGCGACGAACAAAACGATAGCATCCACTCTAAAAAAGAAGCTAGACGGGCACCTACATAACTGGTGCGAAGAAGTTCCGAAGGTGTTGTGGTCATATAGAATCACCAGACGAGAAGCAACCAGAATTTCCCCTTTTTTTTGGCATATGGAGTAGAGGCGGTTCTGCCTACTGAGATCATGTTTCCAACCACAAAACGGGAGGCCTGGAAAAAGGGCCTGAACTCGGACCTGATCTTAGCAAAGCTAGATGACTTGGAAGAGAACAGAGAGATTTCCCTATAGCTCATGACGAACTATCACCGAAGACTATCTCGTGAGTACAACAAGAAGGTGAAAGAAAGAGGCTTCGTTCCAGGGGAGTTAGTTCTGCGAGAGATACCTCCGTATCAAAAGGGAACCGGAGGAATGCTGGAGCCTACGTGGGAAGGACCTTTCATCGTGAAAAGAAGAGTAGGGAACGGAGCTTATGAACTCGCGGACTGTGAAGGAAAAGATACAGATAGCGACGGAGACGTGATATACGGCGAAGCAGAAAGGCAGGGTCACAGACTAGACCATCCATGGAATCCAATTTACATAAAGAAGTATTATCCATGAGAAGCCGGAACTCGTAAAGAATTGTTCTCTTAATATATATATATATATATATATATATATCATTTTTTTGACATCCAGAAAATGAAATGAAGCGTTTATTTTTCGAGAAACAGGGACAAGGCAGAAAACAAGATGCAAATTCGAATGTATATGAATGCAAGGGCCAAAAATGAGACCTCATTAGGAGGCTGCGTAAGACACACAAAAGATACGTACAAAATAATAGGTGATCGTAAGCCCTATAAAAAACCTCTACATAGGGAGGCCGAGACCTCGTGGCGTGCAACCTAGTTCGCACAAAGTGCAAGAGGCAAATGTAAGACCTAACGCGTGTCACGAGATAATATCGAGATATGGCTAACAACCATCAGTTAGGGGCAAGAAGTAAGACCCATCCGCCGGGGGGCCCAATTGGGTAACCACTCGGTAAGGGGTGTGAGAACGAGCCAGTGGAGAAGAAGATGGCCTGGTGTAGTTCTTCTGCTCGGTCCCAAAACCACCTCAACTAGGGTGTGACTTCGTACCCAAGATCCATATCGGCGAAAGGGCACGAGGTCACGAAATAACTGATACCTAAGCCCAAAATCACGGGGGTACTCATAGGGGAAGGGACGGCACCCTCCTTTAGGGAGATGAGTGACCACAAAAGTCAGCAATATTATGGGGCTGGTACTCACGGGAGTAGGTAGGCATGTGATATTATTGCATAATAAGACCTCAATGAGCGAGATAAGGCGAGGTTGATGGATCTTTACTTTGCAAGAGTAAAGAGCGCTTGAGACTTCGTCGAAAAGCCCAGACCAACGGGGTGGGGCATAATAAGACCTTAACTAGGAGTCAAGATAAGACCCTGAACTGATGAGAGAGATGTGAGGCAAGACATGAGACCTGAGGCAAAACAAAAGGCAAGATACAAATCAAAGCAAGAGGCAAGTGCATCACAAAGCTTGATCACACAAATCTTTGCAAGCCAAAGATTAATCAATCACAACGCTATATCTCGTGATGATAAGTCACACAAATATCCTAAAGAATACTTCTTAAATTGCATAAGAAATACTCGCAACTGAAATATTACACATGATGATGTATACATTAAATTAATTATGTTATGAATTGAACATTAATAATTGCAGCGAGGTAATAAAAATGCGAGGTCGATCACAGATGGAAGGCTAATGCAATGAAAGTAAGGCCGTTGAGAGCTGAAAGCACAAGGTATGCTGCATAAATCCACGAAAGAATAAGAGGAAAGTATATACTTTAAATACGGTTTTATTCTCTTGAGCATTTATTTTGCAATAAGGAAAGAGAACAATTACTTCGGAAACACCCAAAGAACAAGAGGCAAGTATATACTTTCAGTAAACTTATTATTCTTTGATTATTTCCTTCGTCAAGTATATACTTGGTATAACGAATTGATTCCGAGATATCAGGATGAGGCAACCATTAACAAACATGCAGATTACATATATGATGACTATGTTAAGCGCAGCAAGCAGAAAAGCCGATATATTAAGGCAAAATAACAGTATGAAACCAAGCAGAAAAGCTGATATACTAAAGCATAAGAGCAGAAATTGTCATGCCCCCCAAGCTTGGGAGCGCCCAGATAAAATGTTAAAAGGATGAAGAACTAAAGTATCAAACGAACATTAAAGAAAGTGATCAAGGATTGTTGGCTTCTTTTTAATCAAGACCGTCACCGGATCCTCCAACACCGGCACCAGCCCCAGCATCACCGATACCTCCTATGCCTTGAGGAACCTCATGGTGAGGTCCCCCGATGTCTTCATCGGTCTCAGTATCTTCGCTCTCAGCTTCGACGTCGACAGTAGGCTCATCATCGGAGAAAACCTCGAGATTCATGTCAGGAATGTCGATGCCATGGGAATTTCAAAGCTCGGTGAATAATTTCACTTTTTCCTCTTGGGCGTTTTTGAGAGTAAACTTCGCGACTCTCTTGGCGTCCTTCTCCATCTGGTCACAATCCTCGTTCAAGGATGAAAGGATTTCCTTCAGATCGGACACTTCCTTGGCCAAACCATCCCTCTAGAGAGACAGGTGCAGAATTTGGTTCTTCATACTCTCCTCGGATTCTGCGAAGGTAACAGCGAAATGAGAAACATGAACAATAGAGCAAAGTGCGAAGTACGATAATAACAGAATTTAAAGTTTTCTGAACGTCGAGGTTAAAGTGATCAAGTCTTGATATTTCTGATTCAATAAAGCTGTGAAATTCAAGAGACGATTTGTCCATGTCTTCACCGTGACCAGGCATGGGTTTATCACCATCAGGAGACCCTATAACAAGTTTAGCACTTATCGGAGGAACAACAAGATTCTTCTTTGCGGGAGGAACATGAGCTGTTTTCTTGCCTTGAAGTCTCTCTAAGCGAGCCAGGACAGAGGACATATCGTTATTTAACTAGCTATTTTCATCACTTAACCCAGTGTTCTTAGCCTTCAACTTTTCATGTTTAAGTTTTAACTCGGAAAGCTCATTCCTGAGCCTGCGAAGTTCAACTTCGGATTTGTCCTTCCTTTTAATTATCCTATCTTTGTCTTCCTCAAGACGCTTAATCTGATCCATGGATGAGGAATATAGATTACGGGAAGTAGTGAGGGAATTACTGACTCGTCGAAGTTCATCCTTCAAACGTTCATTCTCTTCGTGAAGATGGAAATTCAATTCTTCATTGTTAGCAGACTCATTAGCTAAATGATCAGCCAGGGAATATGACGTCGTTAGCTTTTCGTTCAAGATCTCATTTTCAGATAGATAACAGTTGATCTGGGACAAAAGGTTCGCTTGTTCATCTTGGCGGTCATCCACGGTCGACTTGGCTTCTTCGAAATCATATAATACTTCGCGGAACGGGCTTGACGAAAAATAACAGAATAGTAAAGACGGGAACGAAATAGAATTAAAACCGAGAAGAGGGTAAACTTACTGCTGAGTTCTGAAATCCTCTGATCTTTCTTGATAGAGCGCTCTTTCTCATCAGCGAGATCATTCTTAAGATCCTGGATACGTTCCCGGGCATTCTTCAGATTTTCGCGAGAAACCTTCATCTCCACAAGTTGAGCCATGTGACGGTTGAATTCCTGCGAAATATTCGAAGTGAGATAGGGATTTATATATAAATTACATGTAAGATCGACAGCACTAACCAAGGACATGATAGCAGAGTGCTGATTGGTGGAGAGGTTTAATGAAGCATTCTGCATAAATGACTGATCTTGAGCCAGAAAAGTGTCAGTGCTGAATGAGATCACAGACTCCATAGCTGCAGATCTTGTGGAGGGCGCATTCCGAGTCAAAATGAAAGCATTTCTCAAGAAGTTCATATCGGGGGTGTATGCCGGATCCTCCACCTCGAAGACTTTCCGAGTTTTAGCATCATAAGGGCCGACATATGATTTAACCGGGGAGTCATCCACAGTGATGCGAGGAGTTGGCATCGGGATCTTTGGAAGAGGAGTGGATTCTTGAGGCACCTCGGACTCGTTCTTGGTAGAAGGAGAAGGAGGCTCTGCATGTTTCTTGGATGAAGGTATACGGGTGAGTTCCCCCATGTCCAAAACTCTTCGCCGTTTGGGAGGCTCAGTGGCAGGGACGGATTGAGAAGGAACCTGAAAACGGAAAATTAGTATTTTGAATCATATGAAGACTGAGGCAGCGAGAAGAGGAGTGTCACTTCGGAAAAAGCACGACAGCGAGGTACCTTAGCAGAATCAACATCGGAAGAGCTCTCTCGGCGATCCTGCTTCCTAGAAATACGAGGAGAAACAATGGGAGGCTCTACGAACTCCTCTTCCTACAAAGCATTAAAATTAGACCCTGAAAATAAAATAAAGACACCAAAAACAAAATTGGAAACAGGATACCTGATCAGGAACTGGAGATCCAGCAGTGGATTTCTTGGAAGATCTATCCTTAATCAATCCAGGAGCAGGCCGTGCATACTAAAAAAATAAATAAGAAATTCAGACAAAAGAACGAAAAATAAAACAGAGAAAGTCTAGCGAGCTTACATCGGAGGGTCTCTCGGACCAACAGAACTTCCAAGGCTCATAAGCAGCGAGATGAGCATGACCAGGGAGAGGACCATCCCGAGTTTTCCCTGACTCGTCAAATCCCCAGACAAGGGGACCCTCAACAACGACTAGGAACATCATCCAGTATTCATCATTAGTCAAGCGAAAAGAGGGGCCTTTAGGAGCTTCCTTTGAAGAACTGATGGGCTCGACATCCAGGAGAAGAACTTTAGAAGGATCCTTCAGGGACTTCCGATATAAAGTGATACCCCACTATTGATACTTCCTTCTTCGGCCTTGGGTCTTGTCGATATAATTTTCCGAGAAAGAGGAAATATTGTAATAGGCTGAGTCGAAATACTCTACTATTGTGGGGATTTGAGATAAACGAGCAGAAGAACGCCTCACAAACTCGTTACCAATCTGAATTGCATTGCCACTCAGCTGGAAAAATCCCCTGTTGATATAAGCGAGAATCTCATAAAAAAGCGGATTCTGAGCGTCATACAGAGGAAAGGTTAAACCTGCTCTTAGCTGACCTAAGGTGGTAATCATCCTAGTGGACGACCATATTTCCTCATCAATCCAGCGGTAATTCAATTCCATCTATCTGGTTGCAAAAACCGGAGGTGTGACTGAGGAATCCACCGTCGGCGACAGAGTTAAGCCTAATTTTTTGAAATCGGCCCGAAAATCCTCAAGGTACTTTGATGTAGTGGCAGGAGAAAACTTCTTAGGTGCCATTGTTGAAAGAAGAGGTGGTAGAAAAGGGAGATTGAAGAAGAATCGAGAATATCAAGGAAGAGGAGAAAGTGAAACCTATCAAGAAACGGTACCAGAGAAGAAGGAGTTGGAGAATGTAAAGAAGAAGAAAAGGTGAGGAAGAAGACTATTTATAATGGACCAAGGCATGATCGGGAGAAACGGTTACACGAGAAGGGGAACCGGCTGGTAACTGTTGATAGGAATCGTGGGAGACAAGATAGCGGAAAATCCGGGTACGTGGCGGTTACAAATCTAATGCGGGATTCTCTTTCCTTTCTTGGTTCCCGCAAACGAAATGAGAAAAGGCAAGATGTAGGTACAGAAAAACACTCTGCCATGTGTCTGAGGTAGATTGAACGAGACAGTAAGGAGAATCTTCGAGAAAGATATTATTCACCACTTCCAAAGAGGTGTAAGCGAATAGTCAAATCAAATGTCAGATCTGCCACGAGATAGCACTAACTTGCTCGGAAAGACATCTAGCGAAGTAAATAAGGAGTGCGAGGTATGAATTGCTGCACAATAAAAGAAGAGACCTGCGAAGTCGAGTACGCGAAGTTCGACTTGTTTTCCTAGAAATAGAAAGACTCCCGAGTATATTGAGCGAATTGTGGATTGTTGTGTAAGAAATTGGATAGCTTTCCTCGATCGGAGCCGATCTTTAAGGCGTAAAGGAAGCATAAAGTTGTTCTGAGCGAAGTAAAAAGTGTATTTCCGAGATAAATCGGGTTGTATCCTACTATGTAACCCTCCCCTATAAAAGGAGGACTTAATCTTCCTTGAATGGGGTTGGATCTTTAAGGTAAGAGAGAGAGGACATTTGTGAAAGAGTGGTCTGGTTTTTGAGAGTGTTCTTGAGAGTTTTGTAACTTAGATTCTAAAAAAGGTTCAATAAACAAAGATCCGTTGATAAACTCGTTCTTGCTTAACTTCGTATTAGTCAAACTAGTAAGTGGGTGTAAATATGGATTTTCTGTAGTTACAGATACTATTGTCTCTCATCGTCTTACAACAAATAGCTTATTATATCAAGCAAGAAAATCCAATTCCCTAAATTTCGCTAAAAAGAAAGCATTCTTCGCAGAGATATTTTGAACTTATATAGGGAAGAGGCATTTCATTTTGCAAACAGAAATTCGCACAGTTGGTCTGGGCGGTAGAATACAAATATGAGGACACGGGTTCAAGTCTTTCCACTCGCCTGTTTATTTTTGCTGTGGCATCTATGCATTCAAGAGGGACTATCAAAGAGTGTTGTGCGGCATTTGTACACTTCAAGAGATAGGTTCGCACAAGAATTTTGTCCAAGCCCAGTTTTCCCAAGCCCGCTAAAGCTCACCCAACAGTAAACAAGCCATCAATGTTTAAGTTCGCACAATAACTATGCAGTTGTGAAATTCTAGTAAATTAGTTGGTCAGAGGCATGAATTTGATATTTTATTACTTCGCAAGGTCTTTGATTATTTCGCAAAGAAGAGAGTTGATGATTATTTTGCACAGATATCTCGCAAAGAAATGAAAGAATAAAGAAACGCGAAAATTTCGCAAGAGACGGTCTAAGATCCATAAAAATCTAAGATCTAGAATGGGACGAAACTTTATGACGTACACCCTATGTCGCGAATAAAATTTCACAAGAGGAAAATGTAAGACCTAAAGTGCGTATAAGGGGGTATCTGTTGCATGACTCAGGGATAAGGTTATATCGTTGCTAGAACTTGAGTCATGGAGATTTGGGGCCCATGAAAGCTCATCCAGAATGGGACGAACCTTTATGATGTACACACTAGTTCGCGAATAAAATTTCGCAAGAGGCAAATGTAAGACCTAAAGTGCGTCATATAAGGGGGTATCTGTTGCATGACTCAGGGATAAGGTTATACCGCTGCTGGAACCTGAGTCATGGAGATTTTGGGCCCAAGAAAGCTCATCCAGAAGAGGAACCTTGGATTCTCAGCTTGAGCATATGACTTGTGTTGGGCGACTAAGGTAATAAGGACTCTCCTAAGGGGTGCAGAGTATGACCAAGGCGCCGAGGTACACGTTTGAGCCAAGAGTGCCCGAGACGGATGAACCTACCCTGGATATTCTTGGAAAGTCTTGGCTATGATGCACTCGGCCCGAAGAAAACCCCACTTAGGGTGAAGTCTCGAAAACATAAGCCATACAGGCAAAGGGGATAAGAGGCTGCGAACACAACTAGTTGTTGTTAAGACTGGATGGGAGGTGCTAGTCTTGTATGGCCGATGTACGTCTCCTTGAAAGGGAAACTAGGGGGAAGATAAGGGCGACACCCTCCATTAGGGAGATGATAAGTGTCTTAAGACACAAATGTCATGAGACTTTTTACTCACAGGAGTATTAAGACTTGTCATATGTAGGAGCGGAATATCACAACAAATGATAACCTACGAAATTGTGGAGAGAAAAGACATCTTGCGAGCAAAGAACATTTTGCGAGCAAAGGAAATCACGAGGAAAGCAAAAGAAGTTCGCGAAATGAATTTACGGAGGTTCGCAAGATAATTATCAAATCCGATATGGCGGGACAACACAACTGTCATATTTTGTAAGATCATATAAATAGCCATTTAGGCATGAGAAGTGAGGGGGGATAATTTTTAGAGAGAGGAATAATTTTAGGAGGAGAGAAAAAAATTTAGGAGAGATTTTATTTTCTTGATCATCTTCTTCCCCAAAATTCTAAAGCTCCAAATATTCATTAATGGAGTCTCAATTGTAAAATCATGTAATTACATACAATCACAAGTGAAGCACCGTGGATGTAGATCACATTGATCGAACCACGTAAAAATCTTTGTGTCACTTTTATAATTTTAGTACTTTAATTCTTAGTTTCATAGCAAATTAATTAGATTTAGGAATCATGGATTCTTATGAGGGTGTAGTTGTGAGATAATCCGCAACTACATAATTGGCGCTAGAAACAGGGATCATTTGGCTACTGTTAGTGATGAATTCAATTGTCTTCGGTAACAAATGTCATTTGCAATACAGAGAACTCTGGAGAGATATAGAGAGATGTTAAAGTTACATCAAGACCAAAGACGAAGAAAGAGTGCGAAGTATGGATGGGTGTGTTTCCTAGCACAAATTGTCAACAGCGAATGAAGAAATTAGTTTACTTCTGTGAAGAAAATTTGCAGCTGCGAAGAGACAACTGAATGGAATTAATTTCCAATCTAAACTGAAATGATTCGCAACAAATCAATTAGGAGTAATAATCTCGAGTTATACGGACCGTGAGTGAAGAAAATACAACATCAAAATTCAACCAGGAAGAAAATAACAGAGAAAAGAATAAGAGGGAAGGAGAACAACTTGTTGCAGCTGTTACTTCGCAGGAGAGGAATAATAACATGATCAGAAAAGCGGAGGAATAACTTGTTGCAATTCACAGACTCAATTCCAACTATCAACAACTGGACGAAGAACTTTGATGGAAATTTATTAGTTAACTATCCAAATAGCATCAGCGAACACAAAGTGTCCTGAGAGGAACCCCATGAGTTCTCTTCACTAAAACATTGTCAACAAATGGCAAGTTCATGTCAAAACCATCAATACAGAAAAGGTATAGCAGTCCAACTTATTTTTCCATCAATTAGAGAAAATTACAGTGAAGAAAAGCCAGTTTTTGAGACAGCTAGAAGAACAAAATAAACAAGGAACAACAGAAGTCCAATCTCACCGTACATCGAAGAAAACTTGAGAATTGATCACCTAGTCAAGCAACAGACGAAGTGCACCATTAACCCCAGACTAAACTTCAGCTCAGTCATCAATTCGGAGAATTCACTTTAAAGTACATCTGCGAAGGTAAAATCCCCTTTGCAAAGAAAATCGCAGATCATGAGGTTGGCACATCACATCAGTTAGAAACAAGGAGAATGAAGAAAACTTAGCTCAACAGCGAAGAGAGACTGTACATGTCATTGTTTACGTGAAGCAATTAAAAGAACAAAGGAGCTGATGACAAAACTGCAACAACTCAAACCATTGTTTTCTGCGAATGCATCAGACATACAACACAAAAACAAGCACGAACAATCCATAAACACAAGTCTGCGAAGTTCGCTGTGGATCAATGAACTTTAACATACAGAGAAGGGGAAAAGATATACAGTCGAAGAGGTAAAAGAAGGCAATGATATCCATCTGATATGGGAACATGAGTACGGTTAGCAAGAACTCTCCAGACAGGTGTGCAAACATCGCAGAAAAGACTTGCAGCCAGGTTTTTGCAAAGAATACAGCCCCATAAAATGACGATGGGATTTGGAAGACAACTTCAAGCAGAACATCTCCTTCTAAGATGGATATAATGGATAACGAGCAGCACAAACAAAAGGGAGAATTCTCATCTTCCTTGTAAACAGTGCTAAGTATTGGAAGTTCACAGAATTAATACAACTAAACTTGCATTTGCAGGAACTTTAATTAAAGTTAATTTCAATGGAACCTCATCAACAACCATAAACGAAGAAAACACTTAGCACTTGAGTTTTGCTTCATCAGTCATACCGATGACTACAAATATGGGTGGAATGAGCCAGAATAGACCCAATAATTACGCAAAACGCATCAGCTCATATTCCTAGCCAAAATTCAACAAACCCCTGAAGATAAAATGAGTCTACAATTTCGTAGGAAAATAAGGCTTGCTGCAACTGTTACTTCGCAGTATCATCATTTACATCCATTCGACTTTGAAAGAGTATCAGCTTGTGGAGACTCAAACAGTCAACTTGTGGCGATCAGACTCAAAACAGCATGGTTGAAGTAAATCCCAACAAGCAATACACTGCGAACAAGAACTAGCGATCCTTAATATCAACAGCGGCTAACTTGTGAAGTTTACTTTGTCAAGAACATAAAGAATGAAGATGAATTTCTGCGAAGAATATAAAGAATGAAAATGAATATAAAGAATGAAATGAGCTGAGTGGATATATCATCAGCAAGAAATTATTAGTGTAAACGTAAACTTCAAAGTTGGAGAATATTACAAAGTGAAGAAAATGTTAAATGGCAGTTTGAAGTAAAAGTGCAGCAGTTCGCAAAGAAGAAAGTTTTACAGGCGAAGGGGTCATTTTTACAACTAAGAAGCTGGCACAAAGAATGGATAGGATGACAATATGTTGATGAACCACAGCATATGTGGATAGGATTTCACAAACTTTCTTCGCAGAACAATACTGGCAGTAGGGAGTGGAGTAACAACCAACCTAGAGAGAATATTTACAGCCCCAAAATGCATCAAATGACGTATATAACAACCAACCCAACGACACAGTAAATAAACTGCGAGCAACAGTCAAACCCAATACTTCGTAACAAGGCACTTCGTAACACAAAGCTATCAAACAAAGCACTTCGTACAGTAGTTGTATTGCCAGCAGGCTAAAACATCATTGCTTGAGCTACAATGGACAAAATAAGGGAGGAATATTACTTTGATGCTTAGCTACAGATCATCGAATGCAGGCGTGTTATAAAGTGGACTTATATCTACGGATATTAATTGTCTACAAGAGAGATTTCAAAGAAAGACCTATTCGGCTATTTGCAAGGTGCAGCTGAGTATGGGTTGGAAAGGCTTCATCAATTGGACAGAGGAAGAAGACAACAACCCTATTGCAAGCAAGGTAGGAATGGAAGAACATCAATGAAAAGAAAAACAATCAAGTTGCGAGCAACAGAAAACAAGAGGACCAAAGCAGAAACAATTTTAGCTATTGTTAAGGAAGAAGAGAGATGAAGTTTACTCCACCAACAGTGAATACATTCATGAGAAGTTTAGCACATCATCGTCAGACAATAAATACATCGCAGAAATGAATAATTGATGTTGTTCGCAAAAATTAATGCTACTCTTGTCATATCATCGCAAGTGTTGTTCGGAGGCAAAGAAGAAGAAAAAACAAAAACATACGAAAGATGACAACAAAGAGAGGACAAAAATAGGAGCTTGGACAGATGGTCGCAGGAAGAGCTGATAAGATGATGGACGCAAGTTCGAGTCTCTTCATTCACAAAAATATTTGCACTTCGCAAATGTTTGCCATGAGAATATTCGCAACACCAACACTTCTACTCTTTGCACTTCGCAAATATTTACCTTGCGAACCTTTGCAGCATAAATTTATATCGTAAATATTTCCTTCGCAGATGTTAACTTCGTACAAATGTTTACTTCGCAGATGTTCGTCTACATCGCGTAAACCATTACTTCGCAGATGTTCGTTTACTTCGCAAGATTTTTGAATATTTCGCAAAAAGAGAGTGGAAGATTATTTCGCAAGAAATGGCAAGTCATATACTTTGCAAAAGACAACAACAAGCCGTAAAAAGGTAGATACCATTTCCTTTAATACTTTATTTACGGAAGATAAAAGATTTTTGAAATTATATACTCGAAAAATTTCTACAATTTCAAAGATTCCAAAACATTTTAAAGATTTTTTAGATTGGTAAAAAGTGACACAATCGCAAGATTCTAAAATTACTTCATCGCAAAAATTAAAAGATCTCAAAAAATTTCAAAGACTTCAAAATTGCAAAAAACAGAGAAAATTCAATTCCTATATTTCTATAGAATAGTTTTGATTTAAAGATGTGATATGGATACTTCTCATACTTCTTGTACTAAACATTTCATGAAAACATTCAACATTTTATATACATGAAAAATTTACGATGAATTTTTAAAAAAGGCGAAAAAATACCGCCAAAAATCAATTGCGATTAAACTTTCAATTAATTTGCGAATAAAAGACCGCAATCTGTGATCAGCCTCCAAAAAAGAAAGAGAGCCGCAGAAAATTTTATACAGGAAAACCTTTGTGGCGTACACCCTAGTTCGCGAAGCTATATTTCGTAAGAGGCAAAGTCCTAAAGTGCGTCATTTAAGAGGGTACCTATAAACGTGGCTAAGGGTAACCGGAACACCACCAAGGACCCTTAGTACATGGTAAAATTTTAGGGGTACAACCCAATAATGGGGTACCTATCCGGGTTAGACACCTTGGATTCTCACCTAATCTAGCGACATTACGCAATATAAAATGCGGTGTAAGAGGATTTAGGTTGGGAGACTAAGGCATACTGTCTTTCCCAAGAAGTGCAGAAAACGATCAAGGCGCCAAGGTACACGGTTGAGTCAAGAGTGTCGGGTGAGGTTGAACCACATCTGCCATTTTTGACAAGTCTTGGCAAATGATGCACTTGCCCTAAAGATACCCCATAGGGTGCAACCTCGTAACTATAAGCCCTATAGGCAAAAAGGATAAGAGGTTGCGATCAAAAGCTGGTTGTTGGCAGAACCGGATGGGAAGAGCTAACCTTGTATGGTCTATGTACGCTTCCTTGAAGGGGCAACCAGGGGGAAGATAAAGGGCAACACCCTCCATTAGGGAGATGATACGTGCTATAAGACGCAAATGTCACGAGGCTTCTTGTTTGCGAAAACATAAAGGCTTGTCATATTTGTGCAACAATTGAACTTCTGCGAGCCTTCTAAAAAAAAAAAAGAACTCGCAGAACATAATAAATAAGTTAAGATGAGATCAATGGGTCACTACATGAAAGTGTAGAGACGTCCTGCGATTTCATCGCAAGACGGCAATGTCATGGGGCTTTACGTTCGCAAGAATATTTAGACCTGTCATATTGTCGCAACACTTCCTGAAGAGGCTAAAATACTATACAAAAAAGATAAGGCAAGATCAATGGGTTTTTGCATGAAAGTGTAAGAACGTCCTGCGATTTTGTCGCTACAAAAGAGGTGGCAAAATAAGACCTTTACTTAGGAAGGCATGATAAGACCACAACAATTAATGAAATTAATTCCATCAATATCATTGAAGAATTTTTACAAGAATATATATCATGAAGTCCTAACAAAGGAGACAATTCCATCAAGATCATTGAAGAACTTTGAAGAGAATATATATCAAAGAAGACAATTCCATCAAGATCATTGAAGAATTTTTAAGACAATATATATCAAAGAAGACAATTCCATCAATATCATTGAAGAATTTTTACAAGAATATATATCACGAAGTCATACCAGAAGAGGCGATTTCATTCGCGAAAATACACAAGTAAACTTGCGAAGATGCTTATATGAATGGAGGCAACTCAAAGATATATCAATTTTACTACGGCAAAATGAGCTAAGTAACAGAAACTTGAAATATATATTGCAATAGATAAGTATTCGCATCATACAAGCATCATACTCGCATCATACAAGCATCATACTCGCATCATTCAAGCATCATATTCGCATCATAAAAGCATTGCATAAGCATTTCAAGGCATAAGCATCGCATACACATTTCATAACATAATCATTATATAAGTATTATATGCACACAAATATTTTACAAAATTTTACAGGATAATACCGCGAAACTTCGCAGAAACATTCATAATTCGCAGGACTATTCATAGTTCGCAACAATATATTCGCAACACTATATTCACAACACTATGTTCGCAACACTATATTCGCAACACTATGTTCGCAACACTATATTCGCAACACTATATTTGCAGCACTATTCGCAGCATTATTCAGAAGTTTAGAAATTCGCAGAAAACCCCAGAAATTCACAGAAAAATTCAGAAATTTGCAGAAAAATTCGAAGTTAGAAGGGTTACCACTTGAGGCAGAGGCAAGATAAGAATAGAGATGCAATTTAGTTATTCAACATTTTCTTAAAGATTCTCCTTCATAGATAAAGAACAGAGGCAACTATGGATACCCAAGAAAATATTTTATGATTCTTTATCTTCTCAGCAAGAATCCTCATCAAAAATGGAATAAAAATTTCACATGAACAGAGGCAATATTTATCACTCTCACTCAAGGACGAATACTTCTTATATATTTCGAGGATTAAGTACTTCTTATACTTCTTAAGGATACTTCATACTTCTTATATATTTCGAGGATTGAGTACTTCTTATACTTCTTCAAGGATATTTTATATTTCTTATACTTCATACTTCTTCAAGATACTTCACATACTTCATACTTCGCAAGATGATACTTCTAATTACTTCTTAAAGCTTCAGAACTTCGCAAAAGAATAGAGTCAAGTATATACTTTTTGAGTTTGATATTCTTTCGCTCGTTCCTTCATCAACAACGATCAAAGACTACTCCAACAACCACAGCAAGTGATTTTTTCTTGAAGATCACTCTTCAAGCAATATTCAAGAAAAAAGAGGCAAGATGTAGGAGCGGAATATCACAACAAATGATAACCTACGAAATTGTGGAGAGAAAAGACATCTTGCGAGCAAAGAACATTTTGCGAGCAAAGGAAATCACGAGGAAAGCAAAAGAAGTTCGCGAAATGAAGTTACAGAGGTTCGCAATATAATTATCAAATCCGAAATGGCGGGACAACACAACTGTCATATTTTGTAAGATCATATAAATAGCCATTTAGGCATGAGAAGTGAGGGGGGATAATTTTTAGAGAGAGGAATAATTTTAGGAGGAGAGAAAAAATGTTAGAAGAGATTTTATTTTCTTGATCATCTTCTTCCCCAAAATTCTAAAGCTCTAAATATTCATTAATAGAGTCTCAATTGTAAAATCATGTAATTACATACAATCACTAGTGAAGCACCTTGGATGTATATCACATTGATCGAACCACGTAAAAATCTTTGTGTCACTTTTATAATTTTAGTACTTTAATTCTTAGTTTCATAGCAAATTAATTAGATTTAGGAATCATGGATTCTTATGAGGGTGTAGTTGTGAGATAATCCGCAACTACATCATATTTGTGCAACATTCCTGAAGAGGCAATAATACAAAAGAGAAGATAAGACGAGATCAAGGGGTCATTACATGCAAGTGTAAAGATGTCCTGAGATTTCGTCGCAAGACAGAAATGTCATGGGACTTTAATTTCGCAAGAAAATTTAGACCTGTCATATTGTCGCAGCAAAAATACAAAAGAACAAAAAGTTAAGGCAAGATCAATGGGTTTCCACATGGAAGTGTAGAAACGTCCTGCGATTTTGTCGCAGTGCAAAAAGATGGCAAAATAAGACCTTTACTTAGGAAGGAAAAATAAGACCACATGATAAAACAATTTTTTTTTATAAAGTGCTAATCATTTTTCATGCAGATCATATTCAAAATCTCTCAGGACTACTATTCAGAATCTCTCAGGACTACTATTCAGAATCTCTCAGAAGTATTATTCAGAATCTCTCAGAAATATTATTCAGAATCTCTCAGGGATATTATTCATAATTTTGCAAGTTTACTATTCATAATTTCGCAGGAGTATTCATAATTTCGCAGAATGAGCCAGAATTTCGCAGGAGTATTCATAATTTCGCAGAATGAGCTAGAATTTCGCAGAATGTGTCAGAATTTCGCAGAATGTGATTATTTTGCAGAATGTGGTTATTTGGCTCAATTATTTCTCACAATTAAAAGCAACTTGAAGAGATTATACTATTGCAAGAGCACAGAGGCAAGATAAGAATAAAGAAACAATTCGGTCATTTAACACTTTCTCAAGGATTCTACCTTCATAGATAAAAAACAGAGGCAACTAGGGATTACCAAGAAATTTTTTTATGTTCTTTATCTTCTTGGCAAGAATCATTTCCAAAGTGGACAAGAATCCGCACCAAAAATGGAGTAATAATTTCGCATGAATAGAGGCAATACTTATGACTTTCATTCAAGGACGAGTAATTCTTATATTTTGAGGATTGAGTACTTCTTATATTTCTTCAAGGATACTTCATACTTCGCATACTTCAAGACTTGATACTTCTTATTTACTTCGCAAAGCTCCGGAACTTCACAAAAGAATAGAGGAAATTACGTACTTTTCAAGTCCAGTATTCTTTCGCTCGTTCCTTCGTCAACACAGATCAAAGACTACTACAACAACAGATTTTTCCTTGAAGATCGCTCTTCAAGCAATATTCAAGGAAAAAGAGAAAATATGTAGGATTTGAATCTCGCAGCAACAAAGCTCTTGCGAAAAACTTCTACCACACATTGCAAATGTCGCAAATTAATTACAGAAATGACGTAATAGACAACGACAATATAAGACATGAAAAAGATGTGAAGATCTTGTGAAATTATAGAAAGCTTGCGAGAATATATCAAGAGGGAGAGAGCCTGAGAAATTATGGAGAGAGCTTGCGAAAATGTAGTAAGGGATCCTAAAATAGGGGGAATATGAGTTGTATGTGAGCTGTCATCCACTATGTAAACACCTATATAAAGAGAAGAGTAGGAGAGAGAAAAAGGGGGAGACAATTTTGTAAAGGTTAGAGATATTTTTCACAGAGATATATTTTTAGAGAGAGAATGTATTTTATTTATCATCTTCTTCTCCAAAAACTAGATCTAGAACTCTACCTATTAATGGAGATTATCAATGTAAATTTAAACAATCATAGTGAAGAATCATGGATGTAGATCAAATTGATCGAACCATGTAAAAACCTTTATGTCCATTTATAATTTTAGCACTTTTATCACCATTTTTATATTAGATATAGAAATTTTTATCAAGATATGATAATGGGTGTGTTGTGGGATTTCCTGCAACTACAGTCGGATATTCTAATTGATTGAATAACGCACAACATGTATTATTTCAATTATATAACGAAATATAATGCGAAAAAGAAATAACACAGACACCATAGTTTTGTTAACGAGGAAACCGCAAATGCAAAAAAAAACCCAGGACCTAGTCCCGATTAAACATACACTGTATTAAGACACTACAAACACTAGCCTACTCCAAGCTAACTTCGGTCTAGACTGTAGTTGAACCCCAACCAATCTTACACTGATCCAAGGTACAGTTATGATCCTACGCCTTTGATCCCAGCATGATACTATGCACTTGATTCCCTTAGTTGATCTCACCCACAACCAAAAGTTGCTGCGACCCAAAGTCGAAGACTTTAATAAAAAAATCTGTCTCACAGAGAAAAGTCTACAAGGATAGATAAATTCGTCTCCCACGAATAAACCAATGAGTTTTGTTCCGTCTTTTGATAAATCAAGGTGAACATGAACCAATTGATAAAACCAGACTTATATTCTCTAAGAACAGCTTAGCTTTCTCAATCACCTCACAATAAACTTAATCGACGCAGAGAAGAAGATTATTGAGGAATCACAAACGATGAGACGAAGTGTTTGTGAATACTTTTATATCTTTCCTATCGGTGATAGAAATATCAAGCCAATTATTACAATTGTACTCGTACGATAGAATATGCAAGATCACACAACTACGATAAAAGTATTATCGGACTGGCTTCACAATCCCAATGAAGCCTTTAAGTCGTTAACCTGGTTTTAGAAGAAGAAAACCAAAGGTTAAAGGAGAATCGACTCTATCTTAGCAAACTAGTATCAAACAGAATGTGTGGGGATTAAGTTTCCCAGTTGCTAGAGTTCTCCCTTATATATTCTTTCAAATCAGGGTTTGCAATCAATGTTAGCTTAGTAACAAAGCATTCAGTATTCACCGTTAGATGGAAACCTGATTAGATACAAGCTAATATTTATCAACTGTTAGATCGAAAACATAACTTGTTATATACACATGTACTGCACATTTGTAGGCTTGTGAAAACCGTACCCAAACTTGTACATTAGTTGGTTCAACACTATTTAAACAAATGGTTTGCCAAATCATAACTTTCATATCATACATATTTTTTTTCACCATAACTAGTCCAAATGACTCAAATGAACTATTTAGAGAGTTGTTCAATTGCTTAGATATATATGTAATACACAAGACACAATTAAATAAAAAATGATGAGATTCACTCGAATCGATTCATGAACTATAAAGCCACGGTTTGCAATATCATTCCTTATTTTATTAAGATAAGTTCACAAACATCGTTTTTAGACATAACCTTCTCAAGTTCGCGGACTGGGTTCACAGACTTAAGTTCCCAGATGGAATTCAAAAAATCAAGCACAAATTCCACGGTTCGAGAACTGGGTTAGCGGACTGAGTTCGCGGACTGAAGCTCACGCACTTCTCCGGTTTTCACCTGATCAACAAAGTTCTCAAACTTCGGTTCAAGCACTAAAGACTTATACATATATGTGTTACCACAACAACGGTTATACTGTCTAAACTCTCATTTCAATCATTGAAACATTCTCAGAGGGTATTATATAGTTGTTATTCACAAACTATTTTTCGTCAGAGCAATTTCCAAAATGATTGAAACATGACATGACTTTCGTCACTAGGTAAAGATGAATTTGGCTGAAGCGAAAGCTTTACCAACACATATTTCGAGAAATAGATAAGCGAGATATACTCAGCTCGAAATATCATATGTGTATATTCTTAGTCTATATAGTAATACGACTTTTGTCTCAAGATAGAAGATAGAATAGATAGAGTTTTGAGTGATAGATAAGTTCAAGTCTCCACATACCTTTTATTCGATGAAGATCCACTGGTTCCTTGAGTATTCCTTCGTCTTGTATGATGATCGCCATGGAGTTCTTGAGCTCAACTACACTTTTTATCCTAGTCCGAGACCGTAGCTATAGTAGACTAGAAATCAAAGACTTTATATTTTTGATCACTAATATTGACAAACATGCTTGAGATAGCAACGCATGTGAGTGCGACCGAGCAATGCTCTAACAAAACATATTTAGAATCATTAGAGTTCATTGGAAGTGACAAAGATTTCGAGTAATGTTGAAGAACCAAGGAGATCAAGCATTTGAATGAAAAGCTACAAAGTTTATTTATTTTGTATTTCATAGGTATTGATAGTTTTGTCACTAAAATTGAAAAAGGGGGAGATTGTTAGAGCATTGCTCAGTCAAACTCGCAAGCGTTTCTATCTCAAGCTTATTTTTCAAGTTTAGTTTCCAAAAATATAAGTCTTGATTTCTAATCTACTTATAGCTAAGTCTCGGATTAGGATAATAAGTGTAGTTGAGCCTTAGAATCCACGACGTTCATCGAATGAAGATGAAGAACTACTCAAGGGAACTTGTGGAAATTCATCAACAAAAGGTATGTAGAGACTTGAACTTATCTATCACTCAAAAGTCTATTGATTTTATCTCCTATTTGAGACAAAAGTCGTATTGCTATATAGACTTCAATTATACACATTTGCTATTTCGAACCGAGTCTATCTCACTTATTTATTTCTCGAAATATGTGTTGGTAAGCTTTCGCTTTAGCTGAGTTCATCTTTACTCGTGATGAAAGTCATATTGATTGTTTTAATTACTTGAAAAACGCTTCGATGAAAATAGTTTGTGAATAACAACTATTTTAACATCCTCTAAGAAAGTTTCAATGATTGAAATGAGAGTTTAGAACAAGTAACAATGTTTGGATATAAACATAGTGTATTTCACATTTGTGTAAAAGTCCAAAAACCAGGAACCCAAAGTATGCATACCCGTACGCGTACTGCGGTTGTTGGAAATCCGGGTAAGTATGCGTACCCGTACGCATACTGGCGGAAGTTTCACTTCCGTGAATTTCAGCTGGAGTTTGGAAGTGAAAAACAAACTTAAGCCGGGTAAGTACACGTACCCGTTTGTATACTTAAGTAGGTTACTTTCTAAAATTGATTTGTTCATGAACAAAAACATTTATATAATAAGGAATGCAATCTTTGCAAATCGTGGCTATAATGTTCATGAATTGATTCGAGTGAATCAAAATCGATTTTTCTTAAATTGTGTCTTGTATACTTCTATGAGATCTAAGCCATTGAAAAACTCTCTAACTAGTTCATTTGAGTCATTTGAACTAGTTATGTTAACGATGAATAAGGTTGATATGAAAGTGCTCATATGGCTAACCTTTGGTTAACTATTGTTGAACCGACTAAGTGTACACGTTTAGGTACGGTTACTCAAACCTAAATGAAGTTACATTTTATTTGTGTATAACAAGCTAAGTTCGATCTAACGGTTGAAAGATATTATCTTGAATCTAATCAAATTTTCATCTAACGGTGAATATTGAATGCTTTGTTACCAAGGTAACTTAGATTGCAAACCCTGATTTGAAATTTATATAAAGGAGAACTCTAGAAACTGGGAAACCTAATCCCCATACCCTATGTGTGATACTAGTTATATAAGCTAGATTCGAGTCTCCTTTAACCTTAGGTTTTTCACGAAACCCTGTAGGTTAACGACTTAAAGAATTCATTGAGATTGTGACGCCAGACCCAACTATTTTCTCTGTAGTTGCGTGATCTGATCTTGCTGTTTTCTATCATGTTTGAGTATAATCGTAAGATTGGCTTGAGATTTATATCTCTGATAGGAAAGATATAAAAGTAGTCACAAACACCTTCATCTTATCGTTTGTGATTCCATAATATCTTGTTTCGTTAATCGATTAAGATTATTGTGAGGTAATTGATAATTCTAGGTTGTTCTTCGGGAATATAAGTTCGGGTTATCAATTGGTTCTTGTTCACCTTGATTTATCAAAAGATGGAATAAAAACTCGTAGGTATATCTGTAGGAGACAGATTTATCAATTTAATAGACTTTTCTATGTGATACAGATTTGTTTATCAAGTCTTCGACTTTGGGTCATAGCAACTCTTGATTATGGGTGAGATCAGCTAAGGGAATCAAGTGCGTAGTATCCTGCTGGGATTAGATATGTAAGGAGCACGACTGCACCTTGAATCCGTGTGAGATTGATTAGGGTTCAACTACATTACAGACCGAAGTTAGCTTTGTAGTAAGCTAGTGTCTGTAACGGCTTAATACAGTGTGGTGTTCAAATCTGGACTAGGTCACAATGTTTTTCTGCATTTTCGGTTTCCTCGTTAACAAAACTTCTAGTGTCCGTGTTATTTGTTTTCTGCATTATATTTTGTTATATAATTGAAATATCAAATGTTGTGCGTTGAATCGATCAATTGGAAAACCCAAGCTTTGGTTGTTGATTGAAATTGATTGATCCTTGAACATTTGTCTTTGGTACCATTCAGTCCATTTCTCTTATATTCAATTAGGCTCACAAACTACTATTTGTTTAATTGAGGATTGAATTGAGATATTGAGATATTACTCTTAGATATACTTTTCTTAATATTGAGTCTAACTGTCTAGTTTATTCTCTTGAAAGTATATTGGAGTTAGTCCACACAGATTGTTAAGTAAAATATTGGTTGAGGTTGTTATACCACCACTTTTTCATGTAGCAGCATACTCCTCCTGAGGCAGTGTATAGTCATGGAACAAAGAGCAGCGTGACATCCTGAACGCGTTAAGCTCTCTAACAAACATTATGTCTAGGAACCGCCCAATCATCAAGATATTTTATATAAGGTTTTTCTACGTAGTCAGGGAACAATGAGCAGCGTGACGTCTTGAAGGCATTAAGCTCTCTAACAAACATTATGTCTAGTATACGCCCAATCATTTTGATTATATGTAGAGGTGATGATGAAATGTGCGAAGCATCGAAATCTCAGTTGAGAGGCCTTTGGAGAAACATATTCATCATAGCTTTGAGAGGAATGCTCGCACAGTCAGAGATCGTGAAATGGTTCACGGATCATAAAATATGAATTGTCACATACATTCATGAATCCGGGTCAGAAACATGCAGTATCATGATTTTACGATTTTGACCTTTGTCGAAAATCCACTATCAACAAAAAGTAGTAAAGTAATCAGGAGTTGTACTTGGCGTGAGTGGAAGAGTCACGGGCATGTGAGGAAGATCCGCGGGCGTGTGACGATGGTCCGAGCAATTTTTGTACAACCGCCCGATGTTCCATCACACGCGCGTCTCTTCTTCCAACTCACTCAACAAACCAACAAATTTGTTGATTTCTTCATACGTTGTTGAGTCCATAGTGGGAGCAAAATGAACAAACTTCAAGTTTGTTCATTCCATAGGAACTGCTCTAAAGTTCCAATGAACAATAACATACGATTGACAAAGTGCGTATTAGTCCATAAAAAACAAAATAATTTTGGCGTTGAATTTCTAGAGTGGTACTTCCTGCAGCAATGCTGGTATCTTTTTACCCCGTAGCAATGCTGGTACCCTTTTTTAGAGATCAGACAACACCAACTATAGTTTGTTGGATCGAAACCGAGCAAAAGATGAATCAAACCAAGATCAAACTAAAATGAAACAATACGTGCGTCCTTAATATATATATATAAGATTAAGGTGAAAGAAAAATTAGGACATGTGTCTTTTGTACTTTCTTTTTATACTAGAGTTTGTGTCTTTTGAACTTTCTTTTTATACTAGAGTTTAACTTGTGCTATAGCGATACAAGTGTTATGTAAAATTCTAGATAATTATGTTAGATTATCGAGAATAATGGATTTCTAGTCAAATCCTGCTGAATTTTGAAATGAAGCCCGAAAAATGGAGCATTCTGACGCCTAAATCAATAGTTCTTAACCTTAATCAACTTTAAGTATATCTAAATAGGATGTTGTAATTAGAACATTTAAAAATGGTTCCATAAGACAATCTATTGAAACGGGAATTCAAAATACTAACATTTTCTCATTGTGCATACTACAACTAAAGGTATCGTGATTGATTAGTATTACATTCATATTACTAATTGTCAGTAACTGATCAATACGTGCGTCTAACCCAAGTAACATCTCTTTAATAGAAATTTTTAGCTGTATGTAATTTCTTATGTGGGAAAATTGTTGGTATTGGGAACTTAAATTCACAATTATATGCTCAATAAAAAAAATGAAGAGTTTTACGTGAAAGTAACTTCTTACTCTGGCTATCAATTTTTACATTGTAATCAAATCTTTGTGAAGCTACCACTGAATATAAATATAGTATAGAACATAGCCACTTCACCCTAATAAAGATAATTAATCGAAAGTCATGGTAACTTCGTAGTTGCTCAATTTTGATTTTCTTTCCCAATCTTGTACTTTATGAATTATTAGGGTGAACACAACCACTTCACCCTAATAAAATATTATGAACATAGCCAATATTCCTAATTTTATTTCTGATTTTCGTTTACTAAAAAATGGGGAATTAAAGTTTTTAAATCCTCTTCTCCTAACACGTGCAACAGAGCGATTCAATTGTTCAGTTTTATAGGAAGATATGTTTATTATTTTCAGCCGATCAAATTTATCTATTTTGATTTTGACTTTTGAGGTGGGAAGAAGAGAATATGTCATGCATTCTTTCTCAATAAAATCTTGTATTCATGGGATCGACCACAACTGTGGATTTACCAATTGGGAGGGAAAATCAAGGTCACTCTTTATCTTTCTCACTTAGTCAAACTTCATTCTGTAATACATAAAAAAAAATAGGGAGAAAAGAATATATAACTAAACTATAACCTGCGCCATAACGGAAAAACTCAATAATAAGTAATTTTTTGTGTACTGATATTGACTCATGCCGTTCATCTGCAGTTTTTATATAACGTGAAATTTCAAAAATAAATAAATAAATATTCGTGAATTTTAACCAAGTTTATTTTATTATTAGGACGGTCAACCACATCGTCTATTTTGTGGAGAAGCGGAATTAACATATTCTATTACTACTCACCAATACCACAAACCACCTGTGACCACTCATTTCTCCGCCACCAGCGCCGCCCGCACCTCGTAGGCTGATGGGCTTAATTTTAAACTTCATGTATAAAATTTAGATTAAACAAACTTAAGTCGTCAATTAATTTGTTCCTTTATAGTTTTTCTTGTTATATTCTCTTTATAGTGTAATCAATTTTATTTTAGTAGGTAAAACCAAGATTTATAATATCGGGTACTAAAGATAGCAAGGGTACTATTTAGGTGATCTAGCGGTCATGATTATTTCTTTTTATATGATCAGTTATCATCTTTGAAATATTTGGTACATGCCTTTATCAATCGTGCTAAAAACAAATGTTACATCTTTTACAATACAATGTTATCAATGTTGTAAAAACATAGAACTAATATCGTCTACTACTAATCACCGATACATCCACCACCATAAAAACCACCTATTGTCACTATTGCTTCCACCACCACTTATGTTACCTCCTACACCACTCAACTACATCCATCATTCATTAACACCCGTCACCGCTTCTACCACCCCTACTTATTCCACTACCACAGATTAATAATGTCTACTGATATAATTTTATTATATATATTACTAGCGCTTAACCAGTGCCGTAACAACACGGGCATAATTTATATTTAGTTATGTATTTTCCGACATGAATATTAAATATAATATTTATTAATATCAAGTTTACCTTTCTTATCATTACAAAAGTAAAGGAAAATCCGATAGATATTTATATTTTTCACTATACAAATCCTTTCTAGCATTTTTTGCGTTGATATTCTCTCATACAATGCCTCTCCTTTCTCGAGTTGTATCCTCAAGCCAGCCATAAAATTATATCGGAATTAATTTTTACATATTTTTTCCCCCCTAAAAGAACATTATTTGATATGTTTTTTAGTTTACAAAGATATCTTATCGATCCTTTGAAATGGTAATACCTTTCTGCATTTTTCTTATTTTAGTGAAGGATGTTAGGATATTTATGAACCATAAGAACCTACTATGGGCCCGACCACATAGCACCAATGTTGTCCCTACTTGACCACCTTGGGTTAAGGTGTGCGGTTTTAATATAAAAAACATCGGTTCTACGTAAGGAGATGCCTAAGCTTATTAATCTCCACATGTACTCATCTTTATTCCATGTGGGATTATGCCTAGCTATACATATGTGGTTTATCGGGCCACATATTCCAACAATCTCCACCTTGGCGAGATTAAACCACTTCACTATTCCAATCAAACTCTACCATATGTATATGCTACCCATCGATCATAATTATTATCACTATGCGCCCTGTAATCCTACTCCACCTTGAGTTAATGAGAAGGAAAGCACTAACTACACCTTGAGCGCCAATTCAAATTTGGGCCTTTCCTGCTCCATCTTGAATTTGACTCCGCTTGCGCCTTAAACCGGATGACATCCACAACCACTTCTACGTTCGGATAGTATCCCCAACCATGGGATTTGATACCAATTTTTAGGATCTTCACGGACCATCAGGCCCTACTCAGGGCACGCCCACATAACCCCGAATCCCACTTGACCACCTTGGGATAAGAGGTGTGGGGTTTTTATAAAAGGCCTCGGTATTGTGTATGGAGCTTCCCAATCTTATTAATATCCACATGTATTCCCCTGTATTCCATGGGGGACTATCCCTAGCTATATATATGTGGTTTATCACGCCACATACTCCAACAACTGAGCGGAACCAAAACATTAAACTATGTAAGTTGTAACAAAATTACAACACATGAACTCATCCGTCTCAAGAATAATTGTGTATATATTAACAACGTTCATATCCTTGTTAATTTTTTCCCCTTTAAGAATTTTCTGAAAAGAGTAAAAATCGTAATTGAATGAACAAAATATATATTGTATTGTATGTTCTTACTATTTCAATCAATAACATAGTGAAAATCTAATTCATTCACTTAAGCTATTATATTTTAAAATATTAAGTCATTTCTGATGGAAACCATTTTACATACGTACGATGTAGTTCTAGTTTTTCAAAATTCCCAGATATATTATGTACGTAATTCAATTCGGCAGGAATAGTCCACCGAATAAAATATCGGTAATGACTTGTCCTTTCGTAACATTGCGGACTTTTAAACATAGTTGGATCCAAAGTTGGTAAAAATCATTGTATTTATGCATTCTCGGGCGAGAGTAATCTAGGGATGGGCTACCTCCCAAAAAACCGTTGATGACTGTATCAGTGTCAGTTGAAAATCGTCCCACATTGTTGGATAACCACAGTGACTAAGTGGGGATAATATTGGTGGAGGATCAAGTCCTTACAAATGGTATTAGAGTCGACCAAGGGTTACCTGTTGAGGGTGGGTGAAAGAGTGTGCTTGACGTATTGTGTCAGGAAAGGGTCTCATGAGTGAGAAAAAATTCCAGAGTCTAGGATTGAACACATTTCTGAGTCGAGGACGGCTCCAAATTAAGTTGGTGGTATTATAGTACTCCGCTTTTGGCAGGTAGGATTCGTTAAATGGAATATAGGTAATGGTTTGTCCTTTTCTAACATCGAGACCTATTAAACATAATTGGCTTCATAGTTGGCAAAAAATATATATAGTTAAGCATGCTTGGTATTGAGTAATCCTGAGATGGGTGACCTCCTGAGAAGCTGTTGTTCGATGACCGCATCGGTGACCATTGAAAATCCTATACTGTCAGATTACCATAGTGGCTAAGTGAGGACATTATTGGTAGAGGGTCAGGCCATTACATTCTACGACATTACACTTCCAAATGTGAGGTTATTCGTTGCATAAAAATAATAAAACCATGATTAGTTAGTAAGTCAAATCGTTAAGTACTTAACCTAATAACAATACACTCTACTAACAATAAACTCTATTATCCATCATCATTGAATAAAAATATCGTGAAACCATTTATCAATAAATACGTGAGACGATGCGAAATTACTCATTGGGTACCAATACTTGCCACGTCACTATGGTCCATTCATATAATTGTTAGACAATCTAACTAAGTTTGGTACTGCTTTGTTCTTAAAAAAAAAAATACTTTGAAAACATATTTATAGCAATATTTTTTCATCCTAATGTTTGGTAAAGATTTCATAAAGTGTTTTCTATACAAAATACTTCCAAAATCTATCAATTTTAAAAGTGGGGGATAAGGAGCTTTTAAAAGCTTCAAAAGCAAATGCTATAGTTCACCCTAATTTCATATTTTATTTTCCAATTCTATCCCATATTTTTTTATAACTGACAAAAATTATCCTTGAATCTATGTATCACTAATTTTTATTCGTTATATTTTATTTTTTAATGATAATTATTTTTTATTTTCAAACTACATTTTATGTTATAACGTATCACTGAAATATACTTTAATTTATCAACAATAAATATCCTGGCTTGATTGGAGTATACCCAGATTAATTTAGGTATACCCAATTTTAAGTGGACTCTTTTTAAGGGCCAAGGGGGAGTCATAATGGGTGAAGTTACAAAACTACCCTTACCCTTTATAATTCCTATTACCCTAAATCAGTTTTTTATACCCAATTTTAAGTGGACTCTTTTTAAGGGCCAAGGGGGAGTCATAATGGGTGAAGTTACAAAACTACCCTTACCCTTTATAATTCCTATTACCCTAAATCAGTTTTTTTCTTTTCATTTCATCTTCATCTTCTCCTCCACCTCTACCTTACCGGCTCATCAACCCCACCACCGAAACTCGTCGATTAATTCGTCGTAATCGTAGATTCAAAAATTCTGATTAATCTTCAAACATGGAGCCACCATGACCGAGGGCTAGTCGTATGAAAGGAGCAAATCGAAAAACCAATGAGTATAACCCTGAAATTGTAAAAAGGAAAGTGTATAAAAAAAACGTCGAAGAAGAAGAGATCAACGCAGCTGAAACCGAAGAAATGACGCGATTAAGAAAGTAAGGGCCTACTTAAACTCACTCCAGTACTTCAATTTTATGTTTGCATGTCAAATTAGGTCAGAAAAATCAAATATTTGGATTTGCAATTACTTAGCCGGCAAGGTATTTTTTCCACGACCTTGCCGACTTTTCATGTTTAGGGTTAGTCGGCAAGCTCTTAGGCTGAAGATCTTGCCGGCTATTTAGTATCTGTAACTTATTTTACAGGGTCGGCAAGTTATTCAACCAAGGAGCTTGCCAGCGGTATTTTTTTTTCGTCGGTCGGTTATAATTCAGATACCATGCCGGAGAATTGTTTTGAAAATAATGGTTTATGATGCCTAAAGTCGGAATGGTATTTGGATACTACCATGCCGGCTATTTTGAAGCCGAAAATATGTCGATAATGGACCTTGACGACTCATTATGTGGAAAATCCTTGTATCTACTGTCTTCATATTTGTTATATGCCGGCAGGTCATTTGAATAAGAACCTTCCGACTATAGTTTAGCCAACATGGTTATTATTAGTCGACCTTTCCGAACTTTGTTCCACCGGATTGGTTACATATGTTGACCCTTTCGACTTATGGATTATTTCTTAATTATTCTTGTTCATGTTGCAAAAGTAAAAGAAGAATACTATTACTCCTCCTTCAAGACCTCCTCATGTTGGTGACAAACTCTTGAATGCAACATATCTAGGGGAATTCATTGAGCCGGGAACGCTCAAGATATGTGTACGGAATTTTTCTCAACCACCACCAGAACCAAATGATTCAGATAAAACTCCAGATGAAGACCAATAAATTCCATCTGGTAGAAGAGGTGATAATGATGATGTTGTTGGAAGAACTCTGGCTGCTGGAGGAGGCAACCATGATGATGATGATGGTGATCAAGATATGCCACCTGACAGAGGAGGTAATGATGATGATGGTAATGGAGATAAAGATAAGGGTAGAGAAGATGAAATTGTTGAAGAGGAAGAGGAATAATAAGAAGAAAAAGAAGTTGGGTAACAAACCCAAGCTACTAGTGAAACCGGAAAGAAGAAGAGGGTTATCACTAAACCAGCTGATTCCCACATGCCTCCCCGTCAGTTAAAGGTTAAACTGAAACCAAGTAAGTCTCTAAAGGGTACCCCAGAAGATGGTGGAAATGTTCTTTTTGGATACAAAGACTCATGGCCATGTGAAATCCAAAATACTATCGTAAGTAATCTCAATCCGTCTTTATTTTTTATTTAAGTGCATATTATCTATCTTAAATGTGCGTCAAGTATTTATATTTCTTTTCATTTTATGTTTTTGGTATTTAGGATCACAAACATGCCATCCGTCTCTTGAGACGCCAAGCTTCATGTTCAGTAACTAAGAACTGGGACCTTGACGAGGAATGTGATGAGGTGCAAGCGATTGTCAAGAACTCCGGGTTGTGGCATGCGGTAGAGATTCCGAATATTATGTATGATAGAGTTATAATATCTGCATTATGTGAGAGGTTCTATAGAGAGACTGATACAATGCTATTCCCATTCGGTAAGATAGCGATAACTCTCGATAATGCTCATCAAATTCTAGGCCTCGAGGTTGAGGAAAAATCAATCAGTAAGGTCTTCGATAATAACATTTCTTGGGATGATATCTTTAAATTGACCAAAACTTTATTCGGTTGGAATCAGGTTGAGATGGAGTCTATGATTGTGATGAAGGATGGTCATCTAAGCAAGAAGTTTAATCTAAAGAAGTTAAGGGATACATTACCTGGGACCAAAAAAATCTATGATAAGGAAGGAAGGGTGGTTTGGTGAGAATCAATGCTACCGCGTCATCTTATCTGCTATACGTCCTAGGAAAATGTATCTTCCCCGACAGTTCCGGGAGCTTGGTCGATGCCAGGTATATGCAACTATTGGATCCATTAGATCATATGCATGAGTATTCTTGGGGTATTGCGGTGGTTACCTTCTTGAACAATGAGTTGACAAAAGCTTCAAGGGAACTCACTGCGCAAGTTAACGAAAATATATGTATCTTCCATGTAATTTTATTGTGTAAATCATTTATATTTGCAAAATGCTTATAATGTAAGATTCTAACTAAACTTTGTATTTGCATAGGTTTGGATATATGAGCACTTCCCTACTTTGGTGTAAGCCAACTCATACATCAAAATGAATGACAACCTTGCGATTGATAAGCCAAGAGGACAGAAATACAGTTTTAAGGGTGCTCAGGATAATGATATGCCGCATCATCTTATCAACGTGCAAATTGCCTTGGACCAATTGACTTCGGATGAGGTAATATTTGATCCATATCGAGATGCTAGAAATCAAGGTTTAATCCAAAGGAAAGATGATGTTTCATTATACTATGGTCCCTTGTTGTTCTCCCATGGATTTTCAATATACGATCCACATAGGGTGATGCGATAATTGGCTTACGTCCAAGAAGAACCCTATTTCGATGTTGATCCGTTATTTAAAGTGGTAAGGGAGGAGTGCAGCACGTCCCAAAAAGGTATTTCCGTCCATTATGCTCAAGCGCCAATTAAAGATCATTGGAACGGAAGACGTGACCGTAAAGTCGATACGAGTCTTTTGGAAGAGGTGACCGAAGGTCATGAAGCTCATGATAAATACATGACGTGGTACTTGGGATGGGCTCATCCTACTGTGATTAGGAAACATACTGCTGAATAATTGGCTCATAAGAAGAAGATGGTAGCGAAAGACCCAACAACAAGTCTTAAGTTCTTTGTAAGTATTTTAGAGTTTCTCTTACTGTTTTAATATTACATTATCGAATCACTCTATTAATTGTTTGTTGTTTAATTGAAAATATAATGAACATTCGAAGACCTTTGTGAAGGTGTTGTGTTGCGCGAGATAAAGAGGAGAGCCTTTGTCGATTGAAGATCAAACCAAGCATATTCACTATGCTAGCAATGTTGACAATGAGGATTCCTATGAATTGTTCAATCAAGATGATGCTGAAGTAAAGAGGGAACAAAAAGACAGGAGGGAAGCACAAGCCAAGATGAATGCTGACAAAAAGAGGGCTCGTTCCAGTGGTGATGGTAGTGGTCGTGATAATGTTAAACGGGGCCGTGGTCGTGGTCGTGAATGAATGCATTTATAGTTTATTTATTTATGTTGTGGTAGACAAATATTAAGGTTAATGGCTGGACATATGTTTTTTTTAAGGTTTATGGGACATGTTTTCGTATTTTGGACAAGAAATGTTGGATTTCTAGTTGTTGAATGAATGGTTTGTTTAGCTATGTAAAGTTTCAATCATTCCGCCGAAATGGTTTTTTTAAGTTACATTTCCAACTAAACCAGGGCCAGCAAGGTTGTGAACTGCCAGACTTCCGGCCCTAATGGATTCAATGGTGTAGTTTCCAGGGTCGGCAAAGTAAGCAATTTAATACCCTCCCGGCTGTTGTACATCTGGTAAGGTATTAAATTATAGACCCTGCCGACTATGTGTTGCAGAAAACACCTTCTCCTGATGCCTAAAATCATACTAAGGTCGGCATGGTTATAAATCACGATCTTGCCGGCTATTACGCTAATGACCAAATACCTTCTCGACTGTTATACAAAAGAAAGCCAACCCTTGATACCTAAAATCATACCAAGGTCGGTAGGGTAATAAAATTACGACCCTTCCGACCATACTTAGTCGGCATATTGGGGAAACAAAAACAACGCCGACGAATTTAAAATTCAAATTCTTGCAAGTACAAGTGCATTGATTGACTAACATAACGGCCAAATTTGGGCACCTTCCTATAAATATACTACTTCTCTCTACAAAACAACACAGAACTATTTGCATATACTCTCCAAAGCTCATATCATCATACACTCCATCTAACTCACCCAATATCTCTTTACATACAACAATGGCATCATTTGATTCAAATGAAGATTTGGCAATCACCAAAGCTTGGTACGCGGAAACTCGAGTTAGAAGGCAGTCCTCCGTAAGGGTGGATGACGTAACCTTTTGGGATAGGGTACATAACAAATATAGGAAAGAGTTTGGGAATCCAAATGGAAGAAGTGTTCAACAAATCCATACTAGGCACCTAGTCATCGAAAATTCGATACTTTCTTTTTTATCTATACAAAAACCGATTTTGAACGCTAGCCACTTTGAATTGTCCATTGAAAAAATTGGAAGTATTTTTGTGGTTTATTTTACGTGATCCATATCTTCCAACTAAACACTACTAAAAAAGTAAGTTTGTCTTTTGCTTTTGTAGCATGAAGTCGTCAAAGCGCACTACTTGGAGGAAAAGGGGGAAGCATTCGCAATCGATGCAAGCTATCAATTCATGGTATCCAAAATTCCCGAGTATGCTTCAAACTTCATGTCGGATGAATGGGACTCAGATTCCTTCGACAAAGATTGATGGTTTTAGTGTAGGTTTTGTGGGTAGATCTCTATGTAAACCCTCAAGAGACTATAAATCGTCCACTAGGGTCGCCTAGGGGCTCAAAGGCTTGATGCACATGCTAAGTGCATTCGTTATTCCATCGACAAGGATTTAGATTTTATGTTTCAATCAATGTAGTAACCAAAATTTCATGAATAAAGTGAATACATCTTCCCATATTTTGTTTTATATTTAAAGGTCGGCAAGGTTACAATGCCGACTATTATACCTTCGGCAATGTTATGAAAAAAAAATTCCTGCCGACTTTCCTATAGCCGGCTAGGTAAGAAATACGTATATGATGACTATAACATAGCCGTCAAGGTGAGAAATCAACAAAATTCCGACAAGTTATGCATAGAGTCGGAATGTTCTTCATCCGTATATCTCGCCGGCCATATGTAGTCGGAATGTTCTTCATTCGTAGATCGTGCCGGCCATACGTAGTCGTTGTGTTCTTCATCCGTATACCTTGACGACTTTGCACAAAATCTAAAACTGGTTCTGATTGAATTCATGAGAAAAAAGTTTTAATCTACTCCATTCATAATTTCAGAAGTTTTAATCTACTCAATTAAATAATCTAAACTCAATTTATTAACCTAATCAGAATTTTTAGTGTTAATTAAACAAGGGTATATTAACCATTTAGAAAATACATGGTTAAGAGGTGGCTTCTTTTACTTCACAATGACCTAGCTTTTGTCTCATTAGGTATACCCCAATTAATCTGGGTATACCCCAATCAAGCCAGGATAATTATTAAGCAATTATTGATTTTTAAAAAGTGGTTAAGAAAAATAATACTTTTTAGTAATAATACTAATTAGTAAAATCAATTAATATTACATATATTTACTCTAATACAAGAAAAAATTACTTATTTAAGCGCAATAAAATAGAATAATTTTTTTTCAGATATATGTCTGCTTTTGTCATTTTCTCACTAACTATAGTTGAACCTGATATTTTCCTAGACACAATTTGATCGCTTTTTTAAATAGTTTTAGCTTTAGTTTATAATTTGCAACCATTCGATTGTTTTTTTTTTTTTACATATCTTGACACGGTAACCTATATCGGCAACCATTCAATTTCTTTTTTTTACATAGCTCGGCATAGTAACGTACATCGGAAAAGCACTTTTGTAAAGCTCGCAGCAATACCAAACTAATCCTATGTATTAACTAATAAAAATATATTTATTATCATTTTTAATTTGATATTTAATAAAATATTATCATGGCAAATCAATAGAGTATTTATTATGAAGAATTATGGAACCTTAATGACATGATAAATTTTGTCCGTTGGATGCAATTCTCATCTCAATCACAACCATCACTTATGACAAACGATTATATCCCTAGATTTATCTCTTGTGAGGATAAATCTGAACTGCCACTTACATAGGAAAAGTTAGCAAAACTTTGCTTTATATTCTTTATTTATTAATGGAATATGTATATATTACATTATATAAGAGAGAATGAAAAATTAATAAACCATACATTATGAACAATTAATGAGACAACACCAATTAATAATACATTTATACTAATATTAAAAATGAACAAACCATGACCATAGATTTATCTTTTCCTTACAAAAATCTTGACCTCTCTTTATCTAGGCTAGGTTAGCCAAAATGTGCTTTGTATTCTTGATGTATGAACAGAAATAAGACAAAGGAGAAAACCTAACAACTAGTATTTTTTTTAATCAAAACTTTCAGTTTATAACAATAAAAACTGCTGGTTATATAAATGAGAATCGTCGGTTTGGTTTAACCATGTCAGTGAGCCATTTTAGTTAGATCGTGTCTCCCCACAAGAGTTTGAATGCAACGTATAATCATATTTATTTTGTTTGTGAGCACTTGTGAAGGGGCGCCGCTTCAAAGGTTACACACAAAGTTAATTTTGGTTCAAAACCAAAAGATAAAAATAACCCTTATTTGCATGTATTATTTTCACTTTTTTTTTATGATTCGAATATTTTTTTCCGAGAACATATATATATAGTTTGTTGTTTTTCTTGTGTTCACTGCTTTCAAAGAGTTTAAGTGTTTTGGTACTTTGCAAGGAGTTGTTGTATCTTGGAAACCTTTACCATTTACTATTGAGCATAAGTATACAACGTGCGTTTGAAGGACATAATGATCCTCACCTCGGTTAACAAAGTTTGATTTTTATCCTTTTCCTTTCTCTACTTTAACTCAATTGCTTTGTTAGTAAATTTATTTTCCAACATTATTCATATAGGAAATATTGTTTGTTTGATATATTGCACGAATACTGCCACAGGGTCTAACAACCACACCCAATATTTTGATTAGCAATCTCTATGGACAAACTCCGAGTTACTTTACTATAGAATCAACTAGATAGTCAGACTCAATCTAGATAAAAATATCTCAAGGAGTTATTATCTCAATCTATCAATTTGATTTACTCAAGCAAATATAATCTGCGAGTCTTAATCAAAGAGAGTTAACTTGGATGATACCAAAGACCAATATCCTAGTGTCGATCAATATAAATCAACAACCAATAAGGTCGGATATTCTAATTGATTGAACAACGCATAACTTGTATTATTTCAATTATATAACAAAATATAATGCGGAAAAGAAATAACACAAACACCAAAATTTTGTTAACGAGGAAACCGCAAATGCAGAAAAACCCCGGGACCTAGTCCAGATTAAACATACATTGTATTAAGACGCTACATACACTAGCCTACTCCAAGCTAACTTCGGTCTGGACTGTGGTTGAAACCCAACCAATCTCACACTGATCCAAGGTACAGTTATGCTCCTATGCCTCTGATCCTAGTAGGATACTGCACACTTGATTCCCTTAGTTGATCTCACCCACAACCAAGAGTTGTTACGACCCAAATTCGATGACTTTAATAAACAAATCTGTCTCACACAGAAAAGTCTACAAGGATAGATAAATTCATCTCCCACGAATAAACCTATGAGTTTTGTTCCGTCTTTTGATAAATCAAGGTGAACAGGAACCAATTGATAAAACCAGACTTATATTCCCGAAGAACATCTCAGCTTTATCAATCACCTCACAATAAACTTAATTGACGCAGCGAAGAATATTATTGAGCAATCACAAACGATGAGACAAAGTGTTTGTGACTAATTTTATATCTTTCCTATCGGAGATAGAAATCTCAAGACAATTATTATAATTGTACTCGTACGATAGAAGATGCAAGATCAGATCACACAACTACGATAAAAGTAGTATCGGTCTGGCTTCACAATCCCAAAAAGTCTTTAAGTCGTTAACCTGGTTTTAGAAGAAGAAAACCAAAGGTTAAAGGAGAATCGACTCTAGCTTAGCAAACTAGTATCACATAGAATGTGTGGGGATTAGGTTTCCCAGTTTCTAGAGTTCTCCCTTATATAGTCTTTCAAATTAGGGTTTGCAATCAATGTTGGCTTAGTAACAAAGCATTCAATATTCACTGTTAGATGAAAATCTGATTAGATACAAGCTAATATTTATCAACCGTTAGATCAAAAACATATATTGTTATACACACATGTACTACACGTTTGTAGGCTTGTGAAAACCGTACCTAAATGACTCAAATGAAATAGTTAGAGAGTTGTTCAATTGCTTAGATCTTAATGTACTACACAAGATACAATTGAAGAAAAAAAGATGTGATTCACTCGAATCGATTCATGAACTATAAAGCCACGGTTTTCAATAGCATTCCTTAGTTTATTAAGATATGTTCACAAACGTCGTTTTTAGACATAACCTACTCAAGTTCGCGGACTGGGTTCACGGACTTTCGTTCCCGGATGGAGTTCACAAATTCTTGGTCAAGAACTTCCGCCATTTCGCGGACTGGGTTGATGGACTGAGTACGCGGACTGAAGCTCACGCACTTCTTCGGTTTTCACTTGATCAACAAAGTTCACAAACTTCGGTTCAAGCACTAAGGACTTATACATATATGTGTTACCACAACAATGCTTATATCCTTCAATGGTTATATTGTCTAAACTCTCATTTCAATTATTGAAACATTCTCAGAGGGCGTTATATAGTTGTTATTCACAAACTATTTTTCGTCAGAGAAATTTCCAAAATGATTGAAACATAACATGACTTTCGTCACTAGGTAAAGATGAACTTGGCTAAAGCGAAAGCTTGACCAACACATATTTCGATAAATAGATAAGCGAGATATACTCAGCTCGAGATATCATATGTGTATATTCTTAGTCTATATAGTAATACGACTTTTGTCTCAAGATAATAGATAGAATAGATAGACTTTTGAGTGATAGATAAGTTCAAGTCTCCACATACCTTTTAGTCGATGAAGATCCACTGGTTCCTTGAGTAGTCTTTCATCTTGTATGATGATCGCCATAGAGTTCTTGAGATCAACTACACTTTATATCCTAGTCCGAGACCTTAGCTATAGTAGACTAGAAATCAAAGACTTTATAGTTTTGATCACTAATATTGATAAACATGCTTGAGATAGCAACGCATGCGTGTTCGACCGAGCAATGCTCTAACAATCTCCTCCTTTGTCAATTTTAGTGGCAAAACTATTAATACATATGTAATACAAAAATATATAAAATAAAATTTGTAGCTCCCATTCCACATGTCGTCTAATCTTCAACAATACTCGAAATCTTCGTCACTTCCAAGTAATCCAATGATCCCAAAGGTTGTAAGTTTAGCACCATCGTTGTTGAAAATCCATAGCTATAACAATGAGAAAACAAGAGTTCTCAATCATTGTTATACAGTGTCATAGTATCATTACACAACGTCAAAGTCCAATTGCATCACAACTTTAACAAAAATACTATGGTGATACTTCACTCCCCCTTAGTCAATAATCCATCTCACATGGAAACTGCTCCCCCTTACATAATGATCCGAAAACCATATGTATTTGTAGTGTGAACTACATATTAATTCTCCCCATTTTTGTCAATAAAATTGGCAAAGGTACAAGAACGGGATCCTAATGAAATTTCAGTAAGAGATATTTCATGACCAAAGGTAAATGTATATCATCTTGTTTAGATGAAATCATAATGCCGAAGCTAAATGCATTCATCAAGGAGTTCATAAAGATACAAGATAACCCCTCTAATATTCCACAGCCGCACTACCCACAAAGTTTGGAAATTACGCGCAAGTTCAAAAGAACTCTCCCCCATAAAATGTCATTCCCAAGGGAACAACAAGAGCAACATTAATTTCAAAAGAAAAGAAGGATTTCTTTAGACTTGATAGGTGTTGTAAAACACCTAATTTAATATCTAGTATTTATGATTTCTTTGCTATTTTTCTTGTAAATTATGTATCTTATGTTTTGTTTTTGAGTACTTAGGTACTTTGGAGTCATTTGGAACAAAAGGCGATGAAACAGGGAAAAAGGGCAAAATGTTGTTGGAGGCGGACTATTTCTCATTATTTGCTTTTATTTCTTCATCTCTGTCTGAAAAGTATGTCGGCTTTGGTGATGCGATTTCTGTCTGAAAGGCATGACAACTTTAGTGATGAATAGAAATTGAAGAGATAAAGTGGGTTTGAGAAGTAGGAGGAGGTTGATGTTAGCGGAGAAATCGAAAGAAAACGTTCAACTGGAGCATAAAGGGGCAAAGCTATCATTTCCTAGGTGAATACTATCCGGAGAGTCGAGCCAAGGTTGCGGGTCGACCAACTCTACAGGAGCACTAAAGATCACTGATGATGATGGGTGGCTAGCTGTTATAGGGTACCCTTTGGGGTGTCCCTTAGCCTATGTATTGGAGTGTCAATAACCACCCAATCATTTCTTACCCTAAAATCAAGAAGTTTCTCTCATTCCTACACAACACCAGAAAGAGAGGCAAAAAAATGGAGGTTCTATGGCTGCTGTGAGTTAAGAAACTCAGATCAATTGATTGAAAGCCAGAGATTGAGAGGGAGAAATCAGAGATCGAATTAAAGGGTTTGATTCCAGTAGTGTTGACATGAAGAACACCAATTCAGAGAGGGGTTTTGAGTAACACTGTGTTGCTATAGAAGATTGAGAATTGTTCTCAGTTTGAAGTGTGGAAGGAGTATTTAAGATGGGTTTGATTTATTACCATAGAATTAAGACACAAGGAATGAAGAATTGCAAGTCTAGATGTATGCCTAGGACAGGGATGAGAAACTGAGTTATTTGGTGTTTTGAGTGTTATGGGTGAATGGGTTTACTGTGATGTGAATTTGCAATCATTTGAGTGAGTTTGGAGGCTATAGAAGCTCAATGTTATAACAAGAGATGAATGGAATACAACCTGTTCGAATGAATGACTGAACCAATTCTGCCTAACTTGTTTGGTAAATGTTAGCCATGGTTTTATGGATGTGAAGATGATCACGGAGATGGTAGTCTCTGGGGTTATGCTGCTATTTTAACTGAAGTGCTGGTGTTGGAGGATAGGGAGGCCTTAGAGGTGATGTTACTGCCCTTAGTTCATGGTGATGGAAGGTACAGTTCTGAGAATGAAGTTGTGCTGCAGTCACAGGGAAATGGTTTGGAGAAGAAGCTATTGAGTACAATGAACTGCAATGAGTGGAACTGATGGTGAATTTGGTTGTCACACAGGCAGTTGAAGAATGGTAGTTGCAAAGCTGCGAAGTGAGGTGGTCTGGTGGATGATGCAGGTGCAAGAACAACCAAGTACAGGGTATTGGAGCTGAATTGATCCAGCTCAGGTGAGGTTTGTTGCTGGGAAGAAGGGCGTGCTGCTTAGAATGTGCAAGGCTATGTGTGGATCTAAGGAATGTGGAAGAAAATCTAGTGGTGTTATGGCTGCTGGCAGATTTGTGAGGTTAAAGCTGATAGGGTGGTTGAATAAGAGAGTTACGGGCAGACGTTGGCAATAGAGCTGGGTGTTGTTGGTAATCTGAGATGGGGTATGAAGCAGAATGGTGGAGCTCTGATATCGCTGCTATCTGAGACTGAGCTGCAATTGATGGCTGTTTGGCTGCGAAATGGAAATGCAGCGGTGATAGAGAGTTAGTTGCTACTGCAAGGGATAATGGCCGGAGTCGAGTTGCATTTACAGTTGGTACTGATGCTGGAAGTTGGTATATAGCTGTAGAAGATGGTGGATTAGAGAGATAGATGAAATTCATTGCAGGGTAGATGAACTCAGGAGAGCCGCAGTGGCAGCAGGCGTGGAGTTGTGATGCTGAGCAGAACAAGTGGGCTTTAAGGCAATGCAGTGGTGGCATGTGGTTGTGATATGAGCTGAACTGCTGTGTAATCAAAGCAGTGATGGGATATTGAGCAAGAATGAGGTTATGCAAGGCATGATTGCAGCTGTTAAAGCATTGGCTGAGGAAATGCAGGTGCCATGGCTGGTCAATACAAAGGAGAATGTTCATTGCAGGAGTGAGATTAGGAAGCTGCTGCTACAGGCTAACGTAGATGTGTGTGTTTGTTGCAGTTCAAACTGGCTTAACTGGTCAGTGTTGAACAAGTTGGCTTTGAATTGAGTGGGAGATTATATGAAATTCTGATGAGAATGTGGAATTGGCTGTCTTTGGTGAAATACAGGAAGCAAAAGGAAGTGTCTCAAAGGGTGATGCTGAGAAGAGCTTCAAGAGAAAGCTAAATTACAGGGACAGAATGGCAAGAAACCACAGTTGCAGAAATAGTGCGAAAACGGGGTGAAAATGGCACGCCGGTGAGCATAGTTCTGGTAGTCGGATTTCAGAGGTTAAAGTGTCGATCGCAATATTTCAGTGAATCGCGAGGGGGGGTATGAGTCGGATGCAAGAACTGATGGCTGTAAGTATGAGCTACGCATCACGCTTTTGGGTACGTTTTCGCAAGAATAGAAAATTGGATTTAGATGGGTTATGCAAATGTTTGAAATGCAGGAAAGCAAAGTTGAGCAACTGGAAGTGTAGAATTGACTGGTGACAGTTTCCAATAGTTCAAGTGATCGGAGAAAGTTTTCCGGTGGCCGGATTCCGGCGATGACGTCAGCACTCCGACGACCAGTTTTGGACCCGAAAATTCCAGAGATATGTTTTTCACACATGGGCTTGGTGGACTGGTAGATGGACGTGGACTTGAAGATTTTGAATACTTTGACCTATTTTTTGGAAAGCAAAGGGCTATAAAAAGAGAGTTTTTACAACAAAGAGATCACGTATTATTCTTGGAGCAGAGGAGAGATCCGCTGAAACTACAACTAGGGTTTGCTTTCGTATTTAAGATTCAACTTCTTTATTTGATTATTGATTATGATGAACTCCATAGCTATGAGTAGCTAAATTTCTTATTATTGGTTAAGGATGTAGTCCTATATCTATAACTTGTGCTTGATTAATGTATTAGTTTTCTCTCTTTATTATCGTTCATATCTCTACTGTTTTTAATATCACATGATTGATGTATTGTGATAGGGTTTTGATGTTTGTTTAGTTAAGTGGACAATTAATTTAACTTGCATCTTGTCCATAGCTATTTTAGGGTTTTTCATCGAGCGATAACCCCAAATACAAGTAGCATGATATGATTAAAGTTTGTAGTGATACACTCTTATAATCATATGTAGAGTATGACCATTGTCCGAATTGTTATGCGCAATGTATGAAAATTGCATAGATTAGCCTATTTCCAAAACTTAATGCTCACTGGAATTGAACTTGATTAGCGCAAGGCATTAGGTTATTCTTTAGGTAGAATTCACATACGCAGCTCTAATGTGTGTGTTGATTAACTTGGGAAATTTTCAGATTATCTTGCTCTCTTGATTTTCTAGGCTTTTGATAATAAAAGAGATTAAATCGTAATTCTAATCATGTATGCAAGCACATGCTTAAGATTGAAGATGAATTCTTTGACCAATATCTTTCTCTCCTTGATAATTTCAAATATTTACTTTGCTTTTATTTTACTTTAATTTTACAAAAATCAGAAATCCCCCTTTGGGTTACTTAGAAACTAGAAATTGATAACTACAATCGCCTCTCTGTGGATACGAACTCTTCCTTACTTTATACTTCATTTATATTTTGTGAGTAAGAAAGTGAATTATTTTTGTGTCGGCTGACAACCGATAGGAATAGGTTCATCTTGGCAGTGACCTTCAGACAGATATAGAATTCAAACCAAGTAGCTCAATCCAATAGGAATAGGTTCATCTTGGCAAGTAGCTCAATCCAATAGGAATAGGTTCATCTTGGCAGTGACCTTCAGACAGATATGGGAAACATCGATCACTTGTGAATATTCGCCAACATCTACATCTATATCCATCTTCTTAATCTTTTCATTGTGATTGTGGTTTGTTAGTTTCCGAGTATTGTGGCTTGTTTGACTATCTAATTAAAGCTTTATTTACTAATATATGAATTGAATTTGCAAGGTACCTCCTCCTGTAGTCATTTTGGATTCGTTCATTGATTTGTCACAAATAGATGGAGTTGGAAATATAGGTTTTGTAGGTATATCTCTAGTAAACCTTCACGAGACTATAACTCGTCCACTAGGGACACCTAGGGGTTTAAAGGCTTGTTATTTATGCTTAAAGTGACCGTAGCCTCGACGAGACGGAGTTGTATGTATTTGTTTTTGTTTTGTTTGATTTGCTCGAGGACTAGCAAAGTCTAAGTGTGGGGAAATTTGATAGGTGTTGTAAAACACCTAATTTAATATCTAGTATTTATGCTTTCTTTGCTATTTTTCTTGTAAATTATGTATCTTATGTTTTGTTTTTGAGTACTTAGGTACTTTGGAGTCATTTGGAACAAAAGGCGATGAAACAGGGAAAAAGGGAGAAATGTTGTTGGAGGCGGACTATTTCTCATTATTTGCTTTTATTTCTTCATCTCTGTCTGAAAAGTATGTCGGCTTTGGTGATGCGATTTCTGTCTGAAAGGCATGACAACTTTAGTGATGAATAGAAATTGAAGAGATGAAGTGGGTTTGAGAAGTAGGAGGAGGTTGATGTTAGCGGAGAACTCGAAAGCAAACGTTCAACTGGAGCATAAAGGGGCAAAGCTGTCATTTCCTAGGCGAATACTATCCGGAGAGTCGAGCCAAGGTTGCGGGTCGACCAACTCTACAGGAGCACTAAAGATCACTGATGATGAGGGGTGGCTAGCTGTTATAGGGTACCCTTTGGGGTGTCCCTTAGCCTATGTATTGGAGTGTCAATAACCACCCAATCATTTCTTACCCTAAAATCAAGAAGTTTCTCTCATTCCTACACAACACCAGAAAGAGAGGAAAAAAAATGGAGGTTCTATGGCTGCTGTGAGTTAAGAAATTCAGATCAATTGATTGAGAGCCAGAGATTGAGAGGGAGAAATCAGATATCGAATTAAAGGGTTTGATTCCAGTAGTGTTGACATGAAGAACACCAATTCAGCGAGGGGTTTTGAGTAACACTGTGTTGCTATAGAAGATTGAGAATTGTTCTCAGTTTGAAGTGTGGAAGGAGAATTTAAGATGGGTTTGATCTGTTACCATAGAATTAAGACACAAGGAATGAAGAATTGCAAGTCTAGATGTATGCGTAGGACAGGGATGAGAAACTGAGTTATTTGGTGTTTTGAGTGTTATGGGTGAATGGGTTTACTGTGATGTGAATTTGCAAGCATTTGAGTGAGTTTGGAGGCTATAGAAGCTCAATGTTACAACAAGAGATGAATGGAATACAACTTGTTCGAATGAATGACTGAACCAATTCTGCCTAACTTGTTTGCAGCTGTTAGCCATGGTTTTATGGATGTGAAGACATAATACGGAGATGGTAGTCTGGGGTTATGCTACTGTTTTAACTGAAGTGCTGGTGTTGGAGGATAGGGAGGCCTTAGAGGTGATGTTACTTCCCTTAGTTCATGGTGATGGAAGGTACAGTTCTGAGAATGAAGCTGTGTTGCAGTCACAGGGAAATGGTTTGGAGAAGAAGCTGTTGAGTGCAATGAACTGCAATGAGTGGAACTGATGGTGAATTTGGTTGTCACACAGGCAGTTGAAGAATGGTAGTTGCACATCTGTGAAGTGAGGTGGTCTGGTGGATGATGCAGGTGCAAGAACAACCAAGTACATGGTATTGGAGCTGAATTGATCCAGCTCAGGTGGGGTTTGTTGCTGCGAAGAAGGGCGTGCTGCTTAGAATGTGCAAGACTATGTGTGGAGCTAAGGAATGTGGAAGAAAAGCTGGTGGTGTTATGGCTGCTGGCAGATTTGTGAGGTTACAGCTGATAGGGTGGTTGAATAAGAGAGTTACGGGCAGACGTTGGCAGTGGAGCTGGGTGTTGTTGGTAATCTGAGATGGGGTATGAAGCAGAATGGTGGAGCTCTGATGTCGCTGCTATCTGATACTGAGCTGCAATTGATGGATGTTTGGATGCGAAATGGCAATGCAGCGGTGATAGAGAGTTAGTTGCTACTGCAAGGGATAATGGCCGGAGTCGAGTTGCATTTACAGTTGGTACTGATGCTGGAAGTTGGTATATAGCTGTAGAAGATGGTGGATTAGAGAGAAAGCTGAAATGCATTGCAGGGTAGATGAACTCAGGAGAGCCGCAGTGGCAGCAGGCGTGGAGTTGTGATGCTGAGCAGAAAAAGTGGGCTTTAAGGCAATGCAGTGGTGGCATGTGGTTGTGATATGAGCTGAACTGCTGTGTAATCAAAGCAGTGATAGGAGATTGAGCAAGAATGAGGTTATGCAAGGCATGATTGCAGCTGTTAAAGCATTGGCTGAGGAGCTGCAGGTGCCATGGCTGGGCAATACAAAGGAGAATGTTCATTGCAGGAGTGATATTAGGAAGCTGCTGCTACAGTGTAACGTAGATGTGTGTGTTTGTTGCAGTTCAAACTGGCTTAACTGGTCAGTGTTGAACAAGTTGGCTTTGAACTGAGTGGGAGATGATATGAAATTCTGTGACAGAGAATGTGGAATTGGCTGTGCTGGTGAAATACAGGAAGCAAAAGGAAGTGTCTCAAAGGGTGATGCTGAGAAGAGCTTCAAGAGCAAGCTAAATTACAGGGACAGAATGGCAAGAAACCAAAGCTGCAGAAATAGTGCGAAAACGGGGTGAAAATGGGACGCCGGTGAGCATAGTTCCGGTAGTCGGATTTTAGAGGTTAAAGTGTCGATCGCAATAATTCAGTGAATCGCGAGGGGGGTATGAGTCGGATGCAAGAACTGATGGCTGGAAGTATGAGCTACGCGTCACGCTTTTGGGTACGTTTTTGCAAGAATAGAAAATTGGATTTAGATGGGTTATGCAAATGTTTGAAATGCAGGAAAGGAAAGTTGAGCAACTGGAAGTGTAGAATTGACTGGTGACAGTTTCCAATAGTTCAAGTGATCGGAGAAAGTTTTCCGGTGACTGGATTCCGCGATGACGCAAGATCTCACGACTCAGCTTTGGACCCGAAAATTCCAGAGATATATTTTTCACACATGGGCTTGGTGGACTGGTAGATGGACGTGGACTTGAAGATTTTGAAGACTTTGACCTATTTTTGGAAAGCAAAGGGCTATAAAAAGAGAGTTTTTACAACAAAGAGATCACGTATTATTCTTGGAGCATAGGAGAGAGCCGATGAAACTACAACTAGGGTTTGCTTTCGTATTTAAGATTCAACTTCTTTATTTGATTATTGATTATGATGAACTCCATAGCTATGAGTAGCTAAATTTCTTATTATTGGTTAAGGATGTAGTCCTATATCTATAACTTGTGCTTGATTAATGTATTAGTTTTCTCTCTTTATTATCGTTCATATCTCTACTTTTTTTAATATCACATGATTGATGTATTGTGATAGGGTTTTGATGTTTGTTTAGTTAAGTGGCCAATTAATTTAACTTGCATCTTGTCCATAGATATTTTAGGGTTTTTCATCGAGATGATAACCCCAAATACAAGTAGCATGATATGATTAAAGTTTGTAGTGATACACTCTTATAATCATATGTAGAGTATGACCATTGTCCGAATTGTTATGCGCAATGTATGACAATTGCATAGATTAGCCTATTTCCAAAACTTAATGCTCCTGGGAATTGAACTTGATTAGCGCAAGGCATTAGGTTATTCTTTAGGTAGAATTCACATACGCAGCTCTAATGTGTGTGTTGATTAACTTGGGAAATTTTCAGATTATCTTGCTCTCTTGATTTTCTAGGCTTTTGATAATAAAAGAGATTAAATCGTAATTCTAATCATGTATGCAAGCACATGTTTAAGATTGAAGATGAATTCTTTGACCAATATCTTTCTCTCCTTGATAATTTCAAATATTTACTTTGCTTTTATTTTACTTTAATTTTACAAAATCAAACCCCCTTTGGGTTACTTAGAAACTAGAAATTGATAACTACAATCGCCTCTCTGTGGATACGAACTCTTCCTTACTTTATACTTCGTTTATATTTTGTGAGTAAGAAAGTGAATTATTTTTGTGTCGGCTGACAACCGATCAAGACTCAACAAATCACATACAAGTATTAATTTGGAATCCAAAAATAAATATTCAATCATATTAACCAAAGCGAACCAAGATTAATTTGACTAAATATGCTCAACACAAGTAAACTTATGGAGACTTAAATTACTTAGATCAATCACAATAAAACTCGCAAATAATTTAATTGTCATACTTAACCAAAGTAATCAATTTAATTGGTCACACTCGACATAAGAAAATCTATGGAGCAATGACTAAGTTATTCATAAAAAACCAACCCAGTCAAAGAGATGCTCAAACATAAGAAAACTTATGGAGTGCTAACTAAATAATCACACAAGATGATTAATTTAGGTTAATCATGTTCAACATAAAGTACCTTACGGAATAACAACTAAGCTAATCACAAAAGCAATCAACTTTTGTTGTTTTATTGCTCAACATAAGACACTTCATGGAACAACAAAGTATTTACACAAAGATTGTGGATCGGAGAATCAACCTTATACCGTGGAATAGGCAAGGATTCATTCTATTTCCATCACCATTTGCACAATGAAATACAATAGACATAATCCTTGAATCACAAAATATTTTAACCTATCTTACATCAATAATTGACAATATATGCTTAACTTTTGTGTTTGTCAAAAGTCTATTCATTCTTTTATCAATATTTGCATATCAATTCACGAACGACTTTACTTTTGACAAAATATGGGACAATCAAGTTCACGGACGTAAACACACATATCCCATAACAATATTGAAGTGTATAATATCAAAAAGATTAATACTGCAAAAATCATCTTCCAAACAAGTTTAGAATTGAAACCAATAAATCTAAAAACAATAAGATGGAAACTTTGGACATAGTATTTATAATCACAATAATAGCTATTCCAAACACTAGTTATTCTTCTAAACAAAACAAGAAAAATAGAGGATTTACTAGGAAATAAAATCAAAACAAACTAAACTGAATACAAAACCTCCATGCCACAGTGAATTAAAGTCAAATAGATAGTTCAGGACCTTCTTCAGTCTTAAGGTCTTGGAGATTGTAAATGGAAGTATCCTCTGCTCCATTGAAGAGGATATCCTTACTGGGAATTTCTTTAACATGGGTTTTCATGAGAACAAGATCAGACTTAACCTTTTTCAACTCAGTTCTTACCATATCAAGACACTTCATTGAATCAACAAGTTGCTTCTTTGCCTCCTCAAATTCTTTTAGAACTACATCTGATGAAATCTCTTCAATCTCTTCTATATCCGAAAGTGAATCAGAAGATTGAGGAAGGGAATCTTCAATTTCAGTAGGTATTCCCTTCTCTTTATCGAGTTCGCAATATACCGCCTTATCGATGAAATCTTTAGACACATCCAAGCAGGAGGGAGAAGAAGCCATTGATTATATGAAACCTAGAGTAATCAGATTAACTCAATAGGATAGGTATATATAAGAAAAAAAACTCGAGAGATTTAGGATTTACGGGATAGGTTTAAAAGAAGGATTGAAACCGTACGTGTACCCGTAAGATGTGTGTTCACAAAGCTCAGCACATAAACAAAAAGAACTACACTTTTACTTTTCAAATGTAAGTTTAGTCAAGGAAGAGAAAACGAACAAAACAAAAAAAATACTCACGAACCAGTGTTTGACTAATTATCCTTCTAAAAACGATAAGAGATTAGTTGGATAATTAGAGTCACTTTGTTATGAGTATACCTATTTAATTCTCTCACAACTAGGCTTTTTTGTGCGAGATATTCAACCTTGTGATTAATTCATACAAGTATGAGCTTTTAGCTCATTAAATGAACATTTTTCCTTTTTATCCTTCTGTCTTTGATAAGTTCTCTTTCCAGAGAGGTGAGACACTGCTTAATTAGCAAATTTGTCATAAGGACAAAGTCTAGGACCTCTTGCAATTGGTTCTCGAGAATCAGAATAGTTAGGGATCCATTTTCTAGACTTAGATTCACCAGAAACAATCTTATAAGCACAGGTAATGCCCTTTTTAGCAACACAAGAATTTATGCCAGGACGCACTTGAGCCCCGTGATTATTTATAAAATAGAGATCATTCTTATAAGGTTTCTGGTTTCTTGTGGGTATACGATTCACTGTATTAGTCGACTGACTATTTGTTCCATTGACAGTGAATAGAAGCAATTTATGAAGCTTAGAAATTTGTTTCCTTATTGCAAAACAATGGATAGCATAGTGACTCTTTTTCCCTCAAAAATTATAGGTTCGTGGAGGAGAAGCAATACTTGGCACCTGTCTTTGCTTCATAGCCATATGAGAAGATTGCAAGTTATGTAAACCTTTCTTGACACAATCTTCTTCTGGAGAACATTTTTTCATGTGATGTAGTTCATGAGAATTAGTTTGTACAGAAGATTTTCTCTTTAAGACAGAGTTTTCCTTTTCCAAGGATTTACACTGTTCATGGGCTAGAGAAAGAGATGCACTTAATTTCTCCTTTTCAACACGAAGTATGTTGAGATCTGATGAATGAGTCTAGAGCAAACATTTTTCTCTTATTGAGTTCTCTTTAATAACCTCCTCAAGAGAACTAATCTTTTCACATTATAGAGTAGTTTCTTGTAGGAATTTCTCAATGTTCTTAGAGAAGGACACACCAATGTTATAGAGATCACGTTATTGATCAAGAGACTTTTCAAATTTATCAATAATATGATCATGATCATTAAAATCAATAGTCTCAGCTGTATTTTTTGAAATTCTGGTGAGTTCCTTTTCAACTTTTTCCAGAGTGTCACATGCCTCATGAGAAGAAAAGATGTCATTATTAAATTGAACATTCTTTCTACCTCGGGATTTGGAAGAATCTACTAAGGAGTAATCCTTTGAGGTTTTTCTAAGACACTTGACATAATCAAAATCTTTATGAGACATTTTGGTATGCGCAACAGAGATCTTGTCCTCAGACTCAAATTTCCAAAAACACAGACTTGTAAGGTCTTGAACGTGTTTGCCTGCTCTGATACCAATTGAAAAAGCCGAGGTCTAACAACCACACCCAACATTTCGATTAGCAATATATATGGACAAACTCCGAGTTACTTTACTAGAGAATCAACTAGATAGTCAGACTTAATCTAGATAAAAATATCTCAAGGACTTATTATCTCAATCTCTCAATTTGATTTACTCAAGCAAATACAATCTGTGTAGTTGCAGAATAACCTACAACTACACCCTCAGTAGAATTAGTAAAACTTGAGAAGTTCTTGATGTTGAATGACAACTTTTTTATTAATTCTCTCAATTGATTACAAATAAGTATCTAAATGGAACTAGAATAGTTACAACTTTCTCTATTCTCTTTCCTAAGATAATTTATAATACTCACCAAAAGAACCTCTCGAATTTTACATTTGAACTTCTATTTATAATGAACTTTGTACAGCTGTATATGTGTTGCGAAGTATCGCAACACATCTTTGTATGATTATTCTATCTTCGCAAATCTTCATACTTCCCTGTGCTTCCTCTATCTTCGTATTGTTTTATAACTCTTTCCTCTTATATTTGTCACGATGTTCATAAGTTAATGCCTTGTGATATTCGGTACCTACATCTTGCCTCTTCTCATGTCAATTCTGCGAAGAAGAAATGATCGTGAGAATATAACCGTTACTTAGTCTTTTAGAATTTGGACATGTCTTTTGTAACCGTCCTTTTCTAGTTATTCCCTTATATAAACTCTTTTATATTCTCTTCCTTTTCTTCTTCTTATTTTCTCTTTTTACTTCTGCAATTTTGTCTTCTTATCACACTCTCCGTTACCATTTTCTCCTCCTGTTCATATCATCATGAGTTCTCCAAGGTAATTTTCTTCTATCTTCACGTTTTTCACTTGTTTTCCTCTTTGATTTCTGTATAATTTGTTGTTTGATTTTGGGTTTATTTCAGCAAAACTATTCCTCAGGTGAAATTTCCACCCAGAAATTCAAAGCCCTAATCTTCGAAGAAGAAAATCCGAGAATCAAAAGGTAGTTAAAATACTATGTCTTCTTTTTTGAACAATATATTGTTGCCTCAGTTTTTAATATACATTTTGATTCGTAGGCTGGTGAAAAATCCAATCCCAACAAGAGATCTCGAGTGATTAAACCAACACCAATAATATCAATTGATGACTTCCTTCTTGAGATGGATAAGGAATTTCCCTCTCCTCCTCGTGAAAATACTTCTTCGCAAACTCCTGCCTCTACTCCATTACCCAGTTTTCAATCTCCCACCAATGTCAATTTATCAACACTTCTTCAAGATCAACCCTCGCAAAATACTTCTTCAACATCTTCTCTTGAAAAGCTTATCTTGACTCCTAATCCTTTGAGTGCTATTGCTCCATACAATTTACAACTTGATCTTATTCCTTCAAATCCTTCTCCTCTTCCTCAAGAAATTCGAGATGGAATTTACTCAACTTTTCGAATGTTATCTGAGGTTTTGAATAATACTGCGAAGTCTACTAATGTTCGTTCGCAATATGAGTTTTGCGAAGCACTAAATAGTTTCATAAATCCTGATATTTCTACTTCACGCCAATCCTTGGAAAAAGAAGTTGAATTGCTTCGCCAATCTCTGAAGTCTTCAAGAGCAGAATGTGAGAATCTGCGCAAAGAGAATTATCAGCTTCAGAATGATTCTCTTGATTGTGCGATACTTCGCAAAAGGAATGATGAATTGAAAGGTATGATTACTATCTTCATATTTTCCCCTTTTGTTTACTTTTGTTCTTCATATGTTTGAAACACCCATTAAAACCCATTCCCCTTTATAGAATCCATCCAGAAATGTAGAAGATTGGTACTTCGCCATGAATCAGATGCAACAGAATATCAAGCCAAGCATGAAAGCCTCTTCAACCAATTCTCCCATTTATCTAATCTTTATTCGTGTGCTCTTGATAATTTTGATGCCCTTTTTCAAGAGAATACCCAACTGATTTACGACCGAAATTTTTTAAATGATGACATATCTCAACTTACTTCTTCTTTAACTAAAGCCGGCTTGAGAGTAGAAACCTTATTAGAAGAGAACAAAACCTTATCAGAAGAGAAATGCTCGTATTTTAATATAATGATCGTTTCTTCGCAAAAATTAGATACTCTTCATAATAAATGTTGCGATCAAGAAAATCTTCTTTCTTTGTTAAAAGGTGAACTTGAGGAATTAAAGAAGTCTTCAGATGCAGAGAGAAGTTCTTTTGCCGTTGAGAAGAAGTCCCTTATTAATAAGAATATAATCTTAAGTACTAAGAAGAATCAAATTGAAGAAGATTATTCTGAACTAAAAAGTCTTAATACCAAACTTGCGAAGGATAAAAATTTTCTTCTTTCTAAAGATCAGAAGCTTCAATCTAGACTTAAAGGATTAGTTGGTGATGGTTTTGATAATGCGATGGATCAGATGAAGAATTGTTGTCTATATTTAGCTCAATCTCTTATTTCTCAAAGAGAAGGTAGTCATTAAAATTTGACTGCCTCTGATGTATCTTTAAATTTTGTTATATTCGCAAATTTGACCCTTTAAATTTTGTTTTACTCGCAGAATCTGAGAACAACCTTCGCAATGCTAAGGCTGGATTAGAAGCCTCCTGTTCTAAGCTTCGTAAGAAAAATGCTTTGCTTTCTACTCGCTTAATCAACTCTCGTGATCATGCTACTCGGAGATTCAACTATCTTGCTTATTCCAAAGATATCGAGGATACCAACCATCAGAAATCTATACTTCGTGAAAGTCATCTGAAAGCTCAAGTCTTTGCGAATAACATTCTCTTATCAAGAGCCTTGCCTCCTGTGAAAATTACTCCTCTGAAAATATCTGACGATGAAGTTGTTCGTGAGCCTGATAGTGATTTTGATTATGAGAGTGATGATGAAGGACTTGATGATGAAAAAGAATCTATTCCTCAAGGAGATGCTCATGTTGCATATTCTTCAAAGGATGATATTTCACAAAAGTCGAAAGTTGCTAATGACCCTGCTCATCTTAAAGATCCAGCACAGAGTGTTGATGAAGCATAATAATATTCTTTCTCAAATTATCATTTATTCTCTTGTTCTCCTTTCCTTTGAACTCCTTCTCTCAGCTACTGTTGGTTTTCTTTTTGCAAACAATTATGCCTACTATTTTTGTTCTTTTAAGAAGTACATCTGATATTTTGCGAAGGTGATTTGACCTTTCTTAAATTGAATGCTTTCCTTATTTGCATCATTTGATCATATTAAGAAAAATAATATAACTCAAAGAATATAGTTTAGTATCTCCTTTCCCCCTATTATTGCTCTTCAGATGATTAAACATTGTTGGAAGTATTAGAATATCTGCCCTAATTCAACTTACGAAGCTTCAGCTTGTTGCGATTGTGAACAAGAAATCCTCCCTTTGAAGTATAAGAAATACGAGGTATGAAATATCCTTAAGAAGTATAAGAAGTATAAAATATCTTTAAAGAAGTATAAAATATCTTTAAAGAAGTATTAGAAGTATTCAATCCGTAAAGAATTATCCAATGTATGAAGAAGTATAAGAATTATTCAATCTATGAAGAATTACTCAATGTATGAAGAAGTATAATAAGTACTTAACCTTCGCAAAATGAAGTATCCATTGAAGAAGTATAATAAATATGAGACGTTCTTGAAGAATTATAAGAAGTATTCAAGTTGTGGAGAAATATTAAGTATATGAAGAAGTATAAGAAGTATGTAATTCTCGTAAAATTTAATGAATACGAACTATCTGTTTTTGATTGCGAGCAAAATCACATCTTTTGTTATATCTTCATGAAAATTCTTCAATAGGGTTGTCTTCTTTTTTAGGACTTCATGATTTATATTCTTGTAAAAATTCTTCAATGATATTGACGGAGCTGTCTTCTTTGTCAGAACTTCATGATATATATACTCTTGTAAAAATTCTACAATGATATTGATGTAATAATTTTCATTAATTGATGTGGTCTTATCATGCCTTCCTAAGTAAAGGTCTTATTTTTCCACCTCTTTTGTGATAATATTTTTGTATTTGCGATAATATGACAAGTTTGAACATTCTTTCGAATATACAATCTCGTGACATTGTCGTCTTGCGATGAAATCGCAGGACGTTTTTACACTTTCATGTAATAACCCATTGATCTCATCTTAACTTGTTTGTTATGTTCTGCGAGTTCTCTTTGTATGTTTTGTTTCTCTCTTAGAATGCTCGCAGAAATTCGTTTGTTGCACAAATATGACAAGCCTTTATGTTTTTGAAAACAAGAAGCCTCGTGACATTTGCGTCTTATAGCACGTATCAACTCCCTAATGGAGGGTGCTGCCCTTTATCTTTCCCTTGGTTGCACCTTCAAGGAAGCGTACATCGACCATACAAGGTTAGCTCTTCCCATCCGGTTCTGCAAACAACCAACTTTTGATCGCAACCTCTTATCCTTTTTGCCTATAGGGCTTATAGTTACGAGGTTGCACCCTATGGGGTATCTTTGGGCCAAGTGCATCATTTTCCAAGACTTGTCAAAAATGGCAGATGTGCTTCAAGCCCACCAGGAACTCTTGACTCAACCGTGTACCTCGGCGCCTTGATCGTTTTCTGCACTTCTTGGGAAAGACAGTATGCCTTAGTCGCCCAACCTAAATCATGTTACACCGCATAATATTGCGTAATGTCGCAAGATTAGGTGAGAATCCAAGGTGTCTAACCCGGATAGGTACCCCGTTATTGGGTTGTACCCCGTAAAGTTCCATGTACTCAGGTGCCTTGGTGGTGTTCCGGTGTCCCTAAGCCATGCTTATAGGTACCCCCTTAAATAACGTACTTTAGGACTTTGCCTCTTACGAAATGTTGCTTCGCGAACTAAGTTGTACGCCACAAAGGTTTGCCTGTGTAATATTTCTGCGGATTTCTTTATTTTTTGAAAGCTGATCACAGATTGCGGTCTTTTCTTCGCAAGTTAATGTGTGCGTCTTTCTTTAATGAAAGTTAATCGCAATAAAAATTTTGAAATTCGTAATTTTTGCATATTTCCTGCGAGCAAACAATATTCGTAAAATTTATCATGAGTTTTATGGATAATACCTTTTCAAATACAGTCTATTCCAAGGTATACCAAGTCTCAAACCCATGTCTCTCCCTTCTGGATCCATCAGCCGATAAGCTCCGCTTCCCACAACCTCTTTGATAACATATGGTCCATCCCATTTTGGTGCTAATTTTCCTCCATTTTCTTTCTGATATGGAGGTGTTTCTCGCATGACCAAATCACCTGGTTGATATTCACGTTCAATGACTCTCTTGTTGTATTCTCGAGCTAATCGTTCCTGATAAATCTTCATATGGTGCAACACCTTTTCTATTTTTTCTTCCAAATCATTCAGTTCACTTAATATTACCCCTGCACTTAATTTCTTTCCCAAGCTTCTTTCTTTGTTGTCGGAATTACAACCTCTGTTGGTAATACTGCTTCCACTCCATATGTTAAGCAATAAGGAGACATTCCAGTTGCCTCTCTTCTAGTTGTATTGTATGCCCAGACTGCACTAGGTACTTGCTCGCACCACCCTTTGAGATGTCTTTCTAATTTATTTTTGATTGTATATGTGATTGTTTTATTTGTTGCCTCTGCCTGTCCATTAGCTTGTGGATATAACGGAGTTGATTTCCCACATTTTATCCTAAAATCACTTAGTAACATCTCTATATTATGCCCTTCAAATTGTTTTCCATTATCAGATACTAACTGTGCTGGAACTCCGTATCTGCAAATGATGTTTTCAAATATGAACGTAAAAACATCTTTATCACGAATATGTTTATCTTGCTTTTACTTCACGAGCTTCGTGAAATAATCTGTTGCGACTATCAAATATCGCCTTTGTCCGGATCCAGGCAAAATGGTCCAACAATATCCAACCCCCATTTCCCAAAAGGCCAGCAGCTTGTTGAAGAAGTTAATGTTGCCCCTGGTGCATGAATTCTTTTACCATGTCGTTGACATTCCTTGCATCTTCATACGAACAATTTTGCGTCTGTATGCATATAAGGCCAATAATATCCTTGTATCTTTGCTCTGTACGCTAGAGATCTTCCCCCACTATGATTGCCAGCTTCTTCTCCATGTAACATCTTCAATATTTTTTCTCATTCTTCACGAGTTAAGCACCTGAGAGGTGGTCCATTGAAAGATTTTCTGTATAAAATTCCTTCTCGCAGCTCATAGTTTGTTGCACGACTCTTTAATTTATGTGCTTCTAGTATGTTCCTGGATACTTCTCCTGTTGCGATATATGCATGAATTTCTTTCCTCCAATATGCGATGTTATTTGGTAATTCTCTTTCTACTTCCATCGCAACTGCCTCCTCAATTTCTTCTTCTTTGTTCACCGATGGGTGTTGAATCGTCTGAATTTTGATATTTCTTGTATTAGGATTTGTCATCATACTTGGAATGAATGCAAAAGCATCTGCGAGTCGATTGTATTTCCTTGTTATATGCCTCCACTTTAATTTTGGTATCTTCGCAGATAATAAAAGAACAAGTTTCTTGTATTTCTTCAAGGAAGACTCATTTGTGGTATATTCCCCTTTAATTTGACAAATTACCAGCTGTGAATCACTTGTTATCCTTATACTTTCAAGCTTCTTTTCTATTGCGATCTTCAATGCGTGCACTACAGCTTCGTACTCTGTTTCATTGTTCGTGGATACAAATTCTAGTCTGAATGAGAATGTTGTTCTTTATCCTTCTGGTGAGATCAACACAACTCCAATTCCATTCCCCTCCCTGTTGGATGATCCGTCTACTAAAATTTCCCATCTATTTGGTTCTGTTAACAAGTCTTTTGGATTCCCAAACTCTTCTTCAACATCCATCATTTCTTCTACTGCTTCATCTTCTTTCAAAGGAAATTCTGCCAAGAAATCTGCGACAACTTGTGACTTTTGCGATGATAATACTTCGTATTTTATCTTGTAATGGTTTACTTGTGCATTCCACCTTTCTATTCTCCCTGACCTTTTGGTGTTCTTCATAACTGATTCAATTGGCACCTTGGTTACCACTTTTATCACATGTGCTTGGAAGTATATTCGTAACTTGAATGATGCATAAACCAGGGCTAAAATTAACTTCTCCATTTTAGAATAATTTCTCTCTGCTGCGTTAAAAGTTTTACTGATGTAGTAAATGGGCCTTTCTATTCCTGCATCTGTTCGCAACAGAACTACACTTAGAGCATATGGAGTTGTTGCGAGGTATACCAATAATTCTTCATTTTTCTCTGGTTTCTGTAATATGGATGTATTTGTGAGATATTCTTTGATTCCTTGAAAAGCTTTTTCACATTCATCAGTCCACTTGAATTTTGCTCCCTTCTTAAGTATGTTGAAAAAATGTTTGCACTTATCTGACATTCGCGAAATAAATCTTCCGAGTGAAGCCAAGAGTCCATTTAGCTTTTGTACTTCCTTTATCACAGGTGTTGGCATGTCACGAACTGCTTGTACTTTTTCTGGATCAACTTGTATTCCCTCTTTTGATACTATATATCCCAAGAATTTTCCAGATGCAACTCCAATTATACATTTCTCAGGATTTAATTTGATGTTGAACTTTCTCATTTGTTCAAATATTTCCTTCAAATCTTGCACATGATCTTTGGCTTCTTTGCTTTTTATCAACATATCATCTACATATACTTCCAAAGTTTTATGTATCCACTTTGCAAACACTTTTTCAACCATTCGTTGATATGTAGCGCCCGCATTTCGCAAACCAAATGGCATCATCACATAACAATACAAACCTCTTGGAGCAAAAAAGGCAGTATGTTCTTGATCTTCTTCTGCGAGTGATATTTGATTATACCCTTTATATCCATCAAGTGAAGTGACTCTATCATTTCCTGCAGCTGATTCCACCATTTGTGGTATGGCTGGTAATGGAAAGCTATCTTTGGGGCAGGCTTTGTTTAGATCAGTGAAATCTATACAAATTCTTATCCCTTTATTCTTTTTCGGAACAATGACCATATTCGCAATCCATTCTGGGTATTTTGCTTCCCTTATGATTCCCGCATCCAAAGATCTTTTGTAATTCTTCTTCTATCTGTGCATGATAACTTTGTGATATCTTCCTTATTCTTTGTTTGAATGGTCTTACGTTTTTATCGATGTTCAATCTATGACACGCCACCGATGGATCAATTCCTGGTATCTCATCTACACTTCCTGCGAATATATCTTTATATTCTCGTAAGAGATCAATAGTTCTCTTTTCTTCTTCTTCATCCATCTTAGTTCCAATTCGCAAGAATAAAGGCTCCTCTTTACTTCCAATATTTACTTCTTTAGTTGGTTCAGCTGCAACATAGCTTGGACTTTGCTCCCCCATAGGTGTTGGTTCTTTGATTATTTTTGCTGGTTCCCCTTCTTTTTCTGGAATCTCACTTGGTATTCCTCTCCCTTCCTTTGCTCTTATTGTATACACTCTGAATTCTTCTTCCTTTTTTACCTCCTTCGCAAGTTTTCTATGAAACTGTTTCTTTCTTGCTCTCCCCCCACACTGTTTTACTTTAATCTGATAACAAAATTTTGCATTATCAAGATCTCCTTTTATTTCCTGTATTCCATTTGGTGTAGGAAATTTGATTTTCCGATGTAATGTTGAAGCAACAGCTTTGATCGCATGAATCCACGACCTTTCTATCAGCATATTATATGGAGATTCCATATCTATCACACATAAGACTATATGTGTTTCGATTTCTCCTAGCAATATTCGCAGTGCTATTTCCCCTTTAGATTTTGTTGTAGATTTTCCTAATCCATGAATGAGACATTTTGAATTTGTGATTTCTTCATCTTTAATTCCCATCCCTTTAAGTGCATGATAGAATATGATATTAACAGAACTCCCTGTATCAATCAAGATTCGGTTTAATTTCCATTTTTCTATAGCTTTCTTCTCTTCTCGCATGACTGGAACTGTGATCACCAATGGTGAAGTGTGGTTCAAGTCTTCATTTGGAATTTCTGCTACTGAAAATGTGATTTTCTGTTTTTCCCATTCTTCTAAAGTTGTTATTTTCTCCTCCTCCATGATCTTTCTTCCTCTACAATCTCGCTTGTATATCTTTCCCTTCATGTTATTATGAAATTCATCAATCATTGTCTTTGTGATCATATTACATTCTTCTTTTCTGCAATCTCCTTCCACTGACTCCATTTGATCTTCAAATTTTCCACAATTCCTTCAAATTTTGGCTATCACAATCCTCAAGTTCCCTGTTTCTAGCGCCAATTATGTAGTTGCAGAATAACCTACAACTACACCCTCAGTAGAATTAGTAAAACTTGAGAAGTTCTTGATGTTGAATGACAACTTTTTTATTAATTCTCTCAATTGATTACAAAGAAGTATCTAAATGGAACTAGAATAGTTACAACTTTCTCTATTCTCTTTCCTAAGATAATTTCTAATACTCACCAAAAGAACCTCTCGAATTTTACATTTGAACTTCTATTTATAATGAACTTTGTACAGCTGTATATGTGTTGCGATCTATCTTCGCAAATCTTCATACTTCCCTGTGCTTCCTCTATCTTCGTATTGTTTTGTAACTCTTTCCTCTTATATTTATCACGATGTTCGTAAGTTAATGCCTTGTGATATTCGGTACCTACAATCTGCGAGTCTTAATCAAAGAGAGATAACTTGGATGGTACCAAAGACCAATATCCAAGTGTCAATCAATTTAAATCAACAACCAATAAGGTCGGATATTCTAATTGATTGAACAACGCACAACTTGTATTATTTCAACTATATAACAAAATATAATGCGGAAAAGAAATAATACATACACCAAAATTTTGTTAACGAGGAAACCGCAAATGCAGAAAAACCTCAGGACTTATTCCAGATTAAACATACACTGTATTAAGCCGCTACATACACTAACCTACTCCAAGCTAACTTCGGTCTGGACTGTGGTTGAACCCCAACCAATCTCACACTGATTCAAGATACAGTTATGCTCCTACGCCTCTTATCCCAGTAGGATAATGTGCACTTGATTCCCTTAGTTGATCTCACCCACAACTAAGAGTTGATTCGACCCAAAGTCGAAGACTTTAATAAACAAATTTGTCTCACATAGAAAAGTCTACAAGGATAGATAAATTCGTCTCCCACGAATAAACCTATGAATTTTGTTCTGTCTTTTGATAAATCAAGGTGAATAGGAACCAATTGATAAAACCAGACTTATATTCCCGAAGAAAAGCTCAGCTTTATCAATCACCTCATAATAAACTTAATCGACGCAACGAAGAAGATTATTGAGGAATCACAAACGATGATACAAAGTGTTTGTGGATACTTTTATATCTTTCCTATCAGAGATAGAAATCTCAAGCCAATTATTACAATTGTACTCGTACGATAGAAGATACAAGATCAGATCACACAACTACGATAAAAGTAGTATCGGTCTGGCTTCACAATCCCAATGAAGTCTTTAAGTTGTTAACCTGGTTTTAGAAGAAGAAAACCAAATATTAAAGGAGAATGGACTCTATCTTAGCAAACTAGTATCACATAGAATGTGTGGGGATTAGGTTTCCCAATTGCTAGAGTTCTCCCTTATATAGTCTTTCAAATCAGGGTTTGCAATCAATGTTAGCTTAGTAACAAAGCATTCAACATTCCCCGTTAGATGAAAACCTGATTAGATACAAGCTAATATTTATCAACCATTAGATCGAAAACATAGCTTATTATACACACATGTACTGCACGTTTTTAGGCTTGTGAATACCGTACCCAAACTTGTATATTAGTTGGTTCAACACTAGTTAACCAAATGGTTACCCAAATGATCACTTTCATATCAACCATATTCTTCTTCACCATAACTAGTCCAAATGACTCAAATGAACTAGTTAGAAAGTTGTTCAATTGCTTAGATCTTAATGTACTATACAATACACAAGTGAAGCAAAAATGAAGTGATTCACTCGAATCGATTCATGAACTATAAAGCCACGGTTTGCAATAGGATTCCTTAGTATATTAAGATAAGTTCACAAGCATCGTTTTTAGACATAACCTACTCAAGTTTGCGGACTTAAGTTCCCGGATGGAGTTCACAAACTCCAGCAGAAATTCTCGGTCGAGAACTTCCGCCATTTCGCGGAATAGGTTCGCGGACTGAATCTTACGTACTTCTCCGGTTTTCACTTGGTCAACAAAGTTTGCAAACTTCGGTTCAAGCACTAAGGACTTATACATACATGTGTTACAAAAACAATGCTTATATCCTTCAATGGTTATATTGTCTAAACTCTCATTTCAATCATTGAAACATTCTTAGAGGGCGTTATATAGTTGTTATTCACAAACTATTTTTCGTCAGAGAAATTTCCAAAATGATTGAAACATAACATGACTTTCGTCACTAGGTAAAGATGAACTTGGCTAAAGCGATAGCTTTACCAACACATATTTCGAGAAATGGATAAACGAGATACACTCAGCTCGAAATATCATATGTATATATTCTTAGTATATATAGTAATACGACTTTTGTCTCAAGATAGGAGATAGAATAGATATACTTTTGAGTGATAGATAAGTTCAAGTCTCCACATACCTTTTAGTCAATGAAGATCCACTGGTTCCTTGAGTAGTCCCTCGTCTTGTATGATGGTCGCCATGGAGTTCTTGAGCTCAACTACACTTTCTATCCTAGTCCGAGACCTTAGCTATAGAAGACTAGAAATCAAAGACTTTATCATTTTGATCACCAATGTTGACAAACATGCTTGAGATAGCAACGCATGCGAGTTCGACCAAGCAATGATATAACAACGTTATCACTATTCTTGACAAGTTTAGTTAGAAACAATTAATTTGTTGGAAACTAAATAATGAGTCAAAAGATGATCATGTGAAAATTGTCTTGAAACATCTTACATGATTTTTGCGAGGCAATCATTTGATGTCGGCTCAGAAAGTTTCATATTGATCATTCGATCACTTGAAAATTACTTATAAGCTAATCTTATGTGTGAATTGTTGTCTTATAAGGATGTTTCAATGATTGAAATGGGAGTTTTAGAATAATTAACCTTTGTATGGATACAACACAGTATGCATTCTAGTATGCAAACTGTTTTGGTAAGATCCAGGTCCGGAAACCTTATTTACATACCAGTATGCGAACGATTGGAATTGTTAAAGTCCGAGAACCAAGTTTGCATACCAGTATACAAACGGTTCCACCTGAGTTAGGTTCCAGACGGCTGTTTGCTTACCCGCTTGCAAACGGCTGGAGAAGACCAAAGGACGGAACTATAGTTTACGTACCAGTTTACAAACTTAGTGGTTAAAGTTCTGAAATCTGTTAAGTATGTTTTCATACTTATGAACAAATACATTAATAAACTGAGGAATGCAATCTTTGCAAACCGTGGCTTAATGTTCATGAATTGATCTCGGTATAAATATTTTGTACACTTATGAATCAATCCGATTTTGTTTATATTGGTTCTTATATACTTCTATGACACATATACAATTGAACAACTCTAATTGTAACACAATTAGATTCATTTGATTATCTTTCATGATTGATCGATTATCATATTTGATCTAGAAGTGTTAGATGAATATGGTTAAGATAAAAGTGTCATATGGCTAACTTCGGTCAAGTATTGTTGAGCCAACTCAATATACACAATTGGGTACGGTTACCCATATCTAAATGAAGGTATATTTTATTTGTATGTAACAAGCTAAGACCATCTAAAGGTGGAGAGATATTTCTTTGGTTTTAAGCAAACTTAGCTTGAATCTTAAATCAGGATTTCATCTAGCGGTGAAAATTAAATGCTTTGTTTGTAAGTAACTTAGCTTTGATTGTAAGCAAACCCTAATTTGAAAGACTATATAAGGGAGAACTCTAGCAACTGGAAAATCTAATCCCATCACTTTCCTGTGTCCAAGTTGCGACTAGAGCCGATTCTCCTTTAACCTAGGTTTTTCCAAAACCATTATAGGTTAACGACTTAAAGACTTCATTTGGGATTCATGAAGCCATACAAAACTATATCTCCGTAGTTGTGTTTTTTGATCTTACTTGTTCTATCATATTAGGTACTATCTTCTTTAATATTTTCTCGAGATTTATCTCTGATACATAAGATATAAAAAGTAATCGCAAAGCTCTTCGTCCCATTCTTTGTGATTCCACAATAACTTCTTTTACTACCATATAGTTAAGTTATTGTGAGGTGATTGATATTTATAGGCTGTTCTTCGAGAATATAAGACCGGATTATCAATTGGTTCCTGTTCACCTTGATTTATCAAAAGACGGAGCAAAAACTTCATAGGTACTTATGTGGGAGACAAACTTATCTATCAGAATAGAGTTATCTGTGGGAGACAAATTTAATTATAAGTCTTCGACTTTGGGTCGTAGCAACTCTTAGTTGTGGGTGAGATTAACTAAGGGAATCTAGTGCGTAGAGTCCTGTTGGGATTCAGAGGCATAAGGAACGTGACCGTACCTTAATCGGTGTGAGACTTGGTTAGGGATCAACTACATTCCAGTTCGAAGTTAATTTGTAGTAGGCTAGTGTCTGTAGCGGCTTAATACAGTGTGGTGTTCAAATATGGACTATGTCCCGGGGTTTTCCTGTATTTGCGGTTTCCTCGTTAACAAAATTTCTGGTGTATGTGTTATTTATTTTCCGCATTATATTTTTTTATATAATTGAAATATCGCAGGTTGTGCGTAGTTCAATCAATTGGTAAATCCGATCTTTGGTTGTTGGATATAAATTAATTGACACTTGGACATTGTTTTTTGGTACCGTCCAAGTTATTTCTCTGATCAATCAGGCTCATAGATTTCTATCTGTTTGATTTGATAATTGATTTGAGAAAAAGAGATATAACTTCTTTCTATCCTTCTTAGTTGAGCTCACTTTATAAGATGGTGCTCTCAGAATAATATTGGAGTTAGTCTATACAGATTCTCGAACGAAATATTAGGTGTGGTTGTTATACCCCCGTTTTTTCAGCCATATCCATCATTTTTCATACCAATTTAAAGGGAGGTTGTTGAGCTTACATATATTTGCTTCAGTTTAGATTTGTGTCTAACAAGCCATTGTATAATAATAAGAAACTGTTGGCGTTCTTCCTGCAATTCCATTTCAACTGCAGTTTCATATCCACTGTTGAACTGCAGTTTCATTTTACCGTACCATATGTGACAACACCCAGATGTATTCCAATTCTCAATTGAATAAACAATCTCACTACGAGGATACAATTTATGAACATCGAATTTCACTGCCACTCTCATATCCTGGTAATCCTAGTTCTATCCTAGACTCCTAGTTGTTACTGATGATAATAATATCAATAATTTACTTATTCAAAGATGAGTTAGCAAAAAAGATATTTTGTTCGATATCCTATCAATGGAGATGCATGAATTTCAGTAAAAATGTAAACCATGCGTGAATGTAATAATATCAATAATTTACTTATTCAAAGATGAGTTAGCAATAAAGATGTTTTGTTCGATATTCTATCTATGGAGATGCATGAATTTCAGTAAAAATGTAAACCATGCATGAATGCAACTTACCAGAACAGGATGCCCAATTAAACTATTTAGCACAGCTGATTTACCAGCACCCTGAAACATTTATCCATAAAGAATATTAAATTAGAATCAAACATCATGTCGACCGCGGTAAATAGAGCCTACATAACCAAACATGCAAGAAAAAAATGCACAAGGAAATTTTGAAGGATAAAAAGCTCATTCAAAATTCTTAAATGAAACCTTAATCATCTACGAACCTTGTTTTGAGAGATAATGAAAAATAAATTTCTCACAATGTAACACATCACTTGGATGAATCTAGTGAATCCAGATCTTATATACAGAGTATGTATTCTAAGACCCTTTGAACTTAGAGCACTAATTCATTAGATTGCTGATTTAAAATTGTTATCCTTTGTAACCAAACAGAGTAATTAAGGTTATTTACATATTTTTTCTAACTGGAACAGTTGGATCATAGAGATCAAAAACAACATAAAACACATAACTATTAACCAAAAGCCTTATAGTTCCAGGTGAAGTAAAAATGTTTCAGAGGTTCATATAATAAGGTAAAGTACCTGAGTATGAGATTTGTTTTAACTTTGTCCTAAATCCTTTATTCAGTTCACAAGAGGTTGGAGCTGCAGTGGCAAACCATTTCAAATTCAGTAATCCACATGAAGTTCAAAATCCTTGAAATAAAAAACATGAAAAATGATAAAATCCTATGACATATGTAGAAGCATCATAACAAAATTGAGCATACTGAAAAACCCTGCTATTGCTAACTCAAATATCCATTATAATAGCAAGGTGAACTAATGATCATGCACAATAACAAAATCTCAACCAGTTCTTCCTTTTAATTTACAACAAGTTCTTCATTTCCAGTGTATTTATTTCTTCTCAACATCAGAATATCCATCAAGAACAAATTTCAATATTGAGTTATTAATAGAATCAATAACTATCTTATTAACATAATCAAACCCTAACTATCAATATTAAGTTATTTTTCAACGTGATTTTCTAATTCAATTTAAACCCATCTCAAATCTTTCACCGAGAAACAAATTCCATCCATACGGAAACCCTAATTTTTGATTGCAATACAGAAACCCTAATTTCATAACAATCGAACAAATTAAAAGAGAAATTATTAACATCATAGAAGATTGAATCAATACCTAATTGTGATTGATTATTGATTAACATCATTGGAGAGGTGGGAGCGAGACTGAGAAGTGAGAACTAAGAAGAGAAGAAAAAAAAAAAAAAAAAGGAAATGGAATGGAATGGGTTCTCTTCAGTCTTTTTCAGTCCTCGACTAGTAAAGTCTAATGGTATGGGAAAATTACAAGTACGTCCATATTCTATCAGATATCGGATATTAAGCAAATGGATGGAGCCTAATCCGATTCCGATATGTTAAGGAAGAAATATCCGATAAAACGGATAAAATCATACAGGATTTCGAATAATCAAAAACTGATTCCAGATATCGGACAGATATTGGCAGGCCTATAAAAGACAGTCACTTCGGAATAAAAATGAACTTTTCAGTGAAAGTTGTTAACGTTGGTTCCTTGAGTGGCATATTGGAAAGTATATCTTGTCAAGTGGGTCAAAACCCGACCTTCTGGAAGCAAAAAATAATAATAATAAATCGCTATGTCATATTTGAGGCTATAAATTTTATTTTTTCTTGATATTTGGAAAGAATTAAGCACAACTGGCTTCCTTTTGCAATCATATGGGAATGAAAAGAAGAGAACACTAGGACTTCTAATGAGAAGAGAAAATAAAGTGATATCATCATCCGGAGGTGAAGACTACACCGGTGCTGTACGCTTCGACAATTGATTTGTTTAATTGAATTTCAGTGAGTTATAAGCATCATTTTTGTTTAATTAGGAGGATGTACTGTTTTAGCATTTTTTTCCTTTTTGCTCCCCTTTTCTTCCTTAGACTAAGTCTCATGGGAAGTTTCACAGTTTAAAACATGACTGAAACTCAATCTTCACGTACACCTTCTGCAGGAATGTGATTTTTTTCTTGTGAATCACAACATCCGCGAGATATGATTTCTCGCAGAAACAATTGCTTTGCAAGAAACTATTTCCCACTTAACCAAGTTTTTAATTTATTATAAATAATATGATATGAAACCTTAAATAAGAGCTTGGCCTTTTTTTTTCTCGAGATGCATACTTTTACAACCACAAAACCTAATCTCCATTCACAGTCGGCGTGACTGAGTCTGTAAAGGTCTTGAAGACCCTCACAAGACTCGTTCTTTTTTTAATAGGAAAAATGGAATTCATTGAAATTATAAAGAAATGTTTTGATCACCATGGATTAATTCCTCAATCCAGGTAGGCTAGTTTACATACCAATCTGCTTTATCAAGTAGTACTCTTGTAAACTTTGCTAAAGATCCAGCACTATTATTAGCATTACGATGGACATATGTACATTTTCATGTTTCAAAATCTGAAAGAAAAAATAAAACATCTCTAATTATACTACTCGTAGTCCATTTCACAGCTGTTGAGTGGCCTTGAATAGCATTCACTACATTCAAGCAATCGCCTTCCAAGTGGATATTCCTTAACCCCATTCCCTTAGCCCATAGATCCACTTCCAAGGCTCCCAACGCTTCTGCTTGCTCCGCATATACTCCACTTTTTGGGATGCATCACACTCAATTGCATTCACCTGCATGGTTTCTAGATATTAGTCCAATACCTATTGAATTATTCTCATCTATAAATGATGCATCAAAATTAATCTTCTCCACATTAGAAGTTGGTGCCTGCCACACTTGATTAACTAGCAAAACATTATTAGAAATAGATTGACTGCCATCTAAATAAGATCTTCATTCATCCAAATGTTTAGTGATATTCCTGCAATTATCATATCATTTGTCTAAACATTATCAAACACTTTTGTGCACCTTGCTTTCCACAGATACCAAGTTATAAAACCAATATATTCAATTTCCCTCTGATCTAACTGCACACCTGCATTGTTAATGCTAAAGATAGAACAGAGTCAGTTATGAAAATCAAGATTACTAATAGTATGATGCAAATATTGGTTCACAGAATTCCATACTCTCACAGCTACATGGCAATCAATAAGTATATGATGCATAGACTCAATGTTACTGTTCAAGATAGGACAAGAAGTGATTTTATGCTTAGTAAACCTGGCAATTCTATCTGTAGCAGCAAGACAGAGTGCAAACAGATCCAAAGAAAATGCTGGATTCTAGGGGGAAGTTCAGCCCTCCAAAAAGATTTCCAATTAATGCTTAAATTGTTTCTAGCAGGCTGTTGCATTAGAGTATCATCTAAAATAACTCTTATGCAGACTTCAGAGAGAAATGACCATTGTGTGAAGGCTTCCATCTTAATCTATCATTGCCAGTGAAAGGAATCATGATACTAGTGATTTCCTTGACTATTGTCTGATCAAAAAGTACCAGCAAAGTATCAATTTTACAATCATTAGTATCCTTATTAATGAGTTGACTGACATATCTCATACTGGAAGAGTAATTAGTAGATGAACCCAAAGATCATCCCGCTGATTAACCATTCTCCATGCTAGCTTTGTAAGGAGTGCTAATTTAGAATATCAGTTCTTCTAATATTAAGACCTCCTAAAGCTCTAGGAAGGGCCACATCCTGCCATCTTTTAGGGTAAATACACCCACTTGACTCTTTTTTACCCAAAAAAAAATTCATTTGGACAGAGTCCATTTTATCAGTAATTTTTTTTGGGCATTGGGAATACAACTAAGTGGTGATTAGCCATGTTACCTAGAACTGATTGAGTAAGAACAGTCTTACCTGGAGGAGCGCAAGAAAAGTACTTTTCCAAATTGGTAAATACTTTTGGTAACTATCTATTAGATGAGCAAAGGATTGAGATTTATCTTTCTGAAGCAAAAGAGGAACACCTAGATATTTTTCCTGCAAAGCCATTTTTTTGATCTGCAAAATACTAGAGATGGTAATCTTGATATTACCTGGGACTTTAGCACTAAAAGCAACAACAAATTTCTCAAAATTAACAGCTTGACCAGAGTACTTAATGAATTGGTCAATGATAGTTGCTAGATGGTTGACTTCTCTTATCCTGACTTTAATAAAAATAAGACAGTCATCCACAAAAAATAAATGGCTAATAGCGCGGCTATTTTTGTTTATACAAAAAATAAGATTCGGCGTTATATACGATGATTGTAACTTTCTTTTCTTGTTTATACAAAAAAAAAATTTACGTAAATAAATAAATAAATATTTTTTTAATCAACATGTTATTCGCGGGCATGTCGATGTATATGGCTCGACAAGTTTCTATTCCAAATCTCTGATGGTCCGAATCTGATTGAAATTGTTTGAAGTATTTGGACCTATATTCATGAGGAGTTGTCTCTACACTTTTTATTGCATCATTTATAAAAGTGTAAGTATGTATATGCCATAAGTTTGTTCACGTGAACATTTTTTGTTTTTTAGGGTTATTGGGCGTTTGCATTCCTGGTGACTGGTCACGTACTTTCCAAAAGGTCACGGCGCTCACCAACTAATTGAAGAGAGAGATAAGGCATCCTATAAGCTAGGCAAGCAGAGGCTTCAAATAATTCAGACTTGCCAGTCCACCAAGCTCTCTAGGCACTAGGGCAGATCGATCAGGTAGTTGTACGTAGTTGGTTCAATTTGGACTTCAGCCATCTAACCGCAACATTTGCTAATGGGTGCCAGTTTATTGAGGAATGTACCAAAACTCATATAAGACTTTGTGACTGGACCAACCGAAGCGTTTCACGAAGACGTTCTCTGTTTTAGAGACCTAACAAAGAAATTTATCATTACTCACTAGTGATCTTAACTGGAGCCAATATTTGGCAAAAGAAGGAGATTTTGATGGGAAGATGAGCCTGGCATTGCTCTTAACTAGCCTTAGGGCACCCCCTCTCTAGTCGCTCTCAATTAAGCTTGAACTCTACTTTAAGACAACTTGAGTTGATCGTTGATTTATGATCACAATAATTTATCATGTTACAGTAGCCGTAGCCGTAGGGAATCAACATTCTAGATTCTAGACAATTATGAGTTTGGAAATCATAATTTCCTTATTTTACCCATGGTAAATGTGGGAAAATAAAGCACAATTTATGGCAATGCTTTCCCTCTACGTTGTTTTAACTTATAAACTAAAGTAAACTACCCATGGTAAATGTGGGAAAATGAAGCCCATGAAATAAAATTCCAGCGAGTTCCTGTGGCTGTCCGGAATCCGCATGTTCAGCTCACTCGATGCCGAGAGATGCTAGTCGACTAAAAGAACAAACAGAATAAAAAAACAATCTGGGATATGCAAAAGTGGTGCACACCCTCGTTACGATCTAGATTGCCGGATTGGGACTTCCAATGTGAACCACCTCCGGATTGGATGGTAACTCGATTTGTGTATTGCATACTCAAGTACACAATGACGATGATTTTGTTAAATATGAAAACCATGGCAATGTATACATCATTGAACTTTTGAAAATAAAAACCTGAAAGTTGTAGGCCAAACTTGCAAGTTTTTTTGTTTTTTGTTTTGACACATTACCAAACTTGCAAGTCATCTCTAACATCTGTATGTCTTGCACTTGAGATTAAGAAAGGTAAGGAGTACCCTTCCATCAACATCTATCGTACATTAACTAAAGATATTTTAGTTAACATTCTACAATTAAAATCAAACTTCGTTAAATGCTACTTAATGTTTTGTGAAAATACACTACTAATCGAGTGAAGCCAATAAAATGTTATTGCAAGATAACAATCACACTACTAAGATGATGGTAAAAAACCAATTACACCAGTAAATGGAGACGAAATCGTTACTCACGGGTGAGGAACACCTGCTCTGTGCAAAAAGAGAGAAAGTAGCCAGCTACAAAAGAAGTACTGTACTATTCAGTCGGCATCACTCGCCTATTAAGTAAAGCATTCCCCTTCGATCTTGAATAGGTTTCTTATGCCAACGTTATAATACAGCTCCTACCGAATCCGAAAACTTGCGTGCACTTCAATGTTCAGAGAGAGATGTCAAATAGTCACTGTACGCACACATTTAGTTAGTGACCCGTAGAAGGTACAATTTCTTCTTTAATCCTCCACGAAATCTTTGGCCAAAGTGGCAGCTAAATCCTTGGAGAACTGGATTGGGTATTTATCAACAATGAAAATAAAATAAAATAAAATACATGGTTTCATTTTCATCATTGGCCTAATTATACAAACGAGGTTAAGGTAGTTGAAGGGACAATAATAAACACAACGCCAGCAAACAGTTGCGCCAAGATATCAAGACATGCAAGTCAAGTTATCTGACCATACCACCTTTACCTATATAAATTCAACAACAAAACAAGTGTATCTTCAAACACACAGTTACGCAAATGATGGGCATAGCCAAGAGATGGAAGTTATTAAGTGGCCAAGACTACTGGAAAGATCTTCTAGACCCGCTGGAAATTGATCTCCGGCGAACCATTGTTCATTACGGTGAAATGGCTGAGGCAGCTTACGACGCTTTCATCACTGAAAAAGCATCCAAGTACGCAGGAAGTAGCCGGTACAGTAAGAAAGATTTCTTCTCGAAAGTGGGGTTAGTAAAAAACAATCCATACATGTACAGAGTTACAAAATTTCTATACGCGACGTCTCATGTTAAGGTACCTGACGCGTTCATCATAAAGTCATTATCAAGAGAATCATGGAGCAGAGAATCGAATTGGATGGGGTATGTAGCAGTTGCTACCGATGAAGGGAAGCTTCATCTTGGAAGAAGGGATATTGTGATCGCATGGAGAGGTACAGTTCAAGCTCTAGAATGGGTAACTGATCTTGATTTTACCATGGTTTCGGCCAGTAAGCTTTTAGGAGACACTGAAGATGATAACCCTAAGGTTCACCAAGGTTGGTTTTCCATATATACATCCGATGATCCGCGATCACCATTCAATAAGTCGAGCTGTAGAGATCAGGTAATTAAATAACTAAATATAGAATGATCTTCATTACCATCTGGTTTATATTTCATGCATTAGAAATATAGAATGTCCACCAACTCTGGGCCAAAATTGAGAGAATTACATGCTGAGCACACCGATTTTGTAAATGCAGGTTCTGGCGGAGGTAAAAAGACTAGTGGAAGAATTCAAGGATGATGAGATCAGCATAACTATAACTGGTCATAGCTTGGGTGGTGCTATGGGAACATTAAACGCTGCCGATATCATCGCAAACGGACACAACAAACCAAAAGACCAACCTGACAAACCCTGCCCGGTAACAGTAATCGCATTTGCCTGTCCTCGTGTAGGAGATTCAGCTTTCAAACGTGCAATCTCAGGAATGGAAGAATTTCGATTGCTACGTATCCGTAATGCATTAGATGTTGTGCCTAGTTATCCAGTACTAGGATATTCAGATGCTGGTGCAGAGTTAGCAATTGATACGCGAAAATCTCCATATTTGAAAAGTCCCGGAAATATCATAAGTTGGCATAGCTTAGAAGCATATATGCATGGAGTTGCAGGAACACAAGGGACCAAAGGAGGGTTTAAGTTGGAGATAAAACGTGATATTGCGCTGATAAATAAATCAATGGATGAATTGAAGGATGAATATCTTGTTCCTGGTTCATGGTGGTGTGACAAAAATAAGGGCATGATACAAGAAAGTGATGGGTCCTGGAAACTGATGGATCATGAGATGGATGATGATTGAAATCCAATTTAATGGTTACGATAGAATTCCAAACTACACTATAACATCCTTTTACTCTTCTCCGTGTGTATTGTTTGGGGGTTGGTCTGTACAATGTGAAATGCTGCTTGTGATTATATTTGTTAGCTCATCTTGCAATCTCTGGTGTTTTTGTGTAAATCATTGGTTTAGAATGTCTTAGGTTCAGAGCTTCAGATATGTTGAGCCCATTTTGATTCTTGTAGGCTATAAAAAAGACAAATTAAGTTCATAAGCTGTATAGGCTTGTTTCCACGTTGGCTTCATTAGTTGAAATTAAGTTCCCTGTTAGGCTACATCCTCTGAACACTGTATGTACTAAAATACTCTAATCCAAAAAGAGTTCTCATTGATTATCTCAATATACACTCAACAGGCGAGCCTGCCTTTTTCATACACAAATTGTGACAGTTTTGTAATTTTAGAGTGGACGTAACAAACGCTTATATATCTTCTAGAGATTCATTGGCAACCATGCTTGTACAACCACATGTAAACTACATGATTTTTTTCACACTTAAACATACGCAGTACAAAGACTTGCGTATCAGTTAAACGTACAAAGAATAACATCCGTCCACAAACAAGTTGATTATGCATGCAAACACCAACCCCTTACCAAAATGGCAACAGGAAGAGAAAGGAAATATAAGAAGAAGATGCTATAAATGGTTTTGGCACGTATATTTCCTAACAAATCACCGGTTGTAACAAGTTCCTAACCTTAACCAGTTGACATCCCAACTCAACTAACCCAAACTAACCTTCTACTAATGCTAGATTAAACGTATAAACAACATCCATCCCATATCCATTATATATATGCTGTTCGTTTCAAGCTCAAGTATGCAACAAACACTAGGGGAGAGTCGGAGACGCACAGAGAAGATGGGAAGCATAGCAAGAAGATGGAGAGAACTTAATGGTCAATCTTACTGGGAGAACCTTATCGACCCACTAGACATTGATCTTCGGGTTAACATACTTCATTATGGTGAGATGGCTCAAGCAACTTACGACACCTTCAACAACGAAAAATTATCCAAATTCCAGGGAAGAAGCTTGTATCATAAGAGAAATTTATTCTCAAAAGTATTTCTACCAAAACACAGTAAGATGTATGAAGTAACCAGATTCATTTACGCCACTTCAGCAGCCTGGGCTGGAGCATCGAATTGGATGGGGTTTGTGGCAGTAGCTACCGATGATGGGAAGGTTGAGTTAGGAAGAAGAGAGATTGTTATTGCCTGGAGAGGAACAGTTCGAACCCTGGACTGGCTTAATGATTTGGATATTATTCCAGTATCCGCTTCGGAAATATTTGGAGGAACTACCAGTTCAATTGATGAACCTAAAGTTTACCATGGTTCGCTTTCGATCTATCTGTCCAAAAACCCCTTGTCACGATTCAACAAATCCAGTGCTAGAGATCAGGTATATAATTATCACCAAAAGTATTTTGACTATATCATTCCATTTTCAAATCAACTATGAAAAAGAATGAGAGATTGTGGCATTTCGCATGGCTTATTCCATAACCCAGACCAGGAACTTAACCAAAAGCATTTTTTCTCCTTTATTTCCAATATACACAGGAAAGTGTTTTCATTTGATTTACGATTGAAAAGTGTTCAAAATCATTTAATTTTCCAAGTTTTAAATGCAAATTGTGATATGTTGGCTGTACCGTACCTGGATATGTTAGGGGTTAGTAGTGGATCTCACAGTTTTTTTCTGTAAGATCCGTCTCAAATCTGACTTGCATAAAATATCCGATCCCAGAGTCGAGCATGCTGAGAAATACTGTCAAGACAAAAGTGAACATTTGTCTAACCATACAAAAGAAAACAAACTAAAACCTTAGTTTATTTGATGATCTATTTTTAGTCCTTCAAAAAGGTGCCATCATTGATATCAACATGTACAAACTGCAATTGATATATATATATAAACCAACGCAGGTTCTTGCTGAAGTAAGAAGGTTAGTTGAAGCATTCAAGAATGAAGAAATCAGTATAACTGTAACCGGACATAGTTTGGGAGGTGCACTTGGAACCCTAAATGCAGCTGACATTGTTGCAAATGAATACAACAAATCCAAGGAGCCAAATAAATCATTTCCAGTCACTGCAATCGTTTTTGCCAGTCCAAGAGTAGGAGATGAAAACTTCAAACATGTCATTTCAGGAATGGAAGATCTCAGACTGTTGCGCATCCGTAACGCACTCGACTTTGTACCACAATGGCCATTAGTAGGTTACTCTGACCCGGGTGTGGAGTTAACTATTGATACGCATAAGTCTCCATACTTGAAGGGGCCAGGCAATTTTTCAAGTTGGCATAACTTGGAGGCTTACCTTCATGGAGTTGCAGGATCACAGGGTAATGGAGAGTTTAAATTGCAAGTATGCCGTAATCTCGCGCTGATAAATAAAAAAACAAATAACTTGAAAGACATATACCACATTCCAGAATCATGGTGGTGTGAACAGAACAAGGGTATGGTACAAGATTCTGATGGTTCATGGAGATTTCTGGATAATGAGGTAGATGATGTTTAAATATAATTGTCCTTCCAAGAAGGCTAGGGATTACCAAGACCCTAGCTAGTTGTTGTATAAAGAGACCAAAAAGACCAAGTCCTCTGTACTATTCTTGTGATTTCAAAGATGAATAAGAATAACACTGCAACCATATAACAACCCATTATCACCAAGACACTGTTACCAACAAAACCACAAAACACTCGTTTAAATAGGAAGGTAAAAGGAACCTGGTCCAGCTGGATAAAGGGGTGAGCTTCGACTTTTGCTCCTTAAGCAAAGATTGAGTCATCTCTTCATGAATGAAAGCAACACCATACAGCTTATAGTTAACCACACTAAAAACCATTAGACTAGTTAAATTTTTTTAGCAGGACCGAAAAAGAAAGCTACTACCATCACGTCAGCGGAGTGCCCACAGCCAGACGAGAACCAGAACAACCTTTTTCGGAACCATCGCTTGTTAACATGTGTACCTTGTAGTGATTTGGTTTGCCATGCTTTTCATACTTAAAACACGGCAGAGTTGCATCTCACTCATCTCGCCACTTAACATGTTCTTTCCTACAACAAATCGTATTGCGTAAAAGGTAACCAAACAAAGTTGCTCACACATAACGAACAATCTGATCTCTGAAATGTTTCTCTCCTTTGATACTGAACTTACTCATGTAGGACTGACTCCTCTAACCTGTTGAAAAAAATATTGTCCTGTACAGCTGACCTAATTGACCAACTTGAGGTACTCATCTGCTCCATCAACCAAACGCTGCATACCATATAAATGCAAAAATAAATATATGGAATGTGGCTAACAATTACTTTTCTAGTTATTATAATATTACTGCTACGATGCTGGCCAATAACTAACAAAGTTTATTCATGGTGCAAGCCACACAAATTACTACTTTCTTGTAGCAAATCACAAAAATCTAACTTGTAAAAATCTCGATGATGAATTTCAGATATTTATACTTGTACTGTCATAAATCTGCGACATATGCACGATAAATCCACAAAAATAAACTAACTTTAAACACAACTTCAACTATGAAGTCAGCCTTTGACAAACTAATGTAGGTGGTTCATGGGCAAAAGCAATGCGCACTTTGAAGATCACTGTCTAACTAAGTAAGCAATAAATAGCCATCAGAGCTTAGCAAGCTTTCATTTATTTGGTTTGCCTATTATTCTATTATAAATACCTTCAGTATGGTGACTCTACTCTTTAATTTTCTATGAAGAGTGACACACTCAGGTTTATTAGTGACGGTAGAGCCAAATCATAAGAGAAGGTGTATCTGCTTCCATATTGCACTTAAGACGAGAGATGATTGTGTCCGAAGAACTAGCTAACTGGACTAAGGAAAACAAAATAACACCGCAGCCAAATAAGTGACATAACCTATTTGTACATTAGTTGAAGGGTGTTACTCCGAGATGGGTAGTGAAATATAAGTCAAACAGGGAACAAAAGTTCCAAATTGCATCTAATATGCAGCAGAAACCCAGACTAATATTATCGACCAACTTCAAAGAGTAATTTGTGAACCAAAGAAAAATCATGATCAAGGTATGACAATGATCCATCAATCAACACACTTGCTAGCTACTATAAACTTTTATTTAAGAATATAAGGTCTTCCAAAAACTTCCGGAAGTAGCAAATTAACATAAATAAAAGGATGTAAGGAGTCATGCCTATTGTATTTTTGCTCTTTTGCGCGCCATAAAACGTTCTTTCGCTGAAGATAATGCAGCTTCAAGTTTTTTATGAGGATCTTGGTCTAATTGATCGGCAATGGGTTTAGGCACTACATTGCTTACTTGAAGGCTGTCAGTGAGTACAAATTTCTCGTCTGAAGTGTCAACATTTGTCTCAGGAGGAGCAGAAAAGCCAGCTTGATCACCATCTTTCTCCCGTCCAGAGCTTGAAGGTGGTTCCATCACGGGACTAACATCTCTTTCTGAGGTATCGGCAACAACTTTCACTTCCTTTTTCGCTGCCACACTAGATTCAACCCCTCCAGCACCAAAAGCGACATTTTTCCCAAGGTTGAAGTAGAAATCACTAATGTCACTTTTCTTGGTAACCTTAACAGAAAAATAAAAGATTGTAAGTTAAAATGCCAAAACCCATGTAAACACAAAGCATAGAGAAGACATCTAAGGCAGAGGACAAAGCTTATCATAGATGATGATATAAAGTTACCTTTTATGTCGTACAGCCCGATAATTATTGAAGTTGTATGATTAAGAAAAAAAGAGGGAAAAAACTCAAATAAAATATGACGGGACATGAGTGAAGTATGGTTCCTTGTACAAAAAACTACTTACATCTTCTTTTTCCTCGCGAAGCTGGCGTATTCGTTCTTCTTCCAACCATTTTGCCTGCTCTGCAAGTTTTCTCTTGTACGCACCTGTGACGAACTTTTCTTTGTCTGCAAAGAGATGGTCCTCTTTGCTTCTCTCTTTAGCAAGTTTCCTGTCATATACTACTTCCTGCTCCCGTTCTCTTTCTTTAGCCTTCGCCATTAAAGTGTGGATGTATTTTGACTGGAACAGATGAACCAAGTTTTCAGAGATATAGTTAATTTTAAAAACCCATTTATTTTTTACTGGAATTCAGTATAAAGGAACAAAAGTTGTCTAATAGATTGGAAATCAAGTGATAAGCAAATACCTGTCTCTCTTGACGATCCAGAATGATAGGGCGTGCTGTTTGTTCTTTCATTTCGTCATAGACCCCATCATAGTCAAAAACTGATGGATCCTCTTCCAAGGCTTTTTTGTGTTGCTCTTCAACCTAGAGAAATTATCAGTGCAGCAAACATATTCATTAAATGCATACAAACAATTAAAAAAAGAAAGAAATTTAAACCAAAATTGAAGAACCTAAAAGAGACCAGGGAATTGTCCAAGTTCTTACATCTCTGAGAACCTTCTTATTGGCAGCTTGGCGAGCAATGTCTCCACCGATGTCTTCATCAATGTCGTCTGAAAATATAAGAGGATGCAAGGGAGGTTTGGTTGCTTGTTTTTTCTGTTGGGATGGTGGAACCCTAAGCTGCAGACCGTACTTCTTCATTCCAGATTCTCCTTCCATACACCTCTTACTCAAGAAATTAAGCTCTTTTTTTTGCTGGATCTCTAACACCTGGTATTTTTAAATCACAAAAGTCAAAATTAATACTCTATATAAGTTCTCTACTTCGCCTTTGTTAAAAAGTTTCAGTTTTCAAACACAAAACAGCACATAGTCTAATAACTAGGCAACCAAACCTGGTCGTATGTCGGTGTGGATTCGTCTACCTTAGAATTACAGCTATTCACTCACTTCTGTGTTCTAATGAAACCCTAGGTTAGTTTTGCAATTAACACTCCCAGAAAAAAAAATCTAGTTCTATCAAAATAATCTTTCTAAATTCAAATAGTTTTCGTAAATATCGTAAAAAAAATAATCTATCATGACCAATTGAGAAATCACCGAACCATTAACACAAACAATTGACAGGCTTTTATATCAACAAAAAATTTAGGGTTTAGCCATGCGAGAAATCAAAAATACCTGAATTATTAATCTTATCACGTATTTCTTCAAGAATTATGAAAGCTTAGCTCCCTAATTTTTATCTTTCCCCGAAGAACAAACTCCACTCCTCTCTGTCTCTTGAACACGAAAAAACCCCTCTTCTTTCTCTTCAATTCAAAGTTCTAAATTTCTAATCTTTGTAAAAATATAAAAATAAAAATATATTGAAATAATTATATTTCTATTTTTTAAATTTTATTACATGAAACTAGTTGGAAGCCTAACAAGCTAGGCTCCAACGACATACTACTATATTAATTGAACATGTTGATGTGCTAGCCTACCAGCGAGTCTCATGGGTAACTTTGCCAAGGGGAGCCGAAGCGGGAAGGGGGCGAGATTGTGTCACAAGGGGGCCTCATGGGTAACCTTGCCAAGGGGAGCCGAAGCGGGAGGGGGGCGAGATTGTGTCACAAGGGGGCAAACTAACACTACCTTCCATGTTAATTCCTGCAATATTACGCCATTGGGGACTTGAACCTGGGACCTCCTAGAACGCATGAAACTTCGGGGAACGGGGATGACCAGCTGAGCTAGGGCCCGTTCTTTTGGTTTCTTTAAATAGTGATGTGAAAAATACTAGAATCCTCCTACTATATGGGTTCAACATTTACAAGCCCCACAAAATGGATTTTCCACCCTCTACTCCAAACTTTTAAAATTTCATATTTCTAGTCCCAAAACTTTAGATTTCAGGGCTTGTTAATAAAGCATTTTTCTAATAATACCAAATCTGCCCTTTTGTATTTATACTAATAAAATTAGGTATGGATTTCATTTTTCAGTTTCATTTTCTTTTTCACTCTCTCTCTCTCATTTGCTTTTGCACTCTCTCTCTGCTAGAAAAACAGGAACAGAAGAAACAACTTCTAATCGAGATTTTCAGTAGAAAACGATTTCAAAACCTAGATCTAAGATTTACAAACAGAGATCGTGATTATCTACACCTAAATTCAACATCAACATCACATGTTCCTGGGAGATTCAGTGAAAATCAATGAAAAAAAATGATAATTATCAACAACAAATGAATCTAAAGATTCACATAAAAAATCAAATTGAACAGGTAAGTTTCGTTTATGTTTAACATTTCAAATCAATAGCTAGATTTAATCATTTTATGATTTTGAAAAACTTTTAAAAGCTTGATTTCAACGTAAAAATCTTATTGAACATTTCAAATCAATAGCTAGATTTAATTGGAGTTAGATCTGTTATCATCTCACCTTAATCTTACTGTTGAGAAGAAATTTTCGAAAAAAAAACATTCAAGAAAAATTTCTAGGGTTCTTGAACAAAATTCGATAGATCTTTTAATTTTTTATCTCGATTGAAAATCGGTTTTCAGATTTGAAATCGGTGAATCATTATCTCATTTACCCATCTATTAGATACGAATTCTATATACTTTGATTTTTGAACTGATTTTTGCTCCTCTAATGTTACCTGTTCTTGATTCTTATTTTCTTGTTTCTCCAAAAGCAGATGATCAGGTAAAGTAATTATTCACATAATTTTTAAATTTCCTCACAATTCAATGATGATTTTCTTCAATCGAAATTATAATTTATTTTAGTTGCAGAATCTTAAGTTCCATGATGATTCAACTCTCGTTGCTTCTAGGTACGAATCTTATTTTGGTTTGATTTCAAAAAAAAATTCAATTTTTTTTTCGATTATTTGTTGTTCTTGCATGTACGATCCGAGAATTTGTTGTTTATATTTTGTTGATATTGAGAGGAGGATGAAGAAACAATTTTGTTTCAGAAGAACAACTTCAAATCGATGTAGACATGCGCTGTTTTTTTGTAACAGTATGTGTAACTTGAGGTTACACAATATATATCCTGTTGTATTTTTAGCATGGAATTTGTATTTTTCTGTTGTTTTTTGTGAATTTTTTGTGAGTTTTTTGTTTGATACTGAGAAGAGGATGAAGAAAAAATGTTGTTTCAGAAGAACAACTTCAAATTGATGATGTAGACATGTTGTTTTTGGCAGTATGTGTAACTTGAGGTTACACATATATATCATGTTGTATTTTTAGCATGGAATTTGTATTTTTCTGTTGTTTTTTGTGAATTTGTGAATTTGTTGTAAGTTTTTTTGTTTGATACTGAGAAGAGGATGAAGAAACAATGTTTTTTTCAGAAGAAGAACTTCAAATTGATGATGTAAACATGTTGTTTTTTGTTTTACAGTATGTGTAACTTGAGGTTATACATATATATTCTATTGTATTGTATTTTTAGCATGGAATTTGTATTTTCTTTTGTTTTTCGTTTTTTTGTGAATTTTTTGTGAGTTTTTTTGTTTGATACTGAGAAGAGTATGAAGAAAAAATATTGTTTCAGAAGAACAACTTCAAATTGATGATGTAGACATGCTGAGTTTTGAGTTAATGATTGTATATGCTTCCTGTTACTGCTAGATGAAATTGAAAACCAATGACTCTTTCCTGACTAGTTCGTGTTTAACATTTGTACTTATCGATTGATACATTTGGATTGTTATCCATAATACCAAATTAACACCTATCTCATATCCAGGTGGGGTGAATTTTAATGCTATTGCGAGGCTCATGGAAGTTGATGCACTTGATATGGAGATCATTCCAAACCTTAAGGTAAATGTCTCGTTACCTGAATTTCATCTTTCGAAATGTTCTTGTCTATATTTTGTTGTGATCATTTATAAAACTCTTTTCTTTGCATGATTGAAGTCTAAATTATCATATGAGTTTGGAATTGTATGCTTTCATAATTTCTAACAATCACATCTTTGTAGTTTGTATTTAATAACCTCGAGTCAAATGCTATATACATGTGTAACTTTTTATTAGATTTGTAACTTATAGATACACAAGATAAATAGATGTGTAACTATAAGTTACACATGCTAATTTGATGTGTAACTTATAGTTACATGCTAATTTGATGTGTAACTCTCAGTTATACTATTGAAATGCATCTGTAACTCCTAGTTACAGTAGTTAATCTTCTCACATCATGCATTCATGTTTTCTATGTTCTAGTCTGATACCGGAACACTACTCAGGCATGTATGGATAAATAAAACTCGCGTCCTTTGTTTATGCAGTATTGAGATGCTTTACAGTTTGAACATCCCCTGGGTTATTCTCAACCTCTATGAAATAAGTCCTTTGCTAAATGAATCAAATGATGTAATTAGGGTTTTTTTTTTTTTTTTTTTTTTTTTGCACAGAAGCTTGTTATTGTTATGTACAGCTCTTGTGGCACAACATCTTTTCCTTTGGTTTTTTTTAATTTACCACTTAATGTATCACATCAATTTGCTGATTTTATGTTGACATATATAAGTATGATGCTTGTGTAACTCCTAGTTACACAATTCAGATGAACGTGTAGCTTATAGTTACACATGCTAGCTGAATATGTAACTACTAGTTGCACATGCTATGTGGATATGCTGGTTTGTATCTACGTTATGATTGTTTTTGGTTGAATTTACTGGTTTTGTGATGTCTTGTGCAGGGAAACACATTAGGAAGTTGGTTGAAGATGGATTCATCAGCTGCAAACCAAACCACATTCACTCTTGATCTCAAGCACGAAGAATGACAAAAGCCAGATTGAGGGGTTTTCACTCTGGATATGGTACGTTATACATAATAATTCACAGTTTTTTTGCTTTTCAGTATTCATAGTGTGTATTTGGCTTCCAGCCTGCACTGAACCCTTAGCTAGACCTGTACTTATGAATTAACTCTGTCATCATTTCTCAGTAGTATGCAAAAGTATGTGTAACTTCTAGTTACACAAGCTAATTAGATGTGTAACTTCTAGTTACACAAGCTAATTTGATGTGTAATTTCTAGTTACACATGTTGATTGAATGTGTAACTTCAGGTTACATAGATTTTACTTACATATAGTTTTTACACAAGCAGTTGCCAAATTAGTAGGTCTTTCACAAGTAGTAGTATTGTGTATGATTAAACCTAAGTAGTTACTTGTAATCTTGTATAATAATGCCACTTTGAATGATCCAGGTTCATTTAGTGATTGAGAATTTAGAGCAATTGTTCCTGAAACAACAGAAACGATCGGCTTGTTGTCAATGATGATCGAGGTGATAAGTTAATGCTACTTCAAGCAAATCCAGATGACCCTATATATCTCTGCCTATAGGTAAGTAATGGAAATGGTTTATTTAAGTAAATGTAGGACTAACTAGTGAAACTACGTTAACCAGTTTAAGTCCATAGCGAAAGTAGTGTATGGACAACATAATGAAATATACATAATTGTATAATTTTGTAGGAACTGTTAGCTTTTGAAGTTTGACCGCCTTCATACTTTACGGGTACGCAAGCTAATTTCATATAATAGATTAGATCCAAGACCAGATTATGAAGTCGTGTAGCTCCTAGTTACACATGCCAATTGGATATGTAACTGCAAGTTACACATGTAATTGAATGTGTAACTGCTAGTTACTTGTGCTAATTATATGTGTAGAAGTTTGAGTGAACCTGAAATGATACATTATTCAGTTTATTGGTGTTGGTTGCAGTTGCAGGACATGGGTTACGATGGAATTGATATGTGGTAAGTTATGGCCCGAGTCTGAGAACTCAATATTGCATGCTAGATGCATGTTAGGATAAACAGGTGCAGAGTTTCCAATGTATGTTTCTATTGCAGTGGATTTTTCGGGAATTGATGCTGGTAGAGAATGATGAAATGAGCCATGGTGGTAGTTGTAGGATAAATGTTGTTGAAAGTGTGCATAGTGTTGTGTAAATTTCAATTACACTAGATATATGCATATGTAACTCCCAGTTACACTAGACAGATGCGTGTGTAACTTTGAGTTACACATGCTAAGAAATTATTGTAAATAAATCTTAAAGTGTAATAGATGTATTTTTTTTTATGTTTACTTTTTTATGTCTTTTTTTTTTATGTGTAACTTCTCATTACACATGCCATATGGATGTGTAACCTTTTGGATACACATGTTATATGCATGTGTAACTTCTGCTTACACATGTGTAACCCTTTCATACCATACCCATGTGTAACTTCTGGATACACATGCTCGTTGCATGTGTAACTTCAGATTACACATCCATATATTATTGGTGGGAGGCGGTGGTGGCCGCCGGCGACAGAGGTGGTGGTTTCCGGCGGTGGTGGTTTCTGTTGCTGATGGTGGTCACCGGCGGAGGTGGTTGGCGGTGGTGGTTGGTGGTGGCGGTGGTTTCAGCGTTGGTGGTCGGAGGCGCTGGTGGTCGCCGGCGGAGGTGTTTGTTGTTGGTGGTGGTTGGTGGCGGCGGTCGTCGGAGGTGGTGGTTGGTGGCGGCGGTCGTCAGAGGTGGTGGTTGGTGGCGGCGGTCGTCGGAGGTGGTGGTTGGTGGCGGTGGTCGTCGGAGGTGGTGGTTGGTGGCGGCGGTCGTCGGAGTTGGTGGTTGGTGACGGCGGTCGTCGGAGGTGGTGGTTGTTGGTGGCGGCGATCGTCGGAGGTGGTGGTTGGTGGTGGCGGCGGTCGTTAAAGATGGCTGTGACATCATGTTTGCTATATTTTAATATTTTGGGCTTAAATTTAAATTTTTATTTTATTTGGGGCTTAAAAATATATAAAAGGGTATGGTTGTCTTTTAATAATTTGGGGCCTAGATTTAAACTTCTTTTAATTAAGGGCCTCATATTATGGGTTACCCATGGGTTGGGCCTTAGCCTAATTTTCCCATTTTGGAATGCTCTTTGAAGCATTATTGTTAAGTACGCCCATGCCATTTTCTCGGGGCTAATCGGTGGTGGCTCGTATGCCCAAAAGGCGACTATCAATTACTAATTCATGGAATTCAACTGAAAAATAACTACAAATTGTAGTAATAAAATATTTTAGTTAAGGTGAAATATTTTCTAAGAATTCAGTAGATGAATATAACACTAGAATTTATTTACAAATTGTTCTATACTAGTAGAAAATTTATCTAGGAGCATTGCTGTGATTCGAGAATGAGGTACGGGATGGCAGAAGCATCATACTCAGCAAGATAAGGGAACAAATTGAGAGGGGTTACCATCACCACCAACGACATCCTGAAGATATTATTACTTTAAACTGGTGGTCAATCCATCTAAGAGCTATCCAATCATGTTAGATTCAATAAAAATGTGAATACTGAGTTGTACAATATGAATTATGAAATATGTGAATATTGAAAGCCCATCTAGGAGGATGTAATATTTTCATTACACATTTATGCTTTGAAGAGGTTACATGATCAGTCATAGATCGTTGTAACAAGAATTTTGTTTCTAAAATATAAAATGTGAATCGCATATACTTCTGATGCCGGGTTAGAGATACCAAACTAAGATTTTATAATTTTAGCCTTCGTCAAAAATCCACCATCTATACCATGATACAGTGGCAGACTTATAAGTCAACATTATGCTAAGAGAATGTCATTGTCCAGTCTAATAATCTCCATTTTGTCAAGCCCCTTAACATAATCCTTAGGGTTATCAAGATAGTAGAAAATCATTAAACTTCAAAGACTCCATAACCCAAGATCATTAAACAATTATGGTTCATATGGCTCAGTAGCCTTTAAACCTCTAAGCATAAGTGGTGTTCAATAACACTCAAGACTTATATCATGATTCACAAGTTCAAGATATTTTGTGAACAAAATTGCCTTAGAAGTGTTTATGAGAATTGTCACAAAGCTAAAAATGTTTGTAAACAACTTATGAGCTTCTACTTAGTTCAGAATATGGGTAGGTATGCGTACCGGGTATGTATACCTATGGACAATCAGAGAACTGAGGCTCCAAGGGTATGCATACCGGGTATGTGTACCTTTGTGTACCTTGGTTGTTTGCTAAATCATATACCATGGGTACGTATACTGGGTATGCGTACCTCCCCCTATTCTTAAACTCAGATCAACAAGGTACGCATATTGGGTATGCGTACCTACCCTATATCCATAATTCAGAATGTTCCGAAAAGTCTCTCTAAACAATTCAAAACTTTCCCAATGGACATACATAATAACTATTATTGCTTGTAAATTTTCCAAATGATCAACTTGAAACCAAAATAGTTCATGAACAATAAATTTTTCTTAACCAAGATTGTTAAGGATCTATGAACATCCATTGCTTGAATCATATTTCGAGAGATTTATCAAGATAAGCTTGATTCGTAATTTATTATTTGTAATATTAAATATACTAAAATCATATGACATAGTCTCATAAGATAAAATGGTAAATACCGTGAGTAGATAGGATGGTTATTCTTCACATACCTCTTATTGATGAAGTTTTCATATACGTCTTCACGATCGTTTGTTATCCAGTCTTCAATCTTCAAGGGTTATTCTGTGATGTCTTCAATCTTCAAGTGTTATTCTATGATGTCTGATGCTCAACCACCATACTCTAATCCTAGTATGAGACTGGATTTTAAGCCCCGTTTGGGATTGTTTTTTTTCCCTACAAAATCACTTTGTAATCAACTTGTAACAAACTTTATAGGAAAATAACGGTTGGTAAACTTTTTTCAAAGCACTTATGTTTTAGGCCAACTTTTAAAAGCTACCTAGGAGTAGCTTTTAAAAGCAGTAAAACAGAAGCTGTGGACCCACTCAATTTTAATTAATTGATTATCTATTTTAACCTTGTTATTATATTAAAAAGACAAAATCTACCCTTAAATATTTATTTATGTACTATTATTTCACTAATCAAATTTTATTAATTTTTGCTATAAAATAATAATTACAACAACAATAATAATAATAGTATTTAAAGGTAAAAATTGAAAATTAAAATATGAATAAAAAAAATGAATATGAATATGAATATGAATATGAATAAGAATTATTATTATTTTTTATCTTTATTTAAATAATATAATATTCAAAATTAAAAATATATTTTAAACCATGTCTATTTTCGTCATTAACCATATCATAAGCATTTCAACATGATAATTTACCAAATAGAATTTACAGTTTGTTGGTTCCACATCATTTTACATATTATCGTTTACCAAACATTTGACTACTTTATTTTTAAAGCACAACACAACAACGCACAACATAACAGAAAAGCACTTTTGTAAAACTCACAGCAATACCAAACTAGGCTTTAGTAGACTAGAAATCAAGATATAGTTTTGTGCAACTAACATTGACAACAAGCTTGAGATAGCAAAACTTGTGAGTTCGACCGAGCAATGCTTTAACACCGAAAGTAGAAACTTTCGGTGAAGGATGTGTTACTAGGAGTTTCTATTTTGATATATTGCCTTTGATCTCTTTTCAGCAGTAGTTCATTTTCTTGCTTTAGCTTTTATTAAAAGCCTTTTAACCTTAACTGGTTTTTCTACTTTTGAATCTCGGATTTCAGTTCCTATTAGCTTTAGTTATCAATTTCTTAATTGGGTTTATGTTCTTATTCAGTTTCTCCCTATTGGCTTTAAGTTCTTCTAGTTTTTTTTCTAAGTTTCTGCTATTGTCCTTCTCTACGTTCTTTTTTCAGTTTTAATTTATATAAGGTTCTGTTGATCAAATGGGTGAATTCTAATTGGGAGTTTCATCAAGTACTTTTTCAAGTTCTTGTTGATTCCTTCAATCTTGCAGTAAAATCAATTGCTTCAAGGATTCCAACAAACTCTCAACTACCAACAACATCAAGGTTCCCAAAGCAGGATCCATGAATCCGATTCAGATTTTTTCTCCAACAGCAACAAAGACACCAGATACAAGATTCTCAACGACACAAACAGAAGCCACTACAAAGATTCAGAAGACACCATCACCAAACTGATCCGTACCGATTCCGTCACATGAAAACCAAGTTAATCTATATCGATTACCTTTGTTACTGTTACTATGAAATCATTGACAATGGGTTGGATCTATGGATCCTTCTAAACCCATGTTGTAATTGTTATTTTCAAAATAATCATAATTGAGAAATGGTTGGATCTATGGATCCTAACACTTCTATTGATTATAGATGTATTATTTGTGTTGGATGAGTTCCTTTTGATCAAGCCAAGACCATTTAAACTAGTTCTTTTACCTTGGAATCGGTTAGGAATGGTAGGAAACCTTTTTCAGAATTGGTCAAGTAAGCTTGCTGTTAAGTATTCTGATTATCTCTGTTGTCTGTTTGAAATCTTCACAATTGTTGGAAACTTTCATCCCTGTAATTGCTTTTGAAATCGAAAAACTGTAATCAAGTGGTTTGAGGTTTGCTTTTTTTACGAAAAAAAATAAAGAAAAAAAGAAAAGAAGTTGCATAAACTTGCTCATGGTTGTCGAACTCTGTAGTCGAACGGTCCAGATTTCAAATACTTTTTTGTTGGGTCTGTGAATTCATTTAATCCAACAATAATAATAGGCGGACTTTTCAATAAAACTCAGATACACATACACCCCTTCCTCTCCCTTTTACAAAAGTAGGAATTACCTATAGGTATTAGTTTAGTGATACTAGTTAGTGGCAGGTCCACCCACTAAAGCCCAGTAATTGGAGGTCCATAATTAAAAGAAAACAACAAAATTGGACCCAAATTTTTATCCACTGGTCCAACCACACGTGTGACCTTTTTTAAAATACCGAAAAGAACCTTGATATACATAAATAACGTGACCAAATCCTAAATCATTTGTTTCATTTACTTTCTCGGTGAGGAAAGCTCTGGCGATAGGCGATGAAGATTCTTCCATGGTCTTTGATCGATTTGATCAGATTCTGCAAGCAAGATTTTATGCCATAGATTTACTTCTCTTTATCTCCTTCGATTATCTTTTCTAACATCCCTAAAAATGGTGAGATTTTCAATTTTTATTTAGGGTTTAACATTTTCAGTCTATTCTTCTTCATTGATCGAGTTTTTTATTTGTTATAATAGTTTGTTATCGTAGGTTCTTGCTAAAATTAAGGTGATTAATTATTGTGTTAGATCTACTAGTTACAGTAGTATAGATCTAATTTTGAACTTTGTTGAGCAGTTCATATGTTAATTGGAGAACGAAAATTTTTGAGCAGTTCATATTATTAAGTTTTTAGCTTTCGATTTGATTATCTTTCTGTTTTCGTTTCAAAATCAGGTTTGTTTGCACTTTCAGATCGTATTATCTAGTACTACATATAAGACATACTCATTCTTTCTGCTACGGTTTTTGAATCATGTTTAAGATTTCAATTTTGGATCATGGAGATTGGTCGTTTCTGTTTGTTTTTATGAATCTTGTTCGTATTTATTCAGTTATTTGGTTAGATTATTAAGTTTTTAGCTTATTTTAGCTTTCGATTTGATTATCTTTCTGTTTTCGTTTCAAAATCAGGTTTGTTTGCACTTTCAGATCGTATTATCCAGCAGTACATATATGACATACTCATAGAAACTGTTTTTTTTTATTCTGTTTCTTTCATAGTTGTCTCACTTTTTTTAGTTTGATCCATCAGTACTTATATGAAATACCGTATATGTGCTTCATTATGTTGTTTCTCATAGATTCTTAATTATTATTGTCATGCAGTTGATTTATAGTTCATGAATCTGCAATACATATATGGCATACTCAAAATGCTCTTAGATTCAGTTTTTTTCATAGATCTCTCACTTGTTTTAGTTTGATCCATCAATACTTATATGAAATACCGTATTATGTGCTTCGATTCTGTTATTTCTCATAGATTCTTAATTATTCTTGTCATGTAGTTGATTTTTAGTTCATGAATCTGCAGTACATATATGGGATACTCATAGAAACTGCTCTTAGATTTTGTTTCTTTCATAGATCTCTCACTTGTTTTAGTTTGATCCATCAGTGCGTATATGAAATACCGTATTATGTGCTTCGATTCTACTGTTTCTACTAGTTCCTTAATTATTCTTGTCATGCAGTTGATTTGTAGTTCATTAATATGCAGTACATATATGGCATACTCATAGAAACTGCTCTTAGATTTTGTTTCTTTCATAGTCTTCTCACTTATTTTAGTTTGATCCATCAGTACGTGTGTGAAATACTGTGTTTTAATACTGTTACATCTTTGTCTAATTTTCAAGTTCAAAGTGTCTAACACACATAGACTCATATATGTAAGCATAAGCATGGTTTTTTAATCAGTATGGCAGTTATGTACTGAAAATTCTGAGTTTTTTTTTTTTCGGTTTCAATTAGTGTAGCTTTTTAGTTTCTAAGAGTATATCATATATGTACTGTTATATTTGGTTTCGTAGATGAAGTTTACCTGTAATAATGCTCTGGTGTTGGTAATTGTCCATGAAACGTCATCGATGCTGCTAAACAAGTTAAATCGTGATTTGGGAAGAGCAATTTAATTGTTCTGGGAAGTATAGCAAGTTCACTTTTGAAAACTATGGAGGACGGCCTTGCATACCTGGAGTTAAAAGTGAATGAAAGTGTTTTCAACCAGTTTTTTTCTTCAGTACATCAATTATGCACTCAGTTTCTCAATATGTAATAGATATACTGATTTTTTGGTTGTATGTGAAGTACTTAAAAATCAGTATGTAATTTAATCTTTTTTGTAGTACAATTAATATATACTTTATTCTTTTGGAGCACAACAAATTTCTGTTATCTTTTTTAGAGTACTGCAATTATGTACTGTTCTATATCTTTCTGGGACAGAGTACTTTGTGCTCATTTAATATTCTGAGATTATTTTCAAGCATTATTGAGTTTCAGTATTATTGGTTTTCAGTTTGCTTTATAGGTTTTTTTAGAGTGCAGGAGTTATGTACTCTATATTGTTTTTTACTCTATAGTCAACAAGTACCTGTATAATTTTTAGAGTACAATCATTATGTACTCAGGTGAATGGACTGCATAAATGTTACATATCCTATGTACATAGTCATCTATGGACACAAAAAGAATCTTTGGCAGTCATTATGACTGTCAAAGGTTGTTTGCCTTCATAAGCACTGAGTAGCTGGATAGTTTTTTTAGTACAGTCATTATGTACTCTGTATTTTTTCAGGTGACAACAACTATTACATAGAACACACCAAACACACAGATGCACTCTACATATTTTGGTCTTTTGCTATCCAACAACATGTCAAGACATTTATAAAGGGAAATAACGACACATAGAGTAAAACCAAACACCATAGATTCGAAAATAGTTGTTATCAAAACATTAGTAAACTTAGAATATATCAAAACAACAAGTACACTTAGAATATACTCTAGGGTAACTTCTTGTAGTTATGTAATCCTAATCAAAATAAAACCCAGGCTTTCAGTGTTTCATATATGTACTGTGAGATTACAACCATTAAATTGGTGTCATCAGTTCTTCTTCCTACAATTCTTGGAATCCAAAAGATTACAACCACTTTTTCTGGTGTTGATGTGAGAACGTACGTTTCGCCTCTTCTAACGAACTCAATTGTGAGTTCATTCTTGACTCCACCCCTTTTGTAACATTGTAAAAGTTTCTTAACAACACTTTTGACAGTGAATTTCCGTGTACTTAATGTACTTGAACATTAGGAGTACCTATCCAACACTTTTCTCAGTATAGCATTTATGCACTTCAAAATTCATAATACCTGAAACGCACACAACCATATATATGGATGCATAAACAATGTCAATTACTTAATCAATATTGGCCTTATGTACTGCATACCCAAGATCATTACCTCAAAAACCAATATAATGATTTTTGAGTACCAAAGCACTATTGTACCTCAGTATAGCATATATGTACCGGTATACATTGAAAGGAAAAAAAAAAAACTCACATCACTTTTAATTGTTATTCAACAGTTTTTAAGTTATGTACTAGAAAACCTATGTAATGCAGCTGGACAAGATCTATATAATTTCCTACTGGATTTCATAACAACCTTACCTACAAAATTAACTAGTTTTGTTTCAGTATAACATTTATGTACTTCAAATTCCTAGTGTATAAAACACACACAATCATATATGTAAGCATAAACATGGGTTATTTATCAGTATGAGTGTTATGTACTAGAAATATATAACACCTAACACATCTTCGATCAAATATGAAAGCATAATAATTGTTATGTAATCAGTATGTGAGTTATGTACTGCCAATAAAGTGTAAAACATAGTATGGGAGATATGTACTCAAACTCATATTTAATCAGTATGGTGGTTATGTACTGACAATAAATAGTGTCTAAAACACACACAATCATATACCTAAGCATAAACATAGTTTTTTATCAGCATGGTAGATATGTACTGATGGATTTATGTTAGAGTACCAAAGCACTATTGTACCTCAGTATAACATATATGCATTGGTATACAGTGAAAGGGAAAAAAAAACTCATGTCACTTCTGATTGTTTTTTGAGTTATGTACTGACAAATCTATTCAGTATGTGAGTTATGTACTTGATGTTCATAATGCCTAAATCCAATGAAAGCATAAAAAAACATATTTCATAAGTATTAGAGATATGTACTGGTGGATCATTATCTCATCAACCAAAAATAAACAACATGGTGATTTTTTGAGTACATAAACAACATAGTGATTTTTTACCTCAGTATTGTATATATGTACCGGTGGATCTATGTGTCAGAAACCAATAAAAACACACCTCATATCACTTTTCATTGTTATTCAACAGTTTCTGAGTTATGTACTCGCAAATCTATGTGCCAGAAATACAAACTACAAACCGCATGTCGCTTATGGTGATTTTCATCAGTTTTTGAGTTATGTACTGCTGATTTGAACAGTCAAAAGCTAAAAAAACCATCTTATACGTAGTGATGTATCCTATTTGTTAAAATAAACTAGGTTTTTTCAGTGCAGCATATATGTACTAATGATTCATACCTTTTTCTGCTATTGATTTCATTACTCTTTTTTTGTTTTTTGCTCGTTGATTTGGTTTTTGGTGTTGGTGATTCTTCATAATCATCTTCTTCTTATATGGGAGCAGTATTACCTTCGTAGATCTAGAAAAAAAATCTTGATTCAATTTGGAAAATCGAAATCTAGGTTTGGATTTTTGAGTATTGGTTTCTCTTAGAACAGAGAAGAAAAAGGAAAAACAAAGAGAGAGAACACGGAGATTGGGTTTTTTTATGAAAGAGAGAAGAATATCGAATGATATTAGAGGCGTGTAAGTACACACGTTTGGGAACGATGGATATTTCGGTCATTTCCATGTTTTAATTAATTTTGAACCTCCCCATAAAAGAAAATTCCGGTTGGACCCTACTGTAACTAAGTATACTATATTTGTGCCCGTGCTACGCACCGGTCATTTCTATCTTTTATTTTGGTGTGCACGGGGCTTTGCCCCGCCCCATCGAGGCGTATTTTTAATTTGGTGAGCGCGAGGCTTCGCCCCGCCCCGTGGCCGTTTTTTTTTATATGGTGTGCGCGGGGCTTCGTCCCGATCCATGGAGGTGCATTTTTAATTTGGACTTCCATAAATTAAGGCTAGATTTGTGCCCGTGCGATGCACCGGGTATTTTTTTTTCTTTTAACTTGGTGTGTGCGGGGCTATGCCCCGCCCCGTGTTAATGCATTTTTGATTTGGTGTGCGCGTGGCTTCACCCCGCCCTGTGGTGATGCAATTTGATTTGGTGTAAGAGTCGGGTTTCACCCCCGCCCCGTAGCGATGCATTTTTGAATTAGTGTGACAGGGAAAATACAATAAATAAGCGGATAATATGTACATATTTTATTTATTTATTCGTTTTATTTTCCTTGAAAATATGTGTGAAAAGTGTGGATCCCCCCCCCCCCTTTATCTATTAATTTGGAAAAAATAGTCCTAATATGGTAGATACGTACTCGATTTCCAAATTGAATTTAAACTTCCTTAAAATTCCAAACACGGTAAGTTAGGTTTTCCTTTTGAGTTTGTATTTTTAAACCAATCATACGTTGCCAAGTGTCCTAACCTAAATATTTCCAGGTCATGAATTCCAAATTGAATTTGGTTTCCCCTCCAAGCAAATTCTTTTTCTACCTAGCTAAATGATGATGAAAATTGATAGTTACCTACGCCTTTTTGAAAAATCCTCCTACTGAGCTAAAGTTAATTTCAATATAAAAAATTCCAGCATTTTTTCAAACATCGGCTATTCATCTTTTTAGATATGGTGACTTTGTGTCAATGTGAAGCATGATTTTTTTTTCCAATTGATATAAAAAGATTGGATTTGGTTCAACGATGAAATGACGACATTACCCCTTTGAATCAAATTTTTCTTTTTTTTTCTTTAAACATTTTCGTAAATAAATTGAAGAAGAAGGGCAGTAACGTATTATACATTTTCGTAAATAAACCAAAGAGGAACGGCAGTAGGGTATTAGACATTTTTATAAATAAACCAAAAAAAAAGGACAAATAGATATAAGAGTCAAATTGTATTACAATTCCTTATATATCATATCTTTTTAGGGGCATAATTGGCAAGGAAACTTTAATATCACATATGTAAAAATCCGTTCCTTAGAATTTTACAAATTTTATATCGTTAGAAAGGTTTTAAAAAAATTTACGCAATGAATACAAACAATAATATCAAATTTAGAGTTTTTATGAAAAATTCGGAGGTATTTATCATTTTAGGCACAATTTTCAAAAATTTCATAGTCATTATACAAACCATCACAAAGGATACAATAACATATTTTGTTTTATGTATCATCTAATTTTCTATTGCAACTAATAAATCAGTGTACTCTCTCCGTTTCAAGAAAGTGATACTTTCACTTTATACACAAATTTTCTTTTACATTCTAATTAGGCCTGCACACGGTTCGGTTCGGTGCGGTTATTGCTAAAACCGTACACCCAACCGTTTATGATGCGGTTACCAAAATTGAAACCGAAACCGAAATATTTAGTATTCGGTTCGGTTTCGGTTCGGTTTTTAACCGCACCGAAAATTCTGACAGCTTTTGAACCTCCTGTACATTCATTCCATTCCATACTTAACAACTAACAGCTAACAACAACATTCTTAATCCATTCCATACAATAGTCTAAAGATCAAACAAACTTGAAGGCCAAAAGCAAGGGCCAAGGAGTCTAAAGATCAAAGATCAAACACACACCATAGTCTTAAGTTGAACATAAGATGAAACACACACAATAGTCTAAAGATCAAACACACATAATAGCAGTGTAGCACGAAGAGTTGCAGACAAGTAAAAGACTCTGATCCATCCAATTCTCATTGATGTAGCCAATCATCCCCTTAATCCTCATCCTTGCCCAAAATGTCTGCAAAGAGAATTACTCAAAGGTCAGACAACTATAAAAGGGATTGCATTCACAAGAGCGCCACATAAATAAGAAGAGAAGAGATTCCCTTACCATCTTCAATGCCAGCATTGTCATCCGTACATAGTCACATATGAAATCAAGGGAGATAGGTTTCGCAACCACTTTGCGTACATAGAAGGGCTTCAACTGTCTCCCGATAGCGAGCTTCTCCATGGAGTAAGAATACGCTTTTCCGGTACTAAATGCAGACTCAAGAAAACCGAGGACACTGGTATTGCCAAAATGTCCTTCGCCATAAGTGATAGTACCTTATATTTTGTACTATTAGCTTGCCACCAAGCCAGAATATCAAAATCCCCGATACATGGTTCACAAATCATCCACCAAATACCTCTCAAGTTCGACTTTGGATGAGTAGATTGAACATTCATTCTTCGCCTTCTCTTCCTCGACTCAAGCATATCCTCGATGTTCTCTTCTTGCACACAAACTACCATGTCATCCAAACCTGCAGCAGTTGTTGACCCAATACCTAAATCATCAACACAAATGCAAGATCAATATTAGTAAATGATGATGATAACAAAATTTATAATTTTTAACAGTAGAACAAAATCAGATAAGTAAACTTATAAAACTGATATCACCTTCATCTGCATTAGCATTTGAATACATGGTGTTGTACTCTTCATAAAGTCTTTCCATATCTTGTTTCACTGCTTTCATTACACTCCCAACCCTGAAATCTTGTTGCTCATACAAACATTCAAGATCAAATTTCAAACCTGACTCTTTCTCTCGAGGATCAAGCAACTTAGCAAAATAAAGAACAGAGTTCATATCTTCATAATCCCCCCAATATGAGTTGTACTTTTTAAACATTACTTCTGCCATCCTAGAAATATGAGCATCTCGGTTTCCTAAAGCTCTAAGACGAACCAACTGCTCATGAATCAAAGCCAACTGCCATAAAAACTCATGGGTAGTAACCTGTGTTGAAGCAGAGAATCTAACGGTGGCATCAAAGAAGATTTTTAAACATTTTACTAGACTCCTAGCATATGACCAATCTGCAAGATATGGAGCATGATGACGAGGCTTGTTCTTTTTCTTCGTATTCCGCTTTTTAGTTACATCTCCTTCACTTTCAGATTCACTAGAACTAACAAAATATTCTTCTTCATTAATTACAACAGTGTCATCTTCAGGATTAGGTAAAGCTTCACATTCAGCTTCTCTAAAAATATACTTATCTCGAAAGCTCTTGTCTTCTCTCTCTAACCTCTTAAAGACCTTCTCATATGGAATGACAGCTTCAAGCATTAGATATGTAGCATTCCAATGGTCTTCACATCCAAGAAAACCATCTTCTTACAATCAATCTTCTCAAGAGCAGCACATTCTTTGAATTTTTCTAACCTAGAGGGAGATCCAGTGACATACTTGACAACTGATCCGATCCTACTAATTGACTTGTGATACAACAACACAGCATCTTTAACAACAAGCGCAAGAACATGCGCATCACACCTAACCTAATAAATGTACAAGCAAACATATTTATAAAGTGTACAAGCATTGAATTCATGCAATAAGATACGCTGAACATCATATGTAGTGAAACAAGTTTAACAAGTTAAGCAATAAGACAGTAGCCACTAGAGAAGAAAAGCAATCTAACCTGCATGTATTCCGCTCTAACTGTTGCTCCTGTCCAGTTGATGACACTGGTTTGAAGATACTCGATCGCCACCGTATTTGCACTGACATTGTCCAAAGTAACAAATAAAAGATCTTCTAGCCCCCAATCCAAAAACATTTCTCAAGCATTTTCCCAATTTCCACTCCAAGATGACCCTTGATCTGCAAAAAGGATGATTCTCTTTTGGAGCTTCCACCATAATATCAACGAAATGCACAATCACACACATATAGTTGAAGTTGTTTGGAGAGGTCCATGTATCAGTTGTGAGAGAGACTCTTTGTTAACTTTCCTTGAAATATTTCTTCAACTTTTCTTTCTCATCTTTGTAGATTGACAAAAGATCTCTCAGATATGGTCATCCTACTTGGCACCTTGAATCTTGGTTCCAACTGTTGACTATATCTTCTAAACCCTTCACCCTCTACAATTCTAAATGGCAGTTCATCTATTATTACAAACTCAGCCAATCTCCTTCTACACATATCCTTGTCATAGCTAACAGAAACCAGTTGGGATGACTGTCCTGGTCTTGGTGGTGGAAATACTAAACTCGTTGACCCTTCAACTTTTTGTTTGGATTATCGACATGTGCCTAAATGTGTCTTCATCTTTGGAGGTGCCATTTCCTCGACTATCGGCTTGCAACTTCTTCTTGCAGTGCTTACATTGTGCTTCTTTGTCATTGAGCCTTTCGAAATCATTCCATACTTTCGATCTCACTTTCCCCTTCTTCTTTGGTTCACTTTCAGGTGCAAGGTCCGGTGTAGCCTGTTGTGTGTCTTGTGCGGCAACAAATTGAGGTGTTATGGAAGTTGTCAGTTGAGTAGACTCAGCTGCAGGGGATTGAGAGGCTGGAGATGCCCCTGCCATCTTGCAGCTAGATAACGAAACTGAACTTGATCCAAGCATTACCACTTACAGCCCCTGCAACAAACATGAGTTCCAACATTTAGTTCTTAATACAAGCACAAATATCATGCATTTCCCTCATACTGATCCACCAAGTATATTCCCTTCCACACACAACATACAACAATCTCCTGCTATTTAAGAACTAACACCAAACACAAGTATAAATTCCCCTAAGCAACATCAGTTTCTCAATATAGCTACCAAACCCAGAACAAGTGGAGTTTTGTAAAATGAATTCCCCTAATCAAATACTACTAACAATGGAAAAATCAGTAGATGATATGCTTGATTTTACTTATTATAACTAGACCTAGTCAGTCACAAAAAACCCTTATCAATTCCCCTAATAATTTACAGAAAAAATTGACAAAACAACAAAAAAAACTTATTAGACAGATAAAATTGACAAAAATTAGAAACCCAAGTTGCAATCAGCAATGGTGTTAATCCAAGATCGAGACTCCTACTAACATGCAAGATCAAATTCATTCAAATCACCATTAGGGTTTAGAAATCATACCTCTGTTTTATCAATCAAATATCAAATCAATCAACACCCATTAAAAGTTTAAAACCCTTTTGCTCATAGTAACATAATACATCAACAAAACCTTTTTCATAATGAATACTGAATATTGAACTCAAATCAAACAAAACAAGTCAAACTGAAGCACTAGTTACCTGTTTCAATGTTCAAATTGAGAATACTCTTTTATTGAAGAACTCCAATTCTTTGATTTCTCATTGAACGTCTGAGAACATTAAAAAAAATAAAATTATAACCCTAAATCGATTGATAAATATAAATCGATTGACAACAGAAATCGATTGATAACATAAATCAAACCATCTGTTGATGGTGAATCAAACGAAACCCTAAAAAAAAAAACCTAGAAATTGATTTAACAAAAAACAGTCGACGAGAAGGAGAAACAGAAGAAGATAAAACACTTACCGATGTGTATCTCTTGATTGATAGAGGTGGTGGTGCGCTTCATGTTGAATCATTGAATATAGAGGTGGTGAACATGAGAGACTAAGTCTCGGAGAGGAGAGGAGCGGAAGAGAAGAGAAAGAAAAAAAAAAATTAACAGTTTAGGGTTCAAAATATATAGGGTAGGGTTTAATCTAGACGGCTAGGATTAATCCTAATAGAAATAGATCAACGGCTTATATGATTCGGTTTTCGGTTTCGGTTATGGTTCGGTTATTAGTGGAACCGTTGACCGAACCGAAGATCTAACGGTTAGCATATCTAAAACCGTAACCGACCGTTGGATTATCGGTTCGGTTACGGTTCGGTTAGTGCGGTTAGCGGTTCGGTTTCGGTTAGCGATTCGGTTATGTGCAGCCCTAATTCTAATTTCACCAATTTTTCCATGTTTTTTCGGTCGGCCCTTTCCACCGTGGCAGCGGTCGTCTAGTTTCAAATGTTCGCTATTCATCTTTGAATATACCCCTATGACACTAACAGTCCCTGAATAATACGTGCTCGTTTGATTGGGTTAGTTAGGGGTGGAAAAATAGAGAAGTACATGTGGCATACTCGCGTTCGTGCCTTCAAAGAAGTACATGTGGCCATGTACAGAAACATTTTGTTTCCATACCACATAGACGTGCTTACTTTTTCCTATTATAAATCCCTCGCTGTGTGGAAATAGTCTCCTAGTATTAAAATTTTCTTTGTTTTATTTAGAGTTGCTATGTTTAGGAAATAGGGGATTAAAAAAGGGTGCTAGGAAGTTTTTTTTTTTTTTTTTAAACGGTTAAGGATTCTTTTCCAAGAGTTTTGCTTTTTTTTTTAAGGGTGTGGAAATGAGTTTTGTCCACCCTTATTAAAGTACAGTTAAGTATAAGTGTAAACACGGTGTAACTAAATAATTCAAGTTTAAATTCTAACATAAGTATTGTCCACCTACTTTTTTTTTGAACACCGTTACTAACTGACAGTTAAGTATTTAATTGTAACCAAATATTAATTATTACAACCAATAGAATTATGTCAAGTGTCCTCATCATAGCTTCTGCATTAGAAAAGACCTTTCTAGGCCAATAAAAAGCGAGGGTTTCATCACCGTTTAATGTGAGAGCTTTATTTGTCCAGGCTTTTAGAGCGTCTGCAGTGGACGACCAAGAGTAAAAATTTGGTCTGCAGCAGAGACGTAGTGGGACGGAGTAAAGACTAAATCGAAGACCATACCAAATTTCCAGACCAAATTTGGTCTGCGGCCAAGACCAAACCCAAATATAGTCGGGGCGTTGATAAACTTTACGCCCACACCGAGCGCAATGAAGTTAACGCCCACACCGAGCGCAAATTAAGTTAACGCCCCACACCGAGCGCAATGAAGTTCACGCCCCACACCGAGCGTTTATAAAGTCCCCGCCCCATATTTTTTTTTTATTAAACTGTTTACGATGGGGCGTTAACTATACAAACGCCCCATACTTTTTTTTTTTATTTTGATATGTTTGGGGCGGGAACTATACCCCCGTCCCATATAGTTTTTTTTTTTTTTAATTTCGTGAATAGTAGAAAAAAACCATCGGGCGTTAACTATACAAACGGCCCTTCTCCAGGCGTAATCTTTACCAACGCCCCACCGCGCGTAAACTATATCAGCGCCCCACACCGAGCGTAAGCTTTACCAACGCCCCACACCGAGCGTAATCTTTACCAACGCTCGACCAAATTTACTCGTCCACCACTGCGTCACTCAAGGTACTAAACCCATATATGGTCTTTTTTTTTTAATCTTTGGTCTTTGGTTTTGGTCGTACCGGTGCAGACGCTGTTAAGGGAGAAGATGTGCTTAGTACCAAATAGCAAATTTTCCTTTACAAAACCCTCATTTCTCTCCGAAGTAAATCGAAACCAAATTCTCTCTTTTTCCTTTATCTTCTTCTGCGAGCAAAGAGAAAAAGAAGGAAAATGAGGACTTCAATGTTTAGATCTGTTGAATCAGCCATCAGAAGAGTATCTACATCTTCACCATCTACCAGTACATCTTCTACTCATTTCGCTAGACGATGTTTCTCATCAGAATCAGCTCCAGCCCGAAAAGTTGCAGTACTAGGTGCTGCTGGAGGGATTGGTCAACCTTTAGCTCTTCTAATGAAGCTTAACCCACTTGTTTCTAGTCTTTCTCTTTATGATATTGCTGGAACTCCTGGTGTTGCTGCTGATGTTAGCCATATCAACACCAGATCTGAGGTTTGTATCTCTCTTAGGGTTTTGGTTTTTGATCAGATCTGATTCCAGAATCGGGCTTTAGTTTATATGTTGTGTTTGATTGAGTTTAGGTTGCTGGATATATGGGCGAAAATCAATTGGCTCAAGCTTTAGATGGTTGCGATCTTGTTATTATCCCAGCTGGTGTACCACGAAAGCCTGGAATGACTCGTGATGATCTTTTCAATATCAATGCTGGTATTGTTAAGACTCTTTGCACAGCCATCGCTAAGTACTGCCCACATGTAAGTTTTTTTTATTTTGTGGTAGAATTTTTTTCCCACTCATTTGGTTTGTGTTTCACTAAGCTTAAGTATTTTGTCAATGATGTAGGCTTTGGTGAACATGATTAGCAACCCAGTAAATTCAACTGTGCCAATTGCTGCTGAGATTTTCAAGAAAGCTGGAACATATGATGAGAAGAGACTCTTTGGTGTTACCACACTGGATGTGGTTAGAGCTAGGACTTTCTTTGCCGGAAAGGCAAATGTTAACGTAGCTGGTATGGTTGTATTATTCTTACTTCTGGTGTTCAACTTATACGCAAAACTAAGTTTTTGATTTAATTTTCATTTGTGATGTGTTTGAATGTTTTTCAGATGTCAACGTTCCTGTTGTTGGTGGACATGCTGGAATTACCATTCTCCCACTCTTTTCTCAGGTAGATTTTGTTTGTATGTTTTGACCTGTATGATAATTGTTCCTCTGATCTTCCTTGTTACATGGTTTTAAGAATCAAGCCAAATTCAGATTTTAACCTCCTTGTTACCATGTTTTTCTTGAATACTTATCAGGCAACACCAAGGGGAAGCAATCTATCAGACGAAGAGATTACAGCTCTTACCAAGAGAACACAAGATGGTGGAACAGAAGTTGTTGAAGCAAAGGCAGGAAAGGGATCTGCAACCCTATCCATGGCGTAAGTCAAATCATGAACATTCAGCTTTATCGTTACCTAGCATTACATTTATCTTGATAATATTACAGTTAATTGTTCTGCTAAAACTGCTTAAAGTGATTCCTTGTTTATTCGATGATGGCCTAACAGCAAAGTTCAAATGAGTTCTCATATGCTGACATGTTGTTGTAGAAGACGTTCCTTAGAAAATATAAAGCATGTTTTGATGTTTTTACGTTAGTGTTGGTTCACTCATGTCATATTCTCAGTTGCAGTTGAGCTTAAGTATCTTGACACTGCTGCACAACCTGCAAAGACCAGTAAAGAAAAGTTTAGGCGTATCTTGATTTTAGCTAAGAATGCATGTGGTTACTTTGGCATATATTATCTTTTATTCGGTCCCCGACTGTATTTTAGTAGTCAGGGTATTTTTTATTTGTCTGCATAAAAATTTGATTAGAAGTCAAGGTCATAATCAAGTGAAAGAATGCGTCTCTCCTTTGGTATTTTAGTAGTATGTTCTGTTTCCTTCTTGTTTTCTCCAGTTGCAAATTAGATTTCATGTTCATGTAAAGCAACATGGGAGTTTCTGAGTAGATGGGTCAAGGCTTTAAGCTACATTTGTGTCTGTTCTTCTTGTGCGTGACCTTAAATTGGTGACTGCTTGTAAATTGTATAGGGGTATGGTTCATATTTCCTTAATTTTTCTTTTGTAGTTTAAACCAGATTCTATGCACAGCCAAAAGTCTTCCGCACACAAGTATTCTTATATTCAATATTTCTTCTTCAGTTTCTTCGAAATAATGCGTATCAGTTAATAGATACCCATTCTAGATGTAATAGGCGTTTCTTCTTGCTACTTTTATTCTTTGATCAGATAAAATTTAGGTGTGACTGAATCTCTCATGTTTTTTGCAGTTACGCTGGAGCTGTCTTCGCTGATGCTTGCTTGAAGGGCCTCAATGGGGTTCCAGACATTGTGGAATGTTCTTATGTTCAATCAAACATCACTGACATTCCATTCTTCGCTTCTAAGGTAAAGGAGTCCATCTCATATACAAAGTAGATGGATGTGAGCGTTGTTTTGAGGCTTGAATCTGTATCTTGTAATGAGGATGCAATTCATAAATTGGACAAACTTGTTACCCTTTCTCTAATCCGTACCAAAACTCCTTACGGTTGAAAGTTGTGACGAAGTTTTTTTTAGATCTTTTCCCAAGTGCTTCTCTTTCAGCTTCTACTTGACCAGCTAAGCGCCTAAACCTAAGTCAGAACAATGGAATTTATGCGTTGTCCATTGTTGAGAACCCTTGTAAAGACCTGGGTTCTAGAGTGAACAGTTTAGATTAACTTTATTTATGACATCTAATTTGCTAGAGAGCCTCTTACTGGCAGGAGCTGTTACATCTTTCACAAGACCATATTCATATTCCAAGTTTTGTATCGTCTTGTTAAAGCATGGCAATACATTGTCTGGTTTGAAGAGATAACTTGTTTGTGTAAAACTCTTGTTCAGATTGCATAACTAAAATCGTATTTATGCCTTTGCAGGTAAGGCTTGGGAAGAATGGCGTTGAGGAAATACTTGGATTGGGTCCAATGTCCGACTTCGAGAAAGAAGGCTTGGAGAAACTCAAGCCTGAACTCCTATCCTCTATTGAGAAGGGTGTCAAATTTGCAAATCAGTAATTAGTTTAACAAAAGGTTTTGATCTATTTCTTAGTTCTTTGAGCAAAAATGTTGGCTGCTGAATGTGGCAAAATCTTCCCGGGTGTAATTTTTCTTGTCAGAAGTAATTGGCAGGTTGTATGGCTAATAATCAATTCCTTTTGGAAGAGACTAGTCTGAAATAATATTCCAAACAGAGCTTTCTTAAATGCTAAAATGCCCAATGTTTTGCATTGTATCCAGGCGTTCTTTTTGCATTTCCTTCGGTTCATGCTTCAGGAGCCGTGGCTCCCCCATTAACCAACTCAGTGAGTCAGCTAGGCCACATAATTGAAATTTGAGTCGGGCATGGTATATATATTTGGCTAGAGATGTTACTCCAAACATGCATGTTTTTACAAGGTCTTGGACCTTAAAATATGAATTCACTGATATTTAGTTGCCGTTAGAGTTTTTAGGGCTAGAGGTGTAAAGCGTGCCGGCCTGGCACACGAAGTCACGTGCTGGTGCCGTGCTGTGCTGTGTCAACGATTTAAACGTGCTGTGCTTTGGCACACGTGCTATAAAAAATTTGAAATCACTTAATGTATACATTAAGTCAGACATTATCACAAGAATTTAATTAGACAACATATCATTTAAAATTATTTCAAGTAAAAATTAACAAGTTTATTCAATAAAAAGAAATAGCTCATCAACTATAAAATTGGATTATTGTCATGTAAATTAATGTTCTAGTTAAATATAGGTGACGATATTATAACAACGATATTGGAATATATTTTCCAAATATTAAAGTATTATATGCGTTGTTATAAATAAGCCAACATAAAATGTTAAAAACTAGCTAAAATAGTGACTCTTTTGTGAAATATACAAAAAATGTGATGTATTATGCCTTGTTATATGATGTATTTGTACATGTTATGACGTGCTCTCTTAACGTGCTGTGCTGGGCCACGTGCTTATCCGTGCCGCATGTTGTGCTATTGTGCCAATTAGTCAAACCCAGCACGTTCCATTTAACTAACGTCTTTGTCTTACGTCTTTGGTCAACAGGCTCAAATTTTAGTGTCTTTGTCTTTCAAAAGTTGCTGGCACAACCCAATTTACACCTCTATGCAGGGTACCTAAAAACTTGCAGGGCCGTCTTAGAGTTTTTAGGATTCCACACTTGCTTGTGCAAATCGTTTTGTAGGAAAAATCTTGAGCTCCGTAAGATGAAGTCTTCGCCAAAGCCCATATGAATGATCAGGTTAAACAATAAACAGTCGACGGATAAAGTTCCAAATGACAGGCTGATTTTTTTAAGAATATTCAGCTCAACATTTCTGTCCTCGTTTGTGAAAATGAATTCTCAAATCTGACTGAGTGAACTTTTCTAAACTCCAACTTTTACCTTCGATCACCCGTTGAGTTTAGAACTTATACCTGTTAGAAAAAACGGGGTTTTGAAAAACTTGGACCATGATTTGATTCCTAGACCTATTGCCCTCTAGTTGTTTTTTCATTTAAATAAATAAAACAATAGTCTCACAAAGACTAAAATCCTTAGATTTTTTAGACCTAAATACCTTGGGTTTTGCCTAAAGGGCATGACCCTTTGGGTGTCTACACTTTTGTATGTTGGGAAGACCTAGACTATGGCAAGGTTGCTTCTCCCGTACGCGCGGTGCTTCGCACCGAAGCACGCACGCCGTCGTCCGTCCGGTGCGGGTGCGGGTGCATTAAGATCCTATATTTTTTACTAAAATTGAATTACGGTCTTCATGACATCGTGAGGCATCTTCCTGTCGCGCACGCTATACGGTCTTCATGACAGCTCCTCGTGAAGCGACTTTCTTTTTTAAATTTTGGAAATTATATTAGTTAAAAGGAGAGGGAAAGCATACATCGACGTTAGTGTGTTGGCTTCTAGGAATTGGATGCTTTTTCTCTTGGAACAACATTTCTTTTGATAACCAGAACTTATCATGATAGAAAAAGGAAAAGAAGAGGTATTAGAAACAATAATATTTGAATTCATTGAACACTTTAAATTTAGTGGGTCGGTGGTGGCATTTGCATCCACTTTAACAATAATAAGACATTTATATATAAAAAAAAAATGAAACCAAAAGCAAGCTATATACTTGAGTAGTGTTCTCATAGCAAGAAATAAAATTATAAAATAATAACACACCTTATGGGACTTGATAGATTTTTTACTTGAAAAAAAAAGTCTGTTCATAAAAAATGTTTTCTATAAGTTGCCTCTGCTACTTTGTTTTGTTTAGTAGCACTACTGTTCGTCATATCTTCCAGTGTTAATGTCTTCGCTTCTGGTTCATCTTTTTCATTAACTCGGAATAGAGATTTAGCAGTTGAAGGAGTAGAAGCAGTAGACGAGAGAGTAGAGGAGAAAAGAACTAAAAAAAAAAAAAAACTCTTCTCATGTTTTTATCAAGATTGAACCAAAATAGAGAGATTCATTGATTGAGTGTTTAGATAACAAGAATACAATGTTTTTGATATTTTTGGATGATTACAAATGATACTACAAATGCCTATTTATAGGCTTACAAAGAGAAGAAGAGAACTATGCCTATGGAGGCTAAAAACTATGCCTTTGGAGGCTAACAACTATGCTTATGGAGGCTAACAACTATGCATTTGGAGGCTAACAACTATGCCTATGGAGGCTTACCTTATATTCTTTGTTTCTAGAATAATCTACATGTTTAGAACATGTTTAGAGGTAATTCTAACACTCCCCCTCAAGCTGGTGCATATATGTCGCTCATGCCTAGCTTGCCAACAAACTTCAGAAATATTTTACTTGGAACTGCTTTAGTTAGAATATCACCACTGTTCTTCCGATCTAATTCTAGGTAACTCCACGATCCCATTATCCAACTTCTCTTTAATGAAGAACCTATCTATATCCACATGTTTTGAGCGATCATGATGAACTGGATTGTGTGCAATATCACACGCCGCTTTGTTATCGCAGTACAAACGAATTGGTTTCCTAGGAGGATACCCCAATTCAGTTAGCAGACGTTTTAACCACATAACTTCACAGATACCAAACTCCATACCTCGCCATTCAGCCTCTGCACTTGATCGTGAAACAACTCCTTGTTTTTTGCTTCTCCATGTAACAAGATTACCCCCAACGAAGGTAAAATATCCTGAAGTAGACCTCATATCATCACATGACCCACCATAGTCGAATCAAGATATGCCTCCATACTTTTGAAGTCTTGACCTTTCTTAAACAAGATCCCTTTTCCTGGAGCAGACTTCAGGTATCTTAGGATTCGCATTACCGCATTCATATGTGGTTCTCCAGGATTATGCATGAATTGACTAACAATACTCAATGCATATGCAAGATCGGGTCTTGTATGTGCCAAGTACATTAGTCTACCCACGAGCCTTTGGTATCTTCCTTTATCAACAGGTACTTGGTTGCCATCCGAACATAATTTCAAACCTGGCTCTACTGGTGTATCTATAGGTTGACATGTTTGTCATACTGTTTCCTCCAACAAATCAAGGGCATATTTTCTTTGTGACAAGAATATTCCTTCTGTTGATCGAGATACTTCAATTCCAAGGAAGTATTTTAAAGAAGCAAGATCCTTCATCTGAAATTCACTTGATAGATAATTTTGGAGAGCCTTTCTTTCTTCTGGATCATCTCCTGTAACTATCATGTCATCTACATATATGATTAAAGCTGTAATCTTACCTCGATTTCTTTTTAAGAATAAAGTATGATCTGAATTTGCCTGGCGATAACCAAATTCTCTCATAGACTTGGTAAATCTTCCAAACCACGCTCTCGGAGATTGTTTCAGACCATACAATGACTTGTTTAACCTACAAACATTTCCGTTATGCAACTCTGACTCCATCATTCCTGGTGGAAGCTGCATATACACTTCTTCGGACAAATCTCCATGTAAAAAGGCGTTCTTGACATCAAACTGTTGCAATGGCCAACCCAAATTTGCAGCAAGAGACAACAAGACTCACACTGTATTCATTTTAGCTACAGAAAATAATGTCTCATTATAATCTACACCATAAGTCCGGCTATACCCTTTAGCAACCAATCTTGCCTTAAAGCGTTTAATTTCACCATTTGCCTTGTATTTGACTCGTAAAAACCCAATGACATCCCACGACTTTCTTTCCTTCCTCGAAATTCAACCATGTCCCAAGTATTATTTTCTTGTAAGGATTTCATCTCATCGATCATAGCTTCCCTCCATTTCGGATCAGATAATGCTTCACTGCACGTTAGGAATAACTACAGTAGATAATTGATTCACAAATGACTTATTTGATTCTCAGACGGTGATTAGAGACATAATTACTCATGGGATATTTAGCTTTTGATGAAATATCGAGGTTCATACATAGTTTTAGGGATACCTCTATTCCGACGTTCGCAATTGTTTCTTTGCAGGTTCAAGAACATCTTCAAATAATCTGGTTGGATTGGGGTTGGTGATGTATCATTATCTTCTTCAACTTCATCTGCATTATCTTCTGATCCATATGCATTATCTTCTGCAACTTCATTTATAGCTTCAATTTCACCATCTGTGTTAATTTCTTCCCCACTAACTTTCTGTTCTTTTGGAATATGAAGAACAACATCTTCTTCGATTATGTCTTCTTCATAGTCAAGAGTCTGAATTTCTTTTTCATACTCCCCCTGAAGTTCAGACTTCGAGTAATACATCACGTGTTCGTGAAACTTAACATCCAATATGATGTACATTCGTTTAGTTGGAGGATGGTAGCACCTATACCCTTTCGACTTGCAAGATATCCCACGAAGACACATTTTAAAGCTCGGGAGATAACTTGCTCCGTTGGTTCTTGTGTAAGTGCACAAATGCTACACAACCAAATATGCGTGGTGGCAAGTTTGGAACTGTTGGTGAAAACTCATGCCTCGGAGAGCTTGAAATGGTGTCTCGAAAAATGATAGTCTTTGGAAGGTGTGCGGTTGATCACATATGCTGCAGAGGTAAGAGCTTCACCCCAATAAGTTAACGGCATATGAGCTGATATTAATGAAGCACGCACAACTTCAAGCAAGTGACGGTTTTTTCTTTCAAATACCCCATTCTGTTGAGGAGTATTAGGACAAGTTGTCTGATGAACAATACCACATTCTCTTAAATAATGTTGAAAATCGGTACTTAAATATTCGCCTCCGTTGTCACTTCAAGAACTTGAATCTTTTTATTGTACTTGTGTGTTGACTAATTTGTGAAACCTCTCGAAATAAATTATTCACTTCATCTTTTGATTTCATCAAGCAAACCCATGTCATCCTAGTGCAATCATCAATAAAGGTGACGAACCATCGTGCGCTTCCAAGAGTGTTAACTTTAGACGGCCCCCAAACATCAGAATGAATAATCATGAATGGAATAGGACTTTTATTTAAAATTGATGGAAACAAAGTACGATGGCTTTTAGCTAGTTCACATTCTTCACATTGAAAACTAGAAACATCAACCTTTGAAAATAGACTAGGAAATAGCCTTTTTAAGTAGCCAAAAGAAGCATGCCCTAACCGTCTATGCCATAACCAAATTTGCGATTTCTCCTTCTCCCCCTGAGTATCATTCACAGCTAAAGCATTAGATAATCTTTCTGAAATTTTTGACGCCAAATCTAGATAGTAGAGCTTTCCTCTTTTAACCCCAGATCCAATCGTTCGCCGTGTTCGGATGTCCTTAAACACACAAGAATTAGGCCAAAAAATAACAACACAATGTAAGACTTTAGTAATTTGGGAAACTGATAATAGATTATAACTTAGAGAGGGAACGACTAAAACCGAATCTAGACTCAATGTATCAGTAAGATTTAATGATTGTTCTCCAATTATCGGAGCCAAAGATCCATCTGCATTGTGCAAACGGAGTTGTGTATGGATGTTTTAAGAGGAGAAACCTGTCTGGAATCAAAAGTCATATAGTCTCAGGCAACCCGAATCAATTATCCATGAGTTATTAGGAACAACTTGCGAAACATTAAAAACCTTACCATTGGTTGTTTCCATAGCGGATGTTAGATTGCTAACCACATGTCTTTGCCGCAACGGAGTTATTTTTCTTGGGATCGCGCTTATCCCACCAATATGGATACCCGACAATCTCAAAGCAGTTGTCTTTGGTATGACCACGTTTATTACAATGAGTGCAGGTGGCGGACTTATCTTTAATGTTGTATTGACGACGGGTTGCCATTGCGATATCAACTTCAGTTCCTTTGTTCATTGTAGTATGCCTACAGATTCACGTCGTACCAAAGCATAACAAGGTTCTAATTCAAGTATGGGATCCTTCCTTAGAATTTCCCCACGTATTTGTTCAAATTCACTGTCTAAACCAGCAAGAAAAATATGCACCCTCATACGTTGAACTGATTTTCGATATAGTTCAACATCTTTTTCATTTTCCATAATCACCTTATCACGGTGATCTAGCTCATCAAGATTTCTACTAATTCCCCATAATAGACCGGAGTGGTCTACCATTTTGCCTGGCAGAGAAAGCCCTTTGATTTAAGATATAAATTTGTAGTTCATCTGCTCCATCATAGAAAGCCTTAGAAACAAGATCCCGCATCTCACGAGCAGTAGGTAAACGAATATATCGTTTCATTATTTCTCGTGACATAGACATTAATAGCCATCTCTTGACCTTTTGATTTTCTCGCGTACCATTTATCATACTTGTCATCATTTTTAGATGGAACTGGAGACGTACCGCGAATAAAGGAGATCTTCTCCTTCTCAGCAATATGCATCTCAATGATTTGAGACCACAGATCATAATTTGATTCATCCAAAGTAATTCCTGCCTTGAACGATGACCCATCGGATTGAAAAATAATTGTGTCGGAAGGTTTTGTGGTTTTAGAATTTTCATATCTTCAATCTCCCATGGTTCAATACTAGATACAAGGATCCTTAACCTTGCTCTGATACCATATCAAGATTGAACCAAAATAGATAGATTCATTGATTGAGTGTTTAGATAACAAGAATACAATGTTTTTGATATTTTTGGATGATTACAAATGATACTACAAATGCCTATTTATAGGCTTACAAAGAGAAGAAGAGAACTATGCCTATGGAGGCTAACAACTATGCCTTTGGAGGCTAACAACTATGCTTATGGAGGCTAACAACTATGCCTTTGGAGGCTAACAACTATGCCTATGGAGGCTTACCTTATATTCTTTGTTTCTAGAATAATCTACATGTTTAGAACATGTTTAGAGGTAATTCTAACAGTTTTCAGTAGAGAAAGAGAAAAACAAAATGAACTCCTTCATGTTTTTGGATTTCATGTTTTTGAGAGAAAAACAACTCAAAATTAACTCCTTTGTTTTTGGTGGAAAAAAGAGTAGGAGAGAAAATATACAAGAGCTTTCTTACATTTTTCTGTATGAGTTTTTTGTGTGAAACAAGGTACTTTCACGGAGTTGTTTTCACTGCCAAGTTCTTAGGGCGTTCTCTTGTACGCTACAAGAAGGAATGCTAACGATAGTTGTATCCTGGAGGCAACTCGCCAATGAAGCTATAGCATCTCTCTGTTTAGAGGAGTAGCGGGCGATATTGTCTTTAGGACAGCGTATCATATACGTGCCTCTATCAATTTTTTCTCCGCATTCTACTCGAAGTATCTTCATCCACCAAGTTGCTGCAAATCAAGCTAAATATCACTTGTGCTTATTCAATTTATTTTCATTATTGTTGTTACTAACCCAACAATCTAAAGACAATATGTGCTAATTTAATTTTTGTAACAATAATAAAGAAAAATATTATTGACAAATCAAACTACTAAGGTTTTGAGTTTATCTATTAACTCATGAGGAGTTTTTTCAAATACTTCTAACATGAAGTAGTGGAAATCTTGGTTGTTACTTCTACCAAGTTTCGTAATTTTTGGAATTGTAAAGGTATTTTTTAAATATTTTACAAAAACATTGAAAGAACAAAAATTAAAACCTTGATGAGCTGTAGATTTTTGGTTTTATCTATTAACCCAGGACGAAATTTGTTGAATACTTTTAAAATAATCTAATATACATGGTTTTTGTTAACCCCACCAAATTTCATGATTTTTGGAGTTGTAAAAGTATTTTTTAGATATTTCACAAAACCGTTATACGTTTCTGGAAATTTCTGACGGGCAGGAAAAACTCTGCTGGAAAATTAATTTTTTTGGCATAACTATGAGTTTTTGGAAATGTTCATCTAAATAAGATATTTAGTTCTGGATCTTATCTTTAAACCCCCTTTAGATTTATCTAATTTGGATATGCTGTTTGAGAGATAAGATATTTGGAAAATTGTTGTGCATGTCTGTCCAGAAAATGTGAAATGTGTGTTATCTCTTGATTATGTCTAGCAACATTTGATTAGTGATGTGCTATCACTTTGATATCATGGAAACATGTAGTAATGATTACTTTGAGGATATTTAGTTGAAATTTAATTCTCATGATAACTTAAGCATGTAGCTAGCAATCGATTCTTATGACAAGAGCAATAATCATTTGTAGAGGTAAATTTGTATTATTTTGTCAAGGAATAATATGATTTTGATAAGTTGTATATCAACTTCGTTTATGTTCAAAATCACTTGGATCATATATGTTTTGTGTAACATCAATTTGCATAAATCACATGTTTGGTTAACAATTGTGGTACAACAAGAAGTTTGTGTGCTTAAATTGATTTGTGAATACACAAAGCATATGATTTTAATTCCCAATCTTTTGTGAGATACTAATGATTGCTCGAATCTAATGTTGAGGTACAATTACTTGATCCAACAAGAAAATTGTTTAATGCTGGGAGTGCTAAAATGCGTGCTCCAGAAGAAGTGTGTGAGTCTTCTACCAAAAGAACCAAGGTATGAAAGCTTTTCTTTGAGAAACTCAACTATCAAAATAGTTGAGGGAAAATAGGTAAAATGGTTTCAGGTATGGAAACTTTCGTTCTTCACATGTGCGTTATACTTTAAATATAATTTCCAATTGTTATCTACCTTACAATGAGATATAATACTTGGAAATTAGTTCATATAGTGCTTTGAAATGTTAACATAAGAGAACATGAGGAATTAATAGATAAAGTGAAACTTGTATGCTATTAATTGATAACGAATACCTGAAAATGTTAAATCATAATTTGAGTATGCGTCTTGTATTAAATGACACAATACCCTAGCATGTTGAGAAATCCTGATAAATGTGGGGGGTGTATTGGCTATTTCGTCTCCCAAGCAAATCAAATATTTGACCTAAGATTATGGATTTTGTATTCCTAACCTATCCTAAGCATGCTAGTGCATATAGGTTAATGGTCATAATATTTGACAATGATAACATTGGTATGAACACTATAGTGCAGTCTAGAGATGCTTTGGTTTTTGATCATATAATTCCTTTGAGGATTGGAGCTCGAAAAAGGGTCCATGACAATCTCGCATATGTTCCTTCGACTATTCCACCCCGTCTCAAGATGTTGAGACTGGACATAGTAAAAGTAAGAGAGTTAGAACTTAGATAAGTTTTAACCTCGTCTATGTGACCTTTATGGTAGAGTTTGGACACTGAACCCACATGGAAATTATATGTTCTTCCAAATAGTCTTCAAAAGGAGACCTTGGTAGATGGGACTGTAGAGAAATACATAATATGGTTATGAGTTATAACCAAAAATTAAGGTATAAATTTCTTTAACACTTATTCACCTGTCACTAGAATCACTTCTGTTAGGATGATGATTAATATTGCTTTTATTCATGATTTGAATACATACATCAGATGGATGTTAAGAATGCAATTTTAAATGGTGAATTAAATGTAGAAATTTACATGTACCAACTAAAAGGTTTTTAGTTGTGAGAACAAAGTATGCGATTTGATTAAATTTCTGTATGGTTTGAAACAAGCATCTAAACGAAGGCATGAGAATTTGATCATGTAATGATATCTAGTGGTTAAGATTAATAAATCTTATTAATGTGTTTACATTATATATGAGGATGTTTCTTTTGTTACTATATGCCTGCATGTTGATGATATGCTCATATTAAGCAGTAACATTGATTTTATTAATACCACTAAAAGAATACTAAATGAGAATATTGACATGAAAGACTTAAGCCCTACCGATGTAGTCATAGGGATGAAAATCAGAGAGACGTCTGATGAATATAGTCTTAGTCAATATCATTTTGCTGAAACCATATTAAAGAAATTTAATCACGATCAGGCTGAACCTGCTTCTACTCCTTGTGACGGTGTTTCTCAAATTTTGAGAACAAGTGTGATGATGTTTCTCCACTTTTGAGTATTTTTTATTTTGCGTAATCAACAGTCTTATGTAATTGATTAATTGTATAAGACTTGGTATTGCTTACGTTGTGAGTAGTTTGAGCAGGTACACTTGCAACCCTGAGCGGGATCACATGAATTCTCTCAACAGAGTTTTGCACTACTTGAGAGGCACTTAAGACTTTTGCTTAAGTTTTGGGAAGATTCATGCTGCGACAGAAGGGTGCTGTGATGCCAACTGGATTTAGGACTCAGATGAGTCAAAATCCACTAGTGGGTACATCTTCACACTTGGAGGTGCATCTGTGTCATGGAATATATATAAACAGACAAGTATAGCTCGATCCACAATGGAGTCAGAGTCTATAGCTTCAGAAAAAGCACGAGATAGTGAAGCAACTACTTTCTACTGGTATTATCACTCTTGAATTTGTAAGGTCCAAGGATAATATTGCAGTTCCTTTGACGAAAGGTTTATACAGAATGGTAGTTATCTCTACATTGAAGTGGATGGGACTTAAGCTCATAAAAATATAAATCACCATGAAGGATACTCAACCTTGTGAATGGAAATCGAAGATCAAGGTTCAATGAGACAACTAATTTATGGTGATATCGGGAAAAGCACTATCTTTGTCCCTCCCTATGGTGTAACCGTGTAATAGTACTGCCTGCATGATTTAGGATGATCTGTTGAGATCTTAATGAGTTCCATGGCTAAGTTTAAAGCGGGGTGTGGAAGGACACTCTTTATGGACTCACCTATGTGGATGTTGGAAGTGGGGACGCTTCCTATGAGAATTTGAGCTGATTCTCTATAGACATTCATTAAGTCCGGGATTTAGCCCACGGCCAAAACGGGCACAACGGCAAGAGATTGGTAGCTTATCGGTGGAGACATCAAATGTGGTTGTTATTTTTGAATTGCATTCACTGTTGGCGGTTCAAGACATTGTGTTTACCGTTACAACAAGAATTTCTGGTAACCTCTCACTAAGTTAAGGTTCAATCTTTGGGACACCTTATCCTAATTTTGATGCCTTCTGTTTTCTCGCGTTTTTTCGATATGTTTTATCATTCATGTGGGGGATTGTTAGAAAAAACGGGGTTTTGAAAAACTTGGACCATGATTTGATTCCTAGACCTATTGCCCTCTAGTTGTTTTTTCATTTGAATAGATAAAACAATAGTCTCACATAGACTAAAATCCTTAGATTTTTTATACCTAAATACCTTGGGTTTTGCCTAAAGGGCATGACCATTTGGGTCTCTACACTTTTGTGTGTTGGGAAGACCTAGACTATGGCAAGGTTTCTTCTCCCGTACGCGCGGTGCTTCGCACCGAAGCACGCACGCCGCCGTCCGTCCGGTGCGGGTGCATTAAGATCCTATATTTTTTTAACTAAAATTGAATTACGGTCTTCATGACATCATGAAGCATCTTCCTGTCGCGCATGCTATACGGTCTTCATGACAGCTCCTCGTGAAGCGTCTTTCTTTTTTAACTTTTGGAAATTATATTAGTTAAAAGGAGAGGGAAAGCATACAACGATGTTAGTATGTTGGCTTCTAGGAATTGGATGCTTTTTCTCATGGAACAACATTTCTTTTGATAACCAGAACTTATCATGATTGAAAAAGGAAAAGAAGAGGTATTAGAAACAATAATATTTGAATTCATTGAACACTTTAAATTTAGTGGGTCGGTGGTGGCATTTGCATCCACTTTAACAATAATAAGACATTTTTTATATTAAAAAAAAATGAAACCAAAAGCAAGCTATATACTTGAGTAGTGTTCTGATAGCAAGAAATAAAATTATAAAATAATAACACACCTTATGGGACTTGATGGATTTTTTACTTGAAAAAAAAAAGTCTGTTCATAAATTTTTTTTTTCTATAAGTTGCCACTGCTACTTTGTTTTGTTTTAGTAGCACTACTGTTCGTCATATCTTCCAGTGTTAATGTCTTCGCTTCTGGTTCTTCTTTTTCATTAACTCGGAATAGAGATTTAGTAGTTGAAGGAGTAGAAGCAGTAGACGAGAGAGTAGAGGAGAAAAGAACTAAAAAAAAAAAAAAAAAAAACTCTTCTCATGTTTTCAGTAGAGAAAGAGAAAAAAAAAATGAACTCCTTCATGTTTTTGGTTTTCATGTTTTTGAGAGAAAAACAACTCAAAATTAACTCCTCTGTTTTTGGTGGAAAAAAGAGTAGGAGGGAAAATATACAAGAGCTTTCTTACATTTTTCTCTTTGAGTTTTTTGTGTGAAACAAGGTACTTTCACGGAGTTGTTTTCACTGCCAAGTTCTTAGGGCGTTCTCTTGTATGCTACAAGAAGGAATGCTAACGATAGTTGTATCCTGGAGGCAACTCGCCAATGAAGCTATAGCATCTCTCTGTTTATAGGAGTAGCAGGCGATATTGTCTTTAGGACAGCGTATCATATACGTGCCTCTATCAATTTTTGCTCCACATTCTACTCGAAGTGTCTTCATCCACCAAGATGCTGAAAATCAAGCTAAATATCACTTGTGCTTATTTAATTTATTTTCATTATTGTTGTTACTAACCCAACAATCTAAAGACAATATGTGCTAGTTTAATTTTTGTAACAATAATAAAGAAAAATATTATTGACAAATCAAACTACTAAGGTTTTGAGTTTATCTCTTAACTCATGAGGAGTTTTGTCAAATACTTCTAACATGAAGTAGTGGACATCTTGGTTGTTACTTCTACCAGGTTTCGTAATTTTTGGAATTGTAAAGATATTTTTTAAATATTTTACAAAAACATTGAAAGAACAAAAATTAAAACCTTGATGAGATGTAGATTTTTGGGTTTATCTATTAGCCCAGGACGAAATTTGTTGAATTCTTTTATGAAAATCTAATATACATGTTTTTTGTTAACCCCACCAAATTTCATGATTTTTGGAGTTGTAAAAGTATTTTTTAGATATTTCACAAAACCGTTATACGTTACTGGAAATTTCTGACGGGCAGGAAAAACTCTTCTGAAAAATTAATTTTTCTGGCATAACTATGAGTTTTTGGAAATGTTGATCTAAATAAGATATTTAGTTCTGGATCTTATCTTTAAAACCCCTTTTGATTTATCTAATTTGGATATGCGGTTTGAGAGATAAGATATTTGGAAACTTGTTGTGCATGTCTGTCCAGAAAATGTGAAATGTGTGTTATCTCTTGATTATGTCTAGCAACATTTGATTAGTGATGTGCTATCACTTTGGGAATATCATGGGTACCTGTAGTAATGATTACTTTGAGGATATTTAGTTGAAATTTAATTCTCATGATAACTTAAGCATGTAGCTAGCAATCGATTCCTGTGACAAGAGCAATAATCATTTGTAGAGGTAAATTTGTATTATTTTGTCAAGGAATAATATGATTTTGATAAGTTGTATATGAACTTCATTTATGTTCCAAATCACTTGGATCATATATGTTTTGTGTAACATCAATTTGCATAAATCACATGTTTGGTTAACAATTGTGGTACAACAAGAAGTTTGTGTGCTTAAATTGATTTGTGAATACACAAAGCATATGGTTTTAAATCCCAATCTTTTGTGAGATACTAATGATTGATCGAATCTAATGTTGAGGTACAATTACTTGATCCAACAAGAAAATTGTTTAATGCTGGGAGTGCTAAAATGCGTGCTCCAGAAGAAGTGTGTGAGTCTTCTACCAAAAGAACCAAGGTATGAAAGCTTTTCTTTGAGAAACTCAACTATCAAAACAGTTGAGGGAAAATAGGTAAAATGGTTTCAGGTATGGAAACTTTCGTTCTCCACATGTGCGTTATACTTTAAATATAATTTCCAATTGTTATCTACCTTACAATGAGATATAATACTTGGAAATTAGTTCATATAGTGCTTTGAAATGTTAACATAAGAGAACATGAGGAATTAATAGATAAAGTGAAACTTGTATGCTATTAATTGATAACGAATACCTGAACATGTTAAATCATAATTTGAGTATGCGTCTTGTATTAAATGACACAATACCCTAGCATGTTGAGAAATCCTGATAAATGTGGGGGGTGTATTGGCTATTTCGTCTCCCAAGCAAATCAAATATTTGACCTAAGATTATGGATTTTGTATTCCTAACCTATCCTAAGCATGCTAGTGCATATAGGTTAATGGTCATAATATTTGACAATGATAACATTGGTATGAACACTATAAATGCGGTCTAGAGATGCTTTGGTTTTTGATCATATAATTCCTTTGAGGATTGGAGCTCGAAAAAGGGTCCATGACAATCTCGCATATGTTCCTTCGACTATTCCACCTCGTCTCAAGATGTTGAGACTGGACATAGTAAAAGTAAGAGAGTTAGAACTTAGATAAGTTTTAACCTCGTCTATGTGACCTTTATGGTAGAGTTTGGACACTGAACCCACATGGAAATTATATGTTCTTCCGAATAGTCTTCAAAAGGAGACCTTGGTAGATGGGACTGTATAGAAATACATAATATGGTTATGAGTTATAACCAAAAATTAAGGTATAAATTTCTTTAACACTGATTCACCTGTCACTAGAATCACTTCTGTTAGGATGATGATTAATATTGCTTTTATTCATGATTTGAATATATACATCAGATGGATGTTAAGACTGCAATTTTAAATGGTGAATTAAATTTAGAAATTTACATGTACCAACTAAAAGGTTTTTAGTTGTGAGAACAAAGTATGCGAATTGATTAAATTTCTGTATGGTTTGAAACAAGCACCTAAACGGAGGCATGAGAATTTGATCATGTAATGATATCTAGTGGTTAAGATTAATAAATCTTATTAATGTGTTTACATTATATATAAGGATGTTTCTTTTGTTACTATATGCCTGCATGTTGATGATATGCTCATATTAAGCAGTACCATTGATTTTATTAATACCACTAAAAGCATACTAAATGAGAATATTGACATGAAAGACTTAAGCCCTACCGATGTAGTCTTAGGGATGAAAATCAGAGAGACGTCTGATGAATATAGTCTTAGTCAATATCATTTTGCTGAAACCATATTAAAGAAATTTAATCACGATCAGGCTGAACCTGCTTCTACTCCTTGTGACGGTGTTTCTCAAATTTTGAGAACAAGTGTGATGATGTTTCTCCACTTTTGAGTTTTTTTTTTTTTGCGTAATCAGCAGTCTTATGTAATTGATTAATTGTATAAGACTTGGTATTGCTTACGTTGTGAGTAGTTTGAGCAGGTACACTTGCAATCCTGAGCGGGATCACATGAATTCTCTCAACAGAGTTTTGCACTACTTGAGAGGCACTTAAGACTTTTGCTTAAGTTTTGGTAAGATTCCTGCTGCGACAAAATGGTAATGTGATGAAAACTGGATGTATGACTCAGATGAGTCAAAATCCACTAGTGGGTACATCTTCACACTTGGAGGTGCGTCTGTGTCATGGAATATATACAAACAAACAAGTATAGATCGATCCACAATGGAGTCAGAGTCCATAGCTTCAGAGAAAGCATGAGATAGTGAAGCAACTACTTTCTACTGGTATTATCACTCTTGACTTTGTAAGGTCCAAGGATAATATTGCAGTTCCTTTGACGAAAGGTTTATACAGAAAGGTAGTTATCTCTACATTGAAGGGATGGGACTTAAGCTCATAAAAATATAAATCACCATGAAGGATACTCAACCTTGTGAATGGAAATCCAAGATCAAGGTTCAATGAGACAACTAATTTATGGTGATATCGAGAAAAGCACTATCTTTGTCCCTCCCTATGTTGTAACCGTGTAATAGTGCTTCCTGCATGATTTAGGATGATCTCTGTTGAGATCTTAATGAGTTCCATGGCTAAGTTTAAAGAGGGGTGTGGCAGGACACTCTTTATAGACTCACCTATGTGGATGTTGGAAGTGGGGCCGCTTCCTATGAGAATTTGAGCTGATTCTCTATAGATATTCATTAAGTTCGGTATTTAGCCCACGGCCAAAACAGGCACAACGGCAAGAGCTTGGCAGATTATCGGTGGAGACATCAAATGTGGTTTTTATTTTTGAATTGCATTCACTGTTGGCGGTTTAAGACATTGTGTTCACCATTACAACAAGCATTTCTGGTAACCTCTCACTAAGTTAAGGTTCAATCTTTGGGACACCTTAGCCTAATTTTGATGCCTTCTGTTTTCTCGCGTTTTTTCGATATGTTTTATCATTCATGTGGGGGATTGTTAGAAAAAATGGGGTTTTGAAAAACTTGGACCATGATTTGATTCCTAGACCTATTGCCCTCTAGTTGTTTTTTCATTTGAATAGATAAAACAATAGTCTCATATAGACTAAAATCCTTAGATTTTTTAGACCTAAATACCTTGGGTTTTGCCTAAAGGGCATGACCCTTTGGGTCTCTACACTTTTGTGTGTTGGGAAGACCTAGACTATGGCAAGGTTGCTTCTCCCGTACGCTCGGTGCTTCGCACTGAAGCACGCACGCCGCCGTCCGTCCGGTGCGGGTGCATTAAGATCCTATATTTTTTTAATAAAATTGAATTACGGTCTTCATGACATCGTGAAGCATCTTCCTGTCGCGCATGCTATACGGTCTTCATGACAACTTATTTTCTTCAAATGGATTTTATGGCAGAAGCAACCTTGCATATGGCTAAAGGGGATATGATGGGTGATTATCGATTAATACTTCAGAGAGAACAATTACAGGGGCATGGTGGTTGTACTGAGATTTGTAGAAGCCAAAATCTGAAGATGGTGGTGATTCAATGTTTAAAATGGTGGAGATAGTGAATGTGTTGCTACTGCTGGTGTAACTATTTTGTCAATGTGCTCATCTTCATCAAATTTCTTGGTTATTTTAGGGCCCTTTTCTATCTGATTTATAGTTGGGAAGATTCAGAGTTATTGCTTTGGGTTCCATTGCAAGCTTTCTTGTAAGTTCTAAAACTTTGTGAATTTTTACAAATTTTAATTTTGTTTTAACAGAATGACAAACATTTAGTACATTGTTCAAATGTATGTGAATGCAATTTAGGAAATTAACCCCCTCTTTGATCATTTTCATCTTCGAAAATGGAGGATAATGAACCTTCAATAGTTTGTCATTCTGATTGAACAACCAAGTCAATTGGAACTAGTCTTCAAGTATGATATTTAAGCTGTCATGGTATGAGAAATTTAACTTCAATTTTGCAGGGGTAGTCTAGTTATGGTTAACGACGATGTTTCCACAGATGAAACCAAAACCTTGTAATTTCTCATTAAATGTATGTGAATCGGCGACACCAGCTCAGTTGATTTTTCCTATTATCATCTTGTGAAGTTTACACCTACTGGTGATCTTGCTAAAGATAACGAAAATGCAGTAATTACTTAACCCTACCACCACCTTGATTTTGTTTTTGATGAAATTTTGGGTGATATGTGCTTTTAGATTGTGTTAAGTAATCTGAATTGTGATAATACCCATTCGAAACTGAATTATGAATTGTTCACTAGCTGGGGTTTAGTAGTGCTTGAAATCTTACACATAGATATACGAATCACCTTGATATGATATTAAAGAATTTGAAAGAAACATTGGAATTGAGCTCTGCATTGTATGCTAGGGAGTTTATTGCCTTATAATGCTCAATATCTTTACATCGATATCTAGAAATATCGATATTTAGAGAGTTGGATTGTGTTTATATTCTCTTTGTGCTAGTGAATTTACTTTGCAGTTCTTTTGTTAAAGCATATAAGGCTATGAGCTCTTTGTACTAGTCAATTTATTTGCTTACTAGTTGTTTGTTCACAATTTATGCAGGATTCTTTCTTTTCCTCACTTGGATGACAGATCACATGCACCATTATATCAGGGAACTCCGGTTGTTAAGGAAAAGCACGGAGCCTGTGAAGAAACAAAGCAGAGGTTTTGATGACGCCAAAATGGAGCTTCATAGAAAGCGAAAGCCATGGAGGAAGATCTCTCCAGTTTGAAGGCAGCGAAAGTTAATAAGTTGAAATCCGAGTGTCAAACGCAAAGGCTTTGAGGAAGCAATCGGAAGGGTTCCTTCTCAAGAATGACAAGTTGTTGGAAGACAATCAAAACCTCAGGGAGAAATTACAGTCACTGGATCATGGTTTGTCATATTCTGATTCCAAGAAGAACCCATAGTGAACCCACTATTTTCTACAGAATGGGTAATTAATTTTACTTAAATGATTTAGGTGTTGGCTTGGATTTTAAGGGTTAAAGTTAATGATGGTGTACATAAGTCGGTTTGGTAAAAAATGCATCAATAGATTGTTATGACACATAGTAAAAACTAAATGTTTCAAGTGATTAATACATAAGTTTGGGTTATCAATTGGTATCCACAACAAATCATGGTAGATGGTACTCGGCTGAAGACATTGGATGATAATATTAAATCTTTGGCAGATAAAGTGGAAAACAAGAAAAACTATCGAAGGATATCAAAGGTTTGGCAGAAGTCCAAGCAAAATTGGAGGAAAATATGTTAAGCAGATGGAGAAACATGATAAGAAAGGTGAAGTGATAACAACATGTTTAACAGAAATTCTAAAAAAAAAAAAAAAAAAAAAAAACCTCCATAATAGTTTTGTTTTCTCTAAAAATTATGTTGGTAAATCCATTCTTTAGAATTCAACACCACAACTAATATATCGGCTTGGCTTGTTGAATTCCTAATTTTTTTTGGGTTGATCCTAATGGTTGGGTTTATCATGTGTAACAATTTTTTTATTATTCACATTGAAAAAATCAAATGGGTATTCATTGCTTCAATTAATATGGAAGGATAATCACGATCCTCTCACTTGGAATGATCTTACTACTGGAATTCTTTGACGCTTTGGCACTTCTTCTTATGAGGATTCAACAAGTTCCCTCGTCAAATTTACACAAGTTATTCTGTTTCTGAATAACAACATGAGTTTAAAAATTTATCTAATTGTTTGCATGATTATCCGAAGCATTTATGGTGAGTTATTTTGTTAGTGGTTTATGAGAAGATTTTTAACTAGGGGTTTGCATGTTTAAGCCAAAATATCAAATAACTATTACATGACTTGCACATTTAGAAACTATTTTCAATAAGGCATATTTCACGTACTAATGAAAGTACTTCTCATTCGAAGTTTTCTATATCTAACCCTTGCACTCATAATCAGCGACCAAAATATTCACCAAGTATTAGGAACACCTCCTCGGTCCTTAACTCTGGTGCAACGAATTTTAGCTGCAAACATGAAGGAAATGCGGGCTAAGGGATTATGATATCATTGTGATGAAAAGTACTTCTATACATGGACATACTTGAAAGAACCCACAAAATTTTCTAATAGAAGGTACTTGGCAAGAAACTGGAAAATCAAAATCACATGGAAGAATCTCCTAAACATGCTATCAATGGAGAATCATCTCTTGCAATCTCTTATCCTCACCCTCTTGGACTTCCTTTTACACAACCTTGAGAAGGAAAAGGTTGTTTTTAAGTGTGCGGAAATGATGGGGAATTTTTTATGGGTCTGTTAGTGAATGTAATAGTTTGGTGTCGCAACACTAAATGATGTTTGCTATTGTGTTTGTTAACATATGAATGTATGGTTTAGGTTGTTTTATGCGGCTATTGTAAGATGTTACTAGCATTTATCTATACATATGGTGTATTTATTATTAAGGCATTTAGCTATACATATGGTGTAAGATGTTTCAAAGAGTTTTTTTAGTCCTTATCCTGACTTTCTTCCCTTTTTTATCTGATAATTTCTCTCTAGTTTCACTAAGTTAAATTGATGGTAAGTTTTGTCTTATTATGTTGTCCGTAGGTTTTATCTCAAGTAAGTAGCACCATTTAAACATATTTCAGGTGAAAATCCAACAATATTCATTTTGATAAGAGAGTATTATTATTATTTTATTTTTTTTGATAGATAAACAAATTGATGTTGACGAGCTTTGTACTCACGTCATTGATACTTTAATCAAAGGACTTTACAACTATACTATAGCGACATCGGTGGAATTATTATTTTTAAACTAGGAAAGACATTCTCAAATGGATTTTAATGTCATAATTTAACAAGCTTCCCAGTACCCCCTATCATTATCAAATATCTACTAAGCTTGTGATTGAGACTTAATACTACCACAAAATTGAGTCTTAATACTATCATTTCATCGCAATTGGAACAATAAACTAGTTCAAATAATTAATGTTATTATTATTATCATTATTATTTTTTTCTATTTGGATCTGACTCAGATTTCAGATTATTTGTTTTTCTAAATCAAGGCATAACTTGATCCATATATATGACTCGGACTCGTTATATGAATAAATAGAGACGATCTTGTGTGCATCAGGGCCTTGTACGAACTTATTCGCAGGGCCTTTTTATGGTCAAAAAAATATATCCCAACAATTGCGTATTAACAATAAGAAAAATGACACTAAGACGATTAATATATATATATATATATAGATAGGTAGCATAAACATAACAAATTCGGCATTTATAGGTATAGCTTTTAAACACAAAAGAAATTGTCGACTTCCGTATCTCTGTAAATGGCTTCGAGTTCTTCTTCAGTATCTTTGTTCCTGGAAAACATGAAGCTGTTAGCAAAAAGAAAAAGAGATGTTGTGCAAACTGAACAGATAAGAAAATCAATGTCAAATTTGGGTATAAGATATATATATATATGTTTACCATATAGAAGATCATCGACGGAAATTTTGTCGTCTTGAGTTTACTGCTGCAAATTCAATAATCAAGGAATCAATATCAACATCGTCAATAAGACTATGCTCAATCGATATCATAGCCAACCCATTGAGTCTTTCTTGGGCTATGGTAGTACGCAAATATGATATCAATATGTTTAATTTTGAGAAGCTTCTTTCTGCAGATGCCACTGTAACGGGAAGATGTAATCGGAAAGCTATCTTGATGTTTTAAAAAATTGAATGTACCAACTGCTGTGGTTATTTCCCTTGGTAGTACTTCACATATAACTTTAAACTAGGCAAAAAAATCATTTGCATCAACTTCCGACGCTTCCCGTGTAATTGGATTCTTCAGCCGATTGGATTGTTTCTTCACAATTTCCAATCTCATCAAAAAAATTGCGTTATACGAATTGAATTATCCGACCTACATGAAAATTAGCTTCAACTACCAATTTATTAGTCATATTTTTGGCAGTGGTTAAGGGCTTCCCAAATCCATCTACCCTATACTTTCTAAAATATTTAAAAAGTCCTTTCACTTGACGCATAGCTTCGTCGATAAGCATATATCTTTAAATTGCAATGATTTACTTCACTGAATAAGAGTAATTGATTCTTCTTATCAATCGATCTGTTATCCAAATATAAGCCAAGAGAAGAGTGGGGGTGCCGTGGTTAGGTTTTGTTTGAGAAAAATTTGGGATTCGTAAGAAATTTCCCCCTAACAGATCGAAAGAAGAAGTGGAAAAAGTAAGAATAGAAAGAAGACGTGGCCAAGTAAGAAGAAATAAGTTACATCTAGGCTTAACTTTGCGCTTAAAAAAAAGGCCTTAGCCTGAGATGGGCCCTGTGCGTTGCACCTCCTGCACCCCCTCAGGCCCGGCTCTGTGCATAAATGACTGAATTCACAAGCTTACCTAAGCTTTGCTTAACTTGGTTATTTTACTGTACGTGGGTGTGGCCTTGCACCTGGAGGTTTGCTCTAAGTTTTGCAAAACTTCTAAACAAACAACAATTACCTAAGCTAGCCATTTTTTTTTGTTATAAACCATTGTTTATCTACTAAGATACCCTTCGTGTCTAAGTTTAGGGTTTACATGTCTTGGACATCAAGTATTCTATCTATATAAATTTACACATATATGAATAAGAAATCTCTCTCCTTAACTCTATTTTCTATCTTATTCTCCTTTTACAAGATGTTATCCTGCACGTTTCTCTACTAGATAATCACATGGTCTACAGTTAGGCATGTTGATCTCCAAGAGAATTGCTCGGATGGATTAAGCTTTAAAAACACGATACAAAGGGATATTTCTTAACCTTTAACCTTCGTTGTTTTACTAACTTTGTATCTAGTGGTTTCGTTTGATTCACACATTAGACCGCTAGCCAACTCTTATTTTATCCTTGTATGCTACTTTGTTTTAGGTCGATTGAATCATTACATTCTCCTATATCTCAATCGGAGTGCATGAGAGCATCAATTGTTATATTAATTAATTGATTAAATATTATATTCCTTTTTCTATTCGATGATCAACATTAATGGGGGATGATTTCTTTTTTTTCCCTTATACATCATTATGTTATCCTTGAGAGGGGATTTTATATCTTCACAACGCCTACCATGATAATATGATTATACTCCTTCTCTATTTTTTCCCGAGGTGCAATTAAAATACATTACCCTTAAAAGAGAGAAAAAGACACATTGTCAATATTTTTGGGGCGTAGGTGATCAACTTTGTAAAACAAGTTTGATTTTCCTTTCTTATCTTATCTTTTTCATAGAGAGAAAAAAAAATCCCTCAAAAGATGGTTTATAGTTTCTATTCCATTAATGAAACTATAATCATAAAAATTGGTATTAACAATTTATACTTTTATGGTAGCTAATCACGTGCATGGTTGAAAAACCTACGGCCAATTAAATTTGGTATCTATGTCCATCGGACGAAGATCATGTGATTTACATATGTGGTTTTTACAAGAAACCATATGTGAATGGATTTTCCATATGGGATGACTAAAACGATTTTCTTTCTCCCTATCGTTAAACGAATTTGGCATATCGTTTAAACTGTTTGGTATTGATGTGCTATTTTGATTCTGTAAGCAAAGTTGGCATTCCCAAATTAGTTGTTCTCTTAGCCAATTTGATTTGATAAGTTTCGTCGATTCTAAAATAACGACGCAAAACATAGGTTTACAAGAAACCTTTATCGACGAATATGGGTTTATCTCATAATAAACCACTAGTTTCTATTTCTTCAAAAGAAACTATCAACCATTAAGCGAATATTTTTTCAAATAATAACGATAGTGATTCTTTAATTTTCTTAAACAGAAACTTATAACCAACTAGATTTGGTTTTCCCTTTTGATTTTATAGGGATAAAGTATCGTTATTATGGTCTAATTGCAAATACCATTGAATGAAAAATTGTTGTATTCTTGGGAGATCGATAAAATTTAATTTTTCTTCCTACTAATAATCTCCGTAATTTTGGATTGTTCCACTCGTAGTTGTAACATTAAAGGACACAAAATATCAAGGGGTCCGCACTATACTTGTTAGCTATATAATTAGTCCATGTAGTGACTAAATTGATCTTGAATTTATTTATTTTTGAACAAGAAAGTGTCCACAATCTCATGTCGTTGGGATCATGGAATAGTTTGGAGATTTATTAGCATATTTTATATGTTTTTTGGTTGTAGCCTATAAAATCCATGCTTTGTTCAATTTGTATTTCAAGTGGATTACATTTTTAGGATAGTATTTACTGATTCTTGGTGTCAGTACCTACTGTCCAACCTGGTATTGTTAAAATCCAGAAATTATTATAAGTATATATCCTCGAATTAACCGGATAATACTTTACGAAACTTGATTTCGTATATGAGATGCAAATATTTTCTCCATAATCATGGGGAGACTCTATACACTATCAAAAACTTGTGTCAATTAGTTTTAAAAGTTATATCAATTTCTCTCCCATTAAATCAAATCGATAAATGCTGCCATTAAATAATAGGCGTGAAAATGTCTCATTTAGCTTTTCCATAAGCTTATGCCGTTTGAAAAGGGAAATTCAATCACTTCTAGCAAGCATGTAGCATTTTAGTACAAGCTACAAATAGTTCTCTAATAGAGTTTATCATAATATGATTCCATTCTCAAAATTAATATCTCCTCATTTGAAGAGGGGGAGATTATAACGCTCGCAGGCGCTGGTCCAGTAATTTACTGAATTTTTTTAACATATATATGCATATATTTGATAATTATGTGGGATCGTAGTAAGCTATAAATTGTCGAATATTCTTTATAGTAGTTACTGAAATAATAAATGATGGTTGTCGTGAACCCGACCTCTGCAGAGGAATATTGACAAATGTGATTGGTTGGAATATAATCCAAATTAGGTTGGATTAATTTCTCGATTGGCACAATTTTGGATCCAAGACTTAACATCTTAAAATTGCTAAGCCGGTTATTTGCAGGCTGGTGTTGTCATAATGCATAATACGAGAAATATTATCGTTTTACAACTATTTAAGGGTTTTACTTTTTACTCAAACCCTAGGATTGTTTCAATAAAATTTTGTTCTCCATGTATGATAATTTTGGCGTGGTAGTCCTTGAAGGACTCGTATTGAATAAAATGTGGTCGGAGAACATATTCAATCTGTAATCCTACGAGGATTCATATTATATTCAGGCAGCCACCCGACTTCAATATGTCAGGTTTAACAATCCTTTATGTGTTTTTTATTTTAGAAATTTGATACAAGAACAAATATCCGGATTAATTAGTTAATTATATCAACTCTATAGGTTTCTTAAGGAGTCCTTAAAAACAAAAAAAAATCCACGCTTTAGCAGCATAAATTCTATTTTCTTTTCTTTCTTCAATCTTCAGTTAGAATTATGCTAGAATAAACACGTCTTTAAGATATACTAGAGTTATTATTTTGATGCTTATTTTTGAAAAACTCATATAGTTGGGTTAGCATCGATAAATAGTCAAAAGTTGTACTCTTTTCCCTTCATTTCAGGTTTTTTCCCATGAGGTTTTCCTGACAAGGTTTTTAACGAGGCAACATCTCTGACGTTTAAATTTATTTTAGTGTTGATATTTGTGCTATTTTTCCTTCGTCCATATTTTTTTTCCCATTGGGTTTTACTGGAAAGGTTTTAGTGAGGCAATTTAATTCAACATGGTGGTCATCCAAGGGGGAGTTGTATCAATTTAGGCTATTTGGTGGATTCTCACCATTAACTAGGTCATTTTGTTTGACCAAATCAACATATCAAGCCCTCGGGAATTTGGATGTCTATACTGTATGCCCACAAATATAGTTTTGTTCACTTATGGTAGTTTATCTACATCTTGGAACTTTGTTGAAGAAACTACATCAACAACTTCTGCAAATCATCTCGGGAAGCTAGCAATCCATGACACAAGTTCTCAATATGTTGAAGAAGAATTTAGACTCTGCAAAAGTATTAATCGAAGACAATACTTCTTTGTAACACAAAAGAAGACTTCATCAACTATCCGATATCTTCATGAAAGAAAAACAAGGTTTATCGAAATTTGGAAGTCTCAAAGTTTTGCAAGCCAAGATTTGACTGAACTATTTATCAGGGGGAGCGCCATCATCAAATTAAGGTGCATTCACTGGACATTGTTGCGTTGTACTCTTTTTCCTTCTTCAAGGTTTTGTCCCACTGGGTTTTCCTTGTCAAGGTTTTAACGAGGCAACATTTACGTGTCCAACACTGTTTTAAGTCTTTACGTGCTTATGCAATTTCAGGTTTTTCTCTTTTGAGTTTTCCTGGTATATTTGTATTGACTTAGCCACAATGGTCATTAGGGGGAGTCTTATAAACCATTGTTTATTTACTAAGATGCCTTTCGTGTCTAAATTTAGGGTTTACATATCTTGGACACCAAGTTTTCTACCTATATAAATAGAGGCTTAAACATTGTATTCTACGCATATATAAATATGAAATCTCTCACTCCTTAACTTTATTTTCCGTCTTCTTCTCCTTTTACAAGATTTTTCTCATTTTTGGTGGGCGTTATCTACGTGGTCTGACATTCCTCCTTTACGGGCTTCTTTCTGCATTGCGTATTCTCTTTGCATTGCCCAACATCCAATCCTAAAGAAATCTCTCCCAAGTCTTAAGACTCCTAACTTTATGGTGCCCAAGTTGGAGAAAAGTCAGAAATGATGCCCAAGTGAATGGATAACAGACAATGTTACAAGTGGATTTCTTCTTTTTCCGTGAACAAAATTGCCGCGTGTGAAAGACGAAGTCCAAGACATTTTGCGCCCGTCCTAACTGTGTAAACACCCGTCCTTCGAGTTTTGACATTATGTGAAAGAAGTTTTCCTGGAAGACGACATTCTTGGCTCAAATATAGATTCTAAGTACCAATACAATAAGTGGAATCATAGTGACGACTTAAGAACCATATACATGCCGATGGATTATCTTTGTGATAACTAGTTGATTGTCGGTTTATGTACAAACAAATAAAAGGAGAATGTAAAGATGATAATATTATCGAAAATATCTGGTGTACCGAAAGGTGCATTGTGATTTTGGTGGGAGAAAAATAAAAGATAGTGGACCCCACCTTTTACCCCATCACTTGTAAATCTCTCCTAAGGATGTCCTAATAGTCCTTAGATTTCTTCACGATGCACATCGCAGGACACGTGTATATTATCGCTCTAAGGCCTCTTCCTATGCATATGCCAAACTCATGTATTTGGCATATATGCGCCAACTATGGGTATGCCAAACTGCCAAACTCATATGCCAATATGTTATTTCTGGCATATTGGCATACACGGCAGAGTTTCCAGCGAGCGATAGAGTCTTTGTCGCTCGATGGTCAGCATATCGCTCGATGGTTTTCTTGTCGCCAGCGATGGTCAAGCTATCACTCACTGTTATGATAATCGCTCTGCAGATCTTCATCTAACGGATACAATTTCCCCACCCTATAAATACTTGATTTTAATCTCATTTCAACTCACACCAGAAATTCTTAATCTCTCAAGAATTTCTCAATCTCCAATCCTTAGAGAGCATGGCTGATAATATGAATCTGGCTGAGTGCATGGAAAACCAATGTATTATCCAAAATCGAAGAGCAGCTTGTCGTGCAATTGTAGACAGTGAAATTAGGAGAAGTCAAATTAGGAGACGTCAATTGAGGCAAAACCGAAAATGGGTTAATGCGGAAGATGAATGTATTTGCAGGAATTGTGTTGATATTACAACGGAGCCAGTATTTAATCCTGAACTATCGTGGGATATGATTTTTGTTAAATTTCAAGAACAAACAATGAACCTACGCGGTCGTAGTGTTTCAGATTTGGTTATGTGCTTCGAAATAATTAGGAAGGAAGTTACTAGGTATGTTGTTTTACTTCAGCGAGAAGGTCCAACCTTGAGAAGTGGTGAAACCACGATGGAATTTCAGGAAAGTTGTCGTGTGGAATATCGTCGCATCTACGGGAAAAACTTTAATTTTGAAAGTTGTTTCGAGATTTTAAAATATTGTCCAACATTTATGTTGTAATTTCTCAATTGTCCACTTTTAAAGTTTTAATAGTTATAATGTTTAACAATATAACTAATATTAATTTTCAACAATATTCCTCAAATTTTTAAATTCAAACTTCACAAAAATAAAAACTTCAATATAATTAATAGTCATTTTACAATACATAAAACTAGAAAATAATAATTTAAAAAATAAAAATAACTAGACTTTAAAAATAAAAATATGGGACAATGTTCTTCATCTTGTTCATCTTCTTCATTTGACCAAACTTCCAATCAATGCGCTCATGAACGGAGTCTCCTTTGTTTATCTTCTTCTTTGGCATCAAATTTGTTTTTCCTTGATTTTCCTTGCCTTTAACCTTTCTTTGCCTTCTCTTAGTTGCGGTTTTGACTTGGTTGATATCCAACATTTGGAGACTTCTTTGCTTTTTACTTATTTCTTTAAATCTATCACATATCTCCTCAACGGCACTTTCAAGCACTACTCCCGAAAAATCAAGTTGCGTTGCCGAATCAAGTTGGCTTAATTCTGCCACTTGGAGAAAATAGGAGAAAAGAGAAATAGATTGAGAAGAAGAGAAATCTTTTTGTGTAAAAAATTTGGGGTAAATTTTGAGTTTGAAAGTTACATATTTATAGCGATGAAGAACTAGCCGTTAGCGCTAGAGTGAATATCGCTGTCGACATGGACAATATCGCCAGCTATAAAGTCTTTATCGCTGGCGATATTGGCAATATCGCTCGCTAGGGATTCGATCGCTCAGAGATTTCCCATAGTGACACAAATGGTTTGGCATGCCACCTGACATGCCAAACACCATTTTTTTAGCATGTACATAGGAAGAGGCCTAATATTATTGACTTTCTGTCTAGAAATGGAATCTTATCTTAGAAATTGTTCTTCTAATCATTGGTATAGTCTTTGACTTTGGACTTTCCGTACTTCTGCACAAGCAACGGAGTTGCGCTTAATTCCCAGTAGAAAAAACAAAATGAAGAAAAATACATTCGTTTGATTAATACTAGTATATATGCTGTCATACGCTAGGATCCAGTCCTATAAAAATAATCTAAGACCAATTCAGTTCAAATTGTTTAAGCAAGCCGTATCTTAGTATACATCATGCTTACACTATATTATGAAAGGCTAATTATCAACAAGCTCGATCACTAAACACTGGAAGTAGAAAAAATGGGGCAATAGCCAATTGTAAAATGCATTATAAGAAGGCATATATGGTCATGGTCAACCCGTAAATCACCAATCCGAATTGAGCAGTCAAGCACCAATATTCTGAAATGCAAGCTTCTTTAGTTGGGATTGACATTCAACTTAATATTTTTCGCATTGTACTTGACCATGGGATCAATTCTTTCTGCTCTGTGTCTAACCCTACCAGAATCATCTAGCTAGGTGACCCTAGTTATCATCATCGTGACATAGTCTTTTTTAGGATAGATAGAAATAGATGCATTTATGTATATACGCATGGATGAACAAAATTCTTTTCCAGAGAACAACGTTGTTCGGTTTGGTTTGTAAAAGAGAATGACAGTAAAGAACCTAGATGAGAGATAGATAATGGGGTATATTAATTATATGTCCCTACTTTTAACTCCCTACAAATATATCCTTATGCAACAATAATTATGTTCCTCCTTTTTTATAACCTTATCCATTTAATATTAGATTACCTTAATACCCTCACTCATATAACATTTTTCTTTATTTCAAAATACAACAAATTTCTTCCTCTACCACTTCACCACCACCACTAGCACCACCACCACCAACATTCAACTACCATTCCACCACCACCACCGTTCAAAAACCACCACCTACCAACCGCCACCACCACCAATATTCCACCACCACTCCTTCACCGCCACCATTACACCACCACTAGTCCTCCTCCACCACAAATTAAAAATCGTCGCCGCCACCATCCATTGCCGCCACCACCACCACCGCCGCCACCATCATCGGTTCAAATTTTTTTGTATCAACAAAAAGTAGTTGATCCATTTCATTGGATCAAAAAATGGATGTTTATCCATTGCAGGTTGGATCAACAGTAGAAATTTATCCATTGCGAGTTGGATCAACAATGGATGTTTATCCATCTTGATGGAAAAATGCTACCACTTCATCACCGCAGTTTTATTCACCAACAAAACCATCAACATTAGAAGTTTATCTAGTTTATCCAAGAAAAAAGGATCAACAATAGAAGTTGATCCAATTTTAGTGGATCAACAATGGAATTTGATCCATGTAAAATTGGATCAATAATGATAGCTTATCCATGTAAAATGGAGTGAACTTGGCGTGAGTCGAACACGCATCACCTGACATGGAGTCAGGCATGCTACCATTGCACCACAAGTTCAACATTGGGACAAATTTACATGATTTAAACTACAAAAGCATGAGGTCAAAGGATAAACAACAGTAGTTGATCCCATATAGATGGATCAACAACCATAGTTGATCCAAAATATATGGATCAACAACCATAGTTGATCCAATATCATTTCCTGCTTCAACCCAGATAACCACCATATTTCATTACCTGTAGCTTCATAAACACCAACAACTCCAAGACCAGCTTCAAAACCAATCTCAGTTGAATCAACAATAGATGTTTATCCATTTCAGTTGGATCAACAATGGATGTTTTTCCACCAAAAAATCACACATCTCCAGCACCACCACCAAAACCGAAATCCAACACCAATTTTATCGACGGAGTATAACAAAAATGAAAAATCGAAAGGAGATAAACATGATTATTACCTCTAATTAAGTAAATATCCTTAATCAACAAAGACCACCACACCACCAAAAAAACCAAACCCAAAATCAAGGGAGCTGCAAACACCTTCTTCTCATATTTGAACAACATCATATCTCCCTTGTACCTTCTGTCAATAGTAGCACCACCATCTTCATTCTCCATTTCGAATCAACCCACTGAAAACCCTTGATGTTTCTTCCACTAATCACCAAAATTCATATCAAACCATCACAGGCAACTCCCATCTCAGTGCACCACCATTTTCATTCTTAAAACTAATAGCAGCGACACCTTATTCATAGTCTCGGATTCATAACTTCTTCAGAAGTTCTCGATTCCAAAATCTCTTTCCCGATCTGATTCAAACCCTCTCAAATTTCAGATCTCGAATTTCATTCTCCATCGAACTTACAAATCAATATCAACAACCACCACCAACTCTAACAACAACATGCAAAGATTGATCTCTCTGAAGCTTCAATTGGGAATTCTGAAATTGAAAACCTAAAAATCGAATGGATCTGGTTTCAAAAATCAGTGTTTAACATAAAAAAAAAACTCGAACATAAAACTCGTGATAGATCCTTTTGATTGTAGCGGTGAACGTGGCGGGGGTGTTTGTGGTGGCGACGATATATATGGAGGTGGTTGAATCGATGGATATGGTGGTTGGGTTTGATTGATTTAGCGGCAGAGAATATGGTGAAGGTGGTGAAGCGACGGAATTGAAACAAAGAAGAATGAAATGAAGATGGTTACGATGGAGATGTTGCTGGTGGTGGTGCAGCGATGGAGATGCTGCTGGTGGTGGCGACGAAGATGAAAATGGTGAGCTCAATCGTTTTCTGCGGATGAGAAATGAAGGAGATAAGAAGAAGCAGAAGTCTATAAGGTATAAAGATTAAAAACTGGGGTATATTTGGAAGTCCCTAAATTATTGATGGGCCCCTGATGGGATTATACATAAAGAGGGACAAAATTATTATGTGATAAGGATATTTGTATAGACCATCAAAAGTAGGGACAAAAATTCAATTACCACTAGATAATGCAAGGTCATTCAGATCATTTGTTAACAGGTTTTCTCTTATTGACTTACCAATGTCTAGAGGGAGATATACATGGACAAATTCGCAGCAACCACCGCTGTTAATAAGACTGGACAGATTTCTTCTGTCACCAGATTTCAGTCCCCATTGTCAAGCACCAATTCAAATGATATTAAGTAGACCAATATCGGATCACCCGCAGATTATGCTCTATTGTAATTCTGGAGACAAGGTTAAGTCATTTTTCAGGTTAGATAACTTCATACTATCTCATCCTGATTTCTTAGTGAACTTTAAAGTGTGGTGGGACAATCTAAGTTTTATGGGTAAACCTAGCTATATTTTTGCCAAGAAACTGCAGGCAATAAAAATTTTCATCAAAAATTGGCAGGAACAAACATTAGGTAATTTACAATCTCAAATAGATAATCTAAAGCTCGGTATTGATGTTCTTGACAATTTAGAGGAGATTTATGGTTTATCTGATGACGATGTGATAGCAAGGGAGCAAGCCAAAATTCAGCATACTTCTTTGTCTATGTATTTTAGCTAGGAAACATGGTCAAAGAGCAAAATAAAGATGGTAAAAGGAATTTGAGTTATCTGCATCAATTAGCTTCTTTTAAATATAAGCAAAATAGTATTAATTGTTTGAACGTTGACGGCAACTTGTGTTTCGACAGACAGAAGATTGCACAAGAGACAAAGTCTTTTTCTGCCTCTATTTTTACTGAAACTCATGTGTCAAGGCCTAACTTCGATGATCTTGAGATGCCTTCAATACCTGTTATGGAAAGTATCACTTTAGAAAAGGATTTCATTGAGGTGGAAGTAAAGCAGGTGATAGACCATTTTGGTACAAATAAAAATCCGGATCCCGACGGCTTTACAATGGAGTTCTATAAGCATGCTTGGGAGGTAATTAAATCTGATCTTTTGCTGGTGATTAAAGAATTTGAGTCTAACTGTACACTAGACTGGATATTAAATTGTACAAATATTGTTCTAATTCCAAAATGCAAAGGTGCAGTTTCCCTTCACAATGTTGGACCCATAAGTCTAATTGGTAGCGTGTATAAGATCATTTATAAACTTTTAGCAGAACAGATGAAGTTGGTGATGCCTTCTATTATATCAGAGTTCCAAGGTGATTTTGTACAGGGGAGGAAGATTCATGATGGAATTTTGATTGCTCTTGAACTTATTGATTCACGTTTAAGATTTCAGCAAACATGAATCATATGCAAAGTGGATTTTGAAAAGGCGTTCTATATCGTAAACTGGGGATGTGTGGATAAAACACTTGCTAGGTTTGGGTTTGGTCATAAATGGAGGAACATGATCAAATGGTGTTTTACAACACCAAGGTTTGTTATGTTACTTAAGGGAGAAGCAACAAATTTGTTTAGAAGTCACAAAGGAATCATGCAAGGTGATCCGTTATCTCCGTTTTTATTCATTCTAGTTGCTGAGGTACTTTTATTGATGTTTAAATCAGCAGAAAATCAAGGGTTGATTTCTGGTTTCAAAGTACTGTGATAACTCAACTTCAATTTGCTGACGACCTAATAGTTTTTCTAGATGACAATGAAACGCAGGTACAAAACTTAAAGAACATTCTTATAGCTTTTGAAACGATCTCGAGGCTAAAAGTAAACTTTAGAAAAAACACAATTGTAGGGCTGGGGAAAATGCATAATGGTGACTTACGTGCTGAAATTTTTGGATATTCTTCAACTCAACTTCATATGAACTATCTTGGAATTCAATTAGGCAGCAAATCAAAGAGTAGATTAATCTGGAATGAGGTGATTCAAAAGTTTTAACAAATTTTAGCAGGCTGGAAAAGAACTTATTTGTTTGGCGATGATACAAAGTGTTTTAGCCAGTCTTCCAATATAATACATGACTATGTTTCATATTGCAAGCTGTGTAGCTAAAGAATTAGAGAGAATTATAGGTAATTTTCTTTGGGGGTCGGGTTCAGCAACAAAGAAAAGAAGTTGGGTAAAGTGGACACGTGCTATGTTACCAAAATGTAGAGGTGGTGTAGGGATAAATAAACTACAGCTTGTCAATAAGGCTCTTCACGCTAAATGGGTTTGGAGATATGGCAGCGAGAAAAAAATCCCCGTGGAGAAGAATTATAGCTCAGAAATTTGGACGTGAAATTGAAGCTTTGTTTCCAAATCAACCCAACAGAATTATTAGTCACAGTTTATGGATGGGTATTCTAAAAGCAAAAGAGTTCATTCAATCTGGTACTGAATTGATTTTAAAGGATGGCTCTGGAATTTATTTTTGGGATGATATATGGGTAGGGGAGAAGTCACTGAGGCTGAGATTTCCGGCATTATTCAAAGTTTCCAAAGGTAAAAAACTAACGGTGAAGGACATGGTGACTGATCAAGGTGCTTGGAATCTGCAGTTTGTAAGAGCTTTAAATGAACTTGAGGTGCATGAGGTGATTCAATTGATGTAGGTTATATGTGATCCTAATGATATTTTCGATAATGCTTTTAGAGATGATAGACATTTGAGATACGGGAATGACAAAGGTTTTTTGGTTGCATCAGCGTATGAGGCTCTAGAAACAGAAGGATTTATTTCTTTCCCAGATAAACAACTTTGGAATCCTAAGGTACCTCTTAAAGTCTCATTTTTAGTTTGGACTTTATGTTATAATAGGGCTCCAACACTGGATTATTTATACAAGGCAGGTATAATGCAGAACGTGAATTGTTTGTTATGTGGTTCTCATGAGGAAACAAATGCTCATCTATTTTCGCATTTCAAAACAACTTTTGAGGTATGGTCTTATTTCTTGCTTAGTTTTGGAATCAAATGGGTTTTTTCAAAGGAAATTAGAAGAACTTTGTGGGAGTGGAACAACAAGAAAAGTAAGAAGAGGATCAAATGCCTTTGGGGGTATTTGACATTTGCTATTTGGTGGAGTATGTGGAGAGAAAGGAATAACAGAATTTACAATAACTTGAGTAGACCAACTAAGCAGATTATCATGGAAGTTAAAGCATTGTTATACAATTGGGCTATGAATACATATATTTTTGCTGGTTTCACTCTTTCTACTCTTATGTGTAATTGGGATGCTGTTATATCCACATCCATGTAACTTTGTTCAGGTTTCTATATCACTGCTTTAGTGATAAATAACCTTTTTAATAAATTTTGAACTTTGCCGTAAAAAAAAGAAGAACCTAGATGAGATGTACGAGCCAAACATCATTTTCTTTTCATATGAGTTGTATTACTATTGCCATCTTATACACACATCAGGGATATGTTATTAATTGTTAACGACTTTCAGTTTTGGATAACTAATGTAAGGAATCTTACGCTAGATACATTTAAGAGTTATGAATTCTGAAAAAATACATACGATATGTGTAGGTAGAATAGTAGAGACTTTGATTATTTGAATGCGTTGCTCAAAATGTGATAATGAAGCTACTTGCATTTGCAAAAATAAAACAGAATGACTGCATACTCGCATGATAACTAGTGATCCAAATAATTTGGACTCTGGATATAAGAAGGGTAAACTTTTTCGAAAACATCCCATGGAAAAGATGTACAACCAATGTATGACTGGCGTGTGTATTAGACTGGACTAAAAATTGTAAGGTGATTAGAATTAGGGAGTTCGGTTACTATCATAAGCCCAAACATCCATCGGAATAAACAGAGCAGACATACTGTATACGTAAGTAAAGAATTTACGACTTATATTCTTTATCTGTTGGTCAAAAAATGTTATTGGAAGTGTCTGGGGGGGGGGGGTGTGGGACTAAACGCAAGTGGATAGGTATGACTGGTCCCAATAATAAAGCGCAACAATTGCGCAATACTGAAATTATGGCATGGCCAATGAAGCTGCATAGTACGACGACGTAGCACCAACATGGCCGAGACAAGAAAGGCTACTTAGCACATGCAATACTATGTGATGGTGTTGCATATCCTTGATTCAGAGTTAGCCCAGATCAAGGAAGGAATTAGGGATGCAATGCTAGTCATGGGATGACTTTGGCATCGACCCAAGCATTAGCCAAGGATTGGCCAATGCATATGAAACAGTGGCGTTGCCAAATGCGCCATTGATGATTATTGCTTGGCAAAAAGAATGCAAGTGATGCATCTGAAGTGTGGAGTTGAACTAAGCAAGGCAAGACTCGATTGGCATGATTTATTTGGATCTTGGCATCCAAATAAGCTAAGTACATGGCCGGGATAAATGTATCGCAACCATTTCCAAACTTGGAAGAGGCCAAGTTGAGTAAAACACAATCATAGCTAAATATTGGTACGAGCCAAGTTGAGTGCATCACAATGATCGTCGGATACTAGTGTGTGTGCATCACACGCATGACAGAGAAAAGGAGTTGGTTGAGATAGTTATAAAGAGGCTTTATAACTAAGTTTGGCATATTTTAACCACCAAGAACAGATGTGGCATCATTTGTCTTGACAACACAAAAGGTGGCAGTTGAAAAGCATATTGGCGGTTATGGAAACTACTTATGGGACACTTGGCTGTTACATGCGTGTGCAAGTGTTGTGAACGGTTTTTGAATATGAAACTACTGTATAAATAATTCAAGAGGCATTAGATATTAGTAGGACAGAGTTAGTAAAGTTAGTCTCATGTTTTGAGAGAATAAGGAATCACCAAGAGGGTGATGGCCTGTTTTGGTTCATGTGATGTCCATGTTTTGTAATCTTCATTTAGTGTAATAAAATGGGTTTGTTGCAGTATATCTTTGTGTTCTTATGTTGCTAATTTGTGTGAGATTGTCAAATGGAATTGATACATTGAAAACCTGTTATGCTTATGAGGGCATGCAAAGTTAGAGGGAAAGAAGAAAAGACTTCCATTGCGTATTTCCTTAAGAGTGAAGGAAGATGCATACTTTGATGCAAGTATGGAAGACTGAGTACTTGTGGGTGAAGTTGATTCACTGAACCACAAAGTATTTTTGGTCATGTCCCATGAAAATTTTAGGCCGTTAAATGGGTATCTGACACTAGGGTATTGATACATTTCGGATATTGGTTTTCTCATCCTTCACTTTATTTTTTCCCCTACTATTGGAGGTTTGGTCAACGTAATGGACCAAATAAGTCCAATCTTAGGTTTTAATGTAATTTGATCACAAAATTATATCAAATATTAAATTAAATCTAAGCCTTAACATCCAAATTTTATCAAGATTAAAAAGTATAAACAACAACTTTTATTTTCTATTAGTCTGAGGAAAGACAAAATAATGTATGCATTATATATGATTATAAGATTGTTGAATGGATAAAGTTTTGAAAGCTCAAAATCAATGAAAATATTATTTTTAAAATTTCTAAGAGTTTTTTGAATAAAAAGAAAAAGCATTAGTTTTTGAACTAAGAAGATGATCTTTGCATAATATGTGCAACCCTACATGAAATCCTATCATGAGATTTCTGTTTTTGATTATCAAGTTCAAAACTCATGTCTTCTCCATGAAGTGGTTAATCGAGTTCTTTCTTCTCCAAAATTGGGGGAAGATTTCATTCCTCTTGAATCTGAAAATTCCTTTTCTGATGATCAATTTTATACATCTGAAAATTCGAATTTAAATCTAGCTTTCGTTTATGATGATTTACAAAAACCAGCATTTTGCATTACTTTTTCGGAATCCCTAATTTCTTCCGCCTATGCACATAGTTCTTCTGCATCAAACGATTCAATCGATTTTTTCCCGGAAACACCTCTGATCACTTTAGGAGGATCGGAAATTGATCAGTATGTATTAGAGCACTGCTCGGTCAAACTCGCAAGTATTGTTATCTCAAGCTTGTTTGTCAAGTTTAGTTGATCAAAACTATATACTTGATTTATAGTCTACTTATAGCTATGTCTCATATTAGGATAGAAGTGTGTAGTTGAGCATTAGACTTCACGGCACTCACCAATTGAAGAAGAAGATCCACTGAAGATCTTGGAGGAACTTCATCAACAAAAGGTATGTGGAGAATAAAACTTATCTATCACTCAGAAGTTTATTCTATTATATCTTCTAAAGATACTAAGTCATATAGCTATATAGACTTTGCATTATATACATTTAAAATTTCGAGCCGAGTTTATCTCGTTTATATATTTCTCGAAACACGTATTGGAAGCTTTTTAGCTTTATCTAAACTTCATCATCTACTTGACGAGTTTAGTTGTAGAAAATTTATTTGTTGAAAACTAAATATTAAGTCAATATGATCATGTGAAAATTACCTTGAACATTTTACGTAATTTGTGTGAGACAATCATTTGATGTTAACTTGGGAAGTTTCGTATTGATCGATTAATCACTTGAAGCTAGTGGTATTGTAAGATTACCATTGTTGTCTTCAAAGGATGTTACAATGATTAAATGAAAGTTTTAGAACTACTGCTAATGTATGGATATAACACAGTATGCGTACCTTGTATGCGAACTGTGAATACTAGTTCAGGCCCAAAACACTTGTTTGCGAACTATGTTTGCGAACAGGCTTAACTGTCAAAGGACCGGAACTGTGGTTTGCGAACAGTGTTTGCAAATGGCTAGACTAGGCTAAGTCTAGAATTATGGTTCGCGTATTCAGTTTGCGAACACAGTGGTCAAGTTCTAAAATTGGTAAGTATGACAATTCATACTTGAAAAAACGGGGGTCTAACAACCACACCCAATATTTCGTTTGTAATCTGAATAGACAAACTCCAATATACTTTCAAGAGAATCAACTAGATGGTCAGACTCAATCTAGAGAAAAGTATATCAAAGAGTTTTATATCTCTTTCTCTCAATTCAATCCGAAATCATCAAATATGAATTTGCGAGCCCGGTTAAATATAAGAGAAATAACTTGAACGGTACCAAAGACCAATGTTCAAGGATCAATCAATTTCAATCGACAACCAAAGGTTGGATTTCCCAATTGATCGATTCAATGCACAACTTGTGATATTTCAATTATTAACAAAATATAATGTGAAAAAGAAATAACACAGACAACAAAATTTTGTTAACGAGAAAAACTATAAATGCAGAAAAACCCCAGGACCTAGTCCAGATTTGAACAAAATATAATGTGAAAAAGAAATAACACAGACAATAGCCTACTACCAATGAACTTCGGACTGGAATGTAGTTTAATTCTAATCAACCTCACATTGATTCAAGGTACAGTCGTGTTCCTTACACGTCTGATCCTAGCAGGATACGACACACTTGATTCCCTTGGCTGATCTCACCCATAACCAAGAGTTCCTATGACCCAAAGTAGAAGACTTGTTAAACAAATCTGTCTCACATAGAAAAGTCTATTGAAATAGATAAATCTGTCTCTCACAGAATTACCTATGAGTTTTGTTCCGTCTTTTGATAAATCAAGGTGAACAGGAACCAATTGATATACCATACTTATATTCCCGAAGAACATCCTAGAAATATCAATCACCTCACAATAATCCCAATCGATTAACGAAACAAGATATTGTGGAATCACAAACGATGAGACGAAGATGTTTGTGACTACTTTTGAATCTTACCTATCAGAGATAAATCTTAAGATACATCTTATCAAAGATAGTACTCAATCACGATAGAAAAAGTAAGATCAAAACACACAACTAGAGAAAAAATAGTTGGGTCTGGCTTCATAATCCCAATGAAGTCTTTAAGTGGTTAACCTACATGGTTTCATGAAAAACCTAAGGTTAAAGGAGAATCGACTCTAGCTTATGCAACTAGTAACACATATAAGGTATGGGGATTAGGTTTCCCAGTTACTAGAGTTCTCCTTTATATAGTTTTAAAATCAGGGTTTGCAATCTAAGTTACCTTGGTAACAAAGTATTCAATATTCAACGTTGGATGAAATCCTGATTAGATCCAAGCTAATATCTTTCAACCGTTAGATCGAACTTAGATTGTTATACACAAATGAAATGTACCCTCATTTAGATTTATGTAACTGTACCTAAACATGTACACCATGTTGGCTCAATAGTAGTTAACCGAGGTTAGCTATATGAACACTCTCATATCAAGTATGCAAATGGGTACGCATAGCCGGACCAAGTTTGGTTTTCGCCAGTACGCGAACGGGTATGCATACATCCTAACCCAGCAGAAAATTCTGAACACAATCCTATGCCATTATGCGTACGGGTACGCGCACTTAGGTTCCCAGACTTCTCAAACCAAAAGGTACGCATACGGGTATGTATACCATGGTTCCCGGACATGGATCAGATATATGCAAGAGTGCACAACATGTTTATAATCTAATGTTGGTTAAGTGTTCTAAACTCTTATTTCAATCATTGAAACTTTCTTAGAGGATGACAATAACCATTTTCACACACTATTAGCATTAAAGCAATTTTCAAGTGATTGAAATAATCATAATGAAACATTCCAACTCTACACCAAATGATTGTATCACATAAAACATGTAAGATGTTACTCGGCTATTTTCACATGATCATATTTTGACTTTCGTTGAGAATATAAGATGAACTTGGTTGAAGCGAAAGCTTACCAACACATATTTCGAGAAATACATAAGTGAGTTAAACTCAGCTCGAAATCTCAAATGTGTATAATTGAAAACAATATAGTAATACGAATTATGTCTTAATATAGGAGATAGAGTAGAAATAGATTTTCCAAGTGATAGATGATGTAGCGCCCCCTAAGCTAGCATCTGACTAAACCAAGAATTTAACTAAATAAAGAGGCACTAACGAATCCAAATTAAACACTTAGACTTTCAATTAAGAAATATGCTACAAAAACTTAACCCAAAGCTAACCCCGCTCAGAAATATATATACAAGAACTCCTCTCCAATGATATATATAAAATAGTCATTTGGTTTACAAATAGAATATACAACATAATAAACATAGTAGAAGACTCAACGCCACGAAACTTCCGTTGCGCAACTCTGATCTGTCTCTGAAACTGAAAGTGGGAATGGGTGAGAACATCATCCTTAAAAGGGGTGCCCAGCAGAAATAACAACTAGCTTTCAAGTAATCATTAATATGATTCGAAGACAATGCAGGTTTAATCGAAAGTTGGTAATACAAGGAAATACAATGAAACATAAAGTAGAAACTTCTTCATAGACATTCATAAATAACAGTAAACATCCATGTATGAGATGTGTGTAGCCGCACATAAGTGAAGAATAATATTGTGTTGCATCTCCCTAGCCATAATAATATTGCGGTGTATCGCCCTAGCCATAGAATACTGAATATATATAAAGGAAGAATAATATTGCGGTGTATCGCCCTAGCCATAGAATACTGATATTGTGTCGGCACACATCTCACACCACACCAAGCACACAAGGATATGCATGAATTTCACAACACAAAGATTGATTTGTAAAACAATAATGAATACAAGAGAGTTCGTTATCGATTCCCACCTCTTTTGATGACAAGCCTCGCCTACCTCGAGATCCATGATCCACTGGTTCATTCTTTAAATCGATTGTTGTTAATAAAGATTAACTGTTAACCACATAGGCACTATAAAGATTAGCCAAAAGGCTCAGACAAGGCTCACAAGATAATCTCATACAAGTCTTTAGTTATAAACTAAGTGAACTATCTAATGGTTCTAAGCCCATCTATGGTTCTACATATTTTCATTATCTATCATTAGCTTACAAAGGTTTACTAATCCAATTAGATTGGTTCTACAGTCCATTAGATATGTCTTATGAATATCTACAATTTTGTAGAAGGAACTAAAGGTCAACCCAGACCACAAGTGGTCCAATTTATTCAGATAGGAAAAACTATGCATAAGCCCAAGTGCATTAAAGAAGCCCATTAACTTAGGGCCCAGTCCAACTAAGTCAACTAATGGTCAATAACAGTCAGGAAGGTCAATTAACAGTTAATGTTTAAGGTCAGGTCAACAGTCCGAGTCAAAGGTCAAGTCAATGGTCAATTGGTCAAGGTTAGGTCAACTGAGCTGACTCCGGTCAAGATAAGGGACTCGGTGATCCAACACCGATTCAACTCAATCAGACACACTGAGTCAGTCAGACATCTGACAGAAAATCTAGGCTAAAGCCTTTGCACAGGCCAGAGTCATTGTTCAGGCCAGAGAACTCTAATGCACAATTATGATGCAACACCTAACATGCCAAGACTAAAATGATGCAACACATAACAAGCCAAACTCAAAACACAGCCATCCCCCATTATCTTCACATTCGACTTGAATCCTAGCAACAACATCATTATAACTTCAATCAATTCTATAAAACACCAACTCTACAACTCCATCTCCATTCTTGTTCTCATTCCATCTCAACTAAAACCTCTATTAACATTAACTCAATCCACTTTACATAACTTGTATCATTACCTATAACTTTAACTGTAACTGCAATATAGTCTACTCAACCAACCCAACTAACCCTCTATCACCAGCAATTAGCTTACACAAATCCAATATCACCAATACCCATCTTCTAGTCCTCTACCAATCATAACAACAACACCACAAGTCCAATCCCAAACCTAATTACCAAGATTAATTCACACAAACCCCTTCACCTGAATCTAAATCATTCACCACAAACCCGATTTCATAACAACAGAACAACTTCATCAATTGTACTCACCAATTCATCTCCATAAACATTATCATTAACAGTTCAACTTCAAAATCAGAAGTCAAGCATAAATTCTTCCTTGACATTCCCCTCATAGCAACAGTATCTCCTAATTCATACATACCACCACCAGATTCAGTTAACTACAACAACAACTCAACACAAAAACCCCAACACAGACATCCACCTGCAACTCCACTTCAATCATCCAACTCAGTTTATTCAAGAACAATTAGCAAACCATCTCTTCATTGCCTCCACCTACAGAACCTCTTCATAAGTTCAACTACATCATCATCTTATGCATCAAATTCTCCAAAACCTCTAAGAACAAACCCAATCTCAGATCTTCAATTCATCACCAAAACAATATGCTTCTCTTGTTCACTTCATAACCTCAACCACCTTTACTCAATTCATCTTTTTTTTTTATCTGAAACCCTAACCCGTAATTCAAATTCCTAAAGAAATCAAATTAAACTCTACACAACTTTACCTACCCTAATTAACAACAAACCCAGGAAATCTAACACCAAAACAATTTCAATTTCATAAAAGAAATCAATCAAAACCGAAACCTTAAATTAAATCTTCAATTTACCTTTCATCACTGTAAATAGAGAATTGAACACCAACTCTTATTCTTTGCTCTCGATGCACAAAACCCACCTTTAATTAGTTGATTTCATACTTAATTCCATATAATTATTCAATCCAACTTCATCTTTCAGAAACCCTAACTTCGATCTACAGCAGCATCAAGATCTTCTCCGTCCAAGCTTAATCATTCACAACACCTATATTTACTCCCTAGATTCAATGACTACAAGCTTTATAAGAACTATTCTCGAGAGATTTAAGCTCCATCTGCTGAAATTGAAGTTGACAGAGCGAAGGAGAGGAAGAACAGAGAAGAAGAAGAAAGAAGAAAGAAAGAGAAAGTGAAAATAGAAATGAGTTTCTCTCGACACGCGTAGATGATAAGGCCAACTAGAATTTCAAAAGGCACCCGAGAATTGATAAGGTCAGCCCAGCGGTTAACGTTTCTCTTCAAATAATTCTGATAATATCTTCTTCGTCCGATACCCGAATGACACATTCGAGTAGTCTATTCCACGTAACTTTTCGAGATTTATCTAACGATACTAGTTTCGTATCTAGATCGTTGTTAGATTAATTTCTATTAATTAATTCCCGTGTTAAACTAATCGAGTTATTATCGTCTAATTCGTCACTTGACCAGTATAATAGCGTTGACGAGCTTGAGGGTCACTACAGATGAGTTTTAGTCTCCTCTTTGTTGATGAATTTCCTCAAGATCGCCTTAGTAGTTATCCGTCTTCAATTGATGAACGCCGTGAAGTCTAATGCCCAACTTCACAATCTATAATAGTCCTAGACATCACTATAAGTAGACTAGAAATCAAGACTTATAGTTTTGATCACGAACATTGACAAACAAGCTTGAGATAGCAACGCTTGCGAGTTCGACCGAGCAGTGCTCTAATAATCTCCCCCTTTGTCAATTTTAGTGACAAAACTATCTATACATATGGATTACAAAATAAATAAAATTTTGTAGCTTCTCATCCAAATGCATGATTTCCTTGGTTCTTCAACATTACTCGAAATCTTCGTCACTTCTAAGTACTCCAATGATTCCAAATGTGTTCAACTCCGCATCATTGTTGTTGAAGATCCGTAGCTATAAAAATGAGAAAACAGTTGCTCTCAATCATTGTTATACTGTGTCATAATATCATTATACAACATCAAAGTCCAATTGTATCACAACTTTGACAATAATACTATGGTGATATGTATTACCCCCCCTTAGTCAATACTTCGTCTCAACATGAATATCACTCCCCTCTCATATAATGATCCATAAACCATATGTATTTGTAGTGTGAACTAAACATTAATTCTCCCCCTTTTTGTCAATATAAATTGGCAAAGGTACGAAAACTAGTGAGATCCTCATGAAATTTTCATAGAGATACTTCATGACCAAAAGAGAACAACATACCAACTTGTTTCAATGATGTCGAAACTTAGTGTATTCATCAAGGAGTTTATAAAGATACAAGATAACTCCTACAATATTCCTCATCCGCACTCCCCACAAAGATTTGATAATTATGCACAAGTTCAATTAAGAACTCTCCCTCATAAAATTTCATTCCCGAAGGAACAACAAGAATGACCTTACTTTCACAAGAAAAGAAGGATTTCTTTGGACATTAACAAATCACATTGTTGATGGTGGATTTTAGTTAAGGGATAAAGTTATAAAGCCAATCTTTATGCCGACATCCTGCAAAGGTTAAGGCTATTTACTAAGCGACGAATACTTCTCCTCTTTATCAATTCACCTAGAATGGAGCATGTAGCAACAATCCCAAAGTACTCTGTGAATTTCAGCATTATTAACTAATAAATAAAATCGCCTTGTATTTCCTGTGCTGTTCTCAACAGAACTCTTATTGTTCTCAGGAAAAGAACTCTTCCTGTTCTTACCTTGTATTTCTTGTGCTGTTCTCAGCAGAGTAACATGAATATCCAAGTATGAATATTGAGGCATACACGAAATATCCGTACATGCTACATCATTCTCTGACAAAGAGAATCATCTCTCGGTGTGTTATACTAGTCCGATCGAGCATATTTGAATCTGGACTGTCCATATCAGTCTCATAAATAATCACGGCCACTCAAGTTGGCCACATGAATTAATCAGCCTAGAAATCACCTAGCAGGAGCAAGTAACCACCGCAATGACCACCAGCGGGCCCGTTTATGCCCTGGTCGTTCGAACGCATACCTTTCCCCCAAAATAGCCTCCAAGCACTAGTACTAATAAGGGATGGCCGAGCAGGCATGAAGCGGCTAGCATGCATAAGACTGTCAAAAGACAGTCTCAAAGAGGTCGTGACCGTCCAACTTCGTAGGCATGGTTGGACGGCTTGGATCGCCTCTCGATCTAGTGGTAAAGTGTTGGTACACCCATTGGCGGGCACACTTTCCACCTACTTGATCGGTTCTCCCACTGCCAAGCCATGGAGTAACAAATGGTTGCCCAAACAAGGATGACATGATGCTTTAGGAAGCCGTGGAAGTCCAAACTGATCACAACCATCCAACTTCGCAGGCATGGTTGGATGGCTTAGATGGCACCTAGGACCGTGGAGCAAGCATGCATGTGCTCACCGCCGGCCCAAGGTGGTACCCATGCGATCGGCCTCCCCAAGGGAGGCGCGCAACCCCAAATCCAATCGGTTGAAGTTGGACGGTCCGAAACCCTAATTAGGGTTTGCGGCGCCATCCATGTGTCGTAAATTCATCTCGAACGTCCATCTTCGCAGGCTTGAACGGATGGTATAGATGAAGATTTAAAAGGGGCCAAGCATGTCAACACGACCACCATGGGCCCGGATTCACGCCTGACTGATCGGCCAAGACCGTCCTTGGATAGAATCTCGGTTCGCACGCCCGAAGATGACGTGTAAAGCCTCCTTAACGAATCCTTTGCGACACAGGGTTTCTGTTAAAACCCGATCTCAACCACTCCTCTTTGCCGGTCAAATTGAGTGGTTAAGATTGTACCTTTGCAAGTCAAGATGGCATGGGCGTGAAAACTAGTGCGCCGTCTCCATGCAGGACCAATCGGTCCCTCCAAAAATATTCCCTAAGATCAAATTCGACTGAGCTGAAAGTGGGAGCTTGCATACCTCCTAATCCCTAATCCGACGGTCGCAGATGTGGGTCGCAAGCCATCTCGTCCGTCCAACTTCGCTAGCTTGGACGGATAGCCTAGAATAGGAATTGGGCAATAAGTGAGGTATCACCGTGATCATCGTCCGCCACTCTACTATACCATATGGTCGGCCAAGGGAGGACTTTCATGCGCATCCTCCAAACCATCACATGAAGATGGCTAGACATGCATCTATTTTAAGACTCTTAAACATCGACTTACTCCGTTAAAGTCTTAAAACAACAATGCTTCACACATGCTGAATATATTCGATGCATTATCTGCATAGAATACACATGATACTTCACAAGTATCGACTTCCTGAATAACTTAGTTTTTTAACCTGGCATCACATGCTACCTTCTGTGGGTCCCACGATACACACACTCGAGACATCAATCATGTCATAAACTGGGGGATACATACTGGGGTATTAGTCTGCGGATTTACAACGTGCAGCATATAACGCGCCATCACAAGAACGTGCCAAGAAGTCATGGACGGTTAGTGATGATGAGAGAAGTGGGCAAGACTGATCGTGTGAAACTAAAACACAACTCCACTACTCCATCACTCCACTTCCTCCACTTCCCATGAGAGACGTGAATAAGTCTCAAATGACTTGTATAAATAGGTTATCCTCCCTATTTCCAAGACAGACAACACAGAAATCAAGTGTTAATTCAATTGTATTCAAAACACCCAGAGCCTGCTCACTTTTCTGTTACAAGTCATAAAACATCATATTCTTTCACAATCTCAACACCTTCTTTGCTTCCCTCTCTAAGATCAACCCCATTTCCTTCACTTTGTGACCGAAACAAGTCTGGAACGACCATTTCTTGGTTTAGGCCAGAATTGTATAGATTGATCTCTCGAATCAAAAGCACTCCCGTGCAGTGCATTTGTTTAGGGTTTAGATTCATTTCTCATCCACACACACAAAATTACCAAAACCAGCAGAAATAGTTTTCACCCATAAATAATTGGCGACCATAGTGGGAGATTAATCTCTCGGTTGTGAAGTCAATTTCTTCAATACCTAATCCCATTGGCTAATTTCAAAATGGTTGGTCTTAGGACTTCTCCAACAACTTCATCTTTAGATCGGAGTTCCTCCGACGCAGATGCTCCTCTTTCCAATAGTACGTCTGACGACGCGACTGGAAGAATACCAACATTGTTCGAGTTGGCACGAGTGTAGGAGATTCACGCAAAGAACATGAACCTGATCAAGGAGACAATAAACGGTATACTCAATATCCTCATCAAGATGACATCAGATATGAGTGGTTCTGTACTAGGGACTGATCCTCGCAATGATCCTCCTCAAATCAACAGTTTCACCATGAACCAGAGGCCGGTGGACCAAGAAGCCACTTCTCTAGTGGAAAGTTTGTGTGAACTTTTACACCTCTCGATGAATCAGCGGGTGAAGACGTTTGCTGCAATCAACTAGATAGCCTTGGACGTACAGTTAACTCCTTTATGTCCAGAAGCCTCCAAAACACCAGATATGTCTGTGAATAATGTTACATTTACAGAAGAAGACATGATGGCATAAAAAGGTCACAACCGGGCCCTACACGTTACTGCACGCATCAAGGATTCAGAGTTCAAGAGAGCCCTCATCGACACAGGAGCGTCTTCGAATGTGATTACCCTTTAGACACTCAGGACGACCAAGGTTCTCCCAATCAAGATCGTGCGGCATCCTACCACGATGACATACTTTTAAGGAAACCAAACCAACATGTACGGGTATGTCAATCTGAATTTATCTGTAGGACCCGTACAGTATAAAGTGAAATTCCAAGTCATAGAAAAGGAGCCGGACTACCACATGATATTGGGGAGACCTTGGCTTCATGACAATAAAATTGTTCCTTCAACATATTACCAGTGCTTGAATACTATGCTGAATGAGGAAGTCGTTCGTATTCCTACATCATTCTCTCCCTACGCGCCAATCTGTGGCGTAGAGTTGTTTGAGCCGAAAGAAACTCCACGAGGAGAATCAGGAAAAGGTCATTGCATCTCACTCCCCACGTGGGCATCAATCCATGAGGAGGACCAACTTGCATCATTAAAGGCTAAGATCCACGATAGGTCAGAACATTCTTCTTCATCTGGTGAAGCTGCAACTCATGTTCACACTAAAAGAGAGCGAACTTTCATGGCGAGCCATGATCAGAAGGGGAAGACCATATACCGACGCCGCTGTTATCAATTAGCATGGGAGACTACTACCCAGTCTCTCCTCCCAATGGAATGCTACAACAACGAAGAGCCACATGAAGAGGTGTTGGATGCTCAGCGACAGCTGCATGACGACACCAACTCCACGACGGATGAACTCGAAATCATTAATATTGGGAATGTAGAATCTCCAGGCCTATCTCCATCATCTCAACCTTGTCCATAGCTGAACGCACGAAGATCGTGCAACTTCTCAAAGAATACCATGACATATTTGCTTGGACATATGAAGAAATGCCTGGTTTTGATGAAAAACTAGTCACCCATCATCTGCATGTCATACCTGGATCCAAGCCAATCAAGCAGTCCCCGAGGAAATTCAGGCACGATGTGGAAGAACAAATCAAGGCTGAGATACAGAAGTTGATAGCTGACGGCTTCATTAAACCTATTCATCACCCGACCTGGTTGGATAATGTGGTTCCAGTGAAAAAGAAAAATGGGCAGATCAGATGCTGCGTGGACTTCAGAGACTTGAACAGATGCTGCCCCAAAGACGATTTTCCTCTACCTAATATCGACATGTTAGTTTATACGACCAGTGGGCATGACATGTTCTCCTTCATGGATGGATACAGCTGGTACAATCAGATAAAAAGGGATCAAGTTTTATTTGGACCGCACTACAACAGGAAGAGTTTCATAAGATTCAACGGATATTATCGTCTCCAGTAGTCATGAAGTCCCATGTCCAAGGAAGACCGTTGTGTCTCTACACTGCCTTCAGCGATACTGTCGTAGGGGCTTTGCTTGCTCAGGAGGATGACGAAGGAGTCGAATATCCCATATACTATTTCAGTCGAGTATTAATAGATGCTGAACTTAATATCCCAAAGCAGAGAAAGCGTGCCTAGCCCCGATTCATTCTATTCAGAAGTTCAGACATTACCTGTTGTCCAACAAGGTGGTGCTTATATCTAAATATGATCCTACGAAGTTTTTATTCTCAAAGCCGGTCTTGATGGGAAGGTCGGCCAAGTGGCTTCTCCAAATGTTAGAGCTAGACATAACATGCGCATCACCCAGGGCTATCAAAGGACAAGCTATTGCTGATTTACTGGCGTCGTGCCCTAGCGAAGACACTACTGCATTACATGAAGATCTTCCCGGAGAATTTCCAGAGATCTCCGTTGTTGAAGAAGAGGCGTGGATGCTATATTTCGATGGCTCTGCCACTCCTAGCAATAACACTGGAGGGGCAGGCATGGTCCTAGTGTCTCCAACTGGCAAAGTTTTCTCACATTCCTTCAAGTTGGACTTTCAGTGCACCAACAATTCAGCAGAGTATGAAGCCTTTGTCATAGGACTGTCAATATCCAAATAAGTGGGGGCCACTCGCCTAGAGATAAGAGGTGACTCTAAGCTACTGGTTAATCAAATGAATGGAGTGTACGCGTTAAAGGAGGCAACATTGGCCCCGTATCAGTCAGAGGCGCAAAGATTGTTGAACTACTTTGCTGACGTAGCCGTAACACATGTTGGTCACAACAACAACAGACATGCTAATTGGTTAGCCACACTGGCATCCAAATTGCAGTTTGAAGGTTTAGAAGAGACCCTGATGGTAAGGAGGAGGACAGTTGAATCAACATGGCTTTCACAACGTAAAGATATTGGGACATGTGATTGGTGTACTCCCATCATTCAAGAACTCAGCAGTTCACTTTCTCAAGGAAAGTTCAGTCTCAAAACCCTGCAGAGCTTTTTCATGCTTCATGGTATGTCATATCATCGAAACCCGGATGGTTCCATGTCGATATGTATCAGAGACAAAGAAGCGCAGCTGCAGCTTGACCGCGTTCACAATGAAGTTTGCGGACAAACGTTGGTATTAACACTCTACCGACGTCTTCAACGCCTAGGCTATTATTGTCCAGAAATGGAAGCTCAATCCCGTTTACTCCAGAATTCTTGCTTCAATTGCCAAGTGCCGCCACATCAATTAGAGGTTCTTAACATAAGTCGTGCTGAGGACTGGAGAGAACCATATATTAACTATCTCTGCGATAGGATAGCTTCTGCTAATCTGAAGGATGCTTTCAAGATGAAGCAAAAGTCAAAGCGATTTGTATTTCACGAAGGGACCCTATATCGCAAAAGCTTCGGAGGTGATCTATTACGGTGCCTGGCTAAGGAAGAAATTCCGACTATACTGAAAGGAACGCATGAAGGGGAACACTAAGGAAAGAAGAAACTATTTCTCCAAATACACGAGAAATACTATTGGCCAACCATGGAGGAGGATGCAACTGCATTTGTTCAAAGCTGCCACGAATGCCAAATACATGGGAACCTCATTCACGCACCTTCCACTCCTTTATACTCGGTAAGCAGTACATGGCCATTCTATGGCTGGGGTCTTGACATTATCGGTAAGATTAATCCATCATCGTCAAAGCAACATGAGTATATCATAACTGCGACAGAGTATTTTACCAAATGGGTTGAAGCCATCCCTCTATGAGGGACTACGGGAGAAACAATTGCAGCTTCCATTAAAGAGTACATCATTTGTCGGTTCGACGTACCCAAGCATATCATCACCGATAATGGTATTCCCTTTGCAAACAAACAGGTACGAGAGATACTTGAAGAATATGAAATTAAACATGTCTTCTCCATCATTTACTATCCTCAAGGAAACAGACAAGCTGAGAGCACCAACAAGACGCTGATCCGGATTCTCAGTCGAATGGTGCATGACAACCCCAGGGACTGGCACGAATAGCTGCCTATGGAGCGGCGTATCAGACGGCACCTAGAAGTTCTGTTGGGGTTTCCCCATATTCACTTATTTACGGTGTAGACGCAATCCTCCCAGCAGAAATCAAGATCCCATCAGCCAGGATTGCAGTAGAAAGTGGGGTCCACTGGAATGAAGCTGAAGCATCGCATTCCAGAATCTCTGAGTTAGACACTCTAGATTCCAGAAGAATCAAAGAAGAGGAACGTAGTCAGACGTACAAAAACAGGATCTCCAGGGCATATGATAATACTGTAAGGCCACGTGTTTTTGGAGTGGGAGATTTGGTCTTAAAGACAGCCAAGCATATTCAGCAAGACATGTCTGCACCAAAGTTCTCTTCAAAATGGGAAGGTCCCTACGTGATTACCAAGGCCTACAGTACCGGATACTTCATGATTGTTAAGGTGGATGGAGGCAAGTTAGAGGCATTTATCAATGGAAATGGCTTAAGGCGTATCATGCTTGATCATTATCCCACCACTGTCTCATGACGAAGCAATACATGCATTTTCATTATACATCTGAATTATCAATTAATTCAAAGAGACATTAATGAAAAAACTTCTTCCACCTACTCAAAATCAATGCAATTTATTCCTCAAAGAGTGTTCAAAAAGAAAAAATAACGTGAGCACCATCGACCATAAGAGAGCGCATCCTAGAAGAGGTTGTCTAGTAGATTGTAGTTCCTTGAAAACATCATCTTCAATCTAGTATGATATCTCTCTGTCCTATCCTTAAAGTATTGAACTGCCTGCTCCACCCTCTTCGATTCCGCAGCCAGAGCCTTCTCCTCCTCCAAGATAGCTTTCGTAGAAGGAATAACCTTCACGAGGATACCAGCTCGATCAACCTTGATGATGCCAAGACGCTGCCGCAACCATCCCACATTGAACTCCATGGATTCTCATGTAGATACCATGTTCTCCCATTTCTCGAGGTTTGATTCAGCAACATTGCGGATAGAAATATTTTCCATCTCAGCAATCACGGGAAGAAGGCAGTTTACCGTGGTGACCAAAGTAGATGAACAGTGTCGAACTACATTCCTGGTTGTAATATGGCCATACTTTCTCCATACTTTCGCGTATAATAACACAAACTCCTTCCGCACTAAGAATCCACCGACATCTCGGTAACGAGAAGATAAGCATTTCATGTGGATTTAGAATGGAAGACCTGCATTAGGGTATTTATGAGATAAAATACCCAGATGAGCATCTTCAAGGCCCGCAGGGGAAGGTGTGTTTGAATTCGAAAGAAGAGGGATAGTCAAGTCATCATCGTCAATAACCGTCACGCATGTTCCAGTAGGGTATCTCCGCAAAAAGAGAGAATTATTCGCCTGATCATGAAGAACAAGAAACTGTTCAGGAAAGAAAAGAAAAGGAGGAACGAACCGGTATGATATTCTTAACTCAAAGAATACGAGTAGGGGAGGCTCAGACGCAGATCGGGCACGTTTAATGGAAGATCCTGGATGGTATGAAGAAGAAAATGCACTGTTATTTGACATAGTGAGAAAATTGAGTTTTCTGCAAGAAATCCTATCGTGAAATTGTAGAAGGTGGTTCAAAATCTATGCGTATACATATATGTTGAGGAAACCCTAAAAGAAGACTAAAGCGACTGCAGCGAAGCCTGCCCTATATATGAGGATTCAACACCGACCGAGTCATACTTTCTTTAGAACCCTAATCAAGGATTGGAGAAGCCGTTGGATATGAGCGGTTAAGACCAGCAATGTATAAGCACCCATGATGGAGGAATCCCAGTAGAAGGAGAGTTTCATTCCTAGCTCGAATGCAGGGAGGAATCCAGTCTCACCAAGGCTCATGGTCACGACCGCGTGCTCACATGGAGGATTGCCAGAAATCAGTCACAATTCCTCCAGGTAGACTTCCTTTATTTTGTCTTTTATGTTATATATGTCACCATATAATGCCCACCCCACAATAGTGTAACCATCATGTTCTAGGCATGGGACTTAATATTGATGATGGATTTTAGTTAAGGGCGAAAGTTGTAAATCCAATCTTTATGCCGACATCTTGCAAATGATAAGTCTATTTAATAAGCGACGAATACTTCTATGCTTTATTAATTAACCTAGAATGGAGCATGTAGCAATAATACCCAAGTACTCTGTGAATTTCAGCATTATTAACTAATGCATAAAATCACATTGTATTTCCAGTGCTGTTCTCAGAAGAACTCTTATTGTTGGTACGGCATGATGACTGATTTTTACTCTCAATAGAGTAACATGAATATCCAAGTATCAATAGTGAGGCATACACGAAATACCCGTACAGGCTACACCATTCTCTAACAAATGTAATCATCTCTCGGTGTGTTATACTAGCCCGATCGAGCATATTTGAATCTGGATTGTCCATATCAGTGTCAGAAATAATCACGGCCACACAATTTGGCCACATGAATTAATCATCCTAGACAAACCCTAGCAGGAGCAAGCAACCACTGCAATGACCACTAGCGGGCCCGTTTATGCCATCGTCGGTCGAAAGCATACCTTGCCCCCAAAATAGCCGCCAAGCACTAGTCCTGAAGAGGGATGGTCGAGCAGGCATGAAGTGGATAACATGCATAACACTGTCGAAAAACAGTCTCAAAGAGGTCGTGACCGTCTAACTTCGCAGGCATGGTTGGACGTATTGGATCGCCCCTCGATCAAGTGGTGAAGTGTTGGTACACCCATTGGTGGGACCACTTTACACCTGCTTGATATGTTCTCCCATAGCCAAGCCGTGGAGTAACAAACGGTTGCCCAAACAAGGCTGGCATGATGCTTTAGGAAGCCGTGGAAGTCCAAACTAATCATAACCATCCAAATTCGCCGGCATGGTTGAATGGCTTAGATCGCTCCCAGGACCGTGGAGCAAGCATGCATGTGATCACCGCCGGCCCAAGGTGGTACCCACGCGATCGTCATCCCTAAGGGAGGCACATAACCCCAAATCTGATCGGTTGAAGTTGGCCGGTCTGAAACCCTAATTAGGGTTTGCAGCGCCATCCATGTGTCGCAAATTTATCTCGAACGTCCATATTCGCCGGCTTGAACGGAGGGTATAACTGAAGATTCAAAAGGGGCCAAGCATGTCAACACGACCACCGTGGGACCGGCTTCACGCCCGACTGATCGGCCAAGGCCGGCCTTGGCCAGACATCTCGGTTCGTGCGCCCGAAGATGGCATGTCACGCCTCCTTAACGAATCCTTTGCGACACAGGGTATCTGTTGAAACCTGATCTCAACCACTCTTTTTTTCGGCCAAATTGAGTGGTTTAGATTGGACCTTTGCGAGTCAAGATGGCATGGGCGTGAAAACCAATGCGTCGCCTCCGTGCAGGACCAATCGGTCCCTCCAAAAAAATTCCCTAAGCTCAAATCCGATTGAGCTGAAAGTGGGAGCTTGCATACCTCCTAAGCCCTAATCCGACGGTCGTAGATGTGGGTCGCAAGCCATATCGTCCGTCCAACTTCGATAGCTTGGACGGATAGCCTAGAATAGGAATTGGGCAACAAGTGAGGTATCACCGTGATCATCGTCCGCCATTCTACTAAACCATGTGGTCGGACAAGGGAGGACTTGCATGCGCAACCTCCAAACCATCACATGAAGATAGCTAGACATGCATCTATTTTAAGACTCTTAAATAACGACTTACTCCGTTAAAGTCTTAAAACAACAATGCTTGACACATGCTGAATATATTCGATGCATTACCTGCATAGAATACACATGATACTTCACAAGTATCGACTTCCTAAATAACTTAGTTATTTAACCTGGCATCACATGCTACCTTCTGTGGGTCCCACGATCCACACACTGGAGACATCAATCATGTCACAAATTGGGGGATACATACTAGGTTATTGGTCTGGCGGTTCACAGCGTGCGGCGCACAACTCGCCATCACAAGAACATGTTAAGAAGTCATGGACGGTTAGTGATGATGGGAGAAGTGGGCAAGACTGATTGTGTGACACTAACACACAACTCCACTACTCCATCACTACAATTCCTCCACTCCCACGAGAGACGTGAATAAGGCTCAAATGATTTGTATAAATAGGTTCTCCTCCCTATTTCCAAAATAGACAACACATAAATCAAGTGTTAATACAATTGTATTCAAAACACCCAGAGCCTGCTTGTATTATTCGTAAGTCTGCTCACCTTTCTGTTACAAGTCATAAAACAGCCTACTCCTTCACAATCTCAACACCTTCTTCGCTTCCCTCCCTAAGATCAACCCCATCTCCTTCACTTTATGACCGAAACAAGTCTGGAACGACCATTTCTTGGTTTAGGCCAGAATTTTATAGATTTATCTCTCGAATCAAAAGCACTCCCGTCACTACACCATTTTAAGGAATTAGCAACTCAGATTAGCAACGACTTTAATTCCGTTGCTAATTTTCCATTGCTAATATTTCGCAACGACGTATTTTTGTTGCTAACTTCACAACGGCAATTTTTCAGTTGCGAATAGCAACTGCTAGATGTTCATGCATGTGAGATTCGCGTGTGTTCCTAAACACTATGACTTGTTTTTACACCCAGGTCAAAGTTTGGTCAAGTATCCTATTTTTTTTCCACCCTTCGGACTTATATCTGCCTTATCCTTTCCTCCTTCGATTTTTCTTCTCATTTATAATCCACAGAACCAAATTCCATCTCCTCTCTTTCATTTCGGAACTCCATCTATGAAAAACCAAATCAAATCAATATAAACCCACTGAAATCAACTAGAATCGTTTCATTTCAGGTTATCGAGGTTTTAGAGATTTTGATATCACGGTTTCATCTGCGGCTCAGGTTTTTTCATTTTAGTTTATCGATATTAAAGTTTCATCTGTGAATCTGACTTTTTCGATTTAGGGATTTTGATTTCAGTTTATATATTTTAGGGTTTCATTTTCATATGTGAATGAAATATTGTTCTCGATCTCTTCATTTACATCATCTTTCTCATCTCCCTGATTCTCTTGTCAAATTTTCCCTAAATCTGAAACCCTAACATTTTCGTCACTCACAAAATTGTAATCGTTCTTTTCAAATTCGTCACAAAACTCCAGTGGGTTAGGATTTAAACAAATATAACTTCCATTCATTGGTAATTTATCACTTTATAAACTCCAATTTTATCCAATCCTTGCAGTTTCTTAGAAATTGGTTCTTGAACAGAAGCATAAGATTTATGTTATTCAACTTTGGGTACTCTGAGTGATTTTAGAACTTTTTTCTCAATCTTCATTGGGTGATCAACATAATGAGTCCAATAGATAATAATCTGATATTCCGAGCACGTGTTCTATATCTGTAATTTTGTGCTATGAATGGCACATAGTGATTTTAATGGCATATGAGCGAGAATTATTAATTGTGAATGCTATTATGTTGTTGATTCTACATCTCACCCCATTTTTGTGGAGTTATACATCAGTTCTGGAACTATATGTGAGAAACTCGACTGAATGTAGCTATTCTGTTACATTTTTAAAGTGCGTTTCCAGTTATACTTCACTAAATACAGGATCTCTCTTTCCTAGAGTTTTCTATGAGGAGAATACCCCTATTTAGTATAGCTATTTTTATGCCTATTGCCTAGAGTGGGGGCATACTTTCATCGAAGGTAGAGCTACCATGCTCATGTTTTGATGCACCTTATATGCACTCCATCTGTTCCTTGGGCATGTTAAATCTTCCATCTGAACCCGCTATCTGGAACTACAACTGTTGATCGCTAAAGCGTTTGAAATATTTTTAAAGTTAAACTCATATTGTATGATGTTCACATTCTCTATTTTGTTTTATATTTGGACATTACATACCTATCTTGCTACTTATACATTTTTTTATATCTTAACCCAGTATTTGGAATTACAGTTCTTGGTTGTGGAACCTGTGATTTGAATGCATTATGTCGTTGACTTTGATTGTCATTTTTTTTTGTCATGACATATTTTATTTTATTGAACAGCGGCTTGACATATCATTTACATACCTTAATCTGAGTAGTGGCACTTACTTTTAGTGAGTTTTATGATGTGGTTGTATTCATTAATACGTCTTACTAGATTTTTTTTGTTTTGTTTGCTTGCGTAGGTTAGTCAGAGTATCATTATAGAGTTTCATAGTGAAAACTGGATACTTGCTAGTCACTTGAACTAAAACTCCCTGCAGAGAGAGATCCTAACTTGTGAAATTAGAAATGTGGGAGTTTTTACTTTGGGTTAGGATGCTTTAGGGTTTTTTGCATCTAGCAATTTTTTAGCTTAAACTTTATGCTCGTCTCCTCGTCTCGTGTCACCCGTTATCCTCATATGATTACTTTCATATTGAAGTTATAGAAATCTTATTGGAGAGAAGACTGCATGACAGACTTCATGTCTTTTGATTCGTGAATTGTTGTAAATTTTTCCTGACAAATTTATATTACTGTGGTAGTACAAAGGTTTCCAGTGACCTCTTTGACGTATGAGTATTCTGGTGTACCTCTTTTAATCTAGGAGCATTCTGATTGTGATCTAGTAGTCTAAGGCTTTGACCAAGTATTAGTGGAAAATTCTGATTGTGTACCTCTTTTAAGATAGGAGCATTCTTAATTAGTGTTTATGTTGCCAGAGCACCTGGGAGGTTGAATGTCATGGGGGGAATTGCACACTATTCAGAAATCCTTGTATTGCAGGTAATTAGTGTTTATGTTGAAATTAGTAGAATTTTTTTCTTAGTTTGGGGTCGAGCATGTTATATCATCTTACTTTCTTTTATTTCTTCTGTTTTATTCATTCAATTTATTTCATGCCTGATTCTTTAAATTACTGTCTATATACAGAAATAAAATAGATTTGCCTTCATTTTCATACTTTTGTACTCAGATATGACCAGCGGCAGTCAGTAGATCCCGTGGATTCGTTAGAGAATGTACAAATAAAAATGTTGAATTCCTGACTACATCTTCTCTGTTTGTTGGGTAATGTAGTATTCACAGACTGCAGTCGTGCCTCGGGCTTCTATTTTGACTACACTTTCTTGAATATGAGTTTACATTCCTATGTTGCTTGAATATGAGTTCTTTGGTGCTTTTCATAAATAGGTGACGAATGTTGATGCTATTGCATGTCATGTAGCGGCAGATGCTGGAATTGGCTCTTCTTGTATCACCCATTTTAGGTGACTTTTGTTAATGATTAATACATAATACTGTTGGTTTTTCTGCTAAGAGACTGAAGAGAGAATCCCAATTTGGTTGAGACATGTGGATGACATAGAGGTGTTTCTGTGTTTCCACATTCTGATGGTTACAGGCTTAGAGTTTATCTATGTTCTCCTGCATCATTGTCTAGTATGACATATTTAAGATGAATTCACGAAGAAACAAAGAGACTTGACCTGGAATGTTTTTTGGAAGGTGAAATAACTTCATCTTTCTTTCATTTTGGGAAATTTTAGTTAAGGTATTAGGTAGGTTTAATCTCTGAATTTTTTACTTGATATAGTTGGCATATTCTCTAACCTCAAGCGTTCTCTGAATCTATATGACATCAATATGAAGGATCTTGTACTTGGTTGCAGGGATTAGCTGAGGTGAATCTAGTTTACAGGCTGGGTAATGGTATGGGCCAAGGAGGATCTAGTTTATCGAATCTTTGAGGTACAAGGTATGGAGTTAATACATGCTCCTTTAAGTTTTGTTAACTAGCCCCGGGCATACTGTCTTTAGTTCTAAGACTTTTGGACTTTATTGCTTGAAAGGATTTACATATTTATTAGTATTTCAGTGATGCAACGTTGATGACAGTTTCCTGTTTGTTGAAAGATGATTAGTGCAAGGTTCTAATTACTAACACTAAGAATTAGTAACTCTAGGAGATTCTTCTTTTCGTAGTTACTTCTCACTGATAAAGAAATGCAATTAATCATGTCATTTTACATTGAAAGATGATTAGTGCGCGTGATCATATTTAAGTTTCCTACAATGTTAATTCTCTTTCTAATTTTCCAGTGATTTGGATTGAATCCAGAAATAGTCGTGAAGGGAGAGATGGATGTACAAGTAAACCAAATTGATGAGGAGGTTCAGCTAGGGAACGATAAAAAATTATTTGTTCAATGAACTTTTCCGGTGAAGCCCCATGATAAGTTGGTTCGGTTCAACCTGCAGTTCTTCTTCTATATTTCATCCTATTCCAGGTAATGAAGATTGTAACTTCAGTGATTGAAATGAAAACACTTAGGTTGTTCCAAGGGTTTATCATCTGTTTCCTTACAAATATCAGTTGGCTTTTGTAGAACTCTTGCCAATTGGCATTCATTACTTTGACATGGTAAGCGCTCTGATGAAATCATATTGGAAGTTATTTACTTGGCATTTTTCAGTTCTTACTACCGAGTTTAGCTTCACAATCTTTTGTGACAGATTCTTCTTCATATTGGTCGCATTTACGAGATGAGAATCGGGAACCATGACGGTGATCCTTTTCTCAAAGCCACAATTATTTGCAGTATTCTAATTTCTCACTGTAAGAACTTTGTAACATTCCATTTCTATATGCAACCTGTAGAAGCTAATACAAACATAATTGCACCATAATTACAATGTAAGAAACAAAACTAAAATTATAAATTCTTCTAACTCTTGAATTTTTCAGTTGTATTCTGTTCTAGTACAATTTTCACCATTTTAGTTTACACCTGAAGGTCTCTTTGTAGAATGTCTTTGTTGTTTAAACCTGTAACATGGAACATGTAACTGCATGAGAGTTTCAGAACATGTCAATGTAAATGCTGAATTTTTTAATGTCGGTTACACATTATCGTAGTTGAATTATTAGATTGTGGAAATGTAGAATATGAGAATTATTATATGGATTTTCAGGGTAATTGTAGGGGAAAAAGTTATGGGAAATGGATTTTGACTAGGTCAACAAAGACTTGACCCTTTTTTTTTTGTCTGTTGCAAAATATTAGCAACATCAGTGATCTGTTGCTAAATTAGAACCAGAACCAATAAATTAGAACCAGAACCAGTATATTCTAGTTCCGGGTATGGGTATTCCTGAAATTAGCAACAAGTTAGGAACAGATGAATTCTGTTGCGAATAAAAAATATAGCAACGGCAAGCACCGTTGCGAATGTCCGTTGCTGACCGAGATTTGCAACAAAGCTTATGTCGTTGCTAAAAATTGCGACACCGTGTTTAGCAACAGCGAAAGCCTGTTGCGACCATGTTTAACAACATCTATGGTAGGTTGATAATACCTTAAAATGGTGTAGTGCGTGCAGTGCATTTGTTTAAGGTTTAGATTCATTTCTCATCCACACACCCAAAATTACCAAAACCATCAGAAATAGTTTTCACCCATAAACACACATGAAAACCTGAATTTGTATAAAAAAACACAATTGAATTAACCACAAGGAAAATGATCAATTCAATTGGCCATGCTCAACATAAAAGAACTTACGGAGCAACACAGTATATACATAAAGATGTGGATCATGGAAGGACCAATACTGAGGAATAATCAAAGATTCATTCTATTTTTCATCACTATTTGCACAATGACATATAATAATAGACTTAATATTTGTAAACAAATGTTCATCCTTTCTTCCATCAATATTTGCATAATGACATAAAAGGCTTAACTTTTGTAGTGAAAATTTCATTCCATCTTTTATCAATAATTTCATACTGACATATAATAGAGTTAACTTTTGAATAAGTATGGGACAGTCAAGGTTCACGGACGTAAACAACATATCCCATAACAATTTGCAATATATAAAACCATAAAGATTAATACTGCAAAAATCATCTTCCAAATAAACTTTAGAATTTAAACAAATAAATCTAAAAACATTGCAAGATGAAAAACGTTGGCAATAGCTATATGTACTCAAAATAATGGCTATTCCAAACCCTAGTTATCCTTCTTAAAACAAAAGAATAAATTCTCATAAGAAGTTTCCTAGATATTAAGACCTCTAAAAAATTCTTTATCGTCCCCGAACTCCTTGTCGTCAACAACCATAGGAATATAAAGTTCATGAAGAAAGGAGTTAATTCCAACAAACCTTTTAGACTGATGTCTAACCAGACCCTTCTGAATTTTAAGAGTTCTAACAACAAAATCCTTTATTTCCTAAATCTCCTTTCTTGTTTCCTTCAACTCTTCAAGAATCCCAGAGAACTTCTGTTGATTAGACGGAACAACTCTTGGTTTTCTTACATTCCTCCTTTTTCTTTTCAAAGTTGAAGATACACGAGACTTATATTTTTCCTTCATGATTGATGGCTTAACAATCATATTAACATATTTTCCATCAAAAGACATAATGCTTGGAATCTTCATACACATATGAGATTATGGGAGGAATTCACAAATCAGACTCAAACAAGCATTCTTGAGATAAAAAGAGTTTTTCAGAGAAGGAAAAAGGAATGTAGGCTTACAGAACCTTTAAACATACAAGTTCACGTACACACAACTCTCAACCCTAAAGATGGTAGATTTGTTGAGAATAACCCTCTTTTATTGATTAAACAGGGAAGTTCCTTCTAATATCAATTATATATGAAAAAAATGAACGAATTCGAGACTCGCTTATCATAACAAGACTATAAAAGATAAAAACAAAACAAAAAATCTCTTTTCCTAAAGCATGTGGTGTGCACAATCTTATCTCTTTTTATCAGGCACATGAGACAAGATGCACAAGCCAACACAATCAAATTGTGCCGGGGTGAACAATAATATGCCCACCATAACCTTTTCGAAAGGAATTCATAGATACTTGTTTCACAGAATGTTTAGACCATAATTTTTCCTCTATTGGTCTAGTTTTTTCTTTGGAAACTAACTTGTTTGAAGAGGTAATGAGTTTACATACCTCTGATGATTTTTAAACAAGTTTGAGCTTGTTAGCTAATCGATTTTATCTTCGTTAAAGTTTGTTGACGTATCTTATTTTGTGTTTGTACTTGAAACACTTTGAGAGTTCATGACCTCTGAGAGAACAATAAGAGAACGTCAACATGGAAGATGAACCAGATGCCCGAGATGTGTAAGATGCTAGACACATAGTGTAACCTAAAATATCAGAAGAAGTGTTACCAGTAGAAACAGGTAGATCTATTTTTTCTTCCAGGCCAGTTGAGATTTCTTCTGAAAGAATATCAAGATTGATGTATGAATTTCTACAATTATCAAAATCAATATTTTCACAAAGAAGTACAACACTTTACTTTTCGTCTTCATTATAATCATAGTTGTCAGACATTTCATCAAGAGTTGCGGCTAGACCTTTGTTACCAGTGTATTTTCTCCGATTTGGACACTCATTTGCAAAATGACCAAAACTTTTACACTTAAAGCACTGTAGCATATCCTCATCATCAGTATCCATGTTTTTAGGAGGAACATGATTATGAGGTTTAACTGATGACCTAGGTTTATCTCTGGAGAACTGTTTACTTCCCTTCAAAAGAAGAAACCTAAACTGTCTTATGATCAGGGAGACTGACTTGTCAAAATATTCATCTGATGAATCAGCCTCAGAAATATCATCTTCAGAGATGCAAACACTCTTACTTTTGTCAAGTAATTTAGTGTTCTTTTGTTCTTTGAAAGCAACAACCTTTTCGGACTTGGATGCATGCTCATGATCAAAGATCTTTAACTTCCCAACTAAAGTATTTCTAGAAAGAGTTGCAAGGTTATTTCCTTCAACGATGGTATGCTTCTTAGAATCATATCTGGATGGCAACGATCTGAGAATTTTTATCACAATGTCCTTTTAAGGAATAGTCTTACCCAATGCAAAAGATGCATTAACAATTTCAGACACTTTGTGATTAAACTCATCAAATGAATCTTTATCTGCCATACGAAGGTTTTCCCAATCAGAATTTAGGTTTTGAAGCCTAACTTCCTTTTCACAGGTATTCCCTTCAACTACGGTTTCTAAGATATTCCAAGCATTTTTAGACGTTGCGCAAGTAGTCACATGATGCTGGAGATCTAGGGTAATGGCATGAATGATAGCATTTAACGCGTCAGAATTTTCCTTTGCAGCAAGAATCTCGGCAGGTTCATATGCACTAATGTCCTTTGGAACAGTTGTTTCTCCTTCTGCAACAACCGGAGGATTATAGCCATTAACTACATAAACCCATGATTAAAAATCACGCGCTTGAAGAAAGTCACGCATAACAATTTTCCACCACAAGTAATTTGAGCCATCAAAGACTGGTGGTACGTTTATGGAGATAACACTTCTGTCCATATTCAGATCGCTACAAACACAGACTTATGAGGTCTTTAATATGTTTGCCTGCTCTGATACCAATTGAAAAAGCGGGGGTCTAAAAACCATACCCAATATTTCGTTTGGAAATCAGAATAGACAAACTTCAATATACTTTCAAGAGAATCGACTTGACAATCAGATTCAATCTAGAGAAAAGTATATCAAAGAGTTTTATATCTCTTTCTCTCAATTCAATCCGCAATCAGAAAATAGGAGTTTGCGAGCCCGATTGAATATAAGAGAAATAACTGCAACAGTACCAAAGACCAATGTTCAAGGATCAACCAATTTCAATCAACAACCAAAGGTTGGATTTCTCAATTGATCGATTCAATGCACAACCTATGATATTTAAATTATATAACAAAATATAATACGGAAAACAAATAACACAAATGCCAGAATTTTGTTAACGAGGAAAACCGCAAATGCAGAAAACCCCAGAACCTAGTACAGATTTGAACACCATACTATATTAAGCCGCTACAGACACTAGCCTACTACGAATGAACTTCAGACTGGAATTTAGTTGAACCCTAATAAATCTCACAATGATTCAAGGTACAGTTGTTCTCCTTACGCCTCTGATCCTAGCAGGTTACTACACACTTGATTCCCTTAGTTGATCTCATCTACAACTAAGAGTTTCTACGACCCAAAGTTGAAGACTTGATAAACAATTCTGTCTAACACAGAAAAGTATATTGAAATAGATAAATCTATTTCTCACAGAAATACCTATGAGTTTTGTCCCGTCTTTTGATAAATCAAGGTAAACATGAACTAATTGATATACCGGACTTATATTCCCGAAGAACATCCTAGAAATATGAATCACCTCACAATAATTCCAATCGATTAACGAAACAAGATATTGCGGGATCACAAACGATGAGACGAAGATGTTTGTGGCTACTTTTCAAACTTACATATCGGAGATAAGTTTCAAGAAAATTTTATCAAAGATAGTACTCAATCATGATTGTAAAAGTAAGATCAGAACACACAACTACAGAGAAAATAGTTAAGCCTGAATTCACGATCCCAATAAAGTCTTTAAGTCGTTAACCTACAGGGTTTCGTAAAAAACCTAAGGTTACAGAAGAATCGAAGCTAGGTTATGCAACTAGCAACACACAAGAGGTATGGGGATTAGGTTTCCTAGTGGTTAGATTTATCCTTTATATAGTTTTGAAATTAGGGGTTGCAATCTAAGTTACTTTGGTAACGAAGCATTCAATATTCACCGTTACATGAAATCCTGATTATATTCAAGCTAATATCTTTTAACCGTTAGATCGAACTTAGCTTGTTATACACAAATGAAATGTAACCTCATTTAGGTTTATGTAACTGTACCTAAACGTGTACACCATGTTGGCTCAACAGTAGTTATCCGAGGTTAGCTATATGTACACTCTCATATCAACCTTATTCATCTTAACCATAACTAGTTCAAATGACTCAAATGAAACTAGTTAAAGAGTTGTTCAATTTCTATATTCTCATAGATGTATACAAGAACACAATTGATGCAAAATAGGTTTGATTCACTCGAATCAATCATGAACATTATAGCCACGGTTTCCAAAGAATGCATTCCTTATAATATAAAAGTATTTGTTCATAACAAAACCGATTTTAGAACTTTAGCAATTCAAGTATGCAAACGGGTACGCATACTTGAATAGCCGGACCAAGTATGGTTTTCCCCAATATGCGAACGGGTACGCATACCTCCAAACCCAGCAGAAAATTCCTGACACAAACCTACACCAGTATGCGTACGGGTACGCGCACTTAGGTTCCCGGACTTCTCAAACCAACAGGTAGGAATATGGGTATGCATACTATGGTTCCCAGACGTGGATCACATATATGCAAGAGTGCACAACATGTTTATAGTTCAATGTTGGTTAAGTATTCTAAACTCTTATTTCAATCATTGAAACTTTCTTAGAGGATGACAATAGCCGTTTTCACACACTATTAACATCAAAGCAATTTTCAAGTTATTTAAATAATCATAACGAAACATTTCAAGTCTACACCAAATAAATTGTATCACACAAACCATGTAAGATGTTATTCGGCAATTTTCACATGATAATCTTTTGACTTTCGTCAAGAATATAAGATGAACTTGGTTGAAGCGAAAGCTTACCAACACATATTTCAAGACATATGAAAGCGAGTTAAACTCAAATCGAAATCTCAAATGTGTATAATCGAAAACCATATAGTAATTATACAAATTATGTCTCAATATAGGAGATAGAGTAGAAATAGACTTTCCAAGTGATAGATGAGGTTTAGTCTCCTCATACCTTTTGTTTATGAAGTTACACAAGCTCTCCTTAGTAGTTCTTCATCTTCATTGATGAACGCCGTGAAGTCTAATGCTCAACTACAAAATCTATCATAGTTCGAGACATCCACTATAAGTAGACTAGAAATCAAGACTTATAGTTTTGATCACTAACATTGACAAACAAGCTTGAGATAGAAACACTTGCGAGTTCGACCGAGTAGTGCTCTAACAATACTCATGAACTCAGGTTCGTTTGCGAACTAAAGTCCCTGGAACTTTAATGTAATAAGGTATGCGTACTTGTTTTGAAAACTGTGGCATTATGTTCATGAATTGGTTCTTGTATAATTACTTTGTAAAAGCTTATTTATGTAACAATCTTATGATCATAAACACTATAATCATCTATAAATCCATAACCAAATTTTCTCTTTCCTCAAGTAGAATGAAAATTGAATTTTTTATTTTCTATTTGATCTTGAGTCAACTCATTTTTATTAATAAGAAATAAATTAATTAGTATTAATTAAGAGAGTTTTACTACCAAAAACTAGTGCTTGTCTAGTCCAAGTTGCTGACCAAGTCTTCACTGATGCAAAAAAAAAATTTAGGAGGTGAGAAAATAAATTTCCTAGATTTATATAATCTATAGAAAATGAGCAATGCTAAACTAAGATTACCTAGTTGAGTAATTTTGCAAAATATCGTACTATAGACACTATATAAATGCATAAGTTGTTAATAAAATGAACCATACAATTCCATGAAAACTTAAACTGAAAAGCAAAATGAACCACACATACAATCTTATTTGATTATGAAAAGAGGAGGGTACGAAGTCCAGCTACAAAAATTTCATTTTGAAACCTAATAAACGATTCCTTGTGTGAACTTAAATGAATGATAAAAGTATACAAGGAATATCCTTGGATAATTTCTATTCAAGATTATTGAATCACAAGGATGATGAACCTACAACATGTTTGTATTTCAGTTATATAGATCAATTCAATATAATGCGTAAAATAAATAAAAGCAAGGCACCCAGAATTTTGTTATTGAGGAAAACTGCAAAACAGAATATTCTTGGGATCATGTCCAGTTTGAATACGAACTATATTAAGCCGTGAGAAACATTATCCTACAATAATGACTTCAATCTGGAATACAATTAAGAAGAAATAAACCCTCCAAACCACTATTATACAGTTGTTCCCCCATGTCTATTGAATCTCGTAAGAACCTACACACTTCATTTTCCTATTTGATGTCTTTTTACATGCCTAGAATATGCTCCACAATCATTCTTGAAGACTAGCCATATCCTGCCTTAGACATAACGCATATTGATTTCCTTTTTGATGATAAATTAAGGTCACATAAACCTTCCCTTATATTCAGATGAATCTAAATTGAAATATTAGGTTATCTATTTCTTTAATTATGCATAAAATCCTAAACAATCTAACTAACAAGAATTTCGATATAAGAAAAAGTTTAGATGAATTTTGTGGTATCTTCAAATCTGGATTTTAAAAATAAAAGCTATACCTAATCGATATTGAAGTTCAATCAAATGATTTGATCAGTAATTCTTAAAAGGCCTTATAGAAAAAGAGAACGACCTTTAGAAATATTTCAATGTCTCACCAAAGTTCTCGAACCTTCGGTGTCGGTGGACAAACATTCGGTATTATCCTCAATAGTGATACATGGGTTTATGCAATTTAAAAACTCTCTTTTTTGGTAAGGGTGAGAAATGGATATAATAGTGCTAAATGATTAACCAATATGTCTTCAAGTTGAGTTTTATCCTTATACACTTACAATTAGGTAACCTCAAGGATTTAATAAGATTTTTTTTTTTCTGATGAAAGGGATTTAATAAAAATAAAATGTTTTCTTTTGTTTACAAAAATACGATAAAACCCAATATTTTTATCAAAACGATTACTAGAGCGATATATAAAAATCTTCTTGATTTTTTTGCTAATGTTTTAAGTTAACTTCAACATGTCTTACAGACTCCGCACAATAAATAGATGAAATTCATTTGTTCAACTGTTGTGACTACTCAATAAGAGATTAAACTTTTTGATCAATGTTACTAAAATGAGAAACATTCCAACGTTTAATGAGACCATTAGCATTTATTAGTTTATGAGTAAGCCGGAAGTTAGGGATCTTTTGACTTGATGTGAATAAGTGTTCCTAATCCAGATAAGTGTTCCCAATCCTGAGGAACATGTGAAATATTTATAGAGCTTTTTGCCTCGATGAGTATGTGTCATTAGTATTATTCGTGTATGACATCAACCAATAGCTTCTATGTGAAAAATCTTGGATAAACAATAGCGACTAGACCACAAATAATTTCCCAGAGTGTCCAAACCCCAGTGAAGTCTAGGTCTTATTAAATTATCACCAGGTTGTTTATTAGACCAAGTAAATTGTACTCACATAATCCAAATCACTAAGATATTAGAATTCTTTATAATGTTTGAAAAATTGAGATTTCGTGTATCAAAAAAAAAAAAAAAGAATAATTGAAATTTCATCCGTGGTAGGATTGGTGTTGGAGATAGAGGCAATGGTATTAATATTACTAGGATCACGCATGGATATCCAAGAAACATCAATTATCCTACCAAAAAAAGTTGCAAGAAATCCAAGCTTAGATGATAATTGCATGAACCATAAGATTATCCCCAAGTCACATTCCTTGGTACCTAGTGGTTGAAATGATAACTAATGAGAGTACGACAACACCGATTCAGGATGGCTTTTGTTGACTCAATTTGTGAGAGTACGACAACACCGATTAAACCACAAACATAAGGAGGGGCTTTTGACGTGTGTGCCTGTGTTTAATGACGTTGTTGGTTACATAGCGTTGCAAGTGAAAATAAGAAAATGACACAAGTGTAGTGTACGAGTGGAACATACTTTTGGCCCGTAATTTCATTACCATGGTCTTGCAATCACACCTTCTGAACGATAACGCCTATAATCGTTCCTAGAAATATGATAAAAATCTAATCTCAATGACGATGAGATTTTTCACGAGTTTTATCAATTTCATTGGTTTTAGTATCTATAGTCCTGATCTATTAATTCAGCGGCGAATCTAGAAACTAAACTAAGGGGAAGCAAAATTTTATTAGGGGTAGCAAAAAAAAGCAAAATTAGGCTTGGAGGAGAATTTATGATTGAAAATTTAGGCTTGGAAGCAGAATGTGGAGGGGTAGCAAGTGCACACCCTTGCTACTAGGTGGATCCGCCACTATCTATTATATTTAAAGTCCTGATCTATTATTTTTTTACTTGATTTTCTTCTTTAATGGCTAACTAAATCTTTATTCTCTCCCTGTGTTATACAGATTGTTTATCCCATAAATATGGCGTTTGCTTTCAATCCAGTTTTGGTTATAGCGTTTGCAGTGGTGGTCTTGGCGTTTGCAGTTGTTGTATTCAATCGTTTGGAAGAATTGGAAATAGATGTATTTGGTATTGTTCCATGGATGGAGAATAAATGAGTTAACTCGGCAGCGGATCAGCATCAAACTCACCCAACAAGTTCGAGTCGCACATATCACTTCACCTGGAAACGTCAGAAAATGAAAAACCAACATATTACTCTCATACTGTTGACAATGTCAATTACGAATCATTCCATTGCTAGAGCAATAATTACCGGTATAAATCAAGCAAGTCCCACGTCATTAAAGGGTATCAATCCCACTACCAGTCAACTTTCTATACCTGATTGTAAAGAGATATACATTCAATCCCCAAAATGTATACGGTACTTGGCAAATCACATCAAGCTAAAGAAAACTTTAATGGGAAGAGAAGTTAAGGTTGCTGAAATTGTGGATGGTGCCTATCAAGACACTATTTTAGAAGAAGAATCACATACGTTAGGGATGCAACAAAAAATCACAGTACAGTCGGTACATATTGTTCCAAGACACATGGATGCGGAAAATGTAAAAGCTTTTGGGCTGTTTATGGAGAAATCAAATGCAATGATATCACAAAATGGTATATCTACTGTTGTGAAGCCAGTGAAAGTCTATATTGATACTTTATGGGCAAGAAGAAAATTAACAAATATAAATTCCAAGTTAACTAACTGGAAAGATAATTGCAAGAAGGGTGATGACGAAATGGAAGGAATTTTGAGAATAAAGAAAAGACAGGAACGCATTACAGCACTGTTTGATATCATTGTGAAGTACAATTCTACTCCTGGTAATGAGAACAATGCTGACACATCTATTCCAATAACAACTAAAAAGATCACTACTAAAAAAATGGAAAACCTTAATGGGGATAAACATGATGGAAAACGCACAAGGAGAGTTCAGGTTCATATTTCTAAACTTTCTTCTAATTTTCAACTTCTGTAATTCTTCTATTTTTCTGAACTACATTTTTTAAACATGATAATTTTATCCTGGAATGTGTGTGGCTTTGGAAACAATAATACTAGATATCACCTCAAGGACCTAATCAGATCTAACAATCCTGATATAATTAATAAAGATTTACTAAAACTCTTTTCCATACTAGGTGTAAGGATTTGATTACTAATAACTGGCATGTAAATGAAAATGGTTCTGCTGATTTTAGATTTACTAAAACTCTTTTCCATACTAAAAAGATCTTAAGAAAATGGAACCATGAGCATTTTGGTAACTTCAATACTCAAATTGCTAAAACTAAAGCTCAAATTGAAAATTTGAATGCTCTTAATATTAGTCCAAATGATAGTCAATTAATTCTTCTTTAAGAAAGATTGACATATTGGTATAACGTTGAGGCTTATTTTTATGGTCAGAGAGGTAAAGAGAATGATATGCTTTTAGGTGAAAGGAACACGGCTTACTTCCATCATAAAACAAATTTCCTGAGAAGACGAACTCAGATTGATACTATCCAAGATAGTACAGGTATTTGGTTAACTGGAAGAAATGAGGTTGCAAGTTTTTTGAAATCTCACTTTCTCAATATAAGCAGAACTTCTAACCCTCCTCCTGCTAGTAATTATCATACATTTATTTCACCATGTATTTCTAATAATGATAATGCTATGCTGACGGCTATTCCTTCTTGTGATGAAATTAAGGCTGTTATCTTTGATATGAAACCATGGAAAACTCCAGGACCTGATGGCTTTCCTCCTGGGTTCTATAAAATCATGTGGGATATGGTAAGTGATGATATTGTGAAGGTAGTGCAAGCTTTTTTTCATTCTGGTCATATCCTTAAACAAATGAATCATAATTTCATTTCCTGAATTCCTAAGACCAGCTGCCCTAAACATGCTGCTGATTTTAGGCCAATAAGTTTATGTAATACCTCTTATAAGGTTATCTCTAAACTGTTAGCTGCTAGAATCAAAACCGTTTTACAAAAAATCATAACTCCTTTTCAAACCGTTTTCATTGAAGGGAGATGTATAATTGATAACATTGTGATAGCACATGAATTAGTAGACTCTATGAAAAATAGTAAGTCTAAAAATGGTTGGCTGGCCATAAAATTAGACATGTCTAAGGCATTTGATATGATAGAATGACCCTTCCTTATTAGCACTCTTAGAGCTATGGGATTTTGTGATTCATTTTGTAATAAGATAAATGAATGCATTAGTACTTTCTCTACTTCTATATTGCTTAATGGTTCTCCAGGTGATACTTTTAAGCCTCAAAGAGGACTGAGACAAGGAGATCCTCTTTCTCCCTACCTGTTCATTCTATGCATGGAATCTTTCTCGAGATCTTTACTACAAGCAGAACAAGACAACCACATTCATGGTATTCAGGTAAATCAGAATTGTCCATCTATTTCTCACCTATTTTTTGCAGATGATTGCTTAATTTTTGCGAGAGCAAATGCTTCTAAAGCTAGACACATGGCTAACATCATTGAACAATTCAGCAAATACTCTGGTCAATCTGTTAATTTTCAGAAATCAGGTTTGGATTTTAGTACTAGAGTTTCTAATCAGTTTAAAAATGATATTTCAAGTATATTGAACATTAAAAAGCTTGCGTTAAATGATAAATATCTAGGAGTTCCTCTATTTTTAGAGAGGAGTAAAGTTAAGTCTTTTTCTCCTCTTTTAGATAGCTATGATGATAGACTAGCTACTTAGAAGTTAAATTTTTTTAAGCATCCTGGTAGAACTGTTTTAGTCCAGTCAGTCTTGGGATCCCTAGCTACACATCATATGACGGTTTTTCCTATGCCAAAACAGATCACTGACCAAATGGATGGAATTCATAGAAAATTTTGGTGGAACAAAAAGAAAGGTCAAAAAGGTGTTTTTCTTAAGAAATGGGAAGGTGTTGCTCAGCCAATTTTTTTTGGTGGTATGAACATAAAACAAATAGCCATTTTGAATAAAGCTCTATTAGCTAAACTTGCTTGGAGAATGATCAACTCTCCTGATGATTTATGGGTGAAACTCATGAGAGGTAAGTATTTTATTGACTTTGATCCTCTTACTGATATTGTTTCTGCTAATGGTTCATAGGTATAGAATGGTATATGTGATGGGTTAGATATTATCAAAAGCCATGCTTGCTGGGAAGTGGGTGATGGGAAACTTATACATATATGGATAAGCAGATGGATACCTAATATACCAAACACTGTTGATAGTCGTTTTTATTCAACCAATATGAAATATGTGTCCCAGCTGATAGATAGTGATAATAAAACTTGGAATATTGATATGCTTCACAGTCTTTTTTATGAGGACACTGTTAACATGATAACAACTATTAGGATTCCTATGCATGGTAGTGACCATATTAGATGGCAACCTAGCTCAAATGGAGGGTTCAGTGTTAAAAGTGATTACAAAGCAATCTTGAATGATACCAATGCTGAGAATGGTTTCATTCCTAATACTTTAGTGAACTGGAAGGTGTTTTGGAAAACAAAACTTCCACAATCTATTTTACACTTTCTGTGGAAATGTATTAGTAACTGTCTACCCACTAATGATAGGTTGGCTAGATATTTCCATAACTTTAGCACACAATGCCCTCACTGTAACAATTTTGATGAATCTATGCAACACTTATTCATTAACTTTGATTTTTCCAAAGCTGTTTGGTTTGCTGTTAATGTTTATTTTCTTCATGAAATTGCTAATGTAAATGTGCAGGAATGGATTCCAAATATGTTCAAGGTAAGTACTTCTCAACATATTAATGCACCTATGTTAGATTGGTATGGGTTTGTTTTAAGGCACATTTGGAAATCCAGGTGTAAAAAATTTATTGATAATGTTCAGTTGACATACTCACAAGTTTCTCATACTATCCAGACAGATTACTCCACTTGGTTCAGAATAAACATTACCCACAGTGAGATTGTTCCAGATTCAAATGAGAATGCCAAGAAATGGAAAACTCCTGAAAATAATTTTGTTAAAGTTAACTCTGATGCTTCATTTATAGAGTTAACTAAAGATGTTGGAATATGACTAATAATACGTGATTTTACAGGTGACTATAATGGAGGTAGATGCTGTCACTCAAAAGCTATAGATCCGGAACAAGCTGAAGCTTTTGCACTCATGGAGGCGATGATTTGGGCACAAAGGAAAGGAGTCAGAAAGCTTCACTTAGAAGGAGACTGCTCTAATGTTATTAGAGCTATTAATGGTAGTATGGATTCAATAAAGTGGACAACCAGAAACATTATTGTGGATTGTTTAGAATTATTAGTTGAATTTGAGGGTTGACTTTGCACTTATGTGCATAGAGATGCAAATCATGTTGCAGATTCTTTAACAAAATATGCTAAAAATCTCTCTAGTGAGAAAGAATAGAGTGACCATTTTCCTTCTTGGATTTATTTATGTCTACAAGAAGATAAACAATTGTAATTACCATATATTTAATATAATATATAGTATCCTTTCATATTAAAAAAAAGTAGTGTACGGGCAGGGATGGACTCAGGATCATGTATGAGGTAGGGCTAATACATGGTGTAAGGCAATTACTAATCTGGCTAAATTGGGGCCTATGTACATTAACTGGGGCCTATCGAATTTTGTTTCCACCTCAAACAATGATAAGGGGTGTCCAAATTTATTGAAATTTCCAAAATTACCCTCTAAAAAAATACTAATATTACTAAATTACCCCATCAACTCTTACTAATAAACCTAAACCTAAAATTATTTTTCATTTTTATCTGATAAACCGATTCTTCGTCTCTTCTACTCCCTTTTTTTTTTATTTTCAAACCAAAAATCGTTGATTATCGACGATCCAAAAACGATTAATCATTTACTTTCTTCTAGAAAATGTCGAAACCATCAAGATACAAACAAGCCACTGGAATCACTTATCCTAGTGACTGTAATCCCAGAATTGTTAACGCAATTGGAAACGAACCGAAGAAGAAAACGGTTGCTCGATAAGAAGCATCTCTAATCGAACAAAAATAGGAGGAAATGGGTCGAATCAGGTACTTTTCTATCAACCCAATCCTCTAAACTAGGTTTTAATAAACATGCAATCGCTTAGAATTAAAATAAAATCGGGTTTTACAGAATCAGGTTATGTTAGTGTAAAAGTATACCGATTTAGTTTAGAAACGGTTTATGTTATTATTCAATACACCGATTCCTCTGCATGTGAATATGAATCGAGAAATGTTAGTGTCTAAATAGCCTGATTCAGTTATTGTAGGGATAACCGTTGTTTCTGTAACTTTTTTTCGTTAGAATTGGATTACATATGTGTTCACAAAAACCGATTGTGTAGCCTTAAAATTCTTATATGCTTAGTCAATAATCGGACTTTATATGTATATCGAGAAAACCGATTATTAGAATCGGTTTACATTAGCACTTTAAAAATCCGATTGTTGGTTTTATTGTTATAATCGGATTACATGAGCACTTGAAATAACCGATTTGTTATTTATTATGTTAAGAATCAGAATGTATATGTATATACAGTAAACCGATTGTTTACCTTGACTTAAAAAAAATACATTCGATTCCATTGCTGTTTGTTGCTTAACTCCGTATTCTACAGGCCAAACAAGGGAAACCAACAAAAGCAAGCCGAAAAGAAATATAAGAGGAAACATGACTTTGCTTCTCCTAAGCCTTTAGTACCTCGTCTAAAAGATGGTCAAAATTTGAATGCTTCCCATCGAAGGGCCACGAGGAGTAAATCCAAAGGGATCAGCATCAATGACCCACCACTTGAAGCGGAGCAACCAACACATGAAGAATCTGATTTCGATACACCTACTGAACAAGAAGGTGGTAAAAAACAAAGTGATGAGGTAGTTAATGAGGAAGACAATGGTGGAAAGGAGATCGATGAAGAAGAAATTGGTGGCAAGGAAGGTGGTGAAGAAGAAAGTGATGAGAGTGAAAGTGATGAAGAAGAAGGTGAAGATGAAAGTGATGAAGAAGAAAGTGAGAAGCAAGTTGATGAAGAGATAGGAGAAATTCAAGAACAAGTCCAATGAGGAGAAGTTCAACAACAAGTCCAAGGAGGAGACGCTGAAAACCAAGATACGACAGATGGTAAGAAGAAAGATGTTCCAAAGAATAAGAAAGGGAACCACATGCCCGAACCGCTGAAGATGTTTTCTCGCGGCCTTAAGGATCCCGTTTACGGGTTACCGGATGATGGAGGACAGATGTTATGGGGGGTACAAAGGCAGTTGGGCCGTTTTCGTTTTCCATACAATATTAAGTACCTAAACCTTATGGTATGTAACATAAAAATTATTATTCGTGTAGTGTTTTGAATGTTGTCCATCGGGTTTGTTTTGTTTTATAGGATCACAAGGATGTCGTTCGTCTTATGAATCCAGGAACGTCAGTGAGTATGATGAGGCAATGGCCACTGGAAGCAATAGAATCAACCATTGGAGAAGTTTCGGAAGTAATCGATCTAGTCAATTCAACGGGGTTGATACCCGCGGTCGAGAATTTGGACCTGGGTTATGACAAACCTCTTTTTTCCGCCTTTGCCGAGAGATATTATGGGGAAACGGATACTTTGCATCTTCCGTTTGGAGAAATGAAGATAACTCAGAATGATACGAAGTTCATTACCGGGCTAAGCATAGAAGGTAATTCAGTGAAGCACAAAGAGTACGCGCAAGAGCTTGAGTGGGACAAGATTTACGCGTTCACCAAGGATGTGTTCCAATGGGATGAGGAGAGGACCAAGTCATAGATGCTGGTAAGAAAGTCAAAGCAGAGGATATTCCATCTTTCGAAGCTAAGGGACCAATTCATGAGAACAAAGAAGCTTCGTGCTGAGGGAAAAGAGGTGACCCCAGAACGTATCATTGCCACGGCCAATGCATATGTCCTATACGTCCTTGGAGCTGTTATCTTCCCCCGACGTTTCCGGTGCCCGTGTGAGCGCCAACTTTATCCAGCTATTGCAACCATTTTACAAGATTCACGAATATTCTTGGGGAACTTCCATGCTTTCACACTCATTTAACGAGTTGAGAAAGGATTCTAGGGCTCAAAGGAACCAAATCGGAGGGAATATGGCTTTTCTGCAGGCGTGGATATATTTGCATTTCCAAATATTTGCTTAAAGGGCTTTTGAGAACAAAGAATAGGACCACGGGTATTATGGAAACATGTAAACCTAGAAAAGTAAGTCGAAGAACCAAAAAAAGGATTATCTGAAGTTGAGACGCCAGTTGGACAACTTGACGACGAAAGATGTTGTCTTTGATCCTTACAAAAAGTATTTAGCTAAAGGAAAAGGAAAGAAGGTTGGGTGCGAAGAGCAAAGTGATTATTTTGGTCCTTTGTTTCACCCAAGGGGATATGTAATGTACAACCCGACAAGAGTTGCAAGACAATGCTGTTACGTACAAAAAATCTCAAACGAGCACTAGATGTTCAAAATCAATGAGAAAAAACCCAAATCATATGATAATGATATTGACATTGACATTGTTCACAAGCCTTTACCATCATGTGATTATTGGGAAGACAAAGTGTTTCAAAAATATCCTATGCAAGGTCCATCTCGAACAGATGATTATGCAATTCCGGGTTACATGCTGTGGTACCTCAATGTTTCACATACTCGAGTGATACGAGTAGATGAGAGGCCCGAGATAGAGGACAAGCATAAGGCTCTCGAATGTTTGGTACGTATTGTTACTCAATTCCAGTTTTTTTATTTTTATTAGCGTTTTTTGTTGAATGTTTGTTCTTTAAAATGGAAACATAGAAGCCGAGTCGGGTACTTGATAACCCAAGCAAAGATAGAAATCATGGAAGGGAAAAATGTTAAGGCCAATGATAAGTTGATTGATCAATTGAACAGTCTTGAAGATGTAGAAGCTGGTGCAAAGTTTGGTTATATTCCTAGTTTATGAATGAATTAATCTGGTTTCTTTTGAAAATTGTTTGTGTTTGTCCAAAAAATATCCAACTACAATGTGTGTGCAAAAAATGCAGCATTCTGGCATTTTTCAGTCAGAATCGGTTTACATGTACCTATATTTAATACGATTCTGACAGTTCCCCAGAGGTTCAGTTTCAGAATCGGTTTACATGTACCTATATGTAATCTGATTGTTATGATGAAAAGCTCTGTAATAATTTTTTGCGAAGAATCGGTTTACATGTACCTAAATGCAATCCGATTGTTATGAAGAAAAGTTCTGTATCATTTTTTGCCAAGAATCGGATTACATATGCACTAAAAAATCCCGATTAATGAGAGGCATATTTTACAATATTTTGGAAGGACACAATCGGTCTATGTGATCACCTCTAAAATCCGATTGGGTAAATTGAATTAAAAAAAAATAGTCGTTGAGACTTCAGCTATATAAGGGAAACCTGTTTGAGCCACTCCCACATGACACACTTAGCCTAGAAAATGGAATGGGAACCGTTTGAAGATTTGTGTCTCGTTAAATCCTTTGCTAATACGTTATGTGAACGTCCGAATGAAATCTATTCAATGTTTTGGAAGAGAGTTAAAGAGTTCTTTTACGGACGTACCGTGAATCCCAATAACCGTAAATGGAGAGACTTGGCTTTTTGATTCCAATACATAAAAAGTGCAATGCGAGAGTACGTCAAAGTTAGAATTATGGTGTACCACTATCATCCACAAGCTCCTCTTAGGGAAAAAGTGAGTAATGCGGTCATTTTTATACATATGTCAAAAGTTCACATATACTAACATTTAAGAATTCATTGAATTTCAGCTGGAACATTTCAACGGGCTATGGAGAATCCGTAATGGGAAAACTAAGTTCATTCACTACAAAGAATATATGACGTTGTACCGACGTGCTCGGAGGTTCATTGACGAGCATTTGATGTGTCAAATTCTAGAATTCCCATACTGAATCCTATATATGTACTGCGCTAATTTCCTAAACTATGTAATGAATATTTTGTTTCTGAAAGTAAGCTTTAATCGGATTATATGGATATATATATACACCGATTATTGTCATAGGTTTATGTGGGTATTATTTAAACTCCGATTCTGGGTTTACATCTTCATTCAGATAAAACCTAACCCAGAATCGGTTTATGTGGGTATTAATTAAACTCCGATTTTGGGTTTACATATTTATTCGGATAAACCCAACCCAGAATAGGTTTATAAATTCACTAACACCAACCGATTCTGGATCCAGTCTTCTGAAGAAAAAAAATTAAATTTTTACAAGTGTTGATTATGCATTAATCATAGTTAATTTCAAGATTAACTTGATTAAACATTATTTAATTATCCGAATTAGTACTAATTTAATAAGGGCATATTAGGTATTAACATATATATTGGATAAGGGGTTTCTATGAATTGTTACTTAATGACCCTATTTTTTCATGTAGCTTTAGGCCCCAATTTAGGAAGGATTACTAAATGGTAGAAGGCCCTGACGAATTTTTAGAGCATTTTAGATGATATATGCTGTAAAAATTATGTTGTACAAGAATCATTTAAAGGAAGAAATAATGAAATTCCACTGGTATTGAAAGGAAGAAAGTGAAGAAACATAAAACTACAACTAAACCTATGTAAGTTCTTGTAATTTCTTAACTAATTTGTACTCATGCTGAACTATAAGTGGGATAAACTCTCAAACATTCAGTTTACTCATAGGTAAAATAAAATCTTCATAAATCACACCCGGGTTATATCCCCTTTTAGACCCTTGATAGGTCCGTCAGTGTGTACAGGAATACAGATGATTTTGTGAAGGACATCAACACTTCCAGGTAGAATGAGCTGCAACAGTCTTGACATAAAGAACAGAACATACCATATGAGAGGAAAGAAAGGAATCCTCGAAAGAAACCCACACTAGACACTAGGCAGAAGATCTCAAAAGACCTTTATGCCCAGTTTATGATAAGTCACTGAGATCATCAACAAGAATTCCTTCCACTGATTCTAACCTCCATCCGCGGCCCCACGATTAAGAGTTTGAACTTTATTATTGCATAATCATTCTCCCGAGAATTATTCATATTCATGTCAAAACTTGAGACAAAACCCCTAGGTGAACAAACTAGTGATAAGAAAAAACCAGTCATATTATTTTTAACAAATAAAAACCGTTTGATAAAAAAGTGGCACAAAAACCCCGTATCAAAATATAATGAGTAAATTTAGTTTTTGTTATTTAAAAAAATACCAAACTTACCCTTTTATCATTCTCTTCTTCTTCTCTCATTTCTTTCTTCGTCTTCTTCTCCACAAACCTAGTTTAATTCATTCACCAAAATCTCCACGAACACCACCACCACCCTCCTCTGCCTCGTTTAATTCCTTCACCACCAACACCATTACAACCACCGTAAACACCACCATTACCTCACATCAACTACCACCTGCAATGCTTCGATTAGGGTTGCGACTGTAACCCTAAATTGTTTACTCGTTTTCATTTCATTCACTTATTTCAGATGAAATTGAAGAATAAAACCAGTGGCTGCATTGCTAATCACGGATCGAAACATTCCGAGAAATTAAGAACAGAAATTGAAGCAGACATGGGATTACTGGTCGAACTACAGAATGGGCGAGAGATTAAAATGGATTTGAATCACAAATTGATGAAGAGAGGATGGGTTATGGCTGTTGATTTCGAAAGAATTGATGATGCTGTGATGTTATCATTTTCCTCCTGGTATTATTTTGTGCCCTAATTTCTTCATTCTTAGGATTTTTTACAACTAATTTGAACGAACGATTCATTGTTTAAGATTTTTTTATAATTGATTTTTGTTTGTAATGGTTGATGGGAATTGAGTTTTGTTGATTGTTGTGGGATTTTGTGGAATTTTGTTTTCGTTTTGGGATTAAGGGTGTCGGTGAATGGATTTGGGGATTTTGGTTCAGGGGGATTGTTTCATTAGCTTAGAGTAGTCATTTTGAACTTGTTAAGATGGATTTTGAGTGGAATTGGGAGTAGAGAGTTAGGAGAGATTTCTTTGATTTGGTATAGTAATGATATTTCATGAAAATGCGGCAATGGATGGCCTGCAACTGAAATGAACACAAGCAGATGCGAATGTTCACAGGTGGGACTTTAGCACTTTCTTATTGCTTAAGTATTATCACTTTCTTAAATTAGATGTCTAATCGTCCAAATGTTAAAAATGATTAGCCATATAATTTAACGATAGATAGCATATATATCCGAACCCAAAGGCATAGGTAACGAGGTACACTCAGTTGGATTCAAAGACATAAAATGATGATTAACTGAAACTGAACACAGTTTCTCATTTTTTTTTTGACGTTATTCCAAGTATGCTCCTTTTCTTGTAAGCATTTGTTGAGATATCTTTTGTAGAATGATTTATTATTTTCTGTTGATTATAGGGTCTCTATGTGCGTTCAAGATTCACCATAAATCCTGATGTGGTATATAGGATAGCAATGAGGAAGCTGAACACATCTGCAGGAATCCTTGAGGTCATGGGTGCCCCAATGTCAGGCACTGATGTGAGAGCATATGTGATGTCATCAGGTGGGCTTAGGTTGAAGAGCTTCAAGCCTAAGATTGGCGGCAAGAGGTGTTTCCTCATTTTCCCTATACGTGGCTCGGAAAGAAAGGGTCTTGTAAGTGTTGAAGTCAAGAAGAAAAATGGCCAGGTTTGTGTTGTTCCCCTTTTATACATAGTTATTGATGAATCAATCTCTTTACATACATATACCGCATAACAGGCTCAGGAACAAACCTTCCCACAGTTTGTTAAGTAAGGTACTAGTAGAGGACCAGATTCTCAAAATGCGAAAATGCTAAGCATCCCCCAAAAACCATCCCCAAAGTTATCCCCCGTTACGTGTCATTGAAGTAGTGGTTCATGCCATACAAATGGGACCCCCTGCTAATCTCAAAGGGTGGGTATCAAGGGGCTAGAATGTGCCATCTATTGGGGGATAGATTTGGGGGATATGTAGCACTGTCGCTCAAAATGTGTCAAGTACAGAGAGATAGTTACTTTAGGTGTGGTCAGCTAAAAGAATAATTAAGGATATGTGTCAGAATGTATTACGTAGCCAGAGAGATGGATAGTAGTATAGTAACCTAAAAGTAGTATTATAAAGAGTAGTATCTATCTTTTCAGCTACTATACTACTACTGCTATCTACCTACTTAGAAGTTATCTCTGTTGTCTTCCTCGTCCTGTGTTGACTATGTCAGTCTGGCCAATTAAATCCCTGTGCTGTAAGTGCTGACATTGATGATGATGGTCCATACCTCATAACAGGGAAAGAGTGTCAGGATTATCTTTGGTTCCAATGTTAGTGAGTTGAAAGGGTGTTTTTTTCATTGTGAAATGTGAAGTATGACATGAAGCTACTAGCGGTTGACGTTCCCATAAGCACAGGTCCTGGTCAGCGTTTTTATGATGAAACCAATTATGGTTCCATCTTATTTATGATGAAACCAAAATTGGTTCCATCATATTTATGATGAAACCAAAACAGGTTTCATCCTATTTTTATCTATGGAGATGATGGTAGTGGTGGTACTGGTGCCATTGGTAGTCAAAGATGGAGGTGGTATGTAGTGATGGTGCCAGTGGTGGCAGCAGTGGCAGATTTCAGTGGCGACATGGGTGATGACGTTCGGAGGTGGTGGTGGACGGCAACGGTGCTGGTGGTGGGCGGTCGTGGTGCAAGTGGCGGTGCGACAGGTGCTGGAGGTGGCTGGTAGTGGTGGTGCAATAGCACGATGCTGGTGGTGCTGGTCGGCAGTGGTGCTGGTGGTTAGTGATAGCGGTGGACGGTTGTGGTGCTAGATGGTGGAGGTGGATGGTAGTGGTGGTGCAATGACTCGCTACGGCGGACTGTGGTGGTGGTGGCGGTGCAATGGTCGTAATAGTTGGTCACGGTGCTGTTGGTCGCGGTGGTTATTGCAACTGAAAATGTAACTACTGTCAGTTCACCTAAAAATCTGAATCAAAGAAAACCCCGACACCTAAAAATGTAGCTACTGTCAGTTCACCTAAAAAACACTCTAGCCAATCAGTTTAGCAGGTCCCATATAGTTTCTTTGCAACTGAAAATTCATTCTCTAGTGTTGTGAACTTCCTCGGAATTGTGTCATAGGATTTATTGATTTATTAGGGGTTTAATTGTTGGCCAATATACTGATTGCAGGATTCATTTTGTGTGTGCAGTTTCTATCCTTGGATTAAGATGACACGCATCTTCGCTTCCCTTGAAGTCAAGGTTTGTAGATACTTTTCCGATGATTTAACAATTACTGTTACAATATTATTTTTGCTGAACAAAAAGGTATTTCTGCTTTGAAGGTGAATTAGCAATAATTTTTTGGTTTAGACATGTTTCGTTCCCCTTCTCTTATATAGTAATTGATTGTTTGGGGAATATGGTTAGATTTGAGATTTGAAAGCTTGGGTTTGATATTTGTGGAGTTTGAAAGTTAGGGTTGGATTTGATATTGAAGGTTTGGGTTTAATATTGAAAGTTGTGTGGAAAAGATAAAAATTGAAAGTTCGGGTTGGATTTGAGATTCTGAGATTGAATGGATTTGCAGAGATTGAATGGGTTTGCAGAGAATGATGTTGGTGGTTGGATTTGTGGAGTTTGAAGATTCTTTAACTGGCTTGTGTGGATGAAGTCAAGATCATGAAGTGGTGCTGCCATTTGAGAATTGAAGTTGATGGTGAGGAATTGAAGATGGTAGTGTTTCTTGGTGTTGGTGCTGCTACTAAGTGGTGGTTGTGTAATGTCTTGGGTCTAATTTAGGAAACAAGGAATGTGAAGATTTATAAATGCGGTGTTGGTGTAGTTATTGGGGTGGTGTTGATGGAATTTGCAATGGTTGCAAGGAGTTGGGATGGTGTAACCACCTCAATTTAGTGAATGAATATGTATTTGGTTACTGTGGGCGAGGTATTCATCTATAGGTAGCACCCATATAACAACTTCTAAAGATGGTCTTTGTGACGATTTGGGATGGGGTAACCCCAATGTGTGTGTTTTATGGGTCACCAAGCATATAGCGATTTCTGATCATTAAACCAATTATGGTTTCATCTTATTTACGATGAAACCAAAATAGGTTTCATCGTATTTATGATGAAACCAAAATCGGTTTCATCGTATTTTTGGGTGTTGGGAGGTCGTGGTGGCGATGACGGCTGGTGTTAAGCGGTGGTCTTGATCGGTAATATGGTGGTGGCGATGGTGATGCAATTGCTCGGTATTGGTGGTGGTGGTGCTAGTGGTGTGGCGTGATTTGAGCCAAGGAGTAGTTAAAGTTGCGGAAAGAACTGAGCCAAGGAGCAATTGCGATCACGAAACCAATTATGGTTTCATCGTATTTATGATGAAACCAATTTCGGTTTCATCTATTTTTTGGTGAACCCAATTTTGGTTCCATCATTTTTTCAGTTTGGTTACATCATTTTTCACGAAAATTATTTGCACGCCAAATTTTGGTTCCATCATTTTTTCAGTTTGGTTTCATCATTTTTTTCTCATTTTCAGTTTGGTTGCATCATTTTTTCTCATTTTGCTGAACATTGGTCATTCAAATTAATTGTTTGTGGTGGCGGCGGTTGTTTGGTGGGGGTGGTCGGTGATAATGATGGTGTTTCTCGGTGACGGTGGTGGTCGTATGTGGTTGTAGTCGTTGGCTGCGGTGGTGGCGGTTGGAAGTGGTGGTGGTTGGTGACGGCGGTGGTGGTGGCGGCGGTGATGGAGGTGGTGGCGAGGCGGCGGTGGTGATGTGGCGGCGGTGGTACAGTGGTGGTGGTGGTACAATGGTGGTGGTGGTGGTGGGAGGTGACTGTGGTGCAGTGGTGGCGGCGGTGGTGGTGCAGGAGTGGCGGTGGTGGTACAGTGGTGGTGGTGGTGGGAGGTGGCGGTGGTGCAGTGGTGGTGGCTGCGGTAGTGTTGTGGCGGCAATGGTGGTGGCGGGAGGCGGTGGTGGTGCAGTGGCGGTGGTGCACTGGTGGCGGTGGGAGGCGGCGATGGTGCTGTGGCGGTGGTGCACTGGTGGCGGCGGTGGCGGTGGTGTCGCAGTGGTGGTGCTATGGCGGTGGTGGTGGTACAGTGGTGGGGTGGTGGGAGGTGGCGGTGGTGCGGTGGTGGCGGTGGTGGTGGCTGCGGTGGTCTTTGTGGGCGATGGTGGTAAAGCGTGATGGTCTTTATATGACAAATGCGGCGGTGGTGGTGCGAGGTTGGTGTGGTGTGCGGTGATGTGGCCATGGCAAGCAATGGTCTTCTTCGTCTTCTTGTTGGTTGTGATAATTTAATAAAATTTAAATGTGGGGTTGATTTTTGTTTTTGTTGGGGTGATTTAAATAGTAGAAGGGTAATATAGACAGTTTATGATATTTGGGGTTTTTGTGTCATATTTGTTTGGATGTGTTTTTTGTGGATAGGTTATAACCCCTTTGGGGTTATAACTTGCGCGCCGTATTCATGTACACAATTTTTTCTCTCTCTCGGTATCCACCTGCCTGCCCTATTTCTTATACAAAGTTGTCGATGTTGTTTATATGCAACTTCCTTTTTTAAATCTTGGAGAAGTATTTTAGAGAGTAATGGGCGATTGTAGGTTAGACGCTTTCTAGTATTATTCACTTATAAAATCTGAATAGTCAAAGTCGGATCAACCCTGAGAGCAAAAAAATTGCCAATTAGCTTGACTTTGGCCCGATAATTTTGACCATTATCTAAGCGATTGGGGAAGGGTTTTTTCTCTGTAACAATGGTGATTCTGCCCCCTCCTGATCCAGGGATCCCTTCTGATACCTCTAGTTTCCCTCCCATAACCTCTACCCCCTTCAATCTGCTCAAAACCCAGGATTTGTGAACAAACCAACTGCAAATTGGAGTTCTGCAGTGAATCGATCTAGAACTTTTTTACCTAGCTCTTCAGAAAACCTCAGCTATCACCCACCTGAATTGATTGATGGTGAGTCTGTTGCTCGAATTAGAGACCCAGTTTTAGTTGATCATGTGATGGAATGCTAAAAATTGGTGGTAGGAGGGTTTGTTGGTCGTAGGTTATCGTATACTCATGTAAAATCTGAGATTGAGAAAGCTTGGAACCTTAAGGGAACCTTAACAATGATAGTACATGGTGAGAAAGCTTACATACTCAAATTCTCTCTGGAAGAAGATCGTGTTACAACTCTTGAATATGCTCCGGTGTTTATCTCTCATTCCCCTTTTTTTGTTCAAAGCTGGAAACCCTTCATTGAGCAAGAACTAGAGAATATCCAATCTATCCCAGTTTGGATGACAATCAGGAAAGTTCCTGTTCATGTATTCAATCCAGTTGGTCTTAGTCATATAGCTTCAGTTGTTGTCAAGCCTCTTCTTCTCGATGGCCCTACAGCAGCCAGAACAAGAATGTCCTTTGCTCGGGTATGTGTTGAAATTAACCCTAAATCTGTGCTTAAGAAGGAGATTATAGTTGTGTTTGACAATGGACTCAAATGCACTATGGATGTTGATTATGCCTGGAAACCAGCTCAGTGCCCCAACTGTTCTACCTTTTGTCATAGTGAATCTAGATGCCCAAAGAAGGTTAAGGAGCGGGTTGCAGTTACTCATTCTCTTGTTTATGTGCCAAAGATTAAACCCACCATGCCTCAGGAGTTAGTTATCCAACCTCAGGCTGATCAAGTTATGCATCAAGATGAGAAGGGCTGGGCTTCTGTTGTTAACAAAAGGAAATCAATGAAAGTTGGAAGCAATGACCATCCATATGGAGGATGTATTGACCAGGTGGATTCTCCTATGTACCCTCCAAGTTTTGAACCAGTTACAGCTCAGAAGACTGCTACATCTATGATTAATACCTCCTTAGCTCAAAACTCTTTCTCTGTCCTAGATGACAGTGGTGGCTCTGAGATGTTGTAAAATATGGAAACTTTGAGTAACCCATCTATGCAAGAAGGTCCCAATTTAGTTGGCAATGTGGGAAGTTCAGTCAAGGCTTCTACATAATTCTTACATTCTCAGGGAGCCTCTACTTCTTCTGCTACTATTTATATAGGTCCATCTCAGGGTTTGCAACACCAGGGAGATCCTAAATCTACAACTATGGACAAAGGCCCTACTCAAGGCCTGCAATCGCAGGGAGATCCTAAAACTTCAGTCACCAAACCAAACAACTTACATGTGGGTATCAAGGGTACTGACCTCAAGAAGGCAGGTCGGATTAGACAAGCTCCCTACAAGCTTGTTAACAATGAATGGCATTGGTTGCTGGAATATCAGAGGGCTCAATGACCCTCTGAAGAAGGTGGAGGTAAGGAACCTCATCAGAAGCAATAACCTTAAAATTTGTGGTATAGTGGAAACTAGAGTGCAAGCTAACAACATAAATAGAATTAGAAACAACCTAATGCATGGCTGGTCCTATTCGGACAATTACAATACTCATGATTTGGGCAGAATCTGGTTGATATGGGATCCTAATCTAGTGAGAACTGATATCCTCACTTGTACTGGTCAGTCTTTGTTTGCTAAGGTCTCCATTATGAATGGACCTTGGTTTATTTTAACTATTGTGTATGGTCACAATCTTGAAGACCAGAGAGAAGATCTTTGGGCTACCTTGACTAACGTTGCTGCAAGCAATAGTCTCCCTTGGTGTGTGCTGGGAGACTTCAATGCCTACTTGTACTCTCATGAAAAGAAGGGAGTATCTGCTGCCTCTGCAGCTTCAATGGCTAGCTTGCAAGCATGCTTTCAAGATTCTCAGCTTTTTGACTGTCCGTACATAGGCTGCTCTCTCACCTGGTCAAATAAGCAAGAAGCGCCTACTAGGATAACTGGTAAGCTTGACAGAGTGGTAATCAATTTGGCTTGGCTGGATTATTTCCCAGACTCCATCACTGAATTCCTAACTAGTGGGATCTCAGATCACTCCCCTATGGTGCTGAGTACTTTTTCTGATAGAGGAAATGGTCCAAAAGCCTTCAGATATTATAACACTTGGCCTGAAGAAGTTGATTTCATGGAGGTTGTGGCAGCTGCTTAGAATATTCATGTGCAGGGAACCCCCATGTATATATTTTTTATTATACTGAAGAATGTGTAAGCTTACCACATAGCCTGGAGGAAAAGAAGGTTTACAAACTTTAGCAACCAAGTTATTGAAGCTAAGGGATACATGATTTCAGCTCAGCAGGTTTTACAAGATAATCCATTTTGCCCTGATTCCATTAGCAATGATAAGGCAACAGTCAGAGACTATGCTAAGAAGGCAAGACAGGAAGAAGCAGCAATCTAGAGTGACTTGGTTAAAATTGGGTGATAACAATACCTCTTTTTTCCATAAATCTATCATTGAGAGGAGAGCTAGGAATATAATTCTAGTGCTCTATGATGCAGAAGGAAACATGCTTACTACTGATGAAGAGATAGCTAGGAAGTGCATTACTTATTACTCCCAGTTGTTTGGTCAGCATTCTGCCACTCCCATTGATCAACATGCTTGGGATCAAATCAGCTTGCAACACACAGTGTCTGAGGAGGATGCAAATGGACTTGAGAAACCAATTACTAATTATGAAATTGTGTATGCCTTGTCAACTATAGATTCAGATAAGGCCCCGGGGCCTGATGGGTTTTCTTCACAATTCTTCAAGTGCTGCTGGAGTATCATAGGTGTAGATTTCATCAAGGCCATTAAGAGCTATTTTTCAAGTGCAAAACTCCTTGGTGAGGTAAATGCAACCCTTGTCAGTCTCATTCCTAAAACTCAAACTGCTTCTTCTCTAAATAACTTCAGACCCATAGCCTGTTGCAACACCATGTATAAGTGCATTACTAAAATCTTAACAGTTAGATTGAAACATATAGTCAAGAAGGTTGTTAGCCCTTGTCAGTCTGCTTTCATCTCTGGAAGGTCAATTCAAGACAACATTATGCTTGCTCATGAGCTGTTGAGGAACTACCACAGGGACAATGGAGCTCCAAGGTGTGCAGTGAAAATTGACTTGAGGAAAGCATATGATTGCATTAGACGAGATTCCCTCTTCATGACTTTAAAGAAGTTCAATATACCAAAGAAATTCATTGACTGGGTTAGCATGTGCATCAGTACCCCCAAGTTTTCTTTTATGGTAAATGGCACTGCCCATGGTTATATTGCAGGAAAAAGAGGCATCGGACAAGGATGCCCACTTTCTCCCTATTTGTTTGTGCTTCTTATGGAGGTTTTTAATTTTATCATTCTTCAGCAAGTGCAGTCAGGCCTCTTCACTCTTCATCCTAGGTGCAAGGATCCCGTTGTCACTCATTTATGCTTTGCTGATGATTTACTGGTTTTCATGAATGGCAAACTGCCACCTCCTTGACCACAGCCCTCAACATTTTCTCAGCTAGAACTGGCCTAGTTGTCAACAACAGTATAACTAAAATCTTTATGTCTTCCTTGGATAGTGTTACAGCTTTTGGCATCAAAACTGTTCTTAGGTTCCAAGTGGGCTCTCTCCCTGTAAAGTACCTTGGTCTCCCTCTTCTCCCCACCAGATTGTGTCACTCTAATTGCTTGCCTCTCATTTATCATGTCCTTGCTAGAATAATATCCTGGAAAGCAAGAGTGTTATCTTATGCAGGTAGGGTCCTTCTAATTAAGGCAATTCTCAGCAGCATGCTTATCTTTTGGACTGCTTGTTTTGTTCTCCCAAAGAAGACAATAAACTGCCTAAATACAATTTTTAGAAATTTCTTATGAACTGGTATTGAGCTTATCTACAAGCAGCCTGTAGTGAGCTGGACTATCATCTGCCACCCTTACAAGGAAGGTGGACTAGGCATAAGATCTATTGAGACAACTAACATTGCTGCCAACTTAAGGCATATATGGGACATTGTCAGCAATAAAGACACCATTTGGGTGCAGTGGGTCCACAAGAACCTCATAAATAATAAATAATAAGGATAGAGTTATTTATCCTCGAAATTGCGACAAATCGACACATGCTAAGGGGATGTGTCTTGTTTATGTTGAAAGAAGGGCATTTTGGTTTTTTTATTTATTTTAATAAAACTTTCACAACTAATTTTTATCAACACATGAGTTCTTTCTCTTCAATTTTGTAGGTGTAAATTATACACAGATCCAGGTGGCGATATCCTAGGCCTGATACACTCAGATACGAAGAAACGCGAAGCATAGAAGGAAGATTAGGGGGCGCGAGATTTAAGGAGCCACGTGGATCGGGCGTCAGACATCGGACAAGACTTGATCTGGACTTCGATAAAGCCGATACGACAAGACAGGCGGGTCAAACAAGGTGATATGGTCAAAAGGGTAAGAAAGTAGGAGACGATCGGCCAATCGTAAGGCGGCAACCAAGACAAGCGACATCGGGCCATCGGAACACCGAGACGAGGTCGGCTTGGATAAGAGACAAAGCGAGGATGAAGTCACATCGTCCACACGAGACAGCAGAAGTCGGCCCAACAACAGATCAACAACTAGATGTAATGTGACCAACACCCTAACTTAGTTGTATGTAACCTCTTCTATAAATAGAGCGACTCGAATTCAAGAAGAAGTAGGTTATAATTTTTGGGGAGAGAAAGAGAGAGAAACCCGAGTTAACATTAGAGAGAAGTGAATGAGAAGTAAGTGCATCTTGTAAGGAAATCCCACTAAGAGCAACACCATTGTAACACCGCAAAGTAATAAGATTCATCCTTTCACCCCCGTGGACGTAGGTAATCATACCGAACCACGTATATCTTGTGTTCATGGTTGAGCGTTTACTTTCGTTTGAGAAGAGTAGTACATTTCTATCCTTTGGATGTAGTTTGTAGTAAAATGCATCTACATTCTCGCCCGACTAAGGGGACACGACTAAGATCTCCTGATACCTTGCCATTAAAGTCTTGAGAGAGACGATCAACAGCTCCTCAATACACGTTAATGTGTTGGAGTAAAGCTACGATGAACTCTGTTGGCCGAAGTAATGGTTGTTTTGAGTCATTTCTCGAGCATTTAAAGTCATAGTAGTAGCATCGTCTTCTTAGTGTCTTCAACAGTTTGATCAGCAGAGAAACTTCACGAGCTCACCAAACTAACGATTCGGGTTAGAAGCTACGTGAAGAATCTGTTGAAGGGACGACTGTTTGTTCTTGATAATTGTGTGTTTGTTAGCGTTAAGCGAGTTGTTTTTAGATGCGGTAAGAAGTTGGGTGCTCGGAGTTACCAAAAGTTAGCGTTTTAGATGTTTCATCGTGTAATGAACTATCGACCTTGTATAATTTTTAGCCGACGGTGTAGCGTAAGTCGTCGGAAAGGTCATAATTAAATCTCGATAAAGTGGAGTTGGTACAAGTTCAAATTAATTCTAGGGGTTACTTGCCGTACTTTCTAAGCATCACGTGCATAAGATCAATGATTTGGAGCATGTAGAACAAAGGACAAACCAACTTAAATGCATAGGTCGAAGTACGGAGAGCGACGTCGTCGGGAGTGATAGTGACGGGGAAGTGAGTACAGCCACAGATTCAGCATAAGACCAAAATAGGGTAGATAAACGGAACCCACCGGATAACCAAAGTTGACCCTGCATAGTGACAATAGTCGTAGAGTCGAACGTTTCGCCTTTTTTGTCTGTGCATTTTGTTAGAAAAATCAGGTCAAAGTAAGGGGTTCTTTTTCGTATTTTCTGACGTAGGGACGGGTGATACTCGGCTTATCACGCGACGAAACTAATGGCTAGCACATCAGGGACGATAAGGATGTTAAGGAATCGCACGGTCACTAGCAGCAGCATGCGACGGGGGATAACGGGGCGAGGCAAGGAACGATCGACAACCACCGCCCGAGGAATCTCATGCGGTGCAACGAGGATGCCTGTTGTAAACGAGGAAGTAGATGTGGGGCGGGACGATAACACCTTACCTCTCGCACCCGTTATATTAACTCGTAGAAGAGCCGATCAAGTCGATGGACTTACGACTTCGACACCGATGACGATGAGGAAGCACTTGCGGCGCGAGCTCAGAGGCAATCAACGAGGCGACAAATTGAACACCAGGAAGCTTTGGGAAGGGAACAAGAGCGTCTTAGGCAGATTCAGTTGGGGCGAGCAATAGCAAGTGACATCGGCTCGACAACCATTCAAACTTCCAATCATATAACCAATCCAATACCGCCCCCACCACCCACATTAGCACCATTACAACCTCGGCCATACCAACCCAATGGACATTCCAGTCATGAAAGTACGGACCCGACGTTGTTGGCCATTTTGGAGAGTCAGATGAGACAAGAAGCGGCACTGAGGGAACTCCAGCAGCGGAATTTAGCCTTGGAGTATGAGAACTACCAACTGAGGAACCAACGGACCAGATCAAGAGGGTCGTCAAGCCGAGGAACATCGGGTTATCATGGCCGATCCGATCACACGCCACCCATGATAGGGCAGAGTAACATTAATCGGCCCAATCAGTCAGGTCAGCCGCCATTACCTCCGGTTCCCCCAACGCAGAGATATGGATCACCCGAGGACTCGTCCACCGATGAAGAAAGGCGAGGAAGGGACGGGCGACAAGATCAGACAACTCAAGCCAAGCTTAAGGAGTTGGAAGCAAAAATCAAGCAACTTTCAAGCGGAAGCGAAGAGGATAAGCTGGCCGAGATTATGAGTGAAGCCGAGAAAACGCCTTTCTCTCAAGAATTGGAACAAATGCCGTTCCCACCTAAGTGTGCTTTACCTTCATTCCCCTCTAGATTCGATGGAACTGGAGATGCGACCGAACACCTTAAGATGTATACCATGTCACTGATCCAGTGGAGAAGTAACTCGGTAGTCATGTGTAAATTATTTCCAGCTAGTTTGGAGGGCGAGGCGCGAGATTGGTTTTATTCGCTCGCACCTGGTTCGATCAACGGGTACGATGCGCTAGTCGAGGCCTTCCTTGAGACCTATATGCATAACAGTCGACCTCGTCCAAGAATGAACAAGCTGTTTACCCTCGCCCGAAGATTCAGAGAGCCATTGAGAACCTTGACCGACATATGGAGGAAACTGTGTACCGAAATCGGGAAGGTACCGGTGAACCAAGCCATCTTTGGGTTTGAAAACGCGTTGGGGAGATCGGACCCCATTTGGATTGCCATGTTTTCTGAAAAACCTAAGACCTTAAAGGAGATGAGAAGAATGCAAGAACACTACATCGCCTTGGAAGAAATTCATGCCGAATCAAGAGATAGAGGGGTACAAGAAGCCAGTGCTGAAGTCGGTACTGAAACTAAAACTGTCACGGAAGACCATATCAGGCGATCAGAAAAAATATCGGACCCTCCCCCGAGGAGCAGTGAGAAGAGGGAATGGATGGCCAAAGGGAAGAAGCCGAAGCAGGAAGCCCGATCGTATACCCCACTAAACGCTTCTTTGGAAGAGGTGTTCAAGGAAGTTGAGAAGAGGAGCGACATCAACTACCCAACATCGAGGGGGGTACAGTTCCAAGAGACCAGAGATCACCCCGAATAATGTCACTACCATCAGTATAGGGGCCATTCCACCAATAACTGTCGAGAGGTGAAAGATATCGTTCAACACCTTATCCGCGATGGATATTTGAGGCAGTATGTCCGCCACCCCCCTTCGGGCCGGAAGCAGCACCCGATGCGCCAATTCATCAAGTCCGCATCGATAGGGCAAACCAATTCGTAAACACCATTTCACATTCGGCTATGCAAAACTACGCTCTCGTCCCAGTAATCACCACTAGGATCCATAAAAGGGATCGTGATGGTAAAGAGGTATTTAGCGTAGCCAAGTCTCTTCCCATGGAACCCTGGATGACGGTGCCCATATCGTTCTCGGCTAAGGATGTCCCAGCAAATGGACAGGCACACATCGATCCACTAGTCATCACACTGTTGATTGAAAAGTGGGGAGTAAGAAGGATTCTTGTAGATAGTGGGAGTTCAACGAGGTACTGTTCTACGACACGTTCAGAAGAATGAAACTCTCAGACGATATGCTCGTCCCATCCACATACCGTATATACGGCTTCAACGGGACAGTAACCATCCCGAGGGGCGAAGTAACTTTAAGAGTTTCAGATGGTGGTGGCTACCTCGACACACTAACCACTTTCTGCGTATTCGACGTCGCTTCACCTTATGAAGCCATTATCGGGCGCCCATGGGTTGCAGGGATAAAGGGCGTGGAATCGGCCTACCATCAAAGGTTAAGGTTCCCGACTTGCAAGGGAATATCGGAAGTTATGGGCGACTTTCAGGCGGCACGACAATGCATGAAAGTTGACATAGAAATAAATGAGCATCGGCGAGCTCGGCAAAGGAAAGAAAAGAACAAAGAAAAGGAAGTGAAGGCAGCAAAAGAATTGGAGGAGGCAATTTCTCAAGCGGTCCTGGCACACGAAACGCGAGAACAGGACCCTTTATAGCAATTAAAGGAAGCATCCCCAGTCGGGGAGACCAAGTCAAACTTCTCGACAGTTGAGCCGACTAAAGAAGTAAACTTGGGAACGATAGAGGAACCTAAAGTAGTGAGGATCGGGGCATTACTATCGGACAAATAAACCAGTAAACTCACGACGTTGTTAAAAGAAAACCTGGAGGTATTCGCTTGGGAAGTGCATGATTTGGAGGGTATCGACCCAAAGGTCTGCTGTCATCACTTAAAAATTGATCCGAAGTTCAAACCGGTTAGACAAAAAATGAGGCGTATCGCGCCCAGAGTTACAAGCGGCGGTCGAGGTCGAGTGAAGAAATTACAAGAATCCGGAATAATAAGGAAGTCCCACTACCCACAGTGGATATCTAACATGGTCGTGGTACCAAAAAAGAAAGGGGGAGTCCGAATATGTATTGATTTCAGACTTGAACAAGGCCTGCCCGAAAGACAGCTTCCCCTTCCCAAGTTGTATAGATCAATTAGTAGAATCAATAGTGGGATACGAGGCGATGACTTTAATGGACGGATACATGGGATACAACCAAATACCACTGGCGCCCGAGGACCAGGAACACACATCCTTCTTCACGCCAAGGGGATTGTATTGTTACACCAAGATGCCATTCGGACTTAGGAATGCTGGGGCTACATACCAGCGATTGGTAGGCGATATGTTCGAAGACAAGATTCACGATACCATAGAAGTTTACGTGGACGACATGTTAGTTAAGAGTTGGAAATCAAAAAACCACGTCCGAGACCTTCGAGAGATCTTTCAAACAATGAGGAAACACAAGATGAAGATTAATCCTGCCAAGTGTGACTTCTGGGTCACATCGGGGAAATTCTTGGGCTACATCATCACTCCCAGGGGAATAGAAGCGGATCCCGAGAAGGTACGAGCCGTCATTGACATGCCATCTCCCGCGACGGTGAAAGACGTGCAGAAACTAAACGGGTGCATAGCCGCATTGGGGCAATTTGTGTCACGATCATCGGACAAATGCAAGGCTTTTTACGACATCTTGAAGAAAGGAGAAAATTTCCGATGGACGGACGCAAGCGAAGAAGCTTTTCAAAATATCAAGCTACACCTAGCTAGCCTCCCGGTACTTCAAAATCCTGAGCCGTCAGAAATTCTCACTTTATACTTAGGCGCGACACCCTATGCCATAAGTGCGGTATTGGTTAAAACAGAGATGGGCGTGGAAAAGCCGGTGTACTTCGCCAGTAAAAATTTAAGTCCGTGCGAGAAAAAACTACACTAGAATGGAGAAGATGGTGCTCGCGCTAGCCTTTGCTGCCTCTAAACTACGAACGTATTTTCAAGCTCATCGAATACGGGTGCTCACCAAATCGCCTATCGAAGCGGTCTTGGATAGTGTCAAGCGATCGGGAGAATCTCCAAGTGGGGAGCCATAATCAAACAATATGATGTGATATACGAGACAAGAACCGCGATCAAGGGACAAGTAGTGGCCGATTTCTTGGTAGACTTCCCCCTCAGTGATGAGGACGAGGTAGAAGATATACCGGGAATGACAGAAGAACAGGAGGGGCCGACGGACCTGCTAGCCGCTAGTAGCCCAACGCGATGGGAAGTATTTGTTGATGGGGCATCTAACAAAGACGGATCGGGTATCTGGTTGGTGTTCACCACGCCAAAGGGGAGGAAGATTGTGCATTCGTTCAGGTTAGAATTCAAGTCAACGAACAACGTCACCGAATACGAGGCGGTGATCCATGCCTTACGGATAATTGTGGAAATGGGGTTGCATGAGGTTCGACTGACTAGTGACTCTCAACTAGTGATCCGGCAAATTACGGGCCAATACGCTACACACGATCCGGTGCTGCAAAAATATTGGGAGCTCGCCCAGTTTTACATTAAGAAAATCCCAGATATTAAATTCCGCCACATCTGCCGAAAGGATAACAGACACTCGGATGCTCTATCATACATCGCCTCACAGTTAGTAGACCCGAGCATTGAAAGGATACGCGTTATGAGGCTGCTTAACCCGTCTATCCCTGAAACACCAGAATCACGAATCGAAGTGGCCGTTAACACAGCCGAGAGATACAAAGAAGGCGACTGGAGAAGGCCGATACATCAATACTTAGAGACGGGTGAGCTACCTAAGAGTCGGCCCGAGATGAACAAGATCAAAAGTAAATCGGGCGCCTACGAGTTAAGGGAGGGGATCTTATATCGAAATTCCTACCTAGGGCCACTCCTACGATGCTTAAGCAGGGAAGAAGGCCATATAATCCTACATGAGCTACACTATGGGGCGGCTGGAAATCACAAATGGAAGAAGCTTGTCGGCTAAGGCAAAAACAATGGGCTACTTTTGGATATATATGAACGAGGACGCGAAGCAAATGGCAAGAGCTTGTGAAGAATGTCAGCGTTTTGGAAGAAAATCCATGCTCCCGGAGTACCGTTAAACTCGATCATAAGTCCGTGGCCTTTTGCTAAATGGGGAGTGGATATTGTCGGGCCGTTACATGTAGGAACATGGCAAAGGAAGTATTTGATCGTGGCTACAGATTATTTTACCAAGTGGGTTGAGGCGGCACCACTGAGGCATATTCGAGATAAAGATGTTTTTAAGTTCATTTGGGATCATATCATTTGTCGCTTCGGGGTCCCGGCTGCCATCGTCTCTGATAATGGAAAAAAACTACAGGGCGAGAACATTGATCTTCTATTTAACACTTACAACATCAGGAAGAGCAAAGCTACCCCGATTTACCCCCAGTGCAATGGGCAGGCCGAGATCACTAATAAGACCATCGCCGATAATATGAAGAAGAAACTGACGGGAATATGGCAATCGGTGCGAGGAATTATATAACGTCCTATGGGCATACAGAACCACACGGAGGGAAGCTACGGGGTTCTCCCCTTTTATGCTTACCTACGGGACCGAGGCGATTCTACCAACAGAAGCAATGATACATACCACAAGAACTGAAGCGTGGAGGCGAAACGTGTCATCCGATCTGATCTTGTCTAAACTCGACGATTTGGAAGAAACAAGAGAGATGGCGCTACAAAAAATGGAAAATTATCAGAGGAGGTTACAACGGGAGTACAACAAGCGCGTTCGACCAAGAGAGTTTAATCCCGGGCAGCAGGTATTGAAATTTCTAGCTGAATGGGAGCGCGGCAAAAAGGGAGGAAAACTAGCACCAAAATGGGGCGGGCCATATATAATTGAATCTAAGGCGGGCGAGGGATCGTATCGACTACTGCGACTCGACGGAACCAGAGCTCAAACCATGGAACATCCGATTCCTGAAACTCTATCATCCTTGACGGGCAATGCGAAAAAAACACGGTAAGCAAACGTGTCTTCTATCTCTGTGAAACCGTGAGGGGTATGGGATAGGGCACAAGAGTCTAATGGTCATTCGTACTCGGGCAATGCCGAAGGTGGAAGTGCCGAGGTGACTTACACTCGAATGGTCATTCGTACTCGGGTCAAAGCCAGTGTGGAAGTGCCGAGGTGACTTACACTCGAATAGGCATTCGTACTCGGGGCAACGCCAGTGTTGAAGTGCCGAGGTGCCTTCTGATCGCCTGGCTATTCGAACTCGGGGCAATGGAAGTGTGCAAGTGCCGAGGTAGCCTAAGGGTTCTGGTGGTTGGAAACCAGTTCCAAAGGTTGTTTAGACGCGAGGTCTACTCAGCTAGGTGGCCTACTTACATCTGAAAGGTCACCACCATCGCAAGTGGGCGTGTCCACTTGCCCGAGATCGGTTGATCGATAACCACTCGGGACCATCGGACCTAGAACTAGGATGACTGGTACCCTTCCACTGAATCCAAAGAGATAGTGATGAGATACCCCGATCAGGACATGGCATAGGGCCCGATGACCCTCCTTGTCGGGTGTGTTCGACAGAAATGGTTAGAGTTCTAACATATAAAAGCAACAATTGCAGGGCAAAACACTAGGAACAAAAGCGAAAAAAACAACGTCCGGCGTTAATCAACAAACGGTCGGGGCAACATGCGGAACAATAAACAAATCGATAGTGTCGTACAACAACCAACACCCAGAGGAGCAACATTCAAAACGAAAACCACATCGATCGCATGGTACATCAAGCAACAATCGCCAGAATAACATAAGAAACAAAAGCTAAATCAATAACACCAAGCGTCTGATAACAAAGTACGAAAAGCATCGCGCGGACGTATTTTAAATGAAACGTTTAGCGGAAATGAAACAAACATCATCGGTGACGCAGCACCCCCATTAAAACAAACAAGCAAGGTAGCAGAAATTAAAAAGGGGAGAAGTGTTTAGAGCGATTTACAACCCGATGGAAGGGGCAACATAGTGACGCAAAGACCACAAAAAGAAAGTTTAAACCTTGGGAGGAGCCGCGCCGGCCTTCCTCTCAAGCGCGACCTCGATCCGCTTCTTCTCACCTGATCCATAATGCCAGCTTGAACTTTCGATCTAACTCCTCCACATGGGCGACCCGTTCTTCCTCGAGTTGTTGGGTAACTGGGAAGTGTTTTCCTCAAATTCGGCTAACTTGAAGCCAAAATCGACCTCGGCCTGTTTCAATCGGCGAACCTCCAGATCAAGCTCCTGCGAACGTTTTTGCGCGGCTACAAAACCACAAATATAGGATGTTATTCATCGGATATAACTTAACATTTTTGCAAGAATAAAGCGCGATCTGGATCTAAAAAATGTCCTCAACACATCGGCTAAGAGACATGATAGGGCGGGTAACACCGACTGAAGTGACTCTACCGACTTGGACAACTCATCCTCGGTCCTAGGAACTCGTTACTAGGGCAATACTTCTTATGCTCGGCCCAATCGTTCATTAACCGATAACTAGTAGTTGCATATTATGATTGGAAATTTGTAATAAAATATCATCAAACTCTCTTTTGGATGATTTATTGAGTGCTTATTGAGTATTTATATTTTGGAGATTATTGGGTTAATGTATAATTAATGGAACAATGTGTTATTAAGACAATTTTATTTGGTTAGATAAATGAAAATTTCTGAGTCATGTCAGTTTGACTGTTAATGATAATTATTTTACAAGATATTTATGATTGAATATTTTATGGTATGCATAAAACTCACGGCTTATGAAGTTGTTAAAATATTAGAATTTTCTGAGTGCCGGAATTATTTTTAAAACAATTGTTTATTACTCTAACAAATTCAGATATTTTCTGACAGATTCAACTATGTTGAAGTTTTCCTGTTTTTAAACTATTCTATGGAGTGATTTAGTCTTTGGTGTATTCTGTAAACTTGAAGATATGTCTTTTTAGATTCCAAAATGGTAAACTAAACCTGATTTGGAGTTGTGAGTGATTTTATATGATTTTATAAAATGGACTATCTCTGTTTTTATTTTCCGCAGTTCTGGTCAACTACGTATTTGACTGTGGTCAAAAGGTCTTTAAGATAATCTAATTTTTTTGTAAAATTTATGAATGGAACTATACTCAATTAGGATTCAGAAAGTATAATAATAATAATATTTGGATTTGAAATAGGTTCGGTAAAATTCTTGGAGTTAATTGATGTCTTTTTTTAATTTATAACTCTTCCTTAAATATGCGATTCTTTTGAATTAAATATGGAACGTTTAACGATGATTTTTTTATTTATGGTAAACTATAGTTCTCTATTGTTCATGTGAGTTAAAAATAACGACAAGTTAACGGTTAGATGTTCCCAAAATAATTTTTATGTATCCGCTGCGACAAAATTTCGGAATTGAACATAAATAAAGAATAGACAAAGAATCGGTTGTTTGGACTTGGGCCAAGTGTAGAAGTCTAGGATTGTTATTAAATGTAACATTTCGGATTTTGGGTTTGGATTTGGGTCGAAATCCAGGCCCGAATTCGGGTGTCACAGATTTGGTATCGAGCCGTCTGATCCTTTGGGAAGACTAGTTTCTGAATGAGTCAATGTGTGAATATGCTTGTATGTGAATTGATTGCAGCAATTGTTGATTGTGTTTTGGTAGAATGCATAATAGATTTCACTCCTTTTTTTGCATATAGAATTCTCTCTGTGATACTTATGATTTAATGTCCCTCATTCAGGACATGTCTCGTCGTAATAATGGTTCAACCGGCCCACAAGATGGGGGTTTTGGTGATGTTGTTCGTGCTTTGAATGTTGTTGCTCAAGAAATGCAGCAACAAGTTACTCTTAATCAGAATGCACCTCCCCCTCCCCCACCACCTAATCAACGGGCTTTGTTAGTTAGAAGATTTAGTGAACAACACCCCGATTCCTTCAAGGGTAGTCCTGATCCATTAGTTGCTGAAGATTGGATAGATAAGATTGAGAAAATATTCACCCTATTAGGCGTGAATGATGAGAGTAAGCTGGATCTTGCTATTTATAAGCTTGAGGGTGAGGCCACTCGTTGGTGGGAATTTACTCGTCGTTCTAGGAATGATGGTTTGTTTACTTGGATGGAATTTCGCCTCGCCTTCCTAAATAAGTACTTTCCACAAACTGCACGAAACCATCGCATGATCGAATTTATGCAGTTGACCCAGAGGAACATGACAAGAGTACAAAGCACCAAGCCAAGTTTGAAGAACTCTCTCGTTTTGCTACTAACCTGGTTGATAATGAAGAATTTAAGACTTTTAAGTTTCAGGATGGACTTAGGCCTTCAATCAAGAGTAGGTTGTCTATTCTAAAGATCACCTCTTATAATGAGATAGTGGAAAGAGCAATGATTGCTGAGAGAGACATTGAGGAGGCAAATATAATTCGAGAACGTCATAATGGGGATAAGAACAAGAACAAAAATAACAACACTCCATACCAGAAGAAAGGAAATGGACCGAAGATGGAGCCTCCTGCACCTTCATGTTATCACTGCAAACAACCTGGACATTTTAAGAGGAACTGTCATGCACTTAATTCTCAGAGGAACCAACAACCATTTCTACCTCAGAATCAGCATCAAGGGTACCAACAGAACCGTCCTCAGAACAATCCTCCACAATATCAAGCCCGACAACCCCCTCAGCAACCTAAGGCCTTCAATATAGCTCATGTTGGACAAGATCCTGATAACTCAGTTATTGAAGGTACATTCTTAGTTTACAATTCTTGGGCTAAGATATTGTTTGATACTGGTGCTACTCATTCGTTTATTGCTTCTTCGTTTGTCTTTTCCTTGGGTTTGGAAACTGAATTACTTGATAGAATTATCGGCGTAGCTAGTGCTGTAGGAGGTAGTACATGTATTGATCGCGTGGCACGAAAGTGTATAGTACGTATAGCTAGGCATGAGTTTTTGATTGACCTTTTCGTGATGAAAATGTCTAGTTATGACATAATCCTGGGTATGGATTGGTTATCCGCTCATCATGATGTTTTTGATTTTTTTCAAAAACATGTGACTCTGCACTCGGGTGAAGGTTCAGTTGTCCACTTTACCGGAACTCGTAGTTTTGCAGCTCCCCTTATCTTGTCGGAAAGACATTTTTGACAGACTCATTCTAGAGGTTTTCTTTATCACTTAGAGATGATAGAAGATGAGCATCAAGATTCCGTCTCTACTATGGGTATTCCAGTGGTAGAAGAGTTTGAAGATGTTTTCCCTGAAGAATTACCAGGTTTTCCCCCTAGAAGAGAAATGGACTTCACCATTGAAGTTCCACCGGGTACTTCGCCAATTTCGATGCCTCCTTATCGAATGGCACCAATAGATTTGAAAGAACTGGACAAACAACTACTCGAGTTGGAAGCTAAGGGTTTTATTCGAGGTAGTACGTCACCTTGGGGTGCACCAGTCCTTTTTGTGAAGAAGAAGGATAATTCACTAAGATTATGCATCGATTATAGAAAACTCAATGAAGTTACAGTGAAAAATAAGTATCCCTTACCTAGGATTGAGGATTTGTTTGATCAGTTGAAGGATTCCCAATTTTTCTCGAAGATTGATATGCGATCAGCTTATCATCAACTGCGAATCAAGGATGAAGATATTCCGAAAACCGCTTTTCGAACTCGATTTGGACATTTTGAGTTTGTAGTGATGCCATTTGGACTCACAAATGCTCCAGCAGCATTCATGGATCTTATGCATCGAATTTTCCGACCGTATTTAGATAAATTCGTAGTGGTATTTGTGGATGACATTCTTATTTATTCGCGGTCACGAGAAGATCACGAGGAGCACCTGAGATTAGTGTTGCAATTGTTGAGATCTCATCAGTTGTATGCTAAGTTGAGTAAATGTGACTTTTGGCTTTCTGAAGTCCGGTTTTTGGGACACGTAGTTTGTAGAAAAGGAATAAATGTGGACCCATCTAAGGTTGAAGCAGTTACTAAATGGGAAAGGCCAAAGAATGTGTTTGAAGTTCGTAGCTTTCTGGGCTTAGCTGGTTACTATAGACGATTCATTCAAGATTTCTCAAGGATTGCTTCACCATTGACGAGGTTGACTCGAAAGGATTCCAAGTTCGAGTGGAATGATGATTGTGAGACGGCTTTCTCCATTCTGAATGAGAGATTAACTACTGCACCAGTTTTGACGACACCAGTAAGTGGAATTGGTTATGTGATCTTTTCTGATGCGTCGTTGAAGGGTTTAGGATGTGTTCTTATGCAAGAAGGTAAAGTGGTAGCTTATGCCTCAAAACAATTAAAGACACATGAGTTGAATTACGCAACTCATGACCTCGAGTTGGCAGCTATTGTGTTCGCTCTGAAGTTATGGAGACATTATCTGTATGGTGAGAAGATAGACATATTTTGTGACCATAAGAGCTTGAAGTATATTTTTACCCAACGAGATTTGAACCTAAGACAAAGGCGTTGGGTGTAATTTTTTAAGGATTACACGTATACCTTCCATTACCACCCGGGAAAGGCAAATGTTGTAGCAGATGCTCTTAGCCTAAAATTAAGTTTCGGTGTAGCAAGTATGACTCTTCATGCTTGGGATTTGTGCAGACTTATGGAGAAATGCGACTTGAGCCCTGAAGAGATGATTTACAATACTGTAGTTGTTCTAGAGTTACAACAACATATCGTATAAGCTCAACATACTAATAGAGAGATGATTTCGATCCTTGCTCAAATAGAGAAAGGTCAAACACCAGGTATTTGGACTCAAACTGATGGTGTACTTCGTTATATGGGGAAACTTTTTGTGCCAGCAAAATTAAGGATGGAAGTACTAGAACAAGCTCACAATTCTAAGTTTACCGTTCATCCGGGAGAATCGAAGATGTACCATGACATGAAAAGACAGTATTGGTGGAAAGGGATGAAGAAAGATGTTGCCTTGTATGTGTCGAGATGTCTTACTTGCCAGCAAGTGAAGATTGATCATCGGAAACCAGGAGGGTTACTTCAACCATTGCTCATATCAGAATGGAAATGGGAACACATCACTATGGATTTTGTCATGGGATTACCCAAAACTTCACATGGAAAGGATGCTATATGGGTTATCGTTGATAGACTTACCAAGTCAGCGCACTTCTTAGCAATCAAGAAGACTGATACGTTAGCCACGTTAAGTCAGATGTATGTCCATGAGATAATAAGGCTACACGGTACGCCGGTGTCAATTGTATCTGACAGAGATCCTTGTTTTACTTCTCAGTTCTGGAAAAGTTTACAGAAGGCATTGGGTACAGATGTCTCTCTTAGTACTGCCTTTCATCCCTGACGACGGACAGTCTGAACGGGTGATTCAGATTGTGGAAGATATGCTACGAGCTTGTGCCTTGGATTTCAAAGGAAGTTGGAGTCAGCATTTGCCATTAGTGGAGTTTGCTTATAATAATAGCCATCAGGCTAGCATTGGTATGGCACATTTTGAAGCATTGTATGGACGACCTTGTAGATCTCCAGTGTGTTGGACCGAGATCGGCGAACGAAGCATTTTTGGACCTGATTTGGTACGAGAGACGACGGAGAAGGTTCAGTTAATCCGGCAGAGGTTAATGACAGCTCAGAGTCTTCAAAAGAGCTATGCAGACAAGAGACGTCGACCTTTAGAGTTTACTGAGGGTGACTTGGTGTTACTCAAAGTGAGCCCGAAGAGAGGTGTTAAGCGTTTTGGCAAGAAAGGAAAGTTATCACCACATTACATTGGACCTTTCCAGATTATGCGACGGGTTGGTGCAGCAGCTTATCAGTTGGAGTTACCTCAGCGAATTGGGCATGTTCATGACACTTTCCACGTGTCAATGTTACGGAAGTACGAGAGAGACCCTTCATATGTTATTGACCCTTCACATATTATTGCTTGGGAAGATTTGGAGATTCAAGAGGATGCTACGTACGTGGAGAGACCGGTTCGAATTTTGGACTTTAAGGAACATGTGCTTCGCACAAAGACCATCCCTATGGTTAAGGTGCAGTGGCGGCGTCGCCAAGTCGAGGAAGCAACGTGGGAATTAGAGTCCGAGATGCGGAGCAAATACCCTGAGATTTTCCAAGGTAACTTCTAAATTTCGTGACAAAATTTCTTTTAAGGGAGGTAGAATGTATTAACCTGTAATTTTTTTATATACTGTTTCGGGTCGGGTTATACCTAGATTGGTTAACCTTGTGTTTAGATTGTTGTTCCTTAAGCCCTAACCTTAAACTTAACCCTAACCTTAAACTTAACCTTAAATGGGTGGATTGAACAAGAAAGGCTCCAAGTTAGGGTGGAAATAGAGCCACCCAAATTCATTGTTTGTTTTTCCTTAATAATGTTATTAAGGTTTGATAACTAAAACTTTAGAAATTTTAGAGAGAGAAACTAAAAACTAGGGAGAAGAAGGAGATGAAGCTAGAGTTTATTTTAGAGTGGGAAAACCATGGAAAATCAGTGGAGAATTAAGAGGAGTTTTTTTTAAGCTATTGAGGTAGTATGCTAGATCCCCTTTCTCTTTACGTTTTTGTTATACTTGATTTTGAATTTGTATGATTAGATATAAGTGATTTATTGATTAAAAACTATGAATCTAATTGATGATCGGCATTTTAATATTGATAGGTAACATGCTTAGGTATCTCTAGTTAAAATTTGAGAATATTTCATCACATATTCACCATAAAATGTTTGTTTGTACTTGGATGTTGATTTCTAAATTGTTTTGTACATTTTCGCTTTGTATGATCTTGACTGTACTTAGGACATCTTGATGATATCAAAACGATTTGTGATCTTAATAAATGTTGTAGATCTATGTCTTATCTTTAATTATGCGTTTAGTTTGCTAAATTTAGAATTTTTATGAATTTACGGTGAATTGTTTGGTAAAATGATGCAATCTGTCCAAATGTTTGAAATGATCTTATAAAATCAATAACTCTCATTTGAACCATTGGGTTTTCGTAAAAATTGAATATGATATAGATCCATATGTTATAAATGCTTCCCTAAAATTTGAAGATGATCGGATTAATGAATCATTATGAAACATGTAATATAAAATTCTAGTTGTTATTAAAAATAGATGAATTGAGCCAAGAACAAAAGAATTTTTTTTGATTAATGAAAATAGTTGTTGTTAATTCTCTTTTTCTTTTGATTGATGAGAATAGTTGTTGTTAATTACTTTTTCTTTTGATTGATGAAAATAGTTGTTGTTAATTTTTTAGATTAAAGAATCTTTGATTTTTGAAATTAGTTATTATTAATGATATTCTTTTTCTTTAGATTAAAGAATTATTAGTGGGACAAAGAATCTTTTAATTTTTTTGAAATTAGTTTTGATTAATTCTTTTCTTTTTATTTAGATTAAAGAATTCTTAGTGGGATAAAGAATATTTTGTTTTTTTTTGGAATTAGTGGTTATTAATGATGAAAGTTAAGGAATAATATGTATTAATAACTTATTATATTCAAATTTGAATTCTTTTTGTTTTTTTTTGGTGGAATCCTAGGAAACAACTTTTCTTTATAGTACTGTTTGTTTTAATAAAGAATAAAAAAAAAGGAAGAATTATGTTAGAGAGAGAAATAAATTAAAAGAATGTGGTAGTGGTAGACATAAATAATTAGCTATCACTTTGAAGACATAATTATTAGATTCTTATCTTGAACAAACTTTTAAACTTAAGGTTAGGTGGAACTTGTTTTAGGTTGTGAGTATATATATATGTATATATCTTATACTAAGAAGAAAAGAGTAACCATACTAAGAAGAAAAGAGTAAACATACTAAGAAGAAAAGAGTAAACAAAAATCTAAATTAATAGAAATAACGAGAGATTCTTTTAGTTCATATCAAAGACAATTTCTTCTGTGATAAAGCTTTTCCTTCTATTATTTATAGTTTTTGGATTGCGATTTGAGGTAGGCGCAACACAATCTAAAACTCTTCTTTTATTTAAGTTTCTTTTAATTAAATTTATGTTTGCAAGTTTCCATTAATATATGGATGATAATCGATGTTGTGAGCATGATTATGAATGTTGGGCTGCGGTCCATAGAATGTGATTCTTAAAGATTATTTATGACGGGATACGAGATATCCTTGGAAACGGTATTTGTTTCCTAAACCCACGTGGGAGCTCCCTTGGGCGAGCGGATTGATTGAATTTATTGTTGTATAATGTTGGGATACGAGATATCCTTGGGGACGGTTTTGTTTCCTAAACCCACGTGGGGGGGCTCCCTTGGGCGAGCGGATTGATTGAATTTATTAATGTATATGGATGTGGTGTTTCCATATGTTTGTGGTGGTGTTAACCATGCAACTTGTTTTGAAAAGAAATTGAAAAATATTGCATAAAATGTTTTGTTGCTTCTTTTCCTACTGAGTGTCACAACTCACGTCGTATTATGACAAAAATTCCAGATTTTATGACACCACAAGGAGCTAATGGCGGAAAAGCATAGAGATCGGTTTTGGTGTTTTAACTAGTAGTTACATATTATGATTGGAAATTTGTAATAAAATATCATCAAACTCTCTTTTGGATTATTTATTGAGTGCTTATTGAGTATTTATATTTTGGAGATTATTGGGTTAATGTATAATTAATGGAACAATGTGTTATTAAGACAATTTTATTTGGTTAGATAAATGAAAATTTCTGAGTCATGTCAGTTTGACTGTTAATGATAATTATTTTACAAGATATTTATGATTGAATATTTTATGGTATGCATAAAACTCACGGCTTATGAAGTTGTTAAAATATTAGAATTTTCTGAGTGCTGGAATTATTTTTAAAACAATTGTTTATTACTCTAATAAATTCAGATATTTTCTGACAGATTCAACTATGTTGAAGTTTTCCTGTTTTTAAACTATTCAATGGCGTGTTTTAGTCTTTGGTGTCTCTGTAAACTTGAAGAGATTTCTTTTTATATTCCAAAATGGTAAACTAAACCTGATTTGGAGTTGTGAGTGATTTTATATGATTTTATAAAATGGACTATCTCTGTTTTTCTTTTCCGCAGTTCTGGTCAACTACGTATTTGACTGTGGTCAAAAGGTCTTTAAGATAATCTAAATTTTTTGTAAAATTTATGAATTGAAATATACTCAATTAGGATTCAGAAAGTATAATAATAATAATATTTGGATTTGAAATAGGTTCGGTAAAATTCTTGGAGTTAATTGATGTCTGTTTTTAATTTATAACTCTTCCTTAAATATGCGATTCTTTTGAATTAAATCTGGAACGTTTAACGATGAATTTTTTTTTTTTTATGGTAAACTATAGTTCTCTATTGTTCATGTGAGTTAACAATAACGACAAGTTAACGGTTAGATGTTCCCAAAATAATTTTTATGTATCCGTTGCGACAAAATTTCGGAATTGAACATAAATAAAGAATAGACAAAGAATCGGTTGTTTGGACTTGGGCCAAGTGTAGAAGTCTAGGATTGTTATTAAATGTAACATTTCGGATTTTGGGTTTGGATTTGGGTCGAAATCCAGGCCCGGAATCCGGGGTGTCACAGTCAGATTCGTATTAGCCGCTACCGACTATTTCACCAAATGGGTCGAAGCAGTGGCACTGGTACACGTTACCAGACATGATGTGAAAAGATTCATATGGGAGAATATCGTCTGCAGATTTGGAATCCCTGACGCGATAATATCGGACAATGGGAAACAGTTTGATTCCGGAGTGATCAAAGATTTCTGTAAGGGACTGAATATTCGCCACAATTTCTCCTCTCCATATTATGCTCAGAGCAATGGGCAGGCAGAAGCGACCAACCGCGTTATTATGGAAAATCTCAAGAAACGACTGGAGAAGGCGAAGGGAAAATGGACCGAAGAATTCCCAGGAGTCTTATGGTCCTATCGAACAACCCCAAAAAGATCCACTGGTTTTTCACCATTTACATTGGCATATGGGACGGAGGCGATCCATACCTACCGAGGTGCGGTGAAGACTACCAAAACTCGTCTTGTCAAATCTGGAAAAAACGACAGCATACTCGCTTTAGATAAGGAGTTGCTGGAAGAGCAGAGAGAAACAACCTTGCAGAATATAGTTCGATACCAGAAGGCAATCAAGCTGGGATATGATCGCAAGGTCAGAGAACGGTCGTTCAAGATAGGGGAATATGTCTTGAAGAAAACCCGAGCGGCCACAATGGAACCGAACTGTGGGAAGCTCGGAGAAAACTTGGAGGGTCCATACATAGTGGATAGGCCAGCATCTCGGGGATCCTACTACTTGAGGAACCTCGATGGAAGGGAGGATTCAAAGCCATGTAAGCCGTGGAATTCGTTCCACTTGAAGAAGTTTTATTATTAGGAGTAGATTCAAAACCTGTTGTGTTGTACTCTTTTTCCTTTTTGATGGTTTTTCCCACTGGGTTTTCCACTCAAAGGTTTTAACGAGGCAGCTGTAGTCGAAGTAGTAGGTATCTATCTTGTTATTTCAATTCAGAAATTTAATTCAACATTTATTTTGATGTTCCATACTTTATCAATATGTTCGTGTTAATCATAATCTGCTGCGGATGATCTAATCCGCAGCCAGCCCTAAATGACAAAACAGCACAGTTCGTGTCTGTTGTGAGCAACGTCTCAGACACCTCGCAGATAGGGTGAATGCGCAGTTCGATCACCTTTACCCTGTCTCAGTTTTATCCCATCATACGGGACAACAAAGAATATGGCAAACATTTTTATCTGCTCAGGAAAGTGAAAATGTACACATCTCAAACTCTGCGCGCATCTTGAATAGCATGATTGGCCCCCTGTGCAAATTCAAGATAGCAGAAAAACTCAACTTTTCATTTCATGCGCAAGCAAAATGTAGCAGGGAAGTGCACCCCTGCGCGAGCATTGAGCAGCATGACACAAAACATACTGGGGGCTAGTTATATGTCACCTCAACCATTTGGGGGCGAGATATGTAACGCTCCAGCGCAATCAACACATCCCTGGGGGCGAGTTGCGTGGCACTCCGAGCAGCATGTTCGGGGGCGAGTTAGGGAAACCCGAACTTCTTAACCCATAACAGGTTATGGATTAAGAAGAGGCGATGTTTGTACCCTTAATATTCTACACAAATAGATAGGCTAACCTAGGCCTACAAAGTTCCTACCATTAACAAAGGAGGGTTCATTGGGCCTAAGGTGCTTCCCTTGATTACCCAAGTATGGCTAATTAGGCCTAACAAACACCCCATGTGCAACAAACTGAGCTAGGCCTCACTAGCAAATAGGGGTGAGCAAAAAAACCGGAACCGCGGATTTCACCCGCAACCGTCCGCAAATTTGCGGATTTGACCCAAACCGCAAGACGTATGGGCCGGACACGGGTGGGATTCTCAAATCCGCACATTTTAGCGGTTTGGGTGCGGTTGGGTATTGAAAACCGCGGATTCACCCGCACCGTTGGGCTTTGGTCTCCTAGTATTTGTCATTTTTACAGGCCTGGTCCGCATGGAAGATAAGCTCATAAAATAGCAGCGTAAGCCCACAAAATCAGAATTCCCAGTCTTGGATTTCTAAGAAGTAGAACAAAATACAGACCAGGCCACAAAAATGTTCTGATGTGCGTGGAAATTATCCCAAACAAAGACTAAATGTTCTGCTGTGCATTTAGGCCCACCTTGTTGAGTCTTCCAGTTGTTGTAAGGGCAGACTTCTAAGTTTCCAGTAGGAGCAGCTCGTGGTGATAACAACCAGCAGCTTGTTCTTCCGGTATGAGCAGGATAAGCTGCTTATATAAGTTTGTTTTATGCCAAATGGATGATCAGTACTTGAGTTGAGTACGATGTCAAGGCTATAAGGCTATTAAGTGGTGATAACAACCAAATGAAAGTGGCCCAAATGGTCTACTTCTTCCTGATGCCCCAAATGGATGATCAGTACTTGAGTACTTGACGTCAAGGGTATTAAGTGGTGAACTGAAAGTGGTTGTGGAAGTAAAGAAGAAGGAAAATGAAAGTTGGTTTAGTAAAGAAAGTATTTTTTTTTTTTTTTTTTTGGACTAAAACCGCGGTTAATCCGCAACCGGTCCGCATTATCCGCGGATCCGCGGATTTGAAATCCGCGGGTGATTGGGCCGGTTACGGTTCAATTTTCCAAATCCGCAGTTTTGACGGTTTGGTTGCGGGTGACCCCTAATCCGCAACCGTCCTTCCGTTGCTCACCCCTACTAGCAAACACTCAATTCACAAGCCCAGGAGCAAGAACTCCAACTTGGGCTAGGGGGTTCCACATAAGAACCGCCACGTCATCACTACATGTCATCACTTTCTGGCCAATCGGAAGCTGCCACATCAGCTAGGTGACACATCATCAACTGTCGCGCCAGCAAAGTTGAGTGCCACGTCGGCAAGAAGGATGCCACGTCAGCATAGGTGCTGACGTGTCAGTCAACAGGTCATCAATAAAGTGCCACGTCATCATAATTGATTACGTGGAAGTTGACAGATCAGCTGGGACGGGTGCCACATCATCAGAGATGAAGACGTGGCAGGTGACTGGATAGTTTGGTACACAGTCAGCAGTTTCGTTAAAAAAAAACAACGTTAGCATATACAAGGAATATTCCGTCAACGGCTAACGGTTTCAGCATCTTCGGTTAGATTTAACGCCGTTAATAACGGCGTCAGCATATACCTAACGGAATCAGAATATTCCTAACGACGATAGTTCTACAGCAGCAGGTCGCCGCCGGCACCCAATCCCGGCGGCCAAAGCCGATGAATTGCCGATTAATCGGCGATGGCATGAAAAGTCGCCCGATTAGTTTCCGATTAATGGGTGGGGCAGATTCTATGTTGCACGACGTTGCTTAATCTCATAGCCCAGGATGTTTACGCCCCAGTCCAATTACTCTTGGGATTCTTACGCCCCGTATGATTACACCCACTTCTCTTACATATTTGGTTATCCACACCCCATTGTGGCTCATTAACTGTGATGGAAGTTACTAAGAATATTCTGGATGCATGCAGGTGATCAATGCCAGAGTAGTTGTAGACACCCCAATTTTGCACAGTCACGAAAGCTCGCCGCAAAATCGTATCTGAAGTGGTCATGGTGTTAAGGTCCAAATTAGTACAAACTAGGGCCATCGTTACCGCCTTATAATTAACTAGATCCTAAAAGTGAACGTAGTCTTACTCGTTATACTAGAGCTAAATTCATACCCACTAAGGATCCATGCACTCATGCAAGTCCAAAGTTCCGAATGGTCTCCTAGACTGTAAAATCCGAACTAGTTTGAAAATTGAAAATCCACTAATTAGTCCAAACGTTTTTAGTTGGACTCTGCTCCCAATAGTGCGACCAAGGTTTTGGGTCCACAAAGTCCTGTTCATTTTACATTTAGCTAGTCGTCCCCCCAAATGTTGACATGCTTTTGGTATTAAGGTTTCTTTAGTCCCAAGTCTTTCCTTCCAACTAAGATCCTAAGTTTAAATGAAATTTTTTGCATTTTTGGTATTAATATCCAATGAATTTATAAAAATGGGAATAATATTTTTGAAAATGAATAATAATATTTAGGTTTTAGAGTTCAACCGTTTGATCTTAGGCATTGAATCCTAGGGCCTTAGTTGATTGGAGAAGTCTATAAATAGGGAGCTTTTCCATGAGAGGGGAAAAAAATCTCTTTAGAATTGATGTTGTTGGCTCTCGATCTAAGTAATATTGACGCGATAGCTAAAGGAAACCAGGTCGACTTCTATTACTCCTTCTTATTTTTATTTTCTATCATCATTGTTTATAAGACAAGAGCTTGGAAGTGTCAAAGTTGAATAAGATCATTTGAACTGCTTACGTACTCTTTATTTAAGAAACTCGTTTTTGTCTTATTGCATTTGTCTGAAATCACACATTCGTTTTTGATTGATGATACACATGAGCATAGAAGTCATAAGGTGGTACAGTGAGGTGTCATATGTTTTGTTTGCATGAATAAAATAGGGAGGAGTTTTTAGTCGTTGTTTCTTCACACACCTCTTGACAGCGCACAATAGGACAAATTCTCTTTATCCTAGCTGCATGCACAATTAGGATAGATTTTGTTTAGCTAGCTGCATAGAAGACCTACGTACCGGATGTTCGGTTGATGTTATTTTTTTTTTAATAATAATATAATGATAATGATAATAACTGAATCTCCATTATAATAGTAATAATAATATTGTTTAGTTTTATTAATATTCACGGTAATAATTTTGTTTTAGAACTTAATTTAATTATTCATTCAGGAGTATCTAATATTTTGGTATTTTGCAGGTAATAATTATTTTTATTTGTTTGCAATTAAAACCCTAGTTTCCCAATTATAAAGTAGAGGCCAATCTTCGGATTGGACGGGCTAGGTGCCTCACACCTTCCTAGCCCGTATCTTGATTTCCGGACTTTTCTCTCTTTGGACCAGTGTTACTTTTGGGTCCCAACTCCCTAAGTTGGGTGGCGGCTCTCTTATTAATAATTTCCAAACGTGATTCCCATTTTGGATATTTGAGAGATCCTAACCGATTTCGACGGTATCCACAGTAGTGCAACCATGCAGGCATGCATGGCCAGTTACTACAAAGGGGGATTTAAGGGGTCAGCCATAAACAACAGGCATGCAGGATCATAACAGGCATGCAGAGTCATAACAGGCATGCAGGGCCATTACTGCAATTGATGCCTGTATCTAAAACGGAAATTCGCTACCTATATATGGATGATTTTACAACCAAAAAGGTAAGCAATCTTCACACCAAAAATACATGTTAGAAAAATCATATTCTGACTTTAGCATCAGAGGGTTTTTTGCAAATACCCCCCCTTCTCCTTTATCCAGAAATTACTTGAAGATTGAAGCAGCGATCGATTCCCAACAAAAGCATCACAAAATTCTGTGTTTGGGGTAGAAGCAATTTTACCTTACAAACACCTTCCATCACCGGCCAACCCTGCCTCATGTTGTTAACTGTTGGCCCCTCTTTCCCATCGACTAATCAAATCTCTCTAAAGCTGTAAGCTACACTTTTAATTAAAGATGGAAGTATGCTGGTCGACGCGTTCTATTTCTTAAGAAAATATATCTTAGCGGTCCAAGTCGGTCGCTAACTAATTAATCACGATCACACAACTTGGCAAGCTCCATTAGCTAACCTAGATCTTCCAAACTCGGTAAAAAAGGTACCGTCATGACAACCGGTCGTCCACCAATCGTATCGCTTCTATCCTACCTGCTTATACTCCAAATTGTTAGCCAAAGTAGGTTAGTTGAGCTGCTTCTTATATAAGAAAATTAATCTAAACCGCCCAAGTCAGTAGCGGAACGATCACGACCACATGACTTGTCCAGTCAATTCAACGAGCTTGTCCCTCTCCTAATATGACCGAGCAAGCTACATATTAGCTACTGACGGGCCCTCTATTAGCATTTATGATGCATTCACAATGCATGGCGTCAATTAGATATCTCCTAGCCTGCATGGTGCATTCACAATGCACGACTAGCCAAAGTAGGTTAATCATGCGGCCTGAAAGGGTCTTAATTAGGTCAACGGAGTCAATGGAAGTCTTAAAACAATCTCAGTCGTACGACTTAACCAATCATATTGACCGGCTTAGATCCAATCTTGGGCAACCAATGAGGTACCATAATGATTACTGGCCACCGCTCTCCCATGAGGACCGATCACCTCATTCTCAATTCACTTGAGCAGCTTCTGGAAGTTGTTCAAAGACAGTCGGTCATATCCTTTTTGAAGACCGAGAAGTCGGCGACTGGTTTATGTGAGATACTCTGTAATCATGATATGTTCTGGAATATGATATTGAAGCTAATTCTTCCTTTCTGAGTTAAAGCTCAATATGTAGTTATCTTACTGGTTAGGTGGAGCTAGCGCGATTCTTGTGGATGGTTCTCTTGGTAATCAATGGTTAGGTGGAGCTAGCGCGATTCTTCTGGATGGTTCTCTTGGTAATCAATGGTTTTGTGCAAGGATTCATTGATAGTGGTCGAAGATTTTCATGGTGTTTGTGAAACATGATCAATTTCATAAGTGTTCTTCAGGTAGAAGATGGTTTGAAGACTTTTATGCGTATCGTGGTGTTTTGGTCGAAGAGATGGTTCTACGAAGATGGAAGTTCGGGTCTGAGCTTCAAAAGTAATTCTACGAGTATATAAATATGGTAACAATGCATGATGGAAGATAAAGGTGATTTTATGTGATCACTACATGCTTGAAAGCATGACACGAGGTGGAGATTGTCAGGAAAACCGAGGGTTTCCTATTCTAAGACCGTTTTCTAATCTAGTTTTTCCTAATCGGACACTCATACTTGGTGGACAAGTTTGTGTGCTCCCTCTCTATATGAATATAATTGTATGTTTGCAGACATCCAACCTAGAAGAGTGGTAAAACCTTGTGCTTGGGTTTTTGGTCTCTTTTTCGAACCTACGACCAATCAGTTAACAACCGACCGCTCTACCACTGAGCTACTGAGGAACAACGGGAAATTCATCAATATATCTACTGGTCTTTTTACTATGCACCACAAAGAACTCTAAAAGGGATGCCCTTAAATCATACATTGAGCCTGTGCCTACACCTCTACTCTCTTTAGGGGCAACTTTCATCGGTCAGCACATGCCATTTATTTGATCATAAGTTCATCATACCCGAAAGGATCATGAATATGGGAACATAAGATTCGGAGTCGCCTTTCGAGCAGCTAGTCGCGAAAACTTTCCTATCACTGTTTCTTCGCAAACCTAATTGGTTACTTCCAATTACGTAAATCAGTGGTTCAAACCGTACTCAAAGGTAGTGCATTTCACATTGATATAGGAACTTCTTTACCAGAAACAATGGTATCTCCAATTTTAGTCCCTCTGGGATGTAAAATATATCTCTTCTCACCATCCCCATAGTGTATGAGACAAATGTATACATTTCGGTTGGGGTCGTATTCTATGGTTACGATTCTACCAGATATGTCTTTTTCATTCCGTCGAAAACCTATTTTACGGTATAGACGCTTATGACCTCCCTCGCTTAAAATCTGTTATAAGTGGCTTCTCAATCAACTATATATGACAAAGAACTGGACCTAAATTTGATATAAACTTTGGTACTTTAAGTACTCGACAAGAGAGAAAGGGACTGTAAAGCTAACGCTTCTTTGTTCCTGAAATCTCCTTCCTCACCAACAAAGCCCCCAGCTATCTCTTTAGGAGGGTCGCTTAGCGTGAAGGTCAATATTAATGTGAGAGAAAAACTTGTAGAGAGAGGATTTTGGTGTTTTAATTTTTAGGGTTTATAGGGCTTTGCCTTAAACCAAGTTTCTAGTGTTTCCATGTTTCTCCTCTGTTGCTAGCAACTGTGAAGAAGGTGTACAAGAGAAGACACGAGTCTGGTTTGGAGAATGATTTAGAAAGTTGGTTTCCCAATGGTGTTCTCGGATATTTTTTTTTAACTCTTTGGGTCTTGTCTTGGATCGCGGAAAGATCATGTAGTTGTCTTCGATCATAATGGAAGTTCATTTTGTGATGTTGGCCATGGATGTTGCATGTAAAGGTGAACCACGTATATCGTTTGTTGTTCGTTTATTTATCTTAAATTAGTGTTTGGGTCCTAGATTTTGGTATGTATTAGGATTTGGGTCCCAAGTTTGTCCATCTTAGAGTTTGGGTCGTTGTCTTGTTAGTCAAAGACGTCAACTAACGGTTTTGGTCAAAATCATATTTAGGTTATAGTTGCCTCCCTTATCGTAGGTCTTTCCCAAAATTTGATTTTTCTCCACATAGTTGTGACACTCTAAACACTCTAAACAAGTTCACTACACCATTTAGGTATTCAGCAAGAGAAGGTGAGATCCAAAGAATTGGTTCCACATAAATTGATGGTGGTAATTTACGAACAATGCAGGTGGAGTCGAGACGAGTTAGTGATGGAGAGAGCAAGGCATGTTTCGTTGAGGTTTTTTGTCGAACATCTTGTATGCTCCCTGCTGTTTATGAAGAGATATCTCTTTGGATGAATTAGCTTACCCTTTTCACTTCATCTTCCCTGATAATTCGAGTTTCTAAAACAACTACATTCCTAAGAACTCAAAATACGTACGAATCCATGATCATTCATTACAAAACCAAAGACAAATACACCACTTGTTGACTGTTTCTCGTCAAGAAATTCCTGAAACCAAATTAAACATTATAATGCATTTGTCAATTATGTCGATATGAGAACTGTTACGAGAAATAAATTCAACTAAAGTGGTGCAATGTAACCGTAAGAACCATTAATAGGAGATATATAAAATATGAAGCACCAGCATCAGTAAGAATTTGGCAAGACCAATATGATCAGAAACATGGTTTTCATAATCAGAATCAAATAAAATATCATTGGATTTAACATCTCTATGAATAATCAAAAGAAAACCACCAACAATACCAGATTCTTTAGCGGCTTTGGTCGCCAAGTTGAATCCCTCACCTCACGTAGATAATGGTTGTTTAATTCAAATATAACCGGTTGTTTTTTATGGCAAACATATAAATAAAACACTAACTGACTTTTAATTTTGACTAACGGTTTGACTAGAAAGCGCCATTGACTAACGGGTCAATGACCCAAACTCAAAGATGGACAAATTTAGGACCCAAATCCTAAACTATACCAAAATCTACGACCCAAACACTAATTTACTCTATTTCTATTATTATTTCTCACATGTTTTTTTCAAATCACCAATTGCCTTATGTGTTTTTGTGTTAATGGATTAACAAGAATAAAGAATTAGCATTATCACCACATAAAGCTTTTACCAGGTCGTATCAACTTACAAGTTAGTATAATTTAAGATAATATTTAAATCTGAAATCTGACTTTCTCATTAAAGGAAACACCCAACAATACTTGTTGTAATCATCTATGATGTTACAATAGTAAGTAAAACCAGTACAAGAAGAAATAGGACAAGGTCCCCAAAGATCCATGTGCAATAGTTGCAGTGGTTGTGTGGATTCAGAACTAGAAAGGGAAAAAGGAAGTTTATGAGCTCTTCCTAACTGACAATCTTTACAAACAAAAGACTTAGACATAGAACTGATAGGAAAAAGGTGTTGAATACGCTGCATTGATTGAAAGGATGGATGTCCAAGCCTTTGGTGGAGAAGATGTGGTGAAACTTGAACAACAGAGAGGGTTGGAAAATGATGAGTTGAATCCACTGGAGATGAAGATGATGTTGATGTGAGGTGAAGAGGATATAATCCATTATTACTCTGCCCTTGGAAAATATTCCTCCCAGATTTGAGATCCTTGACAAAGAAATCATCACCCTCAAATGTTATACTAAAATTATTGTCCTTGGTAAACTTGTGAACTGATAGTAATTTATGAGAAGCTGATGGAACATGAAATATAGTAGGTAAATGAACATAATTCGAATGTAGGAATTTTGTGGAATTACCTATTTCTGAGATTGGCATGTTGTCACCATTAGCAGTGGTGATTTGTTCACTTCCTGTATAAGAATGAAAATCTTGGAGATCTGAAGCATCTGAAGTAATATGTGTTGTAGCACCTGAGTCACAGTACCAAGGATTGTCACCAAGAACGTTTGCTGAAGCCATCATAGCATGTATATTCGGTGGAATTGGCCTGCCTTGAAAGGCAAAATTCATACGCTGGTTACACTCAATAGCAGAATGGCCAAATTTGAAGCAAATCTGGCAAGTTGGCCTAGCAGGTCGTCCAGTAGAACCAGAAGTAGGTGGTAATGGAGGTGGATTGGGTGGGTTAGGTGGATGAGTGAAGGGATTTGTGGCATAGTTTCTCACAGGGAATTGAGATGCTGAAGAAGTAGAAGGATATGAATAGTGAGATCTATATTGAGGTCTTGATGAGTAGGTAGGGCGTGAGGTGGAAGGAGAGTAAGCTTTGTTTGCTCGAAAAGCTGCAAAAGCCTTTGCCTCTTCTGAGTTGATAATATTTTTAGATCTTTCTGACAAAACAATGTCTTCACTGAGTAAAAGATTATGTAGCTCTCCTAAAGATACTGGTGGATTTCTAACTCTAATTGATGTGGAGAAAGAGTCGAAAGAAGATCCAAGACCATTAAGCACACTGACTATCATTTCAGATTCACAAATTGGTGAACCAGCAGCTGATAAAGAATCTGAAATTTTCTTGATTTCATTAAGGTAATTGATCATAGTGTTGTTACCTTGTTTGATAGAAGATAGCTTTGTTCTAAGTTGAATGATGTGTGTAGAAGAGATTGCAGCAAATCTTTGTTCAATAGAGTGCCAAAGCTCATAAGATGTTGTTGGACCAGCAACATAGGAAATCACACTTTCTGAGATTGTTGATTGAATCCACAAGATAAGAGTTTGATCTTCTTCGTTCCACGCAGGATTAATAGTATCTTCAGGAGCAGCATTTCTTTGAGCGTAAACAAATTTGTTTGGACACTTTTTAGATCCATCAATGTAACCAAGAACATTATACCTTTTGAATAAAGGAAGAATAAGGGCTTTCCATGTGAGGAAGTTATGATCTTGCAGTTTTGAAGGTACTATACTAGAAATTGTATTCAGAGGTACCTTTGTAATACTGGATTCCATATTGAATCAAGAGTTGAAGAAAAAAAAAAAAGAAAAAAAAAATTCAGAAACTTTGTTTTGTAATTTTAATGGCGGAAGCAAAAGAGGTTATCAGGCCCAGATTGGCTCTGATACCATAATGAAAGTGTGAACTTGAAATGATTAATCGTTACAATCAACAACAGGAGACACATGCCTTATATAGAAGGCATACAAGAATTTCAGGACAGGCTGTCATAGCTGTCACAGACAGTTGGACGTGACTGACACGTTAGCAAGAATCGTACGGAACTGTACGGACACAACCCATGCAACCAGTTACAGGTATACTATACTAAAGGCACACAGTGACTAAATCATTACAGACACTGCAACACAATGAGTGTAGTACACTCTTACTAGTATCAACTTACAAGTTAGTATAATTTAAGAATTCTCATGCTTGCATGGTATGTCTTGACTTCTTCTTCGGTTCTTTTGTTTCATTCTCATCACTTAATTATCTATAAATAGGCTCTCAGAATGGGCATCTCTAATCACTCGATCTCAACTCATTTCTCTCTCTCTCTCGTCTCTGCATGATCCTTGTCTCTTAATTAAGTATATCTTTCTCTAGATCAATCTCTTTTCTGACAAGTGGTCAATAAAATGGCAGAACACAAAGTAGCAAGGTTTTCAAGTTGTCGTGGAGTTTCCTTTGAAATCAATCCGGAGAAAACAAGTCCATTTTCAATAGCAACTACTCCTGTAGTTGAAGCACCAAAAGAGCCGTCTAATGCAACATGGGTATGGCTTCCATGGACGCAAAAGAGTTCTTTCAAGGTGTTCCCGACATCTTTAACTGGGTCATTTCATAGATCTCTAAGTCGACCTAGTAATCATTTCTGTGACTTAGATGTCGACGAGGAGGATCATCATGATGACGATACCATTTATGAGGATGAAGAAGAAGCAGATTTAGAGGTCTTCTTTGAAAAAGATCTCGAGAAACAGAATTCCGTTCTTAAGACTTCGTTTGGATCCAAACCATCCACCAAGAGACAAGAATCACTGCTGAGGAAATTACCACCCAAAAAACCTCAATCTAGACTTTCAATCATATTACTTGATCAAGGGCTTTTTACCGTCTACAAACGACTGTCTGTTGTTTGTTTTACGTTAAATATTATCGGAATTGTTATCGCTGCCGTCGGGCGTTTCCCATATGCAAAAGAAAAGGCTGCTCTGTTTTCTATTGCCAATATTCTTGCACTTGTTCTGTGTAGAAGTGAAGCTATATTAAGGGTTGTGTTCATGTTAGCAGTGAAGGTCATGGATTCCGGTACAAATAAGAACCGCAACAACTTCTTTTCTTCAATGCCTTGGAGGAGTACACAGTTGTTGTGGCGTTTCTGCTATTGCTTGGTTGATCTTCGCTCTAATTCTTACCCTAAATGATAGAAACAACACTTCTTCAGAGATAATTGCAGTTGCTTCTTCCCTTCTATTTCTCATTGGGCTATCTTCCTTGGCAGCATTCCCTCTTGTTCGGCATCTCCATCATAACGTTTTCGAAAGAACACATCGTTTTGCTGGTTGGACTTCCCTCCTTCTCGTATGGGTCTTCATCGTTCTTACCAACTCTTACAATCCTGGTAAAAAAACCTACGACTTCAGTTCATCTAGATTCATCATAACCCAAGAATTTTGGTTCACGTTAGTCATCACTATTGTTATCATTCTCCCATGGCTAACAGTAAGACGGGTACCCGTAAGAGTATCTGCTCCTTCAAATCACGCTTCGATAATCAAGTTCGAAGGAGGGATTAAAGCTGGAATCCTCGGGAGAATTAGTCCTTCACCATTCTCGGAATGGCATGCATTCGGAATCATATCAGATGGAAAGAATGAACATATGATGTTAGCTGGTGCAGTTGGTGATTTCACTAAAACCTTGGTTTCAAATCCTCCAAGTCATTTATGGGTCAGAGGAGTTCATTTTGCTGGTCTTCCCTACCTTGTCAACATGTATGAAAGAGTTGTATTAGTAGCAACAGGATCAGGAATCTGTGTGTTTTTATCATTCCTTTTGCAACCATCCAGAGCTGATGTCTGCGTAGTTTGGGTTGCTAAAGGAATTGAGCAGAACTTTGGAAAAGAAATACAACAAATGATGAGCGGGTTTCCAAAGGACAAGGTTATCGTTCATGATACGGCGGTTCTTGGTCGGCCGAATGTAGCTAAAATGAGCATCGATGCCGCGAAGAAATGGGATGCTCAGGTTGTGATTGTAACTAGCAATCCTGAAGGCAGTAGAGATGTTGTGGATGCATGCAAAGGTGCTGGGATTCCTGCTTTTGGACCTATTTGGGACTCATGATTAATTAATACTATAAAATTAGTTAAATAATTACTTGAAATCAGCTAATTCCTGAGACCAAACAAATTGTACCAGGAATCTTTTTGTGTATAATAATAAATTTGATGCAAGTACTTCCGGTATAGCTAAATGCAAGTAAGTTTGCTAGGGGAAATTGGCAATACTACTCCTCGGGATTTTTTTTTTCTTGTTAGTTGGACTTTAAGATACACATCTTTAATTTAGGGGATGTCCTATGTCAAAGCCGACATATTGAATTAATTACATTGGTCCCAAACTTAATTACATTGGTCCCAAATTCATAAATATGTGTTGAATATGTACTACACTACTAGGTTGTGACTCCTACCTAAGACGTTTCGGAATGGTACTGTTGGCAGCCCACAAGTGGGCAGGATTTTGATGGTCCATATCCGTAAGAAACTTAACTTTGTTTTTACACGTGGAATTTACATCTGTTTTCAGTGAACCAATTTTGGTATAGATTATCCTTTGAATTCAGCACCTGGTTTCCTCACCTGACTATTCGTGCGGGCCATTTATAGCATGTATGATCAGACAGGACACATAAACTCACAACTTTCAGGTCAAACTCACTAGGAACCTGAGGCCTGCAAAGCAAAATCCCAAAGCTCGATTTCTTCTATAAATTATTGTCTGCTTCGTACAAAATTTTTCACCTCATCAAATCTGTTACGACCATAATGGTAAAGATCTATTCTGCAGAATTTCTGCTCTAGGACTAGGCAAATGAACCTGAAACTGCTATCAAAATCTTAAGGTGTTCACCTCTGTGCAAACATATTTATTATTCTACCCTCAAAAACTCTCATCCCAGAAGCAGAAGAAAAAAAATAGGGAATAGATATATACTAGCCGAATCCTAATACCACAGGCCCTAAATGTTTACACTCAACTACGCTCCTTAAAATATGCCAGTTTGAAGTTGCAAGCACCGAAATATGATTCATGGCCTCCATTCCATTCACTGCATCAACACAGTAGTGTTTGTTCACATTGGAGAAAACATAAATTATAGTAAAAACATAAAAACAACCAAATTGAACTCACCTTTGCCAGAAACTGGGTCTGCTCGTTTTCGTCCCAAATTTTGATTTCTTGGAGTAGAAATGGAAGCCCTATGAAGATTCACAGACTACTCCCCTTGTTTTCCCCTTGACTTCACTGTTTTCCCCTTGAGTTCTTCTAATCCAATCCAATACGTCAGAACAATCTTCACGCGAAACAAAATATCTGCACATTTCAAGAATCAATGACTTAAAAGTTAAAACTTAAGATGATGAAACTAGGGTCACGGTATTAATTTTATTTTAGCATATACTAACCTGTTTTTACTGCGGTAACTATTCAACATGGATATTTGCTTTCGGTTCGATAGCTCTTTCTTCATTTTAAGTGATTCAGGTACCACTATGTTTCCAGTTTGGTCATGGTATGCAGCAGAGATAAAGTCGAGTACTTTCTCCTGCAAAGAATTAGGATTAGGTTTATCACGAAGAATTTGAGCTTCAGTAAGAGTCATTGATAAACTCACTGTAACTCCACATTTATCACACTGAAAATGCTTCAACCAAAGTAAATACTAAAAATTAAACCATCTTATCTTATACTAATATAAAGAAAATAGGTAATTGTTTGGTGAAGCCTTATTTTGGTGAAGCCTTTTCACATGACAATAATACCCCCATTAAATAAGTCTTTAATCAATGTTTGTATATTCACAAGAATGTCATTATTTTAAAAATAGATCAAAAAAAATTAAAACTTAGATATCTTTAAAAATACATATCGGATTTTTGTAAAATTAGTATATTTGGAAAGCTCTTTGAATTATCTTATACTAATATAAAGAAAATAGGTAATTGTTCGGTGAATCCTTTTCACATGACAATAATACCCTCATTAAATAAGCCTTTAATCAATGTTTGTATATTCACAAGAATGCCATTGTTTCAAAAATAGATCAAAAAAATTAAAACTTAGATATCTTTAAAAATACATATCGGATTTTTGTAAAATTAGTATATTTGGAAAGCTCTTTGAATTATCTACATAATGAGTATAAACAAGAATATTAAAAAAAAAAAAAAAAAAAAAAAAAAAAAAAAATTATTATCAAATTTGGTGTTATTAAAAGAATCAAATTAAAGCATGTGCATCGCACATGGGGTATTACTAGTACTAATATAAAGAAAAGAGGTAATTGTTTGGTGAAGCCTTTTCACATGACAGGAATGCCATTGTTTTAATAGATCAAAAAAAAAAAAAAAAACTTAGATATCATTAAAAATACACATCGGATTTTTGCAAAATTAACATATTTGGAAAGCTCTTTAAATTATCTACGTAATGAGTACAAACAACGATATTAAATTTTTATTTTAAGATTTTTTTTTCCATTATTATCAAATTTGGTGTTGTTAAAAGAATCCAATTCAAGCATGTGCATCGCACATGTGGCCTTACTAGTAACAGATAATTAAGAGCTCCTTTAATCATGATTATATCCTTCCTCCCTAGTATTCATGTGAAAATTTGAAAAGAAGTTAGCTTACCAAGGGTTTTGAAGCATCAAGCCAGTGATAAATAAGCTCATTACGGTACCACGTCATTTGCCTTTTCGCAAAATTTCTGCAGAAAATCATTCAATAAAACATAAATGTGCTGGTTAAATGTGTGCTAGCTAATGCAGATAGGACTGAAGCTTTATATGCAGGCATTAATGCAGCATCAATGTCAGAAACTTATAATGCCATTCTATTAAAGAAGATAGTAACAGAGCGGACCCAGAAGACCACAACAGAAAAGACCTTGGCCGTTTGTCATGAAACCTTCTTTCAAATATATCGTTACACACACAAAATTTACTAAATGAAGGGAATCAAAGACAAATAATTTGGTATTAATCTCATCCATTTAACATGTAAAGTTGGCCTTTTTATTTGTCAGAAAAATCTGTTAAACTGTCCAAATTACCCAAAGCAGACAAACAGTTAAATATGTCAGTTTGCTCAAGAAAATTATATTAAAAATGGCCATGAGGTACCTTCTACTTATCCAAATTTGTTTTCTCACCATCAGTTGAAATGGTAGAACCCATTTTTACTTTAATCGGTAGTTTGCATGATTTGTTTTAGGTTGGGTCTTAAAGTAGGAGGTCTAGGATTGAGCCACATAAACATGCTATCTGCAAACGTCATTTGACAGAATACAGTACATACCTTTTAGACATATATATCTGTGGCTACTTAGTCTACAATAGCTCTAGCAACATTCGCAGAAACTAAATAGTCCACAATTCCAAAATTGATTCCAATGCTATCAATGAAACTTCCTTTGATAATTAGAAGACATTAAAATGAATTGAATGCAGTAATCTCGGCGGAGATGAATAACCTAGATGCTTTCTGAAATTCAGTCAGGAAATAGTAGAAATCTTGGGGGGAGCTCCTACCGCCTTGTTCCCGGCATATCAGTAAATACTCCATCGCCTGAGATAAGATAGAATTACAACTACCCTTAGATTGATAATATCTAGATACAGAATGTTTGCAATATGTTCAACAAAATAGTCCTGAAAACTTTTGACCAGAAGTTGCTTCATATTAGTAGTTCATAACAAGTAATAAAGAATTATAATCGCGTACTCAACTGCATAAGCTGTACCTAATAAAGAATTATCATCATCCACAATCATCTCATATCACTAGATACACATTTATATGGCAATAACTCAAATCATTTTAATGCATGATGTGTGAAAATTTGATATGAGAAACAGAATGTCAAGAGTTACTTGTCTATAACCGATTGCTCGAGATGCAGAATGTGAGTTTGGAAGAAGACCCATATCAAGAAGTCTTGAAGCCTCTGCCAAAATTCCATCGCTTCCTACGTTCAGAAACAAGTGGCACAAAACCTAAGATAGGTGAGCTTGATTACACTATGACTGAAGACAAATAAAACCAAACCAGTATGTCTTGACTGTTAAAAATTCAGATAACAATATTTACTTTCATTGCTCAGAAACTGGTATCATTGAAATATACAACTTTAAACTATTAAGTACTTGATATATGTCAACAAAAAAACTACATACCTGCATGGACAATTTTATGCAGTGAATCATCAACTAAGAATTCTATCCCACCCACACTAAGGATTTCATACAATACTACGTTAAAATACTGTAGTCACAGATATGAACTCACTGAAAATAATTTAACATTCCTGTTAAATCGTCTACTAGGATAGAATATGACAAGGAAAAGTATCCAGCTTTAATTGCATCAGATATGAACTGAAAACTGGTACCTATTAATGCAAGCAATATACCAAGTTAATGTACCTCTTATTATAAGGAAATTCCTGAGGTACAAGAGTAGCAAGCAACATGTCATATTTCTTAGCATAAGATAGATGGATATTTGTTAAGGATAGGTACTCACCTTTCATATATTTTCTATGTATACTAGGTAACAATTGTAGCTCATTCACTTCTCAAAGATTGGGAAAGTAAAACTAAGGCCAAGCATCTGAAATTGCAATACAATGTAGAGTATTAAGTATAGCAGCAAAGATTACCTGAAAGCATATCTTCGCACCGGCAATCGATCATTCTATAAAGATCCAGCCTTTGGCTTGAAAGGAAAAAGCACATGAAGTCATAGTCCAAATCCTGTGAAAGTTTTTCTCCAAGCACATCACCGGAAACAGTGTCATCGAGGGAGTCATCTGATAATTTTGATTGATACTGTTGCTTATAAGATTCATAGGGTACTCGGAAAGCAGATGGAGGTGACCCACTTGCCTGACATGTGAAAATAAATCTGTAAGTTGGTCGCTTCTGGCAGCTGACACAGACTGGTGAAAATGCCAAAGTGCAACTAACTGGCACAAAGTGCCTAGATGTTTCATTCACACCACACATCGTCTACACTGTATGCAAGTGGGTCTACATTGTACGCCCATTCTTTTTGTCAACAAATAATATTGACTGATCCAAAGCCTTGCATAATTAGCAAACATAAATTCACAACTCTATCATGAGAACAATGAAACTAACCCTAATTATCTCAAGGCTACGTCTTAAGCGATACCAGTCGTTGAGTGCCAATTCTTCAGCCTTCGAGTCGCCAGCTTTTACCACCAACTGTACAGCTGCTTCCCAATCCTCATTCTTCTGGAATTCACTAAGCTCCAATTGCACTTGCGAAGCAATCTCTGGAGATGCCTTTGGAACATCTGGCTTCCCATATATGTACCTTTTCAGTAATATTCATCATTATAAAGCCACAATTAAATCCTATCCAACTTTCTGTTTCTGAAACTAAATCATGGTATTTTCTGAAATTGTCCACTGAGAAAAAAAGAAAAAAGAAAAAATAAGAAATAAGAAAAGGAGCAACAGCAACCAGCACTATGTATTTTGATTCAAGAAAACCAAAGACCAGGCAAAGGCTGTTGTTGGTTTGTTACTTCCTATTAAACTTTCATCTTAGAAGTTATCAGTTGATATTGCTATTAGTATCAGATAGGTTTGAACACTAGAGGAAAGCTATCACAAATTTCCACATACTCAAATTAGAATATTTATGCATTTGGAACTAAAATGACAAAAAGTCTACCTATTCTTAGTTATAAAAAATCTTAGCAAAGACTGGAGGTTACAAGTCTGAATCAGTTCACTTCAACCTCAGGTAAGGCCCGAAGAATGTTTTAGAATCGAAAATAACACCATTGGGTTTCAGATGATCAACTCAGCATACATAAGCACTTTAGGTCTTCAAAGATCCACACCTAAATGTCACGCATATGCAAGTTTACTGGTTTCTAGGAAAACAACCAACACTGAAATCCTATCACGCAGAAAAAGAAAACATAAATACTGCACATACTCACAGATTAAATAAAGATGTACCAAAATGGTTTTGCTTGTTACAAAAGAACAAAAAAATTAGAACGCTAAGCTTTCTCAGTTCCCCATTCAAAATATATTTTACGAAATTATTGCCACGAGATAAATTAATGAATTTAGCAAAGGCTTCAAGAGAATGTTACTCAGATGGGACCATTACAATATCAGATACTTACATGAGATTCCTTTACTTAATACAAGCATGGTACATGGCAGCAGATGTGGAACAAGTATAAAAACTTAAATTGGCGTGCATCTAGTGTATCCTAGTAGAAGTATTCAGTTTGGAGTGGGTATTATAAGGATCAGAAGAACTCATCTTTATAGCCTTAAGGAGGACATGAACTCCAAATTAGTGTGTTCAGAAATGCATGATCCACAATTTAAAGTCCTTTTTTTACAGGTGTGTGTCCATCGACAGTCTGAAAGCTCTATCAGATAACAATTTGGCGATGATTTGATCAGAGGAGGATGTCTTTAGTTTTTCCTTTCATATCTTATCTTTTATAGAATGTGGTTCTTTAGATTTTGAAAATATTCTACCTAGAACAACATGAAAGCAAAGCTCAACCAACACACTGCAGAAGTAGCATTCCATCCTGAACTATGTCAATCGTAGGGGTTGGAAATCCTTTTTCCTGAAGAATTTTCAAGATGACACAGCAAAGTTATTAGAGAGTCAACTTACGGGGCTACATAACCTCAAATAAACTGTAAAAGGTTCAAACTTTCACATACATAAAACAAATAATTCTGCATAGAACAAGATAATGTGACAAAAACAAGTACGACTTGGACCAAACCACACAGACAAGAGAAACTGAAAACTCAAATGTTCCATTTGCTACAGGATAAACTAAAAAGTTACTATGTGTAGAGTTAGTAGCATGTAAACAAATTAGTAAAACTTGAATCAAGATGAAGTACCCGTACAATCAATGCATACCATCTTAAGTACAACCCAGTCCCACCAGCAACTATTGGCACATGGCCATTATCGATAATCTCCTCGGTAACTTGTCTTGCATCCTCGAAGAATTGCCCGACAGAATACTCTAGAAAAAGCACATGCTATTCAATTCCAGGTTTTTTAATAAGAACTAGTTCCAACATTGGAGCTAGAATAAGAAAATTGTTTATAACGACAAAGATGTCAAACATAAACAACTACAAGCAAATGAGGGGATTATGTCAACATAATACAACTGGATCAAATTGATAAGCAGTACCTTCAAATGGGGGCCTTAGGTCAAGCAAATGGTGTGGCACATCCTGAGAGGAAACAAAATAAACATAAGAGCATATACATTGTCTGCACAATGAACATTATATTAATCATGTGAACAAAATGCCAAACTAGATACCCCTTACTTAGTATCAAAGAAAGGGTAAATTCACGTATTATTGAAAATCTTTAGGGAAAAAAGAAATGATTACCTTTCTATCACTAAGAGAAGGCTTAGCAGAACCAATATCTAGTCCTTGATACACCTACAATACACATGAAACCTAAAATTTTATTACGAAAATCAAAATTTACTAAAATGTACCAAACATAAGCAAAAGCAAAGGCTATAAAACCCAAGACTATAAAAATTGGAGAGAGTGATAGAGAGATGAGAACAAACTTGAACAGAATCAGCACTGATAATTTCACCATTGATTCTTTTAGCAAGTTCTAAAGCAAGTTTACTTTTTCCTGCACCAGTAGGACCAGATATTACAATTACTTTCTGCTTCTTCTTCTTCTTGTTCGTGGTCGAGTCGGAAGTGTTGGAACAGCAAGTAGTGAGTAATTTATTGTGTTTGTAGCTTACAGAAAATCTAAAATCTCTGAGTGGAAGAGGAGAAAATCTCTCAGTTGTTGATATAAATCTTAACCCCCAAGTTCTCAACCCCAATCCGCTACTCATTTGTGGAAAATTACAGAAGACGAACAACAAGAACTTATCACTTAAAAGATGATGAACCAAGATGAATTGAGTTCGGGGGCTTGTACGATTTCTGAAGTCTTCTTAAATCTTAACCGAGTCGAAACTCTCGCCCAACCAGACCGAGTCAGAACACACACCGCCTTACGGCCCTGTGGGCCTCTGGCCCTTACGGCCTTGTCCCCTTATTAGTATCACTATTGGGAAAATTAGGCTAAGGCCCAACCCATGGATAACCCATATTATGAGGCCCTTAATTAAAAGAAGTTTAAATCTATGCCTCAAATTATTAAAAGACAACCATATCCTTTTATATATTTTTAAGCCCCAAATAAAATAAAAATTTAAATTTAAGCCCAAAATATTAAAATATAGCAAACATGATGTCACAGCCATCTTTAACGACCGGCGCCACCACCAACCACCACCTCCGACGATCGCCGCCACCAACAACCACCACCTCCGACGACCACCACCACCTCCGACGACCGCCGCCACCAACCATCACCTCCGACGACCACCGCCACCAACCACCACCTCCGACGACCGTCGCTACCAACCACCACCAACAACAAACACCTCCGTCGGCGACCACCAGCGCCTCCGGCCACCAATGCTGAAACCACCGCCAACCACCTCCGCCGATGACCACCATCAGCAGCAGAAACCACCACCACCTCCGTCGCCGGCGGCCACCACCGCCTCCCACCAATAATATATGGATGTGTAATCTTAAGTTACACATGCAACGAGCATGTGTATCCAGAAGTTACACATGGGTATGGCATGAAAGGGTTACACATGTGTAAGCAGAAGTTACACATGCATATAACATGTGTATCCAAAAGGTTACACATCCATATGGCATGTGCAATGAGAAGTTACACATAAAAAAAAATACATCTATTACACTTTAAGATTTATTTACAATAATTTCTTAGCATGTGTAACTAAAAGTTACACACGCATCTGTCTAGTGTAACTGGGAGTTACGTATGTATATATCTAGTGTAATTGAAATTTACACAACACTATGCACACTTTCAACAACATTTATCCTACAACTACCACCATGGCTCATTTCATCATTTTCTACCAGCATCAATTCCTGAAAAATCCACTGCAATAGAAACATACATTGGCAACTCTGCACCTGTTTATCCTAACATGCATCTAGCATGCAATATTGAGTTCTCAGACTCGGGCCATAACTTACCACATATCAATTCTATCGTAACCCATGTCCTGCAACCAACACCAATAAACTGAATTATGTATCATTTCAGGTTCACTCAAACTTCTACACATATAATTAGCACAAGTAACTAGCAGTTACACATTCAATTACATGTGTAACTAGGAGCAACACGACTTCATAATCTGGTCTTGGATCTAATCTACTATATGCAATTAGCTTGCGTACCCGTAAAGTATGAAGGCGGTCAAACTTCAAAAGCTAACAGTTCCTACAAAATTATACAATTATGTATATTTCATTCTATTGTCCATACACTACTTTCGCTATGGACTTGCTATGGACTTAAACTGGTTAACGTAGTTTCACTAGTTAGTCCTACATTTACTTAAATAAACCATTTCCATTACTTACCTATAGGCAGAGATATATAGGGTTATCTGGATTTGCTTGAAGTAGCATTAACTTATCACCTCGATCAACATTGACAACAAGCCGATCGTTTCTGTTGTTTCAGGAACAATTGCTCTAAATTCTCAATCACTAAATGAACCTGGATCATTCAAAGTGGCATTATTATACAAGATTACAAGTAAGTACTTAGGTTTAATCATACACAATACTACTACTTGTGAAAGACCTACTAATTTGGCAACTTCTTGTGTAAAAACTATATGTAAGTAAAATCTATGTAACCTGAAGTTACACATTCAATCAACATGTGTAACTAGAAATTACACATCAAATTATCTTGTGTAACTAGAAGTTACACATCTAATTAGCTTGTGTAACTAGAAGTTACACATACTTTTGCATACTACTGAGAAAGGATGACAGAGTTAATTCATAAGTACAGGTCTAGCTAAGGGTTCAGTGCAGGCTGGAAGCCAAATACACACTATGAATACTGAAAAGCAAAAAAACTGTGAATTATTATGTATAACGTACCATATCCAGAGTGAAAACCCATCAATCTGGCTTTTGTCATTCTTCATGCTTGAGATCAAGAGTGAATGTGGTTTGGTTTGCAGCTGATGAATCCATCTTCAACCAACTTCCTAATGTGTTTCCCTGCACAAGACATCACAAAACCATCTGATGACCCCAATAAGTAAATTCTCGGATCGTACATGCAAGAACAACAAATAATCGAAAAAAAATTGAAAAAAGTTTTGAAATCAAACCAAAATAAGATTCGTACCTAGAAGCAACGAGAGTTGAATCATCATGGAACTTAAGATTCTGCAACTAAAATAAATTATAATTTAGATTGAAGAAAAGCATCATTGAATTGTGAGGAAATTTAAAAATTATTTGAATATTTACTTTACCTGATCATCTGCTTTTGGAGAAACAAGAAAATAAGAATCAAGAACAGGTAACATTAGAGGAGCAAAAATCAGTTCAAAAATCAAAGTATATAGAATTCGTATCAAATAGATGGGTAAATGATATAATGATTCACTTATTTCAAATCTGAAAACCGATTTTCAATCGAGATAAAAAATTAAAAGATCTATCGAATTTTGTTCAAGAACCCTAGAAATTTTTCTTGAATGTTTTTTTTCGAAAATTTCTTCTCAACAGTAAGATTAAGGTGAGATGATAACAGATCTAACTCCACTTAAATCTAGCTATTGATTTGAAATGTTCAATAAGATTTTTACGTTGAAATCAAGCTTTTAAAAGTTTTTCAAAATCATAAAATGATTAAATCAAAGAATTAAATCTAGCTATTGATTTGAAATGTTAAACATAAACGAAACTTACCTGTTCAATTTGATTTTTTATGTGAATCTTTAGATTCATTTGTTGTTGATAATTATCAAATTTTTTTCATTGATTTTCACTGAATGTCCCAGGAACATGTGATGTTGATGTTGAATTTAGGTGTAGATAATCACGATCTTTGTTTGTAAATCTTAGATCTAGGTTTTGAAATCGTTTTCTACTGAAAATCTCGATTAGAAGTTGTTTCTTCTGTTCCTGTTTTTCTAGCAGAGAGAGAGTGCAAAATCAAATGAGATAGAGAGTGAAAAAGAAAATGAAACTGAAAAATGAAATCCATACCTAATTTTTATAAATACAAAAGGGCAGGTTTGGTATTATTAGAAAAATGCTTTATTAACAAGCCCTGAAATCTAAAGTTTTGAGCCTAGAAATATGAAAATTTAAAAGTATGGAGTAGAGGGTGGAAGATCCATTTTGTGGGGCTTGTAAATGTTGAACCCATATAGTAGGAGGATTCTAGTATTTTTCACTTCCAAAATATGGTTAATCAAAAGAGAATAGATAAAACAAATAATAATAAAAATGTATGAGATCGGGCCCATCGGCTGGCTATGTCGCCGGTGCCGTGGCCAGTCCCCCACCTTTTTTTAATTTTTTAATTTTATTGTTCCTTCCTTTATCAAGGACTCCTCTTTATATCAAACTTCTTGGTTTTCCATATCTTATCAAATCTTGCTTCATAGATCACATGGTTTACAAAGCAAATGGCCCCGCTACCATTGTGTCTTTCTACCATATACTATATTAAAGTATTATTACTAATTTAATATTTCTAAATATTGGTCTTTAAAGAAAAATTCAATTGGTCTTCAAATTAAAATCAAGAGTTTCAATCAGGATCAAACTCTTATGAAAATACCAAAATAATGCTCGAATGACCACCAAAACACTCAAGAATGGTCTGCAATCACCATGGTAGCATGTGCACCACCATGGACCATGGACAGTCCCATGGTCGGCACCTTTTCCACCAATTTCTAGTTTCTCCATAAATCATTAAATTGGACATTTGCTCACCCTTTAATTAATCCTTTGCAAACCATTTGGTTTATCCATACACCGCCTAGACGGTCCCACTACCACCAATGACCGGTCCTCTTACTCATTGGTCGGTCCCTCTCTTTATTAAATTAGGTTTTTATACCTAATGCTCTGCGGAGCATAATTTTAATTGGTCCAGACACCAATTGGTCCAGCTGCCAATATGTCAACCGATTATTTAATATTGGTCTATCTACCAATATTTTAATTAAATGTTTTATATTTGGTATCGATACCAACATTTTCGTTGACAAATCAATTATAACTGCTAACATACCGGAACTATTTCATTCACGATTTCTCACTTCCTCACTCTTCCACTCCTTTTCAATCGTCACTACTTACTGGAGATCAATGTGTGAACTACCTCTGCCACAAATAGGTTCCTCGACCCATGATATGGAAGAACAAAAATTGAAATCATCTTATCAGATATCAATCATATGTTAAAAATATACCAAAAGCACAAAAAATATTTATCTCAGTCTAACACAGAGAAATCATCTTCAAAGCAGTTCAACACATCATCCACAATCAATTACCATTGATCTCAACACATTCTCAGCTTCCCTCCCTAAAGATCGACCCTTCTCCTTCCTTTGTGACCAATTTGAATCTGCAACGTCCATTTATTGGTTTAGGTCAGAGTCATACATATTTATTTCTCGAACTCAAAGTATTCCCGTGCAGTGCATCTGCTTAAAGGTTTAAACGATTTGCTTCATCTAGCGTCTGCCTACTCCACCATTTTACCTTTCAGTCAGTAAACCATTTTTACCCACAAACATATGGAATACTGGAGTTCCAGTATTGGATAAAAATTAGGAATAAATATCATGGTATCTCTAATTCTCTGAAACTCTTGTACGTATATATGTCTAGTTTCAAAATCTCTTAACTCTGCTTGATTCAATTGTTTTACCAATTTTTCACAACTGGATGATGTTCCTAGATACGAATTAGGATAGCCGATACCTCAATTCTCTCCAGTGAAAGTAAGATAATCTAGCTCTCACATCAATTCTGGTAAATCAGACCTAGCCGATGAAGATTTTGCTCTTGAAGGCACCTATGAAGATGAAGTTGATAAGTGCATAATTTACTACACTTTTATTATCAATTCCATGCTTGTATTTGCTATGTTTCTTTTATATTACCTTGTATTACTCTTGTTTTCTTTTGTTTGTCTTATTTAGGTAGAATCATCCAAAAGAAGCGAAAAGAGTGCTAAAGCGGGCATAAAACATGAGCTTGGACTAAGGACCGGGAGAAAATCGAACAAATTCAGGAGTATTCAACTCTATATTTTAGAGAATGAAGATACGAAAAGAACGCAAAAATAATGAGGCCATTCCGAGTTCGTATGCAAAAGTTATGGGCCAAAATGTTTTGATCAAATAAGGCCCAATTCCGACCTACGTGTGTTGATCACACCAATCACCAGGATCGGTCACACCCTCCCAGAAGTGACGAAAACACTTTCTAAAATTGGATTTCTTAGTTCGAGAATATTTCCAAACCCAAAGATTCTTAGAGATATTTAAGGATACTTCTAAACCGTGTTTAAAAAAGCGTTATGGGGTTTAACGCCTCAGTTCCAAAACGCTTCATAACTTCCGCTATGAAATTAGGTTAAATTTTTTTATTTTAAAAATGGGCTTTTAAGAATATCACAGTAAATAATAAGCCCTATAATAAAAAAATAAAAAAAAACAACAAATCTCTTAAACTTCTACATTCTATAAAAAGAAAACGTTTCTTCTTCTCCTACATTGTAGCGCCCTTTCTTCTTCCTCTTTTTCTTATCATTAGTGATCATCATCTTGTATGATAATCATCTTCTATTTTCCAGACCCTTTGACTTCAGAATTTCTTAATTTTCATTCACAACTTAGTTTCATATAGATTCTATGATTTTCTGCTAGGAAGTTTCATTTACATTTATAAGTATTTAGTTCTTTATATTACTACCTAATTTGCGGGGAAGCGCTTTAGTAACACTTTTTAATAGCGCTTTACGCTTTCGCTATTTTAAACACTGCTTCCAAATACTTTTCAAGGAGTTCCAAGTTGCGAACAAAGATTTTTTATCAAGATACGGAAGTGGAAACAAGAAGACAAGGAGCGAAAGCTTGGGTTTTGGGTTCTTCCATTATCGAAACTATTTATCTTTGATTTTATCATATGTTTATCATGGTTTTCACTAAATCCATGAGTATCTAAACTATTATTTGATTAAGGATGAATTCTAAGTTGTAAACAAGATTTGATTTAGTATATGAATCTATTTTGATTTCTTCATATGATTATCGTTTGTTTCTACTCTGATGAATATATATGGTTGATTGGTTGATTACTTTAGGTGGAAAACTAAAGTGATTTCTTAATTCATATATTGCTAGTAACGGGCTAGGATATCTGTAATTATTGAATAACCCTTACACAAGTAGAAAACGTGAGACCTTGAAGAGGGATTCTGTGGAGCAATCGCGTGTAAAAACAACACTAGCAAATAAACTGAGCTTATGTGTTTGATGCTAGGATCAACCTAATTCATAAAACCCAAAGCATCTGATTAGGTTACATCGTGAGAGCTTATTCATGGTGGACTAGACGGATATGAGCGCTTCCATATCCAGTGATATTAGGAATTTAGGGGATATCAGAGCTTGTTGATTTTTTACGGTTGGTGATAATATATGATTTATAATGAATATATAAATAGATGAATATATTACTTCAATGATTGTTTAGTAACGAAGAAGGATTCCTCGATCATACTTCCCATCCTTGATTCCATCTTCATTTATTTGCTTTGTTATTTACTTAGCTTTATTTGATCTATAAACCCCCCCATTTATGACATTTGACAACTGAAAACTCCATGTTCTTCGCGGGAACGAACCTTGCTTCCATTATATTACCAGTTAATTGTGTGGAAATAAGTGATTTAATTTGTTGCACTCACGATATGAATCATAAGTTTTTGTTGAAGGATAAGCGATGAAAGAAGAAATCATTGATGGTGGATGTGTTGGGCACTCAATTTTAGGCAATACTTTACCCACTTCGGAAAAATCCAACTCATAGTTGTGTTAAACATCTTGACCAATTATTGGCTTTAAAGCCGATTTGAATTACTCTTCGTATTGGTCTTCGTCACAAGGGGTGAATAATATCTCATAACTTTTCCAGTCTTTATGCTTCAATTTATTGTATTCCGTTTCAAAGAAGGTAGATATAACTCGAGACTTTTTTTTGATATCCAATTGAACCAACTAACTGTCTAGCATATTTTCTTCATAATAAAAAACACCAAGACCCCTAATTGGACTGTAGAACACAATGCATTTGGAGTTAAAAATCTTTGATCTTTTGGAAAACATGATAGTGTGTCTCCTCAAAATACGTATATGGTATCCATTTAACAGTATGTTTTTTCCTGAACATTTGTTGGTATATCCACGCATACATATAATTTACCTTTCATTCGATTTATTTTTATGCCAATCATCTGCATCATACCTTACTACAATTGGGAAATATTTTTGGTGTGATCTAAAAGTCTTCATAGACCAATGTAAAATTTGTATACCACCAAAGCTGAAAGTAAACATCATATAATTAGTTATTTGGTAAATTTATTTTTTAACTAATATAAAGCCAAAGGATATGTATTGTCATATTTACCTCAAGGAAGCCCCATAGACTCTTGGTGCTTGACGAACTTAAGCATGCGATATCGAGTGAAATGTACAACTTGTCTAAGATAATGGATCCCCAATCATTAGTGACAACAACCTCCATATATTGCAATGCCTCTAGCCATCCTACTTGAGTATTAGCGCTTGAGTTGGGGAAAAAACATGAACCAAGTAACCATAAAATAAAAACCTTGGAAATTTCTGTATACCCTACTGATTCATATGTATCCGAATCAGAAATTACTCTCCCATGTAATTGTTGGGTTAGAAATACCTTTAAACCGGAATTACGAATTCCAATTTTTCGATTAGGCTGTTATAATAAAACATAACATAAGTTCATCTGTATATTTGTATTTTCCCAACCAACTTTTTTGTTCCTATGGAACATCATCTCCCACACCGAAAGGTATCCCAAACAAAAAATACAAACCTAATGGTGTTAAAAATATTAAAATTGTTAATTTCATTCACATCTTCGTATTGATTGCAGTAAAACAATTAAAATATTTGACATACCTATTTTGAAGCTTGTAGAATTCAATATGTGTGTAGTACATCGCCAACACTCCACCAATACAAACACTGGTTTGGGATGATGTTTCTTCGAATCAATATGATACGAAGTAATCCAATAAAGTTTATCGACTATAGGTTTAGCACCAAAAGGTAGCTCCGCATAAACTTTGTTAACTTCGTATTGGTAAGTGCATAATTTACTATACTTTTGTTATTAATTCCATGTTTGTATTTTCTACGTTTCTTTCATATTACCTTGTATTACTCTTTTTTTTCTTATTTAGGTAGAATTATCCTAAATAAGCGAAAAAAAAGTGCTAAAATGGACATAAACATGAGCGTGGACTAAGTACCAAGAGGAACTCGACCAAATTCAGTAGTATTCAACTCTATGTTGTAGAGAATGAAGATATGAAAAGAACACAAAAACAATGAGGTTATTCCTAGTTCGTATGCTAAAGTTATGGGTAAAACAGTTTGGGGATCAAGTAGGGACCGATCCCTACCTATTTCGAGATCCATGGTAAGACTGATACACATCTCCAAAAATTGACGAAAATAATTTCCAAATATGAGTTTCGAAACAAATATAAACCCGGTGAAATTATGTTTGGAAGGCACGAAGCCGGGTATATTTATGCTCCATACCACGGCTTCCAAATACTTATGTAAACTACCAAGAACTTTGCAAAATACCGGAGCCGGGTATTATCTAATTAGTGAATTCCAAATGTGTCCCAAACAATCTGTCGCACGTATGTCGCGGTTCAATGTTCCTATAGATAATGAAAGTACTGCATTTTACCATTCCGTTTCTCTCTCTTCAAATATTGGGCGAGTATCCTTCTCCGGTAGAAAGCTTCAAACCCTAGTTCTTTTGGTGCAAATTATACCGCCACCTAGTTCTTCATTAAACGTAAGCTAAATTCCATCCCTACCGCTACCGCAACCGCAACTCTAATTTCAGATTATTTTGTATGTTTTCCTAACTTTTACTTTTTGTTTGGATTGTGTCTAGGGTTTTGGATTTTCGGCACTGGTAAAATCTTTTCCTTAAACTTCTTTTAACATTCGCCCAATATTTGAATCCATGGATTTATCATGGTTATTTCAATTCTGGAAGTAATAAAGTACTAGTTATTTCGTTGTTTTATACTTATTTGTGTATTTATTTTAGAATTAGAGACACAATTCCGTGGGTTTTTCATGGTTATTTCAATTCTTTAAATAATAAATTACTAATTATTTCTTTGTTTTACCCTTAATTGTGTGTTTGTCGCTGAATTTACTTTGTTTTGCCTAGACCATGGTTAAGTCCATCATCTTGAAAAAAAGAAAATTGTTTATCATTTCAGATACTGACCCTATAAAACCATATATCTAAAATACAGATTTTTATTCATTGACATTTAACCCTGTTTAATTCTTTGCAAAATTAAGTATGTATAGTTCTCAAAACAAACCTACTGAAACTTTTGACCGGATTGAGATTGAATGTTATATCGTGTAGAGATTGAATTGATATAATGGTAAAGTGATTGCTTATCCGTGGTGTTAGGAAAATATGTCTGCTACTACAGCGGGAGGTGCAGCATATACTGACATCCAAGATGATGTCAGGTCCAAAGAATCGTTAGAGACAGCTGCTGCATCAGTAACCGAACCATGGTAAGTTTGTTTTATTAGTTTTAGTCTTTTAGGTTCATTAATATTTGGGTTTTATAACTAGACTGGCATTGAAATTGTGAGATGATTTGAGAATAGCCATGTCAAAGAATCCTTCGCCCTTTCAAAATATTGTAGTTGCTGCTTATCCTCGGAAGAAACTGACTTGAAGCATCTTATGTGTATAGCAAGTTTGTTCACCAACAAAAGTATCGGGACAACTACCCGAAAGTAACAAATCACACAGGCATGCTACTAATGTCCACCATCAGGCATCGTTTGAGCGATAAGGCTTGCATAGTATTTGCTTCAACGGCAGTTGGCCACTTTCTGGATATGCCTGATACCAAAAACAGTGGTGCAATTTTGCATTATCTACTCTCACGAGAAATTGTGAGACAAGATGATGGTGATCCATTTTGTATGAACTTTGGGGTTGGAGGCCATATCTTGAGGTTTGGGATGAAAGAATTCGCACTTGCTACAAGACTTAATTTCAAGTTGACAGCAGCAGGAAGTGAAGATGTAATTAACCCACTCCCAAAATATATCGTGGATTCACCAACCATGAAAACTCATTTCCATGGGGAAAAAAGGGTAACAGTAATTGAAGCCCTGACACGCTTATAAACAGGAGATTTGACCACCTGCACTGACGATGAGAACGTTAAGTTAGCACTTCTCGTTTTTGTCCACGTTTTGTTTTTGGGCTTCCAGCATAGAGATGCAATAAACGGTGTATATTTCCATTTGGTGGATAACTTGGATACCTTCAACAAGTTCCCATGGGGCCATGTTACTCTCAAAAGAACCATCCGCCACTTTCGATCAGCTCTGAAGGTGAAGGATGGAAAGAAAACTAAGAAAGCTAGTGTTGTCGAGAAAGACAAGGAACCAAAGAAAAGTGGTGGGTTGGGATTTCCTCACTACAGGTTGTTTGGACCGTCACATGCTCTGACGGTAAGTTGACAATAGTTCTATGTATTTGTTAAAGGGGACTTATTCATGTTGTATGCTTGGGCGATTTAGTTTATATAGTTCTAGTTCTTACTATTGCTGTTATTTCAGGCTTGGGCATTGGCAAGCATTCCTGCAATTAGGGGTTTATGTGGACGGGTTGTGTTGAAACATACAATCGGTCGATGGCCCACCGTCATGGAACGTGTATCTTGTACCAAAACACCGAAATACATTTAACTTGTATCCTTGAGAGAAGGGATAATTGTGGATTATGATGAGTACAAGATGTATAATGGTGACTACCTTAGATTGATGGGCGTAGTAGATGACAAGGAGGTGTTGGAGGATGCTTTGTAACCATCTGATCTTTTAAAAAAATCTAGTAGGGTATGTGAATCCTTTTGGTCTGGAATGATGAAGGAAGTTACACGGGAGGTTGTCACAAGACAGGCACAAGATACTGTGTACGAAACTACGCAGTCCCAGTCAACAGATATGTTAGCTAGTTTTATACGCGAGTATTTGGCTACAACTGAGAGAGAAAGGGGGGGAGAGACATCGTGTGATGGAGATAGGGTTGCCGCCACATCGAATTCCGCCCCGATGGAAGGAGCTAGATTGGTAAACGAAGAAGAAGAAGAAGAAGAAGAAGAAGAAAATGATGGTGCTGATGGTGGTGGTATCTATCAAAATGCTGAAGGTGCATTGCCTATGGGCTCTGGAAAAGATATCTTTAATATGCCTAGTGAGGAGGATTGTAAAGGGGATGAAACATCTAAATCTCCAGTGGATGCGGATGTTGAAATTCTGCGGCAGTGTGATTATGAATCAATCATTAATACTGAAGCAGTTTTAAAAGTGTCAAGTGAGGTGGATCGTAAAGGTGATGAAACATATAAATCTCCAGTGGATGAGGATGTAGAAATTCTATGGAAATGTAACAATAAAGACAAATACCCCGACATACCCAACTTGAAAAGGCATAGAATCATAAAGGCAGGACGTCATATCTCATCACCGTATGCACGCCTCACGTTCAAAGGATGGCTTAGAAATGACTATGCTGGGGAGAAGATCGAGGATCCAGGTATCTCAAATAAAAATAAAAGGAAATTGAACGTTTACATATGGCAAAGGCAAGTCTCCATTGCTTATTCATCGTGTTTAATTCGAAAGTCATTGTCTCAAGATCGTCAAAATGCGCAGGGAAAATGTGGAGCCAAAGGAAAACAAGAAGGCAAATGACCCACGTCCTAAGAACTCTCTGAAAGAGGAGTCTAAAGAGGCTGGAGATATATAGTGGTATGAATATGTGAAGTTACTAGGAGGAGCATTACAACCACGGACCCACTGGTTATCGGACGTTGTAAGTAGATTGTTTTATGATATACTTTATGTTCATAATATTTTATTTTTTTACTCGTCAGCTTATCTATTCCATTTTGAAATGTCCACATGTTCGGTCTTGAGGAGAGGCAATGTTTTTAAGTTCTGTATAGAGTCAATGCATATTTTCAGCATTGTTCACCATTATATGTTCCATTGTGAAACGTCCACATGTTCATCCTTGAGGAGAGGCTATGTTTTGATGTTTTTTTATAACATGCTAGGTTGATGTTGCTTGTTTTTAAAATGATAGCTATCAAGTAATTCTATAAAACTTGGTGGTTGGGATTCCGAACCCCTGGCTCATTCTGAACTGAGAATTGTGCAGGGCTTTGGGATTCCAACCACATGTTCTCAGTTGATTGATTTGGTCATGGTTTCATATATTAATCGGTTGATTTAAATCCTATCTGGGGTCTGCGTTTCATATATACTGTCACCCAGTTCATGTTATAGTTTATGTTCATAATATTTTATTTTTACTCTTCAGCTTATCTATTATGAGACCTCTTGCATATTTTTAATTGTGTACTGCACTCGATGCGCAAATACCCTGGATTCATGAAGAAAACTCGGTGGACCACCATTGGCAGTTATTTTGTTGTAAGTTTTATATGATAATAACTAAGAAATTTATCACATTTAGACAATAAATACACGTGCAGTTATACATGTCTATGATGGCTGGTAATGTGGGGTTTCTCACGCTCTGTTAAACTTCGTGCTGAAAAACAGCGATGCGCTAGAAATCGAAAACTGAATTCGAAGACGAATGAAAGGGAATGCATCTATTACACAAGATTGCACGTCATGGGGGAATATGGCATGGATGGTAAACGATGGTCCGACGTGGATGTTGTTTACGCTCCGGTGCTGGTGAACGGAAGTCATTGGGTAACAATGAAATCCTCTTGAGAAAACGGAATATTCGTATCTACGATTCCCTTTACGATCATCACAATCAAAAAAGATCCACCAGGACAGCTGGGAACCCATCCGAGGTCACCACAATCTGCAATGTTTTGAGGACAACCCTTGAGGATGGAGAATGGAATTGCAACTACGCAGACTTTGATCAAGCGGTCCCTAAACAAAGCTCGAGTTGAGTTCTTTAAGATCTTGTTAGATCCGCGTTCTACGCCCTATACGGTGCAGTTGGTAATTTGAATATGATACTTTTATTTTTATTGGTTTAGTTTCGGTGATTGCGGAGTGTATGCATTATGCTTTATCCTGTTTTTGATAAAGGGAGTTTCTCTGGACCGTTTCATAGACGAAGATATTGTTAAGGCTTATCGTAGGAGGTTTGCAGTTTAATTATACAACAATGAAAGTGTCGAGGTAAGTGCATGTAGAAAGATAGTAAAACATTTATAACTTATATACAACAGTGAGGTTGATGATTAACTTGGCCTCATTATTTTGTGCAGGATTATACTCCGTGAATTGGGTGGAAGAGTTGACCTAGAAGACATTAAGTTGGCAAAAAGTTTGTTGGGGTTGGGATTGTACTCCGTCTTAACAATACTGTGAATGTGGATTTGGAAAAATTGGACCAGAATAACAGACGTCTTAACAATACTCCGTTTTAACAAAGGTTGGACAGTAACGCTACTATTAACTAAGCATGGGTCTGCATTTTTTTGGGGCGAGTCTAAAAAAATATCTAGTCCAATATCCAGTCAAGTGTTTGACCTATCAAGTCCAGTCTCCAGTCAAGTGTGAGAAAAAAAATAATTCTTCCCTCACAATGGAAGTGCATTGCAATGTACAAGTTCTCAATCCAAAAATAGGTGAAAATGGAATTTTGCACTTTGGCTAATACGAATCAATAGGTGAACACAGAATTTTTCACTTGGCATAATATGGGTACGCTTGGTACTCAAGCCGAGAGGAGTTTCGGTAGCAGCGTTGTCTTGCTTTCCTGAAACTCTATGGTTTGAGATTAGACTGGTGCGGTGTTAAGACTTTTAACAATCACCAACCAAAAACACTCGTATATTAAACCCTTAAACCTAGTATCATCAATGTTTCATTCAGTATACAATCATATTAAACCGAAAAAAACTTGTATATTAAACCCTTAAACCCAAAAACACTCGGTTCGTTAATAGCAGCGGAAGATAAATTCTCTTCCCTACCAGGAGTTTCTTTCCTAAACTAAACTTATATCCCTATCAAGTTAACTCTACCAATTCTTCCTTCTGGAATTGGTACCAATTCTACAAATTCATCTTGTAAAATTTATGAATTCTTCTTATTGGAATACCTAGAAAAGCAAAGCACAAAATCTTTAGAAACTAATTATGCGAGCATTCTTGAATTTTTTGAGATAAAAACCAAAAAAACAAATGTAAAACCATTCAACACCACTATGTCTAATTACTTAGGAGTATTACATCAAGAAATCATCACCAATTTATCTATAATTTGTGTCTTTGTGTTTCACCATCACTCTCACATCCCTCTGAGCAATGTTTTGAAGCCTATCTGGTCAGAAAATTCCAGCATCTCCAGATGCACTTGTAGCTTTCTCTGCAGGATTGGAGGTATCAGCAACTGGCTCCTTCTGAGATGCATGCACCATGTCTTATCCCCTAGGACTGACAAATGCTCTAGCACCAGGTGCTGGAAATGGCTCATCAAATGGTACCTCCTGCGGATGCGTTACCTCTCCAACACCTTCTCTGGCTATCTCCACAACATCAGTAGCCATTTTCCGAATCTCCGGTGCAAGCATGAACAAATTGGGGAAGATGACTGCATCAACATGGATAGGGATAGAATCATTCATATGGATCTGACCTCTAGGCTCTTCAGGAATAGGGGTTACGAAGAATCCCTGACGTGCACCAACGCAAACAATCCGTTGATCTCCCACCAAAACAACACCTTCATTGACTACAAATCGACCTCTAGTGGGATGCAAGGCATACGGAAACACAAGTGTATTAAGATAGTTAACTTGTCCAACTAAAATTGGATGATTATACAAATTACAGAGAACCCTATTTATACCCAATTTTCTTCTCAAACACTAGAATTTGATAATTAGGAAACACCCACTCACTCAAAACGCGTTTACCCGAAAAAAAACCTCTGTAATTCTGCTCTTCAATCCTTGATTTGATGTTTTATATTTCCATTGAAGATAACCCTAGCTCTGTCTCTCTCAATCATAGCTTCTAGGGTTACTGTTTTTGGGAAGAATCTATGATAGAGATAGAAAGGTACTAGGGGTTTGATTGATTGTTGCTATGAAGGTTGCTGAGATCATAAATGGTCCGTAATGGGGTTGATTGATGAAGATATGTGATGGTGTTGGTTCTGTCGGGAGGAAGAAAGAGAAGTGAGGTGAGGTGAAGGTGATGTTTCTGGCTTCTGTTCGAGTACAGGAAGAGAGAATGAATGCTACGGTGTTGAGCAGGTGTAGCGAACTATGATGTACCGTGTGGAGGCACTTTGGATGTTTATCTGCTATATCAAATCCAACGGCTCGGGAATCGGGATGGAGACGGGCTTGGGTCTTACATATTATGGAGACTGTGAAAATATTACGGAGACTGTGAAAATGACCAAACTACCCTTATCGGAAATAAGTAAAGTAATTCTTACCGACTGTGAAAATGACCATACTACCCTTATCGAAAATAAGTGCAATACATATTATGGAGACAATGAAAATGACCATACTACCCTTATCGGAAATAAGGAAAGTAAATGTTACCGACTTTGAAAATGACCATATTACCCTTATTGTTAAAAAGTGTACTAAATATTATGGAGACTGTGAAAATAAACAAACTACCCTTGTCGAAAATAAGTAAAGTAAATATTACATACTGTGAAAATGACCATATTATCCTTACTGGAAATAAGTGCCATAAATATTATGGAGACTGTGAAAATGACCAGACTACCCTTATGAAAAATAAGTAAAGTAAATATTACAGACTGTGAAAATGACCATACTACCCTTATTGGAAATAAGTGCCATAAATATTATGGAGATTGCGAAAATGACCATTCTACCCTTATCGGAAATAAGTAAAGTAATTCTTACAGACTGTGAAAATGACCATACTACCCTTATCGGAAAAAAGTAAAGCAATTCTTACAGACGGTGAATGAACTCGTGATAGATGTTCGTATTGTCGAATGAACTTATAATGGTTGATCATATTGTGAGTTGTTCTTATTGAGGTCTCTGCTAAAACGAGAAATAGTTCACATTGTAGAATGAACTCGTGATAGATGTTCTTATTGAGGTCTCTGCTAAACAAGAAATGCTATGCTTCTGTCTCCCATTGTGAGTTGTTCCGGAAAACACCTTCGTAGTTGCGAAGTTCAGATAGCCCGCTAAAGTAAGTTCAGAAGCAGAGCCAATAATGACCTGAGTTAGACCTGAGTTTCTCGTTTTCGGATGAACTGAGGAAGAAATATATCAGAACAGGTTCAAAGATTACCAGAGTTAGACCTGAGATTCTCGTTCGGATGAACTGAAGACGAAATATATCAGAATTGAACATCACATGTTCAAAGATTACTAGAGTTAGACATGAGTTTCTATTTCAGATGAATTGGAGACTAAATATATCAGAATAGAACAGCACAGGTTCAAAGATTACTAGAGTTAGACCCGAGTTTCTCTTTCGGAAGAACTGAAGACGAAATATATCAGTATTGAACATCACCGGTTCAAATATTACTAGAGTTAGACTTGAGTTTTTCTTTCAGATGAACTGGAGACGAAATATCAGAATTGAACATCACATGTTCAAATATTACTAAAGTTAGACATGAGTTTCTCGTTTTCGGATGGACTAATGACGAAATATATCAGAATTGAACATCACAGTTCAAAGATTACCAGAGTTAGACCTGAGTTTCTCTTTCAGATGAACTGGAGACTAAATATATCAGAATTGAACATCACAGGTTCAAAGATTACTAGAGTTAGACCCGAATTTCTCTTTCGGATGAACTGGTGACGAAGTATATCGGTATTGAACATCACCGGTTCAAAGATTACTAGAGTTAGACCTGAGTTTCTCTTTTGGATGAACTGGAGACGAAATATATCAAAATTGAACATCACAAGTTCAAATATTACTAAAGTTAGACATGAGTTTCTCGTTTTCGGATGAACTGAGGACGAAATATATCAGAATTGAACATCACAGTTCAAAGATTACCAGAGTTAGACATGAGTCTCTCTTTCGGATGAACTGAAGATGAAATATATCAGAATTGAACATCACAGGTTCAAATATTACTAGAATTAGACCTGAGTTTCGTTCAGATGAACCAAAGACGAATATATTAGAATTGAGACAGTGAAAATGACCATACTACCCTTATCAGAAATAAGTAAAGTAAATGTTACCGATTGCCAAAATGACCATATTACCTTTATATGAAAAAAAAAAAGTGCAATAAATATTATGCAGATTGTGAAAATGACCATGCTACCCTTATCGGAAATACGTAATGTAAATATTTTAGATTGTGAAAATGACCATATTACCCATATTGGAAATAAGTGCCATAAATATTATGGAGACTGCAAAAATGACCATACTACCCTTATCGGATATAAGTAAAGTAATTCATACAGACTGTGAAAATGACCATATTACCCTTATTGGAAATAAGTGCAATACATATTATGGAGACTGTGAAAATGACCAAACTACCCTTATCGGAAATAAGTAAAGTAATTCTTACAGACTGTGAAAATGACCATACTACCCTTATCAGAAATAAGTGCAATACATATTATGGAGACAATGAAAATGACCATACTACCCTTATCGGAAATAAGGAAAGTAAATGTTACCGACTTTGAAAATGACCATATTACCCTTATTGTTAAAAAGTGTAATAAATATTATGGAGACTGTGAAAATAAACAAACTACCCTTATCGGAAATAAGTAAAGTAAATATTACAGACTGTGAAAATGACCATATTATCCTTACTGGAAATAAGTGCCATAAATATTATGGAGATTGTGAAAATGATCAGACTACCCTCATGGAAAATAAGTAAAGTAAATATTACAGACTGTGAAAATGACCATACTACCCTTATTGGAAATAAATGCCATAAATATTATGGAGACTGCGAAAATGACCATACTACCCTTATCGTAAATAAGTAAAGTAATTCTTACAAACGGTGAATGAACTCGTGATAGATGTTCTTATTGTCGAATAAACTCAGAAGCCGAGCCAATAATGACTTGAGTTAGACCTGAGTTTCTCGTTTACGGATGAACTGAGGAAGAAATATATCAGAATTGAACATCACATGTTCAAAGATTACCAGAGTTAGACCTGAGTTTCTCGTTCGGATGAACTGAAGACAAAATATATCAGAATTGAACATCACAGGTTCAAAGATTACTAGAGTTAGACCCGAGTTTCTCTTTCAGATGAACTGAGACGAAATATATCAGAATTGAACATCACAGGTTCAAAGATTACTAGAGTTAGACCCGAGTTTCTCTTTCGGATGAACTGGTGACGAAATATATCAGTATTGAACATCACCGGTTCATAGATTACTAGAGTTAGACCTGAGTTTCTCTTTCGGATGAACAGGAGACGAAGTATATCAGAATTGAACATCACATGTTCAAATATTACTAAAGTTAGACATGAGTTTTCGTTTTCGGATGAACTGAGGAAGAAATATATCAGAATTGAACATCACAGTTCAAAGATTACTATAATTAGACCTGAGGCTCTCTTTCGGATGAACTGAAGACGAAATATATCAGAATTGAACATCACAGGTTCAAATACTACTAGAATTAGACCTGAGTTTCGTTCAGATGAACTAAAGATTAATATATCAGAATTGAGACAGTGAAAATGACCATACTACCCTTATCAGAAATAAGTAAAGTAAATGTTACCGATTGCGAAAATGACCATATTATCTTTATTGGAAAAAAAAGTGGAATAAATATTATGCAGATTGTGAAAATGACCATACTACCCTTATCGGAAATACGTAAAGTAAATGCTTCAGACTGCGAAAATGACCATATTACCTTTATAAGAAAAAAAAAATTCAATAAATATTATGCAGACAGTGAAAATGACCATACTACCCTTATCGGAAATAAGTAAAGTAAATGCTACAGACTGTGAAAATGACTATATTGCCCTTATTGGAAATAAGTGCCATAAATATTATGGAAACAGTGAAAATGATCATACTACCCTTATCAGAAATAAGTAAAGTAAATGTTACCGATTGCGAAAATCACCATATTTCCTTTATAGGAAAAAAAAAGTGCAATAAATATTATGCAGATTGTGAAAATGACCATACTACCCTTATCGGAAATACGTAAAGTAAATATTTCAGACTGTAAAAATGACCATATTGCCCTTATTGGAAATAAATGCCATAAATATTATGCAGATTGTGAAAATGACCAGACTACCCTTTATTGAAAATAAGTAAAGTAAATATTACATGATGTGAAAATGACTATATTACCCTTACTGAAAATAAGTGCCATAAATATTATGGAGACTGTGAAAATGACCAGACTACCCTTATGGAAAATAAGTAAAGTAAATATTACAGAGTGTCAAAATGACCATACTACCCTTATTGGAAATAAGTGCCATAAATATTATGGAGACAGTAAAAATGACCATACTACCCTTATTGGAAATAAGTGCCATAAATATTATGGATACAGTGAAAATGACCATACTACCCTCATCAGAAATAAGTAAAGCAATTCTTACATACTGTGAAAATGACCATACTACCCTTCTCGGAAATAAGTAAAGTAATTCTTACAGACTGTGAATGAACTCGTGATAGATGTTCTTATTGTCGAATGAACTCATAATGATTGTTCAAATTGTGAGTTGTTCTTATTGAGGTCTCTGCTAAAACGAGAAATAGTTCACATTGTAGAATGAACTCGTGATAGATGTTCTTATTGAGGTCTCTGCTAAAACGAGAAATGATATGCTTCTGTCTCCCATTGTGAGTTGTTCCGGAAGACACTTTCGTAGTTGCGAAGTTCAGATAGCCCGCTAAAGCAAGTTCAGAAGTCGAGCCAATAATGACCTGAGTTAGACATGAGTTTCTCGTTTTCGGATGAATTGAGGAAGAAATATATCAGAATTGAACATCACAGGTTCAAAGATTACCAGAGTTAGACCTGAGTTTCTCGTTCGGATGAACTGAAGACGAAATATATCAGAATTGAACATCACAGGTTCAAAGATTACTAGAGTTAGACCTGAGTTTCTCTTTCAGAGGAACTGGAGACAAAATATATTAGAATTAAACATCACAGGTTCAAAGATTACTAGAGTTAGACCCGAGTTTCTCTTTCGGATGAACTGGTGACGAAATATATCAGTATTGAACATCACCGGTTCAAAGATTACTAGAGTTAGACCTGAGTTTCTCTTTCGGATGAACTGAAGACGAAATATTTCAGAATTGAACATCACAGGTTCAAATATTACTAAAGTTAGACATGAGTTTCTCGTTTTCGGATGAACTAAGGACGAAATATATCCGAATTGAACATCAAAGTTCAAATATTACCATAGTTAGACATGAGTCTCTCTTTCGGATGAACTGAAGACGAAATATATCAGAATTGAACATCACAGGTTCAAATATTACTAAAGTTAGACATGATTTTCTCGTTTTCGGATGAACTGAGGACGAAATATATCAGAATTGAACATCACAGTTCAAAGATTACCAGAGTTAGACCTGAGTCTCTCTTTCAGATGAATTGAAGAAGGAATATATCAGAATTGAACATCACAGGTTTGTAGTACCAGAATATCGCCACAATTATGTTCACGAGAGATTAACGACACTTCTGCGAGCTTTACTGAAAAATCTTCAACAACATTTCACGAACGTCACAAAATAATTCAAAGAATGACGAAGTTGACGATTGAAGAGGCATATTAGAAGAGTGTTGTTTCACGAGGATTACAAAAGTTGGCGAATATTAACATTGTAATTATCGCGATGAGATCGCAAAATAGATCCGAAAGAAGGGGAAAACTTAGCTGTCACCCACTATGTAATTTCCTATATAAAGGGTTCAAGTAAGTCCAGAAAGGGATGATGTATTTTTTAGAGTTGAGAGAGTCTTGAGGAGAGAGAAAGTTTTAGGAGAGAGAGAGATATTTTTCAGAGATATTTTTAGAGAGAGAAAATGTATTTTTCTTTATCATCTTCTTCCTTAAAACTAGATTTAGAACTCCATTAATGGAGATTATCAAATGTAAACTTTAACAATCATAGTAGAGAATCATGGATGTAGATCAAATTGATCGAACCATGTAAAAATCCGTGTGTCTATTTATAATTTTTAGAATTTTAATTACCAAATTATTTAGATTAAGAGATTATTATCAAGATATTACAAGGGGTGGGTTGTGGGAAATCCTGCAATTATATTTTGGCTCCGGCTAAGGGGATACAAAGAAATTAACAATTGTTAATGATGAATTTAATTGGATTTATGAGATAAAAGGGAAAATATGGAAATTTTGGGAAAAGAACGATGAAGAACAGCCAACATAATTTATGAGAAAAAGAAGCAGAAATATTACGAAGCAGGAGAAGATTCGAAGAAATTTTTAGAGGAATAAAATGCAATCACTCGGCGTCAACTAACTGTTCAAATAGAACAAATTCTTTCTCATCCCTTTAATTATATGTTCATAATATAGATCTGGAAGATTTTGAATTTTAAGCTATTAATCTTGATTTTTCGCAAAAATTGTTGTTTAGTTGATACTTTGAATTAAAACGAGTTTTGATCATTAATTCACACCCGTAAATCTTGATTTCAATCGAAATTTTGATCATTATCTCTTTCAAATTAGATTTGCGAAGTAAAAGTTTACGATTCTTCTTTTAATTTTGTGAGTAGTAATGATGTCTTCAAGATTAAATAGATTACTAATTAAATTAATTGGTTGTTTGCAGCGAAGGTACAGATTAAACGTATGATAATAATAACAAGATGTATTAGTAAAACTAAATTGGCGAGAAGAAGAAATGTTCAGTTCAACTTGAGAAAAACAAAAAATCTACTCCGGCAAATCAGGAGGATATAAACAGTTATTGGACATTTTAAATGGCGCTATTGGAGAATCAATAACTTCTGCGAAGAGCACTAGCAATTAATGCCACTGTTGTGAAGAAATAGAGTGGAAAAGCTTTTAAAATGGGAAATATGAGCATCGCAGATATCTTAGTATTTTAATTGATCAACGACATTAGTTAAAAATATCTAGTGATATTAATTAATAGTATCGCAGATATCCTATACTGTTGATTTTCTTCATCGTCAGATGAACTAGGTGGTTTCGTAAAAAATAAAATAGTCTCTGGCAAAATATTGCCATCGTCAGATATTCTATATTGTTATATAAGACATAGGATAAATCCTTGAAAATTGTCAAGAAGAAAAAGGATCAATTGGAATTTTCAACAATACATTTATGCGGTGTAGATAACATATGAAAGATTGGTATCAGCTTGACCAAAATCGACGAGCAAAGTGGATACATAAAATAATAAAATATTTGTTTCATTGTTTTAGATAGTGCTATTCAAGAAGTTCAAAACCTCGCAGGATGTTAGTAGAAAGGCAAAGTGGGTCGTACTTCATTAATAAACAAGATTACACTAATATTTAGAAAAGGATGAACAATAATTTAAGTAAAACACTTTATTAATTGAAGATGAACGTAATCAAAACAACTTTAGGCTAAAGTTGAAGTTGCCTCATATCGAACACACTTTATTATGTGTCGTGATATGAACACTATATGATTTTCCTATGATATATTATTATTATTTTTGGTGATTATATTGTTTCAAGTTATTCGTTCATTAATAACTTGTTTAAGTTATTCGTAGGTAAAAAGCCAACGATATTTCTCGCAGGATGATGCTCGCAGAAAGTAAAGGAGCAGCGATGAGTTAAGACAGCGTTGGGTTAGAAAGTAAAGCAGCGATGCCATCTTCAGCGTATACAAAAGCCACAGAAATTAAACAATCGGTGTGAAGATGGAAATACAAGTAGCTATTACGGTTTCATTTATTGGTGACATACGCAGATCAATTATCCCACTTTGCAAAGACGGATCAGTTCAAAACAATCTAGTTCTCGCAAAAATAACCAAGTTCAAGGTTGAATAGGTGCTCGCCAATTCTTAATTAGATGCTCGCCAATCCTTAACTAGGTGCTTGCCAGTGATCGCTTAACAACAGGTTGAATAAAAAATATAAGTGAATATTTTAAGCCGAGCAAGAACTATTAAGCATTTCATTTGCGAAGAAATACAAATGAATTAAGACGATCAAGGAATATTCATTTGTACAAATGAAGACAAGACACTTATAAGTGAAGGGTACAAATATTGATTTCAACATCACGGTACAAATATTCACGAGCAAGGAATTCATTTGTCTTAAGGGGAGCAGGGTGTAGTGCCATTTGCCTGGAATCGCGGTCTTAATATTTTTTCCTTAAGTATTTTTGTTGCTCCTTCAGATGATAATTTATACTAAAGACGTATTGAAGAATTAATTGATTATCAGCGAGGATGGGACACTTTTATACATTAAAAATGAGATGGGATGATTTCACAAAGCTCTCGTGAATATTAGTTGCGAAGGGACCAACAAGAAAAATTCAACGTACAATGAAATTGAAGGAGGAAGATGGAGATATTGACGAGCAAAAGAAAAATTAAAGAAAGTCAATGAACTTGCAATGATGCTCGCAAGCATTAATTAACTCAAGAAAAAGATAGTTGGTCGCAGCAAAGATAGTTACAAATGAAAAGAAAGGGAAGAGCAAGTTCGTCCATGCCAACAGGAAATTAATGAAAAAGGAGTGTACATATTCGCAAGATTTCTTATTAGTGGATATGCCCAGTTTGTCAACTTTAATCACCCTACTCGCAAAAATGAGAAGTATATAAGTTCACGAGAAGAAGAATCTACTGATACTAAAACGACAAAGAAGTAGTAAATTAAAAGGTGAATGATTTTGTTATCACGGGAGAAAAGAAGAAGAAGGTTCTGGGCCAAACAATTAATTTAGCGAGCACCTCGCAAAAAGATAAAGAGAGGGTTAAAATTCGCAAGAGAGGGTTAACACAGCTGGTATGTTGCGAGAGTATGCAAGAGGCAGATCAAGAGTTTATTTCTCATTTCTTCTTATTCCAACAGCAAATCAAATATTTCGCGAGAGACAGCAGCAACAGAAAGCTAAGTACCACTTCCTTGAATATTTTACTTACAGAAAATAATTTTTTTTGATTTATACTATCGCAAGATTTCGAAAAACATTTCTAAGATTTCTAAGATTTCAAAAGATTTGATTTAATTTACCAAAAGCGGTATAATCGCAAGATTCCTAAAATTTCTAAGATTTCAAAACTTTTCAAAGTAATTTTTATTTGATTGACCAGAGCGATATATTCGCAAAAATTTTAAGATTTCAAAAAATTCTAAGATTTCTAAAAAAAATTATTTGACTTACCAAAAAGCGATACAATCTCAAGATATTGCAGGAATTAACATGGAAGGTAGTGTTAGTTTGCCCCCCTTGTGACACAATCTCTCCCCCCTCCAGCTTCGGCTCCCCTTGGCAAGGTTACCCATGAGGCTCGCTGGTAGGCTAGCACAGCAACCTGTTCAATTAATGTAGTAGTATGTCGTTGGAGCCTAGCTTGTTAGGCTTCCAACTAGTTAATGTAATACTCTTTATCCAATAATAAAAAATATCTCAAGATTTAAAAAAAAAAAATTGATTTAAATATTGCAAAAATTTTCAAAGATTACAATAAATGAAACTATCGCAAAGATTTCTAAGATTTCAAAAAAATTTGATTTCATTTCCAAAACAGCGATACCCTCGCAAGATTACAAAGATTTCAAAATAGTACAGAAAATGGAATTATCGCAAAAAAATTCAAAGATTTCTAAGGTTACAGAAAACGAAATTATTGCCAAAATTTCTAAGACTTCAAAAAAATTTGATTTCATTTCCAAAATATGCGATACAATCGCAAGATTTCAAAGATTTCTCTAGAATATTTCTTTACAGAAAGATATTTTTGGTTTAACAGATGCAATAAAATCGCAAGATTTCAAAGAATATTTCTAAAATTTCAAAAGATTTTAAAGAATATTTCAACTCACAGAAATGAGCAAAACAAATTTTTATCAAAGCTGCGAGCGTAATCGCGAGATTATTCAAGATTATATAAAGAATTGACAGAAATGAAAGAATGAAGAAACGCGAAAATATCGCGAGAAACGCGAATATAATTTCGCAAAAATTTAAAGAATGGGACAAACCTTTATGGCGTGCACCCTAGTTCGCGAATACAATTTCGTAAGAGGCAAATGTAAGACCTACAAGCACGTTATAAGGGGGGTATCTCTTTACATGATTCAAATGATAAGGTTATACCGCTACTGGAACCTGAGTCATGCAGATGTTGGGGTTAAAGAAAACCTATCCGGGAGAGAGATCTTGGATTTCCAGCTTTATAAGGTTATACCCTGGTTGGACGACCGAGGATCTCTTCCAAGAAGTGCAAAGTATGACCAAGGCGCCGAGGTACACGGTTGAGCCAAGGGTGCCCGGGACGGACGAACCTACCCTGTCCATCTTTGGTAAGTCTTGGCTATGATGCACTTGGCCTGAAGAAAACCCCACCTAGGGTGTAGTCTTGTAACTATAAGCCATATAGGCATAAAGGACAAGAGGCTACGAAAACAACTGGTTGTTGGTAAATCTGGATGGGAGGAGCTAGTATTGTATGGCCGATGTGCCCTCCTTGAAGGGGAAACCAGGGGGAAGATAAGGGCGGCACCCTCTATTAGGGAGCTGATAAGTGTCTTAAGATGGCAATGTCATGGGGCTTTATGATCGCAAGATCATTTAGGCCTGTCATATTGTCGCATGACGTAAATTATACAGAGGCAAAAAGCCAAAAGAGAAAAAGTTAAGATGAGATCAATGGGTTTTTACATGAAAGTGTAAAGACGTCCTGCGATTTCATCGCACGACGGCAATGTCATGAGACTTTGATCTCGCGAGAGAACTTAGACTTGTCATATTGTCGCATAACAGGCCAAAAAGCCTCAAGAGAAAAGATAAGGCAAGATCAATGGGTCAATACATGCAAATGTAAAGACGTCCTGCGATTTTGTCGCAAAAAGAAAAATTGGCGAAATAAGACCTTTAACTAGGAAGGAAAAATAAGACCAATAGAATAATCTCAAACATTAATTATTTTCTTGTAAGAATGCAGGAAAGATTTTCTCATCGCAAGAGAGAAAGCAAGTACTATTTAGAATCTCTCAGAAATACTATCCAGAGTTTCTCAGAAGTATTATTCAGAGTCTCTCAAGAGGAATGTCTACAATCTCGTAGCATTATTCACAATCTCGCCACTATTCATCGCAGTACTATTCAAAGCATTGTTTCAGAATCTCGCGGAAACATTTAGAGCCTCGCAGAAACATTCAGAAATTCGCAGAAACATTCATAAATTTTCAGGCTAATTCAGCATATTGCAGACCATTCCAGAATTTTGCAGGAGAAGTGATTAGTTCGCAGAATATGATCATTTTATCAAATGAGGCAGAGGCAATTCGTTCATTTAACATTTTCTCAGGGATTCTTCCTTCATAGATAAAGAACAGAGGCAACTATGGATTACCAAGAAAACATTTTATGTTCTTTATCTTCTCGGCAAGAATCATTTCCAAAATGGACAGGGATTTTCACCAAAAAATGAAGCAATAATTTCACATGAACAAAGGCAAAAAATGGATACTTCTTATATTTAGAGGATTGTGTACTTCTTATACTTCTTCAAGGATACTTCATACTTCACGAGCACTTCAAGAGTTAATACTTCTTATTTACTTAACAAAGATATGGAACTTCGCAAAAGAATAGAGGCAAGTATATACTTTTCAAATCCAGTATTCTTTCGCTCATTCCTTCATCAACAAAAATCAAAGACTATTACAACAACAAATTTTTTCTTAAAGATTACTTTTCAAGCAATATTCAAGAAAAAAGAGGCAAGATGTAGTACCAGAATATCGCCACAATTATGTTCACGAGAGATTAACGACACTTCTGCGAGCATTACTGAAAAATCTTCAACAACATTTCACGAATGTCACAAAATAATTCAAAGAATGACGAAGTTGACGATTGAAGAGGCATATTAGAAGAGTGTTGTTTCACGAGGATTACAAAAGTTGGCGAATATTAACATTGTAATTACCGCGATGAGATCGCAAAATAGATCCGAAAGAATGGGAAAACTTAGCTGTCACCCACTATGTAATTTCCTATATAAAGGGTTCAAGTAAGTCCAGAAAGGGATGATGTATTTTTTAGAGTTGAGAGAGTCTTGAGGAGAGGGAAAGTTTTAGGAGAGAGAGATATTTTTCAGAGATATTTTTAGAGAGAGAAAATGTATTTTTCTTTATCATCTTCTTCCCTAAAACTAGATTTAGAACTCCATTAATGGAGATTATCAAATGTAAAATCAAATGTAAACTTTAACAATCATAGTAGAGAATCATGGATGTAGATCAAATTGATCGAACCATGTAAAAATCCGTGTGTCTATTTACAATTTTTAGAATTTTAATTACCAAATTATTTAGATTAAGAGATTATTATCAAGATATTACAAGGGGTGTGTTGTGGGAAATCCTGCAACTACAAGGTTCAAATATTACTATAATTAAACCTGAGTTTCGTTCAGATGAACTAAAGACGAATATATCAAAATTGAGACAGTGAAAATGACCATACTACCCTTATCAGAAATAAGTAAAGTAAATGTTACCGATTTCGAAAATGACCATATTACCTTTATAGGAAAAAAAAGTGCAATAAATATTATGCAGACAGTGAAAATGACCATACTACCCTTATCGAAAATAAGTAAAGTAAATGTTACAGACTGTGAAAATGACCATATTTCCCTTATTGGAAATAAGTGCCATAAATATTATGGAGACAATAAAAATGACCATACTACCCTTATCAGAAATAAGTCAAGTGAATATTACCGATTGCGAAAATGACCATGTTACCTTTATAGGAAAAAATAAAGTGCAATAAATATTATGCAGACTGTGAAAATGACCATACTACCCTTATCAGAAATACGTAAAGTAAATGTTTTAGACTTTGAAAATGACCATATTTCCCTTATTGGAAATAAGTGCCACAAATATTATGGAGACAGTGAAAATGACCATACTACCCTTATCAGAAATAAGTAAAGTAAATGTTACATACTGTGAAAATGACCATATTACCCTTGTTGTAAATAAGTGCAACAAATATTATGCAGATTGTGAAAATGACGATACTACCCTTATCAAAAATACGTAAAGTAAATGTTTCAGACTGTGAAAATGACCAAAATGCCCTTATTGGAAATAAGAGCCATAAATATTATGGAGACAGTGAAAATGACCATACTACCTTTATCGGAAATAAGTAAAGTAAATATTACAGACTGTAAAAATGATCATATTACCCTTATTGGAAATAAGTGCAGTACATATTATGGAGACTGTGAAAATGACTGATCGATGTCGTAGGCGTCAAAAATAAATTACACTTTCTTACTACTCAAAATATATAATGAAGCAAGGGCAAGAAAGGGTCGTTCCCACAGAGAGGACTAGGTTGTCAATATATTTTCGGTTTCCTATAAATAACGCGGTGGATTTTTCTGATTTTTAATAAAGCAAACAAATATAAAATCAAAGAAAGAAATAAGCAAACAAATCAAATAGAAGAGATATTGGTTAAGGATTCATCTTCATTCACAAACATATTCTTTTCATAATAATTAGAATTGATATTTTAATCTCAACTTTTATCAAAAGCCCTAGGATACCTTGATCGCAAGAATATCCCGCTAATTCCCTTTTGTCATCAACAAACAAATTAAAAGATGCGAGTATGAGTTCTATCTAAGAGAACAACCTAACGTGTAAAATCACTAATCAAGTTTAATTCCCTAGATGCATTAAGTTCAATGAAATCAGGCCAATCGAAGCAATAGAATGTGGAAAACACACTAATCCGATTTAACAAAGGTTATGGTTCACATATGATCATAAGGATGCATCACTACAAGCTATAACCATATTCATGCTACTTGTAATCAGGAATCTATCACTTTTACGTATAACAAACCCTAATCTAGCAATAGAGATGAAAACAAACTCAACCGATTCGCAACTCGATCAAACAAGCATTCAAATCATCTAACAATATAAACGATGAATCATAAACGATAAAGTATGGAGACAAAACTAATATATTGAATCAAAGAATCATATTATGTGAAATCCAATTATTCCATAGCCAATAATAAAATTAAGTACTCATGCTCAAGGAGTTCATAACAATATGGAAGAGAAAACCTATCATGTTTCTAAACCCTAGAACAAAAGTGGAGGAAGAGATATTAGATTAGAGAAAAGTCTTCTCTTTTATATGTTTCTCAATTTCCATAAAGGATACTCCTTCCAATATTAGGTATTCTCAAAACCCATCTCCAAGTGGTCCACCAATCCCATGTGTGAGAAAACCCAACAAAACTTTGTCCAAAATACGTCGCCGGAAAACTGGGCTTTTCGCCGGAAGTTCGCCGAAATCCGGCACCGATGATCACCTGAGTTCTGTCGATGTCGACAGAATATTCCGTCGAGATTCCGTCAACGTAAACGGTCAAGAAGGTCAAACTGTTAGTCAACCGGTCAAGGAAGGAGTAAGTCAGCTGAGTCAGTTCGTCTAAGTCAGGGTCTGAATCGTCTAACTCATTGAAAGGATCGATCATCGGGCTCACTGAGTCGACTCGCCAGAGCAGAAAACCGGCCGAGTTCCGTCTGTAATCTGGTGTTTCCGGGCCAAATTCAGGCCTTTATTTGGTCTTCTCCTATGACAATCCTAACATTCATCTAATCTTTTTCAAGCACACATCTAGTTTCTTCATTCATTCAGCCCAATTGTTGTAGTTTAGCTGCAATTCATCTTTAATATAACCTCAGCACCAAACCCTTCTTTTCATCTCATCAACAACATTACCTTCTCCCCTGAGTTACAATAACAACAACAAAACCATCTATCGAACCCCATTTCTCAGCACCACCAATAGCAACAATTTCATCTTCTGCTCTTAATTCAACATCTGTATTTACAGATCCATCTTCTCTTAATTCAGCGCAATCTCAACATTTCATCACTGCCTTCACGAATCAATACAAACCCATTCTTTCTTATTGTCTGTAACATCATTATTCTCGATCTCAGACCATCAACAATATCAGATTTAATATCTCGTTCATCCCAGCCACCACCAGCAAATTCAGTGCAAACCCATTACTTCAAATCATCTCAGACTCGATATTCAGCCACAAATACGGTTCCCAAATCCACAGCAGCTGATACATCCACCGAACCTCATACCCTGATTTCATTTTGATTCTTCTACAAACCCATCTTGCTGCTGGTTCTCAATTCAGCTCAAACCCTTGAATCGACACCTTTCCATTTGCTCGAATCATTCTTTATCACAGGAACTCTTAATCTTCAATTCATCGGCAGCAATTCAATCTCAATCGAAACCAAAATCTAACAATAATTCTCAAGCCACAAAACCCATCTTCTTCATCTCTGTCACAGCAGTAACAAATCGTTCTTCTTCTGAGCCTGCCACCCCATTGTCATATCAACAACTTCCAATTTCAAAACCCAAATTCGATTCAACACTCAGCAACTTCAATTTCTTCTTAAATCACTTACCAAACTCATTTTAATCCCAATCTTCTTCTCGATTCACAGATCCCCCATGAACATCATCTCTCAACTCCTCTTTTCGATCTCTGAATTTTTTGTGGCAATAACAATGATCGAAGCGACCACTGTTTCCTATCAATTTCTCAATTTCATGAATAAATGATTGAGAAAGAAATGACTCTTCTCGATTTAGGGTTGGGATATATTAGGGTAGGTTGGGTACACCCCAGACTAGCAGCCACCCAATAAATACACCCTCTGGTAAATGATAAGGGATACCCTATAACAGATGGCCACCCCTTAACATCTGTTGGCAATTTCTAATACTCCTCTGAGAGAGTTGCCCCTTAAAATGACAGCTCTGACCTTCTTGCTCAATTTTGGATAATTTCTTCTTCTTTTCGTCCGTATGACTCTAGAGTACCTAATAACTCAAAAACACACGTAAAATACATAATTTACAAGAAAAATAGCCAAGAAAGCATAAACTCTAGATAGTAAATACGATGTATTCTACACCTATCAATGACCAAACTACCCTTATCGGAAATAAGTAAAGTAAATATTACAGACTGTGAAAATGACCAGACTACCCTTTATTGAAAATAATTAAAGTAAATATTACAGACTGTGAAAATGACCATATTACCCTTACTGGAAATAAATGCCATAAATATTATGGAGACTGTGAAAATGACCAAACTACCCTTATATTGAAAATAATTAAAGTAAATATTACCAATTATGGAAATATTTATTCTACTCTAGTTGGAAATAAGTGCCATAAATATTATGGAGACTGTGAAAATGACCAGACTACCCTTATATTGAAAATAATTAAAGTAAATATTACCAATTATAGAAATGACCATATTACCCTTGTTGGAAATATGTGGAATAAATATTACGGAGACTGTGAAAATGACCAGACTATTCTTATTGAAAATAAGTAAAGTAAATATTACAGACTGTGAAAATGACCATATTACCCTTATTGGAAATAAGTGCAATACATATTATGGAGACCGTGAAAATAACCATACTACCCTTATCGGAAATAAGTAAAGTAAATGTTACCGAATGCGAAAATGACCATATTACCTTTATTGGAAGAAAAAAAAGTGCAATAAATATTATGCAAATTTTGAAAATGACCAGACTTCTTTACAGCCGAAAAAACTCTTCTTCTCGATCTTAATGGCGAAAAGAAGAGTTTTTTCGGCTGCAAAGAAGTTTTTTCGCCTGCAAAGAAGGTGTTTTGGCTGCGTATCGATGGGATTTAGGGATTCCATCTCTTCCCTTCACCTAGAATTCCAAAACTACCCAGATAATTTACAGTAAATGTCAAATATCGCCGAAAATATCAAATATCGCCGACAAATCGTTGTATCGTTTTTCCCGTACCAGCCGATATTATCGGCAAATACCGTATCTCGATATTGTGATTTCCATTTCGCTTAACCACCGGTACCGGTAATAGCGCCGATATATCGGCCGGTACGAGCGAAATTGACTACATTGGTCCCACTATGTAAGATAGTATAAAGTTAGAGTTTTGCACTTGATCACTTATAGTAGAAAGAACTAGGAGATTGAGAAGAGATGCAGAGAATCAATGTATCAGTTAGATAAGGATCCAAAGAAAGATTGGTCCGAGGAGGTGAGATCTGCAATAAACGAGTGTTCCATATTTTACCACAGAGACCTCATTATGCTCCATTCTCGAAGTATCAAAGTTTAACTAGTGATTCAATTGAAAAGGGTATTGACTTTGGTTTTTATAGTCTTACTCGTATTGTAACTGTAACTAGTGATTCAATTCATCCATGTACTTTTCTCCAAAATTTAGAAGATTATTGATCAGCTGTGTCTGATTTTTAAGAATTGGGTTTCAATGTCACTAATTTAACAAAGATTTTAAGCGCTCGTGAAGATATTGCAAAAACTTATACAGTGATAGCAGATGACATGAACGAATTAGAAGCCAAAAAAAAGGAGGCAAAAGAGATTGAATCTCGTAAATGTGAGTGTGAGAAGGAAATTGAAAAGTTGAAGAATAAAGTTATTCTTATTAAGAGAAGAAAAACTAAGGTCAAGAAGGATTACCGCGAGATCAGGAAGCAATGATCTCTCTTTATTTATTTTCGGGAAACCTATATTTTGTTTGTGTTTGTATTTCAGTTTTCGGTGGTATTTCAAAATCTTGATTCTGGTTAAGGTTCCAGTGATTTTGGGTTATGGATCTTGTTTCTTGGGTTATGTTTTTGGTTCTGGTTAAAGCCTAAAGAAGAAACCATCCGTTACCTTCATCCATTGTTTGATGAACAAAAAGAAAAAACAACCATTGTCTTGACTCTTGCCTTCAGCACCAGCAGCATCTCTACCTAAGCTTTGCAGTTTGGGTCTTTTGTCAGATGGTTGTTTTGATCGGATTTTAGTCGGTAATGTTTTAGATTTATGTGATCTGATTGTAATAGTTTTGGGTTATTCATACTTGGGTACCGTGTCGGTCTTTGTAATTGTGTTCTTAGTATGGGTCTTGGTCTGTTGAATGTTGTTTCAAGATCCGTGATGGTCATCTCTAGCAGGTGCAAGATATCCGACGTCTTTTCCGGCGAGTTCATTGTTTACCAACTGAAGATTCTAATCACTTTTGGTCCTTCAACTCTTCTTCCATGGAAGAGGTTGTTTTTCAGATTAATTTAAAAATTCCATAAAAAAATATTACTGGGGTTGTGAATCATGCTCCAGGCCTCCAACGGTTCAAGTTGTCCCGTACATAAGTGGGTGCTACTGATGTGTATATATATATATATATTTTTCTTTTTTTCGATCGGCTAGGTGCTACTGATATTGGTTACTAAAGATTCTGTTACTGGATATCCTATTAACTGAGATTCGTTACAGTCAGGTCATGTTGTATTTGGTTTGTGTCATGTTATGTAACTTTCTGGGCTATGCATGCTATCACCCTGTTTATTTATTTAAAAAAAAACTTTCGCTACTTATTTCCCTAGTCTTCTCACAGGGATTTTTATGATCTGATTCTGTCTATAGATTGATCATATATGGGGTGTGTTCTTATCTTTAATAATTACGATCTTAAGGTTGGCTTGTGGTCTGATTTACATTTGCTTCAAGATTGATCTTATTTAAAAAAAAATACTCCCTCCGTTTCTTTTTAATAGGTTGGTTTCTATAAATAAATGTTTCAAAAAAATAGGCTGGTTTCCTAATTGGGAAAGTCAAATGTTACTTTAATTTTCTCTTAACTTCTTTTGATGATAAGTGTCATGTGGACCATTTCACTTTACTTCTTTTGCTGACAAGTGTCATCGGACCATTTCACTTCACTTCTTTTATTGACAAGTGTCATAAGGACTACTTTCAATGATTAGTTCTCTTAATTTCCTTAATTTTCGCTAAAAAAAAAACTAGCCTATTAAAAACAAACGGAGGGAGTATCCAACAATAACACGATTAAACAAAAAATCCACCAAAACATATTTGGAAGAACCCAAATCATATGACGTGACAATACTCGATCCATGACGCTATTTTTGGTAAACATGTCATGTATAATAGTGTGTATCTGAGTGTCCAGGAATCTTCCTCTATAACTTGGACGGAGAGGGAGTATTTATATAGAGTATTATTATTAATTTAATATATTCTGCGATTTGAAAATAGAACCCTTGGGATGGGTGGAAGGTGGTTTTTCACACGACCTTGTTATCCGCGCGACCTTGCTTGCGGGGATGCCTTCCCGCAAAAGCGGCTTCTAAGTCGTTAGATCACTATATCCCACAACTAAAACCTAGATCCAGAAGCATTGAGCGGACTCTTTAGGAAAAATAGCGGGTCCCAAAGTGAATGCAAATCTAACCATTTATTTGCTCATCCAACGTCTTAGAAACCACTTTCGCGGGAAGCGTTTGTCTTTTTGAAATGTTAGCTACTTTAGCCTTGTAAGACAAATGCTATCCCACACGACTTTGTGGGATGGCTTCACTTAAAAGCGGCTTCTTTACCATTGGATGATCTAATCAACGGTTAGATTCATATTCAAGAAAGGACCCATCACTTTCAGGAAAGGACCCACCATTTTCAGGAAAGGACCCACCAATTTCCCTACCTTAAACCCCACCCCCTGCAAATCTCCCCCAGGGCCCCCCATCTGACCGTTCATTCCCCCTTACGGGATTTCTCTCGGTGTAATAAATGGGTATCAACGTAGCATCATTGTTTTAAAACACCTATGTAACGAATATAAACATGCCTATCAAATTATATATATTTTTTATAATCAACAATGATTCTCTACAGACCGCCCTTTTAAACAAGGGCAAAACCGCTCACACACAAGATTTGTGATCCCCACCACCCCAAAAGCAAATTAAGGGTCCCATGTTTTGGTTTATGTGAGTGAGCGGTTTTTCCCTTGTTTAAAAGGGCGGTTCAAATAGACTTTTTGTATAATCAGTTAAAAAGATAATTTTAGAAATATCTCATTTTTTATTAATATAGGTTACTTAATAATGGGACAAAATGTAAATGTAATTAAGTCACTTAATAGTGGGACGAAGGGAGTAATTTATTAGCTGCTTTAAATTTTTCACGACGCATTTCTCAAGTCGACTCTCAGGCTATGTTTCTTCATTTCTTATCCCACTGTTAAGTTATCTGCTTTATCGGAAATACTATATACGTATTAGAGGGCGGAGCCAAGAAATATTGGTTGGGGGGACAAATGTATGCGGTCGAAGGCCGCCAGAAATTTTTGGACGTTTTTTTATTAGATTTCCGATATTCATCATATATCATCACTAAATTTGATACCCATAAATAAATTTTAATACCAATCACATCTATCACTACCTTCTGTGAGACATTTTGTAAGACTTGTGTTTGTAAATATACAATCTAGGCTTATATTACTTCATTTTGTTTAAACCTAAGGGGAGAAAAATCTTAAAAACACCTAAAAACCAAAAGCTAATTATATGATTTTGGGATTCTAGGGAGGACAACTACATCTAGTCCTAAGGTGGCTCCACCTACATCTAGCTCGGTTCGTTTAGAACCCCTGCAAAAATATTTGATGACTAGTAATTTTGATGTGGGCACGTGTTAGATCTTACAACTCTTCTACATGTACAGATCAAAAAACCACACAAAAACCGTGGTTTTCCCAAACTAACCCCCAAAGTACACATGTTGAACCCTTATAGGGTAATGGTGGGTCCTAGATGAATGCCATGTGACCCATTAGAAAAACAGAAATGCTTGGTGAACCGAGCAAAAAAACTACATAAAAACAACACTCTTACAACCAAACCTTTTGACTAGGTCCCATGACATTCAGCCGAGACCCACTACTCCCCGATGGGTTCATCGCAGCCCTTCATAGGGTATATTGTTTTAGTGGAGTTAAAAATCTCGGTTCGCTAAGAACTATTGTTAGAAAAAAATCATGTGAGAGTGCGGTTATACATTATTTTTTCGGAAAATGGGTCATTTGTCCAAATATTTTTAAAACATGGTTCAAATGGACGAGTAAAATTTAGTATGAGTGAAATGGACACCAAAAAAGTAGCAAGAATGAAACTGGATTCATCCCGACTTAAACTTAAAAAATAGCAAGGATGAAACTGGATGTATCCTGATGTAAATTAAAAATAAGAAAAATTATTTGAAAATGGGTAGGATGAAACTGTTTACATCCCGGCTATTTTTACATTTTTGTCCATTTAAACAGTATCAAAATCTAAATGTCTTTTTCACCCAGAAATTGTTGATTTTGGTCTTTTTAACCAATTTTGTGTTGTTTTTATGCGGTATATCAAGACTTTTTGTAATATTTATCATTGGGTCCTTTTTTTTTTGCCCCCTCAAAATCCCCTTATTCGGCTATTCGCTTCAGAATCTCAGATAGATATAAAAGAATCGAAAATGCTAGATCCACCGTGATTTTTTCACGGTGCCGCAAGACACAAAGACAAAAAAAAGGGCCCACAAAAAATAAAAAACTAAAACCCAACCCCCTTTTCTTCAGTGGGTCCCAGGGTTTCCCCCTGTCGGTGATATCACCGAAATTTTTTCACGTGTGTCTAGCACAGCCGTAGAAGAATACACATCTTTACCCAGCAACCAGTGTTGGTTCATTTGGTCCGTATAAAAAGATGAGACAAGATGAGACGTTTGCTTTTCTATCCAGTCCACCCCAAAACCCCATGCTCACTGGTCCGTATGAAAAGATGTCTGCTTTATCATATTTGTTTTACTATTAATCCTCGACTCTAGACTTATTTTACCCTTCGTAATAATAAGTCTTCTCGAGTAGATTTCAAAAATCTTCTCGACTACGGTGAGAAACACATTCTCTTTCCAGTACGTTTATACCACACCCACAACCACAAGCATGAAGCACCTTACCATATTCTACTATTTCTCAACCCTCTACTCTCTAGCCTTGCTACAGCTGGGATACATGGGCAGTTCCAATCCGGGAGATGTTTAGGGGGAGGGTCTGTGAGAGACGTTTTTTCCCCCTTGTCCCCCCCCCCCCCCCCCGTTGTCAACTTCTTATTGGCTCTTTTTTAAAGCGGTTCCCCTGTTTTTCCCTAGTGGGGGTAGGGTGAGGATGAAATCTGCGATGGATATGAATGACACATAGAGGGGAAAAAGTTTGGTGTATGAAACCGGGATAACTTAACGGTGAGATAAGAAATGAAGCGAAAATGCATTATAGCTGAGAGTCCGAGACTTGAGAAATGTGTCGTGAAATATTTAGGCACAAAACACGATTGAATTGATGATTTGATGTGTAGAAATCGTTCTTAACAGACCGAGATTAAAAAACCCTCTTAAAATCGCCTCTCTGGTAGGCTCGGAAAGATACCTACTATTGTATAAACTGCAAGTGCACAGTGTCGACAAGCAACACAGGGCAAGCACAGGTCGAACCACAGAGACTTGGAGAGTGTAGAAGTTGATTCTAAATCCTGATTCAGAGAGTAACCAAAAGGGGTTTGTTTTTGTCGATACGACGATATGATTTTCAAGTGACTGAAATAATAAAAGTAAAAGATGCAAATATCAAGATATGTAAACAATGATAATATGGATACTAGGGTATTCAAATCCACCAATAACCTATGATATGCATTCAACTTGTAATATTATTCTTGTCCTTATAGTAGATTCAAGTCTACCGTATAACTAAGGTGTTTCTCCAATGGATAATTTAATCACAACTAAAGTATTTCTCCAAAGCATTAATTGTCTAATTAAGCACAACTAATCTAAAGATCAATATTTGGTTAAGCATGAGTTGTAGCATAATCAACATAGAGATATTCTAACTACAATGGATACATGGCATACATTGTGAGAGCAAGATGTTGAAAAACTTGGATTAAATTATATGTTTAAACAATTCTAAACTTTCAAGAACAAGATACAAGATATGAATACATACCAATGAGATTAGGGCTTCATCTAAACCCTAGTAAATGAAACTAGAACATGAAGAACATTACAACAAAACTTAAATTTGATAAACTAACATGAACAAGCTATTCTTGGATGATTTTTCAACACAATAACCCTCTCTATTTATACACAAAAATTCTCTCTCACTTGGATTCGAATTTTGGCAATTATTTACTCAACAAAACATGTTTTCTCACTTGATGGATGTTTTGGAATACAATGGGGTGAGGTGGATGTTTTGGAATCCAATGGTGGTGAGGTGGATGTTTTGGAATCCAATGGGGTGAGGTGGATGTTTTGGAATCCAATGGTGGTGAGGTGGATGTTTTGGAATCCAATGGGGTGAGGTGGATGTTTTGGAATCCAATGGTGGTGAGGTGGAAATGGATTTGGGTCTTGGGTTTTGGATCATGGGTCATGTATTGTAAACAGGTTGCCACTAATGCGCGAACGGGTTGCAACACTTCCAACTTTCTTCTCTTTTGTCTTCTCAATTCTTCCAAGCTTTATTTAGTACTTAAAAACACAAAATTAATTAATACAAATATTTATTCTTGAAAATGGTAAAAATGCCGAATTTGGGATAATATATGACTTTGAAGCGCGAAAGATGAGTTAAGTGCCAATGAAAAGGTGTATGAATATGCAATATTTGGCACTCATCAAATACCCCCAAACCTGAATTTTACTTGTCCTCAAGTGAAACAAAATCCGTAAATCCTAACTATACCATTGTCGTTGGTCTCTCGAATGCATTTAGCGTATGCACTAAGCCTTTAAACCCCTAGGTGTCCCTAGTGGACGAGTTGTAGTCTCGTGAGGGCCTACCAAAGATGTACCCACAAAACCTTCTCCAAATTGAGCATCCATAGAAATGCCTTCGTCTTCGGTCTTCAACTGTAGATGATGAACTTGAATTTCGTAGAACCTTGATAATTTGTGACCATTTTTTTTTTTTTTTTTTTTAAAGACCCGCTACATCATTTTTTATCATTTTTTTTTTTTTTTTTTTTTTTTTTTTGACCCGCTACACACAGTGATCATCAGATACCAAACACAAGATCCGAGACAAAATAATTTTTTAGGGACCCGCTACACAGCTGGTCATCATTTTTTTTTTTTTTTTAAGACCCGCTACACAGCTGGTCGTAGAAAACAACAACACAAAAATGCAAAAGACTACAAAGGATCCTACAAAAGACCCGCTACACAGCTGGTCATAGAAGAATGCAAAAGACTACAAAGGATCCTACAAAAGACCCGCTACACAGCTGGTCATAGAAAATAATAAAAACAAAAAAATGCAAGACCCGCTACACAGCTGGTCATAGAAAAGACTCACAATGCCATATGCAAATACTCCCCCAAACCTAAATCTAACATTGCCCTCAATGTTTCAAAATATGATAGAAACAACAACAAACCATGAGAACAAAACAGATTCAAAGGAAAGAGATTACCAGATGCCAAACCAAAGACAAGGAGTATGTCTAAAGCAACCAGCAGGGAAGATATCTGTGGTATGTACAAGGGTGAACTTTTCAGTCCACGTAGATCGGATCATCAAGATGAGTTGTTTCAATCTCAGGTGGAATTGGTTCAAGGAACGGCTTGATCTCTGCCCATTGACCTTGAAGACATTCTTGGTTGTTACATCTTCTAGTTCTACAGCCCCATGGGGGAAAATTGTTCGCACCACGAACGGGCCTGTCCATTTAGAACGTAATTTTCCCGGAAAAAGGTGCAGTCGTGAGTTATACAATAGAAACTTTCTGGACTGGAGTGAATGACTTGCGCAAAATGCGTTTGTCATGGAACACCTTCATTCTTTGTTTGTACATTTTTGCATTATCATATGCATCATTTCTTAACTCTTCCAACTCATTGAGTTGAAGCTTCCTTTGGGTGCCAGCTTTATCTAGATCAAAGTTCAGTTTCTTTACACCCCAATATGCACGATGTTCTAACTCTACGGGAGATGACAAGCTTTACCGTACACAAGTCTGTAAGGGGACATACCAATGGGGGTCTTGTATGCAGTTCTATAGGCCCATAAAGCATCATTCAATCTTAAAGACCAATCTTTTCTAGACGGGTTAACCGTCTTTTCTAGAATGTGCTTAATCTCCCTATTTGAAACCTCTACCTGGCCACTGGTCTGTGGATGATATGGGGTTGCGACTTTGTGAGTTATGCCATACTTGCGAACTAAAGACTCAAAAGGCCTATTGCAGAAATGTGAACCACCGTCACTGATTATAGCTCTAGGGGTGCCAAATCGAGAAAAAATGTTTTCCTTTAAGAACGAAAGTACCACCTTGTGGTCATTAGTTTTGGTTGCGATTGCTTCTACCCACTTAGAAACATAGTCAACAACAACAAGAATGTACAACTTTCCTTCGAGTTAGGAAATGGTCCCATGAAGTCAATACCCCATACATCAAATAGCTCAACAATCAAAATGGGTTGTAGGGGCATCATGTTTCGTTTTGATATACCTCCCAATTTCTGGCACCGGTCACAAGAAATACAAAATTCATGGCTATCCTTAAACAATGTTGGCCAAGAAAAACCACTCTGCAAGATCTTTGCAGCAGTTTTCTTTGCACTAAAGTGGCCTCCACATGCTTGATCATGACAAAAAGAGATGACATCCCTTTGTTCGAGTTGGGGACACATTTCCTAATGATTTGGTCGAAGCATATTTGAACAGATATGGGTCATCCCATAGGAAATGTTTCACTTCGGCCAAGAATTTAGACCGGTCTTGTTTAGACCAATGAAGTGGCATCCTACCTGTAGCAAGGTAGTTCACGATGTCGGCAAACCATGGCATTTCGAAACTAGCATCAGTTGTTCATCCTGGGAAAGATTCTCTAATAATCTCGATTCATCAATGGACTCGACATTCAATCTAGATAAGTGATCAGCAACAACATTCTCTCGACCCTTTTTTATCTCGAATTTCGAGGTGGAACTCTTGTAACAAGAGTATCCATCGAATTAGACGAGCCTTGGCATCTTTTTTAGATAAAAGATATCTTAATGCGGCATGGTCAAGATAAATGATGATTTTAGATCCTATCAAATAAGATCTAAACTTATCTAATGCGAACACAACAGCTAGCACTCTTTTTCGGTTGTTGAATAGTTCATTTGAGCCTCATTCAGTGTCTTACTAGCATAGTAGATCACATAGGGGTGTTTGTCGACTCGCGACCTAAGACAGCTCCAACAACAAAATCAGATCGTCACACATGATTTCAAATGGCAATTTCCAATCTGGAGGTCGGACTATAGGGGCTGAAGTTAGAAGAGTTTTGAGCTCCTCCCAAGCATGCACACAAGTATTATCAAACACAAATGTAACATCTTTACTTGAGTAGATTACACAGTGGTCTTGAGATCTTACTTGAAATCTTTAATGAATCTACTAGTAGAAACCAAAGATGGCCTAAAAATGATCTAACCTCCCTCACAGAGCGAGGTTGAGGCAAGTGTTGAATGATATCAACCTTGGCTTTATCTACTTCTATGCCTTTTCTGAGATGATATGCCCTAGAACAATGCCCGAGTCAACCATGAAATGACATTTTTCCCAATTCAAGATCAAATTCTTTTCTTTACACCGAATAAGAACACGAGTAAGATGATGCAAACATTCATCAAAAGAAGAGCCAAAGACAGAAAAAATCATCCATGAAGATTTCAAGAAACTCATCTATCATGTCTGAAAATATGCTCATCATACATCTTTGAAAAGTAGCAGTGCATTACACAACCCAAAAGGCATACGACGATAAGCAAATGTTCCATACGGACAAGTAAATGTGGTTTTATGCTTGATCTTGGTGCTATGTGAATTTGGTTGTAGCCTGAATAGCCATCTAAGAAACAATAGTACCTATGTCCCGACAACTTTTCTAGCATTTGATCAATGAAGGGCAGCGGAAAATGATCTTTCTTAGTTACTTGTGTTCAATTTCCTATAGTCAATACAAACTCGCCACCCCGTAGTTACACGGGTGGGGACAAGCTCATTCTTCTCATTTTGAACTACAATAATGCCGGACTTCTTGGGTACCACTTGAATGGGACTGACCCACTTGCTATCGAACTGGGTATATGATACCCGCATCAAGAAGCTTTATGATCTCACTCTTAACAACCTCTTTCATGTTAGGATTGAGACGCCTTTGCATCTCCCTAGATGGTTTGGCATTGTCCTCAAGGTTTATATGGTGCATGCAATCAGTGGGGCTTATGCCTTTAAGGTCCGAGATGGTCCATCCTAATGCTTCTTTATGCTCCTTAAGCACTTCTAAAAGTTTTATTTCCTGTTTTGTATCTAAGGCAGATGAAATGATTACAGGCAAAGTATTAGAAGGTCCCAAAAAAAATATTTAAGAGTATCGGCAATGGTTTCATTCGAGCTTTGGTGGCTCAACAAGAGATGGAACAGACTTGGATTCCAAGAGTGGAAGTGGTTCCACTCTAGCTTTCCACTTAGAAGTGTCCATGAGTGGTGTGGATTCAAGCAAAGTATTCACTTCACTTATGTATTCATCATCAAACATATCTAGGTTGAAATTATTCAAACAAGCATCCAAAGGGTCAACAGACATGCTACTAGGTAGCGACTCCTGAATCAAACTTTCAATCATGTTGATTTCATGCACATCATTATCATCATCAAGATCTAAATGTTGTTGGCTAGCATTGAAAACATTCAACTCCACAGTCATATTACCAAATGACAACTTCAGCACTCCATTACGGCAGTTAATGATTGCATTGGACGTCGCTAAGAAAGGACGTCCCAAAATGACAGAATGTGACTGTCGGGGTTTTGCACAAGTTGAGTATCTAAAACGATGAAGTCCACAGAAAGTAAAATTTATCAACCTTAATCAAAACATCTTCTACCACACCACGTGGCACTTTGACGGATCTGTCCGCCAATTGCGAGTTATAGGTGTTGCCTTCAACTCTCCAAGACCTAACTGCACATATACTGAATATGGAAGTAAATTCACACTTGCCCCTAAGTCTAGCAACGCCTTCTTAACCGTATGGTCACCTATTTTGCATGTGATAGTTGGACTACCTGGGTCTTTAAACTTAGGTGGTGTGTTGCTTTGAATGATTGCACTCACTTGCTCAGTGAGAAAAGCACGCTTATGCACATGAAGCTTTCGCTTTTGTGTGCATAGATCCTTAAGGAATTTAGCATAAGCAGGGACTTGCTTGATTGCATCAAGAAATGGGATGTTGATGTTAACTCGTTTGAACATTTCTAAAATCTCGTTGTCTTTGTGTACTCTCTTTTTGTTGCACCAATCTTTGTGGGAATGGAGCAACAGTACATGAGATGGTGTAGAGACATTAGAATTATGGGAATTCTTATGTTGCTCGATTTGTTTTCAACAATAGGTGTTTTCTGTGGTATTTTATGCACTTTGGTGAGTCTGATGTAGACTCACTCGACTGTGGTACACCTACATTGTTTTCAACAACTTTACCACTACGAAGAGTGGTGACAGATTTACTTGATTATTGGAGGCCTCATTTCGAGTTGAATTTTCTGCACTGATATACATTTTTTGGATTTTGTTGGGGTTGACTAGGAAGTTTTCCTTTGTCTCTTTCATTCAATGCTTCACAAATTTGACCCATTTTAAGTTCTAGACTTGAAAAACGTTGGTCTGTGGTCTTTTGAAGATGTACCAAATTTTGGGTCAACAAACCGAAACTTTCTTGAAGCTAGGCTTTTTCTCTGCAGGTCTGAGAATGTGGTTGCACTTGGGGGTTTCTAGGATAAGGGTATCCTTGGTTATTATTTGATGTTCCCCCTTGCACATGCCCCTTAGACCATGAAAAGTTAGGGTGATTTCTCCACCCTGGGTTGTAGGTCTGAGAATATGGGTTGTTCTCTTGCCTTTGGTACAATACATTGGCTTCCTCAGTTTTAGACTCTTGAAATGCATGGAGATCTGGACAAGTGTCCACTAGATGGTCTGAACCATGGCATGCAGCACAAGTGGCCATTTCAATTTGACTACGGAGAGTAGGGATATTAGTTTTTCCATTCTTTTCTAGCTCTAGCTTTTCTATTCTCCTGGCCAAGGATGCCATCTTTGCACTTCCTTCGAAGTCAGAGTCAATTCTATGAACATTGGATGCAAGGGTAATCCTATTTGGTTCATGGGGGATTCCCACCTGCTTTGAGTCTTTTCAGCGACTTCGATTAAGAAATCCCAAGACTCATCAGCAGTTTTTCAATAAATTGACCATTGCACATGGTCTCAACCGTAGTTCGGTTCTTGACATCTAAACCTTCATACAAAATTTGCACAAGTCTCCATTTTTCAAAACCATGGTGAGGACATTGGAGCAATAATTCATTGAATCTCTCTAAATATTTTGCCAAAGTTTCCTCCTCTAATTGCACAAAACTGTTCAGACTTTGACGAATTGTCGTAGTCTTATGGTTTGGGAAGAACTTTTTGAAGAACTCTTTCGTAAGAGCATCCCATGTATGAAATGACTGTGGCTGTTGAGCACACAGCCAAGTCTTGGCTTTGTCTATCAAAGAAAAAGGAAAAAGTTTCATTTTGAGGTGCTCATCCGTCATTTGGTTGATCCGAAGAGTCCCACAAATTTCCTCGAACTCTCTCACATGGTGGTAGGGATTTTCAGCTTCAACCCCTTTAAATTTAGGCAACATATTGAGGATACTTGCCTTTAGCTCAAATTGTCCATCAATAGCTGGTAAGACAATGCACGAGGACTGGGTTGTCCTCGTTGGGTACATGTAGTCCTTTAGACTACGGACTGGGTTTACTGGTTCTCCCATTGTTTCGGATGGGTTTGGACTGTCTGCTTTAACTATGTATTTCAATTAACTCTTCTTGACTTATTCTAACTAGTCGGCGTGTATGGTCTCTAAAAGACACAATCATAGCCTAGCTAGCACATCAAGCATGTTAACCATTCACCTAGAAGTCAAGTTCTATGCAATCACAAACAAGGATGACTCCACCACAAGAAACCTACGATTTCTAGCAAACAAAAAGCATGATGGCTCCACTTAGATTGTTTTCTAGACCAGACTTCTAATCCTTCGAAAGGGAATTCGTTACAATCTGAGCAAACCCCTCTGGAATCAATCCGAGTTTAAGTAAATTGAATAGAGGCGAGGAAGCTGCTAGAGCTTTGATACCCAAGGCCTCACCGTATTACAAGCGGCGCAGTCACGCATTCAATTTACGAAACCGTCATGAACTTCGAAGTATGCTTAAAGAGTAACCAATATTTTTCAAAAGACTTTCCTACTAAGCTCGTTACCTTATAGGTCTTGTTCTATTCAAAATTTTAAAGCTTAGGTTCGCGTATGTATCGTTTTCCTAAGGCGGGCAAGAAGAGAACGGTGATGAAATCCGAACCCTTATCTTGTATGGCCAGTCCTTGCCCTTTACTAGGAAAATAAAGCAGCCGTATTCAATTCCTCAACATATATGCAAACGAAGGAATACAAGAATCGCTAACAAGGGATTCGCGAGTGTTTCGACAAACTTACCTCCGTTCCAGACGGGGGATGAACCGTTGTTGTCGACTCGGGCCACGACTCCTATGTCATGAACGAACCCGAGGGGCCGAGGTGATATTGTAATCACCGTCCTTCTCTGCAAACAGTTGATATTTAATAATACCCTTCCGTAGGGTTTAAAAATAAAAAATAAAAAATAGAATGTCCAAGTCCAAAGTCCAAAATAAAGTGCAAAAGAAAAAGAAAATTACAAGAGTAAAGGAATCCTAATACAAACTAAAAATAAATAAAATAAACTCTCTTTTTTTTTTTTTTTTTTTTTTTTTTTATTAAAATAAAAACTTCTTCCGCTTTCTTTCGCTTCCTTTCCTTCGCCTTTACAACAGCTACTCAGGCACCTGTTGAGCTCAAAAGAGGTAGTTAGGGTTTCGAAGTTTTAAAGCAAAAGCAAAATAAAAAAAAAAAAATAAGTGTAAAATCGACTGTGAATAGTAACAAAGTAATGAACTGAACTATTGTCGCTACATAGAATGATGAACTACCATTGCTACAATGAATGATGACATGATAACGATAAACAGTGATGATGAAGAACACGAAGAACAAACGCTTGAACCTGTCGTTTTGAAGAGCACGAAGAACGACACAGATAATAACTGTCGTTGTTTAACAAAGGACACGATGAATAGCTGTTTGTTGAATTGCGACGTTTTATGCGACTGTTCTGGCGGGCGTTTGTTTTTTTTTTTTTTTTTTTTGGTGTTCCTGAATATGCTACAAGATATGATGACTTTGTGTACAGTGTTTTATCTACGGTAAAAATGCTACAGTTCCAGGAGACAACTTATGAACAAAGGATGACGGGAGATGAAAAATGAACTACACCACTACCGAGTCCCCGGAACGGCGCCAAAAACTTGGTAGGCTCGGAAAGATACCTACTATTGTATAAACTGCAAGTGCACAAGTGTCGACAAGCAACACAGGGCAAGCACAGGTCGAACCACGAGAGACTTGGAGAGTGTAGAAGTTGATTCTAAATCCTGATTCAGAGAGTAACCAAAAGGGGTTTGTTTTTGTCGATCGACGATATGATTTTCAAGTGACTGAAATAATAAAAGTAAAAGATGCAAATATCAAGATATGTAAACAATGATAATATGGATACTAGGGTATTCAAATCCACCAATAACCTATGATATGCATTCAACTTGTAATATTATTCTTGTCCTTATAGTAGATTCAAGTCTACCGTATAACTAAGGTGTTTCTCCAATGGATAATTTAATCACAACTAAAGTATTTCTCCAAAGCATTAATTGTCTAATTAAGCACAACTAATCTAAAGATCAATATTTGGTTAAGCATGAGTTGTAGCATAATCAACATAGAGATATTCTAACTACAATGGATACATGGCATACATTGTGAGAGCAAGATGTTGAAAAACTTGGATTAAATTATATCTTTAAACAATTCTAAACTTTCAAGAACAAGATACAAGATATGAATACATACCAATGAGATTAGGGCTTCATCTAAACCCTAGTAAATGAAACTAGAACATGAAGAACATTACAACAAAACTTAAATTTGATAAACTAACATGAACAAGCTATTCTTGGATGATTTTTCAACACAATAACCCTCTCTATTTATACACAAAAATTCTCTCTCACTTGGATTCGAATTTTGGCAATTATTTACTCAACAAAACATGTTTTCTCACTTGATGGATGTTTTGGAATACAATGGGGTGAGGTGGATGTTTTGGAATCCAATGGTGGTGAGGTGGATGTTTTGGAATCCAATGGGGTGAGGTGGATGTTTTGGAATCCAATGGTGGTGAGGTGGATGTTTTGGAATCCAATGGGGTGAGGTGGATGTTTTGGAATCCAATGGTGGTGAGGTGGAAATGGATTTGGGTCTTGGGTTTTGGATCATGGGTCATGTATTGTAAACAAAGTTGCCACTAATGCGCGAACGGGTTGCAACACTTCCAACTTTCTTCTCTTTTGTCTTCTCAATTCTTCCAAGCTTTATTTAGTACTTAAAAACACAAAATTAATTAATACAAATATTTATTCTTGAAAATGGTAAAAATGCCGAATTTGGGATAATATATGACTTTGAAGCGCGAAAGATGAGTTAAGTGCCAATGAAAAGGTGTATGAATATGCAATATTTGGCACTCATCACTCTCACAGTTTTTTTTTTTGTGGGTCCCCATCCATCGGGAGACGTGCATGGGGAGGGCTGTGAGGGGCTGTTTTTTTTCTCTAGGTTTTTTTCTTAGTCTGTGAAGAATTTTTGGACCAAAATTCTAAACGAACCGAGCTTTTAGACAATTTAAAAACAACTTAGACACATGGTGGGTCCATTAAATCGGGGACCCTGCAAGTTCACTGTGGTGGGGTCCAATGGAATGTGTCTGTGTTGTTTTAATTCTGTTCAAATCCTCGGTTCATTTAGAACCATTGATTTTTGGATGTGTAATAAGGTTTGAAAAAGAATTGAAAATAACGAAAATTCTTGGTGAACCGAGAATTCAAACCATGCAAAAACAACCAGACACAAACCCAACCCCAAAAGCGGGACCCCCTGCTATCTTCCGCGGGCCCACCGGGACCAACACAAAAAACTATGAGAGAAAAAGAGAATCTTTTTTTTGCGTTGTCCAAAAACGCGATCCGTCCAGAGGGACCCTGAAAATAAAGAGAGGAGACAAAGAATTTAACGTGGTTCAGAGTGTGAGGCTTCCACCAATGAAATCTCGTAGCTGAAAAAATTGATTACAAAATTTCTTCACATACCGCCAAAGTAGACGATATATAAACTGTTTAGACACAAACACACCCATAAATGAGTTGGACAGAGTCGATAGACAAACGTTCCCCGAAATTGTTTATCGCATGACAATGTGTATTCTGACTTCGGATTCTGAGGACACTTGAGAACTGATAAGAAAATGAAATGAAACTTCACAAATTCACAAAGGTGAAAGAGAAGTTTCCAAACAGAAACTTTATGTGGATGGTGAAAACCCTATTTTTCACCAGATAAACATACACAGATGTAAACAGAAAGTTTCACTTCGGAGTCCAGAATAACTCAAGTTTTCACTTAAAAACAGTTGCCAAATGAAATGTGAGAGTACTGACGACAGTTTCCTTCTACATTACAAAATATTCATTCTACAAACATGGAAAGAACCAGCTAAATACTAAAAGCTAAAAAAAATTGGGTTTAGTGGTGAAAGACTAAAATTTAGCCTGGCGAACGATATAATATTTCCCCACGTTGAGCGTAAAACTAGGAGATTCAAATCCTAGTTTTCCATACCATATATAGGTTTAGTCCCTTCCACTGCGGCTGAGTTCTGGACCAAATTTGGCTATAGTCCCCAAATTAGGTCGTGACTGTGGTTGCTCTAAGCCCAGTAAAAATAATAAGAAAATTTGACTCTGCCACCATTATCCGCACCCCCAAAGCCAATCCACTTATGTTTCATCCTTTGATTCCTCTCGTTAATGTAATTCACATCTACTAACAACATAAGTACCAAAGCCTAGGGAAACCATGGTTTCCAAATAATTGCTTTGCCCTGTTGTTAAAAAAATGACAATTTCCCGTATCTTTTTTTTGTAAATTTTTGAAGCTTGGGATCATATAAAAGACACTCCCCAGGTATCTAGAATAAAATCTCACTTCTCCTAAAAATTAACGCCACGCTTAGGGGGTAAAAGCAGTGATTCCAACCTCTGGAAAGAGGATTATCGACGATGGTTTCATGGGTAATGGTGTGAAACTTACACCAAGAATCCCCAGAACCATATTTTTTCATCACCCACACATCAACGAGACTCATTGGAACATGTACAGACAGTACAATTGGACAAAGATGCAAATCCATTACTCTTATACCCTTCAACTCATGGCATTGACCCCAAGATATCTTTGGTAGTTGCATCTCTTTGAATACATCTTCATTTATATCCCAAGATAAAACAAACTCAGAGGCTTTGTTATACATTATAGATTCCCAATGGAAAGAGCCATTAAGAAACACCCCACTATGGGGAGAACGGATGATAACATATGGGACGATTTGAGTGCTCCATGACATTTGCCGTAAGTTGAAGATGTAGAAGATGGAACCATAATCTTCGTCGAACCTGAGCTGAGAAAATACTAGTTTAAAATTATCAGTTTTGTGATCATAACCAAAATTACGATCCCTGACGTAACCGTTGTTGTACTTGTAATCTTATTGCAAATCGGGTAACTTCATATACTCTGTTGTAGCGGGGTTCCAAAGACAGAAGAAATGTTGAGAAGGGATATTTTCTTCTTCATCAACCGAAGAGATATATGTAAACAACAGGAAAACCAGATCTTGTGATGAACCCAACACGGTGACTTCAAACTCTGAATTTTTGTAAGGGACATCAGATAAAATAGTATACTCCATAATATTTGTGGATGCCAATACTGAATCATAAGTTACTGAGAAAATTGTTTTTGATACTGAAAATTGAGTATGAGCTGATCTACTCGGTTCAGCGGTACTAAAAAGAAATTTTAGGGTGTTTTTATGGACGGCATGAGCCGTGTGCAATCTAGCAAAATTAGTATGTGAAATAAAATCACGCATAAACTTGCACACACACTTGCAAACGAATGTTGTTTTTACCGGCACCTTTACAAGTATCTCAAACCATAGAGTTTCTGGTAAGGAAGACATCGCTGCTACTGCTGATTCTGAATCTGCTTCTACTGTTTACAGACAAAATCTGTTGGTGATACCGTGGCTTTCGGCCTTCCTAATTCTCCGTAGGAGTAACTGGAGATGGCTAGAAGATGAGCATATGTAGAAGTTGCATTCTCCACTACGGGAAACAAGGAAAAATGAACAAATACAGTATGATATTTTAGGGTCCCACTAGTGATTTTATTAACGGAAATGATTGAGCTACCGACGGGAAATCCCGACGATCCCGTAAGACACAAAGATTGCGGGACCAACTTTAACATGCGGGACTCACATAAACCCTTTACCTATCCTGATGTTGAGATCTTATATCTCATCCGTTCATTTCCCATATCGGGATGTTTTGCGGGAGAAAGAGTCGGTGAGTGTATCATTACTATTTTATTAACATAAACTAATAAGAGTTGGGTCCCACTAATGATTTTATATTTATATAAACTAATAAGAGTTTGGTCCCACAGATTATTTAACTAATAAAATAAATTATAAAAAAAAACCGTAATTAAAATAACCAGATTTTGGAGAGAGAATATGTGAGGGGCGTTGTTCTTTCCAACTCCAGCGATCTTCCTTACAACTCCAGCGATCTTCCTTCCAACTCTGCGTTCGTGACACGATCGCCCTACGTATCATCAAGCGCGCGCTGGGTGGTCCATCTCAATGTTCAAATCAACAAATATATTGATTTGAACATCCATTTTTCATGTTTGTTCATTCCATAGTGGGAGCAAAATGAACAAACTATTGTTGATTTGATCAAAATGAACAAACTATTTCATTTTTCATGTTTGTTCATTCCATAGGAACTGCTCTTAGTACTTAAATATACACACATATTTTGGTGCTATACATATTCTACTCAAAATCCTAAAGGTGTGCGGTTGTCGATTAACATACTTTTAAACTTCCTCAGAACTTCCTAGAGGTAAGCGGGTAATGTCAAAATCATATCAAAAAGATTTCTGAAATGTAAGAAATATTTGAATAAAAAAGGGACTACACATGTTCTACTCCAAAGCGTAAAGGTGTGTGATCACCAGGATCAATCTCCCACTCTAGCATACTTTTAAACACCCTCAAAAAATTCCTAGAGGAAAGCGAGCAGTCTTATCCCGCACGACCTTGCGGGAAGCTATCCCGCTCAAGCGACTTCTTTACCGTTTGATAAATTTGCTTTTATTTTCTAAAAATATTTCATAAAATAATAATACTATCAAATTTAAGCTAATATTTTAGTTTTGGTAATAATATAACATTAAATAGGCTAGTCAAGGGCTAGTCATGATATTTTATAGGATTTCCTTAATATCTTGATAAAGTCAAAGCGGACTCTTAATTTAAGAAGGGGGAGTAGTTGTCTCCGAGGGATATGTATTTATCTTTGTAATCTCTTCTAAGCGTAGTGAAAATATGGAAGGTAAAAGAATAAAAGAGAGATTGTTAGTTAATGTGATGTGCAGTTTATATTCTTCACATGAACTAACATACTAGTTCATGTGATGTTTCCTTTCTTCACATGAACTAGTATGTTAGTTCATGTGATGTTTCTGTTTTGCACTAAAATTTGTGTAACCTATCTCTAATATTAGGTCACATGTGGACTTAGTATAAAAATAAAGAGATGCGGAAAGAGAATAAAAGAAAAAGATATTATCTTCAAGTGAATGAAATTAGAGAGAATGAGAAGAACCAAATAGAGTTCCCACTTCCCCATCATCAAAATCATCTCAAACCCTTACTTTTAATCACCCTAACCTTTCCAACAGTTGGTATCCGAGCCAAGATCTTGGTAGTAGGAAATCAATCAAAAAAATCAGCAAAAAGAAATTTCTCAAAATATAGATCTAGAAAATAAAAAACCCAATTTTTTGCAATCAAACTTAAATTAAATCAATGACAAGTACAAGAAACTCAAATCTCTACATTCAACAACCATCAATCCCTATTTTTCATGGAGAAAATTATGATTTTTGGTCCATGATGCGTGTCGTATGCGTCAAAAATAATTTCACTTTCTCACTCTACTAAATATGAATGAAGTACGTGATAAGAAAGAGTTCGCATCCACAGAGAGGCGATTGTTGTTATGCAATTTTTAGATTCTTAAGTAACCAAGTAACCAAATAACCCAAGAGTGTGTTTTGTTTTTATCAAAGTAATAAAACTAAATAAAGCAAAGTAAATAATAAGAATAATCAATAAGAAGAAGATATTGGTCAAGGGATAGTATCATTCACAAACATGTATTTTTCATCTATGATTAGAATTGGTATTTAATCTCTCAATTATCAAAAGTCCTAGGATATCTTGATCGCAAGAGTATCCCGTTTATTTCCTGATTTTATCACAAACAACATTAAAAGATGTTATTGTGAAATCTACTTAAAAAGCAACCTAAAGTGTAAAAGCACAATTAGATTTAACTCCCTAAGAGCAATAAGTTCTATGAAATAAGACTAATCAATGCAAACAAACGTGTAAAAGCACTAATTCGTTTTAACAAAGGTTATGATTCATATGTGATTAAAAAGATGTATCACTACAAGTATTAACCACAAGATGCTACTAAAAATCAGGGATAAACAACTTTTACGTATTGAAAACCCTAATATAGCTATAGAGATGAAAACAAATCCAATTGATTCCAGACTCAACCAAACTAGCATTCAAATCATATGATAATAAAAATAATGAATCACAAATGATAAAATTGAGACAAAACTAATTCATAGAATCAAATAACATGCTTGAAGAAATCAATTTTTATCCCATAACCAATAATAGTATTTAGCTACACATATTAATGGAGTTCATCATAATAATATTCAAAGGAAGAAGATGAAACATAAAAGAAAGCAAACCCTAGAAGTAGTTCTCTGGAAAAGCTCCAAGAATAGAATAAAACGTGATCTTTTTAAAAGTTGTAGAAGTCTTCCCTTTTATGTCTCTTCTTAGGTCCAAAATTAGGTATAGTCTTCAAAGTCCATTAGTTGGAAATTCACCCGTCCCACGAGAGAGAAACCCATGTAGAACTTCTGTCCCAAAAAAGCTCGCCGGAAAGCTGGGTTTTTGGCTAGAAATTGGCCGAAATCCGGCACCGGAAAGTAGTCGCCGGCCACCTGAAAAGTCAAATGGTCAACGGTCCAACTCGGTTAGTCCATCGGGTCAAAATCGGTCAAATACTGAGTCAGAACCGAGTTAGCTGTCTAACTCGGTTGACTAGTTCTGACCAGTCCACTTGCAAACATTGCACAGGCCAAATGCAGCACAACCAAGATGGCCCTGCAATGCTTGCCTTCAACAGCTTCTCTTCAACTCAGCCAAGCATCATCTATTCCATTCATTGCAATTTGATCTTCCTTCCTTGGCTTCAAATCTGAGTTGCACAACAACTCCATTTCAGTCCCTGCAATTATACTGCCATATTTCAGTACCACTTCCTGCGGCTTCATAACATCATTCCAGTCTCCATCTAAGGACTACTTATTCAACATCACAGCCACCATTCCTTAATCTGTACTTGCATCATCTTTAGCTCACTTCACAGCTGCAGCCTCAGTTGCCATTTTGTAATTACTCTTGCAACATTTCCTTGCCTCAGATCCTGCACCTGCAATTGCTAATCTACAATCACCTGTCCATACCATCTGAAAAATCTCACTCCAACCAACACAGCAACACAGATCTTGCAGCAACCCTGAGTAACTCAGCTCAACAACTTTCTTAAACCAACTTCAGGCTCAGCTGCATTGCATCTCAGCACCAGTTCAGCCATTAAGTCTCATTCATGCCCACCTCAAACCACTTCCATTGCAACTTAAGCACCTCCCTGAGTTCCATAGAATTCAGTTCCAACCTCTTCACTAGCTCCAACTCCGCATACAGAACCACCAGCTGTAATTCCTGTTCAATATCACCACAAAAACTCCACCTGTTAACTGCAGCAACAAACACCACATACTCAAGCCAACATTCATTCTTTGTTGAGTGCACCAGAGCTGTACCTGTAACACCGCAAGCCCCATTGCAGAGACCAAGTCTATCTTGCTGCTCAACCATTCCACCTGCAATTATTCCATAACCATAGCACAACCTCAATTCTTCCCTGCAACATCAATATTACTTCCTTGAATTGCAGAACCATTTTTTGTTCACCTCCACCTCTGCCAAGATCACCAGCCCACCAGTTAGCTTCATCACCAGTGTACAACTACCAATTTCATTTCCAATACTCTCAGCATCATTTCAATTCCATGGAAATTCATAACCAACTTGATTCATCCACAGAACATCAAACCCAATTCAACTTCTGAGTTTACAAACCCATAATCTCAAATCTTCTCCAGCAACCCATTAAAATCATCAGATTCACAGTTTCAGTCCACCATTTCCAACCCATTTTGATTCAAATCTAGCTCAGACTCTCCATTTCCTGTAACCATTAGCTTCAATTCTTAACCTAATTTCCATTAATTCCAACACCACTAGAGACCACCACCTGTTAAAACAGCAAATTCAAATCCCCACCTTCATTACAACACTGTAAATGCATCTTCTGCTTATGTTCTTCACTGCCACAGAACCCAGCTCAAAATTCGAACCCTACTTCTTCTTCTCAACATTCCAGGGCTTGAACCCATCATAAATCCTCCTTCAGAGCTTCAGGTTCATACCCATATGGTGCTTCTTGTTCTTCAATTTACTGCTCAGTTCTATGATTTCTCGATCTGGTCTTCAATTTATCGAATTCTCTTACTATTTTTACGATCCCTATTCAAATGGTTGCGCCTCTCTTCTTTCTCTCTATTTCTGGTGATAATGATTGAAGAGAAGATAATCTTCTCGATTTAGGTTATAGGGTTATACGGTTTGGGTTAATGGTACACCCCAGGGATAGGACCACCCCAGACTGGGTGCTTATAACGGGAGGTCACTTCTGATAAGGGCTAGCCTAAATTCTCCAACCCCTTAACCTCAGCTGATCTATATTTAGTACTCCTTCAAATAGGATTACCCATTAACCTTGACTTAGTTCCAGATAGTGTTCTCCCCTGAAATGACAGCTTCGCTCCTTTATGCTCCCATTGAATGCTTTCTCCGAGTTCCTCCGCTAACATCAACCGTCCCTTATTTCTCATATTCACTTACACTCTTCAATGAGAGTCATCACTAAAGTTGTCGTGCTTTTCAGACAGAAATTTGCATCACTAAAGCCGACATACTTTTCAGACAGAGATAAAGAAATAAAAGCAAATAATGAGACACAATCGCCTCCAACGCTTTTGCCATGTTTCCTCCTCTTTTGATCCAAATGACTCCAAAGTACCTAAATACTTAAAAACAAAACATAAGATACATAATTTACAAGAAAACTAGCAGAGAAAGCATAAATAATAAATAAATAATACGGTGTTTTAGACACCTATCAGATTCCCCCACACTTAGACTTTACTAGTCCTCGAGCAAATCAAACAATATAATTATAAAACATACATACAACTCCGTCTCGTCGAGGCTACGGTCACTTTAAGCATAAATAACAATCCTTTAAACCCCTAGGTGTCCCTAGTGGACGAGTTTTAGTCTCATGAAGGTTTACAAGAGGTATGCCTACAAAACCTATATTTCCAACTTCGTCTATTTGTGACAAATCAATGAACGAATCCAAAATGACTACAAGAGGAGGTACCTTGTACAAATTCAATTCATATATTAGTAAATAAAGCTTTAATTAGATAGTCGAACAAGCCACAATACTCAGAAACTAACAAACCACAATCACAATGAAAAGATTAAGAGGATGGATATAGATGTAGATGTTGGCGAATGTTCACAAGTGATCGATATTTCCCATATCTGTCTGAAGGTCACTCCCAAGATGAACCTATACATCCTATTGGATTGAGCTACTGGTTTGAATTCTACATCAACTCACTAGCATATACAAGGGAACCAGGAGTGACTTTATTCAACCAATATAATACTTTCTTTTCTTTTTCACTTTTTTTTTTTTTTTCTTTTTTAGACATCATGATTAGATCTGTTGGATCCAAGTGCATGCTTCTTGTCAGCAAGTACATGATAGTTTCCTTGGATCCTGCATTCCACGCTTGTTTAGGAGACGGAGACAGGGACAACGTTTCACACATACTGCTATTCCCAAGTGTCTTTTTATTCCATTTGGTCTAATTGGTCGGTCTCTCTTTTTTTTTTTTTTTTTTTTAATAGTAACTCAATCACTCTACTTCATCCTAGCAGTAATAACACGTCTATGTTTAGTGACCCACCAAAGCACTTAGATAACAATAGTTAAATATGGAAAAATAAAAATAGAATGCGATATGGTGATATTCCGAGATATGGTAACAACTATCATGTTATATGTGATTTCTGAGCTATGTTCGTCCCTTTTAGTTAATTGGTTCCTCAACTCCTGCAATCAAAATGGTTCCATCCACTAATGGTGTCATCCTAAAGGCACAAGTTTCTAGATTTCGGAGTTCAAAAAGCACAAAAAAATATTCTTGGTTTTTTTTCTTTTTTTTTTCTATTTTTCTGGTTTTTTTTTTTTTTTTTTTAACTAAAGGCATAAAACACACTAAAACAAACTATACAAACATATAAATGCTCCCCCACACTTAAACTTTATGTTGTCCTCAATGTAAAATTGAATCGTCCAAAGAAAGTTCAAGGTTGGAAATTCCGCAAATGATATGCAAAAACAAGAAAAATAAAGAGAAAAGTAAATGCATAAAGAATAAAAAGATAAAGGTAAAGACACAAAACCGGTGGGTTGCCTCCCACTTAGCGCTTGGTTTAAAGTCATCAGACCGACTTGCTCCTTGTTTGCTAAGACTCCTCCAGCGAGAATGCCTCCACAAAGTTCACACCTTCCAAAACTTCGGAAGTAAAGTTCTCATAATATGGTTTCAACCGGTGTCCATTCACTTTAAACTCCTTTCCTGTAGCTATACTACGAATTTCTATTGCACCATGAGAAAACACATTAGTAACAATAAAAGGTCCGATCCAACGTGACCTTAATTTACCCGGAAATAATTGCAAACGAGAATTAAACAAAAGCACTTTCTGCCCAACACAAAATTGTTTTCTAGAAATCATAGAATTATGAAATGCCTTAGTTTTCTCCTTGTAAATGCGCGAGCTTTCAAATGCATCATTGCGGAACTCTTCTAGCTCTTGGAGTTGCAACTTCCTTTGTTTTCCAGCACCATCTAACTCCAAATTGCATTGCTTAATAGCCCAAAACGCCTTATGTTCAATATCAACGGGTAGGTGACAAGGTTTACCGTACACAATCCTAAAAAGAAACATCCCAATAGGTGTTTTGTATGCGGTTCTATAAGCCCACAAAGCATCATTAAGTCGCATGCTCCAATCTTTCCTTGTTGGATTCACCGTCTTCTCTAATATGGATTTCACCTCTCGGTTCGACACCTCGGCTTGTCCATTGGTTTGGGGATGATAAGGTGTTGCAATCTTGTGCGACACATTGTACTTCTTCAACAATCCTTGTAAGAACTTGTTTTTGAAGTGAGAACCCCCATCGCTAATTATGGCTCTTGGAATTCCAAACCTTGCAAAAATGTTAGCTTGCACAAAATCTGAAACCACTTTAGAATCATTAGTTGGGGTGGCCTTAGCTTCCACCCATTTTGAGACATAATCAACAGCAAGTAGGATATAAAAATTCCCATGGGAGTTGACAAAAGGACCCATAAAATCAATACCCCATACATCAAAAACTTCAATAGATTGAATAAAAGTTTGTGGCATTTGATTTCGAGCACCTAGATTGCCTGTTCTTTGGCACCTATCACAAGTTATGCAAAATATATGTGCATCCTTAAACAAAGTTGAACAATAAAAACCGCTTTCAAGTACCTTGTGAGCTATTATTTTACTCCCAAAATGTCCTCCGCAAGCATAGGAGTGACAAAAGACAAGATAGAGTTAAATTCAGATTCGGGAACGCACCTTCGTATGACTTGGTTGCTGCCATGTTTCCATAAGTATGGATCATCCCATATATATTGGTTTCCTAACCTCTTAAGTTTGTCCTTCTCAGCACGAGACAAGTTCTTTGGGATTTGTTTAGACACAAAGTAATTAACAATATCTGCATACCATGGTTCTCCAAATGCAATTGAGAATAGTTGCACATCCGGGAAACTTTCACGCAACGGGATAGCTTCCTTGTCCAAAGCAAGACGGCTCAAATTATCCGCAACGGTGTTCTCAATTACTTTATTGTCTTTGATTTCAATATCAAATTCTTGCAAGAGTAAAATCCATCGTATGAGCCTCGGTTTCGCCTCTTTATTTGTAATCAAGTACCTAAGTGCTGCATGATCTGAAAAGACAACAACTTTTGTACCAATTAGATAAGAGCGAAACTTTTCCAAAGAAAAAACAATAGCTAATAACTCTTTTTCAGTGGTAGTGTAGTTTTGTTGGGCTTCATCTAACGTTCTAGAAGCATAATAAATAGCATGAGGTATATTCCTCACACGCTGCCCAAGCACCGCACCAACCGCATAATCACTTGCATCACACATGAGCTCAAAAGGCTTGCTCCAATACGGTGGTTTAATGATAGGGGCTGAAATCAAAAGTTCTTTCAAACGATTGAATGCCGCCACACACTTTTCATCAAAGTTAAAAACCACATATTTTTGCAATAAGGTACAAAGTGGTGATGCTATCTTGGAAAAATCCTTGATGAATCTACGATAAAAACCTGCATGACCAAGAAAAGAGCGTATCTCCCTCACCGTAGTGGGAGGGGTTAGAGCACGAATAAGGTCTTTCTTAGATTTATCAACTTCCAAGCCTTTAGAAGATACTATATGGCCTAAAACTATGCCATGAGTTACCATAAAATGGCACTTCTCCCAATTAAGCACAAGATTTGTTTCAACACATCGTTCAAGGATTAGTGACAAATTGTTCAAACAAAGGTAAAATGAATCACCAAAGATACTAAAGTCGTCCATGAACACTTCGATTATGTTTTCAACATATTCTGAAAATATACTTAGCATACACCTTTGAAAAGTAGCTGGAGCATTGCACAAGCCAAAAGGCATCCTTCTATAAGCAAAAGTACCAAAAGGACAAGTGAAAGTGGTTTTCTCTTGATCCTCCAGCGCTATCACAATCTGATTATAACCTGAATAGCCATCAAGAAAGCAATAATAAGAGTGTCCAACTAAACGTTAAAGCATTTGATCAATAAAAGGCAATGGAAAGTGATATTTTCTAGTAGTGGCATTCAATTTCCTATAATCAATACAAACCCTCCAACCGGTTTGCACACGAGTTGGGACAAGTTCATTCTCATCATTCTCCACCACGGTCACCCCTGATTTCTTTGGTACAACTTGTACCGGGCTCACCCACTTTCTATCGGATATGGATTAGATAACACCCACCTCCAAAAGCTTAAGTATATCCTTTTTCACAACTTACATCATAGGGGGGGGGGGGGTTCAAACGACGTTATGCTTCCCTTGTAGGCTTTGCATCGTCCTACAAACGGATCTTGTGCATACAAACGGCAGGGCTTATACCCTTGATATCAACAATTGTCCATCCTATGGTCGTTTTGTGCTTCCTTAGCACCCTTAGAAGTTTTTGCTCCTGTAATTCACTAAACTCGTTAGAAACAATCACAGGTAACTCTTCATTGTCACCCAAGTACAAGTACTTTAAGTGACTAGGAAGAGGTTTCAATTCTAACTTTGGAGATTTAACAATAGAGGGTAAAAGTTTTTCATCACTGCATGGTAAAGAAATAAAAGAGATATTATGATTTTCCGGGCATCCTTGTAGTGAGTTGAGATCACCAAGGGCTTATTTAACCTCATTACCACACTCCACACCATTATTAATGGATGTAGTTAGAACGGTTTCCAAAGCATCATCACCGTTCAATTCAAACATTTGCTGTGCCAATGTATCCATAACATCAACGGAGAAGCAAGAGTGGACATCACTAGGATATCTCATCGTCTCGAAAATGTTGAAACGTATTACTTCCCCATCAAACTCCATAGTTAGCATTCCCTTATCCACATCAATAATGGTCTTCGCCGTTTTCATGAAGGGACGCTCGAGTAGCAATGGAAGAGATGAGTCCGGTGAACCTTCATCCATCTCTAAGACACAAAAATCTGCTGGAAATACTAGTTGATTAACCTACACAAGAACATCCTCAACAATACCCATTGGGTAGACATTAGAGCGATCGGCTAATTGCAACACAATTTCAGCCTTTTTGAGAGGACCTAAATCAAGTGAATTATACATAGATGCAGGCATAACATTAACGGATGCACCTAAGTCTAACATTTCTTTGTCAAATGTAGTGTTACCAATTTTTACCGGAATATCAAAGCTACCCGGGTCTTTGCATTTCAGTGGGAGTTTGTGTTGTAAGATCTCCGAAGCATTCTCCCCCACACTAAGCACTTCATTACCTTTGAGCCTTTTATTATTGGTACACAAGTCCTTCAACACTTTTGCATACTTTGGAACTTGCTTAATAGCATCAATGAGTGGTATGTTCACATGAATCTTCTTAAGAACGTCTAAAATCTCCTTTTCTAGTGCCTCCTTCTTAGAATTTGCAAATATGCGAGGAAAAGGTAAAGGAGGAACATAAGTAAGAATAGGAGTTTTAGAGTTAGGAATAGGTACCTTAGAAGTTTGGGGAGAATCCTCATTCTTCTCCTCCAAAACAGGTTCCTTTGGTGTTTCCACCTCGCCCGAATCAGTAACTTCGGGTGGCACAAGTTGTGTACCACTTCTTAACGTAATTGCATTCACATCTCCTTTTAGGTTTATAAGTTGAGAAGGGAGTTTCCCACTATTTTGTGCCTTCATTTGGTTTAACTCAAGATCCATAGAACCAACTTGGGTTTGCAACTCTTTCATCGTGCTCTCCGTTCTTTGCATAAAAGATTTCATCAACTCTTCCATAATTGACCCCTGATTTTGAGGTTGTTGTTGTTGAAATTGTTGACGCAGCTGGAATTGTTGTTGTTGAGGTTGAAATCCACCCGAATTGTTGAAGGTAGGTTGTTGAACCGCTCCTTGCTTGTTCGCATAGCTAAAATTGGGGTGATCTCTCCATCCCGGATTGTAGGTGTTGGAATAAGGATCATACCATCTTTGCTGATTTGGAAAAACCACATTAGCTTGCTCATTGACGTCTTCATACCCATGAGAACTTGGTATCACCACGGCTGAAACTTGTTGTAGCATTGCTGTGATGTTTCCCATTTGTTGACGAAGTTCCTCCACCTCGCTTACTTCATTCACTCTCCTAAGAAGCACATCCGAACCACGACTCAAGAATTGTTGGGAGTTTGCTTCCATGTTTTCAATCAATTCTCTAGCTTGTGCCACTATCTTGCTCACTAGTGCACCACCACCCGCAGCGTCAATAAGATTCCTATCACTTGATTGGAGTCCTTCATAGAAGTATTGGATGATCATAGCGTCACTAAATTGGTGATGAGGACAGCTTTCCACCAACCTCTTGTATCGTTCCCAACAATCATATAACGATTCTCCGACATTTTGCTTCATTCTGCAAATCTCCTTGCAAATTTGAGTAGCCTTAGATGCAGGAAAATATCTCTCTAAGAAGAGTTTCTTCAACCCATTCCAAGTTGTGACACTTCCGGGAGGCAAATAATATAACCAATCCTTAGCACTATCCGCCAAAGAGAATCGAAAAACCTTCAACATAGCACCATCGGGCTCCATATTCGCTGGAAGCATCGCCGTGACAATGGTGTGGAAGTCCATAAGATTTTTGTTTGGATCTTCATTCACCATGCCATGGAACTTTGGTAATTCTCTAAGCAATCCCGGCTTTATCTCAAAAGTAGAGTCGGTTTGAATACAACCTCGCTGTGTATCCAACTTGTGCGAAGCTAAGTCCTTGAGTGTACGATTTGCAGCGTCACCTATTGCTTCTTTTTCAAAAGGAATCTCGTGTTCTACTCCTTCTCCTTCTTGCTGAAGAGCTTCGTGTTCTACTTCCAAGTTGTGTTCTTCCGTTGTGCCTTGCCTTGGTTGGAGTATTGTGGCTTTTCGAGTATCTATCCCGCACCTTGGATAATTCCAATCTTTAGAAGCCAGAGATTAGGTACCTGAAAAACAATTCTCGTAAACAAGTGAGAAACAAGACAAGAAACGAAACACAAGTATGCAAGTAGAAATAATAAATAGAAACTAAAAACTAGATAATAAGCCTAATGCCTCCCCGGCAACGGCGCCAAAATTTGATGCGTGTCGTATGCGTCAAAAATAATTTCACTTTCTCACTCTACTAAATATGAATGAAGTACGTGATAAGAAAGAGTTCGTATCCACAGAGAGGCGATTGTTGTTATGAAATTTTTAGATTCTTAAGTAACCAAGTAACCAAATAACCCAAGAGTGTGTTTTGTTTTTATCAAAGTAATAAAACTAAATAAAGCAAAGTAAATAATAAGAATAATCAATAAGGAGAAGATATTGGTCAAGGGATAGTATCATTCACAAACATGTATTTTTCATCTATGATTAGAATTGGTATTTAATCTCTCAATTATCAAAAGTCCTAGGATATCTTGATCGCAAGAGTATCCCGTTTATTTCCTGATTTTATCACAAACAACATTAAAAGATGTTATTGTGAAATCTACTTAAAAAGCAACTTAAAGTGTAAAAGCACAATTAGATTTAACTCCCTAAGAGCAATAAGTTCTATGAAATAAGACTAATCAATGCAAACAAACGTGTAAAAGAACTAATTCGTTTTAACAAAGGTTATGATTCATATGCGATTAAAAAGATGTATCACTACAAGTATTAACCACAAGATGCTACTAGAAATCAGGGATAAACAACTTTTACGTATTGAAAACCCTAATATAGCTATAGAGATGAAAACAAATCTAATTGATTCCGGACTCAACCAAACTAGCATTCAAATCATATGATAATAAAAATAATGAATCACAAATGATAAAATTGAGACAAAACTAATTCATAGAATCAAATAACATGCTTGAAGAAATCAATTTTTATCCCATAACCAATAATAGTATTTAGCTACACATATTAATGGAGTTCATCATATTAATATTCAAAGGAAGAAGATGAAACATAAAAGAAAGCAAACCCTAGAAGTAGTTCTCTGCAAAATCTCCAAGAATAGAATAAAACGTGATATTTTTAAAAGTTGTAGAAATCTTCCCTTTTATGTCTCTTCTTAGGTCCAAAATTAGGTATAGTCTTCAAAGTCCATTAGTTGGAAATTCACCCGGCCCACGAGAGAGAGAAACCCATGTAGAACTTCTGTTCCAAAAAGCGCTCGCCGGAAAACTGGGTTTTTGGCCGGAATTCGGCACCGAAAAGTAGTCTCCGGCCACCTGAAAAGTCAAACAGTCAACGGTCCAACTCGGTCAGTCCATCGGGTCAAAATCGGTCAAACACTGAGTCAGAACCGAGTTAGCTGGCTAACTCGGTTGACTAGTTCTGACCAGGCCACTTGCAAACATTGCACAGGCCAAATGCAGCACAGCCAAGATGGCCCTGCAATGCCTGCCTTTAACAGATTCTCTTCAACTCAGCCAAGCATCATATGTTCCATTCACTACAATTTGATCTTCCTTCATTGGCTTCAAATCTGAGTTGCACAGCAACTCCATTTCAGTCCCTGCAATTATACTGCCATATTTCAGTACCACTTCCTGCGGCTTCATAACATCATTCCAGTCTCCATCTAAGGACTACTTATTCAACATCACAGCCACCATTCCTTAATCTGTACTTGCATCATCTATAGCTCACTTCACAGCTGCAACCTCAGTTGTCATTTTACAATTACTCTTGCAATATTTCCTGGCCTCAGATCCTGCACCTGCAATTGCTAATCTACATTCACCTGTCCATACCATCTGAATCATCTCACTCCAACCAACACAGATCTTGCAGCAACCCTGAGTAACTCAGCTCAACAACTTTCTTAAACCAACTTCAGGCTCAGCTGCATTGCATCTCAGCACCAGTTCAGCCATTAAGTCTCATTCATGCCCACCTCAAACCACTTCCATTGCAAATTAAGCACCTCCCTGAGTTCCATAGAATTCAGTTCCAACCGCTTCACTAGATCCAACTCCGCATACAGAACCACCAGCTGTAATTCCAGTTCAATATCACCACAACAACTCCACCTGTTAACTGCAGCAAAAAACACCACATACTCAAGCCAACATTCATTCTTTGCTGAGTTCACCAGAGCTGCACCTATAACACCACAAGCCCCATTGCAGAGACCAAGTCTATCTTGCTGCTCAACCATTCCACCTGCAATTATTCCATAACCACAGCACAACCTCAATTCTCCCCTGCAATATCAATATTACTTCCTTGAATTGCAGAACCATTTTTTGTTCACCTCCACCTCTGCCAAGATCACCAGCCCACCAGTTAGCTTCATCACCATTGTACAGCTACCAATTACATTGCCAATACTCTCAACATCACTTCAATTCCATGGAAATTCATAACCAACCTGATTCATCCACAAAACATCAAACCCAATTCAACTTCTGAGTTTACAAACCCATAATCTCAAATATTCTCCAGAAACCCATTAAAATCATCAAATTCACAGTTTCAGTCCACCATTTCCAACCCATTTTGATTCAAATCTAGCTCAGACTCTCCATTTCCTGCAACCATTAGCTTCAATTCTTAACCTAATTTCCATTAATTCCAACACCACCAGAGACCACCACCTGTTAAAACAGCAAATTCAAATCCCCACCTTCATTACAGAACTATAAATGCATCTACTGCTTATGTTCTTCACTGCCACAGAACCCAGCTCAAAATTCGAACCCTACTTCTTCTTCTCAACATTCCAGGGCTTGAACCCATCATAAATCCTCCTTCAAAGCTTCAGGTTCATACCCATCTGGTGCTTCTTGTTCTTTAATTTACTGCTCATTTCTCTGATTTCTAGATATAGTCTTCAATTTATCGAATTCTCTTACTATTTTTCCTATCCCGATTCAAATGGCTGCGCCTCTCTTCTTTCTCTCTATTTATGGTGATAATGATTGAAGAGAAGATAATCTTCTCGATTTAGGTTATAGGGTTATACGGTTTGGGTTAATGGTACACCCCAGGGATAGGACCACCCCAGACTGGGTGCTTATAACGGGAGGTCACTTCTGATAAGGGCTAGCCTAAAGTCTCCAACCCCTTAACCTCAGCTGATCTATATTTAGTACTCCTTCAAATAGGATTACCCCTTAACCTTGACTTAGTTCTAGATAGTGTTCTCCCCTGAAATGACAGCTTCGCCACTTTATGCGCCCATTGAACGCTTTCTCCGAGTTCCATCGCTAACATCAACCGTCCCTTATTTCTCATATTCACTTACACTCTTCAATGAGAGTCATCACTAAAGTTGTCGTGCTTTTCAGACAGAAATTTTCATCACTAAAGCCGACATACTTTTCAGACAGAGATGAAGAAATAAAAGCAAATAATGAGACACAATCGCCTCCAGCGCTTTTTCCAAATGACTCCAAAGTACCTAAATACTCAAAAACAAAACATAAGATACATAATTTACAAGAAAACTAGCATAGAAAGCATAAACAATAAATAAATAATACGGTGTTTTAGACACCTATCAGTCCATCAAGATGAAGACTTTATTTATGCCTCAACATGTATGGGAAATTGTTCAAAACTGGTATGATGAAATTGAAGATACATTAACTCTAGAACAAGCCCAAAAGGATACACTCAAGGAGAGTAGGAAGAAGAATGCTAAAGCATCCATGTACATTCAACAAGGAGTGGGAGACACTATTATACCAAGAGTAATACATTTTCCTAAAGCTAAAGAAGCTTGGGATATTCTTCAACAAGAGTTTGGAGGAAACAAGAAGGTAAGAGAGTTGAAACTTCAATCATATAGAAGATATTTTGAAAATCTCCATATGAAAGATGATGAAAAATTAAATGAGTTTTCTTCTAGAGTTATTGAAATTGTTAATCAAATGTTGATGTGTGGTGAGAAGATGGAAGAAAAAAGGATTTGTGAGAAGATTCTAGTTTGCTTACCAGAAAAATTTGAACCCATTGTGGCGGTTTTGGAAGCAACAAAAGATCTTTCTACAATGAAGTCGCAAGAGTTATGGGCTTAATTGAAAGTCTATGAAGAAAGGGTGCCTCGACACGCCGAGAAGTCGGTTGAGAGTGCTTTTCAATCAAAAATGAACTTGAATTCAAAAAATTCAGCGATGAAGAAGAATGAATACAAGGGTAACACCTCATCTAATTTCAAAAGAAAGGAAATTGAAAAAAATGAGGAGCAAGCTCCAATAACTACCAAAAGGGTGATTCTCAACAAGTACCAAAATGCAATTTTTGCAAGAAGAATGGTCATTTGGAGAAGAATTGTTGGAACAAAGGAAAACCCCAATGTGGCAATTGCAAAAAGTATGGCCATTTGGAGGAGGATTGTAGAAACAAAGGAGATGAACAAGCCAGTAGAGCCGTAGAGAAGGAAGATAAACAAGATATGTTTTTTGTTTGTAAAATTTCCGTAGAAACTTCTAAAAGCGAAGTATGGTTTGTAAATAGTGGTTGTACTACTCATATGTTCGATGTGAAGAGTTTTGTTTGTTGACATGGATACATCCTTAAACTCTCAAGTGAAGATGGAGTATTCATTTCTCAAAGCAAGTATGCCGAAAATGTGTTGAAGAAATTTGGTATGCTTGGTTGTAACCCCACATCTACACCACTTGTAGTGAATGAGAAACTCAAGAAAGATGATGGAGGAAGAAAAGTTGATCAGACTTATTATAGAGGTCTTATTGGAAACTTGTTGTATCTTACGCATACAAGACCCGATATCATGTTTGCTTCAAGTATGCTTTATAGGTTCATGAGTTCACTTAGCCATTTACATCTTGGCGCGGCAAAGAGGTTGTTAAGGTATATTCAAGGAACAATGAATTTTGGAATCATGTATTCTAGAATTTCAAATGTCAAACTAGTTGGATATTGTGATAGCGACTTGGGAGGATGTATTGATGACATGAAGAGTACTTCGGGGTATGATTTTTATCCTGGTTCGGGTATATTTTCTTGGGCATCGAAGAAACAAGCAATGGTAGCTCTATCCACGGTGGAAGCGGAGTACATTTCGGCATCAAATGTGACATGGTTAAGAAGAATCTTGGAAGACATCCAAGAGAAGCAAGAAGACAACACCGTAATTTTTTGTGACAACAAATCAGCAATAACAATGTCCAAAAATACGGTTGAGCATTGTAAAGCAAGTCACATAAAGCTCAAGTATCACTTCATTCGAGAAGAGGTTGAAGATGGTGAGATAGAACTCAAGTATTGCAAGACGGAAGACCAATTGGAGGACATATTCAGCAAGGCACTTCCCAAAGGCAAGTTTGAAAATTTTAGAGAATTATTAGTTGTAGAACATCACATTAAGGAGGAGATTGTTAGTTAATGTGATGTGTAGTTTATATTCTTCACATGAACTAATTATATTAGTTCATGTGATGTTTCTTTTCTTCACATGAACTAGTATGTTAGTTCATGTGATGTTTCCTTTCTTCATTAGGTTAATTCGGGTTTATAGATACATTGTATGTTTTTAGTTGCAGTTATTGATCGACCAAGAATTTAAATGGTTTAAATACGGTTATTGACTACATTTTCCAATGGGTGAATATCTAACTTTCTGTAGTCAATATTCAATAGTAGAATACTTCAAATTCCAAACCCTTCAAATTAAATAAGTCAAATTCAATTTATTGACCAACAATTTCCTAAGTAATTTATGATATTTTCTATGTGTATGCATGTATTTTTCTTATAAATACATACATGGTTTTTTTTATCTTGTGCACCCATGCACAAGATAAGAGCCAATCATTGGCATGGGAAATTGAAAAAACAAATAAAATATAACAGAGATAGTGCTTCTTTACATTGGAGAACAAAATTGTATAGAGAGAAGTTTAAAAATCCATGAATATTTGCAATCTCAAGTGATTCCAAAACCCAAGTGAAATTTTATTTTTTCACTAGGTCAAACAAGTTATTGTATGTTGAAAACGGCAGAATATTCCAAAAACATAATGGTGAAAGCAAAATTTTCATTCAAATTCAAGTGAAAGTTTTAATTTTATACTATATTCAGAAGAAATGTGAAATTTTCACATAAAAAGGGGTGGAAAACAAAATCTTCACCTAACATGGCAATGGAAGATTACATGACTGTTTGTCACCAAATAGTCTGCAGTTTTAGCATGGGCAGATGATAATCTAATTTTGATTGCAAATTCTGCAGTTTTAGCATGGACAGCAACAGCAGGTCAACAAATACATATGAACTTCTTGGATACAGTTTTGAATAACTGGAATTCTATCTTTTTGTAATTTACTTGATGTTTTTTTTTCATTATTTTCTTTTTGTAACTTTCAATCTACCTCTGGTAGAACTCCCTGTACATTCTTTTAATCTCAATAGATCTTCTCTTTTGATCAAATAAAAAAGTTTGTCTTTTTGCCATAATTGTTACTCATGCAAATGCTGAATTCATGAATATATATGCCGTACAGTGAGAATAACGCTTGCTTTTTCCTAACCTATGCAAACTGGTCATTGACCGATCTACAAGAAAGTCTAATAAAGATTAGGTGCAGCAATAGACTTCTTGCTACATAGGTTATTGCGACACTATTAGGGGTTTATGTCATAACCATTGGGTGCTACAATATATTAAGTTTCTTGTAGTATACTTTGGGAGTTGGAATTACTAACATTTAACCCCGGCTCTCGATTTTATAAATACATTCATCTTTTTGCAGTCTTCTTACCTTTTATTTTTTTTATAAAAACCTTATGCTCGTTGATGATTTTTTCGAGTAATATATTTTTTTTCATGCGTGATGCCCATTTAATGCAAGGGTTTAGGTGATTCCCATTTAATGTTCTGCAATGAGCGTTGCAAGACATATATTGCAAAGAGTTTTTTTTTTTGTTATTTTTTTTCTTTAGTAACCCAATAACACTAAAGCCTCTTTGCGTAATGGAGATCAGTATGAAGGGTTCATTAATTTCATTTATTAACCTTCCACTCATTTCATTTATTAACCTTCCACCCAGAATGCCAGAATTGTAAAAGCAGATTATTCTATAGCCTACTCTATGCTTTAACCTCCCCTACATTCGTCTAACTCCTCCAGAAACCAGATCTATTACACTAGAAGATTCCAGCTTATATTTTATTTTCATCAATAATTTACATTTTAGATCTTCAGGTAATTTATAAGTTCAATTCGATTGTTCTTCCCGCAATTCTATGCGATTGTTCTGCTGTCTCGAGGTTCTTTTTTGTTCTTTGTCATTTGGATGTCTTAAGATTTTCTATACTCGCTCACTGTAACCCTAATTATAGCTTCATTTCTGATTTAGTTTGATGGGGAATAACAAGAAGCGCAAAGGAGGTTCCAAATAAACAACAGTAGAAAGCTCCCGGAAGAAGGAAAAAACAGTAGAAAGCTCCAGGAAGAAGAAAACAAGCAACAACGAAAGAGGTAGTCCAATAAACTGTATTTACTGTTTATTAAGCACAGAAAGTATTTTTGTCGAAAGGATTATCACAAAAATATTGTGCTAACTAGGTATTACACTTGAGAATTTCATTCTGCATTGGTGCAATATAAATATTGCATCTACACAGCAATCTTGAGAAAATACATTTCACCATTTTAATTTTATACTGAAATCAAAATTCATTAGAAAGGGTGAATTGGACAACAAATGCAGTTTCCTCTGAAATTACTTCAGAAGGAAACACACACCATTTCTTAGTTGCATGACTTATTCGTGCTAGTTTCGCTAGAGCATTTGCATGTTGCTTACATTACTATTTATAAACACAACGAGATGTTACGAGAAAAATCCAATTCTACACCTTCACAATTATGAACGAGAGAAAATTCCGTCCAATGCAGTGACCAGGTGCTTCGTTGATTGCATTGACCGGAGATATTGCCTGACACATATATAACCTTTTGCGATTTCACTTGTGAAAACCAAAAAAATATCTGAGTACAAAGCTTGAGCCGCTGTATCGATTACTGAGTGTGCATATGATGTCCATCACCTTGCTGCTCCAAAGTTTTGATTAGATTTGCACCAAATGATCCCGCACCCTGCAATAATAGAATTGTCAGACGTAGATGCATCCATAAACATTAAATCATAATCTGTTTTAATACTTAACATATCTTTTGATAAAAGCAGTACCTGTCTTAAACTGCTTTAATACTGAACATGAAACATAGTACTTAACATCAATTCGGGAATGTATTCTTTTTATAAATAAAAAAATGACACAATTAACACCATTATTATGTCATTATGGCATTCTGACCTAATTGATGCTTAGCAAGTTCTTTTCACATTTGTTGATGTTTAAATTTTAATAGTAAACCTTAACTGTGCCTGCAATCATGGTACATAAAACGAGGTTAGCCGTTTTTCATTTAGGGCGTGCTTTGGTCTCTTGTGCGAATTCTTTGTTGGTGAAAATAAATTAGTGTTGAAAGATAAACAGCAGGGTCTATTAGCGACAATTCCTTTCTGGAATTTACTACAGGTGTTCATCAACAACCAAATAACTATAAACGAGTTGGGAAGACCAATCGCTGAGATCAAGAAATTGAATGACACGTTTAAACACTTAAAAGATAGAAAAGGAGGATTCTTAGTGCGTGAAGAAGAAGGATATGAACCAAATCCTGAAGAAATGGCTCTTATTTTTGGAATGCAAATATTGGAGAACGGTAAACATGACTTGCTAGAGACACGATTACTGTGTCCAGGAAAAAATGACTTGTGCAAAAAGTACTTCGGCGGAGCTCAAGCCACATAATTGACTAATATTAAAGTGAAAACAACAATTCTTATAAGCGCACAGGGAAACGATAAGAGGAATTTGTTCATCTTTTGGTGCTTTACTTGTGTTGTACCGTATTCTTTACAAAAACCGGAGGATCGAGTTTGCCTTGTAGCTACCTAGTATTGGTAGAAAGCATAGATATTATAAACAACATTAGCTGGCCTCATTTAATCCACAAACACTTGATGGATAGTATTGAAAAATCTAAAGGGGATTATAAGAAGATAACTGGATGCGCTTTTTATTTTTTGGTGAGATAAAAATTCTCAGATTCATCAAAATCATTTGAAATCATTTGAGATAAATAGATAATAACATTCATGTGCTTGTTTTTCAGTATTGGTATGCCGAGAGAAGTAATAATTTGATCAAGAAAAGAGAAAACCATGAAACAAGCTTCCCAAGATTCATGAGATGGAGTCTACAAAAAATATCAGAAACTATCCACACTTTTCAGAGTTCTTCTTTTACAAATATCAAGGTAAATTCCAGTTTCATTTTGCTCCTAACGATTGTTAAAATATTTACCATGGAAACACATAGGTCTCAAAACTAGTATTTCACGCGAGCACATGCCAAATAGGTGGAAAAAGTACTTATGTAGTAACTAGACCTAATGACGTATCTATTTTACATTTTTAAATTCCAAGTAGGATTTGTGTGATTATTATTGAGAAAATACTAGGAAATGCTCCTGCTCATATTTAACTCCTTCAACAACATAAAATTCGAAAACAACGAAATCTTATGTTTTGATGAACAATATAATTTTGAAGTGTTTTTTCTTGATTTTAATAATGAAGTATTGTTATCATATGATTCCTGAGCGGAATATGATTATACATAATAGTTTTAATCAATATACCTATTTCACCGTATCTTGTAACATCATTTTTTGAAAATTGACGAACCCCTGTATCCGTATTTACTGCTATATTAATTTTTCTTGTTGTAGCCAAATTTTGGTTCTCAAGTGGAAAATGATTTGGAGAAGACCCTGATAACTCCAATTTACGTGAAATCACAAGTGGAAAAGCTCCAAGAGAAGATCACAGAGCTTCAAAATGAAGTAAATGATCAACGACAAAAACAAATGGTTGTAAATGTAAAGCTATGTGAGATCCAGAAGTTTCCAAGTGAGGATCCAGAAGCTACGGAAGTTGTGAGGAAGATTTTGAAAGATCTCTTGAAACAAAGCAAAGAACAGCCACAGAGAGAACAAGAAAACGAAGATAGTCATCCACACACAGAGCAGGAGCATACCATGTATCTGGATCACAAAATGCACGGCATCCTAACTCAAGGCAACCAACACAAGAAAATAATTATACAAATCAGCAGCACGAGAATAACCAACAAAATGAACCACACCTGCAGCAGGAAAATAACAAGGAAAAGAGGGATTTGTTAGACAGGAAGGTGGTACAAAAATGTAAAAAAAAATCCTCAGAATTCTCCTACTTAATCAAAAAAAAAAAAATTGATGAAATTTTTTTTTTGATTTTCATAAAATTAGTGTAATGATTAATCCTAATTCATACACTAATCATAATTAGATTACTTAATCACCCTAATTAACACTAATTCAATCAAGGGTATATTAGGCATTAGAAAATAATAGGATATAAGGGGCTATTGGATTTGTTATTTCATGACCCTAGAAAATCCCCCAAAACCTCTCCCTCCTAGAGCCCCAATAATATGATTATTTTTTAAGCAATCGAAAGGTTAGCTGTTAAATCGTCCATTAGATTTAGACTAGTAGTATAAGATTCCGAAACAACCTCGTTTATTTCATTTCCTGATCTGCTCTATCTATTTCACTTCATACCTTTTAATTCTTCATCTGCTCTATCTATTTCACTTCATACCTTTAAAAGTATGGCATCATTTGACTCGGCTGAAGATTCGTCCATAATTAAAAAATGGTATAATGAAACCCGCCGTGAAGATGTCCAAGCGGGAAGGGTTACACCCGAAACCTTTTGGGGAAGGGTGTGAAACCAATTTGTGCTAGATTACGGGAATGCAAATAGAAGATCTCTGCGACAAATTCACTACAGGTACCTTGTTATCCAAAAAGGGATAGTTGATTTTATAGACATACAAGAGAAGATTTATAGCCGTAACACTTTTCCGTTGCCGGACTCAGAATTTGTAAGTAACTTTCGGTTAATTTCATGTAATGTAAATTATCGTTCTTCCACTTAAACTTTAACAAAATAATTTTTTGGTTTTGTTTTTGTAGGAGAGACTCGCAAAACGGCACTACTCCGAAGTTAAAGGAATTGAATTCATATTTGATGAAAGTTATGAATTCATGAAGTCAAAGATTACAGAGTTCCACCCAGACTGAGATTCCGAAAAGGGATTCGGCTACCCAAGGAAATAAGCAAAGAATTATGTAAGCAGGTATAGGGAATCCCTTAATGAAATCACCATATTTTCCGTAAGCTCGAACATTTTTATGTTCGACTCCGCCCAAAAGAACCCCTTGTAATTTGATATCTCTAATGAGGCTCACCAAAGTTTTCTTTTTGTTATCAAAGATTCTTGCATTTCGCTCTTTCCATACGCACCACCATATAATAACCGAGATGTTTTACCATGTAGCGACACTACTCTAGGGTCATATGTCCACCGAAAGTGGCACCTTCGACCAAGTAATCTCATATTTTCCTTAAAAAAAAAAGTAATCCTATGTTCTCCGGATTCTTTACGGAATTGTTATAATCATTTTTTAGGGGTAATTTGAGTTTCCTCTCCTGGAAATCTGCATTACCTCCCCTAAATATTTAAAATTAGCAAAACCTCTTGTACTACTCAATACTAAAGTTGAAAGTTATCGATACTAACAAACCAAAAATGAAATGTTAGAATCAAAAAGCTACAGCCAAGAAAACAATTGTGAACTAAAAATTAACACTTTTGTTATAGAAAGGGGATTTTTGGATCAAGGGAGTGAAGAACTCGTACTCAACTCGCTGATTTATCTGTGAGTTAGATTCAATATTTTTTGGATCAAAATGCCCTTTAAAAATGACTCAATCGGACAAAACCCAACAGACTCTGCTGTAGGGAAGAGATCCTATCTATGGAGTGAGAGAATCAGAGTTAAGTCAACCACAGTGGGCGAGTAAAACTATAAATATGGTCCACAAAGCAGACACATTCGATCGAACTAAAGAGCAAAACCGAGCGGACATTATGAGTGCGCTTGATACCGAGCGAAGGTATAATGTGAGCCTGATCCGTATGATGGTGGGGAGAAGGTATAATGTGAGCTTGATGAGTGGGGCGAAGGCATAATGTGAGCATGATGATGGGGCGAAGGTATAATGTGATCCTCCGTGGGGTGAAGGCATAATGTGAGCATGATGATGGGGCGAAGGTATAATGTGATCCTTAGTGAGGCGAAGGTATAATGTGATCATGATGGATGATGGGGCGAAGGTATAAAATGATCATGTGATGGGGCGGACGTATAAAGTGATCCTGACCAAATTTACTCTTCCACCCTGGTGTAAGTAACACCACAGACTAAACTTAAATTTGGTTGTTTTTTTGGTCTATGGTTTTGATCGCACCATTGCAATTGCATTTTTTTTCTGGTTTTTAAAGTTTTACCTTAAAACTTTCCCTTTTCACTCCCTTTTTTTTACTAAAACTCTTTTCCTTTTTTACATATTTGATATCTTTTTTTTACTCTACAAAATCTTTTTTACCTAGATAAATATTTTCCCATTGAAAAAAAACGGCTACTCAGTACCCGTTTTACACTATTCATACGCGTACTGAGTATCCGTTTTGTGTAGGGAAGGGATGAGAGGGCACCATAGCAAGCTTTCCTGCCATGTGCCATCCCTTCCCTATATTTGAGGGATAGGGAAGGGATAGCCAGCACCGTAGTGCTAGACTTCTAGCCCTAAACATTCAACATTTTAGACAACATTAAAACAACCCTCTCACACAACTTTTAGTTGTAGGGCCCAAAAGCGGATCCCTGCTAGCTCCATGTGAGGAGGTTGTTTTAGTGTTGTCTAAAATGTTGTATGTGTAGAATCATTGAGAAAAATGCCCAGTTATCTAACACAACACATCTGCATTATTAGATCAATATTCAGTATTGGCAAAAAAAAATTTTTTTCAAAAAATCTTAATGAACCGTGCCCAAAAAAAACTATAAAACCGCCTCTAAAAAAATATCTTTCTACTGGGTCCCAGGGCATTCAAATTGGGATCCACCACACCCTTAAAAGGGTTCAATATTACCCTTTAGGGGTATCTTTGGAATACCACGGTTTTAGAGTGGTTTTTTTATCGGTTTGTTTAGAACCACTCTCTTTTTTCCCAAAAAGTCTTGATGTGCCGCATAAAAAACATTGTATAAACCGCACTCTCACATGATTTTTTTAATGGGTCCCATAGTATTCAGCCGGGACCCACCATTACCCCATAAGGGTTCAACATGTGTACTTTTGGGGTTAGTTTGGGGAAACCACGGTTTCTGTATGGTTTTTTGAACGGTACGTGTAGAAGAGCTTTTTCTTTCTTTATTTCTTGTCGAAAATGCTAAAAATATACCGGATTTTTACACCAAAAAATTTACACTCATGTGTCAAATTTCTACTGACTCACTTTTAAAGCGGACCCTCTGTTTTTCCGGGGTGGGGTAGGGTGAAAATGAAATCTATGGTGGATATAGCTGGACAATAACAATTGTCCCATGTCTAGATTTTTCCGGGAAAAATCCGGTACAGAAAACTCTCTGCTATTTATTCTCTACAGCTTGATTTGATTTTTTCTTTAGCTATTAAAGATTTTTGGTGTATACCTATCATTTTTGCCTTAACTCTATCTCTCTCCGAAAATCCTAGCTTCTAGGGTTACAGGAAGAAGATAAGATGGAGAGAGATGAAATTAGGAGCTTGAGTGTGAGTGTGATTGTGACGACAGCCGTGAGCAGAGATTGTCGGGGATGGATTTGATGGAAGATGACTGCAAGTGGTGTTGTTCTGTCGGGAAGGAGGAGAAGGAAATGAATATGGAGTTGGGTTCTGTACGACTTAGGGAGGAGATGAAGAGTACTACAGTGTTGAGCAGTTATCAGGCACATATATGGGTTTGGGTTCTTTCACTTCATTCAGGCCCAATACTTCTTCAAAGCTAATTTCTCAAGACCACTCCATAATTTTGGATCGTGCAAGTGACATTATTCACATGTGGATGAGGTGCAAACGACATTCTTTACTGCCTTCTAGCGGGAGCTTTGTTGTCTTCCTTCCGTTGTCACCACTTCTCTGCTCCTTAATTCATTCAAGCTTTATTTACTGGCTAAAAACACAAAATAAATTAGTAAAAGTAATTACTCTAGAAAACAGTAAAAATACAGAATTTGGGATAAAATAGAGAACTAGAGCACACGAGATGAGTTAAATGCCAATAAAAATATGTAGAAATGCGCAATATTTGGCACTCATCACTCACATTTTGGACGTGTTGTTTGTGAATCAAAATTAAAGGATAACGTATTCGAAGCTAATATTTTGGCGATATATTCACATTTCAAAGCTTTACATAGTATATACCCACAAAAAATGAGCACATTCTAAAACATCAAAACTCATGATCAACCAAAGTTAAAATTAATAGTAGTAGGAATCGAAGCCAGCACCCACTGATCCATCAGCACCCTCCAACCACTGCACTAACTTTTCACAAGTATGAAGTTCTAACAATTTATAACTTTAATTAATTTATGGTGTTTGTTTTGGTTGTTTGATTTAAATTATGTGAAGTTTGGTCATATTATTCAATAGTTTGTTTTGCATGTAGAATTCAGTAAATTTGTTTGAAAAGATGGTCAAAATGAAGAAGCAAATGAAGATCCAGAGATCCAAATAACTAGGTATTACGGGTGATTCGTGATTTTTGTAGGGATCAACAATGGACATCACTACATAATATTATCCAAAATAATAACTTAAAAACAATCAATAACAACGAACGGAAACACATAATAGACATTAAGAGTTTAACCACGGAAAAAAAAGAAAAGATAAAGACATGAAAAGGGATCAATCTCATTGATGTCGTCATATTATTCCACTCCCTTAACTACTTCGTCTCGGCATCATCATCGCCTCCCTACTTCTCAGCAACTTTGTCTTCTATCTTCCCCTCAGTTGGACCTAAGGCTATACAGAGGACGATACACGAGTTCTGGGCCGGTTCCTGTGCAGCTCTAGTTGGACCTATGTGGTCTCCATTTTCATCTGATTCCCTGATAAAAAGTTTTGCTTCTTCCTCTTTAATCTCATATCCATGTTCATCCACCTTTTTTGGAACCCAACGTGCTACATACACATCATAATCTTCTTCTTCTTCTGATTCAATATAGTTGAGGGGATTCTGATCACTGTTCATAGGATTCTCATCACTATTCAATAAACTTACAATATCCACATCATCACTTACGCTACTTACCAAATCTTGTTCAAGAGTGTGTTTTTCCTTTCCTTGGTGAGGAGATTTCGAAGTAGGTGCAGCCTTTTATTTTCCTTTGTTATTCTGCTGAAGCCTGAATTATAAGATAATACACCATATGCTGTCACGCTAGTTTTTCTAGAACAAAATATCTCGTGTGAGAGGATATTCAAAAACTTAGTTAACATATTGAAACTGCTTTTTAATGACACGGATTTGATCAATTGGGTCTCTTGTATGGTTGGAAAAATTGTAATGGTAGGAGTCTCAGTCAAGAATGGGGGGATTTTTTTTTTTTAACTTTGATGATGGTTGTAGATCTTAACAAACATTGTAATGATTCCGGTTTAATTCCGGCCATATTAATATAAATTCTAAAATACTTTATCCACCGAAGAATACTCACCGAGTTTGCACCGTGTGAAAGAGAGGGTGGGACCCACTAATGCCATACCCCTAAATATAGGGACCATTTCCCACAACAAAATTAAACGCAAGTAAAATTCATATGGGCATAGTGGTCATGTTCTTGGTTAGGAAAGTATGGCACAATGATTCTGATGTTTCTTGCTGTTTTATTATTGCTGGGGATAGACATATTAATCATTTATTCTTAGCAAGGGTTCTGGGATGAGAGCTTACATTCAAAATGAATGAGTTTGATGGCTTGCAACATAACGTCTAAAACCCTGAAAATCACCATGTTTAATATTCTAACCTAATACACCAAACTTAGGACAAAATAAAGTAATGGGATTGAGTTTAGATCAACACTTATTACCTTTTTATGGATATTGATGGATTTATCTCAACGGATTCATTGATTTCTTTAACAGGTTCAGTGATTTCAGCTTCCCGTTTACCCTTTTCAGTTGATTTGGAGAACTTGGGATCAGTAGCGGCTTCAGGTTTCCTACTTGTTTGTTTATGATAACTCATTTTTCAGAATATTAAACAATAATGATTTCGTGAGAGTATGGAAGATGGGTGAGGAAGGAGAGAATAATTGTTTTTGGGAGAAGACGAGACGAACGCTTTTCGCCCCGGTCTCACTCTATCCGATGCTTACTAGTAATTGATAGGTGTGATAAACACCTAATTTTATATCTAGTATTTATGCTTTCTTTGAGAGTTTTCATGTAAATTATGTATCTTATGATTGCTTTTGAGTTTTATAGGTACTTTGGAGTCATTACGAGCAAAAGAAGGGGAAATCATCCATTTGGAGCGAAAAGAACAAGAATCGTCCAATTTGCCAAAAGAGAGACGGAATTATCATTGCATGAAATCTACTACGGGCAGTCGCATAGGCATATCAGACGCTAGAATCAACAGTTATGAAGCTACTGGGATAAATGGAGTTATATGAGTTGCTTAGTCCATAAGGTGTATTGGGCTTAACATGAGCTCGGTTTACAAGTGCTGGGCTTAAATGTGCGTCTAATTTAACACCACGAATACATAAGAAATGAGAGGAACCCAAAGTCTCTCTGCCAGTACCTGCTGTTGTTGCCGTCAGTACTAGCCAAGTTTCGATGGAGATGAGGATACGTTGTTGAGAAACAGGAAAGAATAAGAGAAGTTGTCGCTGTGGTTTGTTGAGACTTTGGATAATGGTAAAGAAGATGGAGAAGGGGTTTTGCCAGCAGTAATGAGGATTTTAGTTACAGACAGATCATGGAAGTCTGGGGTTATGGGTTTGGCCGAGTCTGAGATGAGGCTACAATGAACTGAATTGTTGGCTGGTGATGGAGAGGATTCGGTTGCATGGCAGTTGGTGACTGACGGGAGAAACAAGTGAGTTCATCTGTTTATGCTGTTGATTCTCGACGACGAAGTAGTTGGTTACTGTTGGTGCAGTCGAATGGAAATGGGTATTTATGTTGTTGACTTATGGAGTGATGGTTTTGCTATCGATTTAGGACGTATGGAAGCTACTTTGAACATGGAACAATGGCTGCAGCCGTTATTAATGAATATTGGTCATGGGGTTACGACAGGTGGTATAAGTTAACATCCAGGAGATGTTAAGCTCGAGTAAGAAAGAGGCTGTGAAGCACTGGTTACCCCATTGACAGGAGAGTGCTGCAACTCGACTGAGCTGTGGGTACGGTACCGATGGAAGTGACGAGATTGGAAGATATATGGGCATTGATGGAGCTGAGGTTTAAGTGCTGCTACCATTATTGGCACTCGATGATCAGTGAATTTGGCTGCTGTCGAGAACGAAGCATAAGATGATATTGTTGGTAACGAATGGCCAGGGTTAGCCGCACCAAGGATGTTTTCTAAACAGCTCGATGGATATGGTGCAACTCGAGTTGGAGTATGCATCTAAGAACTCGGGATGATGTTGTCAATATTAATGACGCTGTGATGATGACGAACTCAGGGAGATATTGACGAAAGTGATGATGAACTAGTGTTGCTTTTGCTGGTTTGCCGTGGGAAGCACGGGATACAGGATCTGGTGGGTGTTTGGCACTGGCTTGGTGGTGTTCTCGACACCAACTGAGAAGATAGAAATGGATTTTGGCTCAATGAACTAGTTTGTTGGTGAACTTAAAGATGATGAAGCGGTTTGAGGCAAATGGATCAGGATGTGCTAATGTGGCAGATGGAAATGCTAATGGTTTGTATGAGAATGAGGTTGCGGAACTGAAGTTTATATGGAAGTTCAGGTGAAGCCTAGGACTTGGTGGAGTTGGCAGATATGCTCATGCTCGATATGGCAGTGGATGATGAGAATGGAGGAGAGCTGTCGTTGATTTCCAGTGAAGATAGAGACGAGCTACTTGGCAGTGATAACATGAGATGAGTAAGCTAAAAGTCGATGATGAAGTTGCCGATTGACTGCTCGTTAGAGTTAACGTGGTTATGGAGCATGGCATGCATGGTCAAAATGGAGAAACAGATGGTGAGCGGTGAACACGAGTTTGATTATTGGCAGTCGGTGAGCATAGTTGGTGGTCTGTGGTGGTGGTTAAATGGAGTGATGTACGTGTAGCTTGGTAATAATGAGAATGCAATGGAGATGGCGCTGCTGCATGTGATGAATGATGATCAATGGTGATACGATGGAAGGGACGGAGATGGTCGCTGTTGGAGATTATCATTGCTGCTGCATGTGTGGTGGTATTGGGTTAGCCAAGAAAACAGAGAGAGTTGCAGTTCAGGGAAGGGATTGAATTGTGAACATAACAAAGAAGAATGGTGTCTTGCTTCCATTCTCAGCAGTAATAATCGAGGTATGATGGTCAATGAAGACGTGAATGGTTTTGGCTGACGATATGGAGTTTGTGCGTTTTTGGAGTCTGCAACTTGAACGGAGAAACAAAGATGGTTGACGGTGAATGGATATGGATGGATGAGAAGTAAAACGTGATAATGGATACAACTACAAAGTGGGTTAGATCTTAACAGTTACAAGCCCAATAATCTATCCACCCAAAATACATATCACGACCAGAATAAGAGTGCGAGCCCAATAGGCCATTTAGTGAGAATATTCTACAAGAACAAAATTAAGGGTGCAACTATTTCAGGCTTGGACGTGTGATTTTAGCCAGAGTTTTGGCACCTACTTCGTCCGGGATTTGATGCACGAGATACAATTCTAAGGAGGTGCACTTTCCTATTTTTGCTAGGTTTCCTAACTTTTTCAAGAGGAGGTTACAAAACTCCATATATAGGGAAGCCTAGGCAAAAATATATTATCTCTTCTACTACTTTTGTTTCTAGGGTTTGTAAACATGTTAGGGTTTCTCTTTCTCCTTGTTATGAACTCCATGAATATGAATACTTAATTTTATTATTGGTTATGGAATAATTGGATTTCACATAATATGGTTTTTGATATGATAAATTAGTTTTGTCTCCATACTTTATCGTTTATGATTCACAATTTATAGTGTTATATGATTTGAATGCTTCTTTGATCGAGTCGCGAATCGGTTGAGTTTGTTTTCATCTCTATTGCTAGTTTAGGGTTTATTATACGTAAAAGTGATACTCCTTGAATGCAAGTAGCATAAATATGATTATGGTTTGTAGTCATATATTCTTATGATCGTATGTGAATTATAACCTTTGTTAAATTGAATTAGTGCGCTTTCCACGTTCGATTGCTTTGATTGGACTGATTTCATAGAATTTAATGCATCTAGGGAATTAAACATGATTAGTGCTTTTACACGTTAGGTTGTTCTTTTAGATAGAACTCATATTCGCATCTTTTAATGTGTTTGTTGATGACAAAAGGGAATTTGCGGGATATTCTTGCGATCAAGATATTCTAGGGCTTTTGATAAAAGTTGAGATTAAATATCAATTCTAATTATTGTGAAGAAAACATATTTGTGAATGAAGATGAATCCTTAACCAATATTCTCAATACTTTGATTTGTTTATTTTTCTTTGTTTGCCTTTATTTTATTTTAGCATATAAAAATCAAAAAAACCCCTGGTGATTATTTATAAGAAACCAATAATATTTTGACAACCTAGACCTCTCTGTGGGATCGATCCTTTCTTGCCCTTGCTATATTTTATATTTTGAGTAGTGAGAAAGTGTAATTATTTTTGACGCATACGACAACGATCAAATTTTGGCGCCGTTGCCGGGGAGGCAACGGTTGTCACTTGTTTTTGGTTTCTTATTTTTGTATTGTTTTGTTTTTAGTTTTTTTTTTATTTTCTGGTTTTGACATAGTTTTGAGAACTCTTGTTTCAGGTACTTATTATGGACGGAGCATATTGGAACAATGGGTACGGTTATCAACCTCAACAACATTATGACAACTATTTTCCTATGAATATTTCTTCGAGTTTGGTAGATGAGATGCAACAATTTATGGTGAGCATGGAGTCAATTTGTAGACAACCAAGCATGGAACCAATCTCATCGACCGAAGTAAGTAATTCTACCTTTTCCTTGTCGAATGAGTTTTATCAACAAATGGAAACCTATTTTCAGAATTTGGATGGATCACTCCAAGAGCTTCAAAAAGGTGTTTCCCACTTAAGACAAAGCATTGATGAATACAAAGAGAACATGCACGATTCGGCGAAAGACCAATCTTTGGGAAGTAGTAACCGATCTTATGTTAACTATGATAGTGACGATGATGATTGTGTTGAAAAGGACCAACCTTTGGAGATATTTGATGACGTTAGTGTAGTTGACTCAACTCTTGATCTTTATAATGATCAAGCACCTATTCAAAAGGTACATGAGTATGATGAAACTAATGTTTTTCGGAATTTTGCAACATGGTTTGAGTCTAATGAAGAGGAGTATGTTGAGAATGTGACCGTTATGAGCAATATTGTGGAAGACCCAATTGAACTTGTGAATGATTGTAATGATGATGTTTATGTCGAGACTCCGGTTAAAGCAGAAACCGACGAAGAATGGTTGCAAGGTTTGATAGAGGACCATGATATACAAGAGGTGAATAGTTCACTTGAATTTTTCAAGGATGAAGAGGATTCCGTGATACAAGAGATTGTGTGAGGTTTGTCTAACCCTTTGCATATTGTTTCTTCTCCTTTACCTCTTATTGGTTTGAATGTATATGCTTCGAAAACATTGTTGAATGACTTTGTTTCTCGATTTCCGCCATTAGAAAAACTTGATTCTCATACTATGCAGGTTTTGGAACAAGAAACCGTGGAAGTACCCGAATCCTATATTCTTTATGCACTTCCAAGTGTGGACAAGAATAAGTGTGGGGGAAGCTTTTATCGGTTAATAGATTCGTTTTTGTTTTATATTACTAATATTTGTGTGAAGCTAGTGTTTTCAAAACAGGTGCTATGGGTGGATCCCCAAATTTTCAGATTGCTAATATATGGGGAATGAATCTTTCAAGAAGCTAAGTCGGGCCGTCGACTTTAAAACAAGCGCTAAGTGGGAGGCAACCCACCGGTTTTGTATCTCTTATGCTTTGCTTTTTATTTTATTTTTGTTTATTTATTTTTTATTGTTTTCATATTTGCATCCCCATGTTTAATTTCATTAAGTCCATAATCTATCTTAGAAGAGAATTATGATGAATACCTTTTCGTCAGAAAATTTCAGACTGCGCGTAGTTCAGTACAGAGACCATAACTGTCAGACCGTTTATCAAAACACTGTGAAATTTTGACAGTGTGTAGAAAACACGTAGATGAACAACTTTTGTGAAATGGAGTTTTTCCAAATTACTTACCAATTTGCACAGTTTTTGCGTTTTATCTGCTGTTACGTCAGAATTCAGAACTTTCGGTTTTACACATTGAGGACAATGTGAGGTTTAAGTGTGGGGGAGCATTTATATGTTTGTATAGTTTGTTTTAGTTTGTTTTATGCCTTTAAAAAAAATCAGAAAAATAGAAAAACCAAGAAAAAGTTTGTGCTTTTTGAACTCCGAAATCTAGAAACTTGTGCCTTTAGGATGACACCATTAGTGGATGGAACCATTTTGAATGCAGGAGTTGAGGAACCAATTAACTAAAAGGGACGAACATAGCTCATAAATCACAATTAACATGATAGTTGTTACCATATCTTGGAATATCACCATATCACATTCTATTTTTATTTTTCCATATTTATCTATTGTTCTCTAAGTGCTTTGGTGGGTCACTAAACATCGACGTGTTATTACTGCTAGGATGAAATAGAGTGATTGAGTTACTAGAAAATGAAAAGAAAAGAAAAAAAAAAAAAGACCGACCAATTAGACCAAAACGGAATAAAATGACACTTGGGAATAGCAGTATGTGTGAAACGTAGTCCCTGTCTCCGTCGCCTAAACAAGCGTGGAATGCAGGATCCAAGGCAACTATCATGTACTTGCTGACAAGAATCATGCGCTTGGATCCAGTTTGATCCAATCATGTTGTCTAAAAAAAAAATTGATTGAAAAAGAGAAAAAGAAAAAGAAAAGTATTATTTTGGTTGAATAAAGTCACTTCTGGTTCCCTTGTATATGCCAGTGAGTTGATGTAGAATTCAAACCAGTAGCTCAATCTATAGGATGCATAGGTTCATCTTGGCAGTGACCTTCAGACAGATATGGGAAACATCGATCACTTGTGAACATTCGCCAACATCTACATCTATATCCATCTTCTTAATATTTTCATTGTGATTGTGGTTTGTTAGTTTCCGAGTATTGTGGCTTGTTCGACTATCTAATTAGAGTTTATTTACTAATACTTGAATTGAATTTGCAAGGTACCTCCTCCTGTAGTCATTTTGGATTCGTTCATTGATTTGTCACAAATAGACGGAGTTTGAAATATAGATTTTGTAGGTATATCTCTAGTAAAACTTCACGAGACTATAACTCGTCCACTAGGGACACATAGGGGTTTAAAGGCTTGTTATTTATGCTAAAATTAACCGTAGCCTCGACGTCACAGAGTTGTTGTATTTTTATTTTTGTTTGATTTGCTCGAGGACTAGCAAAGTCTAAGTGTGGGGGAATTTGATAGGTGTGATAAACACCTAATTTTATATCTAGTATTTATGCTTTCTTTGCGAGTTTTCATGTAAATTATGTATCTTATGATTGCTTTTGAGTTTTATAGGTACTTTGGAGTCATTACGAGCAAAAGAAGGGGAAATCATCCATTTGGAGCGAAAAGAACAAGAATCGTCCAATTTTCCAAAAGAGAGACGGAATTATCATTGCATGAAATATACTACGGGCAGTCGCATAGGCGTATCAGATGCTAGAATCAACAGTTATGAAGATACTGGGCTAAATGGAGTTATATGAGCTGCTTAGTCCATAAGGTGTATTGGGCTTAACATGAGCTCGGTTTACAAGTGCTGGGCTTAAATGTGCGTCTAATTTAATACCACGAATACATAAGAAATGAGAGGAACCCAAATTCTCTCTGCCAGTACCTGCTGTTGTTGCCGTCAGTCCTAGCCAAGTTTCGATGGAGATGAGGAGACGTTGTTGAGAAACAGGAAAGAATAAGAGAAGTTGTCGCTGTGGTTTGTTGAGACTTTGGCTAGCGGTAAAGAAGATGGAGAAGGGGTTTTGCTAGCAGTAATGAGGATTTTAGTTACGGACAGAGCATGGAAGTCTGGGGTTATGGGTTTGGCCGAGTCTGAGATGAGGCTACAATGAACTGAATTGTTGGCTGGTGATGGAGAGGATTCGGTTGCATGGCAGTTGGTGACTGACGAGAGAAACAAGTGAGTTCATCTATTTATGTTGTTGATTCTCGACGATGAAGTAGTTGGTTACTGTTGGTGCAGTCGAATGGAAATGGGTATTTCTGTTGTTGACTTATGGAGTGATGGTTTTGCTATCGATTTAGGACGTATGGCAGCCACTTTGAACAGGGAACAATGGCTGCAGCCGTTATTAATGAATATTGGTCATGGGGTTACGGCAGGTGGTATGAGTTAACAGCCAGGAGATGTTAAGCTCGAGTAAGAAAGAGGCTGTGAAGCACTGGTTACCCCATTGACAGGAGAGTGCTGTAACTCGACTGAGTTGTGGGTACGGGACCGATGGAAGTGACGAGATTGGCAGATATATGGGCATTGATGGAGCTGAGGTTTAAGTGCTGCTGCCATTATTGGCACTCGATGATCAGTGCATTTGGCTGCTGTCGAGAACGAAGCATAAGATGCTGTTGTTGGTAACGAATGGACAGGGTTAGCCGTACCAAGGATGTTTGCTAAACACCTCGATGGATATGGTGCAACTCGAGTTGGAGTATGCATCTAAGAACTCGGGATGATGTTGTCAATATTAATGACGCTGTGATGATGACGAACTCAGGGAGATATTGACGAAAGTGATGATGAACTAGTGTTGCTTTTTCTGGTTTGCCGCGGGTAGCACGGGATACAGGATCTGGTGGGCGTTTGGCACTGGCTCGGTGGTGTTCTCGACACCAACTGAGAAGAGAGAAATGGATTTTGGCTCAATGAACTAGTTTGTTGGTGAACTTAAAGATGCTGAAGCGGTTTGAGGCAAATGGATCAGGATGTGCTAATGTGGCAGATGGAAATGCTAATGGTTTGTGTGAGAATGAGGTTGCAGAACTGAAGTTTAGATGGAAGTTCAGGTGAAGCCTAGGACTTGGTGGAGTTGGCAGAGATGCTCATGCTCGATATGGGAGTGGATGATGAGAATGGAGGAGAGATGTCGTTGATTTCCAGTGAAGATAGAGACGAGATACTTGGCAGTGATAACATGAGATGAGTAAGCTGAAAGTCGATGATGAAGTTGCCGATTGACTTCTCGTCAGAGTTAACGTGGTTATGGAGCATGGCATGCATGGTCAAAATGGAGAAACAAATGGTGAGCGGTGAACACGAGTTTGATTATTGGCAGTCGGTGAGCATAGTTGGTGGTCTGTGGTGGTGGTTAAATAGAGTGTTGTACGTGTATCTTGGTAGTAATGAGAAGGCAATGGCGACAGCGCTGCTGCATGTGATGAATGATGATCAATGGTGATACGATGGAAGGTACGGAGATGGTCGTTGTTGGAGATTATAATTGCTGCTGCATGTGTGGTGGTATTGGGTTAGCCAAGAAAACAGAGAGAGTTGCAGTTCAGGGAAGGGATTGAATTGTGAACATAACAAAGAAGAATGGTGTCTTGCTTCCATTCTCAGCAGTAATAATCGAGGTATGATGGTCAATGAAGACGTGAATGGTTTTGGCTGACGAGATGGAGTTTGTGCGTGTTTGGAGTCTGCAACTTGAACGGAGAAACAAAGATGGTTGACGGTGAATGGCTATGGATGGCTGAGAAGTAAAACGTGATAATGGCTACAACTACAAAGTGGGTTAGATCTTAACAGTTACAAGCCCAATAATCTATCCACCCAAAATACATATCACGACCATAATAAGAGTGCGAGCCCAATAGGCCATTTAGTGAGAATATTCTACAAGAACAAAATTAAGGGTGCAGCTATTTCAGGCTTGGACGTGTGATTTTGGCCAGAGTTTTGGCACCTACTTCATCCGGGATTTGATGCACGTGATACAATTCTAAGGAGGTGCACTTTCCTATTTTTGCTAGGTTTCCTAACTTTTTCAAGAGGAGGTTACAAAACTCCATATATAGGGAAGCCTAGGCAAAAATATATTATCTCTTCTACTACTTTTGTTTCTAGGGTTTGTAAACATGTTAGGGTTTCTCTTTCTCCTTATTATGAACTCCATGAATATGAATACTTAATTTTATTATTGGTTATGGAATAATTGGATTTCACATAATATGGTTTTTGATATGATAAATTAGTTTTGTCTCCATACTTTATCGTTTATGATTCACAATTTATAGTGTTATATGATTTGAATGCTTCTTTGATCGAGTCGCGAATCGGTTGAGTTTGTTTTCATCTCTATTGCTAGTTTAGGGTTTATTATACGTAAAAGTGATACTCCTTGAATGCAAGTAGCATAAATATGATTATGGTTTGTAGTCATATATTCTTATGATCGTATGTGAATTATAACCTTTGTTAAATTGAATTAGTGCGCTTTCCACGTTCGATTGCTTTGATTGTCCTGATTTCATAGAATTTAATGCATCTAGGGAATTAAACCTGATTAGTGCTTTTACACGTTAGGTTGTTCTTTTAGATAGAACTCATATTCGCATCTTTTAATGTGTTTGTTGATGACAAAAGGGAATTTGCGGGATATTCTTGCGATCAAGATATTCTAGGGCTTTTGATAAAAGTTGAGATTAAATATCAATTCTAATTATTGTGAAGAAAACATATTTGTGAATGAAGATGAATCCTTAACCAATATTCTCAATACTTTGATTTGTTTATTTTTCTTTGTTTGCCTTTATTTTATTTTAGCATATAAAAATCAAAAAAACCCCTGGTGATTATTTATAAGAAACCAATAATATTTTGACAACCTAGACCTCTCTGTGGGATCGATCCTTTCTTTCCCTTGCTATATTTTATATTTTGAGTAGTGAGAAAGTGTAATTATTTTTGATGCATACGACAGCGATCTGTAATCCATCAGAAAAGACGTTTTCTTTATAACATTTTTTTTTAAAATACCGTGTGGGAACAATATGAATTAGCAGTGAAACTACAGGTTCTTAATAATTTGAAATACAGATTGTCAGTAATGAAGTTACCAAATCTTAGTTTCTGGTCGAGATCCTGGCCACATAAGGTGGGATTTTTCTTATGGCAACTATATCATAAAAAAATGGCGACAATGGACACTCTCCGTAAAAAAGGAATGCAGATGGTTAACGGTTGTTTGCTTTATCTCAAAACGGGAAAATCAGCCTCTCATCTGTTGTTTCACTGCTCAACGGTGTACCCAATATGGATTTATTTTAGATCTTTCGTTCAAACGGATTGGGTTATGCCTAACTGCATAGATCTAATTATCAAAGGGTGGAGGGTAAAATATCTCCCTTCGGCAGGCATGGTTTTATGGAAATTTCTTCCAGTGGCGATTACTTTGGCAATATGGAATTCTCAAAACGATCTCATCTTCAATGGAGTTAACTTTGATGCTCAACAAGTGATCAAAAAAGTGAAAGCTCAAGCTTTCTTTTGGTGCAAAAAAAAAGTGGAATTGAATGGTGTTTCTTTAAAGATGATTGATTCTAATTGGGGACAATTTTTTGTAACTTAATCCTCTCTTGATGTGGGGAAGGGGGTCTGTTTTTTTTTTAGCTGTGAGATTTTCTTTTCTGGTGGTCTGTTTGTAACCTCTGGTTTTTTTCTGCTTACTTCCTCTAAGATTTTTTAATCAATTATTTTTGCTGTGGAAAAAAAAATTTGTCTGAGGCTGGTACTAGACCTTGATACTGAGAATATAGAGAGAGTTTTTAAGCTTCCAGAAGAAAATCCGTATAAACCATAATGAAGTCCTTTTTTAACTGAATCACTAATTCAAATTTGAAAATTTATTTCAGTTTTAGCGCGTGTCAAAAAAAGGTGAAAATTTAATCTTTCACCTTGTAAACTAGTGATAATCTGAGTTTTCACATGGAACTAGGTGATAATATGGATTTTCACATGAGATATCAAGTTTGTATTAGAACAGGGTATATTCATAAATTTTATATCAATTTCTTTTTTCATATATTTTACTGTGATTTTTTTTTTGCACCTACGTTTAAAGGGAAGATTTGTCCGAAGCAGAAATTTTCTTTCATCTTTTTTTCTTGCAAATTTCACATTTTTTTGTTTTTAAAGTTTCGTTTTGCACCAGTGTTTTGAGTTTAGAATTCTATTTTCATATGTCTAAGACTTTAAGTTCATCCCCTTGTCGAAGTTCTATCTCTTTTATTGGCAGTAGGATAGAAAATTTAATAATCGGGTGAGTAATTTACTAATTTTTACAGGTGAGTACAACAACGAGTTGTAACCAGGGGTAGTAGACCCCACCATCTAAAGTCTAGAATCCTAGAGTGAGTACAGTAACGAGTTGTTACCATAAGTAGCAGACAAATACCCTGACTGTCAGTAATTTTACTCGAAAATGCTAGTTATCCCCCTCTCATCTGTTTAATTTCATCCTTTTCTCGAAGTTCTCTCTCTTTTACTGGCAGTAGGATACAAAATATTTGGGCTAAGAGCTAAAATCCCCCAATTTGGTGGGGGTGTCGTTATTTGAAATGCCCCATTTATACGGAAATGCAGAATATTGATCATCTGAGAACTCATAATGAAATTATTCGCTAAAGATTTAAACGAAGAATGGATCTCTGCAGGCGGGGTTCCGGTGGATGTGGCGGCAGGATTAGGGAATAGGTGATGCGAAGATTCTTGCCTTAGCTCTTTTTTAGGGTTTTGGTGTCTTGGGCTTCTACGTGGGTTTTTCCATTTTGGTCCGGCATTAATTTATGGGTTTTCTTACCATGTATTAGGGTTTTCTATGTGGGTCTGTATGGGGGTTGCTATGGGTATCTATGTGGGTCTTAATGAGGGTTTCAATGTGGAAGTTATTTTTGTGAATTAAAATCAAACCGTAACGGATTTGAAACTAATACTTTGGGGATATGTTATTATTATATAGCTCTACTTTCCTTCTGAAAATGAGCGTATTCCGAGACGTATAACACCATCATCAACTATCTTGAAAATGAGCCGTTGAAAATTTGCGGATTTCTGGCCGTCGAAATTATGAATGGTAGATTGTAAGGTTTTACATTTCGGAAGGAGCTCATTTTTGGTAGGCATGTACAACTTAGTAAAAAGAACATATCCTCAAAATATTAGCTTCAAATCCGCTACGGTTTGGTCTTTATTCACAAAAATAATGTCCAACGTGTGAGATAGTGTGATAATAAAAGTGTAAAGGGATTTCCTCATTACTTATTGTGTGCAACAATTCTATTATTTATAAAATCTATCTTTAGAGAGCAAAAAAAAAAAAAATGTTTATGCGAAGAAAATCTTTTACGAAAAGAGAGAAGAGAAGCAGACTGAAAAAATTGGAACGTGAGAATCTAATACATTTGTCCACATATATATACTTCGTAAGAATCCCAAAACAAAATTCGTCTATATGCTAGAGTGGTTTTTTTTACCTGGCACATTTAGGGGAGACCCCAATGCAATTAGGGGCGACACAAAACGAAAAAATAGGTCATAATCGGTAGGTTATTTCCGGGGTATTTTTTTAATGGCCAAACTACACTTTACAATCGGTAGGTTATTTCACATAAAAAGGGGCGGAAAATAAATTGTTCACCTAATATGGAAATGGTAGACAACACAGATGCATATGCACGTGCGGAACAATCTTGTTTAGTATATTAGCAGGGGGCCCTTTTGTTATGATGGAATCCATTCTATTCCAAGTGGGGAAAATTGGGGAATATCAAGTCTAGTGGCTTCCAAATTGTTTTTACCATGAAAAATCCAAACAGTGTTCAATGGCTTCGGGGAAGGTCGCGGGGTGGAAAATTTTAGTGGACATGAATGGGGGATAGCTAGTGTATTTGTTGACAGCTCATATCTTATATCTGCTTCCCTGGTTACGTCTCATTAGTCATTACTCTACTCCGGAGTAGGAACCTACTCATTGTAGGACTGTAGAGTTGATAGTCATTACTCTACTCATTATAGGACTCTTAGATAGGACGAGAACAAGACTAGATGGGATGTGACCGGACGAGAGTCACAAAACGTCCGCTTTTTCACGGAAATCCAGTCTCTGTCTACTCCATACATAATTGCTTACTGGTTCATGTGACCGGGCCTCTGTTATTGTTACCTTTTGTAATAATAAAAATCTTCTGAAGTAGATTTCAGAAGTCAGGGTGACAACACTTTCGACTGTTGAATAAATATAATAATAATGGGACCCCTGCTAATCTCAATCCAGGGATCAAGGGCTAAGAACGGTGACACATAATGAGGGAAAGGAGTGAGGGAAGTGAGTGGGGGAAGTGCAGTACTTTCGATGTTTGAAGATATATGCCAGAGAGAAATCATTTTCGGTTTTTATGTTTTGATGTGATAATCTAGTTAATACTAATTCCAGTTCTTGTAATTTTTTTGTTTTTTTTTGTTTTTTGCTCGGTAAATAGATGATATATTAAGAAAGAAGGCAGAATTAGAAAACATCTCAAAGGCTAGCCACCAAGCAGGGGAAAAAAAGGGAAAACAACAAAGGAAAAAACCCAAAATTACAACCAAACTAAAATCCCAAAACTTCCTTGCTTTGAAAATTTGGGTTTGTTGGGTATCAAGTATGTTCTTTTTAAACTCACTTTGATATTAGTTTTCGGTCTACGGTCGTTAAGCGAAAAGTCTAAGGGTGGAAGTATATAGTATATGCATAATTCCGAGTTTTCTAACTTCGCTTTAAGAGTCTTCTCACAGGACGTTGCTTCTCACAGATGCTTTTCTCTAGTCTAGGCCTAGGGACAAGACCCTTCTTTGGTACGTTCAGCATACGGAGAGAGATACGGAAAGGTCTTGTCAGTAACATTTAATATATTACTTACACACGAATGATGATATTTATTTTATTCATTAAATAAATACGGACTTACTATGGTTGGACCATTGAAAATTGATGAAAATGAGAGAGAAGGTAATTAGCAAAAATAAGATGACAATAAATTAGTCTTAAATAATTGCACCTATGTTTTGAGGGAAGATTTGTACGAACTGGAAATTTGATATCACCGTTTTTTCTTACAAAATTTCTTTTTACACACTTATTACTGTGAAAATTTCGTTTTGCACCTGCGTGTTGAGTTATTTTAATTATTTTCATCCTCTTCTCGAAGTTCTATCTCTTTTAGGATACAATTTTTTTGAACCAAGAGCTAAAATGCCCCAATATGGGGGGTGTTTGCATTTTACTGTGTGATACAACCGTTTCCCCCATCTTTCCCTCAAGATATGTACCGCATCTAAACCCGAGAATTGAAAGCTTTAAAGTTTAAAATTTAAACCCTTTGGGGCCCTTTAGTGGGTTCCTCGATGGATCCAGACTCAGAGTTTTGCTTGTATTTATTTTGGGAGAGCAGACGAGACGTTTTCTTTCGCATACTCTCTCTCTCACCCATGACACATGCTTACCAAGACCTAACTAATCTCTCACACCCATGCTTACGAGTAATCAATGTGAAAAGTCGTTTGCATAATCAGTTACATTTTTATTTTATTCTTTTAGTATTTTTTTTTATTATTTCCCATGTAAGAAATTTTGATTTTTCATATTTAGAGTAGAGACCCTAGTTAGTAGGTTCGCGGATAATACTCGTATAATTCGCGAATCCGTCCGTATCGACCGAATCCGTACGTATCGACCGTATAACTGGAACTCCGACTTAGATTCGCGAATTTACAATACCATTAAATGTTCATAATATTTGTTGATTGTGATGCACATATCATATGTATAGTTCATGTCAAGTATTAAACTATACTCCCTCTGTCCTTAGATGCCAAAATTGAGGATTTTTTTTATCCTAGAATACTTGCTATACTTCATATTTTCCACCTTTTATCTTGATTTTCCTCTAACTTGGAACCATGCCATAACATGGAGAATTGTGTATTTCAATTTTCAAGACACACTCTTAAATGCTTTTCTCTATATATTTCCTCTAATTTGAATTTTTTCCAACTAAACAACAAAAACCTAGACATCTAAAACCTGGGAACATTAAATACTAACCTAGGGTGATTGTGGAAAAAAAACTATTCTCTTTGTGTTTCTTAATCTTTGTGCAAAATCCTATCTTACGAGAAATTATATTAAAAATGATTTTTTAACAAGTTAATACTATATGCCGAATTTCGTACGCCGAATGCATATCTCTAAAACGAATTATACACGTATGTACACCGTTCCGTATTACTGCCGAATCACGAATCGTTGACCGGATTTTTGACCAAATTAGAGAACTCAAGTCCTCAATCATTACAGTTGTCCGAGGGAGATCGGCCGGAGCAATACTGCGTTCCCAGGATTTGGATAGGGAAGGGTATGAGTGGGCCCGCCATCCCTCTCACACTGTACACTCTTCGTTTCTTTTTTTTGGTCCATGATTCATGAATCATTTTGCTTTCATATATGGATTAATCTGTACTCCTTGAAATTTATTTTCGTTTGCTTCTCTCTGGCAGCAAGAAATAGAAGTATAGTACTTCGGCTCCCAACAGAGTATTACTTTTGTTTGTTCTCTTTTTTCTTTAATTTTTTTTTGTGTTACAAATATGCGGGTTTGATTTGATTTGTTAGTAATTTTGTTTCTCTGCACTGGAAAATCAGAATACAGTTGAAGACGACGTCCCTGTATCTTTCAAGTTCAAATGGAGGATTGAAAAGGTTCCTGAATTGAATGAGCAAACTTATTTCTCTCTTGTCTTCAGTATAGGTTCTTGTAAAGGGTATAGAAATTAACGTTGTGACTAAACCCTTTTCTGAAGTATTACCGTTTCTTTGTTACAGTGACACAGTCCCTGCTTTGATGAATATATACTAATCTATATTGTGTTATAAGCGATTAGAAGTTTTTCGTAGGGATATCAATGGGGATGATTACTTGTCGATCTATGTGCTTGCCGTAGAGTGTACGAACTCCCGATATGCAAAATTTAGTATTTCCATTATCGATCAAACCAACAAACTATTCAACAAAGGTACGTAGTATCATACACATATGTATACATTAAATGGATGACATCTATGTGTTGGTTAAGTTTTTTTCTATCCGCATTTTTATATATAGATACGGAAGACCAACGGTTTCATTTCATGGATGAGGAAGACGATTGTGGTTTTGATGACTTTATATTGTTCGACGAACTTATCGATCCTAGCAATGGGCATATGGTTGATGATGCTTGCATTATTGAAGTAGAATTGTGTTCGTTTTCAAAAACAGAATCTATTGAGGTTAGTAGCTAATGGGTTAAATGGTGCATTATTGATGATACATCACTTTTTATTGATTAGTGCGCCAATTCTTTTCATTGTGTGCAGTGCAATTCAACTTATTGTCTATTTTTTATCCTGGTCTAACTTTCGTCCTGCAACAGGAAGCTCGTGAGATGATATGTCCCTGCTATTCAGCTGTTCAAAGGTAGAGTTCCATATCACTGGCTTCCACTAATACACTATGTTTATCTTATTTTGATTGATTCCAAAGAACGAATAGTAATAAATGAAATCCCGCATATATTGAGCATCGCAACGACCATGTTTTATTTCATCAAAAAAGTCGGGAGGAGTAGCCAAAACATTTAGTGGAAGGAAAGGGGTTGCGGTGGAAGGAGAGAAAGCCGTAGGCGGTGGTGAAATCTTAGATGGAAAAGAAGTTGTATAAATTGGTAAGGAGAATAAGAGGATCATTGAAGAGGGTACATCATCAAAAGATATTGATTCCGAGAAGCGACCTGCAAAAAAAGCAAAAATACCTCTAAAGAAAAAAAGTTTCTAAAGCAAATGAAGGTGCATTTCTTTTTTTCTTGTTATGAAGAATCACCACTTTCGATTCATTTATTTCACATAGTTACGTACCTGCATGTTAGAAGATAATTTGGTCTTTCAATGAATTTTATGGTGTTTCTGCCCGAGTACGCTCTTATTTTATTTGTGAAATATTTTATTGAGTATTTGGTCCGATTGTATGTGTTCTCTAAGATTTATGTTTGAGTGCACCAGATCGAAAGAGATTGTCTTATGTTTGAGTGAGTAATGGTTGAATCGTATTTGTAGACTAGGTCGATCAGTTATGCTTGGATCACCAGAAATCACTTTTTTTTGTGTGTTTGAAATGATTGCAACTTGATTGTATATGCTAGAGTACAAAACCAAATGTATGATTATGCGAATTAACTTTCAATGTAACTGCTCTTTTACATTTTGATTTGGTTCAGGGAAGGTTATATCCCAATCAACAAAAGGCAGAAAATTTAGAGCAAGTTTCACTCCCATATGGTCCCTGATAAACAGGATCTATAAAAAGGAAAAGCTGAGTTTCAGTGAAGAACAGTTGGGAATGATACATAATTCTCCGTTTGGGTATATTTTTATGGCGTTTCATGAAACTAGAAATACTAAAGAACATCCTTGCAAAACGCATTCTAAAAATCATTGGACCAAGATGCCAGAAGCTTGCAACAAAGTGTTGAAGTGGTACGTGAGAGGACCCGGAAAAAAAAAGCATTATTTTGTATTCACGCACAGGGGGGAACGAATATAAGTTGAGGTCAACATCAGAACAACTTGCTGTGATATTTAGAATGCCACAAATGGAAGGAAGAGGAAAGGAGAAAACCTTACAAAATGGGATAAATCGACTCACAAAGTGAGTTTTACCTTACTTACTTTGGTTCTTCAACAATCATCACAAAATGTATGTTGGAAAACATTATTGTTGGGCTAGTGAAATCAGGTGAGAAAAATGAAGATCTGGTAAAGCTGATTGGGTTATTCATGTGTGAAACTTTTTTCTTCACAGCTCATTCAGGGAGCCAGTTGACTAAAAAATATCTTAAACTTTTTGATAGCCCTTGGAAAACAAACAGCTTATCACGGCCTGATTTGGTTCACGATCACTTAATGGCAAGCCTAAACAACCATAAAGATACTACGCTAGTAACTGGATGTGTAGTGTATCTGTTGGTGAGCTTACAATTTGTATTTTTTTGTTATTTAATTTGATAAAAACATTGAATACACGGTTTTGTGAAAGTATCATAAAAAACTGACCACATTATTTAGTGTTTTCAGATCTGGTTCGCCGAGCATATAAAAAGCGGAGTTAAGGAACCCAGATTGCCGAAGAACTTCCTAGGTTTGCTAGGTGGAACCTCCATAATATTTGCAGTGCTATACTAACAGATTTCGAGAGTCTTGAGGTAAGCATAATAACAACTAAGTTAATGCCTTTTTGGGTTATAACTAAATTTTATTATCTAAAGTGCACTGTATTATTGTAAGTAACATATGTATGCCTACATGTGCAGATATCCGAGGGTTTTATTGAAGCATACACAGAAGTAAAAAACAAACATTGAATAGATTGAGAATGCGGATACATCAACAAGATTAACTACTTTTTTGTAAAGCAGGAGAATGTCAGCCTCAACAAAATGAAATTATAATGCAGGAGGAGGTACGATCAACGGTGCAAGGAGATAAAGGAGTTGGAAATGTTGATCAAGAACATCTGCTCATACAGCAAAATAAGTATGATGATCTGAGAATGTCAGTTAAGAGAAGGTGGGCTGAATGGGAAAACTGTGCATTATGAGGTTGAAGAACTGTTAAATGATATCTACTTTAAAGCATACCCAGATGAGAAAAAAAAGAAAAGAAAAAAACAAAAAAAAAAAAGTAAAATTCGTTAGTGCAATCTTCAAATAGAAAGAAACCCTTCTTTAAAGGAATGTTTTGTATTGTAGAAGTGATAATTTGAGTTATTCTGGACTCCGAAGTGAAACTTTCTGTTTACATCTGTGTAAGTTCATCGGGTGAAAACAAAGTTTACATAGTGTTATTAGTTATTATGCATGTTGGTTTTCGTTGATATTTGTTTCACCGTCATCATTATTCCAAGAAAAAGACTACCATCATCGAGGAAAATTCCTAATCCATTTCTATTGAAGTGCTATATATTGATCATCTTGGGACACTGATAACATCAACGAGCTTAGTATGGGAATCATGTAATCTCTTTTTTTTAATTATTATACATGTTGGTTTACGTTATGATGCAAATTCTATACAGTTTACTAACTTAGTTTCACCATCGTCATTCGTCCATTATTACAGCTGCTGCATAATTGTATTCAAAATAAAAACAATTGTATCCCAGGCTTCGATTTACTAAAAACATCCAAAACATCCAAAGAGGAAAACTCCAAAGTCCCATTTATACTGAAATGATGAATATTGATCATCTTGGGACATATGATGACATTATTCGCTACAACATTTATACGAAGAAATCTTTGAAACATTTTGATCTGAATTGCTGAATGGTTATATTCAGACACCATTGGTGACAAATAGCAAACTGGCCAAAGTAAAACTTATTGGGTGCAATAATCAAAAACAAGGAAAAATCAAATAAATAAAAGTTATTGATACTTAGCTCCTTTATAATGGAAGTGATCGATTTGATGAAACGGACGAGCTCCCCAGATCTCCGCAACAACAACAAGGCAAAACTTTGGAAAAACAAAGTGAGTCACGTTGCCCTAAAGACATTAGCGCCCGGCTACACTCAAAGAGTGATGCTATATCCCTCACAGGATGGATATCTCCAGGATAAAACACCCTACTACACCTACTACTAGCATATGTAGTAGATGCTCAACTTGAGCTTGGAAACTCCGAAAAAACCCTTAAGGAAAATTGCGAACGTTAAAGAAATCACTATAAATATTTTCCCTCGGGCGTCTCTCTAAAAAATAGAGAATCCCTTTTCCCATAGATTTTACAAAAGTAGTGATTTTGTTTATATAATTGACAAATACAACTTAAGAATATGAACTCCCCGATGTGGGACTAAAATGTTTATATAGTCTCTTAAAACTACTAAAAAATGGAAACTCCACAATATGGGACTAATAAGTTTCATTCACAAAGAAGAAAAATAAATTAATTTTATTTAGTTAAAAACCTTAAAACGATAATTAATAAAAATTGTTTGGGGATTTTAATAAAGTGCCACACCTTCAATATCTTGTTTAATAAAGTGTCACCATTGTTTTCAGAATTTATTTAATGACACACATTTGACTTTTTCCATTCCTTTTTTCTTGAAAAAAAGTTAACATCCGTCAAAGCATAGGTGGCAATAATTTAGCTTAGTAAAAGACATTTACACCCTCGGTCATTTGTTGATGGAGTTGATTCCAACTATATTCACGGCTGCAAACTTCCCAGACGGCCATCCTTTCTATTGCTCGACCTCATAAGCACCTTCCAAGTGTCCCCATGCTTTCTACTCCTTAGAGACAGCTAACACGAGCAACACCACTTCAGCTAAACCCATTCGAGACCCACAAAGAACAACCGATTATCTTCTCCACAGTTGTGCGTTTCTTCATTTAGAACTCCGACTTTAGATTACATTTCAGACATTAGCTTACCAACTAATTCCGTTAGGAGCCTGACTCTTCCGTTGTAAACTACTTCTTGCTCACAAAATGCACAGTAATAATCAGCCATATCCAAGATAAATTCTTCAATCGATTCTCCTCTTTATACCGGCAGACAAACCCCATCACCACCGGCAGTCGAATTCAAGAACCTCAGCGTCACCAATTCATATTTAATCAAGACCACCATTGGGTCAAAACCCATCTAATCAACCAAAATACATGCCATCTTACCCATGATTCTCACTGCGACAATTACTCAAACAAATCATGCCCATTTGACATGAGCTAACAGTCCATCCACTACTCATTCGATTGAATCTCAGTCCATGCCTTATCTCCAACTCAGCTGATCTTTCTCTCAAAATGAGAACCCATTACCACCAGCAAGAACCCCCAAACTCAATTCCACCTTAACTTCATAATTAATCAATACCATTTAATCAAGAGATCCATAAACCAAGTCTCTTCTTTGCTCCATCGACAAGACAATGAAATGAAACCACGTACTGCACTGCTCTATAATTGAAATTACCCTTTCATTCTTACTTCAATCTCTCCTTGCACCGATTATAACAACTCAATCATCTTCACCAATTCTTACTGACTCCATTGATGCCGATCCATAGCCCATTCAATCAACCCTAAATTCCACTATTAAATCAATCCCTTAATTAATCATCTACCAAAACTATCTTTTCAAATATATACAGAAGAAGAAGAGAGAAAGTTAGGATTTTGGTTCTCTGTTAAAACCTAAGTGAATACTGGAATCTAATGGACATGAACGGGATCGGATTTTTTTATGTTTTTTATGGATGTCTCAAGGATCGTGAAGGGTAAATAGGTAAAGATGAATGTTTTCTTGACTTGTTCAACTATTATAGACTGGTTTGGTGGGCCTGACGGAAAATGTAACGGTTGTGGCATTTTATTAATTCTGGAAAAAACTGTGGCACTTTCTTGAACTAGAAATTGGAAGTGTGGCATTTTCTTAAAATTCCCAAATTGTTTCCAACAATCCCACATGAATGAAAACCTCAATAAAACATAAAAACAAAATTAGATCTTGGTAAATCTACATCCCAATCTCACGACCCGAACGGACTGAATAGACATACGGATTTTTTTCACGGTGAACGAAAATGCTAGATCCACCCAAACGGACTGAATAGACATGAAAGAAAATGCTAGATCCACCGTGATTTTTTCACGGTGGAATCACCGTAAGACACAAAGAAAACAAAAATATGGCCCACAGAAAATAAAAACTAAAAACCAACCCCGTTTTCTTCAGTGGGTCCCAAGGTTTCTCCCTGTCGGTGATATCACCGAAATTTTTTCACGGTGTCTCTAGCACAGCCGGAATGATATTGGTTCACCTGAAAATGTGTTGTCAGATGTTATTAGTGACAGTTCGGATAAGGCAATTCGAAGAAGTGTACGGAGACGGGTTCCTAATACAAAGTTGAAGGATTATGTTTTTAATACTGTCAAAGCTATAGACCCTGGCTCCTCCATTCCTCACTCATCAATGACCTCAGGTACGCCTTATCCCATAACTAATTATGTATCTTGTGCAAATATTTCTGCTAATCATACTCGATTTTTGGCGGCGATAACTACTCTTAAGGAACCTATGAGTTATGTAGAAGCTGTTCGTCTTCCGGTTTGGCGCGTAGCTATGTCTAAGGAAATTGGTTCCCTTGATAAGAATGGCACGTTATATATTACTGATTTTCCGCCAGGGAAGAAAGCTATTGGTTGTAAATGGGTTTACAAAATTAAATATAATTCCGATGGTAGTGTCGAGCGGTACAAGGATCGCTTGGTTGTTCTTGGTAATAGGAAAGTTGAAGTGGTAGATTATCATGAAACATTTGCTCTTGTAACTAAAATGGTTTCTGTTAGAACCTTTTTAGCAGTCGCAGTTGCTCGTGATTGGGAGTTACATCAAATGGATGTTTATAATGCTTTTCTACATATGGATCTTGATGAGGAAGTATATATGCAACTTCCTCCAGGATATACGACTAAATATCCTGGTAAAGTGTGTCGACTCCATAAATATTTGTATGGTCTTCGTCAAGCTCCTCGTAATTGGTTTGCTAAGCTTGCAGGTGCTCTTAAGGATTTTGGCTTTGTACAGTCTTATATTGATTACTATCTATTTACCCTACGACGAGGTGAGAACTCCATTAATGTACTTGTATATGTGGGTGATTTAATTATTGCTGGGAATAATTCCGCTGCTATTACTGCTTTTAAAGCATATTCAAGCCGTTGTTTTCATATGAAAGATTTGGGCAATCTCAAGTATTTTCTTGGTATTGAAATGTCTTGAGGAGCTGAAGGTTTGTTTTTATCTCAACGAAACTACACCTTGGATACTTCTTGGAGACAAACCAGCTTCTTCACCCATTGATCAACATCACCGTCTAGCTCGGGATGATGGACCTCTATTATGATTCATCTCAGTATCGTCGCCTTATTGGACGTTTGATTTATTTGACCGTTACACGTCCTGAATTGTGTTACTCGGTACATGTGTTGGCTCAATTTATGAAGTCTCCTCGGGTATCTCATTGGGAAGCTTCTCTTCGAGTTCTTCGTTATTTAAAGGGCCATCCGTGTCAAGGGATTGTTTTACGCAAGGATAGTGCTCTTCAACTTACTGCTTATTGTGACTCTGACTGGGCCTCCTGCCCACTTACTCGTCGTTCGCTTACTGGTTTTTTTTGTGTGGAGGTTCACCTATATCTTAGAAGACAAAGAAGCAACACACAGTATCCCGTTCTTCTGCTGAAGCAGAGTACAGTTCTATGGCTCATACTTGTGGTGAACTCACGTGGCTAAAGGAATTATTGAAATCACTAGGTGTGTTTCATTCTCAGCCTATGCGTCTTTACTGTGACAGTTAATCCGCACTTATTGCTGCTAATCCTGTTTTTCATGAACGCACAAAACATATTGAGATTGATTGTCATTATGTACGAGATCAAATTCAGTCTGGCGCTATTACTTCTCATGTTCGCACAACCGCTCAGCTTGCAGAAATTTTCACCAAAGCTCTGGGTCGTCCTCAGTTTGAGCTTCTTCTTCGCAAGTTGGGCATTCGTGATTTCCATGCTCCAACTTGAGGGGGAGTATCAGGAGATATTGTATATTGTTTATATGGTTAGGAAATATAATAGTTAGGAAAGATATTATTTTGAGTTAATGCTAGCCAAATCTGTTTTTGGGTCATCTTCCTATTTAGCCTAAGGGAATACCATTTCAGCTCTTCTACACGTAACGTTCAAAAAACCACACAGAAATCGTGGTTTTCCCAAACTAACCCTAAAAGTACACATGTTGAACCCTTATAGGGTAATGGTGGGTCCCGACTAAATACTATGGTATCCATTAAAAAAATCATGTGAGAGTGCGGTTTATACATTGTTTTTTATGCGGTACATCAAGACATTTTGATACCGTTTTTGTAAGCAAGTTTTGTTTCAATAATAGTAAGAAAACTTCGATTATTCTCTACCTTGTCGTTTCACTTGGTTTGGTTTTCTCGGTCTGAATGTGGTTCTAAACGAACCAAGGGAAGGAAACAATGGCAAAACATCCTCTCACAGATTTTTTCTCTTCCTTTTGGGGCAGGTCACAGTGGGACCCGCTCATCGGGAGACGTGCTGGGGGAGGGTATGTGAAAGGCGGTTTTTTATCCCTTGTTTTTTTCTCGGTTCATCGAGAATTTTCGTTAGATTAAGGGCACACGGATTACAACTAAACAAGAGCATAAAGCTCCAGGAAAAAGCAATAGAACAAGAGTTTAACTAAAGACTTCATATTCTAAGCTAAGAACAACCACAGGAGAATAAGGAAGATGCATACTAAAAAAGAACAAGGAACATGCATACTAAAGAAGAGTTCATAGCCGGATGGAGAACGAATAGAGAACAACAGAAACAATCGAGGAAAATTTTCATCGTTTTCAATGGTTAAGCCGACATGATTATCAATCAAGAAGGAAATTCCCTTTTTTTTTGTTGATGCACTCTACCTCCTAGTAATGGGGGAGCCTCGGGAGACATCTTCGATTCATTGTGTTCTCCTGTACCATGCTCGGCATTCCTCCACATACTAATAAGTACCATTTTCTCATACGCTTCAACTTGTTCAAGCAGTGTATGGTTGATGGCTCTATCAGGATGCAACATATATAATGCCCTCATGGTAATCAATTGTAGCTGCGTGCAAAACTTATTAAATGCCATTACAGTAAAATCGACATAGAGAACATTGAATTATACTATCAAACATGGGACTTCAAATCGGATATAAGTTATTTTAAACAACATAAATAATATTTTTGCAGACCTCTTCTTTGCTTTTCAGGTCGTCTGGTACCCAAAATCCAAGCCGATAGAGTACATCGGCGATAGTTGTACAACCTCTTGTCCTTTGGTACAGCCTCTGACACACCTCTTCCCGAATCTGTAGAATCTCTTTTGGAAGTCCTGTGTCTGTTTCCATCAAATCTAAAAAAAAAAGACTTTTTAGTACAACGAGTAAAAATAAGAGATAAAGTACCCAAAATTTCAATGTGGACATGAATACCGCAAAGTACCGAAAAATCGAATTTCAACTGTAAAAATGAGAGTAAAAAAGGCCTTTTCATAACAATACCGAAAATTTTAGGGTTTCGATCTTTTCTGGTGACCAGTGACTTAAGGGAGACGAAAACATCAAGGAGTAATACAGTCCAAGGTACAAATAAAATGATATATGGTGCGACCGTGTTAAGTTACCAGCAAGTTAACACGTTTTGGACGAAAACCCGTTGCAAAGGATATATTTCTAATTCTGTTTGAAACCATGACACTTAAGTAATTAAAAAACTGTGAGAGGGATATTTCTGTTGAATTCCAAACCCCATATAATTAAAAATAAAAGAGTTTAAGAAACACATTACAAACAAATACAGAGGCATAAATTAAGAAAGAAAGTAATCACATTTTCCACATCAACCATTAAGCCCAAAATAGAAACTAGTAAGATTTACTTTTATCCCGCCGACAACCTCCAAGACAATGGCATCTTCCTTTTCCTCCAACTCAGTGTTCAAATTATGCGATCCTTCACTGATTAAACATAAAGATAACGGGCTTTTGTTTCCTACTTTACACAGAACCGCATCAAACTCACCTCTACTTTGATCAGCTAATGTTACCTGGTATATTTATATATTTTCTAGAGTGAATAATAATAAATTAAGACACACATCAGTCGGAAAGGAAAATTAGAATATGCTTGATTGAACATCCATTAAAAAATTTAACTTGGTGAGAAGCTTACTTGAGAAATGCGGAGCCTTCCCAGAGAGCTATTGTACCTGTGTATGTACGGATTTCCCGGTTCTAGTTCTACACCTAAGAAATTTCAAATACACGAATGAAAATAAAATGTTTATAAGATCTATTTTAAGAAATAGAGAATTCAAGATAAAAACAATAACTAGATATTCAACAAGTAAAATTCTAGGATAAAAAATTAAGCTAACCCCAAAATGCCATTTCTTTCCTCTACGACAAACACCACTTATCAACTCAAAGCTACTTTCTCCGTCCAAGGCAGAGAATCAATTTTTGGTTGTCCATCTATACATCCATAGTTCAAGTTCCTAGATGACTCTTTCCAGTAATGCCCCTATTTAGGATAGTCTTGTTACACTAATTAATTTAATATTTATATATTTTGCTTTTAGGTGCTTTAGCCACTGCTTTATGTCGCTTTCGTTACCTCTTTCCGTCAATCCACTACACTTAGCCTTATGTCTTTAACATTAGTAGGATTTATCCGAATCAAAAAAATGTGGAACTTTGCTTTTTAACCCATTTTTTACAACAATTTCGTTTTTCAAAATTTTAATGCGAAAATTTTGTTTTGCACCTGTGTTTTGAGGGAAGATTCCTCCGAAGTGGAAATTTGCTTTCACCTTTGTTTTGTTACAAAAATTCCTTTTTTCACATTTTTTACTTTGAAAATTTCGTGGGAAAAATCTGAATGTTGAATGTAATTAATCACTTAATCTTACATAATTAATTATTTACTGAATTAGTGGGAACCAAAAAACAAAAATTACAATTCGTTACTTTCTAATAATTATATGCTAAAATTTCATTAATTAATCTTTAAATTGATTACATCGTTCTTTTGGATTTTGTTCAAAACCCAAGTTATGTTGAAAATATCAGAATTTTCCAAAAACATAATGGTGAAAACAAAATTTTCACTCAAAATTCAAGTTAAAGTTTTAATTTTAAGTTAAAATAATTAGGAGAAATATGAAATTTCCACATAAAAAGGGGTGGAAAAAAAAATCTTCACCTAATTTATATTCAATGGAAGACAAAAAAGGTCAAAAGGACATAGAAAAGAATGGAAAATAGAAAAACAAAAATTCATTATAAACCGTCAAAATAAACCTAGCATAATTAGGGGCGACCCAAACCTAATTAGGGGCGACACAAAAGACAAAATAGGTTGAAAATACTTATATTCCCTTTCATAATCGGGAGGTTAATCCATAATCGGTAGTTTGGGGCAACTCTATATTCGTCAGTTATATGAACTATTTTGACTACCGATTATGGTAAGATTTCGCCAAAGATTATACTTTATAATCGGAAGTCATGGAAACTTCATTTACTACCGATTATAGGCTCAACCAAATTAGAAAAATAGAGGATTTTGGCAAAATCTGGGGCAACTCTATATTCGGTAGTTATATGTGTTGGATATTTTAAAGATTGTTTGCCACTATCAGGGGGGGCGTAGCCCCTCCCGGCTGTGTTCGACCTGACAGGTTAGGTCGTGGGGGTCTAGGGGCAATGCCCCTAGCATAGTGTGAGACAATGTCTCGTGGAAATTTTTTCGGTTAATGAATTTGAAAACCTATTCGGTTTTCCAGAAATTTTCACAAAACGTGTCTGTTCCCATAGGGTTTCTTCAAGAGACACCATTGGTTGGATATTTGCAAAGAGAGCCGAGATAATCGGAAGTCTAGATAACTTCATTTACTACCAATTATAGGATCACCCAAAATTCAGAAAAACATGATTTTTGCAAAATCTGATTTTGGGGCTGTAGGACCAAAATATCGCTACAATACTTCTCTGCGAGATTAACAACACTTCCCAGCGAGCATCACCGCAAGATCTTCAACTACACTTTGCGAGTGTCACAAAGGCAATCAAAAGAGCGATGTAATAAATGATGAGTGAAGAAAACTTGAGAAAATCATGTTTGTCCTGCAATGGTTACAAAACTTGCGAGAGTGAACATTGTAACTAATCGCGGTACAATCGCAGAATCAACCCGAAATAAGAGGAAAACTTAGCTGTCATCCACTATGTAACTACCCTATAAATATAGGCCCAATGTGTCCAGAAAATGATGATGTATTTTTGAGAGTTAAGAAAATCTTGAGGAGAGAGAAACTTCAAGAGAATAGTTGTAATCTTAAAATTCTTCCATTTCTGTAAACATTTCGGAGAACAAAATAATAAAGTATCGTTTTTCATCTTTAATTGTGAGTTGATTATAGAAAGATCTTAACAAGGGTGTGGTGTGGGAAATCCTGCAACTACATTTTGGCGCCCGAAACAGGGATTGAATTAGCAAAATCAAAGAAAAAGGTGAAGAAGAAGATAAGAATTGTTCAATATTAAGAAAATCATAAAACAAATCAGTGAGATATTTGAAGGAATGATGATTAGAATCAAAAAGGATTGTAGAAAATTGGAGTGTGGTATGGTAACAAGAACAATGATTGATAGATTTCATGAAAATATTAAGGGGAAGATACACAAACGGGATTTTGAAGGAAGGAAAATTATGACGGTGGAAAAAATATCACCATTGAAAGATTGGGAAAAGCAGGAGATCACATTTACAAAAGTTAGAAATACCAGAAGAAAATCTAAGTCATACATCTCCATTGGAAATCACAGTATCCACTATACCAATGAGAAAGGAGGAATCAATAAAATCTGTAGAAGAATGGGCTATGAATAAAACTTTGGTGGATGCAGGAAGTTCTGTAGATATAATATTTTATCATACTTTCAAGAAAATGGGATATAAGGATGAAGAAATATCTTATTCAACATATCATGTTCATGGCTTTGGAAAATCTTTAACAAAACCTAAAGGCGAGATAATGGTATGAATTCCACTAGGGGAGATTGAAACACAAGTAACGTTATGTGTGGTAGACGTGGAATCACCGTATAACATGATATTAGGAAGACCATGGATACACGCAATCAAGGATGTAGCATCAACGCTACATCAATGCATCAAATTTCCTATACCTGGTGGAATTGGAGAATTATTGGAGACACAGATTTTGAGAAATTGTGTTACTAAATTGAAGTAAGAAATTGTGAAGAACGTCCAAAGCTGCGAAAGGCTCGCAGAAAATTGGCGAGAGAAACAAAAAAGGAAGAAGAATTTAAAGTTTACATGATAAGAGCAAAAGAAGGAAAAGGAATACCCAGTGAAATCTCGCGAGTAGGAGATGAACTCGCGAGAGTTATGAAAACACCAACACCAATGGGAGAACCTGAAGCCAGTTATATTGCAGCAGAACCAACAAAAGAAGTAAATATTGGGAGTAAAGAAGAGCCTAAAATGCTGAAAATTGGGACTAGAATGGAGGCAGATGAGGAACAAAGAACTATAAATATCTTGCGAGAGTATAAAGATATCTTCGCGTGGAGCATGTATGAGATGCCAGGGATAGATCCATCAATAGCATGTCATAAATTAGAAATCAACAAAAATATAAGACCATTTAAGCAAAGAATAAGGAAAATCGCAACAACATATCATTCTAAAATAGAAGAATAATTACAGAAGATGCTCGATGCAGGAATTATAAGGCAAGCAAAATATCCATAGTAGATTGCAAATATGGTAGTGGTCCCAAAGAAGAACAAGGGGATAAGAATTTGTATAGATTTCACTAATTTAAACAAGGATTGTCCTAAAGATAGTTTTCCATTACCAGATATCCCCCAGATGGTTGAATCAGCATCGGGAAATGCCAGAATATCATCGCTGGATGGATATAAAGGATATAATCAAATCCCTCTCACTGAAGAAGATCAAGAACATACCCCATTTTTTGCTCCAAGAGGATTATATTGTTATACAAAGATTCCCTTTGGCTTACGAAATGTTGGTGCCACATATCAAAGAATGGTGGAGAAGGTGTTTGCAAAGTGGATTCATAAAACATTATAAGTGTATGTAGATGATATGCTGATCAAAAACAAAGAAGTTGAGAATCATGTGCAAGATCTGAAAGAGATTTTCGATCAAATGAGGCAATTTAATATTAAAGTGAATCCCGATAAGTGTACTTTTGGAGTAACTTCAGGAAAATTTCTGGGGTATATTGTATCAAAAGAAGGAATACAAGTTGATCCGGAAAAAGTACAAGCAATTCGCGATATGCCAACGCCTGCGACGGTAAAAGATGTGCAAAAATTGAATGGACTCTTAGCCTCGCTAGGAAGATTCATTTCGCGATCTTCAGACAAGTGCAAACATTTTTTCGATATACTCAAGAAGGGAACAAAATTCAAGTGGACAGATGAATGTGAAAAGGATTTTCAAGGAATAAAAGAACATTTAATGAACATAACTATCTTAGAGAAAGCTGAACCGGGAGAAGAACTATTGATTTATCTCGCAACAACCACATATGCGCTAAGTGCTGTGTTGCTGCGAGTAGATGCATGGGTAGAAAAACCAATTTATTACATCAGCAAAACGTTCAATTCTACAGAGAGAAATTATTCAAAGATTGAGAAACTAATTCTAGCATTGGTGCATGCAACTTTTAAGCTTCGCATCTACTTTGAAGCACATAAGGTCAAAGTGTTAACAAAAGTGCCAATTGAGTCAGTAATGAAAAATTCAAAAAGATCAGGCAGAGTTGAGAGATGGAATGCACAAGTAGGACACTTTGATATTCAATATGAAGTTTTATCCTCGCCAAAGTCATAAGTCATCGCAGAATTTTTAGCTGAATTTCCTTTAGAAGATGATGAAGTTGTGGAAGAGATGATAGATGTAGAAGAGGAACATGGAGATCCAAAAGAATTATTAACAGAACCCGAAAGATGGGAGATATTGGTGGATGGATCATCAAATGGAGAAGGAAATGGGATTGGAGTTGTTTTTATTTCACCAGAGGGAGAGAAAACAGCTTTTTCATTTAGATTGGAATTTACATCCACTAATAATGAAACAGAACATGAGGTCGTGATTCATGCTTTAAAATTTGTGGTAGAAATGAAGTTGGAAAATGCTAGAATCACCAGTGATTCACAGTTGGTTATTCGCCAGATAAAAGGAGAATACACAACAAATGAACCATCTTTAAGAAAGTATAAAAGATTAGTCGAAGAATTATCTGCGAGAATTCCAAAAATAAAATGGAAACACATATCGAGGAAAGATAATAGGCTCGCAGATGCTTTTGATTTCATATCCAGTATGATGACAAATCCAGCTGCGAGGTGCATAAAAAATCAAACACTTTTATTACCAGCGATAAACAAGGAAGAAGAAGAGGAAGATGTGATGATGGTAGAAATTGGCGAAGAAGAATTAAAGAGCAACATTACAGATTGGCGAGAACATATTCATGCATACTTGGCAAGAGGAGAAATACCAAGAAATCGACTGGAGGCACATAAATTAAAAAGTAGGGCAACCAATTATGAATTAAAAGATGGAGTATTATATCGCAGATCTTTTAGTGGACCATCGCTAGGATGTTTGACGAGGAAAGAAGGACAAAACGTATTGAAGATGTTGCATAGTGGTGACGCTGGTAATCATAGTGGAGGAAGATCTTTGGCATATAGAACAAAAATGTAAGGCTATTACTGGCCATATATGCATGAAGATGCAAAACAACTATCAAGGCGTTGCGAAGATTGCCAGCGATATGGAAAGAAGATACATGCACCAGGAGCACCATTATCATCTTCAACAAGTGTATCGCCTTTTGGGAGATGGGGGTTAGATATTGTGGGACCATTTGTGCATGGTTCTGGACAAAGAAGATACCTAATCGTCGCAACAGATTATTTCACAAAATGGGGAGAAGTAAAGGCAGTACAACATATCCGCGATAAAGATATTTTTACATTCATATTTGAGAATATAATTTGCAGATTTGGGATTCCAGCACAGTTGGTGTCTGATAATGGGAAGCAATTTGAAGGGCAAAATATAGAATTGCTACTCAATGTATTTAAGATAAAGTGTGGAAAATTTACTCCTCTATATCCACAAGCAAATGGTCAAGCTGAAGCAACTAATAAGACAATCATAGACATCTTAAAAAATAAACTAGAGGGATACCACAGAGCATGGTGCGAACAGGTTCATAATGCAATATGGGCCTACAATACAACTAGACGAGAAGCTACTGGAATGTCACCTTTTTGTTTGACGTATGGAGTTGAAGCTGTGTTACCAACAGAAGTAGATAATCCTACAACAAAAATAGAGGCTTGGGAAAGAAATCTAAGAGCTGGAATGATTTTAAATAAATTGGATGAATTAGAAGAAAAAAGAGAAAAAACTTTGCAACATATGAAAAATTACCAGCGAAGATTAGCTCGCGAGTACAACAAACATGTTAAGAAACGTGAATTTAAACCTGGCAATTTAGTGCTGCGAGAAACACCAAGTTATCAGTGAGAGAATGGTGGAAAATTGGCGAGAAAATGGGATGGACCATACATCATTAAAGAGATAGTTGGAACCGGGGCATACAAACTAATGGACCCTAAAGGAAGAGATGTTGGTCAAAGACTTGACAGACCATGGAATAGACTATTTCTGAAAAAGTATTATCAATGACAACTTCTGCAAGATAAGAGATACAGGTACGTTATAAAAAAAAAAATTCTGATTACGATTGCGAGGTTCTCCTAATAACAAAGCAAAGAAAGAACTGCGAGCATAATCGCGAGAAAGGAGAATAAATATTTCGCAGAGATTAATAGAATGGGACGAACCTTTATGGCGTGCACCCTAGTTCGCGAATAAAATTTCGCAAGAGGCAAATGTAAGACCTAATAGTGCGTTATATAAGGGGGTATCTCTTGACATGACTCGGTGATAAGCTTATACCACTGCTGGAACCTGAGTTATGCAGATGTTGGGGTTAAAGAAAACCTATCCAGGAGAGGGATCTTGGATTTCCAATTATATAAGGTTATACCCTGGTTGGACGACTAAGGACCTCTTCTAAGGAGTGCAAAGTATGACCAAGGCGCCGAGGTACACGGTTGAGTCAAGGGTGCCCGGGGCGTACGAAACTACCCTGGCCATCCTTGGAAAGTCTTGGATATGATGCACTCGGCCCGAAGAAAACCCCACTTAGGGTGCAGTCTTGTAACTATAATCCATATAGGCATAAAGGACAAGAGGCTGCGAAAAACAACTGGTTGTTGGAAAATCTGGATGGGAGGAGCTAGTCTTGTATGGACGATGTGACCTCCTTGAAGGGGCAACCAGGGGGAAGATAAGGGCGGCACCCTCCATTAGGGAGCTGATAAGTGTCTAAAGACGGCAATGTCATGGGGCTTTATGATCGCAAGAACATTTAGGCTTGTCATATTGTCACGTGACGAAAATTATACAGAGGCAACGAGCCAAAAGAGAAAAGTTAAGATGAGATCAATGGGTTTTTACATGAAAGTGTAAAGGTCCCCGACGATTTCATCGCAAGACGGCAATGTCATAAGGTATAATTCTTGCAAGAGAATTTAAACTTATCATATTGTCGCAGAGATGCTGAAAAATATTGATAAGACAAAATCAATGGGTCAATACATGCAAATGTAAAGACGTCCTGCGATTTTGTCGCAGAAAGAAAAACTTTTTTTGGCAAAATAAGACCTTTAACTAGGAAGGCAAAATAAGACCAACAAAATAATCTTAAAAATTAACTATTCTATTTTAAGATGCAAGAAATATTTGTTCATCGCAGGAGAATATATAAGAAGGCAGATTCATAACATCGTAAACTCTTTCAGAATTTTTCGGAATATCGCAGCTGTACTCATTACATCGCAGATATATTCATACTTTCACGAATAATATAGTCACACAGTTCACAGAAAGGAGACACATGAAATAATTCACCATTTCAAGAAAGATAATGAAGGGCAAGTAGGGGAGTGGAGAAATAAGATTTCATTATCTTCCTTGAGGATATTCAAAGTAAACAAAATCAAAAGTTGAATTCTAAAAATTTCAAAAGTTACATTATTCGCAAGAAAGAAGAAGAAAAAGAAAATCAAAAATGAAATTCAAGTTTTGACGATTGTCTCGCCAGATTCACTATTCTTGCTCGCCAGATTCGTTATTCTTGCCAGAATTTTCGGCTTCATCAGTATTCTTCTCACCGCTTGTAATTACTTTTTTAGGAGGACTTCTTTCTTCTTCATCATCTTCTTGAGTGGTATTTTCTTCATCATTAGTGAATTCTCCTTATCCATGGGAAGAGGAATTTCATCATCATCAACTTTTAAAGGAGGAACAGATACATGAGGGAGAGAATGAGAGAGCAGAATATTATTCACAAGAACTTCAGCACTGAGGTGAACCTTACGAAGGAAACCTCTGTCACGATTCCTAATCTCTATATTTTTGAAGTACTCGAGATAATAAAGTCTTCTTTCTGCTTTGTCGCGAGCTTCAATATAATTGGAAGTAAGAGTCTTGTTTTCTTTGCGAACTTTATCCAATTTATCAGTAAGATCAGCGATGGTAGAATGAAGACTTCTTTCAGATTCTGCGAGTAACAAAAGTGATAAAAGATCATTCAGTCAAAGATTTTGCAAGAAATATAACACAAAATTTGACAGAAAGGTCAACAAGAGAGGCAGTCAATTGAATACCTTCTTTCTGCGAGGTTAAGTTTTGAATTAATGTAAAGAAACAGTTTTCCCATTGATTCATAGCGTCATCAAATTTATCGCCAACCACACCCTTCAGACGAGATTTCATGTTTTCTTCTTTGGTGCGTAGATACGAGTTTTCCTTTGCTAGTAAAGAATGAGACTTCTTCAATTGAGAGTATTGGTCTTGAATCTTGCTGGCCTTCAAACTAAGAGTTAACCTACCCTTGATAAGTTTATCCTTCTCAGCAACAGATGATTCAGTTACTTCCTTGAGTTCATCTTTAAGGGAATGAAGAGACTGCTCTTGATTATCACATATTCTTTATAGATTACTCAATTGCTGCGAAGAAATCGCCATCAAGCTTGAAAATATATGTTTCTCTTGGGATAAAGTTCTATTTTCATATGATAAAGATTCTACCGCCAAGTTAGACTTGGTTAACAAATATGAGAGACCAGTAATCTCGTTACTTAATAAATTTTGACTTTGCGATAGTTGGTTATTCTTATTAGTAAGATTATATATTTGATTGATCGAATATGTGTAGAGACTAACTAATCTATTATACTGGTCCATTCAAGAATCTCTTTCAACACGAGCTTCGTCAGCAATAGATTCAAATTTAAGTCTCTCCATGAAACGAGTCCGATTTGAAACTAATATATGAATCAAGAATTTAAGAAGGAGACTTGAGTACAGAGGATATAAAAGCGAAACAGAAAAGGGTAGAGGCAGGAAAATTATACCTTTCAACTCGTCATTTTTTCTGCGAATGTTCTCGCAGTTAAGAGAAGAGTTGCGAAGCATATGGTCCAGAGTATCACATTCAGAAATTTTGACTTGAAGGCTTTTTCTCAGAGTTTCAACTTCATTTTCTAAAGATGCTCATGAAGCAGTATTATCAGAGCCAAAATATTTAAGTAAGGTCTCGCAAACTTCATATTGGAGAGAGTCAGTAGAAGATTTTCTTGCATCATCTAAAATATTAGATAAAATTTTAAAAGCAACATCAACTCCTGCTAAGATTTCATTAGATGGAGGAAGAGATGCAGAGGGTGAATTGGCAACGAGGACAAGTTGATGATTTGAGTGATTTGCGATGGTTGTACTATCAGAAGGAGGAGTGTTGGGAAAAACAATAGTTGAAGGTAATAAAGGGCTAGAAGGAACTTCAGTCACATCAATTTCAGGAGCTTGATTTGTCAATGAATCAAAAGAAGTAGAGGTGTTGGCAGCGATATTTTCGCAGGTAAAAGAAAGAGGATCCAGTTGCGAGGGTGTGGGAGTAACTTTTGCATATGTTAATGTGGGGATGGAGAAATCAGCCTCAAGAGCTTTAAACTGACGAGGTCTTTTGGGAGGATTAGCGATGTTCTCGACATTCTGCGAATAATAACTTAGATAAGAAACAGAGGCAACAATATTGTTATTAAGAAATAGGATGTGTTTCTTACCACCTTATCATTCGCAGAACTTCTCTTCTTCTTCCCAGTCGGTCTTTTGCGAGCATTAGGGTTTTGACCTGAGGATTGGGTGTTAGGGATAGTTCCACTGAAGAGAAGACATAATACGGGAGTTATGAAGGATCAAATAGAGAAGATCGAAGAATATGAGTAAAAATTGAATCAAATAAAGATTATAATAAAAAAACATACCTTGATGATTCCATTAGAACAGTAGCAGGAGAATATGAAGAAGAATAAAAGTTGCAGACGTAAGATAAAATAAACAGATGAAGAAGATATAGAAATAGAAGAAGAAAATTAGTTTTGAAGTTTAACTCTACCTTTTATAGGCAAAAAGGAGTAACCTGTTGAGTAAAGACGTGTCAGTAAAAAGATGAATTTACTACATGTGTAGGCGGTTAAGCTAAATTAACGGAGCAATGTCGAGAAGAAAATATGGAAACAAGAGAGGCTGCGAGCACTTTGAAGAATTGAAGATTCTCATATCCTCTCCACTTTGCGAAGAATACATGAGAATAGGCAAGATGTAGGACCAGAATATCGCTACAATACTTTTCTGCGAGATTAACAACACTTCCCAGCGAGCATCACCGCAAGATCTTCAACTACACTTTGCGAGTGTCACAAAGGCAATCAAAAGAGCGATGTAATAAATGACGAGTGAAGAAAACTTGAGAAAAGCATGTTTGTCCTACGATGGCTACAAAACTTGCGAGAGTGAACATTGTAACTAATCGAGGTACAATCGCAGAATCAACCCGAAATAAGAGGAAAACTTAGCTGTCATCCACTATGTAACTACCCTATAAATATAGGCCCAATGTGTCCAGAAAATGATGATGTATTTTTGAGAGTTAAGAAAGTCTTGAGGAGAGAGAAACTTCGAGAGAATAGTTGTAATCTTGAAATTCTTCGATTTCTGTAAACATTTCGGAGAACAAAATAATAAAGTATCGTTTTTCATCTTTAATTGTGAGTTGATTATAGCAAGATCATAACAAGGGTGTAGTGTGGGAAATCCTGCAACTACAGGGGCAACTCTATATTCGGTAGTCATATGAACTATCTTGACTACCGAATATGGTAGGATATTTTCAAAGGGATCCACTGTATAATCGGAAGTCATGATAACACTTCATTTACTACCGATTATAGGCTCAACCAAAATTCCAAAAAAAAAAAAAGGATTTTTGCAAAATCTGATTTTGGGGCTACTCTGTATTCGGTAGTTATACGAAGTATCTTGACTACCGATTATGGTAGGATATTTGCAAAGAGAGCCACTGTATAATCGGAAGTCATGATAACTCTTCCTTTCTTACCGATTATAGGCTCAACCAAAATTCCAAAAAAAGAAGATTTTTGTGCTACTATATATTCGGTAGTTATACGAAGTATATTGACTACCGATTATGGTAGGATATTTTCAAAGAGAGCCACTGTATAATCGGAAGTCATGATAACTCTTCCTTTCTTACCGATTATAGGCTCAACCAAAATTCCAAAAAAATGAGGATTTTTGCAAAATCTGATTTTGGGGCTACTCTATATTCGGAAGTTAAATAACCTAAATTCCCTACCGATTATGGTAGAATTTTTGCCAAAGGTTTACTGTATAATCGGGAGTCAAGATAACTTTATTTACTACCGATTATAGGATATTCAAAATTCAAAAGATTTAGAATTTTATTTTGGGGATACTATATAATCGGAAGTCATACAAACTAAATTTACTCCCGATTGTTGATTACCTACCGATTGTATAGTTATCTACCGATTATAAAGGGTAGTTTGGCCATTAAAAAAAATGCCCCGGAAATAACCTTCCGATTGTGAAATAACCTACCGATTATTTTCTATTTTGTCGTTTTGTGTCTCCCCTAATTCGGTTTTGGTCTCCCCTAAATGTGGAAGGAAAATAAACTATACCAATTTTTTTTTTTTGATCAACAATCGTACCCTATTTTATTCCGGTTATGCTAGACACACCGTGAAATTTTTTCGGTGATATCACCGACAGGGAGAAACCCTGGGACCCATTGAAGAAAAGGGGTTTGTTTTTAGTTTTTTATTTTCTGCGGTCCCTTTTTTTTTCTTTGTGTCTTGCGGTGATTCCACCATGAAAAAATCACGGTGGATCTAGCATTTTCGATTTTATTCAATCCAAAAAGGTGATTACATGATTGTTTACAAGAAAAAGAACATCAAAATACAAGAAACTTAAAACCCAAATACAAATAAAGTGTAAAAGGCGTAATATCAGTGCGACGAAGGGGATACCAAAGTGCGATTGTGGGTTGTTCACACTATATCATCTCATATGACCGTATTCCGATATAACATGAGTTGAAATATTTTGTGTTGAAGTCCTCAATGCATTTACGGAAAATGGGTCATTTATCCCAATATTTTTAAAACATGGTTCTAATGGACGAGTAAAAATTAGTATGCGTGAAATGGACACAAAAAAAAAAACAAGAATGAAACTGGATTCATTCTGTCTTAAACTTAAAATAAAGCGAGGTTGAAACTGGATGCATCCTGGTGTAAGTTAAATATAAGAAAAAATATTTGAAAATGGGTAGGATGAAATTGTTTACATCCTGGCTATTTTTACATTCTCGTCCATTTGAATAGTATCAAATTTTACAAGTCTTTTTCATCCAGGAATTGTTGATTTTGGTCTTTTAAACCAATTTTGTGTTACATTTAGGCACCTTCAATTAGACATAACTAAGTAGAGAAACTGAAACACAAGCAATATTCAAGATTTCTTAAGTTCTACTGTAGGAGCGACGAATGGGATACCAAAGGGTGATTGTGGGTTGTAAACACTACATCATCCAATTTGACCGTATTCCGATATAACATATAATTACATGAGTGTAAAGTTTATTCTGATATAAGATATAAAAAATACGAAAATGTTAGATACAGCGTGGAGTGCAGCACCGGGTGAGGGTTGGTGGGGCCCACTCATGCCCCACCCCTATCCCAATGCAGAGAGGGTGACATTGAGGCCATCCGATCCCCTCTCGGTGCACTTCACGGTACTTTTCTCGGTGTGTATAACATTAGTTGAAAGTTGAAATTGAATATAATAGCATGAGTCTTATCAAAAAATATAATAGCATGAGTTGAAAGTTGATCCCGATATAAGATATAATAAATAATAATAACATGAAATGAAATGAAATGAAAGTTGAAATTTTCAATAAATAATAAGATATAAGATATAATAAATAAAGTTGATATAATAAATTTTCAATGTTTAATGGTTAGCTAACCTAGAATTCCATATATTTTTCAACGATTTTCTACAGACCGCCCTTTTAAACAAGGGCAAAACCGCTCACACACAAGATTTGTGGGCCCCACCACCCCAAAAGCAAACTAAGGGTCCCATGTTTTGGTTTATGTGAGTGAGCGGTTTTGCCCTTGTTTAAAAGGGCGGTTCAAATAGACTTTTTGTATATTTTTAGGGTTTAGGATACATGTATTTATTATAGTTTATGGATACCCTACAAACTTGATATCTCATGTAAAAATCCATATTATCAGCTAGTTCCATGTGAAAATTTATATTATCACCTGTTGACAAGGTGAATGATCAAATTTTCACCTTTTTTCTGCCTCACATAAAAACTAGGACTACAACTAGTTCTTGTATGAAAAATCAAATTATCGTCCTATTCTAAGTTAACATCATTCAACGATGCGGAAAATTATGATTCTATTCTCCGAAATGGAATTGAGACTCGTTAAATAAGCTGTGATATTAGGATTTTATTATGGAAAACACTTTTAAAAGAGAATGAACAGAACATGGTTTGAGTCCAATATTGTGCACATTCCTTTAAAGGGTGTGCAAGTAACAAGACAATACCATTGGTTGATTTAAATCCATCATTTCACCTCCTTCCATCAAATCCATCCCCGACCATCTTTGATCACAGCCACCCTCTCAACTGGCCAACAATCAAACTCCAAATCTCTATGTCTCTCCATCTTGTCTTCTTTTCTTATCAAGAACAGAAACTCTTGAAGCTAGGATTGAGAGATATAAGACTAGGGTTAGCTTCAACATATGGAAAACTAGATATATAGCGGTGGAAAGGGGTCGGTAGAAAATACTACAAAAGTGTTTTCCTTTTCACACTATAGAATTATAGAGTTTAGCTGGTCTACACTTTAAAAATGATTAGACAATACAAGACGAGAGTCACGAGACCATTTCAAGTTCCAACGAAGATACTTATTACTCCTAGATTTTGTATATTTAGTACAATATTTTTTATGAGGTGCTATCCCACACGACTTTGTGGGATGGATTCCCGCAAAAGCGGGCTTCTTTACCGTTAGATCATGCTAAAACCCAGATCTAACAGCCTTGGACCCTTTAGGGGAAATGGTGGGTCCTTTCCTGAGCGTGAATCTAACCGTTGATTTGATCATCCAACGGTAAAGAAGCCGCCTTTGCAGGAATCCATCCCGCAATTATAATAGGCATGGGCATGGATATATTATATTATTGTGTACGGACAAAACTAGCTGTGAATCCTATCCATCCGGATGGTTCTTAACAAACCGATCAAAAAAACTACCAAAATAAACCGCCCCTCACAAAAAAAAAATTTTAAAAAAATGGGGCCCGCCCCTCGGAAGTTGTGTAGGGCTCTGTGTCCGGCGGTTTTCTTATGTGGTTTTTTGCTCGGTCCACACAAGAATTTTTGAATCCATTCAATACCAATCCGACTCAGCCGTGACCCACAATTCCCATAAATAGTTCTCATTTCCTTTGAGGGGTTAGTTTAGTAATTAAACGGATTCTGCCTTCTCTTTTGTTCAGATCATGTAAAACCAGAAGGCAGGGAGGGAGGCCAAAGAAAGAATTACGGAGTAAAATATAAAAAAGCAAACGTCTTTTTCACCAATACTAATTTTTACTCGTCCATTTGAATCATGTTTTAAAAATATGTGGACAAATGACCAATTTTCCGTTAATATAACCATTCAGCAATTCAAATCAGAATGTTTCAGATATTTTTCAGCTTAAAATGTTATAGCGGAATTATGCAGCAGTTGTAATAATAGAAGAATGACGATGGTGAAACTCAATTAGTAAACTATATAGAATATGGGGCATAATAACGTAAACCAACATGCATATAATAATTAATTGTTAGTTAATGTGATGTGATGTGCAGTTTATATTCTTCACATGAACTAGTACGTTAGTTCATGTGATGTTTATGTTTTGCACCAAAAGTTGTGTAACCAATCTTTAATATTAGGTCACACATGAGGACTTAGTATAAAAAGAACAGTCGTTCTACACGTACCGCGTAAATGAACGATGCAAAAACTGCCCCCTCACATTGGTGGTGGTGGTGTGTGTGTGTGTGGGTGGGTGGGGGGGGGGTCCCGCGTGGTAGGAAATTAGCAGGGGTGGGGTCATTGGAAAGTTTGTGAGAAGCTCGGTTTTGGCTTAATTTTTTCGTGCGTTTCAGTAGGAATTTTTGTAAAAACAAAGAGATAAGGAAAGAGAATGGAACCTATCAAAATATCTAATAGAAAGAGAGTGAGAAGAACCTAAGAGAGTTCTCACTTCTCCAAAATAAATTCTCAAATCCCTAAATCAAAAAAATAAAATAAGGTTAGTCATATCGATGATTTTAGAATAATCAATTTAATGTAATCAATCGATATTACTATAATCACGATTTAGGAAAAACAAGTAAATATTTATTTTATTTTATTTTTTTATTTTGACAAATGAAAAACAAGTAAATTATTTTAGAGAAAAGATGAAAAGTTGGGTTCAGTTTGTTTTGGAGGAAGTTTATTTTAGTGAAATTTTTTGTTTTCATCTGTTTAACTTAACAAAATTTAATGGTAACCTAAAGACAATTTTTTTGAATTAAATGGAACGATGCGACTTAAATGAAATTTCGAAAATGTTCTTGTGCGCATGTTAGTACCACATTAACTCAGCTAGCCTCAATCACTTGATTCAAAAATGTTTCAACACGGCAACACGTTTACCATAACTTCTCTTCCTCAATAATCAATATACTACAGTATATACTAGAGTTTCCATCTCACTAAAGTATTGAAACCAGGCGGAATCTTGATTTTTATTTATTTGTCCCACTACATAGGCTGACTCCTATTTCTAAGATAAATTTTCTCTCAAATACCCTCATTTATTGTGTATGGAAAATTGTAGTAGGAATAGGACAAATGGTAAAATAAAAAACAAAAATTCTTTACAAACCGTCCAAATGGACTCCCTATAAACCATGTAGACACATGAATACCCAAAAGTAGGACCCCCTGTTAGCTTAAGAAAAGGTATGAAAAAGCGATAATTCTTGGTGTACCGTGAGGGGATACCGCAGCTATCACCGTATGAGAGGAGAAAAAGAGAGCCCCCCATATTATACCCCACCCCCTGCAAATATCCCCCAGGGCTCCCATCTAACCATTCATTCCCTCTCACGTGATTTGTCACGGTGATAGCTGCGGTCAACGTAGCATTACTCATGAAAATGAGTAATTGGTCTTGGGTGTAATTGGTCTTGGGAACTACCAGAGTGTTTAACTATTATTTAGCAAGGTTATGGAAGAAACCACATTGGAAATGGTTTGATGCCTATCTATAGGGCCTAAAGAATTTTACTCTACATTTAAAATGGGGATGGTGTGGGACCCAAGGGAGTAAATGATAAACGTGCTGACTATATTGAGAAAGAGAAGATATAACAAACGTGTTGACTATATTGAGAAAGAGAAGATATAACAAACGTGTTGCAGTCTCTAAACATTTTTTGAATTCAATCGAATTAAATGCAATGAATATGAATATGTAGGAGACTAACTAAAGTTCCTTCCGTAATCCCAAACAATGCACCAGACTGTTACAACTTACACTAAGGACATCACTACGTGTAAACCCGAGATCAAAGGCACCACACCGTTGGATCCTACCCGAATCCCAAAAGTTCCTTTTCCACCCTACAAATAAATATGTCTCACAATTGAAGAGACCCCGTTAATCAAGTAGAGTAATATTCAAGCGGTAAACAGAAATAAAAACAAGTACACAAAATTAGATATTCACTGTCACAATTGAAGAGCCTTTCTTAATGGAATCAACAGCTGAAAAGAACACAATTCTTAGTGAAACTCTGATAACTGATAAAAATATTTCTTTTACCCCAGATGAAGTGATCAAACAGATCGACAGGGAATGGGTTAATCTCACCTTACCATACTATATCCAAGTGCTTCATAAAGATTGTCTAAGTATCAAGTTTGATAATGAAAAGGACAAAATGATGGTTATGGATCCTGCACCATGGCTGGTCTTTCAAAATCAATATGTACTTCTTTTAAAAGAGTGGTGTAGTCCTAATGTACCTCCTCCTAAGATTGAGTTCACTACTTGTCCGTTCTGGATCCAAGTGCATAACATACTGATCGGTTGTCAGTCGAGCAAAAATAATTCACTTTCTTACTCAACAAAATATAAATAAAGTATAAAGTAAGGAAGAGTTCGTATCCACAGAGATGCGATTGTTGTTATCAAATTCTAGCTTCTTAGTAACCAAAAGGGGGGGATTTCTGATTTTTGTAAAATAAATGTAAAATAAAAGCAAAGTAAATAGTTGGAAGTAATCAATGAGAGAAAGATATTGGTCAAGGAATTCATCTGCATATATGATTAGAATTACAATTTAATCTCTTTTATTATCTAAAGCCTAGAATATCAAGAGAGCAAGATAATCTAAAAATTTCCTAAGTTCACCAACACACACATTAGAGCTGCGTGTGAGAATTCTACCTAAAGAATAACCTAACGCCTTGCGCTAATTAAGTTCAATTCCTAGGAGCATTAAGTTTGGGAAATAGGCTAATCAATGCAATTGTCATACATTGCGCATGACAATTCGGACAATGGTCAAACTCTACATATGATTACAAGAGTGTATCACTACAAATATAATCATATCATGCTACTTGTATTTAGGTTATCGCTTGATGAAAAACCCTAAAATATCTATGGACAAGATGCAAGTTCAATTAATTGGCCACTTAACTAACCAAACATCTAAATCCTATCACAATACATCAATCATGTGATTATTAAAAGCAGTAGAGATTTGAACGAAAACAAAGAGAGAAAACTAATACATAACTCAAGCACAAGTTTTAGAAATAGGACTACATCCAACCAATAATATAAGATTTAGCTACTTATAGCTATGGAGTTCATCATAATCAATAATAAAATAAAGAAGATGAAAAATAAATACGAAAGCAAACCCTAGTTGCGGCTCTCTCCTCTGCTCCAAGAAAATACGTGATATCCCAAGTTGTAGAAGTTTTTCTTTTTGTAGCTTTTCTTCCTTCCAAAACTAGGTCTAGTCTCAAAATCCCATATCCAATGTGTCCACCAAGCCCATACAAGAGAAAACCGTGTAAAAAATAACCCAGTAAAAATCTCTGCCAAAATTAGTCGCCGGAAAAATGGGTTTATCGCCGGAAAATGACTGGAATCCGGCACTGGAAAAGTATCACCGGTGACCGGCAAAGTCCACCTGGTCACTGGTCAAATGGGTAAACTCGGTTGAGGTTATGTGAATTAGTTCATACCCTCAGCTGTATCATTTGTAACTGCACTTCATTTTTGCAGTTCCAGTTTACTCATTGTAGCAACATAATTCACCAGCACCACAGCAAACTCTGGCATCTATTTCTCTTTTCTCCACTGAACTAAACAACAAGAATCTCCACAAACCTGCAGTATGCACATCCTACAGCTGCAAAAATTCCAACAAATTCCAATACCTGCAATTGTGTCAGCCTATCATTCATCTAAGCATCATTCTGTAACTGACTCAGAACCAGCACACAACTGACACCATTCTGCATCTTCTTCCTTCTATTTTATCTCAACTTCCTTTTCCAAACTCAGGTGGCGAAATTCAGATATAAACTCCATTATTATAGCTTCTGCAGCACATCCTTACCACCATCTTCAGTTGCAGATGCACAACCAATGCTCAAGCTTAAATCCTCACTGCTTAGCAATCATACAAAATTCCTTCAGCTGCACTTCCATCTGATTCAACTAGCACCTCAGCTCAGCTTTTACTATCTCAACTGCTCCCAACTTTCAATGCCATCACCTGCAATATCCTTCACTACACACATACCACCAACGTAAATTCTATCAAAGCAGCATCATATTTCAGCTGCAATTGAGCTCAGAACTTGACCCCAAAGCCACCTTGACTCAATGCAAAACCAACTCATTCTTGACAACCCATTGCCTTCTCATAGAACTCAGTGACTTCATTTAATCAACCCAGTTCTGCCGTGTCTCTCTGGTGTCGAAAACATCTCATAGCCACTGCCAATTTCCCCTCTTACACAGCCATCGACCATGGAAAACCTGGTGGAACCAAGATGCTAGTTCAGGCATTTCTGCAAGCATGTTCTGTGCATTTCTCAACCTGATGAGAAATGTAAAATGGATGCACCTTGGAGACTATCAAATTCAGTTCCTTCCCTGTAAACTTCAAATTTAACACAAACCCATGGCTCTTAATCATCCAGAGATCTTAATGACAAGGTAATTTCATCAATTCAACACCCAAAACGAATGGCGGTAAGCTTGTTCTTCCCTGTAAGCAATTCGACACCCATATTCAGAAATTCAGCCTGCAAACCCGTACCATCTGTTACTCCTCTTGATTTCCATACCCAACAGCAACAAATCCCCAGAAATTAGGCACATCAACGTCATATTCTCAACTGAAATCGAGCTCAAGAACATGACACAAAACCATGACAGACTCAGTGACTTCTCCTCATTCAAAAACACCTTTTCCTACAGCTCTAATCTTCTGAAATATCTTCATTCTCTTCCTCTTTATTCTGGTCCAAAATACCAACACATTCATTCAATTCTTCCTTCGTTTTCTCGGCTTCAGCTATGTCTCTTGACCCATGGTGAGAACCCATAAGAACATGGTTAACCGGAAACAAGAAATGGTTCTCGAACTGGTTGCGGCAACAAAATTAGTGTAGTAGCTCACTGGTTAAATCTCGGCCTCCTCTGCTCATGAAATTGAGTTTCTATGAAAACCTATTTCCTTTTTCTCTTATAACACAAATGTGTATGACCCTGAGATGAAGTCCACTGAACAATTATGGTCCAAGTAAATGTTAAGCCCATACCATAGAAACTCTAAATTGTCTCAGAAGCCCATCTCAGCAACTACGACTCATATTGACAGCACCCGATCTCCATTTCAAGTCCATGTTCGTCTATTTCTCAGACCGCAACAAAGAGAATTAAATTCTCTTTTAGCTCCAGCTTCACTGACAATATCCTTGGCCTCCAGTGAACTTTAGCCATGTGCATGGATGCAATCCATTTTGGCGCTTTTGCTCCAAGTGTACGATTTCTTCTCCTCTGAATTCTTTCACCAACAACAACCATTTTTTACTTCTCAAGTCCACTTATTCTCTTCAATGTCTCTTCATCACTAAAGTTGTCATGCTTTTCAGACAGAAATTGCATCACTAAAGCCGACATACTTTTCAGACAGAGATGAATAAATAAAAGCAAATAATGAAAAATAATTCGCCTCCAGCCGCCATTGCATATGAGATGAACTTTTGCCCTGTTTCTTCTTCTTTTGTTCCAAATGACTCCAAAGTACCTAAATACTCAAAAACAAAACATAAGATACATAATTTACAAGAAAACTAGTAGGGAAAGCATAAACAATAGATAAATATCAAGGTTTTTTAGACACCTATCACATACCAAGGATCACGATTACAGAAAACTTGGGTTTCAAAATTGGTGAAGTTATTGATTATCAAGTCTTGAAAGTCGAACTTTGTGAGAAAAGAATGAAGAGAAATAATTTCCTGATAATTAGACTTGTTGTGGATGTTACTAAGAGACTGGCTACTGGTTTTTGGTTGTGTATTTCAAGAAGTGTATTGGGTGTCTCTAAAGTATGAGAATTTACCTAAAAAGATATGTTACACATGTAGTATTCAAGGTCATGATAAGGATTGTTGTTCTAATAGTGAGTTACTTGAAGTACCCATTGGCGAGAAGTGTATTGTGAATTATATTGCTAACAGTGTTGTGTATGTAGGAGCAGTGCCCTCAAGGGTTTCTGTTGACGCTAAAACTTTAGAGGATGATGAGAGTAAGAGAGGTTATGGACCATGGTTGTATGAAGAAGAAGGTCAGGATTTTGAGGATGAGGATAGTGAGGATGGTGATGGTGAAGACGATGACAGTGAGAACAGTAAGTAAGATGGGATAGTTTAGCACATCCGTTTTTAATTGTTTGCCGAACAAAGAGAACCATGAGTTCTTTCCTTTCAATGAACCACAACACTTAGTGATACTGAATTAATGCGTACTGAAAATGTCTTATGTATACTGTGAAGAACTAATTTTTATGTGTTTGTGAGATCGGATTTAACATGTAAAAAACTAATTTTAATGTGTTTGCGAGATCGCTGATAGCATCTAATTAATCTTATAACTCTTAACATTTGTATTTTTATAGTTCCTTAATCTTACGTTCTTCAACGGTATAAAGTTTACAAAAAACCTTGTTTTAAAAGTTAAATAATTTCTAAATTTTATTTGTTATTATCCATAAGGGTATAGTTGTATAATTTCTAAATTTTATTTGTTATTATCCTTAAGGGTCCTCATTGCTTTAAGAATTGTGCAAACTACAACTACGTCATCTAAGTTTGGACGGAGGTATCCTATTTATTATGAGTATATGTCTTCAGTTTCATAGGTTATGCTTTACACAGTCCTATCTATTTTGTAACTGAGAATGACATAGGGAAAACACGACTGCTTTTCCCACTTTTTTACCGGAATCATAGCCTTTACAAACCGTGAGTTGTTTAAGTGAAAAGTTGAGTTTTCTGAATATGGACTCTGGGGCGAAACGTTTTTTACAAAGTTTCTATGTGGAAGCATATTCTTTCACCTTTTTTTCGGTGAAATGTTGTATTTTCACCTTAATAAACTTAAGATTACAGATGACCTTTTTTAATAGAAAAAGTTGAGTTATTCTGAATTGTGGAGTGAAACTTTTTGTTAACATCTATTTAAGTGTACATTAGCTTATAATGTTTTCAAAAATTCCTAATGAACCGCACCAAAAATTAAGCCAAAACCCAGACTTCTCACAAACTTTCCAATGACCCCACCACCTGCTAATTCCCTACCACGCGGGACCTGCCCCCATGTGAGGGGTGGTTTTTGCATCGTTCATTTACACGGTACGTAAAGCATTTCGGAGAGACTCGCAGACGTAGAAATTCGTGGTACGGGATACGTTCGGAATGGGATACGTACGAGTATTATACGGATTCGTAAAAGTTAAATTCGGTCAAAAATCCGGTCAACGATTCGTGATTCGGCAGTAATACAGAACGACATACGTACGTGTATAATTCGTTTTAGAGATATGCATTCAGCGTACGAAATTCGACATAAATTAACCTGTTAAAAAATCATTTTAAATATAATTTCTCCTAAAATACTATAGTTTAATACTTGACATCAACTATCTTATACTAATATAAAGAAAAGAGTTCTTTTTGGTAAGAGACCCCCTAAATTACTTAGTTGTCCTTACTTTTTACATATTTACATAAATACCATTGTTTTAAAAATAGATCAAAAAAATTAAAAACTTAATATCTTTCAAAATATACACCAGATTTTTTTAAAATTTATATATTTGAAAATCTCTTTCAATTATCTACGTAACGAGTACAAATAAGAAAAGTAAATTTTTGTTTTAGGAAATTTTTTTCATTGCTTACAAATTAGTATTGTTGGATGAGTAAAAATTCAAGCATGTGCATCGCACATGTGTCCTTGCTAGTATATATAATCACAATCAGCAAATAACATGAACGTTGATGGTATTGGAATCAGATTAGTGTATGTAAATTTTTAAAAGTCAAAAATATAATAAATAATGACTATTTAGTGATGATGTGGCAAAGTATTATACGGGGTGTATGATTCGGTAATTCGTAAATACGCGTATAATTCGTTTTAAGCTGGAAATTCGCGAATCTAAGTCGGAGTTCCAGTTATACGGTCGATACGGACGGATTCACGAATTATACGAGTATTATTCGCGAACTTACTAATCAAGCAGTAACTTCTCCTCCTCCATACAAACAAAGAGATCTTGCAAGGGACCCAAGCATGCCCTATATGACCACTGCCTGGGTTTCAAACGGACACAAACTTACACTAAACATTACAAACCATTGAATGGTTGTCCAAAGACGGAGCTAAGTGCAACTTAGGGGTGGCCCCGCCCACCCTATTTTGTAATTTAGAAAAATAATTCCTAATGAGCCCCCCACCTAAAATATATGTTTTGTAAATTATCTCCCCTTGGAAAAAAATTCTGGATCCGTCCCTGCAAGTTGTCTATTTATAGTTACACTGGTCCCCTCGTCTGCTCTTCATAATCATAATCCACCATATCCCTTCTGCAGATCAGAATAATACTAAAACCGATGGATAAGTTTCCTTTAGAAATCTCTACCCAGATATTAGGTCGTCTCCCTACAACAGATTATGTTCTTCACAGCAAATCTGTATGCGGCAACTGGAGGGCCATCCTTGATAACACCAAATTTGGTCTCCTGTTCTGTATCACATCACGCTCGGGAAACGACTTTGGATCGCAACTCATTTACAACGAGCATATGAACATAGAACTTTACGACACTATCGTAGCTAACATCCACCAGGATGATGGACCACTTCAAAGATTATCACACCTAGTGATCGGGTCTTTCAACGGTCTTGTGTGTTTTTATGTTTACCACGACAACATCCAAGATCCTATTTATATTATAAATCCAGAAATAGGTCAGCACATTCATCTCCAACAAAAATATATGCTTCCGGAGGAATTCGTTGGACGCAGAAACATGTTAGGAGGTTTTGGCTACTGTTAAAGTTCTGATGAATACAAGGTTGTTCGAATTAACCCGGACGGAAAAGTGGAAGTCAACACCCTCGGCGATAAGATGGGATTGAGAAATGTTGAAAATATTTATATATGTTTTTATGGAGGTGGATCAGGTGAATATGAGAATGGGTGCATTTTTTGGTTGGTCTACAAGGACGCAATTAAGACATTATTGTCTTTCAATTTGAGGAGTGAGACGTTCAGCACATATTCATTACCGCCCAATCATATACCTGGGGGTAATTTCCCTTTGGATCAATTCCCAGCCGTTGGGCTGATGCTGTGTGGGGTTACTCTGTGCGTATAAAACATGCATTGTCAGCAAGAGAACCGTATAGATTTTTGGACGCTAGACGAGAATAACAATGATTTCACCGCACCTGCCGATGAACCCGGACATTTGATTTGGAGATTCCGGTTTAGCATTAACTTACCAAAGCAAAATAATGATTGGCCAACTTATAACCCAATTGCTCTGGGTAATAACAACGACGTCCTTTTGTGGGACAATCGATGCATATCGCGTTATGATACATCTACAAGAACATTAAGGGAAATATGGGGAACGATACCGTTTGGAACATGTATTAACATAGTTTCACACATGAAGAGCAGCGTCTCCTTAGAAGATTTCGGAGGAGTATCGGAGACATGTGGTGACAATATCTAACCCAGTAACTGATTTATAAAATTACTACTGTCAATTTGTCTTTATTAGTTAGTAATAAGGTTATGTTTAGATTTTCTAATATAAGTTAATGATAGAGTATTACCATCAATATATTCTTATTCAGTTTGTCCAGCGCTTGCACGTACCGCCACAACTTAAATATGCGTACAAAAGTCGGTCGACTATATTTTGGGGTATTATCACCCGTGTAACTGTACCGCCTGTGTAAGCGCAATTTGATTCCTATGGAATGAAAAATCCCCCCCCCCCTCCTAGTTTCGACTTAACAAGCATGAAAAACGTGTAACTGTACCTCATGTGTTAGGGTAATTTCTATACAATTGGAACTCATCCTGTCATCCACAGGTGAAGAATGTCGCTGACACGACCTAAAACTAGAAGTTGGCTTGAAGAAGATATGGGCCTAGAATAATACTTTCCTAGAGGACCCAAGATCTACAACCGATCTACAATCGTTCAACAATCAACACCCATAAAAGATCCTCAACATCCAACGACATCTCCATACGTCACATCAACATCTGAAGCATCCGTCCAATACCCTAGCCACCTTCATATCAGCTTCTCTCCAATGGTCCAACCTCTGCAAAACTTTCATTTCACCTCCTTCCATCAAATCCATCCCCGATCATCTCTCATCACAGCCACCTTCAACTGGCCATCAATCAAACTTCTAATGTCTATCTCTCTCCATCTTGCCTTCTTTTCTTATCAAGAACAGCTTTTTAGGCCTTTCTATCCAGCTTTTTAGGTTAGATTCTAATAGATACTCCCACTGTCTTTTTTTTCCAGCTCTTCTACACGTATCGTTCAAAAAACCACATAAAAATCGCAGTTTTCCCAAACTAACCCCCAAAGTACACATGTTGAACCCTTATAGGGTAATGGTGGGTCCCGGCTGAATACTATGGGACCCATTAAAAAAATCATGTGAGAGTGCGGTTTATACATTGTTTTTTATGCGGTACATCAAGACTATTTGTTGTTTTTTTATATGTCCTAGTTTCTATTTTGGTCTGTCTTTTTTTATCTGTCCCCGTTGTTTATAGACGAAAAATCTTGTCCACCGCTTATGTGTCATGCAAACATTGGTGGATTTCAATAATAATGGGGACCAAAATGGGTAAAATCTGGGGTGTGGATGAAGCCACCTGGCGGAGGAAAATAATGGTGGAAATGGCTGGTGGAAACGGCTAGTGAAAGTGTAGCACTTTCGGTTTATAGACATACATTCCCTTAAAATATCAAATATACCATTTATTTTTTATAATCATGTTTATTGGTGAAAACTACTCCTGTCGATTTTGGTAATTTGGGGTGTGTAGATGAGGAATGAATCTAAACCCTAAACAAATGCACTGTGCGGTGAGTGCTTGTAGATTCAGGAGATCAATCTGTGCAAGTCCGGCCTAAACCAAGAAATGGCCGTTCCAGACTTGTTTCGGTCAAAAAGTGAAGGAGATGGGGTTGATCTTAGGTAGGGAAGCGAATAAGGTGTTGAGTTTGTGAAGGTGTTGGCTATGTATGACTTGTATCAGAAAGCTGAACTGGCTTGCAGGGTGTAAGCTATCAGTTCCGGTGTTTGAATACGATTATATCAACACTTGTTTTTGTTGTCTTGTCTTGTTCCTTGTCTTGTTTTTGAAAAATAGAGCGGAGAACCTATATATACAAGTCTTTGAGCCTAACCCTCGTATCTCATGGGAAGTGGAGAGAGTGGAGTGATGGAGTAGTGGAGTAGTGTGTTGGTGTCACACGACTAGTCTTTCCCACTTCTCCCATCATCACTAACCGTCCATGACTTCCTGACACGTTCTTGTGATGGCGCGTTGTGCGCTTCATGCCGTAAACCACCAGACTAATACCCCAGTATGTATTCCCCAGTTTGTGACACGATTGATGTCTTGAACGTGTGGATCATGGGACCCACAAAAAGTAGCATGTAATTCAAGACTAAATAACTATGTTATTTAGGAAGTTGATACTTGTGAAGCATCATGTGTATACTATGCAGGTATCGCATCGAGTATATTCAGCACGTATGAAGCATCGCTGTTTGAGCGTCTCAAAATAACCTCATGTCTGGCTGACTTCAAGTGATGGTTTGGAGGTTGCGCAAGCAAGTCCTCCCTTGTCCGACCACATGGTGTGGTAGAGTGACGGATGGTGATCACCATGACTCCGCACTGACCAATTAACTCCTGAACAGGGCTGTAGAGCCAAGCCGGTGAAGTTGGACGGACTCAATGATCTTTGAGACACTCATCTACGACCGTTGATGGAATTAGGGTTTATGAAGAGGTGCGCAAGCATCACTTTTCAGCTTGGTAGAATCCAAGCTTGGGACACAATTTTGGCTAGGCCGATCATGCATGCATGTAGACGGCATGACGGTGTAGGCGCCCATACCTCATTGTCTCATGAAAGTGTGATCTGGTCCACTCAATTCGTCCGGCGAAGTTGAGTGGTCGAGATCAATTTGCGACAGAAAACTGGTGCCGCAAAAGCCAATCCTCATGCCATCTTCAGGTGCGCGTTCCAAGACATCTAGGCTTGGTCGGTCCTGGCCGATTGACCCAACGTGTAGGTGGTAGGTTGGAGTTCACGTCCATACCCTGACATCCCATAGACACATGATCTAAGCCACTCAATTTGTTCGGAGAAATCGAGTGGTCAAGATTAGTTTGCAGCTTGGGAGGTGCGACCACACTTTTTTTGGGCGTGCGAATCGAGACATATAGCCAAGTTCGGTCTTGGACGATTGGGTATGGAGATAGGTGGGCCCGTAGTGATCGTGTTGATACTTACCAGGCCTGCTTAGCCTATTCCGGGACCCTCCATCCACTCAGGAGAAGATGGACGTTCGTGATCGCGAGACAAACCCTAGTTAGGGTATTGCCGGCCGTTTGTTACACCCAGTTTTGGGCATGCGAATCGAGGTGAACAACTATAGTTGGTCCTGACCGATCAGTCAGGTATGCAGGCGGGCCCACGGTGGTTGTGTTGACATGCTCTGGCCCCTTTGAATCTACATCTACACGCTCCATCTATACCTGCGAAGATGGATGAATGAGACTGTCTTGCGACACATGTAATGTGCCACAAACCCTAATTTAGGAATTTCGTCCATACTGCTTTGGTTTGGAAGTTTTGGCAAGCTAGGATAATCTTTCGGTGAGGTCGACCATGCGGGGCCCGCATTGGTTCGGAAGAGGATGTTCCATACCTTCTCGGGGATTATGGAATCGATCTGGGCCATCCAATCATGCTGGTGGAGTTGGATGGTCGTAATCATTTCCAGACTGATACGAACAGTCCGGATGCTCAATTGGGCTAGTATAACACACCGAGAGTGGCTCAATCGGGCTAGTATAACACACCGAGAGTTGCATCCTGTACGGGTATTTCGTACATGATTTCATTATAATGCTTGGAGATTCGTGTTGCTCTGTTGAGAGAAACACTTAGTCGTCATGCCATACTGATAATGAGTACAGGAAATAAAAGGCTGGTTGCGCATTAATTAATAATGCTGCGAATTCACAGGGTATATGGGATTGTTGCTACATGCTCCAACCTGGATGAATTTCGTGTATTTTATTAACAAAATGGGATTGTTGCCACATGCTCAATTCTAGGTGAATTATTAAAGTGAAGGAGTATCCATCACTTATTAATGGCCTTATCTTTTACAAGATGTTAGCGCATAATTTTTTGGGTTTTACAATTTTACCCTTAAATGAAAATCCACCATCAACATTAAGTCCCCTGCCTAGCACATAATGGTTACACTATTGTGTGGTAGGTATGAGATGGTGAAAAATTTGTACACTGAAATGACCAAGCTAAAGTGAATGCATATTTACCAGATAGGTCGACATCGTCAAGCATTGCCCTGGGAGTCCTGATTAGGGTTGTGAAGGAAGCAGGACTTGATCCAGTGAGTCGCTTTGGTTTCCTTTGTACATATCTGGGTAGAGCTCGGTCCCTTCCTTGGGTCAGGTGTACTCCTTTTCATCATATGGAATCTTTCCTCAGATGTATGCGATAAGCATCGTTGATTGCTATCCCGAAATAGTAGCCTTCATAGGTGGCAAGTAAAGACTTATTTTCTCCTAGGATTCTGTCGACTTGCGAGATTATAAAGAATCATCTCATGTAGTTTTTCCTTCTATATCTCAGGCACTGCTCCACACTTATCTGATCTTCTGATTGACTGATTGATTTTTTTTTATAACTTCTTCTTCTTTACAGTTTATCATGGAAACGGTGGACGACCATCCTGTCACCTCTTCAGAAAGAAGCTTCGAAGTTGACAAGCCAGAAACCCATGCGCACGAAGAAGTAATGGCTAAGATCGATCTTCCACTTCGCGAAGTCGGACGTGCTATACATGTGATGTCTATTTTGCACATGAGTATTGCCAGAGGACGCATCTGTGCACTTTCAGCTGCGATTGACATGGAGGAGCGGTGGAGGCGCGAGGAAGCGTTGTAAGCACCAGTAAGATCAAGGGCAGAGAGATTTGCAGCGCGGTTGAAGAGACGGAGGGTTGAGCATAAACGACCTCTGAATGAAGATAAGTGCAATTACCCAATCCAGGATGGCGTGATAATTCTCGATTCCGACACAGACGAACCTGAATGTTTGAAAGCAATCGGCACGACTCTTGATGTTGTTGTGGCCTTTGATGCTCCTGCTTATGATATTGGGATGGAGTACGTTGCTGCGGAAACGTCTGACGCAGAAGCTGAGGCAGATCCGAAGGTAGGAGCATCACCTGCGGAAATGTCTGATACAGAAGCTGAGGTAGATCCGAAAGGAGGAGCATCAATAGGTGATGGTGTTGAAGCAAAACTTGACGGTGGTGCAGGCGCGGTCGACCCTCTTGACGACTAAAACCTTTTTTTTTCTTTAAGAATATTCCGTAATTTGTGAACATCTTCCTTGTACTCAGTGGCAGCCGAGTTTAATGTTCTCTTCTATTTGATTGTTTGAATAAAGGTTTTTTCTTTATAGCCATTTGTCATGTGTTCCTGATGCAAGATCTTACTGGCCTTGCTGGGGTGAGTGGCTCAAAGCTCATTCCCTTTCCATGCACATCTTTTCCCTCAACTCTTTCCAGGATGTTTTTGCTTAGGGTTTCTTTCTTGACCTGCTTTAGTGGGTTGGTTTAGGACGGACTTTGTGTCTTTAGGGATAAAGATGTTCTCAGATGGAAATAATACTTCAATTAATTTGAAAATTGAAAATTGAAACCCTAACTATGAATGCAAGTATTGCAATTATTTTCTAAAGGAATTACAAATATGATGTGAAATTGTAAGGGAAAACACGCTGGAGGAAGTAGCACAGCATCTTAAAGCGTGTAGGATGCTGGAAAGTGATAGCACAGCGTCTTAAGTACAGTAGGGTTTGAGCCACCGCGAGTGAATTGTTACGCCTTCTAGCTTGTCAGCGTTGATGAGTTTGCAGTATCTGCCTAGGATGCCATCTGCTACCAGGTACAGTTCATCCTCCTTCTCGGTGGGTGAATTTTGTGAGGTAGTCATTTTCACCGTAATGCTTCCGACCTTGAACGCGGTTGTCTTCGTTACTAGGTATCCAATTCCGAATGGGTTTGGGCGTGTTAACATCAGGGTCTTAGTTTTGTCGTCTTTTATCGAGACAACTTCTAGAATCCTGATAAACTGTTTAAAGGGGCCGGCCTCCCATTCACATCTCTTAGCCAAGGTTGGTTTTTTGGCTAGAGCCAGTCCCCGGGACTTATCAGAATGAGGGGCGGTTGGTTGTAAAGAGGGTTGCGTGATGAGACTTACTTGAGATCGGAACCTTTCAACATATGCTGACAGGCTCTCTCCGTGAAGTTGTGTCGCATTGGAAAGTTGTTGGTGCGGCAACAAACATTCGTCAGGTCCATAAGGCGTGTTGGAGATTCCTTCAGGTATCGAAGCCGGTAAAGGACAGACTCCTAGCATTGCCTTGTTGTCGTGCATCCAAGGGCGTCCTAGGATCATGTCATAGTTAGGATGATCATTGACTATGTAGAACTTTTTTTGTGTCGAGGCATCACCCAATTTGACTTCAAGATCAATGTATCCATATGCATCTATGAGTTCTCCTTCTGGGATCCTTAACCACAGTTGGGTGACGAGTAGCCTCCTTTTTCGGAATCTTTGCTTTTCTCAAGGTCTTGACAGTAATGATGTTAAATTCGGAGGCCGTATCAATCAACGCGCTATCTAACTCAACGTCTCTCAAATGAGTGACGTTTAGGAGTCCCCAGTTTCCTTTGCTCGCATCTTTCAGGAAAGACTGGGGTTCCTGGACTGCTTCTGGATACAAATGCCTTCTTGATACAACGCGGTTGAGAGCTGTAAATATGTCTTGACGCTGTCCCTTGGAGAAATACAAGATTTCACACAAGTGTTCCATCATTGGTTGTACAGTCTTGCGAAAAGAATCCCCAGAAATCATACAGTTCATGATAGGAAGAGGATCTCTATGAACACCTTCGTTTGCAAGTTGGATTTCTCCTGTCTCTATATTTTCCCTGAAGATTTGTTTCATCCTGTTACAATCTTTGGTTGGATGGTGAACGAATCTATGGTAGCAGCAGTATTTGGGATCCACCATGTCTTTCTCAGTTGGAGGACATCTGATAGGAGGCATCTTGATGGCATCGTCTTGGATCCACACTTCAAAGAGTTATCACTTCATTCATTGGGAAAGGAAAACATGTATCTTCGGTGTCTTGTGCAGGAGTTTTGTCCGCTCCTTTCCGAGACGAAGTCTTGTGTGTCGGGGATTCCCGCTTGGTTTTTTATTCCGTCGCTGAAGCTTTCCTTTTTTCTCCTCCGCCCACTACACTCACAAAATGACTAGTGTTGTATTGCTTGTTCGTGAGACGCATGCTTCCTCGACTTTCACGTGAATCTTCACTTCAAACAACTCTGGTTCTTTCTAGCAATGCTGGTGCGGTTGTTGTTGAACGTTTGGAAGCTTCATGGAGTTCAGAGAACGTTTGAAAGCCCATATTCTCTAATAGAGCGCGGTATATGGGTATCATCCCATTGATTCACAACTCCACCAATTGTCGTTCGGTGATGTTCGGGTCATGACAATCTAGTGCTTGGGTTCTGAACCTCTTAACGAAGTCGTTGGGATGCTCGTTGTTCCGCTGAAGAATTCTTCCCAGATCTGAAAAGGTGATCTGTTCAGACACGAAGAAATTCTTTCTGTAGAAAGCACTGACCATATCGTTCCAATTGGATATGATGTTATGTGCGATGTTGTTGTACCAGGTGTACGCCCTTTCCGTAAGTGACTTTGAAAATTCTTTTAGGCGGAGAACATGATTGTATTCATGCTCCCCCAAAGATTCTAATAATCGAGAGACGTGTTTACGATAATTACCAGTACCATCATAAATGGGGAATTTGGGAGAGGTGTAACCTATGGGAAGAGGAATTCGTTGCACATCTTGAGGGTACGGCGGCTGGTGCTGGTGTATATCCGTTCGATCCCATTTTCCTCGATTTTGGAGAAGTCGTTCCAGGTCCTCGCGTGTGATGAAGTTGGAAGGTTGGTTCCATGCTCTTGGGCGTTCAGGAGAAATGCGAGTTTCCTCATCCGTGTGGGCCAGGATGGAAACGTCTCCCCGGGGTTGTCGTGAACCTTGTGGTAATCGTTCAGTCAAAGTTTTGAGGAAAGTGATTACCTCTTTCTAAGTTACGGCCATATCCGTTTGAGTCTTAGCTAGAATTTCCTGTTTCTCCATCAAGTCTGCAATGGTAATGGGCGGTGGTCCTCCTTTTGTCCCTCTGGCTCCTCGTCCTAATGAAGGAGTGAAAGTTGTTTCTCTGGTGACCACCGGAGGCGTTACACTTGAGGAGATACCGGGATTAACGACTACTATTTCTCTAGTGATGGGAGGTGTTACACTTACTGGAATATTTAATACTATGCTGGCGCTGTTGGTAGTATTGATGGCTCTACGATATGTATTGACTACGGTAGCTCCACTGACAGGTACATCGACACCAAGAGTGTTATCCACACTAGTTCCATCAGAATTGATTGCTGATCCAGACCTGAGTTCCACCATCTTGAATTAAATTGTTGATTGAGTTGGTTCTAAGATCTACCCTTTTGAAATTGATAAAATTGAATCGGATTTCGAAGAAATTGACTTTACAACCGAGGGATTAATCTCCAAATGTGGTCGCCAATTGTTTATGGGTGAAAACTAATCCTGTCGATTTTGGTAATTTGGGGTGTGTGGATGAGGAATGAATCTAAACCCTAAAAAAATGCATTGCACGGTGAGTGCTTGTAGATTCAGGAGATCAACCTGTGCAATTCCGTCCTAAAACAACAAATGGCCGTTCCAGACTTGTTTCGGTCACAAAGTGAAGGAGATGGGGTTGATCTTAGGGAGGAAAGCGAAGAAGGTGTTGAGATTATGAAGGTGTTGGCTATGTATGACTTGTATTAGAAAGTTGAACTGGCTTGTAGGGTGTAAGCTATCAGTTCCGGTGTTTGAATACAATTGTATCAACACTTGTTTCTGTTGTCATGTCTTGTTCCTTGTCTTGTTTTTGAAAAATAGGGCGGAAAACCTATTTATACAAGTCTTTTAGCCTAACCCTCGTATCTCATGGGAAGTAGAGAGAGTGAAGTGATGGAGTAGTGGAGTAGTGTGTTGGTGTCACACGACCAGTCTTGCCTACTTCTCCCATCATCACTAACCGTCCATGACTTCCTGACACGTTCTTGTGATGGCGCGTTGTGCGCTGCACGACGTAAACCTCCAGACCAATACCCCAGTATGTATACCCTAGTTTATGACACAATTGATTTCTTGAACGTGTGGATCGTGGGACCCACAGAAAGTAGCATGTAATGCTAAACTAAATAACTATGTTATTTAGGAAGTTGATACTTGTGAAGCATCGTGTGTATACTATGAAAGTACCACATCGAGTATATTTAGCACGTATGAAGCATCGTTGTTTGAGCGTCTCAAAATAACCTCATGTCCGGCTGACTTCAAGTGATGGTTTGGAGGTTGCGCAAGCAAGTCCTCTCTTGGCCGACCACATGGTGTAGTAGAGTGATGGATGGTGATCACCATGACTCTGCACTGACCAATTAACTCCTGACCAGGGCTGTATAGCCAAGCCGGTGAAGTTGGACTGACTAGATGATCTTTGAGACACTCATCTGCGACCGTTGATGGAATTAGGGTTTATGAAGAGGTGCGCAAGCATCACTTTTCAGCTTGGTCAAAGCTTGGGACACAATTTTGGCTAGGCCGATCGTGCATGCATGTAGACGGCATGACGGTGTAGGCACCCATACCTCATTGTCTCATGAAAGTGTGATCTGAGCCACTCAATTCGTCTGGCGAAGTTGAGTGGTCGAGATCAATTTGCGACAGCAAACTTGTGCCGCAAAATTCGCTCCACATGCCATCTTCAGGCGCGCGTTCCAAGGCGATCAGGCTTGGTCGGTCCTGGCCGATTGACCCAGCGTGTAGGTGGTAGGTTGGAGTTCACGTCCATACCCTGACATCCCATAGACACATGATCTAAGCCACTCAATTTGTTCGGCGAAATCGAGTGGTCAAGATTAGTTTGCAGCTTGGGAGGTGCGACCACACTTTTTTTGGGCGTGTGAATCGAGACATATAGCCAAGTTCGGTCTTGGACGGTTGGGTGTGGATATAGGTGGGCCCGCAGTGATCGTGTTGATACTTACCAGACCTGCTTAGCCTATTCCGGGACCCTCCATCCGCTCAGGAGAAGATGGACGCTCGTGATCGCGAGATAAACCCTAGTTAGGGTATTGCCGGCCGTGTGTCACACCCGTTTTTGGGCGTGCGAATCGAGGTGAACAACTATAGTTGGTCCTAACCGATCAGTCAGGTATGCATGAGGGCCCACGGTGGTTGTGTTGACATGCTCTGGGCCCTTTGAATCTACATTTACACCCTCCATCTATACCTGCGAAGATGGATGGTTGAGACTATTTTGCGACACATTACATGTGTCGCAAACCCTAATTTAGGGTTTTCGTCCATACTGCTTTGGTTTGGACGTTTTGGCAAGCTAGGCCAATCTTTCGGGGAGGCCGACCATGCGGGGACCGCATTGGTTCGGCAGCGGATATTCCATACCTGCTCGGGGGTTATGGAATCGATCTGGGCCATCCAATCATGCTGGTGGAGTTGGATGGTCGTGATCATTTCCAGACTAATACAGACAGTCCGGATGCTCAATCGGGCTAATATTACACACCGAGAGTGGCTCAATCGGGCTAGTATAACACACCGAGAGTTTCATCCTGTACGGGTATTTCGTACATGCTTTCATTATAATGCTTGGAGATTCGTGTTGCTCTGCTGAGAGCAACACTCAGTCGTCATGCCGCACTGATAATGAGTACAGGAAATACAAGGCTGGTTGCACATTAATTAATAATGCTGCGAATTCACAGGGTACATGAGATTGTTACTACATGCTCCAACCTGGATGAATTTCGTGTATTTTATTCACAGAATGGTATTATTGCCACATGCTCCATTCTAGGTGAATTAGTAAAGTGAAGGAGTATCCATCACTTATTAATGGCCTTATCTTTTACAAGATGTTAGCGCATAATTTTTTGGGTTTTACAATTTTACCCTTAAATGAAAATCCACCATCAACAAATCATAAAATCATTTTTAATATAAATTTAATTCAAAATCTTAAATATTATCATCATATATAAGGAATAAATCTAATATGTTAATTGTTATTACTTTTTTCAATAAAAACATTTATGGATAGTTATAAAATTATTGATAAAACTTCTACTTATTCTTACATCCCGTTATAATTATGGACTCCATAATAAAAGAAGTATAAGTTTTCTTTTAATACTATTAATTTTAGTTTTGGTAACAACACAACAATAGATAGTGATAGTCAAGGGTTAGTCACGACATTTTATAGTATTTCCTTAATATTTTGACAAAATCAATTAGGACTGTTAATTTGAGACGGAGGGAGTACTTATCTAATACTTATAGTTCTCATAAAACAGTTTGTAACAATTATAATTGTCATAAGCATATGTTACATTAATAAAACTTTTAACTGTTACAATTGAGTTATGACAAAACTTTTTTTTTTGGGTGAAAAATGGTGTTTCACTTGTCACCTTTCTTTGAAAGATTTCAGTAGAAACTTCTTTTTTCCACCTGTGATACGGGTGAAAAATTGTGTTTTCACTTTTATTCTACCTTTATTTTTTACAAAGTTGAACTTACCACAAAAACTAAATTAAGAAAAAATTACATCCCAAATAGATAAAGTACCCCAAACATTCGCCAAGAGCCCAAGACTTTATGACCGAAGGTAGAAGCCGCACCAATCACCAGAGATTTGGCTTCAAAAATGAGATCGAGATCTGTTTAACATGTGTGTCTTAAAAAATACGAGCATTACGCTAGATCCATAAAACCCAACAAACCGCAGCAGCAGGTATGAGAGCCCAGAAAACCTTTGCCTGAACTAGAGAAGTAATTAGAATGCCAACAATGAGCAAGTTCTTGGGAATGGACATGACCAACCAAAATAGGGAGAAGCATCCACCAGACGGTCCAGACCTCATGGTCAACCTTACAATCATCCTTAATGATACCTTCTATCAATCATGTCTGCCGTATTAAGATTGCCATTAAGGCATAAACTCTTGACGATGGAATTTTTCCTAATAAGAAATCTCTAGGGGTCACTACGCAAATTAGCAATCTTATAAGAGAGGAAATGCTAAATCCTTATCCAGTTTTGATGGTCCATAGAAACTTAATTTTCATAAACCTCCAAATTTCTCTTCTTTATTGCAACACCCTTGTTGGTTGAAGAGTTCTTGCAAAAAATGTTACTCCCTCCGTCCCACTATTAGATGACCTATTTGGTTAAAATCTTGTCCCACTATTAGTTGACATATCTCATTAAACAAGAGGATATTTCTAAAATTATCCTTTTGGTTGATTATCATAAGAAATATGTATAATTTGATATTCATGTTTATATTCATTTCAAATGTGTTTTAAAATGATTTTCAATGATACAAAGTTTGCAAAAATCTATGGTATAGTTTGAGAGATAAATGATTTCTAAATTTTATAGGTTATTATCCATAAGGGTATAGTTGTAAAAAAATACTTTAAAACACTCATTTTATTTCTTGCCTTAAGAATGGTGCAAACTTCAACTGGGTCATCTAATAGTGGGACAGAGGAAGTACAAACCAATTAGTATAGTTTGTCGGAACCATCAAATGTAATCCTTGTTGTAGGAAGCAAGGATGCACTTAGCATGTGCATCAAGCATGTGAGGGTTATAGTCCCGTGAGAGCAACTGCAGTGGTGCGACTAAACCCAAAGATCAAAGAGTAAAACAAAAACGACTAAATTTTAGTTTAGTCCGTTGTGTGACACAGTGGGAGGCGAGTATATTTAGTCGAGCGGAGTTATAATCTTCGTTTGGATATGGAGCGAAGTAATAAAGTGCGCCCCGTTCAGGCGTTGATATAGTTTACGCTTGTTGTGAGGCGTTGGTAAAGATTATGCGCGGTGTGGGGCGTTCATAAATATTACGCCCGGAAAAGAGGCATACGTATAATCAACGCCTGATAGGGCGTACGTAAATCTCAACGCCTGATGCCAGGCGTATGTATAATCAATGCCCGATGGGGCGTACGTAAAGTAACCGCCTGATGCCAAGCGTTTGTATACTCAACGCCCAAAGGGGCGAACCCTTCAAATACAAATGTACATATGAGTGTTACCATAATAAATAGTGAATGGGAAAATTAGGCTCAAGCCCAACCCATGGATAACCCATAATATAAGGCCCTTAATTAAAAGAAGTTTAATTCTAGGCCCCAAATTATTAAAATACCTTGATACCCTTATGCTTATTGTGAAGCCCATAATTAAATAAAATTTAAATCTAGGCCCAAAATTATTAAAATATTATGTGATGATATTTCAACCACCACCAACCACCTCCGACCACCACAGCCACCGCCAACCACCTCCGACCACCACCGCCGGCAACCACCTCCGAACATCCAACAACCTCCGACAAGCACTGCCGGCAACCACCGCCGACTACCATCAACCACCGCCGCCGACAACCACCGCTGCCAGCCACCACCGCCGATGGCGACGGCGCCACCACTGCCAACCACCACCAACATGATGTGTACACAGAATTTACACATGCATATGACATGTGTATCCAGATGTTACACATTCATATATAATGTGTAATGCAAAGTTACACTTGTACATAGATGCGTACTCTGTAGTTACACATGTGTACACAGAAGTTACACATGCGTATGGCATGTGTATCTACAAGTTACACATCCAAATGCATGTGTATCTTTTTATTACACATGCTATATTTAAGGTTATCTACAAGTTATTCATCATAAAATACATTTATTACTAACTTCTTATAGAATAAAAACCGTTGCAGTACATTAGTCAGGGGGACATATTTTAATCCACCCAAAAATTAAGAGTATCTTTCAATGTTTGCTTGCAAGAGGGTTTAATTAGTCAAAAGGAATTTCTTATTTCTTCATTTCACCTGACTTTTATGATCAATACAACAAAAAATATGACAACCAGAAGGGACCAATGGTGTGCCATGCTCAACACTTAAGCACTAATTAAGGGGAAGCCAAGGAAAGATTGATGACTGGAGCCTGGACTGGGGAATTCTCATTACAGACAGTAGGTCCTTGTGGTGGCACCATTTCATCTTTAGTTAATGAGTAATTTCCTTCACCTACCATAAATGTGAAGCTGAATAAGTCATAGTCTCTAACGTGTAGAAGTGTCAAAATCTTTGATTTCTCTCTCACTGCCTCCACCAAAAATCTTCATTTCCCTGTTCTCATTCTTATAAAACCATGTCAACAACTGAAATAGAACCAAAACAAAAACAAACAGATAAGAACGAAAAACACCTAAACAAAATGCAAGAGATTGGAAAAGCAATGCTGCATTGTCCTAGTTTCAGCAGTTATTCATCGTCGATCAGTTTTATCGAAATCGCAGCTAAAGTCATCAAGGCAGAAGAAGAAGAATGTAATATGTAAGGTTATATACAAGTTATTCATGCTATATGTAAGGTTATCTACAAGTTACACATGTTATATGTAAGTTTATCTACAAGTTATTCATCATACCACAATACCTGCACCTCCACCACCAACACCTCTTACAATCACAAACTCAATAGGATAGTTACAACACTTTGAAATTTCACCTCATAAAATCACAAACTCAATCTGAAGGCATCTACTTAATTTTTGCATGCAACTAATAAACAGAACGTCTCATCATTTCTGGTTCACTCAAACTTTTACACATATAATTAGCATGTGTAACTCGCAGTTACACATATAATTAGCATGTGTAAGTAGTATCTACACATCCAATTATCATCTTAAAAATATTAAGATGCCATAGTCTAAACATTCCAACAAAAAAAACATGTGTAATCAGCTGGTATACATACAAAATGCATGTGTACATTAGAATGTGTAACTATACTCTACACATTCATTTAGCATGTGTAACTTGCAGTTACACATTTATACAGTGTAACTTGCAGTTACACATTTATACAGTGTAACTTGAAGCTACACATGCATCTGAATTGTGTAACTAAGAGTTACACATGCTAATTTATAGAGTCTTACTTAAAAATAAACATACCTCTGCCACCTTCTTCGTATCTTCAATTATTGTAGTCCAAGCATTGAAGTCTAATGAGTTGGACGTGACTATGCTCCATAGTCGCTCTTCTACAGTAGAAACTGTTGAAACATTAGACATAAAAAAATTATTAACCTGTAGTATCATCCTCACTGCTAAGTAGGAATTCATTTCACCAAGCTATGATTAAAATATGAATCCAACCAAAACAACAAATTTGCATCACCAAGGGATTAAGAAAAGCCTACCAATATTCAGAGATAATCCTCCCTGAGTTGTCCTAAAACTAGAATGAAACCCTCGGCACCCTTGGACTCCACCACCCAATTCAACGAAGTTCCGTGGCTCATTGTGGAAGAATGACTGGCGAACAAGTAGACAACCCCTGAAATTCAACTAAAGCATGTCAGATGGAAGGCACTTGTACAGCAGGAACAAAACCTTTTCAAATAAAAGATAAAGAATTCACTCACTATTTCGCTGCATGCTGTCGTAAAACTATATCTAGAACTCTGACAGCTTCTTGTGAGCTCTCATTTTCTTGACCACGTAATGCATTTGCGATGGCCCGCATTGGGATCTTGGCAGCAAAACTTATTTCTACCTTGAAAGTCTTTGAATTGCATGGACACTTCATCCTCTTTCTATCTGTTTCATTTGGACTGCCACTCCTTAGAATGTGTAACTATAATCTACACATTCATTTAGCATGTGTAACTTGCAGTTACACATCTATACAATGTAACTTGAAGCTACACATGTATCTGAATTGTGTAACTAAGAGTTACACATGCTAATTTCTAGAGTCTTACTTAAGAATAAACATACCTCTGCCACATTCTTCGTATCTTCAATTATTGCAGTCCAAGCATTGAAGTCTAATGAGTTGGACGTGACTATGCTCCATAGTCGCTCTTCTACAGTAGAAACTGTTGAAACATTAGACATAAAAAAATCATTAACCTGTACTATCATCCTCACTACAATAACATACCGCCTACAACAAATGACTACAATCTGGTGGTGTCATGGATTAAAATTGAACAAATTAAATAATTGGAAATTTTCACCGTATCTTTCAGATACCTCTATAATCAAACTCTTTTGAGATTCATGAGCATTTCCTGTTGGTTCATCAATAACCCAACCACATTGTTTTTAATTTTGTTAAATGAATTTAAAATTTTAAGAAGAGCGTTCATACCACTTACCTATGTAATCAATGATAATACGACCATCGCAGAACCTCCCAGCAGGTTTTCCGGAGATATTTTGTTCAATAGGAGGAGGATGCATCTGACCATACGCTGCTGATATAGCTCCAGTATCCGATTTTGAGTCTTCAAAATTGAAAAATGCAGGGAAATTGCATTTCTCCCCTGTCAATGAACCATCACTTCCGTCAACCTTATGCACCACCGAAAATCCTCCTAATCCTCTAGCACTCAGATTAAGAACCAAGAATAAGAAAAAGCAGAGCAACTCGAACATCTGAATTACTTTCATGAAAGCCATGTTTATGTCTTAATGAAATCTTAGAATCTGTATATCTTTTATTCCTACCACCACTACTGTTACTGTCCTCATTCAATGTCAAGAAAGAGCTTAATGAATGTTGTAAGAAAATGACAAGCACCTAACATGACCTTTAACTGAATGTGGTAACGCAGAAAATGACAATATTCAGCAAAGGGTAGTGGACCCAATCAGAATAACTTTACAGCTAGAAACAGAGAAAATGACTCTTACTGTCCTCATTAAACACTGTTTTTCTACTCAGATAACCAGAATAAACTATCTCTCCATATACCGCCAAAATACTTATATATAGGAATGGGATCAGTAAATCTCGTGATAAATATTTGGAACTCAGCTTATTTACAAGAGAAGTGGGGCTCGAAAAGTAATTGTGTATTAATGAGTAAGAGATTTAAGATCGTTACCTGACTGGTGGGTCCTGATAAGTACTGACCTATAGAAAAAAAACAAAATTATGAGTGAATAATAATTGAAGGAGATAAGGTTTTAAGATTTCAAGATATGTTCATACTAAAAACAAAAGAAGATGCAGCACCTGACACAAACATAAACTTTATGATCCTTTAGTTAATGAGTATCACACAAAGTCTTATCTGTTCGAGTAAAGCTATTTCTGAACCTTTATGATCCTTTGCCCTGCACAAAACAACATGAAAACCAGTATAATCAGCCAAAAATGAACATAAACTAGATTCATAATTACCTTATTAAATGGACATAAAAACAACAAGTACAAGAGCACCTAAAAATAGCTCATCAACATGAGAAATTCAATCACACTGAATTTTGACATCTGATGTTGTATCTCAAACAGCTAATTCCAATTTTGATTGCATTTCTAACAAAACATTCAATGTCTGATACAAGCAGTCAGTTGGAAAATCAAAGTAGATGAAATTCGTAACAGATAGATGGGTAATAGAGATGATGATTCGCAGATTTCAACTATGATAACCGATTTTCAATCGAGATTTAAGATAGATAGATTGATTGATTTTCAATAAAGAAACCTAGAATTTTTTTTTTAATTTTCTTTCAAAATCTTTCAAATCTTTCATCTGAAAAGTAAGACAAAGATTAGATTATAACAGATCTGAACTCTAATCTTGATTTCGTCGAGAAAATTTAGTTGAAATCATAAGCAATTACAAATCAGGGTTGATTACAAACCCTAAAAATATTTCTTAAACAAACATCGAAACTAAACAGTTCAAATCAAAGCAAATGATACAAGGATTATAGATCGAAGCAAAAATTCTAAAATCAGATCAAAATTCGAAGTAACATCGAACTTATTAGGTATTTAAAGTCATCACTTAACTTTCCGAACTTGATTTTGGTTAATACGTAATGAGAATTCAACATGACTGCAAATATAGATGAGAAACTTATCTTTAACTTTCGATATGATGCTGAATCCTCAAGTTTTCTTCGAGTTTCATCGAGTGAATCTCCATTCTTCGTTATTTCCAAAGCAGTGGAGAGAACAGTGGAGAGAGAAAATAAATTAGATAATGAAATCGAAAATGAAACAGATGCCTATTTTTATTACATTTATATACTAAAGGGTATTCTTGGTATTATAAAAATTATTTTAAATAAAACTTTTATTAACAGGCCCGGAAAATTAAAGTTCTGGGCCTAGAAATATCAAAATGTGAAAGAATGGAGTTGACAATATATGATCCATTTGGTGGGGCTTGAAAATATTGAACCCATATAATAGGGTGGTTCTAGTATTTTTCACTATTGGTTTGATTTTTGTTTGTTTGGCGGGTGCTTAATGTGGTGACCCACGAGTCCTAAAATAATCAATCACGTGGCACTGTGGGTGTGGATGTCCTCAGTGACAAAGAAAATGACCACTCTTGGAGTGGCAGTTCGGTAGTAGTGAAGTGAATTTGATTGAGCAAACAAGGTCAAAGTCCAAAGTAAGAAGTAACCCGTATCATTCATCACTTAGGTAGAAGAATCAGAATTATGAAAAAGAAAAAAAATTAAATTTCTTGGGCAGCACCCATAAACTTAAGTAAATTACTTTAGTGTTTGAATCTATGGGCGGAGCTATTACGTTCGCCTGGCATCAGGCGTAAACTTTATGAACGCCTGATTGAGGCGTTAACTTTATGCCCGCTTGATTCCAGGCGTAAATTTTACGTTTGCCTCATTGGGGATGGGTGTATATCAACGCCCGATATCAGGCGTAAACTTCCGCTGCGCTCCATCGGGCGTAGATTTCAGCAACGCTTCATTGGGGCGTAGATTTCAGCAATGCCTATTCGTGGGACGAAGATTATATGTGCGCTTGATTTCAAGCGTAGATAATATAACCGCCCGTTGAGAAACGAAGATTATATCAACGCTCGACTATATTTGGGTATAGTCTTAGGCCCAGACCAAATATAGTATGGAATTTGGTTTTGGTATGGGATTTGGTCAATGGTACGCCCCGCTACGTCTGGTTCTTTTACCAAATAAATGGGTCTAGTCTCCCACTACGGGTTTACATAGAGATCTATCCACAAAACCTTACCAAAAACTACCCTAAAAACCTAACCAAAAACCACTAAATCTATCAATCTTCTTACGATGAATCGGTCTCCGATTCACCCAGCTGGTTGTACTCCGTGACTTTGGTTACTATGTGGCTCACATTTTCATCAAACATGAATGCTTCCCCCTTTTCCTGTAAGTAACGCGCTTTCACGGCTTCGTTCTACAAAAACAACACACAAACTTAGTTTGTTACATAAAACAGCTCTTCTACACGTATCGTTCAAAAAACCACACAGAAACCGTGATTTTCCCAAACTAACCCCCAAAGTACACATGTTGAACCCTTATAGGGTAATGGTGGGTCCCGGCTGAATACTATGGGACCCATTAAAAAAATCATGTGAGAGTGCGGTTTATACATTGTTTTTTATGCGGTACATCAAGACTTTTTATACATAAAAATTGAAAGAGTGGATTGTGTCGAATCAATCATAAAGATACTTACGAGTTGTTGAGGGGACAATCTACTGTGGGTAGCATGCGCAATCCGGTGTTTGATTTTTAAAAGCTCAACCACCGCATCTAGGATGATGTCGTGCCGTTGCTCGATTTGTTGAGCAGTTATTCCTTTCGGGTTCCCATAATTGTGAGTAAATTTGTTAAAAATATTCAACCACATGGAATCCCATGAACTGTTATCTATAGTTGACGGATGAGTTGCGGCGTACCATGCTTGGGTGATTGCTAAATCTTCCTTGGAGTCAAACGATGCCATCTGTTGTATGTGGGAGTAGGTTCTATACAAAGAGTTTCCTAGGGTTTAGGCTTTCATAAGAGTCTCAAGAACACATGAGTTTTGATTCAAGTATTAGTTTTGTTTCATAAGGAGAAGCGTAGTTTAACTTCAATCAAGAGAACATTCAGAAAACAATTGTCTCACCTCAACTTTGATCGACTAATGTTGCCTGGTATACAAAATATATTTACAAGAATGAATAAAAATAAAGACACACAGCAGTAGGAAAAGAAAAGAGGAATATGCTTGATTGAAGAAACATGATAAAAAAAAATAACTAGATATTCAGCAAGTAAAATTCTAGGATAAAAAAATTAAGCTAACCTCAAAATGCCATTTATTTCCTCTATAACAAACACCACTAATAAACTGAAAGCTAATTCCTCCGTCTAGGTTATATAGGTCAAGAATCAGTTTCTTGTTGTCCGTACAGGTTATATATGCATTGTTCAAGTTCCTAGATCACTCTTTCCAGTTATGCCCCTAATTATGTTAGTCTTGTTATACAAAATAATTTACGGTCCGCAAGTTATAACCCCAAAGGTGTCACTATCCATGATAACGTCATCATTTTTTCTTCATGATAACGTCATCATTTTGTATCCTTCGTCGCACTTGTGTTACGTCTTTTATACTTTAAAATATGGTGCACAAACAATTGATCATGTGAAATGCGGTGCAAAATACAATTTCACCTTATATATTATTAGGTATAGACGTATAGTAACTAAAATTAACATGAATAATAACATAGATATACATGATTCATATTCTAGGCAGAGAGCGCGATGACGTTATCATCAACCTCATACTTTGTGGGGGATATATCTTGATTGGTACATGCATTTTAGAGTGACGTAAACCACTTATGTGAATGGATGTTCAAAAGAAAAATAATAATACTCTTCGTTGGCAGTGGATATAATCTTGACACTTATGTGACATAAACCATTAAACCTCATACTTTGTGGTTTTATTTTTTAAAGCGAAATAAGTTATTGGTTTCACAGTGACCGCACACCATTCTCTCAAGCATCGCACAATAATCTAGTTAGGGCACACATCATCATCATTCTGTAGCTCCTTGGAATTTTGTCAAGCGACAGCCGACGGCCCTGAAAAAGAGACTTCTTGCTGCAGCAATACAAATTGGGTGCAGAAATAGACTTCTTGCTACATAGGTTTTTGCGACACTAGTAGGGGTTTATGCCATAACCATTGGGTGCTGCAATATATTAAGTATCTTGTAGTCCCACTTTGTTTTTAATAAAAATTAGACTTATATATTATCTTCCTAATAAATTTATACTATTAGTTACGACTTATTTTTCATAAGAAAACATCCGCTTCAAACATAAACCAGGAAGCGACGCTTCGACATACGCATCATTTCCTAAAAATGAAAAATACTTCACGCTTTCAAAACCTTGCTTCGAAGGGTCTAGTCATGTCTCGTCTAATCGTTTGGACACCGACAGCGAGTAGACTAAGGAAGGACATTAGTCCTGTATCATTTATCTAATCATTTGGACATCTAGAGTAAGTAGAGTAATGAGATGTAACCGGGGAAGCATAATCAGAATTATATGATGTCCCCTCTTTGCTTCCCGTGAAGTCACATCAATCAATGTAAACCATCATTTCTTGGCACAATAGGAGGTCAGAAGAAGATACAAACTCACTGTGGGAGAACATTTGGAAGAGTGGCTAGACGTCAAAGAGAAGCACAAAGGAAGGAAAATATGGCCTCTTATCCCGGCTGCTATTCTATGGCAATTTGGATGGAAAGAAAAGGTAGAGTTATGGACAAGAAAAGGAAGAAAGACAAAGATGAAATCATAAATGAAGTTAAGAGGCTCATATTAAAATGGGGTTCGGTACGCAATTCCTGGAGTGATGTTGAGAAGGATAGTTTTCTCCTCAGTCTTTATTGTTATTGTGAATAATCTTGTTCATATGAAGAAATTTGTTGAAAGTAATATTTTCCCTTTTTAGTCAAAGTAAAATAAAATAAAATATACAGTCATACTCAGACCACTATGAAAGAATTTTCAAGTAGAAAGGGATAAGAAGCAAAAAAGTGGGTACATAGACATAAGATGTTGACTGGATCCCGGCATCAGAAAATTGTTATCCAGAAAAGTCATTTACCAATGTACACACTTACTCCTATTTGCTTCTTATCTTTCTGACCATTAATGGTGTGCACGGCATACAAAGTTTCTCTTAATAGAATGACTATCTCACCCATATCTTTACTTTCAGCATATTTCTTCACCTGAACAAGCTCTACACTGAGAAGGATGCCAATAAAATGATGATGACATATGTGTGTGCCTTATTTCAAGCACTAGATATTTGTATGACTGTTTAGACTATACGGAGCGGTTATAGTGTGAAAAAACAAGAGCAATCCTCGTAGAAATCCAAAGGTTTCTATTTATTTATTTTTTGATCTAAAAGGAGAATATATTGAAAGAGTAAAGAAATCCAAAGATTTCTATTTTACGTTTCACCGTAACTCAGAGTTTCCACGGAAGTTACAATGGATATCTAGTTAATAAGAAATAATTATGCGGTCTACAAACTCGAAACTGTCTGCTAGGATTTTCACCCCACGAAGAAAAGAGGAAAAAAATGATGGAGAACATAGGAAAGAGGATGGGCTAGATATATTGGTTGGCCATCGGGTTCATATTAACGGGCATATGCCACACATCTTACTTTACATATATCCGCATATCTTACTTTACGCATACACGGTTTAGTTAACTTCTTCAGGGAGTAGAATTTCATTTTATACCTATTCCGCACCAACTAGGGGCACCCATTTGACTCTCTCTGCCAATTGTCTATAAGGGAAAATGAAAACCCATTTTGATCTGAAGATGCTTCCCATCCCCCACTTTTATGCACCATCATTTTAATTGTGGGGACGGGAAACATTTTAGTTTTGATCTCGGTCTGCCGAGACTTTTTGTTCTGATAATAGGGTCCAGTGATTCCAGGCGTTTAGGTACTAGAGATCAGAGTTTAGTGGTTACATATCATTTACTGTACTCATTATAGGACTAGACAAGGCGAGAACGAGACAAGATGAGACGTCTTCTTTTCCATACAGTCTGCTTTTCCAAGTATTTTCGCATTTTCGGTCTTTCTCTGCCCCAAAATCCCAGGCCTACTCGAAAATGTGAAAAAATGTTTGCTTTCCCCTATTTTCTACTCTCGAGTCTCGACCTATGATACCCTTTAATAGTACGAAAATGTTAGATATACCGTGAAGTGAAGCACACTCGAAAATGCTATATGTCCCCCATTGGATTCCACCACTCCCTTCCCCCGCCTACGTGTTATGCAACTATTGGCCAAAGCCAATTATAATGGGACCCCCTGCTCCTCCATAGAGATCAAAGTTGATGAAATCAAAGGTCCGTATGTCGCCACCTAATGGAGGAAGATATAGGGGGAAGGGGGTGGGGGAAGTGTAGCAGCTTCTACACTGTTAGGGGTTATGGGGCCCACTCATGCCCCACCATTATCCCAATGCAGAGAGGGTTATATTGAGGCCATACGATCCCCACTCGGTCTTCGGTGTGTGTATCATCTCCCTTAATAGTAATAGACTAATAAAGTTGGTTTGATCAGGCGGAGGTATAAAGTTGGTTTGATGACGGGCCATCTTTATAAGTTGGTTTGGTTTGATCAGGCGGAGGTATAAAGTTGAGTTGATGACAAACCAACTTTATAAGTTGGTTTGTATAAAGTTGGTTTGATGGAACGAAGTTTAAATCTTCGTCTGAAGACCAGACGTATTTATAAAGTTGGTTTGATGAAACGAAGTTTAAATCTTCGTCTGGGTCAGGCGTACCTGTAATCTTCGTCTGTGAGTGAGGCGTAGATTATACGATGGTTTCATTTGAGGCGTAGGTTATACTTGCATTTGAGTATAATTTGCTCGTAACGATTGTGTTTAACACCGTCTATAAACTAAAAAAAAAACATTTTTTTTTAGTTTTTACTCTTTGGTTTTGGTCGCACCATTGTGGATGCTCTTAGGTTAATTAGGGTAGGGGCCTTTGCGAGTCTGCGACACGTCATGGGGATATGTTTTGGGGTCTTGTCATGTGTCGCCTCATCTAATCACTAGTTAGATAGACACCCTCAAATTTCACCCCCTATAATAGTGCCGAATGACGCATAAGGCCATCACCTCCCTTCTTCTGGAACAAACAGGGGGGTTCCATTAACATTGAATTGGACCACTGAGATTTTTCCCCCAAAATTTTTACACCGACCTCCCTAGGGGCGGACCAAAATTGGTGTACCAATTTATTCCGCATGTCCTCCACTACAGGATTTGATAGGGGTGGGGTTTTTAGAATCTGAATGGGACCCAAAAACATCATCCAATGGTTAGATTTTTCTAAAATGATAAACACATCGTGCGGAAGAACCGCAGTCTACACCGTGTCTCTAGAGGGTGGGACCCACTTTTTAAAATTCTGCATATTCACCATCTCGATGTTTAGGACGCTTGCATATATATCGTTCATTTCCTATCGGTGCACACACGGTGCTTAAATCACGGTGTGTGTATCATTACTCTAGATTTCGATGGTCCACCATTTGTACACCAATTTTTGTCCACCATTAGCTTTTTTGTTTTTACACCCCTATATGTCAGCGTTTTATTGGCTCATTTTAAAGTGGACCCCCTGATTTTCCCGGGTGGAGTTGGGTGAGGAAAAAATGGGAACGTCTACATCCAGGACAATAGGGATAGTCCAAATCTTGGACATGATGTGGCAAAATCTTAATGGTTGGGAGGGGAATGATTCTAGCATCGGGATTAGTAGTGGGGTGAAGAGGAGAATAATTAAAGGTCCAGATTCATTGTCCCATATCTGGACAATACCAGTTTTCCTAGTTCTAGAGTTTTCCGGAAAAAATCTTTGGTAGATGGAGATGGAACATAGGGGTGTAAGAAGGTGGTGTATGTATAGAAGTGGTATATGGGTAGCAGTTGATGGGAAAACTCTATATACGGGACAACTGTTATTGTCTAGATATGGGACAATAAATCTGGACCTTTAATCATTTCCCTCTTTACCCCATTACTAATCTCGATGCTAGAATCATTCCCCTCTCAACCATTAAGATTATGCCACCTCATGTACCATATTTGGACAAGGGAGTGGATGTAGCAAAGTTTTTTTATCGCTTTCAGTTGTTTTATATATATTTTTGAATCAAACGAACGAACTATACATATGATGATAATAAATACAATATAATAACATGGATTGTGGTGTAGGGCTAAGATTGGTATATGTAAAATTTCAAAGTGTGTAGCAAGCATTATATATACCTTGTTAGGTTTCATTTTCAAGTTTCAAGGAATTTGAAAAAAATTGGTTTGTCTAGACTTATATTATACAATTAAAACCATGAATTTGATCCCAGTACAATCTCCACTCTGCTGTTTATACGAACGACTAGTCGTCGACTTACGCCATGACTTACTGCTCAGCATGAAAGCTAGTGCTTTTTGGATATGGTTAGAAGAGGTCGGATTCCCCAACGTTGTTTCGGGTCTGCTTGATATAGATGTTGTTGCACTATAACTTATATTTCAAGAAGTTGTTGGCTGCCTCAACTGCATCGAATCTCCAATACCTCCATTATTTTCTCTATGAGTAAATTCCATTAACCAAAAGTCTGATGTCTCTGAACGATATCAACTACACATATCTATACAAAAATAGGTCTAGCGCACTGAGACGAATCTCCTACGTTGTGAATGAAATTTATGTCAAGGAATTTGACGATATCATCCAGAAGGTATCGCCAAACAATCAGCCCCTATCGGTTCCCTCTCTGCCGAATGAAAATAAACATCAACCTGGAGTCGTTCAAGTTCAAAAGTCTATTTGGAAGCCCTAGGCTAAAACTATATTCCTGATATCCATATATCTCTGATCTAGAATAATAATTTTACGTGTTTTTTTATACTCGTTCCTTTGGTGTAATAGAGATTATTCAAAACCCTAAAAAGATTGGAAAATTTATCTATAGTTATTCTTTTTATTATTCAAAAATATGATAGAGAAATGGTATTTGGCGATAACTAATACAAAAATGTTTAACCCACCAAAAATTTACACCACGAGCTGCACCGTGAAGTAGCGTGTGAGTGATGGGGTGGTGTCCCACTCTTCCCCACTCCCTATCCCAATGCAGAGAGGGTGACATTTCTGCCATTGGATCTCTCTCGGTGCACACACGGTACTCAAAACACGGTGTGTGTATCATCTTTGTAACTAATAAGGGGAACAAAAATGTTTAACCCACCGAAAATTTACACCACGAGCTGCACCGTGAAGTAGCGTGTGAGTGATGGGGTGGGGCCCACTCTTCCCCACTCCCTATCCCAATGCAGAGAGGGTGACATTTCTGCCATTGGATCCATCTCGGTGCACACACGGTACTCAAAACACGGTGTGTGTATCATCTCTATAAAGGGAAAGCCACTTTTACTAGGTGGATTTAGAGAAACTTAAAAAAAATCCCCTATCGATGAATTCTTTTATGTTTTTTTATTAGTTCTTTAACTTTCGACGAATTGTATCTAAATTTTTGCAGTCCAAAAACTAGAGTGTGTAATGGCTTCTTTTTCATTTGCATTTCCATCCTAACTTAAACAATGTAATTAACTAATCATTTAATCATTTCTATTCTAGATAAAAAGAATATAATGATTTCTATGGTTCGACTATAAACAAGGGCTTTAGATGATTTTTTTAATGGAGAAGTGGGAACTCTTAGTTCTCACTCTCTTCTATTAGATATTTTGGATAGGTTAATTCTCTTTCCTTATCTCTTAGTACTTTTTATACTAAGTCCACATGTGACCTAATATTAGAAATTGGTTACAAACTTACACTACTTAAGGTGCAAAACAGAAACATCACATGAAGTAACATACTAGTTGATGTGAAGAATATAAACTGCGCATCACATTAACTAACAATCTACTCATTAATGTCATGTTCTACAACTAATAATTCTCTAAAATTTTGAAGCTTGCCTTTGGGAAGTGCCTTGGTGAATATATCCGCCAATTGGTCTTCCGTCTTGCAATACTTGAGTTCTATATCACAATCTTCAACCGCTTCTCGAATGAAGTGATATTTGAGCTTGATGTGTCTTGCTCTACAATGTTGAACCGAATTTTTGGACATCACTATTGCGGATTTAACGTAAGTATTGTCCACCTTAAATGGTGTTACTAACGTACAGTTAAGTATTGGTATAAATATGGTGTAACACCAATAGGAAGCAAGGGTTTCATCACCGTTTAACGTGAAAGCTTATTTTGTCAAGGCTTTTAAGGGAGAAGATGTAGCTATTGATGCCGAAATATACTCGGCTTACGCAGTGGATAGAGCTACCGTTGGTAGCTTCTTCGATTCCCAAGAAAATATACCCGAACCAAGAGAAAAAGCATACCCCGATGTACCTTTCATGTCATCAATACACCATCCGAAGTCTCTATCACAATTTATTTTTATCCATTGATAGTTTGCACGCAAATTGTGCCTCTTCCGTTAGTTGAACCATGTTTCCATCCCCCCATCTTCAATAGAGAATTTATGGATGTATCCGTATCAACAAACAAGCTCTTCAAACCACACTTCACTTTTATAAATATTTACGGCACTTTGACAAGCATAAAACAAGTTTTGTTTTTCTTTGTTTCTTCCGCTCTACCAGCATGTTCATCTCCTTTATTATAAGGAAAAATCAAATAAGCAAAAGTTATCGATACTTAGCTCCTTTATGATGTAAGTGATCTATTTGACGAAACAGACGAGCTCCCCAGATCTCCGCAACAACAACAAGGCGAAACTTTGGAAAAACAGAATGAGTCACATGTTCAACACGCTTCCCTTAAGACTGTAGGACCAGAATATCGCTACAATAGTGTTATTGTGATATTAACAACGCTTCTGCGAGCGTCACCAAAAGTTCTTTAAACAACGTTTCACGAACGTCACAGAAGAATCCAAAAGAAGCTGACGATGGAAGAAATACAAAGAGAGTATGTTTATCCCGCGATGGTTATCAATTTTGCGAGAGAGAATATTATAGCAATCGCGATGAGATCGCAGAGTAAATTCGAAAAAGGAGGAAAACTTAGCTGTCATCCACTATGTAAATCCCTATATAAAGGGTTCGTTAGGTTCAGAAAAGGATGATGTCTTTTTGAGAGTTGATAAGGTTTTGAGGAGAGAGAAACTCTAGAAAGAAATTTGTACTTCTGAGTTCTTGTCTTTTGTAAATAATTCTAAAAGTTAGAATAATAAAAAAGTGTCGTAATTCATCCTCAAATATAATTCAATTTCTGTAGATTCTTATCAAGGGTGTAGTGTGGGAATTCCTGCAACTACATTTTGGCGCCCGAAACAGGGATTGAATTAACAAAAATTGAAGAGAAAGTGAAGAAGAAGGTAAGAATTGTTCAAGATTAAGGAAATCATTAAGTAAATCAGTGAGATAATTGAAGGGGGAATGATCAGAATCAAAGAGGATTGTAGAAAATTGGAGTGTGATATGGTAACAAGAATAATGATTGATAGATTTCATGAAAATATTAAGGGGAAGATACACAAACGTGATTTTGAAGGAAGGAAAATTATGACGGTGGAAAAAATATTACCATTGAAAGATTGGGAAAAGCAAGAAATCACGTTTACAACAGCAGAAATACCATAATAAAATCTAAGTCATACATCTCCATTGGTAGTCACAGTATCCACTATACCAATGAGAAAGGAGAAATCAATAAAATCTATAGAAGAATGGGCTATGAATAGAACTTTGGTGGATGCAGGAAGTTCTGTAGACATGATATTTTATCATACTTTCAAGAAAATGGGATATAAGGATAAAGAAATGTCTTATTCAACATATCATGTTCATGGATTTGGAAAGTCTTTAACAAAACCTAAAGGCGAGATAATGGTACGAATTCCACTAAGGGAGATTGAAACACAAGTAACGTTATGTGTGGTAGACGTGGAATCACCGTATAACATGATATTAGGAAGACCATGGATACACGCAATCAAGGCTGTAGCATCAACGTTGCATCAATGCATCAAATTTCCTACACCCAGTGGAATTGGAGAAATTAGAGGAGACACAGATTTTGCGAAATTATGTTGCCAAATTGAAGTAAGAAATTGTGAAGGACGTCCAAAGCTGCAAAAGGCTCGCAGAAAATTGGCGAGAGAAACAAAGAAGGAAGAAGAATTTAAATTTTACATGATAAGGGCAAAAGAAGGAAAAGGAATACCCAGTGAAATCCCACAAGAAGGAGATGAACTCGCGAGAATTATGAAAACACCGACACCAATGGGAGAACCTGAAGCCAGTTATATTGCAGCAGAACCAACAAAGGAAATAAATATTGGGAGTAAAGAAGAGCCTAAAATGCTGAAAATCGGGACTAGAATGGAGGCAGATGAGGAAGAAAGAACTATAAATCTCTTGCGAGAGTATGCAGATATATTCACGTGGAGCATGGATGAGATGCGAGGGATAGATACGTCAATAGCATGTCATAAATTATAAATCAACAAAAACATAAGACCAAGCAAAGAATAAGGAAGATCGCAACAACATATCATTCTCAAATAGAAGAAGAATTACAGAAGATGCTCGACGCAGGAATTATAAGGCAAGCAAAATATCCAGAGTGGATTGCAAATATGGTAGTGGTCCCAAAGAAGAATAAGGGGATAAGAATTTGTATAGATTTCATTGATTTAAACAAGGCTTGTCCTAAAGATAGTTTTCCATTACCAGATATCCCACAGATGGTTGAATCAGCAGCAGGAAATGCTAGAATATCATCGTTGGATGGATATAAAGGATATAATCAAATCCCTCTCGCTGAAGAAGATCAAGAACATACCACATTTTTTGCTCCAAGAGGATTATATTGTTATACAAAGATGCCATTTGGCTTACGAAATGCTGGTGCAACGTATCAAAGAATGGTGGAGAAGGTGTTTGCAAAGTGGATCCACAAAACATTAGAAGTGTATGTAGATGATATGCTGATTAAAAGCAAAGAAGATGAGAATCATGTGCAAGATTTGAAAGAGATTTTTGATCAAATGCGGCAATTCAATATTGTATCGAAAGTGAATCCTGATAAGTGTACTTTTGGAGTAACTTCAGGGAAATTTTTGGGGTATATTGTATCGAAAGAAGGAATACAAGTTGATCCAGAAAAGGTACAAGCAATTCGCGATATGCCAACACCTGCGACGGTAAAAGATGTGCAGAAATTAAATGGACTCTTAGCCTCACTAGGAAGATTCATTTCGCGATCTTCAGACAAGTGCAAACATTTTTTCGATATACTCAAGAAGGGAACAAAATTCAAGTGGACATATGAATGTGAAAAAGCTTTTCAAGGAATAAAATAACATTTAACGAGCATAATTATTTTACAGAAAGCTGAACCGGGAGAAGAATTATTGATTTATCTTGCAACAACCACATATGCGCTAAGTGTTGTGTTGTTGCGAGTAGATGCAAGGGTAGAAAAACTAATTTATTACATCAGTAAAACATTCAATTCTGCAGAGAGAAATTATTCAAAGATTGAGAAACTAATTCTAGCATTGGTACATGCAACTTTCAAACTTCGCATCTATTTTCAAGCACATAAGGTCAAAGTGTTAACGAAAGTGCCAATTGAGTCAGTAATGAAAAATTCAAAGAGATCAGGTAGAGTTGAGAGATGGAATGCACAAATAGGACACTTTGATATTCAATATGAAATTTTATCCTCGCCAAAATCACAAGTCATCGCAAAATTCTTAGCTGAATTTCCTTTAGAAGATGATGAAGCTGTGGAAGAGATGATGGATGTAGAGATCCAAAAGAGCTATTAACAGAACCTAACAGATGGGAAATATTAGTGGATAGATCATCCAATGGAGAAGGAAATGGAATTGGAGTTGTTTTCATATCGCCAGAAGGAGAAAAAACAGCTATTTCATTTAGATTAGAATTTTCATCCACTAATAATGAGACAGAGTATGAGGCCGTGATCCATGCTTTAAAATTTGTGACAAAAATGAATTTGGAAAATGCGAGAATCACCAGTGATTCACAATTGGTTATTCGCCAGATAAAAGGAGAATACACAACAAATGAACCGTCCTTGAGAAAATACAAAAGACTTGTTGAAGAATTATCTGCGAGAATTCCAAAAATAAATAGGAGACATATATCAAGGAAAGATAATAGACTTGCAGATGCTTTCGCTTTCATATCTAGTATGATGACAAATCCATTGGAAAAATGCATAAAAATTCAAACACTTTCATTTCCATCGATAAACAAAGAAGAAGAAGAGACAGATGTAATGATGGTAGAAACTGGCGAGGGAGAGCCAACGAGCAATATCACAGATTGGCGAGCATATCTTCATTCATACTTGGCGAGAGGAGAAATTCCAAGAAATCGATTATAAGCACACAAGTTGAAAAGTAGGGAAACCAATTATGAGCTAAGAGATGGAGTGTTATATCGCAGATCTTTTAATGGACCGTCGCTAAGATGTTTGACGAGGGAAGAAGGACAAAAAGTATTAAAGATGTTATATAGTGGTGACACTGGTAATCACAGTGGAGGAAGATCTTTAGCATATAAAACAAAAATGAAAGGTTATTACTGGCCGTATATGCATGAGGATGCAAAGCAACTCTCAAGGCGTTGCGAGGATTGCCAGCGATACGTAAAAAAGATACATGCACCAGGGGAACCATTATCATCCTCAACAAGTGTATGGCCTTTTGGAAAATGGGGATTAGATATTGTGGGACCATTTGTACCTGGATCTGGACAAAGAAGATATTTAATTATCGCAACAGATTATTTCACAAAGTGGGGAGAAGTAAAGGCAGTACAACATATTCGCGATAAATATATTTTTACATTCATCTTTGAAAATATAATTTGCAGATTTGGAATTCCGGCACAATTGGTATCTGATAATGGAAAACAATTTAAAGGACAAAACATAGAATTGTTACTCAATGCATTCAAGATAAAATGTGGAAAATCTACTCCTTTGTACCCACAAGCAAATGGTCAGGCTGAGGAAACTAATAAAACAATCGCGAACATCTTGAAAAAGAAGTTAGAAGGATACCACAGAGCATGGTGCGAGCAAGTGCATAATGTAATATGGGCTTAAAACACAACTAGACGAGAAGCAACTGGAATGTCACCATTTTGTTTGACGTATGGGGTTGAAGCAGTATTACCAACAGAAGTTGTTATATCTACAACAAAAATAGAAGCATGGGAAATAAATTTAAGTGCTGGTATGATACTGAATAAGTTGGATGAATTAGAAAAAAAAAAGAACAAACTCTACAACATATGGAGAATTACCAGCGCAGGTTAGCTCGAGAGTAAAATAAACGTGTTAAGAAACGCGAATTCCAACCTGGCAATTTAGTACTACGAGAAACACCCAGTTATCAGCGAGAAAGTGGCGGAAAATTGGCGAGAAAATGGGATGGACCATACATCATTAAAGAGATAGCTGGAACTGGGGCATACAAATTAATGGATCCTAAAGGAAGAGATGTTGGTCAAAAACTCGATAGACCATGGAATAGATTATTTCTGAAGAGGTATTATCAATGACACCTTCTGCGAGATAATAAATACTGGTATGTTATATGATGAAACAAATAATAAATTCTTCTATCTCTATTACAACTGAAAAATTCTTCTGATAACAAAGCACAACAAGAGCAACGAGCATCATCGCAAGAAAAGCGGATACAAATTTCGCAGAGATTAATAGAATGGGACGAACCTTTATGGCGTGCACCCTAGTTCGCGAATAAAATTTCGCAAGAGTAAAATGTAAGACCTAATAGCGCGTCATAGGAGGGGGTATCTCTTGACATGATTCAGGGGTAACGTTATGCCGTTGTTGGATCCTGAGTCATGCAGATGTTGGGGTTAAAGAAAACCTATCAGGGAGAGAGATCTTGTATTTCCAACTATATAAGGTTATACCCTGGTTGGAAGACCGAGAATCTCTTCCAAGAATTGCAAAGTATGACCAAGGCGCCGAGGTACACGGTTGAGCCAAGAGTGACCGAGGCGTACGAAACTCCCTTGCCATTCTTGGTAAGTCTTGGATATAATGCATTTTGCCTGAAGAAAACCCCACTTAGGGTGCAGTCTTGTAACTATAAGCCATATAGGCATAAAGGACAAGAGGCTGCGAAAACAACTGGTTGTTGGTAAATCTGGATGAGAGGAGCTAGTCTTGTATGTCCGATGTGCCCTCCTTGAAGGGGAAACCAGGGGGAAGATAAGGGCGGCACCCTCCATTAGGGAGCTGATAAGTGTCTTAAGACGGCAATGTCATGGGGATTTATGATCGCAAGAACATTTAGGCCTGTCATATTGTCGCGTGACGTAAATTATACAGAGGCAATAAGACAAAAGAGAAAAAGTTAAGATGAGATCAATGGGTCTTTACATGCAAATGTTAAGAAATCCTGCGATTTTGTCGCAGACAGAAAAAGTTTGGCAAAATAAGACCTTTAACTAGGAAGGAAAAATAAGACCAAAAGAATAATCTTACCAATTAACTATTCTATTTTAAGATTGCAGGAAACATTCATTCATCGCAGAACAATATATAAGAAGGCAAATTCTTAACATCGCAGATTCCTTCAGAATTTTTCAGAATATCACAGCAGTGTTCATTGCATCACAGATATATTCATGCTTTCGCGAATAATGCAACAGCACAATTCCCTAAAGAAGATACGAAAAATAATTCATCATTTCAAGAAAGATAATGAAGGGCAAGTAGGGGAATGGAGAAGTAAGATTTCATTATCTTCCTTGAAAATATTCAAAGTAATTAAAAGTTAAATTCTAAAAGTTTCAAAAGTTACATCGCTCGCAAGAAAGAAGAAGGAAAAGAAAGCAAAAATAAAATTCAAGTTTCAGCGATGGCCTCGCCAGATTCATTATTCTTGCTCGTAAGATTTATTATTTTTGCCAGAGTTATCAACTTCATCAGCATCATTTTCACCACGAGTCTCTTCTTCTTTTGATTCTTCATCAGCGATTACTTCGCCTATAGGACCAGAATATCTCTACAACGATATTCCTGCGATATTAACAACGTCTCTGCGAGCGTCACTGTCAATACTTTAACAACGTTTCACGAGCGTCACATAACATCCAAAAGAAGTTGACGATGAAAGGAATAAAAGAAAAATATGTTGGTCTTGCGATGATCATCATACTTGCGATAGAGAACGTTGTAAAGATCCCGATAAGATCGCAAAATAGATCCGAAATAAGAGGAAAACTTAGCTGTCACCCATTATGTAAATCCCTATATAAAGGGCACGATAGATCCAGAAAAGGATGATGTATTTTTGAGAGTTGAAAGAGTCTTGAGGAGAGAGAAACTTTAAGAGTGTATTTGTAATCTTGATTTCTTCCAAATTCTGTAAACATTTCTGAAATTTGAATAGAAAAGTGTCGTTTAATCTTTAAAGTTTAGTTGATTTCTATAGAATCTTAACAAGGGTGTAGTGTGGGAATTCCTGAAACTACATTTTGGCGCTAGAAACAGGGAGAATAAAATTAAGAAATATCTAATTACAACTTGAAAATCTAAAGGAATTATTAGGGTTGAAGAAATGGCTAGAAGAAGAAGAAATACATCAGAACCACCGATAACTGTAAGGAGGAGTAAAAGACTTACAGGAGAGGGAACAAGTGAATTGGAAGAATCATTAAGGATGAGATCAAGAAGAAATAGAATAAGAAATGAAGCAGAAAGTTCAATTTAACAGCCAAATCGACAAACACAAACACGAGATAGGAATGTGGATTATGAAAGAGTGAGTGTGCATACTTGGAGGTCGGATTCGATAGAAGAGGCAGAAAATCGACAATTGAGAAATGAAGAAGGAGGAGAAAGAAATCAAGAAATAGGTGGAGGATTAATTCATGTAGGACGTGAAAATGAAATAACAAATGATTTGAGGCAAATAATACAGGAAGAAAGGAGACTAGAGGCAGAGGAGCGTGCGAATTTAACAAGACAAAATCATGAGCTAAGAATGGAGAATTTGAGGTTACAAAGAAGGAGGTCAAGAAGTACTGTTAGATCAAATTCACGATCATTCAGAGAATAAGCAAGGCAAAATTCCCCAATGAGAAATGTTGGAGAAGAAGTGCAAAATTCAAATGGAGAACAACGTCATAGAGAAGAAGAGATAATTGGTGATCGTTATAATCTGCGTGACAATAGAAATCAAGAGGGAAGAAACAATCAAATTGAAGAAGAAAATTCAGAAGAAGGTAGGAGGATATTACATGAGAGAGAGAATCAAAGAACGATTGAAGAAGAAATTGAGAGACATTATGCTGAACAAGCACGTCTAGCTCGTGAAAGGGAAAGATTAAGGACAGAAGTAGAGGAACATGAATTTCAAGAAGCAATGCGACAAAATAATCATGAAAATCGAGAAAGGAGACGTACACAAAATCGCTACAATGGTAATATTCAAGAGGAATATGATAGGATACAAAGGATAATAGAGAGACAACGAAGAGAAATGAGGAGAAATGAAGAAATTCGCAGAGAAGAAGATGAAAGAGAAAATCGCAGAGAAAGACGAGATGATGATGAAGAAGTAGATACACAAATTCTCGCAAGACAAGAAAGGCAAGAACGCAGGAGAAGGGAGACGGCATTAAAGAGACCAATGGAACAAAACTCAGCTGAGAATGAGCAAATATTCAGAGAATTAGCAGAAATGCGAGGAATGGTGAACAATAGAAGAGAAGGAGGTAGAAGGCAACTTGATGAATCTATTGAAGAAGCTGCGAGAACTCCATTTACTCAAGAAGTACATTTAAGAGGGATACCTCCAAAATGCAATTAACCAGCATTTTTGATGGGACTACTTATGCCGTTCAACACGCCAAAGCTTATGTTAGATGTATGCTACAGTGGGAGAATCATGATGCTGTGTTATGCAAATATTTTACATCCAGCTTAACTGGCGAGGCGTTGAAATGGTTTGAGGGATTACCAAAAAATACCATAACTTCTTTTGATCATTTACAAGCTACATTTTTAGGAGCGTATATTAGCAACAATTCATCGCGGCCGGGTATTGAAGATGTGTTTGGATTAAAACAGAGAGTTGGCGAGAGTTTGAAGCACTTAACCATAAGGTGGAAATCAATGTGCAGCGAGATGGATGGAAGAGTAGATGAGAGATACTTGATCTTATCCTTCATTAATGCGATGTTCGCGACTAATCTGCTGTACATTCAAATTTTCAGAGTTAAAAATACAATCACTATGACAGAGTTGCGAGAGTTACAAGAAGAATACATTGCTTTGGAGGAAAAACAAAATGAGATGGAATCATACCCAATCGCGAACACCAGCTCTCTAGAATCAAGTGCAAGTTTGCTCCCTAAAATGATAAGTAATGTGGCGAGCACCTCGCAATCACAACAAGTGAAAATAGTAATTGACAACCAACAAAAATTGGTAGCAATGGGCAGTCGAGATCAAGAAGAATATGAAATGGAGAAGAATTATTACAATCGTGGTGGAAATAATAAAATTCAAAGAATTGATCAGCCGCAAGAAACTTATGGCGGACAAAGGCAGAATAACTTTAGAGGGCAAGGAAACCAAAAGATAATATGGGAAGAAATTAAGATGCCACCTCTTAATGCTAGTATAGAAAAAATTTGGGAAGCTATCATTCTGATGGAAAATATACCATCCCCATGGAACATGAGAAAAAAACCACATCCAAGCAATAGAAGTCAAGAATTTTGTCCTTACTATCACTTTCATGGCCATTCAATAAATGATTGTAGGAATGTAAAGAGGATAATTGATCAGGGGAAGTTAAATCACTTTCTAATAGGACATCTACAACCTCATCAATTACCTCCAGCACCAGAAACTCGCAGGGTAAATGCTGTCAAAGGAGCATAAACATTCGTGATAGAAGTGGGGGCTAAAGCAAAGAATTTGTTCTGCAACTCCATCGTGAATTCATTCAGAACTGTGGAAGATTTCCATGATAATGTTCTAAGCAGAGTCTTCGCAAGAAATACAGATGGAAGAGAGATAATGAATCTAGCGAGAACCTCGCCATTAGAATAATGGCAGAAGCAAACTCTATCTTTCACCGCGCAAGATGTACCAGGGCTTGGCGAGCAACATGACAACCCATTGGTGGTACGGTTAGAGATAAAACCAAAGAATATGCAAGCAGAAGATGAAGGAAATGATGGTAAAATTGAAGACTCTTGGGCCGTCAACAGAGTCTTAATAGATACCGGGAGTTCAGTTGATATCTTATTCTATCATACGTATAGAACCATGGGCGGAAAAGATGAAGATTTAATACCATCAACATATAAAATCTATGGATTTAACGGTACAACTAACAAACCAAAGGGGGAAATTGAAATGAAAATACCGTTAAAAGGAATATCTTCAAAAATCTTATTCTGTGTTGTGGACATCGAATCACCTTACAATGCTTTGATAGGAATACCTTGGTTACACGGGATATTGGGTGTAGCATCTACTTATCACCAGTTTATCAAATTTCCTCATCCTAAAGGTGTTGGAGTTATCAAAGGAGATTTGGGAGAAAGCAAGAAATGTTATGAAATCGATATGAAGTCTTGTGAAGAAAGAGCTGAAAATAATAACAATTGGAAGTAAAAAATCAAACAACAACAGAGATGTGAAAGATTGATGATTGATACAATAGAGTGGAAAGAGGATATGAAAACTGATGGCGAGTGTCTCGCAGAAAAAGGAACAACAATAAAACGTAGCAGAAAAGCGGAATCAGAAAATAGTAAGTAGAGAGGTAAAATGATGAACGTTAGAGAATTCTATGAATAATTTGTTTGAATATGTAATTGAACAGAATTTTCTTCTTGAAAGAATCGCAAGATTTTATAAAAAGAAAGAAGATCAAAGTTATGAAATTCTATCAGAGTTACAATACTCGCAAGAAACGCGAATAAAATTTCGCAGAGATTAAAGAATGGGACAAACCTTTATGGCGTGCACCCTAGTTCGCGAATAAAATTTCGTAAGAGGAAAATGTAAGACCTGAGAGTGCGTCATAAGAGGGGGTATCTCTTGACATGATTCAGGGGTAAGGTTATATCGCTGCTGGATCCTGAGTCATGCAGATGTTGGGGTTAAAGAAAACCTATCCGGGAGAGAGATCTTGGATTTCCAACTATATATGGTTATACCCTGGTTGGCCGACCGAGAATCTCTTCCAAGAAGTGAAAAGTATGACCAAGGCGCCGAGGTACACGGTTGATCCAAGGGTGCCAAGGGCGTACGAAACTCCCTTGCCATTCTTGGTAAGTCTTGGATATGATGCACTTGGCCTGAAGAAAATCCCACTTAGGGTGCAGTATTGTAACTATAATCCATATAGGCATAAATGACAAGAGGATGCGAAAATAGCTGGTTGTTGGTAAATCTGGATGGGAGGAGCTAGTCTTTTATGGCTGATGTGCCCTCCTTGAAGGGGCAACCAGGGGGAAGATAAGGGCGGCACCCTCCATTAGGGAGCTGATAAGTGTCTTAAGACGGCAATATCATGGGGCTTTATGATCGCAAGAACATTTAGGTCTGTCATATTGTCGCATGACATAAATTATATAGAGGCAACAAGCCAAAATTTAAGATGAGATCAATGGGTTTTTACATAAAAGTGTAAAGACGTCCTGCGATTTCATCGCAAGACGGCAATGTCACGAGGCTTTGATCTCGCGAGAGAGATTAGACTCGTCATATTGTCGCAATACAATCAAAGAAGAAAGATAAGGAAAGATCAATGGGTCAATACATACAAATGTAAAGACGACCTGCGATTTTGTCGCAGAAAGAAAAAGTGTGGCAAAATAAGACCTTTAATTAGGAAGGCGTAATAAGACCACAAGATTATTGCGATAATGCTCGCAGATGTTATGAGAATTGCGATTTCACGCAGTTATTGCTGACGATAAGATCGCCAATATTGAGGAAAATTTCATTTCCCAGTAATACCTAATCTTTAATCAATTTTTATATTTGCAGATGAATAATAGAGGCAAGTATGGGAATGCATCAGAGCGATGAAATTATTATTCATCTATCATATAAAAATTGCATAGATAAATGTGCACGCAGATAACTAAAGAATAATAATTATATTAATTGATTGACTTGCAGAAAAAGAACTGTTTTCTAATTCATACAGGTAGAAGCAAAAGAAAGTCACAAAAAATGGAGAAACTCGCAATAATGCTACAAAAAGAAGAAAAAAAATATACAAGGAAGATAGAAGGAAAAAGAAGAACTAGCTAGATCCATCGCCATCCTCTTTATCAGATTTTTCTCCATCGCCAGATTTCTCTCTTTCATCATTATCATCACTATCTTCATTTCTATCAGATTCTTCTCCTCCACCAGATTTTTCTTCTTCGTCATCATCATCATTTTCATCCTCATCAGAATCCTCAGCTTCACTATCAGAGATGTTAAGATTTGGGACCACTGGGGGAATCTCTTTTGCAAGGTCAGGATATATGGAAGGAGAAATTCCATGATCATTGCAGACCAACTTAACGGAATCATTACGAACAACAATGAGAGATCTATTGAAGTTCGCGGTAGTAATGTCAAATTGTTCCTTCAATCGAGAATATTTCTTATTGCGAGCAGCAAGGGTATTTTCAAGTTCTCCAATTCTTTCAAGATATCTTTTTTCAGCTCCTGCGAGAATATATGACAACAAGTTAGAAAATTTTATAAAAACAGAATAATAAAAACAGAAAGTTGGCGAGAAGAAGAACAGCAAACAACCTTCTCTTTCAGAAATCATATCTCTAATTAAGGCCGCCTGTTCAACTTGAAGACTAATATTTTGTCATGTACCCAAGTACGGTGACAAGGTTGGAAAGACAATTTGAGGATAAACCTCTCTTAATCCCAAAGGATCAAGACTTCTGGTTCACAGGGAACACAGCCTAATCGATTAAACGATTCAATTGATTATAATTTTCTTAAGGTTTTCTTTACAGAACCTCACTCTTTATAACTAGATTTCCCTAAGTAGATCTAACGATCACTAAGCCACAAAGATGGTTACATCTTAACCGTCTATTACAATATATCATTAACTATTAATGAACTCTAATTAAACTACTAATCAATAATTAATACTAAAGACTAACTACCACCAGGATTATGATAAGGGGCACCCTCTTCTTTTATGCAGGTACATGACATTCCCTTCCCCTTGAGAACATCCTTGTCCTCAAGGATGTGAACTGAGTTTCCAGGCACCCTCTTCATTTATGCAGGTACATGACCATAAGCATTTGTGTTGTGTTGTTCATAGTAAACTACATGCTCATAGTCATCAACACCACCCTCTTCTTTTATGCAGGGAGCAAAGCCCTTGGCCGGAAACTGGGAACGGTGAAGAGTCATCTGTGGTAGCAACGATAAGAGCGTTGAAGAGTCATCATACAGTTCGGATACGCTGCCAAACCCATGTTTCCTTGTAACTTGTAGTATCGAAATGAACCTTAGAATATAATATTGCTGCGACATTTCACAAACCAGCTGAGTAGAATCACACCTTTCTCCATGTATAACAAACTCAAACACATGCAAGATCCCAAACCACAGAACGAAATGGTACTCAAATTCCAAAATCAGTTCATGAGCAGATTTGCACGCACCAGCATCCATGAAAAATAACCCATTCCCATTATGTCTAACAAAGACAGGCCACATCCCAACCGGTTTCGTTTCTTTACCACAATCAAATATGAGGTGAATATACACAGCAGTAGGTAAACTAGTATATCTAGAAGTAAGCAGAAATAAGTACTGGAAAAAGTACACCTCACAGAAGCCATAAGATTTAAGTGCGGAAAGTACGGATATCGAAATCACCGCATATGGATATACTTGTATACCTTCACCTAGAGTTTTAACACTTCTATAGATCACAGATGTTAGCAATGGATAATGCAAGAAAAAATCCATGCTGAAAAGTATAGGACAACCTCGCATAACTGTGGTGGTAATCATGCGAAAATAACTACGGAACAACACAAAATCATCATCAGAATGTAAGAACTGGATCAGAGGAGCAGAAAACTTAGTTACTGGAATATCAGTTCTCTTAAGTAATCCATGTCCAAGTATAAGCTGCAAGAGATAATTAGTATTCCCACAATTCAATCTCCACAGTACACTCTCAATCAAGTTACCCAAAAATCCACATCGCGCAGCCATTGTAACATCCAATTTCCTCTTATCAACAAGGTCAGCGTCAGTACCTTGTTCCGTATGGAGCCACAGCATAAGGCGAAAAAATATACATGGTTGCAGATATGAGAATCTCTGGTGAAGCATGAACATAATAAACTCGGAGAAGCATTCAAAACTCTCCATATGAATTTGAATGACAACCAAAGGAACTGAAATCTCATCACATAAACCATAGTGTAGCCGCAAAATAAAATGTACTGCTCTCCACATCTGAATCATTTGAAAAAACCACAAATAAACAGCACCAAGATCACCATTTGTAAACACTAGCAATATATAATTCATAGAAAATGAATGTGATCGAAACCCATGTCGAAAAAACATCTCAGAAACGAAATTCCCATTGTTTCCATCCTTGACAATTGAACAAACATCTAGGACAAACAACCAATAACCAGTGAAACCCAAACTGAACTCATAGTCACCAGTAGAATAAGTGTATCCATTAATGATTCCAAACTCTTTTCCGCGATCAAATATTCTACCATTATATAAGGATTTCTTAGTGGAAAATAGGTCATTAGGAACATTGTGGCTCTTGAGACGCATAACATCAATTTGAAGCATCTTATAAAGCATATGCCAAGTAGTACTAAAAACACAATGAGACCATGAAGCTGACCCGTAATCATGTTCAGGAATCAACGTTGAAACAGGGGTTCTACAACAGACATCCAATAATTGCAAGAATACAGCAATATGACAAACAACTTCATAACATGTTATAAAAAAAGAAGTTCCTAAACTGAGCTCGATCTCTTTTTCTTTATCAAATAACGAACGAGTAGAATCAAAAATAAGAGTAACACAATCCTTACAATTCAAGTTGCTGTCTATAACGATGAAATCCTTAGAGCTTGCAAGGTTTTCACATCTAATCTCAATAGGTATTCTAGCAAACATGAATAACAAAAGTCCACCCCTCTCAGGCATTTGAGCAAACAGCTTCTTCGCACCATGAATTTCAATACAATTAGCACAGGAAAGAGGAATCGAACTGATTGTAGTTGCAGAATAACCTACAACTACACCCTCAGTAGAATTAGTAAAAACTCAAGAAGTTCTTGATGATGAATAACAATTTTCATATTAATGTTCTCAATTGATTACAAAGAAGTATCTAAATGGAACTAGAATAGTTACAACTTCCTCTATTCTCTTTCCTAAGATATTTTCTAACACTCACTAAAAGAACCTCTCGAATTTTACATTTGAACTCCTATTTATAGTAAAACTTATACAGCTGTATATGAGTTGCGAAGTATCGCAACTCATACTCGCAACATTATTCCATCCTCGCAAAACTTCATATTTCTCCGCGCTACTTCTATCATCGTATAATTTTATAATTCTTTTCTCCTTTATTTATTACGATACTCGTGAACTATTATCCTGCGATATTCAGTACCTACATCTTGCCTCTTCTCATGTCAATTCTACGAAGAAGAAATGATCGTGAGAACATAACCGTTACTTAGTCTTTTAAAATTTTGACACGTCTTATGTAACCGTTCTTTTCTAGTTATTCCCTTATATAACTCCTTTATATTCTCTTCCTTTTCTTCTTCTTATTTCCGCAATTCTATCTTCTACTCATACTCTCTATTACTGTTTTCTCTGCAATTTTTTCTTCTACTATATCTTCATGAGTTCTCCAAGGTAATTTCCTTCTATCTCTGTGTATTTAATTTGTTCTCCTCTTTGATTTCTGTATAATTTGTTATCTGATTTTGGTTTATTTCAAAGAAAATAACTCCTCGATGAAATCTCAACTAAAGAATCCAAGCCTTAATCCACGAAGAAGAAAATCTGAAATCAAAAGGTAGTTAAAATACTTTGCCCTCTTTCTGAACAATATATTGTTTCCTCAGTTTTTAATCTACATTTTGATTCGCAGGTTGGAGAAAAACCAAACCCTAGTAAGAGATCTCGAATAACTAAACCCACACCATTAATTCCGATTGATGATTTCCTTCCCGAAGTTGATAAGGAATTTTACTCTCCTCCTCGTGAAAATGCTTCTTCACACACTCCTGCCTCTACTCCATTACCTACCTTTCAATCTCCCATCAGTGTCAATTTATCAACACTTCTTCAAGATCAACCCTCACAGAATATTTCTTCAACTTCTTCTCTTGAAAAACAACCCTCGCAAAATATTTCTTCAACTTCTTCTTTTGAAAAATATGTCTTGTCCCCAAATCCTTTGAGTGCTATTTCTCCAGACAATTTGCATCTTGCTCTTATTCCTTCAAATTCTTCTCCTCTTCCTCAGGAAATTCGAGATGGAATTTATTCAACTTTTCGAATGTTATCTGAGGTTTTGACCAATACTGCGAAGTCTACTAATGTTCGTTCGCAATATGAATTTTGCGAAGTTCTAAATAATTTCGTCAATCCAGACATTTCTTCTTCACGTCAATCCTTGGAAAAAGAAATTGAATTGCTTCGCCAATCTTTGAAATCTTCTCAAGCAGAATGCGAGGATATCCGTAAAGAAAATCATCATCTTCAGAATAATTCTCTCGACTGTGCGATTCTTCGCAAAAGAAATGATGAATTGAAAGGTATGATTACTATCTTCATATTTTCCCTTTTATTTACTTATATTCTTCATATGCTTGAAACATCCATTAAAACCCATTCCCCTTTATAGAATCCATCCAGAAATGTAGAAGATTGGTACTTCACCATGAATCAGATGCAACAGAATATCGAACCAAGCATGAAAGACTCTCAAACCAATTCTCCCATTTATCTAATCTTTACTCGTGTGCTCTTGAAAACTCTAACGCTCTTTTTCAAGAGAATACTCAACTAATATATGATCAAAATTTTTTGAATGATGACATATCTCAACTTTTTTCTTCCTTAACTAAAGCTAATTTGAGAATAGAAACCTTATTAGAAGAGAACAAAACCTTATCAGAAGAGAAATGTTCGTTTTTGAATACAATGATTGTTTCTTCGCAAGAATTAAAGACTCTTCAGAATAAATGTTGCGATCAAGAAAATCTTCTTTCTTTGTTGAAAGGTGAACTTGAGGAATTAAAGAAGTCTTGAGATCTTTGAAAGAAATTCTTTTGTTATTGAGAAGAATTCCCTTATTAATAAGAATATAGTCTTGAGTGCTAAGAAGAATCAACTTGAAGAAGATTATTCGTCATTAAAAAGTCTTAATGCTAAACTTGCGAAGGATAAGAATTTTCTCCTTTCTAAAGATCAAAAGCTTCAATCTCGACTTAAAGGATTAGTTGGTGATGGTTTTGATAATGCGATGAATCAGATGAAGAACTGTTGTCTATCTTTAACTCAATCTCTTACTTCGCAAAGAGAAGGTAGTCATTAAAATTTGACTTCCTCTGGTAGATCTTTAAATTTCATTATACTCACAAATTTTATTCTTTGAATTTTGTTTTATTTGCAAAATCTGAGAACATCCTTCGTAATGCGAAAGCTGGATTAGAAGCCTCCTGTTCCTAGCTTCGCAAGAAAAATGCTTTGCTTTCTACCCTCTTAATCAACTCTCGTGACCGTGCTACTCGGAGATTCAACTATCTTGCTTATTCCAAATATATCGAAGATACCAATCATCAAAAATCTATACTTCGTGAAAGTCATCTGAAAGCTCAAGTCTTTACGAATAACATTCTCTTATCAAGAGCCTTGCCTCCTGTGAAAATTACTCCTCTGAAGATATCTGACGATGAAGTTGTTCGTGAGCCTGATAGTGATTTCGATTATGAGAGTGATGATGAAGATCTTGATGATGAAAAAGAATCTATTCCTCAAGGAGATGTTCCTGTTGCATATTCTTCCAAGGATGATATCTCGCAAAAGTCGAAAGCTGCTAATGACCCTACTGATCTTGAAGATCCAAAGCCATTTAATGTTGATGAAGCATGATAACATTCTTTTTTCAATTTATCATTGACTCTCCTGTCCTCCTTTCTTTGGAATTCCTTCCCTTAATTACTGTTGGTTTTCTTTTTGCGAACAATTCTATTTTTTAAGAAGTATATCTGATATTTTGCGAAGATGATTTATCCTTTCTTTCTGATATTTTGCGAAGATGATTTATCCTTTCTTTCTGATATTTTGCGAAGATAATTTAACCTTTCTTTAATTAAATTTGCCCCATTTGATCATATGAAGAGAAATAATATATAACTCACAGATAAAGATTAGTATCTCCTTTCCCCCCTATTATTTCTCTTTATATGATTAAACATTGTTTGAAGTATTAGAATATCTGCCTCAATTTATCTTACGAAGTTTCAACTTGTTACGATTGTAAATAAGAAATCCTCCCTTTTAAGTATAAAATATATGAAATATCCTTAATAAGTATACTACATATACAATACTTTTGAAGAAGTATTAGAAGTACCAAATCCGTCAAATGAAGAGATATAAGAAGTATTAGAAGTACTCGATCCACCAAATGAAGAGATATAAGAAGTACTAGAAGTACTCAATTCACCAACTGAAGAAATATAAGAAGTATTCAATCTGTGAATAATTACGTAACATATGACGAAGTATAATGATTATTTAACCTTCACCAAATGAAATATCCGTTAAAGAAGTATAATGAATATGAGATATTCTTGAAGAATTATAAGAAGTATTCAATCTTTTGGAGAAATATTCAATATATGGAGAAGTATAAGAAGTATGTAATTCTTGTAACATTTTACGAGTATGAACTTATCTGTATTTGATTGCTATCAATATCGTATCTTTTGTTAAGTCTTCGTGACAATTCTTTAATGATGTTATCTTCTTTGATAGTACTTCTTGTAAAAATTCTTCAATGGTATTGACGAAGCTGTCTTCTCTTCAAATCTTCATAATGTATATTCTTGTATAATTTCTTCAATGGTATTGACGAAGTTGTCTTCTTTTCAGATCTTTATAATGTATATTCTTGTATAATTTCTTCAATGATATTGATGCAATGAATTTCATTAATTTCTGTGGTCTTATCATGCCTTCCTAAGTAAAGGTCTTATTTTGCCACCTCTTTTGTAGTAAATATTTGTATTTGCGATAATATGACAAGTCTGAACATTCTTGCGAATATACAACCTCGTGACATTATCGTCTTGCGATGAAATCGCAGGACTTTCTTACACTTTCATGCAAAAACCCATTGATATCATCTTAACTTCTTTGTATAGTATTTTAGCCTCTTCAGGAAGTGTTGCGACAATATGACAGGCCTAAATATTCTTGCGAACATAAAGCCCCATGACATTGCCGTCTTGCGATGAAATCGCAGGACGTCTCTACACTTTCATGTAGTGACCCATTGATCTCATCTTAACTTCTTTATTATGTTCTGCGAGTTCTTTATTCTTTTCTTTCTTTTTCTCTTTTTTTTTTTTTTTTTTATAAGGCTCGCAGAACTTCATTTGTTGCACAAATATGACAAGCCTTTATGTTTTCGCAAACAAGAAGCCTCGTGACATTTGCGTCTTATAGCACGTATCAGCTCCCTAATGGAGGGTGCTGCCTTTTATCTTCCCCCTGATTGCCCCTTCAAGGAAGCGTACATCGACCATACAAGGTTAGATCTTCCCATCCGGTTCGCAAACAACTTGACTTTTGATCGCAACCTCTTATCCTTTTTGCCTATAGGGCTTATAGTTACGAGGTTGCACCCTATGGGGTATCTTTGGGCCAAGTGCATCATTTTCCAAGACTTGTAAAAAATGGCAGATGAGGTTCAACCTCACCCGGCACTCTTGACTCAACCGTGTACCTCGGCGCCTTGATCGTTTTCTGCACTTCTTGGGAAATACAGTATGCCTTAGTCACCCAACCTAAATCCTCTTACACCGCATTTTATATTGCGTAATGTCGCTATATTAGGTGAGAATCCAAGGTGTCTAACCCGGATAGGTACCCCATTATTGGGTTGTACCCCTAAATTTTTACCATGTACTAAGGGCCCTTGGTGGTGTTCCGGTTACCCTTAGCCACGTTATAGGTACCCCCTTAAATGACGTACTTTAGGACTTTGCCTCTTACGAAATATAGCTTCGCGAACTAGGGTGTACGCCACAAAGGTTTGCCTGTATAAAATTTTCTGCGGCTCTCTTTCTTTTTTTGGAGGCTGATCACAGATTGCGGTCTTTTATTCGCAAATTAATGAAAATTTAATCGCAATATAAATTTTGAAACTCGTAACTTTTCCCAATTTCCTGCGAGCAAACAATATTCGTAAAAATTTTCATGAGTTTTATGGATAATACCTTTTCAAATATAGTCTGTTCCAAGGTCTACCAAGCCTCAAACCCATGTCTCTCCCTTCTGGATCCATCAGCCGATAAGCTCCGCTTCCTACAACTTCTTTAATAACATATGGTCCATCCCATTTTGGTGCTAATTTTCCTCCATTTTATTTTTGATATCGAGGTGTTTCTCGCATGACCAAATCACCTGGTTTATATTCACGTTCAATGACTCTCTTGTTGTATTCTCGAGCTAATCGTTCCTGATAAATCTTCATATGGTGCAACACCTTTTCTCTTTTTTATTCCAAATCATCCAATTCTCTTAATATTACTTCCGCACTTAAATTTCTTTCCCAAGCTTCTTTCTTTGTTGTCGGAATTACAACCTCTGTGGGTAATATTGCTTCTACTCCATATGTTAGACAATAAGGAGACATTCCAGTTGCTTCTCTTCTAGTTGTATTGTATGCCCAAACTGCGCTAGGTACTTGCTCGCACCACCCTTTGAGATGTCCTTCTAATTTCTTTTTGATTGTATCTGCGATTGTTTTATTTGTTGCTTCTGCTTGTCCATTAGCTTGTGGATATAACGGGGTTGACTTCCCACATTTTATTCTAAAAGCACTGAGTAACATCTCTATATTCTGTCCCTCAAATTGTTTTCCATTATCGATACTAGTTGTCTTTGGAACCCCGTACCTGCAAATGAGGTTCTCAAATATGAATGTAAAAACATCTTTATCACGAATATGCTGTCTTGCTTTTACTTCGCGAGCTTCGTGAAATAATCTGTTGCAACTATCAAGTATCGCCTTTGTCCAGATCCAGGTATAAATGGTCCAACAATATCCAAACCCCATTTTCCAAAAGTCCAGCAGCTTGTTGAAGAAGTTAACGTGGCTCCTGGTGCATGAATTCTTTTACCATGTCGTTGACATTCCTTGCATCTTCGTACGAAATTTTTTGCGTTTGTATGCATATAAGGCTAGTAATATCCTTGTATCTTTTCTCTATATGCTAGAGATCTTCCCCCACTATGATTTCCAGCTTCTCCTCCATGTAACATCTTCAATATTTTTTCTCCTTCTTCGCGAGTTAAGCACCTGAGAGGTGGTCCATTGAAAGACTTTCTATATAAAATTCCTTCTCGCAACTCATAGTTTGTTGCACGACTCTTTAATTTATGTGCTTCTAGTCTGTTCCTGGATATTTCTCCTGTTGCGAGATATGCATGACTTTCTTTTCTCCAATCTGCGATGTTGTTTGATAACTCTCTTTCTACTTCCATCGCAACAGCTTCCTCAATTTCTTTCTCTTTGTCCACTGATGGGTGTTGAATTGTTTGTATTTGGATATTTCTTGTATTTGGATTTGTCATCATGCTTGGAATAAATGCAAAAGCATCTGCGAGACGGTTATATTTTCTAGATATATGTCTCCATTTTAATTTTGGTATCTTCGCAGATAATTCTTCAACGAGTTTCTTGTATTTCTTCAAAGAAGATTCATTTGTGGTATATTCCCCTTTAATTTGACAAATCACTAACTGCGAATCACTTGTTATCCTTATACTTTCGAGCTTCTTTTCTATTGTGATCTTTAATGCATGCACTACAGCTTCGTACTCTGTTTCATTGTTCGTGGATGCAAATTATAGTCTGAATGAGAATGCTGTTCTTTCTCCTTCTGGTGAAATAAACACGACTCCAATTCCATTTCCCTCACTATTGGATGATCCGTCCACTAGAATTTCCCATCTATCTGGTTCTGTTAACAAGTCTTTTGGATTTCCAAATTCTTCTTCAACATCCATCATTTCCTCTACTGCTTCATCTTCTTCCAAAGGAAATTCTGCCAAAAAATCTGCGACAACTTGTGATTTTTGCGATGATAATACTTCGTATTTTATCTTGTAATGGTTTACTTGTGCATTCCACCTTTCTATTCTTCCTAACCTTTTGTGTTCTTCATGGTTGATTCAATTGGGACTTTGGTTACCACTTTTATCACATGTGCTTGAAAGTATATTCGTAACTTGAATGATGCATAAACCAAGGCTAAGATTAACTTCTCCATTTTAGAATAATTCTTCTCTGCTGCATTAAAGGTTTTACTAATATAGTAAATAGGCCTCTCTACTCCTCAGATCTCGCTCAACAGAACGCACTTAGAGCATATGGAGTTGTTGCGAGGTATACCAATAATTCTTATCCTCTCTCTGGTTTTTGTAGTATAGATGTATTTGCGAGGTATTCTTTGATTCCTTGAAAAGCTTTTTCACATTCATCAGTCCACTTGAATTGTGCTCCCTTTTTAAGTATGTTGAAAAAATGCTTGCACTTATCTGACATTCGCGAAATAAATCTTCCAAGTGAAGCCAAGAGTCCATTTATCTTTTGTACTTCTTTTACCGTTGCAGGTGTTGGCATGTCACGAACTTCTTGGACCTTTTCTGGATCAACTTGTATTCCCTCTTTCGATACTATGTATCCCAAGAACTTTCCAGATGAAACCCCAATTATACATTTCTCAGGATTTAATTTGATGTTGAACTTTCTCATTTGCTCAAATATTTCCTTCAAATCTTGCACATGGTCTTTAGCTTCCTTGCTTTTTTATCAACATATCATATACATATACCTCCAAAGTTTTATGTATCCACTTCGCGAACACTTTTTCAACCATACGTTGATATGTAGCACCCGCATTCCAAAAACCAAATGGCATCTTCACATAACAATACAAACCCCTTGGAGCAAAAAAGGAAGTATGTTCTTGATGTTCTTCTGCAAGTGATATTTGATTATACCCTTTATATCCATCAAGTGAAGTGAATCTATCATGACCTGCAGCTGATTCCACCATTTGTGGTATATCTGGTAATGGAAAACTGTTTTTGGGACATGCCTTGTTTAGATCAGTGAAATCTATGCAAATTCTTATTCCTTTATTCTTTTTCGGAACAATGACCATATTCGTAATCCATTCTGGATATTTTGCTTCCCTTATGATCCCTGCATCCAACATCTTTTGTAATTCTTCTTCTATCTGTACATGATAATTTTGTGATATCTTCCTTATTCTTTGTTTGAATGGTCTTACATTTTTATCTATGTTCAATATATGACACGCCACTGATGGATCAATTCCTGGTATCTCATCTACACTTCCTGCGAAGATATCTTTATATTCTCGTAAAATATCAATAGTTCTTTTTTCTTCTTCTTCATCCATCTTTGTTCCAATTCGCAAGATTAAAGGCTCCTCTTTACTTCCAATATTTATTTCTTTAGTTGGTTCAGCTGCAACATAGCTCGGACTTTGCTCCCCCATAGGTGTTGGTTCTTTGATTATTTTTGCTGGTTCCCCTTCATTTTCTGGAGTTTCATCTGGTATACCTCTCCCTTCCTTTGCTCTTATTGTATACACTCGGAATTCTTCTTCCTTTTTTGTTTCTTTCGCAAGTTTCCTACGAAGTTGTTTCTTTCTTGCTCTTCCTCCGCATTGCGTTACTTAAATTTGATAACAAAATTTTGCACTATCAAGATCTCCTTTTATTTCTTGTATTCCATTTGGTGTAGGAAATTTGATTTTCTGATGTAATGTTGAAGCAACAGCTTTGATCGCATGAATCCACGGCCTTCGTATCAGCATGTTTTATGGAGATTCCATATCTATCACACACAAGATTACATGTGTTTCGACTTCTCCCAGTAATATTTGCAGCGCGATTTCCCCTTTAGATTTTGTTGTAGATTTTCTTAATCCATGAATAATACATTTTGAATTTGTGATTTCTTCATCTTTAATTCCCATCCCCTTAAGTGCATGATAGAATATGATATTAACAGAACTCCCTGTATCAACCAGAATTCGGTTTAATTTCCATTTTTCTACAACTTTCTTATCTTCTAGCATGATCGGCATTGTGATCACCAATGGTGAAGTGTGGTTCAAGTCTTCATTTGGAATTTCTGCTACTGAAAATGTGATTTTCTGCTTTTCCCATTCTTCTAAAGTTGTTATCTTTTCTTCCTCCATGATCTTTCTTCCTCTACAATCACGCTTATATATTTTTCCCTTCACATTACTATGAAATTCATCAATCATTGTCTTTGTGATCACATTACATTCTTCTTTTTTACAATCTCCATCTACTAACTTCATTTGATCTTCTAATTTTCCACAATTCCCTCAAATTTTGGCTACCACAATTCTCAAGTCCCTGTTTCTAGCGCCAATTATGTAGTTGCAGAATAACCTACAACTACACCCTCAGTAGAATTAGTAAAAACTCAAGAAGTTCTTGATGATGAATAACAATTTTCTTATTAATGTTCTCAATTGATTACAAAGAAGTATCTAAATGGAACTAGAATAGTTACAACTTTCGCTATTCTCTTTCCTAAGATATTTTCTAACACTCACTAAAAGAACCTCTCGAATTTTACATTTGAACTCCTATTTATAGTAAAACTTATACAGCTGTATATGAGTTGCGATACTTCGCAACTCATACTCCAACATTATTCCATCCTCGCAAAACTTCATATTTCTCCGCTACTTCTATCATCGTATCATTTTATAATTCTTTTCTCCTTTATTTATTACGATACTCGTGAACTATTATCCTGCGATATTCAGTACCTACACTGATAAACCTCCAATCTGAGACATACCCTAGGCTAAGAAGCAATTAAAGAAGTAATTCCTCACAAGTAAAGGATGAGATCAGAGTACACTTACCTCGATCAAACAAGGAGCGAGTATAATCATAATGGAGACCAAAACAATCCATATGAAGTAATAACTTGTTGTGAAGAAGATAAAACTCCATCAAGTTGTCAGAAATAACAGAATTCTCCTCAAAAATTTTAACACAAAACTGCATCTCTACCTCTTCCATTCTGTCAATTGGACCATGAAGTAAATGAACATCATCTTCGTTATCAAGCACAACAGGAATGTATTCGATTTCCTCAGTCGGAGAAACTATGAAATCAGCAATTGAATTAGCAGAGTCTTCAATCTTAGATCCAGAAATTTAATCGGAATCCAAAGTTGAATCTGAGGTAGCATCAGGAAGACAAATTGGAGTAATAGCTTAATTGAATTAGGGTACCAATTCTCCACTGAAAACCTCATGGGATGAATTGGAATCTGGTACCTCCTTGTGAGTTGTATCCCTACCAAATCATTGACAGAACAAGGCGATGGTGGTAATTAATTCTTTTACAGGAATCATCTCAGCAGACAACGATCGAAAAACAGTAGTGAGGTTCTTAACCACTTCTTCTAAAATCGATAATTTGTCTGAATGAGTTTGCAACTGAACATCTACTTCTTTTACGGTGGTAATCTTATCTCCACCTCCGGCCATGACTAAAATCGGAATCAAGACTGGCTCTGATACCAATTGTCATGTACCCAAGTACGGTGACAAGGTTGGAAAGACAATTTGAGGATAAACCTCTCTTAATCCCAAAGGATCAAGCCTTATGGATCACAGGGAACACAGCCTAATCGATTAAACGATTCAATTGATTATAATTTGCTTAAGGTTTTCTTTACAGACCCTCACTCTTTATAACTAGATTTCCCTAACTAGATCTAACGATCACTAAGCCACAAAGATGGTTACATCTTAACCGTCTATTACAATATATCATTAACTATTAATTAACTCTAATTAAACTACTAATCAATAATTAATACTAAAGACTAACTACCACCAGGATTATGATAAGGGGCACCCTCTTCTTTTATGCAGGTACATGACACATTTACACCTAAATCATTCCTGGCGTTATCAAAAACCTTCGCAGCCCAAGCAAACTCATCATCGCTATTAATAAGGAGACGAGATCGAACTTGAGTCTCCCTCACAAGAAGATCTTCATTCTCGCGGATAAGTTTATCTCTGTCCATTTAAATGTCAAGGAGGTTTTTTATGAAAGTCTGCTAGGGTCTTGGATCCCTTTTTGATAGAAATATCTTTCTCGTCAATAAGATCGATATTCTTCTGTCTTAATCTATCTATTTCTTTCTTTGAATCAAGATAAAAGCGCCTATATATGTCAGTCAAACCTAAATTCAATCTGTGTTCAATTTTTAAGAGATCAAATTTGGATCTAAGTTCATCTATGGAAAGAGATTTAATATTATAATCTGAGAAATTACTTAAGGAGTTATTAAGACAGGCAAGAAGAGTATGATCATCTATAGGTTCAGGAAAAGTTTGAAAGAGTATAGCCTCGTCAATAAGACCATAAATATCTGCAAGTTAAAAGTGGCCGCTTGAGTAAGCTGCGATATAATACAAAGAATTAAAAAAGAAAGGAAATTAGTCATACCATATAATTGTTGGTTAGCTTTATCAAGATCAGATATCTTTTCCTTATCAACCGAAGCTTCAGTCTCCAGCTGTTTATTCTTCTTGCGAAGCTCAATAAATTCAGATTCTAATCTTTTTTTATCCTAGAGAAGTTTAGCAGCTTTTTCTTCAGAGCTGGCACATCTTTTATCTAAATCAGAAGCAATATCAAAAGAAGCTATTCCAACCTGCAAAAGAAGAATATAAATTGAGATCTAGCGATGGAGAAAATATATGAACAAACTGAAAGAATGAAAACATACCAAGGCACCAAGAGAATTCATGAGACTGGGAGTCAGCGATCTTGAGATTCCTTGGAGGGAATCATTGTCCACCAGAATGGGGGCATCGCAAACCTTAGCGAGGGCTTGGGATGTTTTGTCAATAATTTCATCTTCATCATTAGAAGTAATGCTGTGAGAAATATCGTTAAAAATTCTGGATAAATGAGTCATTGAAGAATCAGAAGAAGAAGAATTCTTTATTGAAGGAAAACCGCTAACATTGAAATCCTCGTCATTATTATCTTTATCAAGATTAACACTTGGATTTTCCGGAATTGCTTGAGGAATTGAAGAAGAAGAAGGTTGAGTTTTTCTTTATCTTTAGTGGAGGATCGCTAGATTCTTCATTGCGAGGGGCAGAAGGCTTTACCCTGGGAGGAGCAGAAGATTTCTCCTTTGAAGATTTCCCAGATTTCTTATCTTTTAAAGGTTTCTCCTTGGTTTTTGCGGATATTAGTGGCTCTAACTCTTCGATTACCTGCGAACATAGATGAAGATAAGAAATAGGGGCAACAATATATTGTTAAAATTTATGAATAGATATTTCTTACTTCATCCGTGAAAGATTTCAGAGCCAAGAAAGTGTTGGGTTTCCTAAGAGCTTGATAGATGAGTTTCATTCTATCAATCTGAGAAAAAATCAAAATAGTTAGAGAAAATATAAAGAAGACAGTAAATGATAATAATATAAAAAGTTGAGAGAATATACTTCTTTAGATCTTTCAGGCCAATTAAAGACCCAAGGTTGATATTCTGCAAGACTCGCGGGAAGTTCGCGAGAACCGGAAATATAAGGACCTTCGAGATACAACGGAAAGATAAACCACTTATCATCGCTAGAATGGCGAGGGCCATGGTTAGTCTTCGTGTGAAAATCAATATCTAGCATGAGAGCTTCATCGAAAGTGAGTTTCTTCAGGAGAACACCCCAGCAGGTGCTATCCCTCTTCATATGGAGTATCTTGTAATTTCTGAAAAAGTTTTCTACAGTGTAATCTGCGGAGTTAATTGGAATATGTTTGTAAAGAGGATTTTGAGCATCTTCAGAATAACGCGATCCTTTACCAGCACCACGAGAAGCATATTCAAGTAGCAACCTAATGCAATCTCCACCTAGTTGATATATTTCTCGCGAGAACCTCTCGTCAGATATTATTTGATAAAATAATGGAAGTTCTGGGTCATAGAGAGGAAGGGGAAGACCATCTTCAAGTTTTCCTAGCGATACTATGATTTTTTCGCGAGAACATTGATCATCAGTAAATAATTTAAGAGAAAGTTCAGATCTAGAATCTTGATCTGGAATTAAAGATAAGTTAAAACCTTTGATTTTGAGTTTCTCACGCATTTCATTAAAGGCTTTCAAGTTTTTGGTACCAGCTGCAACCATTTTTGAAGTATGGGAATGGAAAGGTTGAAAAGAAGAAAGAAATCACAGCAGCGCAATTCGCGGAAGAACAGAAAAGTTTGCAGAGAGGATTTGGGGAGAAATAAGGAGAAAGTAAAAGAGAAAAAGGAAAGGAATGAAAAGAGTATTTATAGAGGAAGAAGTTTCTCTAAGAAGATGAAGGCAATTAATGTAAAGAAAAAACGTGGGTGGTCAGATCGCAGCGGTTACAGGAGACGTGTCAAAAGTTTTTTGAAAGAAAGAATTCGTGAAAACAGCTGGCGAAGGACATAGAAACGTGTCAGAATAGAAAAGTCTGAAAAGATAAGCAGTTATAGAGGAAGAAGTTTCTCGAAGAAGATGAAGGCAATTAATACAAAGAAGAAACGTGGGTGGTCAGATCGCAGCGGTTAGAGGAGACGTGTCAAAATTTTGTTGAAAGAAAGAATTCGTGAAAACAGCTGGCGAAGGACATAGAAACGTGTCAGAATAGAAAAGTCTGAAAAGTTAAGCAGTTATGGCAATTTTTCTCACGATCTTCTCTTCTTCGCAGAAAAGACATGAGAAGAGGCAAGATGTAGGACCAGAATTTCGCTACAACGATATTCTTGCGATATTAACAATGTCTCTGCGAGCGTCATTGTCAATACTTTAGCAACGTTTCACGAGCGTCACAGAATATCCAAAATAAGTTGACGATGGAAGGAATAAAAGAAGAATATGTTGGTCCTGCGATGATCATCATACTTGCGATAGAGAACGTTGTAGAGATCGCGATAAGATCACAGAATGGATCCGAAATAAGAGGAAAACTTAGCTATCACCCATTATGTAAATCCCTATATAAAGGGCACGATAGATCCAGAAAAGGATGATGTATTTTTGAGAGTTGAAAGAGTCTTGAGGAGAGAGAAACTTTAAGAGTGTATTTGTAATCTTGATTTCTTCCAAATTATGTAAACATTTCTGAAATTTGAATAGAAAAGTGTCATTTAATCTTTAAAGTTTAGTTGATTTCTATAGAATCTTAACAAGGGTGTAGTGTGGGAATTCCTGCAACTACATCGCCACTTGCAGTTACTTCTTTGGGAGGACTTCTTTATTCTTCTTCACCATCTTCTTGGGTGGTATTTTCTTCATCATTAGTAAACTCTAAATCTTCATCCATGGGAAGAGGAATTTCATCATCATCAACCTTTAGAGGAGGAACAGATACATGAGGGAGAGAATGGGAGAGCAGAATCTCGTTCACAAGAACTTCAGCACTGAGGTGGACCTTGCGAAGGAAACCTCTATCACGATTCCTAATTTCTATATTTTTAAAATACTCGAGATAATCAAGTCTTCTTTCTTCTTTGTCGTGGGCTTCAAGATAATTGGAAAGAAGAGACTTGTTCTCTTTGAGAACTTTATCCAATTTGTTGGTAAGATCAACAATGGTAGAATGAAGACTTCTTTCAGATTCTGCGAGTGACAAAAGTGATAAAAGATCATTTGGTCAAAGATTTTGCAAGAAATATAACACAAAATTTAACAGAAAGGTCAACAAGAGACGCAGTCAATTGACTACCTTCTTTCTGCGAGGTCAAGTTTTGAATTAATGTAAAGAAACAGTTTTCCCATTGATTCATAGCGTCATCGAATTTATCGCCAAACACACCCTTCAGATGAGATTTCATGTTTTATTCTCTAGTGCATAGATACAAGTTTTCCTTTGATAGTAAAGAATGGGATTCCTTCAATTGAGAGCACTGGTCTTTAAGCTCGCTGGCATTCAAACTAAGAGTTAACCTACCTTTAATAAGTTTATCCTTCTCAGAAGTGGATGATTCAGTTACTTCCTTGAGCTCATTTTTAAGGGAATGAAGAGATTGCTCTTGATTATCGCATATCTTTTGTATATTACTCAATTGATGTGAAGAAATCGCCATCAAGCTTGAAAATCTATGTTTCTCTTGGGATAAAGTTCTATTTTCATCTGATAAATATTTTACCGCCAGGTTAGACTTGGTTAATGAATATGAGAGACGAGAAATCTCGTTACTTAATAAACTTTGACTTCACGATAATTGGTTATTCTCATTAGTAAGATTATCTATTTGATCAATCGAATATGTATGGAGATTATCTAATCTATTATACTGGTCCATCCAAGAATCTCTTTCGAAACGAGCTTCGTCATCAATAGATTCAAATTTAAGTCTCTCCATGAAACGAGTCCGATTTGAAACTAATATATGAATCAAGAATTTAAGAAAAAGACTCGAGTACAAAAGATATAAAAGCAAAACAGAAAAACAAAAGAGCAGAGGCAGGAAAAATGTACCTTTCATCTCGTCATTTTTTCTGAGAAGATTCTCGCAGTCTAGAGAAGCATTGCGGAGCATATGATTCAAAGTATCGCATTCAGAAGTTTTGACTTGAAGGCTTCTCCTTAGAGCTTCAACCTCATTTCCATAGACGCTCGTGAAGCATTACAATCAGAGCCAAAATACTTGAGTAGAGTCTCGCAAGCTTCATATTAGAGGGGATCAGTAGAAGACTTTCTAGCATTGTCTAAATGTTGGACAAGATTTTAAAAGCAACATCAACACCTGCAAAAGTTTCATTTGATGAAGGAAGGGGTGTAGAAGGTGAAGTAGTAACGAGAGCAAGTTGACGATTTAAATCATTTGCGATGGTTGAGTTGTTAGGAGGAGGGGTATTTGGAAAAACAACAGTTGAAGGCAATAGAAGACTATAAGGAGTCTCAGTCACAACAATTTTAGAAGCTGGATTCGTCAAAGGGTCAGAAGAAGTAGAAGTATGGGCAGTGATATCCTCGCAGACAAAAGAAGAAAGATTTGGTTGCGACAATGTGGGAGTAGTCCTCGCGGATGTTAGTGTGGGAATAATGAGATTATCCCCAAGAGTTTTAAAGTGGCGAGATCTCTTGGGAGGATTAACAGGGTTCTCGTCATTCTGCGAATAATAATTCAGATAAGAAACAGAGGCAACAATATTGTTATTAAAAAATAGAGGGTGTTTCTTACTACCTTATCATTCGCAGAACTCCTCTTCTTCTTTTTAGTTGGCCTTTTGCGAATATTAGGGTTTTGAGTTGCGGATTGTGTGTTAGAGATAGTTCCGCTGAAAAGAAGACATAACATGGAAGTTATGAAGAATCAAATAAGAAAGGTTGGAGAATATAAGTAAAAATTGGTTTAAATAAATATCATAAGTCAAGAAACATACCTTGATGACTCCATTAGAACAGTAGCAGGAGAATATGAAGAAGAAGAAGAAAAGTTGCAGACATAAGACGAAGTAAATAGATGAAGAAGATAAAGAAACGGAAGAGGAAACTTAGTTCTGAAATTTAACTCTACCTTTTATAGGCAAAAGGGAGTTGACCTATTAAGCAAAGACGTGTCAGTAAAAAGAGGAATTCACAACACGTGTAGGCGGTAAGGCTAGATTAATGGAATCTTGTCGAGAAGAAAATATAAGAGGGAAAGAAGTTGCGAGTATAATAAAGAGTATTAGTTCTCATGATCTTCTATTCTTCGCAGAAAAGACATGAGAAGAGGCAAGATGTAGGACCAGAATATCGCTACAACAGTGTTATTGTGATATTAACAACGCTCCTGCGAGCGTTACCAAAAGTTCTTTAAACAACGTTTCACGAGCGTCACAGAAGAATCCAAAAGAAGCTGACAATGGAAGAAATACAAAGAGAGTATGTTTATCCCGCGATGGTTATCAATTTTGCGAGAGAGAATATTATAGCAATCGCGATGAGATCGCAGAGTAAATTCAAAAAAGGAGGAAAACTTAGCTGTCATCCACTATGTAAATCCCTATATAAAGGGTTGTTAGGTTCAGAAAAGGATGATGTCTTTTTGAGAGTTGATAAGGTTTTGAGGAGAGAGAAACTCTAGAAAGAAATTTGTACTTCTGAGTTCTTATGTCTTTTGTAAATAATTCTAAAATTTAGAATAATAAAAAAGTGTCGTAATTCATCCTCAAATATAATTCAATTTCTGTAGATTCTTATCAAGGGTGTAGTGTGGGAATTCCTACAACTACAAAGACATTAGCGCCCGACTACAATAGTGATGCTATAGCCCTCACACGACGGATATCTCCAGGATAAAACACCCTACTACACCTACTACTAACAAATACTACTAGCATATGTAGTTGATGCTCAACTTGAGCTTGGAAACTTCGAAAAAACCCTTAAGGTAAATCGCGAACTTTAAAAAAATCACTATAAAATATTTTCATAGATTTTATAAAAGTAGTGAATTTATTTGTATAATAGAATGGAATAATATAACTTAAGAAGAAGAACTCCCCGATGTGAGACTGAAAAGCTTATTTAGTCTCTTAAGACGGCAATGTTGGACAAGATTGTACTCCAAATTTAGTCAACATGGTGTTTAATACTAGTTCTGAAAAACTGAATTAAAAAAGTGTTCTTGGCGTCCAGCATATTGAAAAACCCACACTTTTGTTATGCATCATAGCTTCCCCACGTTGGAGGAAATAGATTGGAATTTAGGATTTTTTTTTAAGCAATCGAAAGGGTAACTGTTAAATCTTCCATTAGCCTAGTAGTCTAAGATTCTGAAACGACGTCGTTTATTTCATTTCCTGATCTTCCCTGCCATTTCTTCTTCGCAGCTTGATTTGATTTTTGCTTTAGCTATTGAAGATAACCCTAACTCTATCTCTCTCAATCCTAGCGAAGCTAGGGTTACAGGAAGAATTTAAGATGGAGAGAGATGAAATTAGGAGTTTGAGTGTGAGTGTTCTTTCCTGCTATTTATTCTCGGGCACATATATGGGTTTGGGTTCTTTCACTTATTTCAGGCCCAATACTTCTTCAAAGCTAATGTCGCCCACTCCTAATTTTGGATCGTGCAAGCGACATTATTCACATGTGGATGAGGTGCAAATGAAATTCTTCATTGCCTTATAGTGGGAGCTTTGTTGTCTTCCTTCCGTTGTCACCACTTCCCTGCTCCTTAATTCAGTTTAGATAAACACACTTACTACCTTTTTCTGGCTATTAATGGATTTATCTCAACGAATTCAGTGATTTCTTCAATAGGTTCACTGATTTCAGCTTTCCTTTTCCCTTTTTCAGTTGATTTGGAGAACTAGGGATCAATAGAGACTTCGGGTTCAGGTTTCCTACTTGTTTGTTTCTGATAACTCATTTTTAAGAAGATTAAACGATAATGATTTCGTGAGAGTATGGAAGATGGGCGAGGAAGGAGAGAATAATTATTTTTGAGAGAAGACGAGACGTACGCTTTTCTCCCAGGTCTCACTCTATCCGATGATTACTAGTAATCCATCAGAAAAGACGTTTTCTTTATAAAAAAATTTTAAACTACCGTCTGGGAGAAAAATTTTCTCTAGAAGTGCCATAGCAAACATTGATCTAGCAGCGTTGAAGGAATATATTGATAACCTAAGCACACTGTTGAGTTAACCTGAGTCAACTATCTATTTATAGGTTTCTAATAGTACAGTCTGACTAAGCTTACGAAACAATCGAAAACCGAAACATATAACGGGGGAGCACAGCTCATCATACACAATTCTATCCACTGTTTGTTTTTATTCTTCCCCCATTAGGAGAAGTGAACAAGTAAACCATCAAATTCAAACCCGTCATTAGAACTAGAATTTTAGAACTGCAACTAAAATAAAATCATTGCTTCACCACAAAAGTTCATCGATGAAGAGAGAAAAACAGGTTTTAAAGGCTGTAACCTGTCGGACATTAATAATTAGTTCAATTCATTTTTTTTGAGGCATTAAAATTACAGATTGCAGTACCTCATGACATATTCACCAAACTGATATGAACGCAATTTCAATCATCCCAAATATTGGAGTCAGTAATTTGCTCGTTCATCACTGTACCATCCTCCTTTTAAAAAAAAATAAATCAAAGGTTCCCGATTTTGAATTCTTTTTTTAAAAACAAAAAATCCTCTTAACTCAGGTTAACCCAAGAGTTTTCTTAGGTCATAAATGGCCAAATATGTGGCCTCAATGCTGCTAGATCATGTTTGCTCTAGCAAAATTTTCTCCGTCTGCGAGTCTCTCAACCCACAGTTTCTGCTTCAAGAGTAAATTTCAGATGAGTTTTGACTTTTTGACTATAGTACGAACTAAGGGATGAAAACAGCTGAATATAAATTTGGAGGAAAGACAAATAAAAATTAAATAATATGTTGAGAATGAATTATTATTTTGGACTTGTCAATGCTTAAGGGTAACTTTTAAAATGTATTATTGGGCAACCAAATGTGTGTCCTCCTATGCGATGATCATAACAATGGGGGATAAAAATCTAATTGGGTGCATCGCTTTTTAGTTATTTATTTTTTGATTGATTCAATTGTTTTTTTCTTTCTAGAATTGAGTTGATAATTGAATAGTTGATGAGTGCCAAATATTGCATATTTATACTCCTTTTTATTGGCAATTAACTCATCTTTTGCGCTTTAAAATCATATATTATCCCAGATTCCGTTTTTTGTTTGTTTTCAAGAATAAATACTTATACTAATTAATTTTGTGTTTTTAGGTACTAAATAAAGCTTGGATAAATGGAGAAGCCAAAAGAGCCGAGAATTGGTAACAATGAAGGAGAGTCAACAAAGGCTCCTGCTAGAAGGCAAGTGAAGAATGTCTTTTGCACCTCATCCGTGAGTGCCGGATATTGTTTGCACCTCATCCGAAAGTGAAGAATGCTAATTTGACGACTCAAAAATAGAAGTGGGCTTGAGATATTAGCTTTGAAGAAGATATGATCCCAGAAGAGATAAAACCAAAGATCTAAAACCCAAACCCGTTACTAATGTGAGTCGTTAGATTCAATCCAGCTGTTGAACATCCAACGTCATCTCCTCACCGAGCATCAACAATTGCTACACCCTCCTAACACCGTAGTCACCTATCTCCTTCCCTAAACAAGCAGAACCAAACACTCCTCTCTTATCGTACTCATCGCTTCCTTCCTCAGCAAAACATCAGTTCACCTCCTCCCTACATCACGTCCATTTCCGACCAACTCTAGAGAACAACCAACCTTTCAGCCACCCTATGTCATCAATCAACTTCCTAGATTCTATCGATCTCCATCATATCTTCTTCTCCACAAAACAGTAACCCTAGAAGCTATAATTGAGAGAGATAAGGCTAGGGTTATCTTCAAAAGCAAACATCAAATCAAAGAGCTGGAAAATTAAATTGCAGTAAGGGTTTGTCGGGAAAACGAGTTTAGAGTGAGTGGTTGCTTTCTAATTATCAAATTTTAGTATTTTGAGAGGAAATTGATGTATAAATAGGGCTGTTGTTGTGTAAAAAATGATCTGAGTTTAGTTGGATCAATACTAGCTTAATATAATTTGTGTTTTAATCATCTTTATTATGTTCAAAATTCACCTACTAGGGTTTAGATGAAGCCCTAGTTTGCTACTTGTTACTCATGTTAATGGAGGAAACCTTGTTGTTCTTAATTATCTTAGAATAAAATTCAATCTTTCTAAATCCATTGATGGGTTGCATGGACGCTCCATTTTTTGTGCCGTGTCTGTGTCCGACGCGCGTTTGACGCTGACACGATGCGTGTCCGATGCACCAATTTACGCGTCCTGCGCGCGTCTTGTTTGGACTCACTAATGACTCGGATTTGAAGCCTTTTTTTTCCATTTTCATTTAAACTTCTTCCATTATTTTTACTATTATTAACTAAATGAAGAAAGACGAACATTTAGATCAATCATTTAGGTCTTTATTAAGATTTTGTAATTGGAAATGACATCATGTATACTGTTTGTTTGGCATGTGTTGTTTTAAGAATGCATTTTGATTGTGCCATGTGTCTAAGAGTGATTGATTGCTTGACCTTCGGTGTGTATAAATAAATGATCTCTTTTTTTCTTATGAAATTCATACACATGTAGCATCATTTTCTAATTTTTAGGATCGAAACACTTAACTTTGCTATGTAAATACATGATTGTATTTATAAATAATATATAAATAAAATATGTATATAGTGTCCGCGTCCTAATTTTTTGAGAGTTTTGTAGTGTCCGCGTCCACTTCGTGTCATGTCTGCATCTACGTGTCCGCGTCGGTGCAATCCAGATCCATTGTAGTACTGTGTTAAAGAACTACAACTCATGCTTAATCATATATATTGATCTTTTGATTAGTTGTGCCCTGAAAAGACAGTTAATGCTTAGGATAAATAACTTAGTTGTGATTGAATCATTCATATCAAAATGACCTTAGATATACAGAGGATTGACATCCCTTTTGTTATCAGTTGTAAGGACAAGGTTAGTGGTATGAACAGAATAACTAGTGTAAGTTAGTGGTGGACTCAAAGGCCCTAGTACTCTTTTCATCATTTGTTCTATTTACTTGCTTTGCATCTTGCTCTACTGTTTCTGTTACTATTAAATATCTTTGTCGTTTCGACACCCAAAATAATTTTATACCCTCCTCGTCTCTATGGGATCGAACTGTATTTGCTATGTCTCTAATATATGATGTGCACTTGCAGTTAGACATAGTCGTAGGTGTCTTTACTAGCCTACCAATAGTTATAATTCCCATCAAAACTTAAGCACCATCAGATCGATCAAAACTGGAGTTGTTCGTTAATTATTTTAACCTAAAAACCTTGAAAAAACACTGGCCGAATCTTTACCATAAGAGATTAGGGGCGGTTAAACCTCGAAACGCTGGATACATGTAAAAGTTTAATCACTATACTTCGGAGATTGGGGGCGAGTGTACCACCAGGGATCAATATAAAACAAGTAAGTCGCTTCCAAAATATTTAACATAAGAGATAACGTTGGTGCATTGTTTTTTTTTTTTTCTAATGATATATTTTGACATGCAGGTTGAACACCTAGTGGGAAAAATATCGGCCGAGTGGCATCATGATAAAACTGTGAAATTCCCAGTAATGGAACAAGATGAATTAGTAGTAAAACTACATGTTCTTAATAATTTGAAATAAAGATTGTCCGAGGATGGTATTAGACCTTGATACCGAGAATATAGAGAGAGTTTTTAAGCTGCCAGAAGAAAATATGTATAAACCATAACGAAGTCCTTTTTTTAACTGAATCACTATTTAAAATATAAAATTTTATTTCAGTTTTAGCGCGAGACAAAAAAGGTGAAAAATTAATCTTTCACCTTGTAAACAAGTGATAATCTGAATTTTCACATGGGACTAGGTGATAATATGGATTTTCACATGAGATATCAAGTTTGTATTGGAACAGGGTATATTCGTAAATTTTATATCAATTTCTTTTTTCACATGTTTTACTGTGCAAATATCTTTTTGCAAATATGTTTAGACGGAAGATTTGTCCGAAGCGGAAATTTGGTTTCACCTTTTTTTCCTCGCAAAAATTTCTTATTCCACATTTTTTGTTTTTAAAGTTTCGTTTTCTCACCTGTGATTTGTCCGAAGCCAAATGCTGCTAGATCATGTTTGCTCTGGGAAAATTTTCTCGGTCTGCGAGTCTCTTAACCCACAATTTCTGCTTCAGGAGTAGATTTCAGATGAGTTTTGACTTTTTTGACTACAGTACGAACTAACAGCTTGTTCGCCCAGAATGCGTTTTGACTACAGTACGAACTATCAGCTGATGAGTTTTGACTTTCCAAAATGCGCCTAATTCCTTGAACCGAACGGGGCAAATGAATTTTATGTAATTGGGAATTTTAATTCCTAGGAATCCAATTCCCTCCAAAATGATAGTTTTCCATTGCATTGGTCCGATGATGCAATGGAATTGGATTCCGGGGTAAAAACAAAGGTAATTGAATTACCTTAACCGAACATAAATTTTTTGAATTGGAATCCAATTCCAAGAATTGGATTACCCCATAATTGAATTCCTAGGATTCTGATTCTCCCAACCGAACGGGCTGTAAGGGATGAAAACAACTTAATATAAATTTGGAGGAAAAACAAATAAAAATTATGTTGAGAATGAATTTTGTTTTTGGTAGCATTATTATTTGGGACTTATTAATGCTTAAGGGTAACTTTTAAAATGTATTATTGGACAACCAAAATGGTGTCCTCTTATGTGATGATCACAACAATGGGGTGCAACGCTTTTTATTTATTTATTTATTTTTGATTGATTCTATTGTTTTTTTCTGTTCTTCCGGAATTGAGTTGATAACTGAATAGTTATAATCCCCAACAATAAATAAGCACATTCAGATCGATCAAAACAAGAAATATAACCAGGGAGTTGAGAGATATGAGACTCCAGTTGACGAACAATGACAAATTAGATTCGGCCACTGTTTTTTCAAGGTTTTTAGGTTAAAATAATTGACGAACAACTCATGTTTTGATCGATCTGAAGGTGCTTATTTATTGTTGGGGATCAATGGTTCTACACATACAACATAAAAAACAACCCTAAAACAATATACCCCAATTGAGGGTGATGATAAACCCATTGGGAGCAGTAGATCCCTTGATGAATGTCATGTGACCCAACAAATAAGAAAACTTGTGAGTGACTTTTTTAGAATTGTTTTTTTGGTTGTCCATAAAGAATTTTTGTATTAACATATGGAGGCCTAGTTAGAAATTCGGCGAATAATTCGGGAACGAACCGAGCCACGTTTTATTCGCGTATGACTGCAACCCCGACCTTCTTACTCTGGATGTTCCAAATTATTCGCGTATTTTCAACAATTCCCACAAATTTTAGGGAAAAAATGAAAATGAATGGGGGGAGTTTCGAACATTTGACCTGTCACTCCCTAATATTCCTGGCTAACCACTAAGCCACGACTTGGCTTTTGTTAACCTTGCACATATTATGAATATACTACATTGACAGCTAAACTGCGATAAAAGGTCTTCCCATACTAATTAATGTACGCCGAATTTTGTGTGAAGAATTCATATCCCTAAAATGATTTATACACGTACGTATCCCGTTCCGATCTATCCCCGAATCATGAACCGTTGACCGAATAGTGGACCGAATTTACAATCCGTAAAAACGAATAATACACGTACATATGACGTTCCGAACTTTCCCCGCACACCGAATTTCTATAAATTCCTTATGGTGGGAGTGGGACTAAAAAAATATATTATATAATATTAATATTAAAATGTGGAGTTTATCACTATTTATAACAGTCAAGACGGTCAATTATGATCCTGAGACCCAAACTCTAATTAAAATTTTCCTAGGACCCAAACTCAAAGTTGGTCACAAAGTTGAGACTTGAGACCCAAACTCTAAATATCCCTACTATATACTACGCATTTAACTTCGATTAGAATTCGAAGCTCACAGATTCAGCTATGGGGTTAGTTTGGTATGAATCGTATGATCTCGATTTAATATTTTTAAATACATGTAGTTGTATAATAAATCTGGGGGTCTTGAAAGAAAAGTCATAAATCATCACAAATTATATAAAATCATCAAAGAAGATAGAGAAAGAAATGGCTAAAGGAAAAGGCATGAGTACTTGTGGAAAATAGAAGAATAAATTAGTTAAGCAGATCACTAACATACCCTCCAAGAAGATAAAGAAAGAAGTAACAAAGTTGAAGAAACAAGTTGCTATTCAAAAAATTGAAGAAGACCAACAACATGAAAGTCAGAGAGATTTGCGGAAACCTGTAACTAGAGCTGGTCATGATGATTATTCTAATGACGATGATGATCATGAAAAGATGTTCGATAACAAAAAATTAGAAGACCCAGTAGAGAGGCAGTGGTTGAAGGACAAAAACAAACGATTGATCTACCGTTAATACAAACGTGAAGAGATGAAGGAAATAGCAGCGGATCATGTTGATCGTGATCCTGAACCGGATGAGATTTTAAATCTCTTGAGGGCCAGTTCGGAAGATGTTACTGATGATTCTTGTTCATCATGGTACTCAACGGAATCTTCAGAGGGTGATGATAATTGATGAAGGCCGCCATGTGTTTACTAGTTTTTCCGACCAAAAATTTGCAGTGATTGTGTTTTATATATGTATATATATGTGGTTTTCTTATAGTTTCTGGGTATATCGAGTATCAAGATCAACTTAATGTGGAATATTGGTAATTTATTACCTTTATTAGGATAGGTAGTAATAAACATATTTTTGGCTCCGTAGGCCTTCTATGTGTTAACTATGGGGGATTCAAATTGAATTGCATGCGACGTTTTTTTTTCATCGCAAAAATTGAACGCCGATTGGTCGTTTTTCCACAAAATGGTGTCGGCAATCGGAGAGTCATGAACCCTAAAACGATCCTAAGTCGAACAGATTGAAGGTAAGTCCTATGGGCTAGATTCAGATGGTAGACACTAGTTCTTTTTTTTTTTGATGGAAAAGTTCATATAATAAACTAGCAAATGTAATACAACATATTTACAAAATCATTTTCATCAAAAGTATTAGAATCAATGCTAGAATTGTGAACTTTTTGAATAAGATTCTCCAACATGTGTTGTAGTCTTCTAATCCTTGCCTCCTTAGCTATGTAATCCGCTGCCTTGTTGTTTTTTCTCTTTATGTACTTTACTTTCGCTTGAGGTAGATATCCTAAAAGATTCCTTATTTCTTGCAAAGAGTTTTCCGCTGACCACGAAGAATCAGTAGAAACCTTGTTTACGAAAATTATCTGCCAAATTTTTACAGTCCGTTACTATGGACACAGATGATAAAATGTTTTATTTTAGCCACGTTACCGCCTTTAGAAAAGCCTTTGCTTCCGCACGGAAAATAGACGTTGCCCTCTCTGAACCCACCGCAAGATGCATGAAAGTCCCCTCATCAGTAGAATATAATATAACAAAAATTCCTAATGAACCAAACGAAAAACTAAGCCAAACCGGGCTTCTCACAAACTTTCCACTGACCCCACCCCCTGAAAATTCCCTGCACGCGGGACCCGCCCCCATGTGAGGGGGAGGTTTTTGCATCGTTCATTTACACGGTACGTGTAGAACGACTGATAATATAAAAGCATATCCCATCGAGCAGTCCTCTTTTAGCATTTGTTCCCCTCATCAGTAGAATATAAAAATAAAAACAATAAAAGGTAGACACTAGTTATATCTCCTAGCATTTGTTCGCAAGTGAACTAGCAGCGAGATAGTAGCGCTGAATGGTTCAGCGCAATAAATATCAAAAATCACTTTTTTATTTGCTGAACCCTTGAGCGATGGATGTTTTTTAAGTAAATGTTTCTTAAGCGCTGGAAATAGAAGAAGGGATACATATTATAGCTAAGTTACTGATAGAGACTAAAGAGAGAGGAACGTCCTTTACCCCGTTACGTGTCATCGTTCTTAACCCTTGATCCCTGGATTGAGATTAGAAGGGGTCCCATTATTATTGGATTTAACCAACAGATGCTTGACATATAGGCGGGGAAAGCAGTGGGGGACGGGAGCGGGGGGACGTTTAGCATTTTTTTTTGAAGCATGCGTTAGCATTTTCGAACATATAACGTTAAGGTGTATGTTTCTGATGGATTTTCCATTAATTAATGAGTGGACATGACGTATCAACATTTTCGGGAATACAAGAGACTAGACCCACGAGTAGGAGAATACACATCATGCTTCCCATTTCTGATGGATTTTCCATTAATTAATAAGTGAACATCACGTATCAACATTTTCGGGAATAAAAGAGACTAGAACCACGAGTAGGAGAATACACATCATGCTTCCCATCTACTGGTTTTATACCCCAAAACAATACCTATGTGCCCACCCCCTATTGGTCCCCCGAAAGCTCCCCCAGACCCGCCATTTCCCATCTACGGCTTTGATCCACGACACATAGGGGTGTATTTTGATGGGTGTATGGAACCGGTAGATACGAAACGAATACTTACAAATTAATTTTAATGTAATACTGTATTTAATTGTCTGATAGCAACACAATGACAAGACACGACAAGCCATAGTGTCAGGATCTTTATCTTCCGACTCTCTATTACAGCGAAAATTGAGTATCTATTAGGAGTTGTCGTGTCAGACCTGATTATAATAGACAATTAGGAGTATAATGGAAAAGTACTTCTATTAACTTCGTGATTCGATTGTCTTCCAATTTATTGTTTCTTTACCCGAGATAATCCGGGAAAGTTGTTTGCAGCTGATGCTCGTTCGCCACTCTTGTATTTTTCTATTTTGTTGGACTTGGTTACTCGGCCTTGTCAGCGGTTTCCTAGTTCACTCATTTTGGGTGACTTTCCTGGGTGATACTTGTCAATTGTTAGTATTCATGATTATAATCCTTCTATACCGACTGAGGGGCTGGGCCCACTGGGACCCCCAAATTAAAAAAAAAAACAACTGTGAGAGGCAGTTTTTACCTGGTTTTGGTTTTCTGGGGTTATATAAAAGGATTGTTAATAACGAAAATAGACTGATAAGACCTTTCGGTCTCTCTCTCCACACTCTGTACATAACAAAAGAAGAGCCTTGTCCCTAGAGGTCTATTCTAATTTCTACAGTTATGAAGGGTGGTCTATCCGAAATGGAAAACTGGAACAATGAACCCATCTGACATCCTGAAATGTTCGCACAGATGGCATTTTCGATGAACGAACATGCTACCCATCTACCGGATTTCCCCCCCACACTTTTACACCCCTATTTGTCAACTGTCAACTATATCCACCATAAAAATACTGGCTTGATTGGGGTATACCCAGATTAATTGGGGTATACCAAATGAGACAAAATAGGGTCATTTTGAAGTAAAAAGAATCACCCCTTAACCAAATATTTTCAAAATGGCAAAATTGCCCTCGTTTAATTAACATTAAAATTTTGATTAGATTAATTAATTAAATTCAAATTGATTGAATAAATTAAAACTAATGAATTTAAGTTATGAAATTTTGTTTTTGATTGAACTTTTGTGGGATGATTTTTGATGATTTTTTTTTTTTTGAGGATATCTCTTGCAACGAAAATGAAGCACACAACCGAAACACTTCTAAAAAGGGGATTGCAAATCTGTTGTATGAAATCATACTCAAAATCAAAGAAGAAATCAACACTTTCAATTATGAAAGTATGAAAAGTCGGCAAGGTCGACGAATGAAGAACATGCCGACTGTATTTGGCCGACAAGGTATTTAAATGTAGAACATGCCGACTTTTTTTTTGACACACATGAGATGGCTTTTGATAAATATTAGTCGGCAAGGTATACAAAAAAAAAACCCGCCGGCTGTTGAAAAATACCACGCCGGCTGTATTTGGCCGGTAAGGTCTTCAAAAAATACCCTGCCGGCTGTTGAAAAAATTTACACAGGAGATGGCTATTGAAAGATACCACGCCGGCTGTTGAAAATACACTGCCGACTATATTTGTCCGGCAAGGTCTTCAAAAAATACCATGCCGGCTGTTGAAAAAATACACACAGGAGATGGCTATTGAAAAATACCACACCGGCTGTTGAAAATACCCTGCCGGCAATATTTGGACGGCAAGGTCTTTAAAAAATACCCTGCCGGCTGTTGAAATTTTTTACAGTCGCCTCCATGGATGTTATGAAAAGTCAGGAAGATCTGCATGTTACGACCTTGCCGACCAAAAACACAGAAATCATAATTTTCGATTTCTAACCTAATATAACAATCAAATCACACAACACGGGTTTGAGTTTAAACATCATTTATAGTCTTCTTTTCGCTGGTAGAGTCAATAATTTTTTTGGAAAATCAAAGTTCAAGATTTTTATATGGCTTTGGTTGATGGAAGATGAAGAATAAGAAGAGAAGATTAAGAGTTGTTTAGTTTTTTAATTTTAGGGTTAATGAAATTAATAAATGGGTTTAGTTTAAGATTTAATTAGTTCAGAAGCCTGACAACATACTCTTTAACGAATCGTCGTGATTTGAAGAATGACGTTTCAGTCCCTAGACTTCCAATAATCATGACAGTGGTTCTAAACAAACAGAGGGAAGGAAACAATTGCAAAACCGTCTCTCCACCTATCTATAGTTTGTGTATAATCTGAAAATATATTAGAGAAAAATAGGCAAATTACAAACGAAAACTCTTTACATACTGCCTCTACGGACGACCTCAAAACAACCCCTCAAAATTTTCTTACTGGTGGGCCCCAAAAGTGGCCCCCTGCTAATCACCCCAAGGGTTGTGTGAGAAGTTGTTTTAAAATTGTCTGGTTCCACGGTATTTGTATTTTGTAGAACCATTCAATTACAAAACAGCTCAAAGGCTAGCCACCTATGAAGCACCGATACTTTAAAATTGTTGACGTATCCGTATTGGCGCCGTATCAATATCGGATACTTAGGGATACCTGGGGATACATATCAGATACTCCATTTAAAGTGTCACCTTTTTTTAATTACAGAAAGGGTAGGGTATACTCTGGGATACTTCCTATAATATAACATTTATTTTTTTATACAAAATCTATATATTTATAAATTTATACATAAATTCTAAATATTTATAGATATTGTACTCATGAACATATTAGATAATTATATCTAAACCTAATAACTTGTTGACTATAAATAAAAAATACTTCGTATTTATTTTTACAAAAAAGTCTTAACAGACGAAGAAAAAACCTGCCAGAAGGTCGATATGTTTTAAAGGTTTCTCAAATATAATGTCATAACAAAAATGTACATCACACCTAAATCGCGCTAATGTCCTTCTGTTGTCGCACCATAATTATGAATTTTACATGAATAAATTGATCACGTGAAATACTGTGCACACGACAGTTTTCACTTCGCAACCTATACTATTATTTAGTCCTTTTTGACCATACAAAATCATGTTTGCATCCATTGTAATTGTTTTTATATATCCGTTCTTAATATATTCAATGACCACGCAGAAGAAACTTGACATTTTATTCCTATTTTACTTTCAAAGTGTATGTATATACATAGGTTTAAATGTTGAGGTTATCCTAAGCAAAACAATTACCTACGAAAGCTCATTTCTGTCATCTTTTGAAATAAATTTACTAAATGCTACTCACACAACAAACAGCACACGCATTCTCTCGGTGGTCGCTACAACCTCTCTTGCCTGAGATGAGGGTAACCTTATCTTCTAACCCTTTTCTTCTTGGAACTTGATAATAAATTCAGCAATTCAGAATATGTTCTTTCATTTCAGTTTGGCCCGTTAGTTATTTGTCACTAATAGGGTCTTAATATAACCATTCAGCAATTCAAATCAGAATATTTCATAGATTTCTCATCGAAAAATGTTGTAGCGGAATAATGTCATCATATGTCCCAAGATGATCAATATTCAGCATTTCAGTAAAAATGGGACTCGGTGTTTTCCTCTTTGGATGTTTTTGATGTTTTTAGATAATCGAAGACTGACAGAGACACAAATGTTTTTATTCTGAACACAATTATGCATCATCTGTAATAATAGAAGAATGATGATGGTGAAACTCAATTAGTAAACTATATAGAATCTGGGGAATAGTAACGTAAACCAACATGCATATAATAATTAATTGTTAGTTAATGTGATGTGCAGTTTATATTTTTCACATGAGGTAGTATGTTAGTTCATGTGATGTTTCTGTTTTTCACCAAAAGTTGTGTAACCTATCTCTAATATTAGGTCACACATGTGGACTCAGTATAAAAAGAGAGAGATAAGGAAAGAGAATGGAACATATCAAAATATCTAATAGAAAGAGAGTGAGAAGAACCTAAGAGAGTTCCCACTTCTCCATTAAAACAAAATCATCTCAAACCCTTATTTTAATCACACTAACCTTTCCAACATTAATACAAGAGATTTACCTGATTCCCGTACTAAGATGAAGCTCGTTGATGTTATCATATGTCCCAAGATGATCAAACTATAGTACTTCAGTAGAAATGGTTTAGATGTTTTCCTCGATGGTAGCCTTTTTGGACTTTGAGTTCAAGTGTTTCTAGAAAACATACTCCGAAATGTATTATTTGTATATTTAGGACTAGATTTTTTATGGTAAAATGTATTTTTTGTACTGCCTGTGTAGATGCAATATGTTTTTTTTTGCAGTTCAGAATGAAATTCTCATATACAACACCCCGTCAGCACAATATTTCTGATTATTTTGTACCCACAAAACCAGCTGTAATCAATACAATTACAAACAGAGCACCTAATCTATAATTCTAATCTGACTCAGCCGTGACCCACCATTCCCCTAAATGGTTCCCATTTCCTTTTAGGGGTTAGTTTAGGACTTAAACAACTTTTGCCTTGTTTTTTGTTCGGATCATGTAAAACCGGGAGGCAGGGAGCGAAAGAAAAGCAAACGTCTTTTCTCATAGTAATACTTTATTCGGGAAATAAAGCGAATAAAGTCTTGGTATTCGGGAAAGAAAGCAAATAAAGACCAATTCCCCATCACCTTGGTGGTTGTGGTTGCCAACAACCATCCACGAGTTCTGAGATAAGTCTTGGTATTCAATCATCACCGGGAACGAAAGCGAAACGTGTTTTCTGTCCAAAGATTTCATCCTTTTAATTCAGTAGAGATAAAATCTCTAAAAAGTGTCTCATCTCATCACATCTTGTCTCCTTGGACCCGCGCATAAAATAATTACAGTGATTCTAAACAGACAGTCCAAATGACTATCTTCCTTTCTTGTCTAATCATTTAGACACCTACAGTAAATAGAGGCTTGCTTGGAAGGGGTCTAGTCCCGTCTTGTCTAATCGTTTGGACACATACAACGAGTAGATTTTCATACATATTACCAATTTTCTCTAGAATTTAGTTAATTTGCATTTACAAAGGATGCAAAAACTGATTTTCTATTAGAAAAAAAAGAATATTATTGTAATACTAATATGATTTTTAAAGTGAAAACTGCCCTTTGCATGATATTGCACGTGATTAATTATTTGTGAACCACAATATTATTTGTGCATGATGTAACACCCATTTCCCACATTAAGTGTCTAATTTTAGTCCCTTGGATTGGGATTAGAAGGGGGCCCTTTATGTGGCATCAAACCCCTACTTACATGACACCTGATGGTGGACATAAGTGGGGGACACGAGTGGGGGAGGGGAAGCATTTTCGTTTTTTTTATCGGTATGACATTAGAGTTGACTGTTGAGAAACCTATGAAACATTTCTACCTGATATCCCCTGATCGGTTATACCATCAGTTACAATTATATCTGAAGAATGCTTCCACTAAAGATTACTCCAGTATCTAATAAAGATTAGTATCTAATAAATTAGTTTACATCGCGATATTTCGATAAACTAATATTACTATATTAGAGATAGGCAGAACATTATTTTTCACGTACTTCTTACATTACTTCAGGTGCTAATATAGTATTCACATGAACTAACATACTAGTTCAAGTGCAAATGTAAACTTGACATTCACTAACAGTTACCAATGGTGAAAGCCCACTGGTTCTCCCTCCTGACCTCGTGCTCTTCCTCAAGGGTGAAGTCATTCTCGATGTTGAATGTCTTACGGATCACCTCTGGGGTCTTGCCCTTGATCATATCAGCAACTGTCTGGCAAGTCAAATCCAACAAGTTCTTAATATTCAGAAAATTTGCAGCCAAAATAAGATCGAACAATATAGGTTGATCAACCTTAACAAACTCAGCATCCCAATTCTTAAGCTCTTCTTTCTCTTTTTCATCGACATGATCGTCATGTATCCTGCAGTATTCAATAACTTTAGCCAAAATCTTTCTTGTTACATTAGGTAAAGGTATTCTGTTATCAGCATAACCATCTTCGATCATATGCTTAATGGCCTGAGAATGAAGAGCAAGAGATTCTTCAACCACAAAGTATTCTCCATCAGAACTCTTCAAGGTTACCATTTTTGAAGTCGACATGATAAATCAATAAACTGTTGCAAGAAGCTAAGAAAATCTTTTACGAGATGAGAGAAGAGAAGTAGACTGAAAAAATTAGAACGTGAGAATCCAATACCCTTGACCACACACACATATATATATATATACTTCGTCAGAATCCTAAAACAAAAATCGGATATATGCTAGAGAGGTTTTTTATATATTTTTTTATGGTTTCTTCGATGGTGCTCTCGGGAATGTGTTGGGAATATATAATTAAAAATGGTTGATTTCCAAAACAAAAATAATCAATTTCGAAAACAAGAAATTTGAACCTAAACCTAGATGTGGTTTAGATTCCAAAAAGTCTGCAAGGACCGTCAAATGGACCACATAAAAACCTTGCAGACTCGGGCATTTTAAATTGGATGGAAAAGCTTCAAAAAAAATAAAATGGATTGAGGAATAGGGAAGTGGAAAAGAAAGAGTTGAATAACATTAAAGTTTTAATAGAATAAGAGAAGAATAATCAATTTCTTATGCACATGTATAAGAAGGTGTAAACCATAGTTGATAAGGTGTAAACTCTAGTTAGTTATTTGAAGAATCTATTACGGCTAAATGTAGTAGTATAAAACTGGAGCAGTCTGTTGAATGAGAAGTGAAAAATTAAATTATAATAGGGAAAAGCTAAATCAAAATCTAAGTCAAATTACATAGGAATCCTAAATATATAGGATTGAAGTACAATGGTTATGTATTTTCAAAAAAAAAAATACAATGGTTATGGTTATGGTTAAAAAAGAGTTTTCTCTTCAGAGTTCCAGGTTGTGATGATTTCTGGTCAAATTTTCATAGTCTGCATAACCTGATTCAAGAGGAGAGTGAAAATATTGGTCTTTCTGAAAAGTTCAGTCTAATTCTCGGAGAACTGGAACAGCTGTATCAGTTAGATACTAGTCTGAGACAACTGGTAATCGATGCCAAAGTTCTGTCGGATTTTGTTTGTAAACTATCTTTATCTATCAAGACTTCAGGAACAAAACTAGTCCTACTGATTTTATAACGTGTATGCTTCACAAACACGGTAAAAAAAATAGCTCAAATCAATCCAGATCATTGAAGTGGAATTAAATTGGTAAATATGTATGTGATATATTCAGTCATGTGTCTTTATGTTCTATTACCATGGTTGCTGAACCAAATAAGAAGAAGATGGTTTCGAAGAAACGTATGAGATCCATAATGGAAGTTGACTATCCAGAAGATCTTGACGGCAACAGAGTAGTGGAGAAGACAGAAACTATTAAGAATATTGATACTATGTTTGAGGTTTTGAAGACGAGGAAGAAATCGGTTAAGTTCGAAATGTTATTCTGAACAGAAATTCGTTTACGAATGAGAAAAATTTATTTGCGCTTTCTTTTTTGGTAAGCATGGGTAGAGCTGAAATTAAAGGAGATGATGATGGTCATCTGGTGGTTTCATTAAGAAATACACCAAATTCAAATTTAATAAAATGCGGGGAAGTTCAGTGTAAGGATTTCATACATGTGCTTGGTTACAAGGACTGGAATATGATGAAAGATTTTGTTGGTGTTGGGGATGAGGTTATGCCACATCGTAACTCCGGAAACATCGAAGGTGATCTCTCTGCTGGTAACTTTTTGAAACTAGAAAATGTGTAACTACAAGCAAAGCTAAGTGAGAGGAGTTCCGGTAGTAGCTAGGTAATTGGATTTTACTTCTATCAGCTGTTATATGGTGGGTTTTTTTTTGGGTTGTTTCGAGACATGGCTCTGTGGTTTTTTTTTGGGTTATTTTACTGATTTTACCTTTGTGTTTGTAGGACCAGAATATCGCCATGATATTTTTCTTGTGAGATTAACAACACTTCTACGAGCACACCTTGAGTTCTTCAACAACACTTTGCGAGTATCACAAAGTAACTTAAAAAGTGACGTAATAGCTGATGAACGAAGAAACACGAGAAGATCATGATTGTCCTGCGATGATTACAACGCTTGCGAGAATTGACATTATAACTGCTGCGATAATATCGCAAGTCAGATTCGAAATTAAAGGACAACTTAGCTGTCATCCACTATGTAATTACCCTATATAAAGAAACCCAGTAGACTCAAAGAGGGATGATGTATATTTTAAATATTGAGAAAGTCTTGAAGAGAGAGAAAATTCAAGAGAGCGGTTGTATTCTTGATTTCTTCCATTCCTTGCAAACATTTATGAGAATCAAATAAAAAAGTGTTGTTTTTAATCTTCAAACATGTGTTAATTACTGTAAATTCTTATCAAGGGTGTAGTGTAGTTTTCCTGCAACTACATTTTGGCGCCCGAAACAGGGATTGAATTAACGAAAATCATAGAAAAATCGAGGTTGAAGATGAGAATTATTCAAGATTAAGAAGATAATTGAATAAATCGGTGAAATAGTTGAAGGAAAAATGGTTAGAGCTAAAGAGAATTGGAATGCGGTATGATAACAAGAACAATGGTCGACAAATTCCATGAAAACATTAAAGGGAAGATACATAAACGAGATTTTGAAGGAAAAAAAATTAAGACGGTGGAGAAAATATCACCATTGAAGGAGTGGGAAAAGCAAAAAATCACATTTACAGCAGCAGAAATACCAATTGAAAATTTGAATCATACATCTCCTTTGGTAGTTACAGTATCCGTTATACAAATGAAAAAGGGAAAATCAACAAGGTCTGCAGAATAATGGGCTATAAATAGAACTTTAGTGGACGCAGGAAGTTCTATAGATATAATATTTTATCATGCATTCAAGAAAATGGGATACGGAGATAAAGAATTATCTTGTTCAACATATCATATTCATGGCTTTGGACAATCTTTAACAAAACCTAAAGGCGAAATGGTGGTACGAATTCCGCTAGGAAAGATTGAAACACAAGTAACATTATGTGTGGTAGACATGGAATCTCCGTACAACATGATATTGGGAAGACCATGGATATATGCAATCAAGGATGTAGCATCAACATTACATGAATGCATCAAATTTCCTATGCCCAATGGAATTGGAGAAATTAGAGGAAATGCTGATCTCGCGAAGCTGTGTTATCAAATTGAAGTAAGAAATTATGAAGAGCGTCCAAAGCTACGAAAAGATCGTTGAAAGATGGCGAAAGAAACAAAGAAAGAAGAAGAATTTAAAGTTTACATGATAAGATCAAAAGAAGGAAACGGAATACCCAGCGAAATCTCGCAAGAAGGAGATGAACTCATAAGAGTTGTAAAAACCTCACACCCATGGGAGAGCTTGAATCCATCTACACCGCAGCAGAGCCAACAAAAGAAGTAAATGTTGGAAGTAAATAAGAACCTAAGATGCTAAAAATTGGAATGAAGATGGATGCAGATGAAGAAGAGCGAACCGTAAACCTCTTGCGAGAATATAAAGACATCTTCGCGTGGAATATGGATGAGATGCCTGGAATAGACCCATCAGTTGCATGTCATAAGCTAGAAATTAACAAGGAGGTAAGGCCATTTAAACAAAGGATAAGAAAAATCGCAACAACATACCATTCCAAAATAGAGGAAGAATTACAGAAGATGCTCAATGTGGGAATTATAATGCAAGCAAAGTACCCGGAATGGATTGCAAATATGGTGGTGGTTCCAAAGAAGAATAAAGGGATAAGAATTTGTATAGATTTTATTGACTTAAACAAAGCTTGTCCAAAAGATAACTTTCCATTACCAGATATTCCTCAAATGGTTGAATCAGCAGCGGGAAATGATATAATATCTTCATTAGATGGGTTTAAAGGATATAATCAGATCCCTCTCGCTGAAGAAGATCAAGAGCACACCGCATTCTTTGCTCCAAGAGGATTGTACTGTTATACAAAGATGCCCTTTGGTTTACGAAATGCTGGTGCAACATACCAAAGAATGGTGGAAAAAGTGTTTGCAAAATGGATCCATAAAACACTAGAAGTATATGTAGATGACATGCTAGTCAAAAGTAAAGAATCTAAAAACCATGTGCAAGACTTAAAGGAAATTTTCGATCAAATGCGACATTTTAACATTAAGATGAATCCCGAAAAATGTACTTTTGGAGTAGCTTCAGGAAATATTTTGGGGTACATTGTGTCAAAGGAAGGAATACAAGTTGACCCAGATAAAGTACAAGCAATTTGAGACATGCCAACGCCATCAACAGTAAAAGTTGTGCAGAAGTTGAATGGACTCTTAGCATCGCTAGGAAGATTCATCTCGCGATCTTCAGATAAATGCAACCATTTATTCAACATACTCAGGAAGGGTACAAAGTTCAAGTGGACAGATGAATGTGAGAAGGATTTTTAAGGGATTAAAGAATATTTAATGAACATATCTATCTTGCAGAATCCAGAGCCCGGAGAAGAATTATTGATCTACCTTGCGACAACTTCGCACACGTTAAGTGCAGTATTATTGCGAGTAGATGCAGGAATAGAAAAACTAATTTATTACATCAACAAAAAATTTAATACCGAAAAGAAAAATTACTCGAAAATTGAGAAGTTAATTCTGGCATTGGTTTATGCAACCTTTAAGCTTCGCATCTATTTTAAAGCACATAAAATAAAAGTATTAACAAAGGTACCTATTGAGTCAGTAATGAAGAATTCTAAAAGATCGGGCAGGGTTGAGAGATGGAATGCACAAGTAAGGCATTTTGAAATCAAATAAGAAATCCTATCCTCGCCAAAATCACAAGCTATAGCGAATTTTTTAGCAGAATTTCCTCTAGAAGATGATGAAGCTGTAGAAGAAATGATGGACATAGAAGAAGAACATGGAGATCCAAAAGATCTATTAAAGGAACCCAACATGTGGGAAATATTGGTGGATGGATCATCAAATGGGGAAGGTAATGGAATTGGAGTTGTCTTTATTACACCAGAAGGAGAAAAAATGGCTTTTTAATTTCGTTTGGAGTTCCCATCCACTAATAATGAGACGGAGTATGAAGCTGTAGTGCTTGCGTTGAAATTCACAATAGAAATGAAATTGGAAAATGCTAGAATTACTAGTGACTCACAATTGGTTATTCGCCAGATAAAAGGAGAATACACAACAAATAAACCGTCTTTGAAAAAATACAAGAGCCTTGTTGAAGAATTATCTACGAGAATTCAAAAAATAAAATGGAGACATATATCAAGAAAAGATAACAGACACGCAGATGCTTTTGCTTTCATATCTAGCATGATGATAAATCCAGTTGCGAGATGCATAAAATTGCAAACACTTGTATCACCCTCAGTCAATAAGGAAGAAGAAGATGAAGCAGATGTGATGATCATAGAAGGTGGTGAAGAAGAACCAAAAGGCAATATTGCAGACTGGCAAGCATAAATTCATGCATATTTGGAAAGAGGGGAGATACCAAGAAATAAATTAGAAACACATAAGTTAAAAATCCGAGCAACAAATTATGAATTAAGAGATGGAGTATTATATCGCAAATCTTTTAATGGACCATCGCTAAGATGCTTGACACGGGAAGAAGGACAAAGGGTTTTAAAGATGTTGCATAGTGGAGACGCTGGTAATCACAGTGGAGGAAGATCTTTGGCATAAAAAACAAAAATTTAAGGTTATTATTGGCCATACATGCATGCGGACGCAAAGTAACTTTCAAGACGATGTGAAGATTGTCAGTGATATGGAAACAAAATACATGCACTAGGGGCACCATTGTCATCCTCAACCAGTGTATGGCCTTTTGGAAAATGGGGATTGGATATTGTGGGACCATTTATACCAGGTTCTGGACAAAGAAGATATTTAATTGTCGCTACAGATTATTTCACAAAATTGGGAGAAGTAAAGGCAGTGCAACACATCCGCGACAAAGACATTTTTACATTTCATATTTGAAAATATAATTTGCAGATTTGGGATTCCTACACAGTTGGTATCTGATAATGGAAAACAGTTTGAAGGACAGAATATCGAATTGTTACTTAATGCATTTAAGATTAATTGTGGAAAATCAACACCACTATATCCACAGGCCAACGGATAGTCAGAGGCAACAAATAAGACAATTGCAGATATACTGAAGAAGAAATTATAAGGACACCACAGGGCATGGTGTGAACAAATACATAATGCAGTATGGGCTTACAATACAACTAGACGGGAAGCTACTAGAATGTCACCTTTTTGTCTGACATATGGGGTTGAAGCTGTATTACCAACAGAAGTTGCTATTCCTACAACAAAAAGAGAAGTGTGGGAGAAGAATCTGAGTGCTGGTATGATTCTAAATAAACTTGATGAGTTAGAAGAAAAGAGATAAAAAGCCCTACAACATATGGAAAATTATCAGCGGAGATTAGCTCGCGAGTATAACAAACGTGTCAAAATACGTGAATTCCAACCAGGTGATTTAGTGTTATGAGAAACACCAGTGTATCAGCGAGAAAATGGTGGAAAGCTGGCGAGAAAGTGGGATCGACCGTACATCATTAAAGAGATAGTTGGAACCGGGGCATACAAATTAATGGACCCAGAAGGTAGAGATGTTGGTCAAAGACTTGATAGACCATGGAATAGATTATATCTGAAAAGATATTATCAATAACAAATTCTGCGAGATTAGAAATGCTGGTATATTAAATAACGAGACGGATAATAAAATTTTCTTTTTCAATCAAAACTGCGAGATTCTTCCAATGAGAGAGCAAATAATAAATGCGCAAATATCGCAAGAAACGCGAATAAAATTTCGCAGAGACATAAGAATGGGAAGAAACTTTATGGCGTACACCCTAGTTCGCAAATACAACTTCGCAAGAGGCAAATGTAAGACCTAAAGTACGTCATATAAGGGGGTATCTCTTTGCATGAATCAGGGATAAGGTTATACCGCTGCTGGAACCTGAGTCATGGAGATTTTGGGGTTAAAGAAAACCTATCCAGTAGAGGTACCTTCGATTTCCAACTATATAAGGTTATACCATGGTTGGACGACCGAGGGTCTCTTCTAATGAGTGTAGAGTATGACTAAGGCGCCGAAGTACACGGTTGAGCCAAGGGTGCCCGGGGCGTACGAAACTACCATGGCTATTCTTGGAAAGTCTTGGCTATGATGCACTCGGCCCGAAGAAAACCCCACTTAGGGTGCGGTCTTGTAACTATAAGCCATATAGGCATAAAGGATAAGAGGCTGTGAAATCAGCTGGTTGTTGTTAAGACCGGATGGGAGGATCTAGTCTTTTATGGCCGATGTTCCCTCCTTGAAGGGGCAACCAGGTGGAAGATAAGGGCGACACCCTCCATTAGGGAGCTGATAAGTGTCTAAAGACAGCAATGTCATGGGGCTTTATGATCGCAAGAAAATTTATACCTGTCATATTATCGCGTGACAAATACTATACAGAGGCAACAAGCCATAAGAAAAAGCTAAGATGAGATCAATGGGTTTTTACATGAAAGTGTAAGGACGTCCTGCGATTTCATCGCAAGACGGCAATGTCATAGGGCTTTGTTCTCGCAAGGGAGCTTAGGCTTGTCATATTGTCGCAGAGAAATTGACAAAATACGGATAAGGCAAGATCAATGGGTCAATACATGCAAATGTAAGGACGTCCTACGATTTTGTCGCAGAAACAAATATTTGGCAAAATAAGACCTTTAACTAGGAAGGCAAAATAAGACCAACAGAATAATCCCAAGCATTAACTATTTTCTTTTAAGAATGCAGGAAAGATTTGTTTATCACAGAAGAGATGATGAGATAAATAATATCCTTCAGAATTTTTTTAAAAATATTATTCAGAATCACACAGCAGGATTATTCATAATTTCGCAAAGTATTAGTAATATCGCAGTACTATCCATAATTTCGCAAGTACTATTCGCAACAAAGTTCGCAAGAAAAGACTTGTTCAATACAAGAAAGATAATGAGGGGCAAGTATGGGAATTGATAAATAAAATATCATTATCTTCCTTGAGAATATTCAAAATGACAGAAACAAAATTAAATTCCAAAGTTGCATAAAGATACATTGCTCGCAAGAAAGAAGAAGAAAAAGAAAACAAGAACAAAATTCAAGCTTCAGAATTGGACTCGCCAGCTTCATTATTCTTGCTAGTGTTATCAACTTCATCAGTATTCTTCTCATTACGATTAGTTCGAGCTTTCTCTTCTTCTAGCTCTTCGCTAGCAATTGCTTCACCACCAGCAACAACTTTTCTAGGAGGGATTTTTTCTTCTTCTGTTGAATCTTATTCTTCACCACTTGCATAGTTTAGATCATTATCAATGGGAAGAGGAATTTCATCATCATATACTTCTAAAGGACCAATAGATATAGGAGGGAGAGAATTGGATATCAGAATATCGTTCACAAGAACTTCAGCATTAAGATGAACCTTGCGAAGGAAACCTCTATCACGATTTCTGATCTCTATATTTTTGAAGTATTCAAGGTAGTCATATCTCCTCTCTGCTCGATCATGAGATTGAACAAGATTGGCAGTGAGCACTCCATTTTCTTTGCGAACTTTAGCCAATTTTTCAGTCAAATCAGAAATGGTAGAGTGAAGGCCTTTTTCAGATTCTGCGAGAAACATAAATTGACAAGAAAATATTCAGATGAGAATCTCGCAAAAAAAATATAGCAGAGAAATTAAATAGAGAAATTAACAGTTAAGGCAGTCAAAATGACTACCTTCTTTTTGAGAAGTTAATTTTTGAATTAATGTTAAGAAACAATTCTCCCATTGGTTCATGGCATCATCAAAGTTATCTCCAATTAAACCCTTCAGGCAAGACTTTATAATTTCTTCTTTGGAGTGAAGATAATTATTTTCTTTTGCTAATAAGGAGTAAGATTCTTCTAACTGAGAATATTGATCTTGGAGTTTACTGGCCTTTAAACTTAGAGTTAGCCTACCCTTGATAAGTTTATCTTTCTCAGTGGCAGACGATTTGGTTATTTCCTTGAGTTCATCTTTTAGTGAACGAAGAGATTGTTCTTGGTTGTTACACATTTTCTGAAGAATATTTATTTGCTGCGAGGAGATCGCCATCTTGTTTAAAAAACTATGTTTCTCCTGAGAAAAAGTTTTGTTTTCATCTGATAAAGATTCCATCGCCAAGTTAGCTTGGGTTAACAAATATGAGAGGCGAGTAACTTCACTACTTAATAGATTTTGCCTTTGTGCTAATTGATCGTTCGCATTGGTAAGATTATCTATTTGATCGATTGAATATGTGTAAAGATTATCTAATCTATTATATTGATCCATCCAAGAATCTCTCTCAGCACGAGCTTCTTCAGCAACAGACTCAAATTGAAATATCTTCATTAACCATTTATGATTTAAAGCTAAATAGGCAAACCAAATTTTTAAAAGGGAATTGAGTATAGAAAAGATGAAAATCTACTAAAACAGAAAAATTAGAGGCAGAGGCAGAAGAACTATACCTTTTAACTCCTTGTTTTTATTGCGAAGATTTTCGCAATCAAGAATAGAGTTGCGAAGCTTGTGATCAAGAATATCACATTCTGAAGTTTTGGCTTAGAGATTTCTCTTTAGAGCTTCAACTTCATTTTCTAAAGATGCTTACGAAACAGTTCGATCAGAACCAAAATATTTGATTAAAGTCTCGCAAACATCATATTTGAAAGGGTCAGTAGAAGATTTCCTGGCATCATCTAAAATGTCAGACAAAACTTTAAAAGCAGCATCGACTCCTTCTAATGCCTCTTTAGATGAGGGAAGAGGTGCTGAGAGTGAAGTAGTAATGATGGCGAGTTGTAGGTTTGAGTCATTTGCGATGGTTGCATCACCAGAAGGTGGAGTGTCTGGAAAAGTAACGGTTGGAAGTAAAATAGGAGAGGAAGAAGTTTTGTTCATAAAAGTTTGGGGAGTTTCATCCATTGGAGGATTAATGGTATTGGGAGTATTGATGATGACATTCTCATAAATATAAGATGGAGGTTCCATATGCGAAGTAGTAGACATAGGTTTTTAAGACGAAAACTTGGGAATAGCAATATCAATCTCAAGAGTCTTGGCTTTGCGATATTTCTTGCGAGGTTTAACAGCATTTTCATCACCCTACGAGTAATAATATAGATAAGAAACAGAGGCAACAATATTGTTATTAAGAAAAGAAATGTTTCTTACTACCTTATGACTCGCAGACTTCCTTTTCTTTTCAGTAAGTATTTGTTGTGGATCTTCGAGAAGATTAGGGTTTTGGTCGACAAACTTGGTGTTGGATGCAGTTCCACTGAAAAGAAAACATAGTATGGGAGTGATATAGAATCAAGCAAAAGAAATCAAATAAAGTGAATAAATATGATTTAGACAATTAAAATCGAGTTTAATAACGTCAGAAGAACACATACATTGAAGATTCAATTGAAGCAGCAACAGGTGAATTTGCAGAATAAGAAAGTTGCAGGTATAAAAAATTTACAGAGAGTGAAGAGGTGAAGAAGACGAAGAAGTAAAAGAATAAAAAATATTTCTTTGATAGATTCTCTCTTTTATAGACAAAAGGATTGTAACCGGGTAATAAAAGATTGTTTGTGGGAGAAAACTACTTCTGCAGGTTTAGGTAATTTTGGGTGTGTGTGTGGATGAAAAGTGAATTTAAACCTTCAACAAATGTGCTACACGATGAGCTCTTTTGATTCGAGAGATAATCTGTACAATTCTGGCCTAAACCGAAGACACGGCCGTTCTAGATTTGTTTCGGTCACAGGTGAAGGATGTGAGGTTGATCTTAGGGAGGGAAGCGAAGAAGGTGTTGAGAGTATGAAGGTGAAGGCTATTTGATGACTTGTTAACAGAAGGTTGAGCAGGATAGAAAATGTTGCAGACAGGCTCTGGGTGTTGAATACGATAGTATTAACACTTGGTTTTTCTGTGTTGTTGTTGAAAATTGGGCGGAGAACCTATTTATACAAGTCCTTTAGCCTAACCTTCGTATCTCATGGGAAGTGGAGAATGTGGAGTGATGGAGTAGTGGAGTAGTGTGTTGGTGTCACACGACCAGGCTTGCCCACTTCTCCCATCATCACTAACCGTCCATGACTTACTGACACGTTCTTGTGATGGCGCGTTGTGCGCTGCACGCTGTAAACCGCCAGACCAATACCCCAGTATGTATCCCCCAGTTTGTGACATGATTGATGTCTCGAATGTTTTTAGAAAACATGTTGCATGTTGTTGTGGCTTGGCAAGTCAGGCTCGGGAAACCTGCTAGCTTGGTGACCTTCGACGGTCGAGATTTTTCATCTTGAGAGGAGGGGCAACCGTTGATTGTGGCACTAGAAACCCTAATTAACGCCCCTTACTAGAATCGTTGTAGAATTCTAGTACGGACTCGGATTTTGATGGTCCGCCCCTCCATTCCATACGGAAAAGAATTTCCTATCTCCCATCGCGGGAATATTTAGGTTTTAAGCTCGTTCGGGAGAACAAAACAGCCCGAAAGCAAAACCCAGGAAGGAAATTGATACTTGTGAAGTATCGTGTGTATACTATGCAGGTACTATATTGAGTATATCCAGCATGGTTTGGAAGTTGCGCATGCAAACCCTTCCTTGACCGACCACATGGTGTGGTAGAGTGGAGTATGGTGATCACGGTGATACCTTGTTTGCCACCTAACTCCCTCCCTAGGCTATTCATCCAAGCATGCGAACTTGGACGGACGAGATTGATGGAGAGATAACCGTTGGATTAGGGTATGGAAGGCTTGCGAGCTTCCTCCTTCACCCTAACGGTTTTATGCCCTGGGAGGCGTGCAAGGGAGGACCAATTGGTCTTGCAGGCAGGCAGGACGCCAATCTACACGCCCATGTAGAGTTGAATCTCATTGGAGCGATCTGGGTCGCCCGTTCTGGCATGCGATGACGGATGGTCGAGATTAGAAGTGTCCTTACATGCCACCTTTGGGCACGCAAATCGAGATGCATGGCAGTCAGGGGAGCTGGCCGATTGGTTCACCATGGAGGTGGGCCCATGGTGAGCATGTAGACACCGTCAGCCAGCAATTCCGCCTCTGGTCGTTCGTACACACCCGCCCAAAGTTGCGTGGTCGCAACTTGTCGGAAAACCCTAATTTTAGGGTTTGCGGGCCCAACCTTCAAGCAAACGTTTCCCAACGTCCGTGACTCCCATAGGCAAGCCGATCATACCAGCAGGGAGGTGGGTTGGTGGCGAGCATGTGCATGCTTGGTTTGTGACCATAGGCACGATCTAAGCCATCCAAACACGCCTACGATGACGGATGGCCGAGATTAGAAGTGGCCTTGCATGCTACCTTTGGGAACGATTTTCGAGACGGCCGGCTGCAACCAACCATGGATAATTGGTTAGCCGTGTATCCGGGCCCACGGTGAGCATGTAGGTGCTGCCGTCCAGTGGTTGGGACACCAATCCGTTCGTGTACGCTGGTTGCAAGTTGCTTGGTCGCAACTTGTTTAGCAAAACTCTAATTTTAGGGTTTGTGGGTCCACCACTTCTCTCTAACGATTTTGTGGTTTCTACGGGCCCCTTGGGAAACCAATCAACTCAGGAGGAAGGTAGGCTGGCGGCAGGGCCGGCCCTGAGGTTTTGCTGCCCCAAAGCAAAACCAAAATTGTTGCCTCATGAATGTGCTTCTCACTCTCAAGTTACCAATACCACATAGATCTGTCTATATTATTGACCTATTGGCTTCAAAGCCACAAGTTTGAAGAAACTAATATGTAGTACTGATCTTCCATGAATCCTACATGTATATTGGTGAAATGGAAATCCACATACATGGGCATCCAAAGGAAAGGTTCTACCCATGATAACTCAAAAGAAGTGACTATTTTATCAAGAAACAAAACTTAACATCACTAACTCAAAATAAGTAATTAACACTGGCGGACTCTCGAAAATGTTAGCACCATGAGGAAATGATTTCTAAAGTAAAATGAGACCTTAATTTTGAGCAACAAGTCAATAGCCGATACATCGATGATAAAGGAATAAGTCCAGGTTCAACAATATATGATCTAAATGCAACGAAAACTGTTTAGATGCAAAATCACTCGTTACAATTTTTTATATAATTTTCAAAGTATTTCTTACATTGTTTGATGCAAAATCACTAATTGCAGTCTTATAATTACCTGTACTATATATACTCCATGAAATTGTAACGAGAAATAAGCTGTTCTACTCATTAGTAGAGCAATTTCACTAAACATGAAATTAGAGGCGGTTGAACTATAGGCAGGAGCATGAAAGAAGAAATAGTGTTCTTCAGAAAACGATATAAAGCAGAAATCTTTTGTTTCCAATCTTTTTTTAACTTTTTTAGTTAGTTAGTAATATTTACCAATGACCCCACTAAAAGCAATCGTTATTTGTAATGTGCCCCCATCTCTTAATCAGGTTTTAGTCCAAAGCTATAAAATCTTGACCCAAAACCCCTTAGAGAATGCCCTTTTTTTGCTGCCTCTTGTTGCCCCCAGCCGGTGCTGCCCCAAAGTTTGACTTTTCCTCAGGGCCGGCACTGGCTGGCGGTGAGCATGTGCATGCATGATACTCGGTCCCGCGTGCGATTTAGGCCGTCCGACTATGCCTGTGAAGTTGGACAGATGAGATCTATTTTTGAATTTGTTTTCAGCAGGTGAGACTAACATGGGTAGTCTTGCATGCGTTCAACGGGGCTAATATAACCCGCCGTCAGGTAGCCTACAGGTGTTTGCATGTCGAACACAAGGCTTTAATTAAAGCATTAATAGTAATGTTGTATACCTACAGAAAACCGGGATGGCTGCTACATGCTCCGTCGGGATGGTTGCTACATGCTCCATTCTGGGTATATTAAATTCACAGAATGGTTGCACATGCTTTGGTGAATTAATAAAGTGAGAAGTATTCGTCACTTGAATGGTTTTATTCTTTGCAGGATGTTAGCCTATTAAATTAGCTTCATCCTTTGCAGGGTGGCAACATATTAAATTTGGTTTTACAATTTTAGCCCTAAACTAAAATCCACCATCAACATTAAGTCCCCTGCCTAGCACACAATGGTTACATCATTGCGGGGTAGGCATGAGATGGTGACAAATAAAGATAAACTTTTGAGACAAAGTTGGATGTTACCAGGAGAGACGGGTCATCCTGTTCTTGGAGTATGTCATATTCAAGAGGCGCCCATGCGAGTCTTCGAGTAGCATGATATTGATCCTTCCTGCTTCGATCGACATTGCTATGCATGCTTCAGTCGAGATCCTGCTTTGGTGGGACCTGATGCGAGCATGCATGCTCTAATCGTGGGCAGCTGTGAGTGTAACCCTAGATGAATGTGGACCCACCACGTATATGCTTCAACCGAATGTCTCCATGTTGCACCTGTTTGATAGACATGTGGGGCCGCCTACTTCGCTTAATCGTGGGAATCATCATGCGCCCGCTTGATCGAACGTGGGCTTGCTATGCCTACTTCGGTTGAACATTCGAGTGTCATCCTTATTACTTCGACCAAACACTGAACCTGCCACGTTGACCAAACGTCATTCTTGCTGCCTTGAATCGACACCAGCTTTGGTGACTGCTCGAACATGGGACCCACTGCGCGCTTGTTTTTCTCAAACATAAACGTGTTGAAGCAACCACGGAGCGATCGGGTCCTGGAGAACGTTGAAACAGATTACGGAGCGTCTCGGAGAGTTGGAGAAGGCTTCGAAAGCGAACGTGGAGGTAGCTCCTAGCGGTAAAGTTGAAGCGGTCAAGCTAACATGCGGCGGCTCCTGGTGGGAGCGTTGAAGCGACTTCGAAGAGAACTGGAGGCAGCTCCTCGAGAGAGCATTGAAGTGGCTTCTGAAGTGGATTGCATGCGGTTCCTTGAGAGAGCATCGAAGAAGATTCTTTAGTTTGGTTTTCCCTTCACATGCTTCTTGATTGATCATCTCTTGTGTTGAGGAATTCCTTGACTGATGGTGAAGGAAATCTCATACTGAGCCTCAGTCCCCAAGCATGACTTATGTGGTTCTATGTTGCACCGTTGGTGATTTTACCATAATAAATATATAATCTCGCCTACATGATTCTGTTACTTCTCCATGGGAAAATATGCAGAAGTTCGGATTACCTATGTCGGTAGTGGTTGTTGTTATAGCAAAGTTCAGGCATAATATCAACTGCAGCAGCTTTGATCAGAAGAGACTAGCAGGGAGAGGCATGGTATATACATGCACGAACTTGGTAGTCTCCATATAGTGGTAGAGCTTGTCTCATTTCATTGGTAGAGGTGTAAGATGGAACCAACGACTTTCTTGACGTTCCTTCATGAGATAGAGAAGAAGGAGACAGTCCCCTGTCGACGAGTACCAAAAACTTTCGAATTGATAGGAGTTGTCACGCTAGGTTCATGAGGCCATATCTTCTCTCTTGAGTACATCCTCATCTTTAGACATCTTGGAATCATAATAATAGCATGCTTTCATATCTAAATTCACCGTCTTTGAGATGGGAAGTGCTAAAAAGTCCCAATCATACTACTTTTGTAGTTGCAGGAATTCCCACAACACACCCCTTGTAATATCTTGATAATTATCTCTTGATCTAAACTAATTTGATATTAAAAGTATGATTAAGATTCTAAAAATTGTAAATAGACACACGGATTTTTACATGGTTCGATCAATTTGATCTACATCCATGATTCTTCACTATGATTGTTTAAATTTACATTTGATTTTACATTGATAGTCTCCATTCATGGAGTTCTAGATCTAGTTTTGGGTAAGAAGATGATAAAGAAAAATACATTCTCTCTCCTAAAATCTCTCTGCAAAAATATCTCTCTCTTCTCAAAATTCTCTCCACTCTAAAAAATACCTTTCCCTTTTATGGACTTACTTGAACCCTTTATATAGGAAATTACATAGTGGGTGACAGCTAAGTTTTCCCCTTCTTTCGGATCTATTCTGCGATCTCATCGCGGTAATTACAATGTTAATATTCGCCAATTTTTGTAATCCTCGTGAAACAACACTCTTCTAATATGCCTCTTCAATCGTCAACTTCGTCATCCTTTGAATTATTTTGTGACGCTCGTGAAATGTTGTTGAAGATTTTTCGATGCGCTTCATGAAGTGTCATTAATCTCTCGTGAATACAATTGTGGCGATATTCTGATCCTACATCTTGCCTCTTTTTTCTTGAATATTGCTTGAAAAGTAATCTTTAAGAAAAAATCTGTTGTTGTAGTAGTCTTTGATTTTTGTTGATGAAGGAATGAGCGAAAGAATACTGGATTTGAAAAGTATATACTTGCCTCTATTCTTTTGCGAAGTTCCATATCTTTGTTAAATAAATAAGAAGTATTAACTCTTGAAGTGCTCGTGAAGTATGAAGTATCCCTGAAGAAATATAATAAGTACTCAATCTTCAAGAAGTATTCGTCCTTTAATGAAAATCATAAGTATTGCCTCTGTTCTCGTGAAATTATTACTTCATTTTTGCTGAAAATCCTAGTCCATTTTGGAAATGATTCTTGATGAGTAGATAAAGAACATAAAACGTTTTTTTTTTGGTAATCCATAGTTGCCTCTGTTCTTTATCTATGAAGGAAGAATCTCTGAGAAAGTGTTAAATGAATGAATTGCCTCTGCCTCTTTCAATAAAATAATCATATTCTGCGAAATGCTGAATGAATTTGCTAGTTTCTTAATTTTTCTGCGAAGCTTTAAATGTTTCTGCGAGATTCTGAAATAATGCTGTGAATGGTGGCGATGAATAGTGGCAAGATTGTGAATAATGGTAAGAGATTGTAGACATTCCTCTTGAGAGACTCTAATTAATACTTCCGAGAAACTCTGAATATTACTTGCTATATTTCTTGCGATGAACAATTCTTTCCTGCATTCTTAAAATAAAATAATTAATGTTTGAGATTATTCTATTGGTCTTATTTTGCCTTCCTAGTTAAAGGTCTTATTTTTCCAATTTTTATCTTTGCGACAAAATCGCAGGACGTCTTTACATTTGCATGTATTGACCCATTGATCTTGTTTTATCCATTTTTCTTTGAATTTTCCTTTCTGCGACAATATGACAGGTCTAAATCCCCTCGCGAGAATAAAGTCTCATGACATTGCCGTCTTGCGATGAAATCGCAGGACGTCTTTACACTTTCATGTAAAAACCCATTGATCTCATCTTAACTTTTTCTCTTATGGCTTGTTGCCTCTGTATAATTAACGTCACGCGACAATATGACAGGCCTAAATGATCTTGCGATCATAAAGCCCCATGACATTGCCGTCTTAAGACACTTATCAGCTCCCTAATGGAGGGTGCCTCCCTTATCTTCCCCCTGGTTGCCCCTTCAAGGAGGGCACATCGGCCATACAAGACTAGCTCCTCCCATCCAGATTTACCAACAACCAGTTGTTTTCGTAGCCTCTTTTCCTTTATGCCTATATAGCTTATAGTTACAAGACTACACCCTAGGTGGGGTTTTCTTCAGGCCAAGTGCATTTTAGCCAAGACTTACCAAAGATGGCCAGGGTAGGTTCGTCCGTCCCGGGCACCCTTGGCTAAACCGTGTACCTCGACGCCTTGGTCATAGTTTGCACTTCTTGGAAGAGATCCTCGGTCGTCCAACCAGGGTATAACCTTATAAAGCTGGAAATCCAATATCTCTCTCCCGGATAGGTTTTCTTTAACCCCAACATCTGCATGACTCAGGTTCCAGTAGCGGTATAACCTTATCGCTGAATCATGTAAAGAGATACCCCCTTATAACGTGCTTGCAGGTCTTACATTTGCCTCTTACGAAATTGTATTCGCGAACTAAGGTGCACGCCATAAAGGTTTGTCCCATTCTCTTAATCTCTGCGAAATTATATTCGCGTTTCTCGCAATATTTTCGCGTTTCTTCATTCTTTCATTTCTGTCAATTCTTTATATAATCTTGAATAATCTCGCGATTACGCTCGCAGCTCTGATAAAAATTTGTTTTGCTCATTTATGTGAGTTAAAATATTCTTTAAAATCTTTTGAAATCTTAGAAATATTCTTTGAAATCTTGCGATTTTATCACATTTGTTAAACCAAAAATTTCTTTCTGTAAAAGAAATATTCTAGAGAAATCTTTGAAATCTGGCGATTGTATCGCGTATTTTGGAAATTTGAAATCTTAGAAATTTTGGCGATAATTTCGTTTTCTGTAACCTTAGAATTCTTTGAATTTTTTTGCGATAATTCCATTTTCTGTAATCTTTTGAAATCTTGCGAGGGTATCGCTGTTTTGGAAATGAAATCAAAATTTTTAGAAATCTTAGAAATCTTTACGATAGTTTCATTTATTGTAATCTTTGAAATCTTTGAAAATTATTGCGATCTTTAAAATTTTTGCGATGATCTCATTTTTTATAATTTTTTTTTTTTTGATTTTTTTTTTTTTTTTTTTTTTGAAATCTTGCGATTATACCACTTTTGGTAAATTGAATCAAAAGTTTTTGATTTTTTTTTTGAAATATTAATAATCTTAGAATGTTCTTTGAAATCCAGCGATAACATAAATTAAAAATTTTCATTTCCTGCAAGTAAAATATTCAAGGAAGTGGTACTTAGATTTTTGGCGATTTGCTGTTGCTGCCAGTTGTCACGAAGTATTTGATTTGCCAAGTCTTCTAGTTTTCATACTCCTTCTCTGACAGTTTGGGTTATTTGTTGCTTGTGATAGAAAGTCCTAGCTTCTATACATCTTTACTTTTTGATCTTCCTTTTGCGGTGTCTTAACTTGTAAATTTCTTGATCAGCGAGAAGAACTTTGAAGTAATCAAATATCTGCAATCTTTACTTGTATTCTTCGCCAGTGACTAATTTTGCTAGATACTCTTTGTATAAATTTTGTCGTCATCTTTTGTTCTTCTCCTTCCGTTTCATAGGGCAATAAAATCCTTGGCTTTAATCTCGTCATTTCATTTTTTTTTTTTTTTTATATATTCCCTAAAACTGACGTTGATGTGAGCTTGGCATAGGAAATTCTTTAAATGTTGTTGACGATGATACATTTTGCCACAATGATACATTTCACCATAAATTGTACTTAGCTTTAGTATGATTCGTTGTTATGGTACTGGTTTGCAAAGTGGTATCACCGGTTCCCACCTCCTCTCGTCATTTGCGAAAGTATCATAAGGATCACGTCAAATATCCATAGTATCATAAGGATCACTGGCTCATAATTTCGTGGATGTAATCCACTTCCTCTCGTCAGCAAAGTATCCATAGTTGCATACTCGTCAGCAAATGTATCTCGTGGAGGCATTATATCCACAAAATGGGTGTAGGCAAAAAATTATCATTAGGCATTATATCCATAGTTCCTCTCGTAAGATGTATGCATCTCGTGATTCTTCATTGGAGTGAATTTTAGTAAGATGCTAAGATATCCCACGAGCTGCTCGTGATATCCTTTCATTTATGCTACATTTCACGAGCGAATTGTTAACTTTTGCGAATTGTTAACTTCCTGCGAATTGTTAACTTCTGCTCCTTTGTTCTTTGAATTGCTTCACGTAAACAATGATTTGATAAGTCTCTCTTCGTTGTTGGATTGGGTTTTCTTCATGCACTATCGCCAGTTTATTATTTTCTCGCTATTTTTGCACTATCGTCAGTTTATTTGTACGTCCTTAAAATGACATGCACTAGTTTACTATTTTGTTGCTCGCTATTTTCTCGCTGTTTATTTGCTCTCCATTACATAAACTACTCAAAAGTTGTTATCTTCGCTGGAGTATTGTAGATGTTATTTCACCGTTTCACTGCCGGTTTGACGTTAATGCCTCCCTTCGTTATCGTACCAAACTAATTTTACTAATTTAATGAATTCATCTTCTTATCCCTTCTGTTGCTTCGCAGATAATAATTGTTTAACATCTTTACGAATTGGACTACTCATCTCTTCTTGCGAAGAATACACTTTTGAGTAGTTTCTTGATGATTCAACTTCTTTCTCCTTGTTATTGGATTTCTCTGAATTTTTGATGAACTTTTGATGTTGTTTGCTGTAGATGGAATTTCGGTGAAACTTCCCTATTTGTTCTCATATCTTAAAGATCCAGAAAAGAAAACTGCATATCGTAATCATCTTTACCAAATTTCTCTTGAATCAACCAGTCGACCCCGTCCCTGAATGTAAAATTCTTTCTGAAACTTTAATTTTTGCCCCCCTGATTTTTATAAACCCAACACCTTAATAATTAATTTCTTTGATTCTTCTTCAATCTAACAAATATTCCCCCTTGAAACATGAAAGAGATAAATTGTTGATGATGTTTATTCCCTGAAAGTGTAATTTCTTCCATGAAAATATCTTGAACCGATCAAATTACAGGAAGAATAAATCCTTTATTCTTCCCCTTAGTCGGCGCCAAAATGTAGTTGCAGGAATTCCCACAACACACCCCTTGTAATATCTTGATAATTATCTCTTGATCTAAACTAATTTTATATTAAAAGTATGATTAAGATTCTAAAAATTGTAAATAGACACACGGATTTTTACATGGTTCGATCAATTTGATCTACATCCATGATTCTTCACTATGATTGTTTAAATTTACATTTGATTTTACATTGATAGTCTCCATTCATGGAGTTCTAGATCTAGTTTTGGGTAAGAAGATGATAAATAAAAATACATTCTCTCTCCTAAAATCTCTCTGCAAAAATATCTCTCTCTTCTCAAAATTCTCTCCACTCTAAAAAATACCTTTCCCTTTTCTGGACTTACTTGAACCCTTTATATAGGAAATTACATAGTGGGTGACAGCTAAGTTTTCCCCTTCTTTCGGATCTATTCTGGGATCTCATCGCGGTAATTACAATGTTAATATTCGCCAACTTTTGTAATCCTCGTGAAACAACACTCTTCTAATATGCCTCTTCAATCGTCAACTTCGTCATTCTTTGAATTATTTTGTGACGCTCGTGAAATGTTGTTGAAAATTTTTCAGTAATGCTCGCAGAAGTGTCATTAATCTCTCGTGAATATAATTGTGGCGATATTCTGATCCCACACCTTTGGTAATGCAACCACTTCTTATACGGGATACAAATTATGAAATTGTCTCTCATTGATGTAGTTACCATCGATCCAGATATGAAATACCGTTGTTGTTGTTTCACCATCACGGCAGTTGTGCATATGATGCTGGAGTTGGAGTTGGTATGACAGCCTGCTTATGAGACGTGTTGTCATTCACTGCTTCCAAACTTTTGGTGAAGCGCTTAAAGGGAACAGCGCTCCACTCACATCTCTTGGTGGTTGTCAGCCTGTCAGGTGAAGCAGTCCCATGTGGTCCAACAGGGTGATCATTCACTACTTGCAAGGAGGGTTTTTCAATAAGACTTACTTGAGCTCGGAATCTCTTGACGTAGGACAAAAGACTTTTACCAGGAAGTTGCGTTATGCCTGTGAGTAGTTGGTACGGAGGCAACAGGTAGTCTTCAAGACTCCAAGGTTTGCTGGAGATCATCGGGGCTGGCTTTTTGAAGATCCTTTCAGGTACTGAGATCGTTAAGGATTTCGCCTTGTGTATCTACGGGCACCCTAGAATCATGTCGTAATCCGGATGTTCCTTGATTATGTGGAACTTGGCTTGTGTTGGAGTGTCATCAATCTTGAAATCAAGGTCAATGTATCCGTAGGCGCCCACGAATTCTCCTTCCGGGTTTTTGATCACAGTAGGATTGCGGGTAGCTTCCTGCTTTAAGATATTTGCGGCTCTCAGGGTCCTGACAGTGACGATGTTAAATACGGAAACTGTATTGATAAGCGTGTTATCGAACTTGACATCTTTTAAGTGAGCAGTGGTTAACAGTCCCCAGTTTCCTTTGTTGGTGGTAACTTCAGACTGAGGTGCCAAGACAGATTTATCCTCTGGACATGGATGCTTGCTGGTGGTGACTTCGAGGAGGAGTTGAGATGCCAAGACATCTTCCTTCTCTAGATATAAACGCATAGGTAGTCCATCGTAGATTGTACAATCTTGTGAACAGAGTCCCCAGAAATCATGCAGCTCTTGACAGGGAGGATCTCTATGAAATGCCCTCATTTCCTAGATGGAGTTCTCCCGCTTCCATCTTATCTCTGAAGATTTGTTTCAACTTGTTGCAATCCTTGGTTGGGTGGTTGACGAACCTATGATAGCAGCAGTAATTGGCGTCCGTCATGTCTTTCTCGGTCGGTGGGCATTTGACACGTGGCATCTTGACAGCATCATCCTGAATCCATGCTTCCACTAGCTCCATTACTTCGTTCATCGGAAATGGTAAGCCTGTATCTTCAGAGTCTTGCATAGGAGCCTTGCCTCCTCCTTTTCGAGATGCAACTGTATGCGCTGGAGCTGCACGCTTGGGTTGTTGTTCAGCTGCCGGGGCCTTCCTTTTTCTGCCTTCGCCCACCATGCTCACAAAAGGACCAGTGTCATACTGTTTGTTGATGAGACACTTGTTTCCTCGGTTCTCCCGGGAATCTTTACTCCGAACAACTCCGGTTCTTTCCAATAGTGATGGGGCGGTAGTGGCTGAGCATTTGGCGGCTTAACGGGGCTTAGGGAACATCTGGAACCCTAGGTTCCCCAACAAGGCCCGGTATATGGGTATCATTCCATTGATGCATAGTTCCACCAACTGTCGCTCTGTGACATTCGGTTCATGGCAGTCCAACGCTTGTGTTCTGAACCTTTTGACAAAATCATTTGGATGTTCGTTGTTCCGTTGTGAGATTCTCCCCAGGTCTGAGAAAGTAACTTTCTCAGATACAAAGAAGTACTTCCTGTAAAATGCGCTGACAATCTCACTCCAATTGGATATGTTGTCGGGTACGATGTTGTTATACCATGTATAGGCTCTCCCCATAAGCGATTTGGAGAATTCCTTCAGGCGGAGAACGTGATTGTATTCGTGTTCTCCTAAGGATTCTAAAAATCAATAGACGTGTTCACGAGCATTATCGGTACCATCGTAAAGGGTGAATTAATGGGAGGTGTATCCCCTGGGAAGAGGAATCCGCTGCACGTCTTGTGGATATGGAGGCTGGTGTCGATGCGCGTCCATCGTATTTTCTTTGCCACAATTTTGGAGGAGTCTCTCCAGATCTTCACGTGTAATAAAGTTGGATGATCGGCTCCTTTCCCTGAGACGCTCCTGGTCCCTTTATCTTGTGTGGTCAGTAGCATAATACTCTTCGTTTAGGTAGGCTTGCATAACTGAGGCACCTTCTCCAGGTGTGCTGAACGTATTTCTTGTTGGCCCTTGGGACTGTCTCGACTCTTGTGGTAATCGATCGGTTAATGTTTTAAGGAAGGTGAGTACATCCTTCTGAGTGGTTGCCATGTCTGCCTGATCTTTAGCGAGGGTTTCTTGTCTCTCCATCAAGTCCACCATGGTGATAGGAGGTTTCACTCCTTTGGGTCCTCCAGATCCTCGTCCTGAAGGGGGAGTAGCAGTCGTTCTGGTGACGGACGGAGGTGTCATGCTTGAGGAAATGCATGGATTTGCAGACGCTATGGCTCTTTTAATGGGAGGTGTCACGCCTACTGGAATGTATGAAGCTGCTCCACTGGTACTGGTACTTATGGAAGAAGACGCAATTCAATGGGACACGTTGGTTGTACAGGCGGGTTGTATGGTGACACCAGTGATTGGGATATCAGCGACAAAAGTGTTTTCGGCGCTAACTCCATCGGGATTGGTTACTGGTCCAGACCTAAGATCCACCATTCTTGAAATCATAGAAATTGTACTGGTATTGAATAAATTGACTTCACAACCGAGAGATTTAACCTCCCACTGTGGTCGCCAATTGTTTGTGGGAGAAAACTACTTCTGCAGGTTTAGGTAATTTTGGGTGTGTGTGGATGAGAAGTGAATTTAAACCTTCAACAAATGTGCTACATGATGAGCACTTTTGATTCGAGAGATAATTTGTACAATTCTGTCCTAAACCGAAGACACGGCCGTTCCATATTTGTTTCGGTCACAGGTGAAGGATGTGAGGTTGATCTTAGGGAGGGAAGCGAAGAAGTTGTTGAGAGTATGAAGGTGAAGGCTATTTGATGACTTGTTAACAGAAGGTTGAGCAGGCTATAAAATGTTGCAGACAGGCTTTGGGTGTTGAATACGATGGTATTAACACTTGGTTTTTCTGTGTTGTTGTTGAAAATAGGGCGGAAACCTATTTATACAAGTCCTTTAGCCTAACCTTCGTATCTCGTGGGAAGTGGAGAAGGTGGAGTGATGGAGTAGTGGAGTAGTGTGTTGGTGTCACACGACCAGGCTTTCCCACTTCTCCCATCATCACTAACCGTCCATGACTTCCTGACACGTTCTTGTGATGGCGCGTTGTGCACTGCACGCTGTAAACCGTCAGACCAATACCCCAGTATGTATCCCCCAGTTTGTGACATGATTGATGTCTCGAATGTTTTTAGAAAACATGCTGCATGTTGTTGTGGCTTGGCAAGTCAGGCTCGGGAAACCTGCTAGCTTGGTGACCTTCGACGGTCGAGATTTTGCATCTTGAGAGGAGGGGCAACCGTTGATTGTGGCACTAGAAACCCTAATTAACGCCCCTTACTAGAATCATTGTATAATTCTAGTACGGACTCGGATTTTGATGGTCCGCCACTCCATTCCATACGGAAAAGAATTTCCTATCTCCTACCGTTGGAATATTTAGGTTTTAAGCTCGTTCGGGAGAAGAAAACAGCCCGAAAGAAAAACCCAGGAAGGAAATTGATACTTGTGAAGTATCATGTGTATACTATGCAGGTTCTGCATTGAGTATATCCAGCATGGTTTGGAAGTTGCGCATGCAAACCCTTCCTTGACCGACTACATGGTGTGGTAGAGTGGAGGATGGTGATCACGGTGATACCTTGTTTTCCACCTAACTCCCTCCCTAGGCTATTCATCCAAGCATGCGAACTTGGACGGACGAGATTGATGTAGAGATAACCGTTGGATTAGGGTATGGAAGGCTTGCGAGCTTCCTCCTTCACCCTAACGGTTTTATGCCCTGGGAGGCGTGCAAGGGAGGACCGATTGGTCTTGCAGGCAGGCAGGATGCCAATCTACACGCCCATGTAGAGTTGAATCTCATTGGAGAGATCTGGGTCGCCGTTCTGGCCTGCGATGACGGATGGTCGAGATTAGAAGTGTCCTTACATGCCACCTTTTGGCACGCAAATCGAGACGCATGGCAGTCAGGGGAGCTGGACGATTGGTTCACCATGGAGGTGGGCCCATGGTGAGCATGTAGACACCGTCGGCCAGCAATTCCGCCTCTGGTCGTTCGTACACACCCGCCCAAAGTTACGTGGTCGCAACTTGTCGGAAAACCCTAATTTTAGGGTTTGCGGGCCCAACCTTCAAGCTAACGTTTCCCAACGTCCGTGACTCCCACAGGCAAGCCGATCATACCAGCAGGGAGGTGGGTTGGTGGCGAGCATGTGCATGCTTTTTTTGTGACCATAGGCGCGATCTAATCCATCCAAACACGCCTGCGATGACGGATGGCCGAGATTAGAAGTGGCCTTGCATGCTACCTTTGGGAACGATTTTCGAGACGTCCGGCTTCAACCAACCATGGCCGATTGGTTAGCCATGTATCCGGGCCCACAATGAGCATGCAGGTGCTACCGTCCAGTGGTTGGGACACCAATCCGTTCGTGTACGCTGGTTGCAAGTTGCTTGGTCGCAACTTGTTTAGCAAAACCCTAATTTTATGGTTTGTGGGTCCGCCACTTCTCTCTAACGATTTTGTGGTTTCTACGGCCCCCTTGGGAAACCAATCAACCCAGGAGGAAGGTAGGCTGGCGGTGATCATGTGCATGCATGCTACTCGGTTCCGCGTGCGATCTAGGACGTCCGACTATGCCTGCGAAGTTGGACAGATGAGATCTATTTTTGATTTTGTTTTCAGCAGGTGAGATTAACATGGGTAGTCTTGCATGCGATCAACGGGGCTAATATAACCCGCCGTCAGGTAGCCTACGTGTGTTTGCATGTCGAACACAAGGCTTTAATTAAAGCATTAATAGTAATGCTGTATACCTACAGAAAACCGGGATGGTTGCTACATGCTCCGTCGGGATGGTTGCTACATGCTCCGTTCTGGGTATATTAAATTCACAGGATGGTTGCACATGCTTTGGTGAATTAATAAAGTGAGAAGTATTCGTCACTTGAATGGTTTTATTCTTTGCAGGATGTCATCCTATTAAATTAGCTTCATCCTTTGCAGGGTGGCAACATATTAAATTTGGTTTTACAATTTTAGCCCTAAACTAAAATCCACCATCAACAAAGATTAACCGGTAAAGAGAGGAATATTCGACGCGTGTAGGCGGTAACACTTAATTTACAGAGTTTCGTTGATCATAGAAGATGAAACGATGAATAACTGCGGCATTTTATTTCTCATGATCTTTCCTCCTTCGCAGAAAAGACATGAGAAGAGGCAAGATGTAGGACCAGAATATCACCATGATATTTTTCTTGCGAGATTAACAACACTTCTGCGAGCACCACCATGAGTAATTCAACAACACTTTGCGAGTATCACAAAGTAACTTAAAAAGTGACGTAATAGCTGACGAACGAAGAAACACGATAAGAGCATGATTATCCTGCGATGATTACAACTCTTGCGAGAATTGACATTATAACTGCTACGATAATATCGCAAGTCAGATCCGAAATTAAAGGATATCTTAGGTGTCATCTACTATGTAATTACCCTATATAAATAAACCCAGTAGACTTAGAGAGGGATGATGTATTTTTTGAATATTGAGAAAGTCTTGAAGAGAGAGAAAATTCAAGAGAGCGGTTGTATTCTTGATTTCTTCCATTCCTTGCAAACATTTCTGAGAATCAAATAAAAAAGTGTTGTTTTTAATCTTCAAACATGTGTTAATTACTATAAATTCTTATCAAGGGTGTAGTGTAGGTTTTCCTGCAACTATAGTCTTATTCTCAATAGTCAATTCAATTTCCCATACAACATATATATAACGGTATGTTTGTCAAAAAACGCCTTGGAACTACAACTCCCTTATTAATGGAAACGCAACTTATCAATCAAAATACAGGTGAGAACACAACTAATCACTCAAAATTCATTTGTCCAAAATAGTTTTATACTACTTGAAAATTTGAAATGGTGCAAATCGTGTCTAATATTGATGGAAATTACGTTTTTCACTTTAAAAACTGACTAGATTTGTGCCCGTGCAATGCACCTGGAATATTTTTTTTATTTTAATTTGGTGTGCGTGGGGGCTTCGCCTATTCATTGGTAATCATCTCATCTTTTGTGCTTTTAGATCATAAATCATCCCAAACTCTGTATTTTTACTGTTTTCAAGAATAATTCCTTTTACTAAGTTATTTTGTGTTTTTAGGTAGTAGTAAAGCTTGGATGATGGAATCATATGGTGAAGGCACCATAGTGGGTGCATATATGCCAAATATTAAATTTTGGCATGTGCATAGGAATATTCCTTATATATTGACAAGACCTTTCCGTCTCTCTCTCCTCATGCGACGGAACATGGAATCCGCATACGGGTGGGCTAAAAAAATGTTCCTTTAATACTCAACTGAAAAAATACCCCGCCTATGTGTCACTACCGTATTAGTTCTTTGTAAGAAGTTTAAATCAACCAATGGTATAGTCTTGTTACGTGCATACCCTTTAAAGGAGTGTGCACAATATTGGACTCAAACCATGTTTTGTTCATTCTCTTTTTAAAGTTTTTTCCATAATAAAATCCTAATATCACAGCTTATTTAACGAGTCTCAATTCCATTTCGGAGAATAGAATCATAATTTGCCGCATATTGAATGGTATTAACTTAGAATAGGACGATAATTTGATTTTTCATACAAGAACTAGTTGATAATATAAATGGGATTTTTCATACAAGAACTAGTTGACAAAAAAAGGTGAAAATTTGATCATTCACCTTGTCAACAGGTGATAATATAAATTTTCACATGGAACTAGCTGATAATATGGATTTTCACATGATCTATCAAGTTTGTATCACAATTAGGGTATCCATAAACTATGATAAATACATGTATCCTGAACCCTAAAAATATATGGAATTCTAGGTTAGCTAACCGTTAAACATTGAAAATTTATTATATCTTATATCTTATATCGGAATCAACTTTACACTCATGTAATTATATCTTATATCGGAATACGGTCAAATTGGATGATGTATTGTTTACAACCCACAATCACACTTTGGTATCCCCTTCATCGCTCCTACAGTAGAAATTAAGCAATCTAGAATATTGCTTGTGTTTCAGTTTATCTACTTAGTTATGTCTAATTGATGGTTCCTAAATGTAAGCATTGAGGACTTCAACACAAAAGATTTCAACTCATGTTATATCGGAATACGGTCAAATGGGATGATGTAGTATTTACAACCCACAATCGCACTTTGGTATCCCCTTCGCTACACTGATATTACGCCTTTTACACGCCTATTCAAAATGGGGGGGGGGGGGGGTTTCTTTTGTACAGATGCATATTCAAAATGGGGCAGTTTTTAGTCGGCCTACATACACCTATTCAAAATGTAAGCATTGTGTTGTGTGATTTGATTATAACCGTCCAGCAACTCATGTTAGAATATAACCATTTAGCAATTCAAATCATAATATTTCAAGGATTTCTCAGCATAAATGTTGTAGCGGTATAATGTCATCATATGTCCCAAGATGATCAATATTCAGCATATATTTCAGTATAAATGGGACTCAGTGTTTTCCTCTTTGGATGTTTTTAGTTAATCGAAGACTAACAGAGATACAAATGTTTATTTTGAACATAAATATCCAACGAGGAGTATTATTATTTTCTTTTAAAACATCCATTCACATAAGTGGTTTACGTCACTCTAAAATGCATGTACCAATCAAGATGTGTCTCTTCCAGGGCTGGTTCTTGACGAAAGTCCACAGAGTTACAAGATGATGTGCGACAGTTGAGATAATGAGGTGCGGTTAAGTTGCGACTCCAGTGCATCATTTTTCTTAATGCGCAACATTATTTGAAACTTCGTGATCCCAACAAGTGACGTATATTTGCAAGTTTTATAATAAAAACGGTTATAAGTTATGCCGCGAATTTAACCTACAACTGGTGTCAAATTTTGGTGTCAAAATCCGAGGCCCATAGGAAAATTGTAAAACTTTGTAGTTACCAACCTTCATTTTCGAAAATTAGTAATTAGCCCACTTTTATTTATGATTAAATAAACTTTGTTGTTGAAACACAAATTATTTTTAGCCCAAGATCTTGTTTAAAGCATAGAATTGTCTTTGTCATATCCATTTACATTCGCTTTTTTCTTTTATAAATCATAAACTTCTTTCTCCAACCATCTTTCGTAATTAAAAACTGCAGATTTTAAAGCTATAGTTGTCTATTTATCTGGTATGTTACAGGTAAATTCCAGTTAACCATTATATATGTAATGGCGTGCGGGATAGCATTTGTCTATACGGAAACGTTTACCTAATATAGTAGTTACTCGATTTCCAATTTGCATTTGGATTTCCATAAAATTCCAAACACGGTAAGTTAGGTTTTCCTTTTAAGTTTTTAATTTTTAAACCGATCATACGCTTCCAAGTGTCCTCACATAAATATTTCCATGTTATGAATTCCAAATTGAATTTGGTTTCCTTTTTTCTTAAGTTTTTTCTATTCTTTTTAAATTCAAACTAATCATACGTTGCCAAGTGTCCTCACCTAAATATTTTCATGTCATGAATTCCAAATTGAATTTGGTTTCCTTTTATAAATCTTTTTCCTATTCTTTTTAAAATTTAAACCAATCGTACGTTCCCAAGTGTCCTCACCAAAACGATCGTTTCACAAAACTAAAAAAATGCTTATTTCGACCAATAGGAAGCGAGGGTTTCTTCACCATTCAACGTGGGAGTTTTATTTGTCTAGGCCTTCAAGTCTTTAGATTTAAGGACAATTTTGGTCATTTATAATTTTATAGAATATAGTAGAGATACAAAAGAAAAAATTATGTATTAAAATTATGTGGGACCACAACTTATGCTTTTAGAGCTTTTAAAAGCTCCTCTCCCATTACTTTTAAAATCGAAAATAATTAATACACTGAACCAAACAACCGAAATTTGTACCGTGTTAGAGAGGATGGTATGGCATACTTTTTCCCTTACCAGTCCCAATGCTAAGCACGCTGGGTTGGCGACATTTGAAGTTCGAATCGACACTGAGTTTCATATTTATCGATTGCGATGATGTATCATTCTAAGTTTGAAGTTTGAACCCTCCCGGAGCTTCTTGGTTCATAGTTTGTATTTCTTTATACCAACTTTTGAAGTTCAAATCTACACACTGCTTCATATTTATCGATTTCGATTTTGTATCATGCTACGTTTGAAATCTGAACCCTCCCAGAGCTTGTTGGTTCATAATTTTTACGTCGTTATACCACATTTGACGTTCATGACTTGTATGACTAGTCAAAATTGTTTCATGACCTATGTGACTAGTCTAAATTCAAACCAACAAAAATTCTTTGTTTTTGATTATTGCACCCAACAAAGCTTACTCAAGATAGATTCATCTGTGTAAGGGAAAAGATTCGTGAGAAACTCCTTTCAGGGGGATAGAGCAGTATTATTTCGCAGGGAGGGATATGGCGGGATAGAGAAAATTTGAAGAAAAAAAAAGATCCAATTGTTTTCCATGCTCATACTTGGTTTACCTATTGGAGGTATTATTTCATCCATATGGTTTCAATTTTCATTGCATAATACAATTAGGGTGTATAGAACTGTAATTATATGATGATGAAGTTTAATGCCCCTTCATTATACATACTGTGCCATTTACTACTCCAGTATTGGGACCAAAGGAAGTTTTGAGCTTTTTTGCACATGGTCGTCTGAATGTCAGAGACGGCCCTGCGGGTTACCAAGCGGTGTTTATAATGGAAATGATTTCCATGTCGACATAGTATAATTGTTCCGTAGGTAAGTAAAAAACATCTTTAATCAAAAAAAAGTAAAAAACATCTTTAATCAATGCCAAAAACCTTAAATAGGATCTTACGGTTAATCAGAAACAATTAGTTATTTTAGGTTAATTACTCTTGGATTATCATTCGGATTTGATTTGACTTGGGTTGTATTTAGTTGTTTTTAAAGTATAATAAATCAAAATTTGGATTGTATTTAACCCAAGTGAGGGTTGTATTTAGTCACTGGCTGCCATAAAAAAGATTGGTTAAAGGGGATAAATGAATGCTCAATAAATGAATAACCTCTCCCCAAGAGGTGATATTTTGGGAGACTTGGAAATTTTGGGAACTCAAATGAACAAGGAAAAGGCTTGCCCATTGTTCTTGGCACCTATTTAATGTTTTATGGATATCATCAAAATTCAAAAGTAAGTTAAACCATAGGGAATAGGTGAGGTTTGAACTTGTACGGTTTTATAACCTTATTTCTTTTTCTTTTTTTTGAAGCATAACCTTCTTTCTTGTTTTACTCTTTTCTTTCTGATGAAAACGAAAAATTAAATTATTTTGTGTAACAAGACTATCATAATTAGAAAGAGTGATCTAGGAACTTGAACCATGCCTATATAACCTGGACGTACAACAAAAAACTGATTCTTGACCTATATAACTTGGACGGAGGAATTAGCTTTCAGTTTATTAGTGGGCAATAATGATCTATGTACAGTTTCCCAAAGAGGTGGTATTTTGGGCAATAATGCACTATGTACAGTTTCTCCAGGGTGAGGATACCGTGTGAGATAAGGGCGGGTCCCATTTTCCTCACCCCTATCCCGATGCTCGAGTTATTAAAGGACTGCCCTTTTATCTTCACACGGGATTAACCCCGGTAGAAACCGTTGTCAACGTAACATCATCCTATTTTGGGGGACCTGGAAATTTTGGGAAGTCAAATGAACAAGGAAAAGGCTTGACCATTGTTCTTGGCCCCTATTAATGTTTTATGGATATCATCAAAATTAAGTCAAACCATAGGGAATAGGTAAGGTTGGAACTTGTACGGTTTTATCTCCTTCTTTCTTGTTTTACTCTTTTCTTTTTTATGATCTAGGAATTTGAACCATGCATATCGACAGACAACAAAAAAATTATTCTTGACCTATATAACTTGGATGGAGGAAGTAGATTTCAGTTTATTAGTGGTGTCTGTTGTAGAGGAAAGAAATGGCATTTAGGGGTTAGCTTAATTTTTATCCTAGAATTTTACTTGCTGAATATCTAGTTATTTTTTAATCTTGTTTCTTCAATCAAGCATATTCTTCTTTTCTTTTCCTACAGCTGTGTGTCTTTATTTTTATTCATTCTTGCAAATATATTTTGTATACCCGGCAACATTAGTCGATCGAAGTTGAGGTGTGACATTTGTTTTCTGAATGTTCTCTTGATTGAAGTTAAACTACGCTTCCCCTTATGAAACAAAACTAATACTTGAACAAAAATTCGTGTGTTCTTGAGACTCTTATGAAAGCCTAAACCCTAGAAAATCTTAGTATAGAACCTACTCCCACATACAACAAATGGCATTGTTCATTTGTTTGACTCCGAGGAAGATTTAGCAATCACCCAAGCATGGTACGCCGCGACTCGTCCTTTAACTATAGATAACAGTTCGGGGGATTCCATATGGTTGAAGATTTTTAAAAAGGGGAGGAACCTTTCATCATGGTCTAGTCTGACCATATCGAACCGTTTTCTCCCCTTGTACTCAAGGGGAAAAAGCGGTTTGATATGGTCACTTGATCCTGATGAAAGGTGGAAAAAGGAGAGCAATTCACACCTTCAAAGTTCAAAGTTCACTTTTCCTTTTCTTAAGCTAATCGATTTAAACTCTTGTTTGTCATTGTCTAACTCTAAACGTATAGTTCTTTAGTGTTTCTTGTTCTTAACTTTTTTTTTCTTTTGGTACTGCGTTATTTGTTCTTGGTATTTGGACTTTTTTTATAGGGATTTTGGAGTGCGACTTTGTGCACCAACGGTAAACCAAAGGTGAACATTCCCTCTCTGTATTTGCTTATACTTTACCTTTGGTTATGTGTACTGCAATAGTTAAATAATGGGCAATTCTACACTCACCGCATTTTTACACCGTGAGATTCACCGAGGAACAAGCCTCTGGGACCCACCACCCAGAGATTTATAGGGGTCTCTTTTTTCTGTCTCACCTGGTGCATTTTGCGGTGGTTTTTCCACGGTGCATATAGAGTTTCCGTTAAATAATAGTTTTGTTGCTTTGAAAAAAAGACACACAAGGGGAACGGGAAACAGACTAAATTATCATTAATTCATCGATCCCTATTACATAAATTTCACCATTTCTTTTTCTTTTTTTATGTTAAGATCTCTTTCATAATCTCTCTCTCTATTTTATTTTTATAACATTTCATTGGCTTTTGTTAACTTGTATACCCGTATACATGTTTAGGTTTAATTAAGAATTATTTTATATCTTTGGAAATTGTGTTTTTTTGTCTTATTCTACTAGAAACTGGTTTTTCTTGTACTAAAAAAATAAATCTTGTTCCCAATGCAAAAAATAACTGTTTTCAATGTAGTAAAACAAACAAATCTTGTTTCTAATGCAAAAAATTATTGGTTTAGTAAACCTTAACTTGTGTACGGGTAATCCTTTGCTCGTTAAAATCATATATTATCCCATATTCTGTATTTTCTTTGTTTTTTAAGAATAAATACTTGTACTAATTAATTTTGTGTTTGTAGGGTACTATTTAAAGAATGGATTAATCGAGAGGCCAAAATAGCAAAGAATTGGTGACAATGGAAGAGAGATAACAAAGGCTCCCGCAGGAAATCTATGAAGAATATTTTGTGCACCTTATCAGCAAGTGAAGATTATCTTTTGCACCTCATCCGCAAGTGAAGAATATCTTTTGTGAAGAATATTTTGTGCACCTTATCAGCAAGTGAACCATGCATATATAACCTGGACGGACAACAAGAAACTGATTCTTGACCTATATAACCTGGACGAAGGAATTAGCTTTCAGTTTATTAGTGTTGTCTGATGTAGAGGAAAGAAATGGCATTTTGAGATTAGCTTAATTTTTATCCTAGAATTTTACTTGCTGAATATCTAGTTATATTTTTATCATGTTTCTTCAATCAAGCATATTCTTTTTTTCTTTTCCTACTGTTGTGCGTCTTTATTTTTATTCATTCTTGCAAATATATTTTGTATACCAGGCAACATTAGTCGATCAAAGTTGAGGTGAGACAATTATTTGATGAATGTTCTCTTGATTAAAGCTAAACTACGCTTCTCCTTATGAAACAAAACTAATACTTGAACCAAAATTCTTGTGTTCTTGAGACACTTATAAAAACCTAAACCCTAGAAAACTCTTAGTATAGAACCTACTCTCACCCACGGATATTTAATCTTTGTTAGATCGTCAATAGTGTACCAAATGCATCTTTAGAAGATAGATCGATCCATATGGTTCGATGAAGAATGATCCAATAATGGGATTTTGCTACAACAAATGGCATCGTTTGACCCCGAGGAAGATTTTGCAATCACCCAAGCATGGTATGCCGCAACTCGTCCTTCAACTATAGATAACAGTTCGGGGGATTCCATTTGGTTGAAGATTTTTAACAAGGGGAGGAACCTTTTTTCAGGGTCAAGTCTAACCATATCGAACTATTTTTTTCCCTTGTACTCAAGGGGAAAAAGCGGTTTGATTTGGTTCACTTGATACTTATGAAAGGTGGGTCTTCCTATGAAGTCCAAATTGGAAAAAGGAGAGCAATTCACACCTTCAAAGTTCACTTTTTCTTTTCTTAAGCTACTTGATTTAATCTCTTGTTTGTTATTGTCTAACTCTAAACGTATAGTTCTTTAGTATATTTTGTTCTTAACTTTTTTTTTTGGTACTGCGTTATTTGTTCTTAACAAATTCCTGGTATCTGGAATTTTTTTATAAGGATTTTGGAGTGCGACTTTGTGCACCAACGGTGAAAGTTCCCTCTTTGTATTTGCTTTAACTTTACCTCTGGTTATGTGTATTGAAGTAGTTAAATAATAGTTTTGTTGTTTTGAAAATAGATACACCATGGGGAACTGGAAACAGACTAAATTATCATTAATTCATCGATCCCTATTACATAAATTTCACCATTTCTCTTTCTTTTTTCTGTTAAGATCTCTTTCATAATCTCTCTCTATTTTATTTTTTTTGATAACATTTCATTGGCTTTTGTTAACTGGCTTTTTTTAACTAAAATATGCAATTCTTTCATAATCTCTCACTCTGTTAAGTTCTCTTTCATTTGCGCGTTAAAAATCATATATTATCCCAAATTATGTTTTTCTTTGTTTTTCAAGAATAAATACTTGTACTAATTAATTTTGTGTTTGTAGGTACTAAATAAAGATTGGATGAATCGAGAGGCCAAAAGAGCAAAGAAATGGTGACAATGGAAGAGAGATAACAAAGGCTCCCGCTGGAACGCAGTGAAGAATATCTTCTGTGACGAATATTTTGTGCACCTTATCAGCGAAGAATATCTTATGTGACATTGTACTAAATAAACGTAAGACTTGATCAGGTTTAAGTTTGAAAAATTCTTTATGCATGATCAACTAAATTATGCAATTTTTGCAATATCAACTTTTCATATCTTTCAAGAAATTCAACAATTCAACTTCCCTTTTAGTTTTTTGTGCAAATAATTTTTTAGAACTTTCATCTCGACATAAAAGTCATGTCAGCCCATCAATATCACAACATATTTTAGATAAATTTTAGGCTTGTTATTTAAAGTGCTATCATCAGAAATATTGTGCTAACGGGGTGCTACACATGCGAATTTCATTCTGAACTGCAAAAATACATATTGCATCTACATAGGCAGTGTAAAAAGTACATTTCACCATAAAAAATCTAGTGCTAAATATACAAAAAAATACATTTCGGAGTGTGTTTTCTAGGTAAACGTTGCATGTTTCATATGCAAAATTATAAAAGCACTGTATTGAATCAGTATTGTAAGACTTCTTCAGTTACTACTAAAATCTTGTCGTATCGACACCCAAAAAAACTCATGTGTTACTTCATATTTGAATCAGTATTTTAAGACTTTGAAATCAATTCTACACATGGGACAATCCCTGTCTACCAATCCAGTATTGTAAGACTTTGAAATCAATTCTACACATGGGACAATCCCAGTCTACCAATCCCAATGCTAGAATCATTCCCCTCTCCACCATTAAGATTGTGACACATATTATCCAAATTTTGGACTAGCCCCTGTTGGACTAGTTGTAGCCCTAGTTATCAATTCGACGAATGATTCACGAATTATTCTGAACTGGTTGTACACGAACAATTTGCCCGAACAATTGCAATTCCGACTCCAATACGAGCGATTCCATTACCTTCCCGAACTATGCGCGATTTTAACGTCCTGAACGAGGAGTCGGCGGACTAAATCGGCCAACAATGCTCCCGTGAAAGACTGACCCAGTTGTTATTGGGCTTTTGAATAGCATATTGCAGGGCCCAATTAACCTTCACCTTTGTTTTTCCAAAAACTCTTCGGGAGAGAGTCGAACAACTGAGTCACTGACGTATTACTCCTCTTGATGGCTCTCTTCCACTGAGCTAATGATTCTTTTGAGTTGACATTTACATTTATTATGTATATGAAGTAATTTGTAGACACATATCACATCTTCTCCACCATACTTAAACTTTTCTTTCTATTAATATACATGCCGACTTTTGTGTACCGAACTCATATCTCTAAAACGAATTATACACGTACGCATGCCGTTCCGTATTACTGGCGTATCACGAACCGTTGACCGGATTTTTGACCGAATTTGACTTTCACAAATCCGTATAATACCCGAACGTATCCCGTACCATACGTCTCCCGTACCCCGAATTGCTAACTAGGGATGTAGCAAGGTGTCTATATTGACGACATATTACGCATCCACAAGATAAAAGATGTTGTAATAATCAAAATAATTACTTCTTTTTCTCAAATAATTATCCATAAGTATTTTGTTTGATCATAAATTTGAGGAGGGATCCCCTCACACTTTTATTATCACACTATCTCACACGTTCGACATCATTTTTGTGAATAAAAACCAAACCGTAATGGATTTAAACCATTGGAAATTGGTGGTCATAACCGTATTTAAACCATTTAAATTTTTGGTCGATCAATAACTATAATCAAAAACATACAATGTACCTATAAACCCTAATTAACCTAATAACAACTAAATATATGTTACAATTTCAATTTCAATTTCAATTTCAAAAACATACAATGTACGAACTATAAGATACTATTTAAAATTAATGTGTAGAATTTTATATGATATTTTCAATTTGGATAATTATTTCATTTTAATATATATAAAAAACTTTTTAATTTTCTTATTAGTAATTATTAATTTATACTCCCTCCGTCCCACTATTAGATGACCTAGTTGAAGTTTGCACACATTAAGGCAAAGAATGAAATGCGTGTTTTTAAGTATTTTTTACAACTATAACCTTATGGATAATAACTTGTAAAATTTAGAAATCATTTTTCTCTCAAACTATACCATAGATTTTCGTGAACTTTGTATTATTGAAAATCATTTTAAAACACCTACGAAACCAATATTGGAGGAAACAAACCTTTTTTAAAAAAAACGGAGAGAGTAGTATAACTACTATAAAAAGGAAGCCATAATCATAGGTCCACAACAGCATGAGTGGCGGAGCCAGCGATTAAAATTGCGGGGGGCTAAAAAGATTTTACAGTAATATATGGACTATAATTGACCAAATACAAAGTATTGGGTGGGATAAATTGAAAATATAGGATAAACATTAGGGTATTTTAACGATTTTGCTGATTTTTGGGGGGCTAGAGCCAGGGTTAGTCAAACCTTGGTTCCGCCTGCATCCCAATCCAATTGTCTCAAGTTTGTCGTAAAGAAAAAGGCCAAAGCATTACTCAACCACTGCGCTAGACGTTTGTTGGTGTCATGGTTGGGTATACAAAATATATATTGCATTTTAGATCATAAATCATTCCCTACATAGGTAAAACATAGTATTTTGTTGATTAATGCGTGCCATATTAACCATACCGAACTCAGACTAGTAAAATGAATTATACACATACGTATCCCATTTCGTATTACTGCCGAATCACGAACCGTTGACCAGATTTTTGACCGAATTTGATTTTTACTATTCCGTATAATACTCGTACGTATGTCGTATCCCGAATTGCTAACTAGGATCTAGCCATGCGGTTGCAGCACGGTTATATTCTAGTATCCAACATAAGTTCCAAAACAGAATTGTAGATTTCTAGTATCCAACATAAGATCCTAAAAATAAAATAAAAATAAAAACTTGTAGACCTGCAGACTCTATAGTATTCTCTAGTCTCTATATGACATTAGAACCAGGACAAATCCGAAAATATGTGGGTTAGAAATCCATCATCACACATCAAGGATTTTGCCCCACTAGGGTCTCTTGTCTATTATGTATTCTCTACTCTTTAGATGAAAAGGCAAGACCCTTCCTTCCAAAACTTGTTAGATTTCGTGGTCGTAGTCTCCCCCCTGTAATCACCAGAAAAGACGTTTGTTTTTCCCCATATTTTTTTCGGGTTTTGTTAGTACCCTATGAATGTGCTCTACTTCCTAGAAGCAGCTTCTAATTTTTTAATTTTTAAACTAAACGAAATCGCTAAACGTAGACTGGTAGTACTTGCTTATGGATTGCTGCGATTTCAAGTGTTTTTCACCTCTATTTTGAGTTGGGTGAAGAGTTCGAATATAAAATAGAACTTCTCTCTCACAAGTTAGTGAAACATTTTGTTATCACCTTGGTTTCTCAAATCTAATCCGGAAGACTTCAATTACTTTTAAATAGGGTATCACAGGTCGAGACTCGAGAGTAGAAAATAGGGGAAAGCAAACATCTTTTCACATGGACCAGTAAGCCTATGGTTGGAGGGAAGAGAGAAATCCATCATCACACGTCTAGGATTTGGCCCCACTAGGGTCTCTTGTCTATTCTGTCTACTCTTTAGATGACAAGGCAAGACCCTTCCTTCCAAAACTTGTCGTAGTCTCCCCCCTGTAATCATCAGAAAAGACGTTTGTTTTTCCCTATCTTTTTTTAGAGTTTCGTTAGTACCCTATGAATGTGCTCTACTTCCTAGAAGCAACTTTTGATTTTTTAATTATTAAACTAAACGAAATCTCTAAACGTGGACTGGTAGTACTTGCTTAAGAATTGCTGCGATTGCAAGTGTTTTTCACCTCTATTTCGAGTTGGGCGAAGAGTTCGACTATAAAATATAACTTCTCTCTCGCAAGTTAGTGAAACATTGTGTTGTCACCTTGGCTTCTCAAATCTAATCCGGAAGACTTCTATTACTATTAAATAGGGTATCACAGGTCGAGACTCGAGAGTAGAAAATAGGAGAAAGAAAACATCTTTTCACATGGACCAGTAAGCCTGGGGTTTGAGGGAAGAGAGAGAACGAAAATGCTTGGAAAAGTAGACAGGATGGAAAAGCAGACATCTCGTCATGTCTCATTCTCTCCTTGTCTAGTCCTATTATGAGTAGAGTAAATGAGACGTAACAACTAAACTCTGCTCTCTAGTACCAAAAATGCTAGGCCTCAGTACCGAAACGACTGGAATCACTGGACCCTACTAATTTACTACTCCGTATTTATCAGAACAAAAAGTCTAGGCAGACCGAGATCAAAATGTTTTCATTTTCCCTTAGAGCTAGCACTATGTAGAGGGATATCCCTTCCCTATCCCTCTCCATCCCTCAAAATCCCAAATACTCATGTACTATGGTCTCCCATATCCTTACATGAGTAGGAATACTCACATCTATCCCTACTTGCCTGAACAGATCTGTCCAGCCTTGTAGGGAAGGGAAATCAAACGAGATTATGTCACAATGGGGGCATTAACACTACCTTCCATGTTAATTCCTGCAATATTACGCCATTGAGGGCTTGAACCTGGGACCTTCTGGCCAAGGGAGCCAAAGCGGATGTGGGGCTTAGATTGTGTCACAAGGGGGGAAACTAACACTACCTTCCTTGTTAATTCCTGTAATATTATGCCATTGGGGGCTTGAACCTGGGACCTTCTGGGTCCTTTCCTGAAATTTATGGGTCCTTTCCTGAATGTGAATCTAACCGTTGATTTGATCATCCAACGGTAAAGAATCCGCCTTTGCGGGAAGCCATCCCGCAAAGTCATGTGGGGGAGCATTTGTCATCGTATTATTAGTTACCTTTCATGTATGCGTGGATGTAGCTAGTTAATGTTGAACTACATTACGTGATTGTCGAATCTTTTATTTACTATCTATGCACTTCATTTTCCTCTATGTTCAATTCATGTGGTTATACTGCTAGATTCAATGGTAGTTCCAATATTCGTATACTGAATTGCATCTCCCACACCCAATACATTAACCTAAATTTTTATTACAGATAAAAAAACAGCAGCAAAAGAACAAAACCCCTAACTTTCCGAATGCTTGATTTCCAGTGTATTCTTTATTTCTTCTTAATCAATAGAATTAGAAAGCACACAAAACTTCCAACTTTTCGAATGCCCAAGAATCGTTCAATCTTCTATCTTAATGCTAGTTAATAATTGTTAAAAACTTCAGTATACTTATCTTTATTCCTCGCATCTCTGGCAACAGTATATTTCCTCCAATGGAAGGTAAATACATTTCTGCTTTGGTCTTTTTCTTTTGCAAGCATGTTGTTTTAACGAAGTAATTGTTTTACTAATTTCTTCAATAGGAATGCAGTTAATCTCAGCCACAACCTCACTTCACCTTATAGTTTCACATGGAGGATTGAGAAAGTTTCTCATTGGTTGTTTCACACATTGTTAAGAATTTTGTTGAATTTATGAAAGTGCCCGACATTTATCACTTTTACACTGTTGTTTGATTTAGGCTAAAAAGATCAACTCAAATACCAAATATTACTATAAGCCTTCCGTTGGACCATTGTGCGTTACGTGTTACAAGCGACTTGAAGAAGTTAATGACCGATGAACACTTAAAACCCTGGACAAATTTCCATTTGATCTTTCAGATTCTTGAATTCGCTGTAAACCAGAGGGATCTATGGAAAACCGTGATAGTAACTTAAATTTCTTGTAAAAGGAGAAGGAGACAGAATAGGGAGAAGAAAAGAGAGAGATTTCTTATTCATATGTATCATAGACAAATATTAGAGCCTCTATTTATAGGCTAGACATAAGGGCATCCCAGTAATAAACGAGATTCACCCTAGATATTCTTAACATAATTACACATTTATAACACTGCCCCTGATAACATTGTTGTAGTTACAGGAATTCCTACACTACACCCCACACTAGATTCCACAATTATCAACACATATTTGTAGATTAAGAACAACACTTTTAATTGATTAATTCTCAGAAATGTTACAAGAAATGGAAGAAATCAAGAATACAATCGCTCACAAGAATTTTCTCTCTCCTCAAGACTTTCTCCGCACTCTATAAATTATCCTCTTTTCTACAGTATACTCATCCCCTATATATAGGGTATTACACAATGGATGATAGCTCATAGACAGCTAAGCTATCCCTTAATTTCGGGTATAATTTGTGATACCTTCGCGAGTGCACAAATGTTAACCCTCGCAAATACTCTATTCTTCACAGGATCTTTACGTTTTCTTCATGTTTCTTCCATCGTTATTTGTTGCGTCGTTCTTTTAAGCTTCTCTGCGATGCTCGCCAGTGTCTAAAGTGAAAACTTCGCAAGAAAGTTCTTGCTGCGATATTCTGATCCTACATCTTGCCACTTCTCATGTATTTTCTGCGAAGTAGAGAATATCATGAGAATTTACTCTTTAAAATATCGCAACTGTTTATATTTCCATATTCTTCTCCCGACAGGATTCCATGAATCACGCTTAATTGTCTACACGTGTTGAATATTCCTTCTTCCACCGACACGTCTAACCGGTCACCTTATTTTCCATATTTAAGAGAGGTTTAGGAAAGATAATTATCTTCTTTCACTTTTTCTCCGTCTTCTCCATCTTTATCTTCTCTGCTCTACAAATCTTCATCATCTGTGATTTTATTTTTTATCAAGTTCATCTTCTTATTGCTGTTCTTCCTTACCTTCATGGAGTATACAAGGTTAATTTTCTTTCTGCTACTATTAATTTTTGCTGAAACTGATTTTACTTTCCTGGAATCATCCTATTTGTTTGTTCTTCATTTAATTCCCATATTGCTTTTTATTTCAGCAAAAACACTTCTGGTTTGAGAATTAGAATCCAAAACCCTAATAATTCTCAATTTACCACCATTTTCTCGTTGATAACCTGGTGTTTCTCGCAGCACTAGGTCACCTGGTTGGAATTCACATTTTTTGACACGTTTGTTGTACTCGCGAGCTAATCTTCGTTGATAATTTTCCATATGTTGTAAAGCCTTTTCTCTATTCTCTTCCAATTCATCAAGTTTATTTATTCCAGCACTAAGATTCTTCTCCCAAGCTTCTCTTTTTGTTGTAGGAATAGAAACCTCTGTTGGTAATACTGCTTCAACACCATATGTTAAACAAAAAGGTGTCATTCCCGTTGCTTCTCTTTTAGTTGTGTTGTAAGCCCAGACTGCATTATGGATCTGTTCACACCATGCTCTATGGTATCCTTCTAGATTTTTTTTTAAGATGTCTGCGATTGTCTTATTAGTTGCCTCAGCTTGACCATTAGCTTGTGGGTATAAAGGAGTAGATTTTCCACATCTTATCTTAAATGCATTGAGCAGTAGTTCAATGTTCTGCCCCTCAAACTGCTTTCCATTATCAGACACCAACTGTGCTGGAATTCCAAATCTATAAATAATATTTTCAAATATAAATGTAAATATATCTTTGTCGCAGATATGTTGTATTGCTTTTACTTATGCTCATTTTGTGAAGTAATCTGTTACGACAATTAAGTATCTCTTTTGTCCTGATCCTGGTACAAATGGCCCCACAATATCTAAGCCCCATTTTCCAAAAGGCCACACACTTGTTGAAGATGATAATGGTGCCCCTGGTGCATGTATATTTTTTCCATGTCGCTGGCAATCTTCACAACGTCTTGATAGTCGTTTCGCATCTTCATGCATATACGGCCAGTAATAGCCTTTCATTTTTGTTCTGTATGCCAAAGATCTCCCTCCGCTGTGGTCACCAGCATCCCCACTATGCAACATTTTTAACACCTTTTCTCCTTCTTCCTTTGTCAAGCATCTGAGTGACGGCCCATTGAAAGATTTGCGATATAATACTCCATCTCTTAATTCGTAATTTGTTGCACGACTTTTCAAATTGTGTGCTTCTAATCTGTTTCTTGGTGTTTCTCCTCTTGAAAAATATGCATGGAGCTCTGCTCGCCAATCTGCAATATTGCCTCTTGGTTTTTCCTCGCCACTTTCTATCATCATTACTTCTGCTTCTTCTTCTTTTTATTTATTGATTGAAGGTGATATAAGTGTTTGAATTTTTATGCATCTCGCAGTTGGATCTGTCATCATACTTGAAATGAAAGCATAAGCGTTTGCGAGTCTATTGTCCTTCCTTGATATATGTCTTCACCTTATATGAGGAATTTTCGCAGACAAATCTTCAACAAGTTTTTTGTATTTATTCAAAAATTGTTCATTTGTAGTGTATTCTCCTGTTATCTGGCGAATAACTAGATGCGAGTCACTCGTAATTCTGGCATTCTCCAATTTCATTTCTATTGCGAATTTTAGGGCATGTATTACTGCTTCATATTCTGTTTCATTATTAGTGGATGCAAATTCCAATCTAAATGAGAAGGCCATTTTTGCTCCTTCTGGCGAGAATAAGACAATCCCAATTCCATTACCTTCTCCATTTGAGGATCCATCTACTAGTATTGTAGTTGCAGGAATTCCCACACTACACCCTGTTCAAGAATTTATCAATATTTATGACATAATTTGAAGATTAAAGACATTTTTTCATTAATATGATCTTAAGGAATTTTACAAGAATCAAGAACACTTGATAAAGATTTTCTCTCTCCTAAAAACCTTCCTAACCCTCAAAAATTCATCCTCTTCTCTGGAACTATTCATTTCCTTTATATAGGCATTTACATAGTGGATTACAGCTCATGACAGCTCATTTACAGCTAAGATTCCCTTTAATTTCGGATCTAGGTTCCTGCGATAAATCGCAGGTGGCACCGCCTTAATATTTCGTAGGTTTTATCGATTCATCGTAAAAATGTCACGCTCTTCTCATGTTTCTGTCGTTTTCATCCGATATGTCATTCCTTACGTCATCTTGAGATTTTTCGCAGAATATCATTGATGTATCGTAGAATCGTTGTTTATTATTGATGTATCGCAGGTCTGTTGTTTATTTCACAGAAATATTGTTGTAACAATATTCTGATCCTACATCTTGCCTCTTCTCATATCTTTTCTGCGAAGAAGATAAAGATCATGAGAACTTAAGTTTCTTGATTTGCCGCAACTCCTTGTCTTTTCATATTCCCTTCATTCTGACACGTCTCTGCATCCATCGCTAGATATTTTACGCGTGTTTTTTCTATCATTTATCCCTTGACACGTCTTTTTTCAACCGTTGAATTCTGACCATTCATGTCTTTTCTTCATTAAATGCATTGATGTTCTCGAGAATCTTCTTTTCTTATAAATATCTTCTTCGCTAATCTCCCCTCTTATTTTTACTCTCTCTTTTTTCTTTTCTTTTTTACTTCTTCTCTGCAACTCTACTGTTCTTCATCTTCTTCCGCAAATTCCGGATCTATTACTGTTTCAATTTTATTTCTTTATTCTTCTTCATCTAAATCATCATTCTCATTCTAAAAAATGGCCCCTGCTAAAAAATTAGGTCAACCCACTTTGAAAAAACACCAGCAGAAACTTCAAACTTTAGGTTTTGCACTTTCTGAGATCCCTGGTCAATCTTCAGACTATGATCTCTCCATTGATCTAGCTTCAAGATTTCCTTCTTCTAATGAGAAGATCCTTATTTCGCTAGGTCAATTAGAAGCTGGCCTTCCTATCCCTCTTTATGACCCAAAACTCTCTCTTTTTTATAAAATTATTTCTCATGCTAAACTTTCACGAGCAATCTACCAGTTAAGTGGAGATTGTATTCGTCTCATTCTTGAATATGCCTCCCGTGGAGCTGGTAAAGGATCTTGCTATCCTGATTCTGCGAAACATCCTGATTTTGAAGATATCCCAATTATTCCAGCGAAATATACCGTGGAGAAGTTCTTTGCGAATTATCAAGTAATTCCCATGAAGAAAGAGAGCACGTGTTGGGCCGTTCGTTTAAATAAAGATAAAAAAGTTGCGAAAGATAAAATTCTTATGCAAGATATAGATTATCATTCAAGTAGAAACCAAGGTCCACGCTTCTCAAAAGATGACAAGTGGTGCAAATTTCCTCTCCTCCTTGAAGGTCCATATATTTTTGGCACTCTTGATATTCCTGCGAATCTTTCGAATCTTGCGTCGTATCGTCCTTGGGTTTTTAATTGGCCTGAAAAGAATTCTGAGGTATATCTCGCAAAGTTTATCATTACTCGCAAATTTAGATAAATATATTATTCTTACTAATTATTGAAATATCTTTTATCATATTGAAAAAATGAAGGCTAGTTACGCCAGTACTGGGAATCCCAATCTCCTACAAATTTTGAAAACCTTCACAGATGAAGTAAGAAACATTCTTTTATAACCCTTAACAATATATTGTTTCCCCTGATTCTTATCTTTATGTGTGATTGTTTTCATGGAAATTCCATTTGTCGCGATGGTTGAAGCCAAAGATAAAGGCAAAAAAGTATTAACTCCAAATGAAAATTCTGGTGCTTCCCCTCGCCGCAATAAAAATCAAACCACAGACGGTCCTCCAGAGAAGATAAGAAAAACTCAACCACTTCTTCCACTTAGAGAAACTTCTATTATCGCTGAAAAAGATAATGAACTTGAAGAAAATGATGGGGTAAACCATGACGTCACTGTGGGCACTTCAACACACTTTTTTTCCACAAGAATTAGATCTGCGATGGGTTTCTCTCAACCTGAGACTCCAATGGATCAACTGTCAAATATTTTTAGGAATCCCATGCAAGGTGTTGGTGAGGATGATATCACTCGTACTTGCGATTATCTCTCGAAAATCTGCGATGCTTCGATCTTGACTAATAATAAAGATCTTAAAGGAGTTTCAAGATTTATCGACTCAAGTTTTCTTCACGCGCTAACTTCGCTGGTATGCCCCTTTCCTTTATTTTTCTTGTAGTAAATTTTACATTTATTATGAGTATCGAAGATCTTTTACTTATCCTCATTCATTTTCTCTTTTCTATCGCAGACTTCTAGAGCTTCTTTTTCTGTTGCTTCAGAATTAGAAAATAGATTATCAACATCGCTGAAAAGGCTTACTGATTCACAATCTGAATCTATGAAACTTCGTGAGAAAAATAAACAATATGAAGCTGAAATATCCCTTCTTCGCGAAAAATGTAAACAATTGGAAGTATCTGGAAATACTGAGATCCTTAATAAAAACAAATCGCTTGAAGTATAAATTGAAGTTCTTCAACATAAATTAGTTAACAAGGAGAAGTTCTGCAAACAAGTTATTGGTATAAATCTTTTTTCTCTTTTTTTTTTTTACTTTTCTTTATTCTCGCTATTTTAGCTTATTTGAGCAAATCATTTTGCAGATGCCTATAATCTTACTGATGAAGCTCTTATTCTCAATTCTTTTGATGAACCCATAGATGAAACCACTCTTCTTCAGCGTCTTAATAACGCTTTAAATAATTATTCAGACGAAAAAATTAATACTCTGTCCCTTGATGAGCTTAAACATCATGTTTCCCTTATGAGAATGGACTATAGATCTACCTTGAGTATGTCCAATAGTTTAAAGACTTGCAGAGATGAATTTAGAGAAAAAAAAATCAAAGTCTTAAAAGCCAAGAAGAGTGAACTTGAGAAGGATAAAGAATGCATTACTCTTCAAGGCGCTGAAGCTCTATCAAAATTTCGCAATACCCTTATTGATACTGAACTTGAGAGAGATAGACTTAAGGATGAAAATATTAAACTTCTTAAGAGAGAAAAACAAATCCGTTCCCATCTTCTCATTCAAAATGATGATGAATTCGCATGGTCTGCGACAATTCTCGATAATGCTAGGAAAAATTTAGCGATAGATGTCAGTCTTCATACCGAGCAAGCAACCTTGATACAAGAAATGATTCATGAAAGAGAAGGTTACTTATTGCTCCTCTAACATCTTTATATTTCTTGTAGATTTTCAACAATTTTCTTATTTGTTGCTCGTATTATTGCAGAATCTGAAGAAAAATATTCCACAAGGATAGCAAAACTTGAAGAAGAAAAAAGTGGTCTTGCGAAAAATCTTGCTTCCCGTAATAATAAAATCTCTAGACTGCGAGAGAAAATAAAGATATCCAACTCCAATTTGCGTAGTAATCTTCTCACCGTTCGCAATAATGCTATTGAGAAAGTTTGTAAAGATAATGATCTTCCTCTTAGTCTATATCCTTGTCTCTTGGATAATATTCCAGCCAGTTCTGAAGTACCAGTTATTTCTGACAGTGAGGCTGATGCAGACGAAAGTGAGAGAGAAGATGAGGAACGAACTAATGATGAAGATGGTGAAGATGAAGATGAAACTAATGATGGAGATAAATCTCAATAGTTTTATTTTTCTTCTTGATCTTCTCCTGTATTCCTCCCATTCTTTCTTGCGATAATTATCTGCGACAAAATGTAATATTCTGTGAATTATCTGCAACTTCAGATGTCTTTCAATATATATAAATTCTTTTTTGCTTCTATCTGTTTGTTATTTATATGAATTTATCATATAATGATGAATAACAATATTTTTCATTCTATGCATCATTCCCATACTTGCCTCTTGTTATTAATCTGCAATATGATAAATGAATTATTGCAAATATTTCTGCGAAAAATCTGTTATATGCTTCGCAGATATAATCTTTCGTGTGGTCTTATTTCGCCTTCCTAGTTAAAGGTCTTATTATGCCACTTTTATGCGACAAGATCGCAGGACATTCTTATTTTTACATGTAATAATATCCATTGATCTTGCCTTATCATTTAATTTTAATCTCCGCGACAATATGATAAATCTAAGCCTTTTTGTGAGATTAATATCTCTTTGCTTTTTAAGACTTATGACATTGTCGTCTTTCCGATGAAATCGCAGGACGTCTTTGCGATTTATATCCTCTTATTATTGATTTCATTTATCTCATCTTTTGATCTTATCGCAAAAACCCATTGATCTCATCTTAACATTTCTCTTTAGTCTTTTTAGCCATTCACGCGGCAATATGACGGGCCTAAATATTCTTGTGAATATAAAGTCCCATGACATTGCTATCTGTGTCACGCGACAATATGACGGGCCTAAATATTCTTGCGATTATAAAGTCCCATGACATTGCCATCTTTTTTGATACACATCTCCCTAATGGAGGGTATCGCCCTTATCTCTCCCCCCGGTTGCCCCTTCAAGGATTATACATCGGCCATACAAGACTAGCGCTTTCCCATCCGGTTCTGCCAACAACCAGTTTTTTTCGCAGCCTTGTCCTTTATGACTTATATGGCTTATAGTTACAAGACTACACCCTAAGTGGGGTTTTCTTTGGGCCGAACACATCGTAAGCCAAGACTTTCCGTGGATGGCCAGGGTAGGTTCATCCATCCCGGGCACCCACAGCTCAACCGTGTACCTCGACGCCTTGATCATACTTTGCATTCCTTAGAAGAAACTCTCGGGCGCCCAACCAGGGTATAACCTTATATAGTTGGGAATCCAAGTTATCTCTCCCGGATGGATTTTCTATAATCCCAAATCTCCATGACTAGGTTCCAAAGAATGTATAGCCTTTCCCATAGCCATGCAAAGAGATACCCCCCTTATGACGCACTTTAAGGACATTGCCTCTTACGGAATAGAATCCGCGAACTAAGGTGTACGCCATAAAAGTTCGTCCCATTTTTGTATATTTTTAGGCGATTTGCGCCCGTCTTATGCATTTGCATTAAAAATTCTTATATGATTCGAAATCATCATCTTTTTCTTTTAATAGAAAAATTCTTATTTTTGAGCAAAGTTTTTCTTTTAATATTCTTTGTGCACATTTTTTTTGCTGTTCTTATTTTTCGATTATTCACAACATGATACTGTTGCACTTCTTTTCTTCTGTGACGAATGATTATTCGCAATTTCTTGATACTTGTTTATTTTCTTGCGAGAAATGATTTATCGCAACACCTTATACTTGTTTGTTCTCCTGCGAAGAATGAATATTTCAACTTTTTCCCATATTCTCATGATTAATCACTATTGATTCTTTTGGGACAAACTACTCTTGTAATATATCCTTTCCCCGCAACTCTATATTGTCCACCATCAATTTTTCAGCTCTCTGAGTTTGCCTCCTGTTATGTTGCCAATTAAGATTTCGGGCATTTCTTTCTTCGCAGGTATTAATGTCAACTTCATAACACTTTTTGCCTTCAAACCAATCACCTTTAATTATCCCAATACCATGAGGATGTGGAAACTTTATGCATTGATGATAATTTGATGTTATACCCAAGATCCCATGGAGCCATGGTCTTCCAATTAAGGCATTGTAAGGAGATTCTATATCCACTACGCAAAACTTGATTTTTGAAGATATCTTGTTCAACGGAATTTCCATAGTAATTTCTCCTTTTGGCTTGTTTTCAGTGCCATTAAAACCATAGATCTTGTAAGTTGAAGGGATTAACTCATCATCTCTTCCACCTATTGTGCGATAAGTATGATAAAATAAAATGTCTACCGAGCTACCAGTGTCAATTAAAATTTTATCTATTGCCCAAGAATCACTTGCTGCGTCACCATCATCTTCTTCTCCTTCTTCTCTATATTTTGGATTTATCTCTAATTTCACCACCAATAGGTTGTCATGCATCTTCCCAGGCTCTGGTATATCTTCTGCAGTAAAAGAAACAACTTGTTTCTGCCATTCTTCTAACGGAGAAATCTTCGCAATATTCATCACCTCTCTTCACTCTATATCTCTTGCAAATACTCTGCTTCACACATTGTCATGGAAATCCTCTATCGTTTTCTGCGAATGTACAATTGAATTGCAAAATAGATTTTTTGTTGTAGCTCCTACTTCAATGACAAATGTTTCGGCTTCTTTTGCAGCATTAACTCTGCGAATTTCTGGTGCTTGCGGCAATTGCTGCGGTTGTAAATATCTTGCTAGAAAATGATTTAATTTCCCCTATTCAATCATTCGCAAAATAATTCTTTTTACATTTCTACAATTATGCACAGAATGACCATGAAAATGATGATAAGGACAAAATTCTTGATTTTGGTTGTTGGGATGTGGTTCTTTCCCCATGTTCCAGGGTGAGGGTATATTCTCCATCAAAATAATCGCTTCACAAATCTTGTCTATACCGGTATTTAAAGGTGGAAATTTGATGTCTTCCCACATATTCCTCTGACCTCTTTGCTCTCTTGAATAATTCTGCCTCTGTCCCCCATAAGTCTCCTGCGGTTGATCAAACCTTGGGACCTTATTATTGTTATTGCGATTATAAAAATTTCTCTCTTTTTCCAATTCCTCCTGATCTCTACTCCCCATTGCTACTATCTTATGTTGATTATCAGTCTCCATTTTCTCTCGCGGATTTTGGGAAGTACTTGCTACTGTATTAATCATCCTTGGTAACAAACTTCCATTTGCTGCGGCTAAATTTGTGCCTGCGAGAATTGGATAAGACTCCATATCATTTTGTTTTTCCTCCAAAGCGATATATTATTCCTGCAATTCTCGCAGTTCTGTCATGGTGATTGTGTTTTTAACTCTGAAGACCTGGATGTATAATAGATTTGTCGCAAACATAGCATTTATGAAGGACAAAATGAGATATCTTTCATCTACTCTTCCTGCCATTTCACTACACATTGTCCTTCATCTTATCGTTTAGTGCTTTAAACTCTCACCAACTCTCTGTTTCAATCCAAACACATCTTCAATTCCAGGCCGCGTAAAGTTAGTGCTGATGTATGCTCCTAAGAAAGTAGTTTGCAAGTGCATGAACGAAGTTATTGTATTCTTGGGAAGACTTTCGAACCACTTCAGTGCTTCGCCAGTTAAACTTGACGCAAAATATTTGCACAAAATGACATCATGGTTCTCCCATTGTAGCATACATCAGATATAAGCTTTGATATGTTGGACAGCACACGTAGTCCCATCAAATATACTGGTCAACACCGGTAAATTGCATTTTGGAGGTATCCCTCCTAATTGTACCTCTTGAGTAAATAGAGTTTTCGCAGCTTCTTCGATTGCCTCATCAAGTTGTCTTCTTCCTCCTTCTCTTTTGTTATTTATCATTCCTCTCATTTCTGCTAATTCTCGCAAGATTTGTTCATTCATATCATAATTTTGCTCCATTGTCCTTTTCAACGCAGCCTCTCTTCGTCTGCGTTCATGTCTTTCTTGTCTTGCGATGTTTCGCGCTTCTTCTCCAACATCTTGGTTTTGCCTTCTTCTGCGATTTTCTTCTTCTTGCAAGTTAATTTATCTTTCATTCTCTTTTCCGCGAATTTCCTCATCCCTTACTGTTTCTCTTCGTTGCCTTTTTATGTCTCTGCGAATTCTCTCATATTCCTCATTGAGATTATCATTATTACGATTTTGCGTACGTCGTCGTTCTCGATTATCATGATTATTCTGATACAACGCTGTTTGAATTTCTTGTTCTTCTACTTCTTCTCGCAATCTCTCTTTTTCTCCCGCTAAATGTGCTTGCTCAATATAATGCCTCTCAATATCATCTTCGATCATTCTGCGATTTCTTCGAATCTCTTTATCACGTAACATTCTCCTTCCCTCTTCTTGATTTTCTCCCTCATCCTGATTATGTCTAATGTCTAAAGTTTCACCGCGTGGAATATAACGATCATTTATCAAATTCTCGCCAATATTTTGTATAGGAAGATTTTGTCTTGTTTCTTCTCTATATGATCTTGAATTTGATCTCATGCTGCTTCTCGATCTTCTATTTTGCAACCTCAAATTTTTCATTCTTAATTCATGATTTTTCCTTGTAAGATTGGCACGTTCTTCTGCCTCTAATATTCTTTCTTCCTGTATCCTATGTCTCAAATCACCTACTTCTTCATGCTCTTCATGAATTAGTCCTCCATCCATTTCTTGATTTCTTTCCTCTTCTTGATTTTCCGGTTCTTCTATCGAATCCGACCTCCAAGTATGCACACTTACTCTATCATAATCCACATTTCTATCTTGTGCTCGTGTTTGTTGATTCGGTGGTTGGATTGAATTTTCTGCTCCATTTATCACTCTACTTCTTCCTGATCTGATCCTTAAAGATCCTTCCAATTCACCTGTTACTTCCCCTGCAATTCTTTTACTTCTTCTCACTGTTATTGGTGGTTCTGATGTATTTCTTCTCCTTCTAGCCATTTCTTCAATTCTAATAATTTCTTCAAATCTTCAAGCTATAATTTGAAATTTCTCAAATTGATTCTCCCTATTTCTGGGTGCCAAAATGTAGTTGCGGGAATTCCCACACTACACCCTGTTCAATAATTTATCAATATTTATGACATAATTTGAAGATTAAAGACATTTTTTCATTAATATGATCTTAAGGAATTTTACAAGAATCAAGAACACAGAACACTTGATAAAGATTTTCTCTCTCCTAAAAACCTTCCTAACCCTCAAAAATTCATCCTCTTCTCTGGAACTATTCATTTCCATTATATAGGCATTTACATAGTGGATTACAGCTCATTTACAGCTAAGATTCCCTTTAATTTCGGATCTAGGTTCCTGCGAAAATGTAGTTGCAGGAATTCCCACACTACACCCTGTTCAAGAATTTATCAATATTTATGACATAATTTGAAGATTAAAGACATTTTTTCATTAATATGATCTTAAGGAATTTTACAAGAATCAAGAACACAGAACACTTGATAAAGATTTTCTCTCTCCTAAAAACCTTCCTAACCCTCAAAAATTCATCCTCTTCTCTGGAACTATTACATAGTGGATTACAGCTCATGACAGCTCATTTACAGCTAAGATTCCCTTTAATTTCGGATCTAGATTCCTGCGATAAATCGCAGGTGGCACCGCCTTAATATTTCGTAGGTTTTATCGATTCATCGTAAAAATGTCACGCTCTTCTCATGTTTCTGTCGTTTTCATCCGATATGTCATTCCTTACGTCATCTTGAGATTTTTCACAGAATATCATTGATGTATCGTAGAACCGTTGTTTATTATTGATGTATCGCAGGTCTGTTGTTTATTTCATAGAAATATTTTTGTAACAATATTCTGATCCTACAAGTATTTCCCATCTATTTGGTTATGTTAGTAAGTCTTTTGGATCTCCGTGTTCTTCTTGTATATCCATCATATTCTCTATTGTTTCATCCTCTTCTAAGGGAAATTCTTCCACAACTTGCGATTTTGTTGAAGATAAAACTTCATATTTGATTTCAAAATGACCAACTTACGCATTCCACCTTTCAACCCTGCCTGACCTATTTGAGTTTTTCATCACTGACTCAATTGGTACTTTTCTTAACACTTTGATTTTATGTGCCTGAAAATATATACGAAGTTTAAATGTTACATAAACCAATGCTAAAATCAGTTTTTCAATCTTTGAGCAATTTCTTTCTGCAACATTAAACGTTTTAATGATGTAATAGATTAGTTTTTCCACTCCTGTATCTACTCGCAACAATACTGCGCTCAATGCATGCGAAGTTGTCGCAAGATAAATTAATAACTCTTCTCCTGGTTCTGATTTTTGCATAATAGATGTATTTATCAGATATTCTTTTATCCCTTGAAAAGCTTTTTCATATTCATCCGTCCATTTGAACTTTGTCCCATTTTTAAGAATGTTGAAGAAATGTTTGCACTTGTCTGATGATCGCGAAATAAACTTTCCTAGCGAGGATAAAAGTCCATTTAATTTCTTCACATCCTTCACTGTCGCAGGAGTTGGCATATCGCGAACTGCTTGTACTTTCTCTGGATCAATTTGTATTCCTTCTTTTGATACAATATAACCTAAAAAAATTCCCGACGCAACTCCAAAGACACACTTCTGAGGATTCACCTTAATATTAAATTGTCGCATTTGATCAAAAATCTCCTTCAAATCTTGCGTATGGTTCTTAGCTTCCTTGCGTTTTATTAACATGTCATCTACATACACCTCTAATGTTTTATGTATCCACTTCGCAAATACCTTATCCACCATTCGTTGGTATGTTGCTCCTGCATTTCGCAATCCAAATGGAATTTTTGTATAACAATACAATCCTCTTGGAGCAAAAAATGCAGTATGCTCTTGATCTTCTTCAGCCAGTGGAATTTGATTATAGCCTTTATACCCATCCAATGAAGACATTCTTTCATTTCCCGCTGCTGATTCAACCATTTGAGGAATATCTGGTAATGGAAAACTTTCTTTTGGACAAGCTTTGTGTAGATCAGTAAAGTCTATAAAAATTCGTATCCCTTTGTTTTTATTTGGGACCACCACCATATTTTCTATCCATTCTGGATATTTTGCTTGTCTTATGATTCCTGCAGCAAGCATCTTATGTAATTCTTCTTCTATTTTAGGATGATAAGTTGTTGCAATTTTTCTTATCCTCTGTTTAAATAGTCTTGCATCTTTGTTAATTTCCAGTTTATGACATGCAACTGATGGATCTATTCCAGGTACCTCATCCATATTCCACGCAAAGATATCTTTATACTCTCGCAAGATATTTACGGTTCTCACTTCTTCATCCGCGTCCATCTTAGTTCCAATTTTTAGCATTTTAGGTTCTTCTTCAGTCCCAATATTTATTTATTTTATCGGTTCCAGTGCAGTATACATTTCTTCAGGTTCTCCCATTGGTGTTGGTTCTTTTATAATTGTCGCAGGTTTATCTTCTTCTTGCGAGGTTTCACTAGGTATTCCTTTTCCTTCTTCTGCTCTGATCATATAAATTCTAAATTCTTCCTATTTCTTTGCCTCTTTTTCTATTTTTCTGCTAATCTTTCGCTGTTTTATGCGTCCTTCATAATTCTTCACTTCAATTTGATTGCATAGTCTCGCAATATCAACATCTCCTCTAATTTCTCCAATTCCACTTGGCATAGGAAATTTAATGTATTGATTTAATATTGACGCTATAGCCTTAATTGTATGTATCCATGGTCCTCCCAATATCATGTTATATGGTGATTCCATATCCACCACACAAAGTGTTACTTGTGTTTCAATTTCCCCTAATGGAATTCGCACCACTATTTCTCCTTTAGGTTTGGTTATAGATTTTCCAAACCCTTGAACGTGATAAGTTGAACAAGACATTTCTTCATCTTTATATCCCATTCTTTTAAATGTATGATAAAACATTATATCAACCGAACTTCCAGCATCCACCAAAATCCTGGTCACAGCCCATTCTCCCTTGGATTTAGTTAATTTTCCGTTCTCCTTTCGTGCAGCTGTTACTGTGATTACCAAAGGAGATGTGTGATTCAAATTTTCTACTGATACTTCTGCTGATGTGAATATAATTTCCTGCTTTTCCCAATCCTTAAGAGGTGATTGTTTCTCCACCGTCATAATCTTCTTTCCTTCAAAATCTCGTTTATGTAACCTTCCTCTCATATTTTCATGAAATTCATCAATCATCGTTTTTGTGATTACATTACATTCCAACTTACTTTTATTTCTATTGATCTTAATTACTCTTTTTCCTTCATCTAACTTGTTGTTTTATTCTATCATTTTCTTGATTTGAACAATCTTCACCACAATTTTCACAAATTTTCACTTTCAATCCCTGTTTCGGGCGCCAAAAATGTAGTTGCACGAATTCCTACACTACACCCCGCACTAGATTCCACAATTATCAACACATATTTGTAGATTAAGAATAACACTTTTTATTGATTAATTCTCAGAAATGTTACAAGAAATGGAAGAAATCAAGAATACAATCGCTCACAAGAATTTTCTCTCTCCTCAAGACTTTCTCCGCACTCTAAAAATTATCCTCTTTTCTCCAGTTTACTCATCCCCTATATATAGGGTATTACACAATGGATGACAGATCATAGACAGCTAAGATATCCCTTAATTTCGGGTCTAATTTGTGATACCTTCGCGAGTGCACAAATGTTAACCCTCGCAAACACTCTATTCTTCGCAAGATATTTACGTTTTCTTCATGTTTCTACCATTGTTATTTGTTGCATCGTTCTTTTAAGATTCTCTACGACGCTCGCCAGTGTCTAAAGTGAAAACTTTGCAAGAAAGTTCTTGCTGCGATATTCTGATCCTACAATTGTGTCTAAGCTAATTACAAACGTACTAGGAAAACTTAAGAGAGAAAAACCTAAAATTGTATAAGCATGTATAGACTCGAAACATTATTGGATACGCAAATGTTGCCTCGTTAAAACCTTGACACGAAAAACCCAATTGGACAAAACCTTGACGAAGGAAAAATAGTACAACGCGATAAAGTCCAGTGAATGCACCTTAATTTGATGATGGATCTCTCCCTGATAATACTTCAGTCAAATCTTGGCGTGCAAATCTTTGAGTCGAGACTTTCTAATTTTGAAGAACGAATTTCTTGAATGCTGGATATGGTTATGTTGATGAGAAATTAGCAAGTTGATGAAGTCTTATTTTATGTAAGTCTTCCAACGATAGTGTTCTCGAGTCTTCACGCTTCTTTAAATTCATTGCGGACTTGCATCTTGGATTGCTAGCTTCTCAAAGATGATTTGCAGAAGTAGTTGATATAATTTTTTCAACATAGTGCCAATACGCAGTTGCAGTACCATATGTGTACAAACGTAGTCATATTATGGATCAGAATGATATCCAAATTCAAAGGGGATCCACCAAATAAACAAAATCCATATAAGTCCCCCTTGGATGACCACCATGTTGAATTAATTTTCCTCACCAAAAACTTGCCCGTAAAACCCAATGGGAAAAATTTTGGACGAAGGAAAAAGAGCACAAATATCAACATTTTTGAAAGAAAATTAAACGTTAACGAGATGTTGCCTCGTTAAAACCTTGTCAGGAAAACCACATGGGACAAAACCTGAAACGAAAGAAAAAGAGTACAACTTTTGACGTAAATTCACCGAAGACAAGCATCAAATAAGAATTCTTGTCTATCTCAAAGAAGAGTTTAAAGCTAGCATAATTCTAACTGCAAATTTAAAAAAGAAAAAAAGAAATAAAATTTATGCTGCTAAAGCGTGGATTTTTGTGTTTTTAAGGACTCCTCAAGAGGTCCATAAAGTTGATAGCATCAACTAATTAATCCGGAATTTTGGTTTTGTACCAAATTTCTTGAAACACATGGAGGATTGTTCAACCTGACATAACCAAACAAGATGGCTGGCTGAATATGTTCCCAACCACATTTCTTGTGTAAATGCAATACGTATCAACAATGAGTAGGAACACTATGAATAGGAATACAAGAGACTAGCCCCACGAGTAAGAGAATACATTGATAATCTACTATTATCAGGTACGAATGAAAATCTTATCTAATCTAATCCAAGATCGTATTGTATTTTCAAAAAATAAGCGTTGTTCCTCGATGAATCGTAAAAATAACAGAAATGCTTGGTGAACCGAGAAAAAAAACTACATAAAAATAACACTCTCATAACCAAACCTTTTAACTGGATCCCATGGCATTCATCCTGGACCCACTACTTACCAATGGGTTCATCGCATCCCTTCACAGGGTATATTGTTTTGGTGGAGTTCAAAATCTCGGTTCGCTAAGAACTACTGTAAAAATAAACATTATGGAAAGTTGGATACCGACTAGACACGATAACGGGTGATTCACTGGGGTGTAACGGATTGAGGAGTGCGTGAAAAATACCAGGTGAAAGCCAAACTATTCACGTTCTATAATTTTGCACATGAAACATCCAACATTTACCTTTTTGGATTTTCCGAAATGTATTTTTTGTATATTTAACACTAGATTTTTTATGGTGAAATGTATTTTTTTGCACTGCCTGTGTAGATGCGATATGTTTTTTTTGCAGTTCAGAATGAAATTCGCATGTGCAACACCCCGTTAGCACAATATTTCTGATGATAGCACTTTAAATAATAAGCCTAAAAATTATCTAAAATATGACATGGGTTGTGATATTGATGGGCTGACATGACTTTGATGTCGAGATGAAAGTTCTAAAAAATTATTTGCACAAGAAACTGAAAGGGAAGTTGAATTGTTGAATTTCTTGAAATATATGGAAAGTAGATATTGCGAAAATTGTATAATTTAGTTGATCATGCAAAAAGAATTTTTCAAAGTTAAACTTGAACAAGTCTTACCTTCATTCAGTACAATGTCGCAATATTTTATTTTATTTTGGATAACCTAGCAACGTTGTCTATCAAGGACGATATCATCAAAGAAGCCAAGAAGGTCAATTTAATAGATTTGTTACTTTTTATGTAATCGTTTCTATTTCACAATTTTGTTGTACCATCTTCGTTTCAAGAAAATATGTTGGCTCCATATACAAATTACGCATAAAACAAACTTATTTTTTTTGAAACCGAAGGAGAACATTGCTTATGGTACTTTCTATTTTATACAATATATATGATTTTTTTTAATTTTTAGGCCCCCATTTTAGTTTTCGTCTAGGGCCCCTAAAAAACTTGGCACGTCCGAACAATCCTAGCTTCTAGGGTTACTGTTTTGGAGAAGAAGCTAAGATGGAGATAGATAAATATTAGGAGGTTGATTGATGGGGGAAGGCGCACTGAAAGTGAGAGTAGTACTGGTTCTGCAGATGAAAGAGAAATGAGAACGACGAACAAGGGAGTGTTTAGCTTTTGTTCGGTTAAGGGAGAAAAGGTGAGGCTAGGGTGTTGAGCAGGAATACCGAAAGTTGATGCATCGCACGGATATGTCGCTGGATGCTCTGCAGTAAAACTGGATCCGACGGCTTTGATTGGAAGCGGGTTTGGATCTTTGTTTTTATTTCTTCTGAGCCCATGTCTTTTCCAAAGCTAATATCTCAAGCCCACATCTAGTTTTGAGTCTTGCGAAAAACATTCTTCACTGGCGGATGAGGTGCAAACAATATTCTTCACTGCTTTCTAGCGGAAGGCGGAAGCTTTGTCGTCTCTTTTCTGTTTCCACAAATTCTCTGCTTCTTTTGGCCTCTCGATTCATCCAAGCTTTATTTAGTACAAGTAGGATACAAATTTTTTTACAACAAATTTTATTTTCTCCATTTTTACTGTGAAAATTTGGTTGTTCACTTGTATTTTGAGGGAAGATTTGTCCGAAGTGGAAATTTAGTTTCACCTATTTTCATTACAATTTTTTTTTTCACATGTTTTACTTTAAAAATTTTGTTTTGCATTTTTTTAAGTTCTTCCTTTTCTCGAAGTTCTCTCTTTTACAAGTACTAGTAGGATACAAAATTTAATGGTAACAAAACCATAGATTTATTTTTGTTCTATTTGATGAATCTCTATTTTGATTGATTGTTCATTGATTTAATTAATTGAAATGCAACAAATGTTCAACGATCGGATTTGATCAACGAAGGTGATACTAATCCTAATTAGAAGAACAGTAGAACAAACAAAGATTCTGCAGGGAAAAAATTAAAATCTCTGAGAGAAGTGGAAGTCAGAAGTCCAGATACAATATAACTTATATAAAATCAGAAATGCTTGGTGAACCGAGCAAAAAAACTACATAAAAACAACACTCTCATGCACAACCAAACCTTTTGACTGGGTCCCATGGCATTCACCCGGGACCCACTACTCCCCAATGGGTTCATCGCAGCCCTTCATAGGGTATATTGTTTTGGTGGAGTTCAAAATCTCGGTTCGCTAACAACTACTGCTATAAAATAATGTGGTTGGGACCAAGAAAAATTATTATTTAAAAGAGATATTATATTATCCATAAAATAATAAATTATTATTTTATAATTAAATAAAATTAATTAATTATATTTTTTAATTAATTGTTATTTTATATTTTTTGTGCTAATTAATATATTATTATTTTAAAGAAATATATTCACAAACCCTAAACCTAATATTAATAGTATAATTTGACAAATATGTTAAAACTCAATTAGTCACGTACAATACAGTTCCAAATCACAGAGATGTCTTCTCATCTTAAAGGTGTATCTCACAAATCGATCAACAACGCAATACAAAAAGAGCTAGTGAATATAAAAGGGATAACAAAAATTCCTAACCAACCGTCCCCCAAAACACCCCCAGAATCATTGGAGGGATAATCCTTCTTGCACTCAAGCTGGTTTACAAAAAATTATCTTAGAGAAATATGATACGAAAGTATGTCAAGCAACGATATCAAAAACACTCAAGAGGTTTGCGTAGGAAGAAGATGATGTCGATCCTATGATACTGGTTTCAAGAAAGAATGCATTCCAAACATCAATCACTCTACAACATTTCTTGATGCAATACAATGAGACTCCGGGCCTAACATAAATCACTCTTCCAACGGAGTTAATTGGAAGCGTCTAAACGCGAATGTGTAGTAATATTCTAGTAGTCTAGTAGTAATTTAATTGAATCACTAGATTCCATTATCAATTCAAATAGGAATCATTTAGAGTTTCCATCCACTAAAGTATTGAAAAAGTGTAATGGTCTTGGGAACTACCAAAGGCATTACCTAACGAGCAGTGCTATCCCGCATGACCTTGCGGGAAGATATTCCGCTCAAGCGACTTCTTTAACGTTAGATCATGCTAAAACCCAGATCTAACTGTCTTGAACCCTTTACGAAAATGGTGGGTCATATCCTAAAAGTGGTGGGTCCTTTCTTGAATGTGAATCTAACTGTTGATTTAATCATCCAGTGGTGGATAACATTTACCAATGTATAAACCGCACTCTCACATGATTTTTTTAACAAAAATTCCTAACGTACCGGGTGAAAAACAACTTAGAAACCGGGGCACTCACAAATATTGACATGGAGGGGCCCAAAACTGGGACCCCATGTTAACTCCCCAGGGAACGGGAGCCACCATCATGTGAGAGACCCAGTTTTTGCTTTGTTTTCTAACGCGGTTCGTGTAGAATCATTGTTTTTTTTAATGGGTCCCATAATATTCAGCCGGGACCCACCATTACCCTATAAGGGTTTAACATGTGTACTTTGGGGGTTAGTTTGGGAAAACCACGATTTCTGTGTGGTTTTTTGAATGGTACGTGTAGAAGAGCTAGTCTGTAATTGGACCTTTACTATAAAAAGAGTTGATTTTGTTCTCAGAGAGAGACTCGGACTGAGAGAGACGAAGTGGTGTTTTCAAGAAAAAGGAAAGAAAACGAAGAGACATGGGAGAGTTAATACTGAACCGATTTGACTAGACCAGCGGCACCACCAACCCACTTGTGCGTTAATAACAATGGAGGGTAATTGATCCCGAAAACTGAAGGATTGAATTCATTGCGTTAATAACGTATTAATGTCGATCCTTGCAGTCTGGTGCAATGTTTGGGATTCTGGAAGGAACTTTAGTTAGTCTCCTACAAATTCATTGCATTTTATCACGGTTTTTATGGCGGTCCATTAATAATGGTTTATTTCCAAAACAAAAATAATCAATTTCGAAAACAAGAAATTTGAACCTAAACCCAGATGTGGTTTAGATTCCAAAAAGTCTGCAAGGACCGTCAAATGGACCACATAAAAACCTTGCAGACTCGGGCATTTTAAATTGGATGGAAAAGCTTCAAAAAAAAAAAATTTGGATTGAGGAATAGGGAAGTGGAAAAGAGAGAGTTGAATAACATTAAAGTTTTAATAGAATAAGAGAAGAATAATCAATTTCTTATGCACATGTATTAGAAGGTGTAAACCCTAATTGATAAGGTGTAAACTCTAGTTAGTTATTTGAAGAATCTAATACGGCTAAACGTAGTAGTATAAAACAGGAGCAGTCTATTGAGTAAGAAGTGAAAAATCAAATTATAATAGGGAAAAGCTAAATCAAAATCTAAGTCAAATTGCGTAGGAATCCGAAATATATAGGATTTAAGTACAATGGTTATGGTTAAAAAAGAGTTTTCTCTTCAGAGTTCCAGGACTGATGATTTTTGGTCAAATTTTCATAGTCTGTATAACCTGATTCAAGAGGAGAGTGAAAATATTGGTCTTTCTGATAAGTTCATTCTAATTCTCAGAGAACTAGAACAGTTGCATCAGTTAGCTACTACTCCGAGACAACTGGTAATCGATGCCAAAGTTCTGTCGGATTTTGTTTGTAAACTATCTTTATCTATCAATACTTTCAGGAACAAAACTAGTCCTACTGATTTCATAACGTGTATGCTTCACAAATACGGTGAAAAAAATAGCTCAAATCAATCTAGATCATTGAAGTGGAATGAAATTAGTAAAGATGTATGTGATATATTCGGCCATGTGTCTTTATGTTCTATTACCATGGTTGCTGAACCAAATAAGAATAAAATGGTTTTGAAGAAACGTATGAGATCCATAATGGAAGTTGACTATCCAGAAGATCTTGACGGCAACAGAGTAGTGGAGAAGACAGAAACTATTAAGAATATTGATACTATGTTTGAGGTTTTGAAGACGAGGAAGAAATCGGTTAAGTTCTAAAATGTTATTCCGAACATAAATTCGTTTGCGCAGACCGCAAAAAATTTATCTGCCCTTTCTTTTTTGGTAAGCATGGGTAGAGATGAAATTAAAGGAGATGATGATGGTCATCTGGTGGTTTCATTAAGAAATGCACCAAATTCAAATTTAATAAAATGCGGGGAAGTTCAGTGTAAGCATTTCATACATGTGCTTGGTTACAAGGACATGAATATGATGAAAGATTTTGTTAGTGTTGGGGATGAGGTTATGCCACATCGTAACTCCGACAACATCGAAGGTGATCTCTCTGCTGGTAACTTTTTGAAACTAGAAAATGTGTAACTACAAGCATGGCTAAGTGAAAGGAGTTTCGGTAGTAGCTAGGTAATTGTATTTCACTTCAATCAGCTGTTATATGGTTGTTTTTGTTTTTGGGGTTGTTTTGAGACATGGCTCTGTGGTTTTTTTTTGGGGTCATTTTACTGCTTTTACCTTTGTCTTATTCTCAATAGTCAATTCAATTTCCCATACAACATATTTATAACGGTATGTTTGTCAAAAAACGCCTTGGAACTACAACTCCCCTATTAATGGAAACGCAACTTATCAATCAAAATACAGGTGAGAACACAACTAATCACTCAAAATTCATTTGGCCAAAATAGTTTTATACTACTTGAAAATTTGAAATGGTGCAAATCGTGTCTAATATTGGTGGAAATTACGTTTTTCACTTTAAAAACTGACCAGATTTGTGCCCGTGCAATGCACCTGGGATATTTTTTTATTTTAATTTGGTGTGCGTGGGGGCTTCGCCTATTCATTGGAAATCATCTCATCTTTTGTGCTTTTAGATCGTAAATCATCCAAAACTCTGTATATTTACCGTTTTCAATAATAATTCCTTTTACTAAGTTATTTTGTGTTTTTAGGTAGTAGTAAAGCTTGGATGATGGCATCATATGGTGAAGGCACCATAGTGGGTGCATATATGCCAAATATTAAATTTTGGCATGTGCATAGGAATAGGCCTTATATATTGACAAGACCTTTTCGTCTCTCTCTCCTCATGCTGAAGTTGAACGTACCAAAGAAGGGTCTTATCCATTGACTAATGAAAATCATGTGTTAAAAGTCTTATATGGTTGGAAACTTGGAATTATGCATACTGCATAGACTCTACACTAACATCACTTCTACACGCACCGTTCAAAAAACCACAGAGAAACCATGGTTTTCCCAAACTAACCCCCAAAGTACACATGTTGAACCCTTATAGGGTAATGGTGGGTCCCGGCTAAATATTATGGGACCCATTAAAAAAATCATGTGAGAGTGCGGTTTATACATTGTTTTTTATGCGGTACATCAAGACTTTTTGCTACACTAAATGACCGATGACCGAAAACTAATCTCAAATTGAGCTTACAGACGTAACAGACCCCCTAAAAAGAAGCTCAAAATGAGCATAAAAAGAAGGAAATATGTGGTCCGACAGCGACAGAACTTGGAATTTGCATACGGGTGGGCTAAAAAATGTTCCATTAATACTCAACTTAAAAAATACCCTGCCTATGTGTCACTACCATATTAGTTCTGTGTAAGAAGTTTAAATCAACCAATGGTATTGTCTTGTTACGTGCTTACCCTTTAAAGGAGTGTGCACAATATTGGACTCAAACCATGTTCTGTTCATTCTCTTTTTAAATTTTTTTCCATAATAAAATCCTAATATCACAGTTTATTTAACGAGTCTCAATTCCATTTCGGAGAATAAAATCATAATTTTTCGCATCGTTGAATGGTATTAACTTAGAATTGGACGGTAATTTTATTTTTCATACAAGAACTAGTTGATAGTTCTAGTTTTTACGTGAGATAAAAAAAGGTGAAAATTTGACCATTCACCTTGTCAACAGGTGATAATATAAATTTTCACATGGAACTAGCTGATAATATGGATTTTCACATGAGCTATCAAGTTTGTATCACAATTAGGGTATCTATAAACTATGATAAATACATGTATCCCAAACCATAAAAATATATGGAATTCTAGGTTAGCTAACCGTTAAACATTGAAAATTTATTATATCTTATATCGGAATCAACTTTACACTCATGTAATTATATCTTATATCGGAATACGGTCAAATTGGATGATGTACTGTTTACAACCCACAATCACACTTTGGTATCCCCTTCGTCGCTCATACAGTAGAAATTAAGCAATCTAGAATATTGCTTGTGTTTCAGTTTCTCTACTTAGTTATGTCTAATTGATGGTGCCTAAATGTAAGCATTGAGGACTTCAGCACAAAAGATTTCAACTCATGTTATATCGGAATACGGTCAAATGGGATGATGTAGTGTTTACAACCCACAATCGCACTTTGGTATCCCCTTCGCCGCACTGATATTACTCCTTTTACACGCCTATTCAAAATGGGGTGGTTTTATTTTGTACATACGCCTATTCAAAATGGGGATGTTTCTAATCGGCCTATATACGCCTATTCAAAATGTAAGCATTTTGTTGTGTGATTTAATTATAACCGTCCAGCAACTCATGTCAGAATATAACCATTCAGCAATTCAAATCAGAATGTTTCAGGGATTTCTCAGCGTAAATGTTGTAGCGGTATAATGTCATCATATGCCCCAAGATGATCAATATTCAACATATATTTCAGTATAAATGAGACTCGATGTTTTCCTCTTTGGATGTTTTTAGTTAATCGAAGACTAACAGAGATACAACTGTTTATTTTGAACACAATTATCCAACTAGGAGTATTATTATTTTCTTTTAAAACATCCATTCACATAAGTGGTTTACGTCACTCTAAAATGCATGTACCAATCAAGATATGTCTCTTCCAGGGCTGGTTCTTGACGAAAGTCCATAGAGTTACAAGATGATGTGCGACAGTTGAGATAATGAGGTGCGGTTAAGTTGCGACTCCAGTGCATCATTTTGCTTAATGAGCAGCATTATTTGAAAATTCGTGATCCCAACAAGTGACGTATATTTGCAAGTTTTATAATAAAAATGGTTATAAGTTATGTCGCGAATTTAACCTACAACTGGTGTCAAAATCCGGGGCCTATAGGAAAATTGTAAAACTTTGTAGTTACCAACCTTCATTTTCGAAAATTAGTAATTAGCCCACTTTTATTTATGATTAAATAAACTTTGTTGTTGAAACACAAATTATATTTAGCCCAATATCTTGTTTAAAACATAGAATTGTCTTTGTCATATCCATTTACATTTGCTTTTTTATTTTATAAATCATAAACTTCTTTCTCCAACCATCTTTCGTAATTAAAAACTGCAGATTTTAATGCTATAGTTGTCTATTTATCTGGTATGTTACAGGTAAATTCCAGTTAACCATTATATATGTAATGGCGTGCGGGATAGCATTTGTCTATACAGAAACGTTTACATGCAAAGATAATTTTGTATTTGATAGAGGACTGAATATCATAGGTGAATTAAGTAAATAAAGGGAAAATTTTAGTTTGCACCACATTTAACGTGATTAATTATTTATGCACCATATTTTAAAGTGTAAAAGACATAATACAAGGGAGGCGAAGGAGATATTAATGTGCGATTACTGTTTGTAAACACCACATCATACCTTTGAAACCTTTTGTGCTGGGGGAATTTCTATTTCTAGATAAGGAGATACACCTAGATCTATGCACAATATTCACGAGCTTTGATCGGCTCTTTTAGAAACCATTAAACTCTAATTTCCAAGAATTTTAAGATATCGAAGAGAATTGTAAATTCCAAATTCCAAATCAAGAACGAATTTTAGGATGCCGACTGTTTGTACCGTGTATAAAATACGCGGGAAGCCCGCTAGTCAAAGCCCGTCTACCCGTGAAGATTCCAGAAGTTTCTAGAAGACTTGTTTCCCAAGTTGCTTGCATATTATGTTAATCTCATAATTAGGGTTACATAAACACTATAAATACATGTATCTTAAACCCTAATGGGATATGGAATTTTAGGTTAGCTAACCCGGAGAAAACTCATGTATCATCACAATCAATAAAGAATCTCTTCGTTCCTCCGTGGATGTAGGCACAACTTTCCGAACCACGTTAAATCCATTGTCTCTTTTATTTTCCATCAATTCGTTTAACCCTAATTTCATATAATCATCATTAAATCATCGTGTTTAGTGCCTAGAATTTACTTTGGGTACAAACATTGGCGCCGACTAAGGGGATTCGTGAAAATATTTTCGTGTTTTACTGTTGACGAAAGTTTGGAAGAAAACGTGCACAGATTTCCATGAAAAAAGCAGCGAAGAAGAAAAGAAAAACAAAAGTTAGGGTTCATCAGAAAACTGTTGCGAAACAGTTACAGAAGTTGTTGCAAACAGAAAGCTTGATGAAGTGTTACAAATCGATCACACATATTACACATTGCAAAAATTGATTCTAACATCTATCCGTACACCACCAAGGTCCAACCTCCTGTAAAGATCCAGTTCCAGCGAATCATATTCGTCAGATGCAGGAGATACAAGTCGTACGATCTGTCTAGCCTATGGTCCAGCTTCCGGTTCAACAGCTGGTTCGGTTCAGATCCACTCTGGTTTAGACGTTTGGTTCAGCTTCGGTCCAACCAGTCACCTGCCACCTCAGCAAAGTTGCCACGTCAGCATCGAGTCAGCTGCCATGTCAGGATCCATTCATCTGTCATGTCAGCACCGTTACTCAGTCAGTGGTACCACGTCATCCTGTTGATCCAGTCAGCGCTGCCATGTATTCAACAGCACGCGCACTTCGTTCAAATCTTGTTTCGTCAAAAACGTTTTCGTTTTAAGTCCGAATTGAGTGATTTTTGGCTCGTTGGAATCCTCTTTGAATTTCGCATAAAGTTTCGTCTAAACCACGAGCCCAACACCCGATGTTGGTCCAAAGTCTCGTCAAACCACGAGCCCAATGCCCGATATTGGTCCAAATACTCGTAGTCAACACAAGCAACATCTAGTCTCCCAGAGCAGCAAGCGCTAGCCTTGTTACGTTGCGAGAAAAAAGCCTTGCCCCAGCCGTAAGCACACACTACATTCCCCTCAAGACTCGACTATCTCTCGAGCATCACAAGTCCACCACGTGGCAAAAAGTCTCGCCTAGCACGTGAGCAAATTTTTTACAGGTAATTAAAGTTGGGGACGTCTTCGTAATGTCTCTACTCATGCTTGGGGGCGAGTTTCATCATCAACGATCGATGCAGAAGCCTAAAGGAATTTCTTAACCCCCAACAATTTGGAGGTTAAGAGGGGGCGATGTTTGTACCGTGTATAAAATACACGGGAAGCCCGCTAGTCAAAGCCTGTCTACCCGTGAAGATTCCAGAAGTTTCTAGAAGACTTGTAGCCCAAGTTTCTTGCATATTATGTTAATCTCATAATTAGGGTTACATAAACACTATAAATACATGTATCCTAAACCCTAATGGGATATGGAATTTTAGGTTAGCTAACCTGGAGAAAACTCACGTATCATCACAATCAATAAAGAATCTCTCCGTTCCTCCGTGGATGTAGGCACAACTTGCCGAACCACGTTAAATCCATTGTCTCTTTTATTTTCCCTCAATTCGTTTAACCCTAATTTCATATAATCATCATTAAATCATCGTGTTTAGTGCCTAGAATTTACTTTGGGTACAAACATCGACCTTTCCTCATCTTCTTCGTTTTTTTTCCTTCCCTCACGCGTTTGTGAAAGGGGGTTTATTTTTCTCGGGTATTATCTAGATTTGTGCCCGTGCTATGCATCGGGCATATTTTTTCTTTTAATTTGTTGTGCGCGGGGCTTCGTTCTGCCCCGTGGCAATGGATTTTTGATTTGGTGTGTGCGGGGATTCGCCCCTCCCTGTGATGATGCATATTTTATTTGGTGTCCGAGGGGCTTTGCCCCGCCCAGTGGTGATGTATTTTTTATTTGGTGTAGCGGGACAAATACATTAAATGGGTGGAGAATATGTGCAGATTTTATTTATTTTATTTTTTCCTTTTCACTTGGTATGCGCGGGGTTTCGCTCCGCCCCATGGCAATGCATTTTTGATTTGGTGTGCGCGGGGTTTCACCCGCCCCATGGCAATGTATTTTAGATTTGGTGAGCACGGGGCTTCACCCCGCCCCGTGGCGATGTATTATTGATTTGGTGTGGCGAGGCAAATACATTAAATATGTGGTTATTTTTTCCTTTTAACTTGGAGTGCGCAGGGCTTCACCCTGCCCCGTGGCAATGCATTTTTGATTTGGTGTGTGCTGGGCTTCACCCCACCCGTTGCGATGCATTTTTTATTTGGTGTGCGCGGGTCTTCGCCCCGTCCGTGGCGATGTATTTTTTATTTGGTGTGGTGGTGAAAATACATTAAATTGGTGATGAATATGTGCATGTTTTTTTTATTTTTTCCATTTATTTTCGGAGAAAATATGTAGATTTTCTTCCCCTTTATATATTAATTTGAAAAAAAGAATCCTAAGATAGTAGTTAATCGATTTCCAAATTGAATTTGGATTTCCATAAAATTCCAAACACGGTAAGTTAGGTTTTCCTTTTAAGTTTGTAAATTTTAAACCAATCAGACGTTGCCAAGTGTCCTCACACAAATATTGTCATGTTATGAATTCCAAATTGAATTTGGTTTCTTTTTTTCTTAAGTTTTTTCTATTCTTTTTAAATTCAAACTAATCATACATTGCCAAGTGTCCTCACCAAAATATTGTCATGTCATGAATTCAAAATTGAATATGGTTTCCTTTTTTAAATATTTTTCCTATTCTTTTTAAATTTAAGCCAATCGTACATTGCCAAGTGTCCTGACCAAAATGATCGTTTCAAAAAACTAAAAAAATGCTTATTTCGACCAATAGGAAGCGAGGGTTTCCTCACCGTTCAACGTGGGAGTTGTATTTGTCTAGGCCTTCAAGTATTTATATTTAAGGACAATTTTGGTCATTTATAATTTTATAGAATATAGTAGAGATACAAAAAAAATTATGTATTAAAACTATGCGGGACCATAACTTATGCCCATTGCTTTTAAAATCGAAAATGATTAATACACCGAACCAAACAACCGAAATTTGTACCGTGTTAGATAGGATGGTATGGCATACTTTTTACCTTACCAGTCCCAATGCTAAGCACGCTGGGTTGGCGACATTTGAAGTTCGAATCGACACTGAGCTTCATATTTATCGATTGCGATGATGTATCATGCTAAGTTTGAAGTCTGAACCCTCCCGGAGCTTCTTGGTTCATAGTTTGTATTTCGTTATACCAACTTTTGAAGTTCGAATCGACACACTGCTTCATATTTATCGATTTCGATTTTGTATCATGCTACGTTTGAAGTCCGAACCCTCCCAGAGCTTGTTGGTTCATAATTTTTACGCCGTTATACCACATTTGACGTTCATGACTTGTATGACTAGTCAAAATTGTTTCATGACCTATGTGACTAGTCGAAATTCAAACCAATAAAAAAAATTGTTTTTGATTATTGCACCCAACAAAGCTTACTCAAGATAGATTCATCTGTGTTAGGGAAAAGATTCGTGAGAAACTCCTTTCATGGGGATAGAGCAGTATTATTTCGCAGGGAGGGATAGGGCGGGATATAGAAAATTTGAAGAAGAAAAAAAGATCCAATTGTTTTCCATGCACATACTTGGTTTACCTATTGGAGGTATTATTTCATCCATATGATTTCAATTTTCATTGCATAATACAATTAGGGTGTATAGAATTGTGCTTATATGGTGATGAGGTTTAATGCCCCTACATCATACATACTGTGCCATTTTATTACTCCAGTATTGGGACCAAATGAAGTTTTTAGTTTTTTTGCATATGGTCGTCTAAATGTCAGAGACGGCCCTGCGAGTTACCAAGCGTTGTTTATAATGGAAATGATTTCCATGTCGACATAGTATAATTGTTGCTTAGGGAAGTAAAAAATATCTTTAATCAAAAAAAAAGTAAAAAACATCTTTAATCAATGCCAAAAACCTTAAATAGGATCTTACGGCTAATCAGAAACAATTAGTTATTTTAGGTTAATTACTCTTGGATCATCATTCGGATTTGACTTGACTTGGGTTGTATTTAGTTGTTTTTAAAGTATAATAAATCAAAATTTGGATTGTATTTAACCCAAGTGAGTGTTGTATTTAGTCACTGGCTGCCATAAAAGAGATTGGTTAAAGGGGATAAATGAATGCTCAATAAATGAATAACCTCTCCCCAAGAGGTGATATTTTGGGAGACTTGGAAATTTTGGGAACTCAAATGAACAAGGAAAAGGCTTGCCCATTGTGCTTGGCCCCAATTTAATGTTTTATGGATATCATCAAAATTCAAAAGTAAGTTAAACCCTAGGGAATAGGTGAGGTATGAACTTGTACGGTTTTATAACCTTCTTTTTTTTTTTTTTTTTTTTGAAGCATAACCTTCTTTCTTGTTTTACTCTTTTCTTTCTGATGAAAACGAAATATTAAATTATTTTGTGTAACAAGACTATCATAATTAGAAAGAGTGATCTAGGAACTTGAACCATGCCTATATAACATGTACATACAACAACAAACTGATTCTTGACCTATATAACTTGGATGGAGGAATTAGCTTTCAGTTTATTAGTGGGCAATAATGATATATGTACAATTTCCCCAAGAGGTGATATTTTGGGCAATAATGCACTATGTACAGTTTCTCTAGGGTGAGGATACCGTGTGAGATAAGGGTGGGTCCCATTTTCCTCACCCCTATCCCGATGCTCGAGTCATTAAAGGACTGCCCTTTGATCTTCACATGGGATTAACCCCGGTAGAAACCGTTGTCAACGTAGCATCATCCTATTTTGGGGGACCTGGAAATTTTGGGAAGTCAAATGAACAAGGAAAAGGCTTGACCATTGTTTTTGTCCCCTATTAATGTTTTATGGATATCATCAAAAGTAATTCAAACCATAGGGAACCGGTAAGGTTGGAACTTGTACGGTTTTATCACCTTCTTTCTTGTTTTACTCTTTTCTTTTTGATGATCTAGGAACTTGAACCATGCATATCGACGGACAAAATAAAACTGATTCTTGACCTATATAACTTAGATGGAGGAAGTAGCTTTCAGTTTATTAGTGGTGCCTGTTGTAGAGGAAAGAAATGGAATTTAGGGGTTAGCTTAATTTTTATCCTAGAATTTTACTTGCTGAATATCCAGAATCTTATTTCTTCAATCAAGCATATTCTTATTTTCTTTTCCTACAGCTGTAGTCTTGATGTACCGCATAAAAAACAATGTATAAACCGCACTCTCACATAATTTTTTTAATGGGTCCCATAGTATTCAACCGGGACACACCATTACCCTATAAAGGTTTAACATGTGTACTTTGGGGGTTAGTTTGGGAAAACTACGGTTTCTGTGTGGTTTTTTGAACGGTACGTGTAGAAGAGCTGTTATTTTTATTCATTCTTGCAAATATATTTTGTATACCAGGCAACATTAGTCGATCAAAGTTGAGGTGAGACATTTGTTTTTAGAATGTTCTCTTGATTGAAGTTAAACTACGCTTCTCCTTATGAAACAAAACTAATACTTGAACCAAAATTCGTGCATGTTCTTGAGACTCTTATAAAATTCTAAACCCTAGAAAACTCTTAGTATAGAACCTACTCCCACATATAACAAATGGCATCGTTCATTCGTTTGACTCCGAGGAAGATTTAGCAATCACCCAAGCATGGTACGCCGTAACTCGTCCTTCAACTATAGATAACAGTTCAGGGGATTCCATGTGGTTGAAGATTTTGAACAAGGGGAGGAACCTTTCATCATAGTCTAGTCTGACCATATCGAACCGTTTTCTCCCCTTGTACTCAAGGGGAAAAAGCGGTTTGATATGGTCACTTGATCCTGATGAAAGGTGGAAAAAGGAGAGCAATTCACACCTTCAAAGTTCAAAGTTCACTTTTCCTTTTCCTTTTCTTAAGATACTCGATTTAAACTCTTGTTTGTCATTGTATAACTCTAAACGTATAGTTCTTTAGTGTTTCTTGTTCTTAACTGTTTTTTTTTTGGTACTGCGTTATTTGTTCTTGGTATCTGGACTTTCTTTATAGGGATTTTGGAGTGCGACTTTGTGCACCAACGATAAACCAAAGGTGAATGTTCCCTCTCTGTATTTGCTTATACTTTACCTCTGGTTATGTGTATTGCAATAGTTAAATAATGGGAAATTCTACACTCACCGCGTTTTTACACCGTGAGATTCACCGAGGAAAAAGCCTCTGGGACCCACCACCCAGAGATTTATAGGGGCCCCTTTTTTCTGTCTCACCCGGTGCATTTTGCGGTGGTTTTTCCAAGGTGCATATAGAGTTTCCGTTAAATAATAGTTTTGTTGCTTTGAAAATAGACACACAAGTGGAACAAGAAACAAACTAAATTATCCTTAATTCATCGATCCCTATTACATAAATTTCACCATTTCTCTTTCTTTTTTCTGTTAAGATCACTTTCATAATCTCTCTCTCTATTTTTTTTTTGGATAACATTTCATTGGCTTTTGTTAACTTTTATACCCGTATACATGTTTAGGTTTAATTAAGAATTATTTGATATCTTTGGAAATTGTGTTTTTTTTGTCTTATTCTACTAGAAACTGGTTTTTTTTGCACTAAAAAAAATAAATCTTGTGCAAAAAATTACTGTTTTCAATGCAATAAAACAAACAAATCTTGTTTCTAATGCAAAAAATTATTGGTTTAGTAAACCTTACCGTGTGTACGGGTAATCCTTAGCGCGTTAAAATCATATATTATCCCATATTCTTTATTTTCTTTGTGTTTTAAGAATAAATACCTGTACTAATTAATTTTGTGTTTGTAGGTACTATTTAAAGAATGGATGAATCGAGAGGCCAAAAGAGCAAAGAAATTGTGACAATGGAAGAGAGATAACAAAGGCTCCCGCAGGAAAGCTATGAAGAATATTTTGTGCACCTTATCAGCAAGTGAAGATTATCTTTTGCACCTCATCCGCAAGTGAAGAATATCTTTTGTGAAGAATATTTTGTGCACCTCATCAGCAAGTGAACCATGCATATATAACCTGGACAGACAACAAGAAACTGATTCTTGACCTAGATAACCTAGACGGAGGAATTAGCTTTCAGTTTATTAGTGTTGTCTGATGTAGAGGAAAGAAATGGCATTTTGAGGTTAGCTTAATTTTTATCCTAGAATTTTACTTGCTGAATATCTAGTTATATTTTTATCATGTTTCTTCAATCAAGCACATTCTTCTTTTCTTTTCCTACTGTTGTGCGTCTTTATTTTTATTCATTCTTGAAAATATATTTTGTATACCAGGCAACATTAGTCGATCAAAGTTGAGGTGAGACAATTGTTTGCTGAATGTTCTCTTGATTGAAGCTAAACTACGCTTCCCCTTATGAAACAAAACTAATACTTGAACCAAAACTCTTGTGTTCTTGAGACTCTTATGAAATCCTAAACCCAAGAAAACTCTTAGTATAGAACCTACTCTCACCCACAGATCTTTAATCTTTTATTAGATCGTCAATAGTGTACCGAAGGCATCTTTAGAAGCTAGATCGATCCATATGGTTCGATGAAGAATGAGCCAATAATGGGATTTTTCTACAACAAATGGTATCGTTTGATCCAGATGAAGATTTTGCAATCACCCAAGTATGGTACGCCTTAACTCGTCCTTCAACTATAGATAATAGTTCGGGGGATTCCATGTGGTTGAATATTTTTAACAAGGGAGGAACCTTTTTTCAGGGTCAAGTCTAACCCTATCGAACCGTTTTTTCCCTTGTACTCAAGGGGAAAAAGCGGTTTGATTTGGTTCACTTGATCCTTATGAACGGTGGGTCTTCCTATGAAGTTCAAATTGGAAAAAGGAGAGCAATTCACACCTTCAAAGTTCACTTTTCCTTTTCTTAAGCTACTCGATTTAATCTCTTGTTTGTAATTGTCTAACTCTAAACGTATAGTTCTTTAGTATTTTTTGTTCTTAACTTTTTTTTTTTGGTACTGCGTTATTTGTTCTTAACAAATTCCTGGTATCTGGAATTTTTTTATAGGGATTTTGGAGTGCGACTTTGTGCACCAACGGTGAAAGTTCCCTCTCTGTATTTGCTTAAACTTTACCGCTGGTTATGTGTATTGAAGTAGTTAAATAATAGTTTTATTGTTTTGAAAATAGATACACCATGGGGAACTGGAAACAGACTAAATTATCATTAATTCAGCGATCCCTATTACATAAATTTCACAATTTCTCTTTCTTTTTCTGTTAAGATCTCTTTCATAATCTCATTCTATTTTTATTTTTTTTATAACATTTCATTGGCTTTTGTTAACTAAATTATGCAATTCTTTCATAATCTCTCACTCTGTTAAGTTCTCTTTCATTTGCGCGTTAAAATCATATATTATCCCAAATTCTGTTTTTTCTTTGTTTTTCAAGAATAAATACTTGTACTAATTAATTTTGTGTTTGTAGGTACTAAATAAAGATTGGATGAATCGAGAGGGCAAAAGATCAAAGAAATGGTGACAATGGAATAGAGATAACAAAGGCTCCCGCTGGAAAGCAGTGAAGAATATCTTTTGTGACGAATATTTTGTGCACCTTATCAGTGAAGAATATCTTCTGTGACATTGTACTGAATGAACGTAAGACTTGATCAGGTTTAAGTTTGAAAAATTCTTTATGCATGATCAACTAAATTATGCAATTTTTGTAATATCAACTTTCCGTATCTTTCAAGAAATTCAACAATTCAACTTCCCTTTTAGTTTCTTGTGCAAATAATTTTTTGAACTTTCATCTCGACATAAAAGTCATGTCAGCCCATCAATATCACAACCCATGTCATATTTTAGATAATTTTTTGGCCTATTCCTATGCACATGCCAAAAAAATGGTGTTTGGCATGCCAAAGCATTTGTGCCACTATGGGAAAACCGATGAGTGGTCGAAATTATATCGAGAGATATTAACAATATCGCATGCGATAAAGTATTTATCGCTGGAGATATTGACTTTACCGTTGGCGATATTGTCAATATCGCTCGGTTAAAATAATAACGCTGGCGATACAATGGTTATCGCCAAGTAGTTATTCTGCAATGGATAGTTCCCCCTATGGTTCCTATATATACGCAATTTTACCTCGACAAAAAACTCACACCTGCTTCTAAAGATATTACTCCTTTATTCTCAATTTTAAGCTTCATTATAATGTCGAGATCCAATGAAGAAAGGGATATTATTATGAATAGGTTCAGGTTACAGCAAGAAAGTTATCGTATGAGGTTGCAAAAAATTGATGAAGAGGAAGCTGAAGATGATAAACTAATCGAAATTTTGATGCTTGTACATACGGGTCAAATACCAAGAGTTCCAGAGCCCAAAGAAGTATTATCAATAAGATATACGTATCGAGGGAGGGAATTTTAGCATCAGAAGCTCATGCACGATTATTTTCTTCCCAATTGTGTGTACTCTGATCAAAATTTTCAAGGTCGATTCAGCATGCCTCGTCATCTGGTGAAAATGATTATTGAAGTGCTTTGTCGAGAGGAGCCTCAATTCAATTATCAGTTTGATGCATTGAATATTAGAGGTCATAGTCCTGAACAAAAAGTTATTTCGGCTTTAAGGATTCTAGGTTATGGCACTCCAGCGGATGCGAATGATGAGATGATCTGAGATTGAATCTTTGGGCAGAGCATGGAAGATGATTGTATGTATTTTTCTTCAGTTTAAGTTATGTTATTTATTATTTTTAATGTTTTAGCATTTTATGTATTTTTCTTCAGCATGATTTTATGTTATTTCTAATTAATTGGAATGTTATAATAAACTTCAACCTTCAACATTAATTGGAATGCATAACACATATCAAATTAAAATTTAAACTAAAATATTAAAATTAAACTAGTACATTAATCATGTAGAGGAATTATTTCATCAAACTCATCATCATTTCCATCATCATTATCATCTTCATCACGGTTGTTAGTAAATCCAGCTTGCTTTTCAATCTGTGCTTGAATCATGTCTAATTCGATTTGCCATAAATGTTTTTGTTGGTCGTTCATAATTGAGGTGTTAGCTTGAAGAATTTTATGCTTGTCATAGTCAAACCCAAATTTTTCTTGAGAAAGACGACTTTTCTTACTCTCCCGGTTTTGAAATTTCCTTTCAATGGATCTTTGCTTCGCGACGGTTTTTTGATGTTCCATAAACTCCGCCATATTAAATCCTCCAGAGCTACCTCCTTCTTGAGATAATTTTCTATCTAGTTTAGCCTTGCTCCTCCCAGGAAGTTTTCCCTTATTATTACCATCAACATAATTATTGAAAACTACGTTGGAATTTGAGTTTGTAGTGGTATCTGGTGAAGAATCTGATGGACCTTGTGAAAACGGTGAAGAATTTGGTGTTGAGGGAGAAGAATTATATGGTGACTTTTCAGGTACTATTTGATTATTCATTAAGTAATCTGGATTATATTTGTGCAAACCCTTCAAAATATGATAACAACTTTCGAATGCGGACTGTTTACAATGTTTTCGTTGCCAATTTGTACGAACCTCTCTTTTAAAATCGACATCAGACTGACCACTTTCCTTTCCTTTTCTCTTGGCTTGCATTATCAATGAAACATAAGCGGCTAATTCCCGGTTGATTACAATGAAGTGTTCTGACAATCCTTTTGCATCACGACTATTGACGTTCATGGTTTGTTCTTCATATTTTTGAAATATATTATCCCACATGGTGTTACCATGTTGTTGTGCACCACCGATACAATCTTGGGTAAAAAATACATAATTACGAAAAATACATTCATCTTCTATCATGTTGTATTTTGCACCACAGACTCAGTTCTTCTTAACTTTGCCTTGAGTTTCTTCTTGTGAATCCATTTTACAAGAAAATATATAATTGTAGAGGAGGTGTGATAGTTTTATATTTGAAAAAGATTGAGAGATTAAGAAATTCTAAAGTATTTTAGAATTTCTGGTGTGAGATGATATGAGTTTAAAATTATGTATTTATAGAGGAGGGAAATTGTAGCCGTTAGATGAAGATCTAGTGAGCGATTATCATACTAGCGAGCGATAGCTTGACTGTCACTGGCGCTTTGAAGACTAACGAGCGATCTGTTGACCATCGAGCGATCAAGACTCTATCACTCGCTGGAAACTATGTCGTGTATGCCTATATTCCAGAAATAACATATTGGCATATGAGTTTGACAGTTTGGCATACCCATAGTGGGTGCATATATGCCAAATATCATGTTTTGGCATGTGCATAGGAAGAGGCCGTAGTCTTGTTATTTAAAGTGCTATCATCAGAAATATTGTGCTAACGGGGTGTTTCATATGCGAATTTCATTCTGAACTGCAAAAAAACATATTAAAATTTCATTCTAAACTGCAAAAAAACATATTGCATCTACACACGCAGTGTAAAAAGTACATTTCACCATAAAAAATCTAGTGCTAAATATAAAAAAAATACATTTCGGAGTGTGTTTTCTAGGTAAACGTTGCATGTTTCATGTGAAAAATTATTAAAGCACTGTATTGAATCAGTATTGTAAGACTTCTTCAGTTACTATTAAAATCTTGTCGTATCGACACCCAAAACAACTCTTGTGTTACTTCATATTTGAATCTTGTAAGACTTTGAAATCAATTCTACATATGGGACAATCCCTGTCTACCAATCCAGTATTGTAAGACTTTGAAATAAATTCTACGCATGGGACAATCCCTTTCTACCAATCCCAATGCTAGAATCATTCCCCTCTTCACCATTAAGATTGTGACACCTATTGTCCAAATTTTGGACTAGCCCCTATTGGACTAGATGTAGCCCTAGTTAGCAATTCGGCGAATGATTCGCGAATTAATTCGAACTAGTCGTACACGAACAATTCGCCCGAACAATTGCAATTCCAACTCCAATACGAGCGATTTCATTACCTTCCCGAACTAAGCGCGATTTTAACGTCCCGAACGAGGAGTCGGCGAACTAAATCGGCCAACAATGCTCTCGTGAAAGACTGACCCAGTTATTATTAGGCTTTTAAATAGCATATTGCAGGGCCAAATTAACCTTCACCTTTGTTTTTCCAAAAATTCTTCGGGAGGGAGTCGAACCAATGAGTCACTGACGTATTACTCCTCTTGGTGGCTCTCTTCCACTGAGCTAATGATTCTTTTGAGCTGACTTTTACATTATTCTGTATATGAAGTAATTTGTAGACACATATCACATCTTCTCCACCATACTTAAACTTTTCTTTCTATTAATATACATGCCGACTTTTGTGTACCGAACTCATATCTCTAAAACGAATTATACATGTACGTATGTCGTTCCGTATTACTGCCGTATCACGAACCGTTGACCGGATTTTTGACCAAATTTGACTTTCACAAATCCGTATAATACCCTTACTGTACGTCTCTTGTACCCCGAATTGCTAACTAGGGATGTATCAAGGTGTCTATATTGACGAGATATTACGCATCCACAAGCTAAAAGATGTTGTAATAATCAAAAAATTACTTCATTTTCTCAAATAATTATCCATAAGTATTTTGTTTGATCATAAATTTGAGGAGGGATCCCCTCACACTTTTATTATCACACTATCTCACACGTTCGGCATCCCTTTTGTGAATAAAAACCAAACCGTAATGGATTTAAACCATTGGAAATTGTTGGTCATAACCGTATTTAAACCATTTAAATTTTTGGTCGATCAATAACTATAATAAAAAACATACAATGTATCTATAAACCCTAATTAACCTAATAACAACTAAATATATGTTACAATTTCATTTTAATATATATATATATATAACTTTTTAATTTTCTATTAGTAATTATTAATTTATACTCCCTCCGTCCCACTATTAGATGACCTAGTTAAAGTTTGCACGTATTAAGGCAAAGAATGAAATGAGTGTTTTTAAGTATTTTTTACAACTATAACCTTATGGATAATAACTTGTAAAATTTAGAAATCATTTTTCTCTCAAACTATACCATAGATTTTCGTGAACTTTGTATCATTGAAAATCATTTTAAAACACCTACGAAACGAATATCGCAGGAAACAAACCTTTTTTTTTAAAACGGAGGGAGTAGTATAACTACTATAAAAAGGAAGCCATAACCATAGGTCGACAACAACATGAGTGGCGGAGCCAGCGACTAAAATTGCGGGGGGATAAAAAAGAATTTACAGTAATATATGGACTATAATGGACTAAATACAAAGTATTAGGTGGGCTAAATTCAAAATATAGGATAAGCATAAGGGTATTTTAACGATTTTGCTAATTTTAGGGGGGGCTAGAGCCAGGGTTAGTCAAACCTTGGCTTCGTCCTAATCCAATTGTTTCAAGTTCGTCGTAAAGAAAAAGACCAAAGCATTACTCAACCACTGCGCTAGACGTTTGTTGGTGTCATCGTTGGGTATACAAAATATATATTGTATTTTAGATCATAAATCATGCCCTACACAGGTAAAACATAGTATTTTGTTGATTAATGCGTGCCGTATTAACCATACCCAACTCAGACTCGTAAAACGAATTATACACATATGCATCCCGTTTCGTATTACTGCCGAATCACGAACCGTTGACCGGATTTTTGACCGAAATTGACTTTTACGAATCCGTATAATACTCATACGTTTGCCGTTCCGTACGTATGTCGTATCCCGAATTGCTAACTAGGATCTAGCCATGCGGTTGCGGCACGGTTACATTCTAGTATCCAACATAAGTTCCAAAACCGAATTGTAGATTTCTAGTATCCAACATAAGATCCTAAAAATAAAATAAAAATAAAAACTTGTAGACCTGCAAACTCTATAGTCTTCTCTAGTCTCTAGATGACTGTAGAACCAGGCCAAACTCGAAAATATGTGGGTTAGAAATCCATCATCACACGTCAAGGATTTTTCCCCACTAGGGTCTCTTGTCTATTCTGTATTCTCTACTCTTTAGATGACAAGGCAAGACCCTTCCTTCCAAAACTTATTAGATTTCGTGGTCGTAGTCTCCCCCTGTAATCATCAGAAAAGACGTATATTTTCAACATATTTTTTTCGAGTTTTGTTAGTACCCTATGAATGTGCTCTACTTCCTAGAAGCAGCTTTTGATTTTTTTAATTTTTAAACTAAACGAAATTTCTAAACGTAGACTGGTAGTACTTGCTTATGGATCGCTGCGATTGCAAGTGTTTTTCACATCTATTTCGAGTTGGGTGAAGAGTTCGACTATAAAATAGAACTTCTCTCTCGCAAGTTAGTGAAACATTTTGTTGTCACCTTGGCTTCTCAAATCTAATCCGGAAGACTTCTATTACTATTAAATAAGGTATCACAGGTCGATACTCGAGACTCGAGAGTAGAAAATAGGGGAAAGCAAACATCTTTTCACATGGACCAGTAAGCCTGGGTTTTACGGGCAGAGAGAAATCCATCATCACACGTCAAGGATTTGGCCTCACTAGGGTCTCTTGTCTATTCTGTGTACTCTTTAGATGATAAGGCAAGACCCTTCCTTCCAAAACTTGTCGTAGTCTCCCCCCTGTAATCATCAGAAAAGACGTTTATTTTTACCCATCTTTTTTTCGAGTTTCGTTAGTACCCTATGAATGTGCTCTACTTCCTAGAAGAAGCTTCTGATTTTTTAATTGTTAAACTAAACGAAATCGCTAAACGTATACTGGTAGTACTTGCTTATGGATTGCTGCGATTGCAAGTGTTTTTCACCTCTATTTCGAGTTTGGTGAAGAGTTCGACTATAAAATAGAACTTCTCTCTCTCAAGTTAGTGAAACATTTTTTTGTCACCTTGGCTTCTCAAATCTAATCCGGAAGACTTCTATTACTATTAAATAGGGTATCACAAGTCGAGACTCGAGAGTAGAAAATAGGGGAAAGCAAACATCTTTTCACATGGACCAGTAAGCCTGGGGTTTGAGGGCAGAGAGAGAACGAAAATTCTTGGAAAAGCAGACTGGGTGGAAAAGCAGACGTCTCGTCATGTCTCATTCTCACCTTGTCTAGTCCTATAATGAGTAGAGTAAATGAGAGGTAACAACTAAACTCTTCTCTGTACTACCGAAAATGCTAGGCCTAAGTACCGAAACGTCTGGAATCACTAGACCCTACTAATTTACTACTCCGTATTTATCAGAACAAAAAGTCTCGGAAGACCGAGATCAAAATGTTTTTATTTTCCCTTAGAGCTAGCACTATGGAGAGGGATATCCCTTCCCTATCCCTCTACATCCCTCAAAATCCCAAATACTCAAGTACTATGGTCTCCCATATCCTTACATGAGTAGGGATACTCACCTCTATCCCTACTTGCTTGAACAGATCTATTCATCCTTGTAGGGAAGGGAAATCACACGGGTACTGAGTACCCGTATACTTTTTCACTTTACGCGTACTGAGTATCTGTATATTTTTCTGGTTTTTAAAGTTTCCTTTCGGGTTTTACCGTAGAGCCACAGTTAGCTTCCGGACCGGTTAGTTTCAAGTTAGCTTCCGGACCGGTTAGTGTATAATTAGTTTTAACTGGGTCTGGGCATAATCGAAGCCATCCAACCTAGAAATAATCCAAGCCGTCCTTTATCCATCACAGACACCACCTTTCCTTAGAACATTGATTATAGGGTTTCCATATGTTTGCCTTTTTATAACAAGATTGTCCCGCACGTGCAATTTGGAGTGGAGTCCATCACTATATATGGGTATGTTTAAGTTTAAAATGGAAAATTACTGGTATACCCTCATTTTTATTTTCATACATAATTTGTGTGGGCATATAAAAGGGGCATTTTTGGAATTTCAAAATTTACAGCTTCAACACTGTTCATGAACAGTACCTGGGGGGTTGGCTTTATATAATGGTTTAGATTCAGCGCGATTAATTCGAAGAAACCAAACCGCATTATACTCCATAAACAAAAACTAATTTGGAATAATAACAAACTTTATTAATATACGAAACCCATAAATAAGGAAAAATCCTTTTCTTTCCTTTTTGCGGAATTTATTCTTGATATAGAACCGTGAAGATATCTTATGAAGCCTAACCGTATCAGGAAACCCAACAATCTGATGGACGGCCATATACTTTTATATAAAACATATAACCAAGCGATCCGAGCCGCCGGATAGCGAAATCGATGGTTGTAATTGTCCACATACACAAAGGGGATTTATTTTTATAATATATAAACATTATAATATGATACTACCAGCTAAATATTTGGGCACTATATCCACTTTTAAATTTTCTCCACCGCCGGGACCGTAGGTCCCGGCTTTCCGGATACTATGATCCAAATAATTAAACACTCTACCATGAGCCGACTAACTAGCACAATATAATATGATACGACCGGCTAAATATTTGGCCACTATATCTGCTTTTAAATTTTCTCCACTACCAGGGCTGTAGGTCCCGGCTTTCCGGCTGCTTTGATTTAACTAATTAAACACGCTGATGTGAGACGACTAATGAACACAATATAATATGACACGACCAGCTAAATATTTGGGCACTATATCTGCTTTTAAATTTACTTCAACGTTGGGGTCGTAGTCACCGGATTTCTGGATGCTATGATTTAACTAATTAAATACTCTACAGTGACTCGACTAACTAACACGCTATCATATAATACGACCACCTAAATATTTGGGCACTATATCTGTTTTTAAATTTACTCCACCGGCGGGGCCGTAATTCCCGGCTTTCCGGCTACTATGGTCCTTTATTTCCTTAATAAAAAGATATATATATATATATATATATATTGATATGTAAATATATTTTCAGAAATATAAATTATAATAAGAGAACTACTCAAAACAGGCTGTCTTTTGATCTTCATGTGAAGAATATAAACTAACATAATAGTTCATGTGAAGAATATAAACTGCACATCATAACTAAAAGTAATATATGTCGACTTGATGGTGTTTGTCAGATAAATTCTTAGTACCCATTTTTTGTATTGATGGACGATGTTGTTTTGATCTTTCAGTTTCTTGACTAGCTGCAAACCAACAGCTCCATTATAGACTTGAAACACTTGAATGCGTAGTTATCACGGTTTTCCATAGATCCCTATGGTTTACAGCTAATTCAAGAATCTAAAAGATCAAATGGAAATTTCTCCAGGGTTTTAAGTGTTCATCCGTCATTAACTTCTTCAAGTCGCTTGCAACACGTACCGCACAATGGTCCAACGGAACGCTTATAGTAATATTTGGTATTTGAGTTGATCTTTTTAGCCTAAATAAAACAACAGTATAAAAGTGATAAATGTCGGGGACTTTCACAAATTCAACAAAATTCTTAACAATGTGTGAAACAACCAATGAGAAACTTTATCAATCCTCCATGTGAAACTATAAGGTAAAGTGAGGTTGTGGCCGAGGTTAACTGCATGCCTATTGAAGAAAATGGTAAAACAATTACTTCGTTAAAACAGCATGCTTGCAAAAGAAAATTACCAAAGCAGAAATGTATTTACCTTCCACTGGAGGCAATATACTGTTGCCGGAGGCGCGAGGAATAAACATAAGTATACTGAAGTTTTTAAAAATTATTAACAAGCATTAAGATAGAAGATTGAACGATTCTTGGGCATTCGTAAAGTTGGAAGTTTTGTGTGATTTCTAATTCTATTGATTAAGAAGAAATGAAGAATACACTGGAAATCAAGCATTACATTGAGCATTCGGAAAGTTAGGGGTTCTGTGCTTTTGCTGCTATTTTTTTATCTATAATAATAATTTAGGTTAATATATTGGGTGTAAGAGATGCAATTCAGTATACGAATATTGGAACTACCATTGAATCTAACAGTATGTACAACCACATGAATTGAACATAGAGGAAAATAAAGTGCATAAATAGTAAATAAAAGATTCGAAAAGAACGTAACGTAGTTTAACATTAACTAGTTACATCCACGCATACATGAAAGGTAACTAATAATACTGTAGGATCATAATATCGCCACAGTAATACTCCTGCGAGATTTACAACAACACACTGCGAGTGTCGCAGAATGATTGAAAGAATGACGTAGCGGATGACGATAACTGAAACATGAGAAGAGCGTGATGACGCTACGAAGATTACAAAGGCCTGCAAGGATTAACACTACAACTACTGCAAGAATATCGCGAGTCAGATCCGAAATTAAAGGACAGCTTAGCTGTCATCCACTATGTAATTACCCTATATAAAGAGAGCCAATAGACTCAGATGGGGGGGGGGGAGGGATCAATTTTGGAGTGTTGAGAAAGTTTTGAGGAGAGAGAAAGTTCTTGTGAGCGGTTGTATTCTTGATTTCTTCCATTTCTTGTAACATTTCTAAGAATTAATCAATAAAGTGTTGTTCTTAATCTTCAAATATGTGTTGATGATTGTAGATTCTTGTGAGGGGTGTAGTGTAGGAATTCCTGCAACTACATAATGGCGGTAGAAACAGGGACTGTTTCTGAGAAAAGATTAAAATTGTGATTTGTAAGAATTTGAAGAAATTTGGGAAGATTTTTACGTAATTTACAGTAATACTTCAAAATTGAAGAAATGGATAGAAGAAGAAATACATCAGAACAACCAACAACTGTAAGGAGGAGTAAAAGACTTGCTGGAGAAGAGACAAATAAAATAGGAGAATCTTCAAGATTACGAACAAGGAGCAACAGAACAAGGAATAATAGAGAAAATCAAGTTCAGCAACCGAATCAGCAACACTGATACAAGATAGAACTGTGGATTATGATAGAGTGAGTGTGCATACTTGGAGATCATATTCAATAGAAGAAGCAGAAAATCAACAATTGAGAAATGGAAGGCGAGAGGGAAGAGATCAAGAAGCGGTTGAAGGATTAATTCATGGACATGACGAAAATGAATCAGAAGAGGCTTTAAGACAAAGAATACAAGAGGAAAGGAGGTTAGAGGTGGAAGAATGCGCGAATTTAACAAGACAAAATCACGAGTTAAGAATGGAGAATTTGAGATTACAAAATAGGATATCAAGAAGTACTGCAAGATCAAGTTCAAGATCATTTAGAGAAGAAGCAAGAAGAAATTCCCATGTGAGAAACACTGGTGAAAATATTCGAGAGGAAATGCAAAATCCAAATGAAGAGCAACGTTATGGAGAAGAAAAGATGATTAATGATCGCTACATTACGCGTGGTGAAACTGTGATTGATAGACGTGATAATAGAAATCGAGAAGGTGGAAATAACCAAGATGGTGAAGAAAATCGAGAAGAAGGAAGAAGAATATTACATGAGGGAGAAATTCAAAGAAATCGAATAATAATTGAGGATGAAATTGAGAGACATTATGCTGAACAAGCACGTCTAGCTTGCGAAAGAGAAAGATTGAGAGCATAAGTGGAAGAACAAGAGCTTCAAGAAGCAATACGTCAGAACAATCATGACAATCGAGAAAGGAGACGCGCTAGAAATCACAACAATGATAATATCAATGAGGAATATGATAGAATACAAAGAAGAATAGAAAGACAGCGAAGAGAAACGATGATAAATGAAGAAAATCGCAGAAGAGAAAGTGAAAGGCATAATCATTTTCGAATTCATGAAGGACGTGAATAAGAAAATTGCAGGAGAAGGTAGAATGAAGATGCTGAAGAAGAAGCATAAAATCTTGCAAGGAAAGAAAGACATGAGCGCAGAAGAAGGGAAGCTTCACTCAAAAGACCAATAGAGAAAAATTCATCTGGGAATGAACAAATTTTAAGAGAGTTAGCAGAAATGAGGGGAATGTTAAATAACATAAGATAGGGAGGCAGAAAGAAACTTGATGAGGCCATTGAAGAAGATGCGAAAACTCCACTTGTAGTTGCAGGATTTCCCACAACACACCCCTTGTAATATCTTAATAATAATCTCTTAATCTAAATTAATTTGATATTTAAAATTCTAAAAATTGTAAATATACACACAAATTTTTACATGGTTCGATCAATTTGATCTACATCCATGATTCTCTACTATGATTGTTAAAGTTTACATTTGATTTTACATTTGATAATCTCCATTAATGGAGTTCTAAATCTAGTTTTGGGGAAGAAGATGATAAAGAAATATACATTTTATCTCTCTCAAAATCTCTCTGAAAAATATCTCTCTCTCCTAAAAATTTCTCCCCCCTCAAGACTCTCTCAACTCTCAAAAAATACATCATCCCCTTCTCAATCTATTAGATCTCTATTTATAGGAAATTACATAATGGGTGACAACTAAGTTGTCCTCTAATTTCGGATCTATCTTGCGAACCTCTCGTGAACTTTGTAACCATCGTGAAACACACACGTTCTTCTCATGTTTCTTCAGTCGTCAACTTCGTCATTCTTTGAATTATTTTGTGACGCTCGTGAAATGTTGTTGAAGAGTTTTCAGTGAAGCTCGCAGAAGTGTCATTAATCTCTCGTGAACATAATTGTGGCGATATTCTGGTCCTACATCTTGCCTCTTTTTTCTTGAATATTTCTTGAAAAGTAATCTTTAAGAAAAAATCTGTTGTTGTAGTAGTCTTTGATTTTTGTTGATGAAGGAATGAGCGAAAGAATACTGGATTTGAAAAGTATATACTTGCCTCTATTCTTTTGCGAAGTTCCATATCTTTGTTAAGTAAATAAGAATTATTAACTCTTGAAGTACTCGTGAAGTATGAAGTATCCCTGAAGAAATATAAGAAGTACTCGATCTTCAAAAAATAAGAAGTATCCGTCCTTTAATGAAAATCATAAGTATTTCCTCCGTTCTCGTGAAATTATTACTTCATTTTTGGTGAAAATCTTAGTCCATTTTGGAAATGATTCTTGCGAGAAGATAAAGAACATAAAATGTTTTCTTGGTAATCCATAGCTGCCTCTGTTCTTTATCTATGAAGGAAGAATCCCTGAAAAAATGTTAAATGAACGAATTGCCTCTGCCTCATTTGATAAAATGGTCATATTCTGCGAAATAATCATTTCTCCTGCGAAATTCTGGAATAGTCTGCAATATGCTGAATTAGTCTGAAAATTTATGAATATTTCAGCGAATTTCTGAACATTTCTGCGAGATTCTGAAATAATGTTGTGAATAGTGGCGATGAATAGTGACGATATTGTGAATAGTGACGAGATTGTGAATAGTGATGAGATTGTGAATAATGCTACGAGATTGTAGACGTTCCTCTTGATAGACTATGAATAATACTTCTGAGAAACTCTGGATAGTATTTCTGAAAGATTCTAAATAGTACTTGTTTTCTCTCTTGCGATGAGCAAATCTTTCCTGCATTCTTACAAGAAAATAATTAATGTTTGAGATTATTCTATTGGTCTTATTTTGCCTTCCTAGTTAAAGGTCTTATTTCGCCAATTTTTCTTTCTGCGACAAAATCGCAGGACGTCTTTACATCTGCATGTATTGACCCATTGATCTTGCCTTATCTTTTCTCTTAAGGCTTTTTGGCATGTTATGCGACAATATGACAAGTCTAAGTTCTCTCGCGAGATCAAAGTCTCATGACATTGCCGTCTTGCGATGAAATCGCAGGACGTCTTTACACTTTCATGTAAAAACCCATTGATCTCATCTTAACTTTTTATCTTTTGGCTTTTTGCCTCTGTATAATTTACGTCACGCGACAATATGACAGGCCTAAATGATCTTGCGATCATAAATCCCCATGACATTGCCGTCTTAAGACACTTATTATCTCCCTAATGGAGGGTGCCGCCCTTATCTTCCCCCTGGTTGCCCCTTCAAGGAGGGCACATCGGCCATACAAGACTAGCTCCTCCCATCCAGATTTACCAACAACCAGTTGTTTTCGTATCCTCTTGTCCTTTATGCCTATATGGCTTATAGTTACAAGACTACACCCTAGGTGGGGTTTTCTTCAGGCCAAGTGCATTGTAGCCAAGACTTACCAAAGATGGCCAGGGTAGGTTCGTCCGTCCCGGGCACCCTTGGCTAAACCGTGTACCTCGGCGTCTTGGTCATACTTTGCACTTCTTGGAAGAGATCCTCGGTCGTCCAACCAGGGTATAACCTTATTAAGCTGGAAATCCAAGATCTCTCTCCCGGATAGGTTTTCTTTAACCCCAACATCTGCATGACTCAGGTTCCAGTAGCGGTATAACCTTATCGCTGAATCATGTAAAGAGATACCCCCTTATAACGTGCTTGCAGGTCTTACATTTGCCTCTTACGAAATTGTATTCGCGAACTAAGGTGCACGCCATAAAGTTTTGTCCCATTCTCTTAATCTCTGCGAAATTATATTCGCGTTTCTCGCGATATTTTCGCGTTTCTTCATTCTTTCATTTATGTCAATTCTTTATATAATCTTGAATAATCTCGCGATTACGCTCGCAGATCTGATAAAAATTTGTTTTGTTCATTTCTGTGAGTTGAAATATTGTTTAAAATCTTTGGAAATCTTAGAAATATTCTTTGAAATCTTGCGATTTTATCGCATTTGTTAAACCAAAAATCTCTTTCTATAAAAGAAATATTCTAGAGAAATCTTTGAAATCTTGCGATTGTATCGCGTATTTTGGAAATTTGAAATCTTTGAAATTTTGGCGATAATTTCGTTTTCTGAAACCTTAGAAATCTTTGAAAATTTTGGCGAGAATTCCATTTTCTATCATCTTTTGAAATCTTTGAAATCCTTGAAATTTTTTGCAATCTGTAAAATTTTTGCGATGGTCTCATTTTTTATAACCTTTTGAAATTTTTGAAATCTGGCGATTGTATCTCTTTTTTGGTAAGTCAAATAAAAAATCTTATAAATTTTGGAAATCTTTTTTGAAATCTTTAAATTTTTGCGAATATATCGCTCTGATCAATCAAATCAAAATTCTTTGAAATGTTTTGAAATCTTAGAAATTTTAGAAATCTTGCGATTATATCACTTTTCAATTTTTTTGAAATCTTAGAAATGTTCATTGAAATCTTGTGATCAATTTTTTTCATTTTATGTAAGTAAAATACTCAAGGAAGTGGTACTTAGCTTTTTTTGGCGATATTCTGTTGCTGCCGTTTCTCGCGAAGCATTTGATTTGCTTATGGATTGAGAAGAAATAAGAAATGAACTCTTGACTTGCCTTTTGCACCATACCAATTGTTCTAACCCTTTTCTTGCGAAATAATCAAATATTTGACGAAGTAATGAAATACCAAATTCCTGCCTCTGACCAATTTGGCGAAGTAATGAAATAATCCTCTCGTGGAAAGTAGATGTACCAATTTCCGCTCGTCAATATTTCCATTCCCCTCCTTCTAAAATGTAGTTTACAAGGGGCGCATCTTCGCAAGACTACATTTCCAACTTTATAAGGTAAAAAGAAAAGAAATTCACCCTAAATATTCTCGATGCTCTCGTCAATTTGGTTCTACTTTTCTTCTTTTCTTGTTTTCTTTGTATTATTGTTTGGTCTTGAATTGTTGCCAAGAAATTAATTCCATGAAGCTTGAGAAAATTTTATTCCCTACTGTACGTCGATAAAGATAACATTTCCAAGTTCCTTGTTTAGGAATAAGTACGTGTTCACGAAAATAACTTGTCTGCTGTACGTAGTTCCCATTTAAATAGCTTGAATTATTAAATAACTTGTCTGCTGTACGTCTTCTTTATCATTACATTATTCTTATGTAATTAAAAATGAAGGATCATCATAGTCTTAACAGTTGACGATAGTATCGCTGCTCCTTTACTTTCTAACTCATCATTGTCTTAACTCATCACTGCTCCTTTTCTGCGAGCATCATCGTTGCAAACTTGTTCTATTGGTCGTTTGTTATTTTCCTCCTTTGCTGGAAACTTGTCTTCACTTTCCCCTGTAAAAATGGTCAACCCCAATTAAAGCTTTAAGATATAACATATTCAAAAATTTCCAGTTTTCTTTCGCCAATATATCTTTTCCCAATAAGTCCTTGTTTCTGTGAAGTCTCGCCATTAATAGTACTTGATCTATCATTTGTGGGGCTACTTGCACTGCTAACGAACGCATCAGCAGAACCCTCTACATCGGACCATTCACCTTCCTCCCTTTCAACAGATTGAGCATCAGTGGGAGTGCTAGCTGGAACAAGCAGTGGTTTCTCTTTACTTTCCTCGTCAATACTTCCACCTTACATGTCTTTAAGATGTAGGACTTTATAATTAATTGATTGAATTAATTGATCCTCTTTCGTAAATGATCAAAGTCATTTGGAACCCAAATGATCCAAAGTCATTAGATGTGAATATCGCCAAATGTAATAATTAATTAATTGTAGGACCCTCACTTTCATTTTCATACCAAATGTAACTTAGATGTGAATATCGCCAAAATGGGCCAAATGTAACCTTACAGCTTGAATTTCGTTTTCGTCATATTGTCCCTTACAGCTTGTACTTCTTAAAAGATGTAATTGACGAGAATATCGCCAAAATGTAACAGGTGAAATGAGAGGGACCCTCACGTTAAGACCATCCATGATTATTTAAAATATTTAATTGACCAAATGTAAATCGCCAGATGAATGTAATATTCTACAATGCAGCTACCTATTTAACGACCTTCGTGATAGGTATGCAAACTTTAAATTCTTTAAAAATAGTGACCTTCGTGAAGAAATGTAACTGACCAAATGTAACCTTTGACCAAATATAACCTTTGACCAAATGTAATATTTTGGTCCTATGTTTTTTTGTAGTTCCTCTGCCATTTACGCCCATCTTATCATTCTTCTTTTTGTTGTAAACAGCCGTGTACTTCTTTTTGTTTTTCCCTTTTGTTGTTTACTGAAATAATAGCGAGCACCTCGCAACAGTCTTCCTTGCTGATGGCTTATGACCTTAACAACACAAATGCTGAAAAGACTAAAGTCAAGTTTAAATGCTGGTTAAGTTAACTTGGTTGGAATCTATTCTGAATTTGTAGGCTTCATTCTCGCTGATGGTTACATAATTTGTCTTTGGTGAAACTTTTGATAAAGTTAACATCTTCCTTTGAACGTATGTTGTCCTCGCTGATTTTTGTTGATCATCGCGAAATTTTACATTGGTTCCATTCCATACGTTTGTTCTTTATCTTCGCTGCAAACAACCAATTAATTTAATTAGTAGTCTATTTAATCTTGAAGACATCATTGCTACTCACAAAATTAAAATAAGAATCGTAAATTTTTACGTCGCAAACCTAATTTTGAAAGAGATAACGATCAAAATTTCGATTAAAATCAAGATTTACGGGTGTAAATTTATGATCAGGACTCGTTTAATTCAAAATATCAACCAAAAATCAATTTTTGTGAAAACAAAGTTTGATCGTTTAAAACTCAAAATCTTCCAAATCTAGATTGTTAACACATAGTTAAAAAGATAAGAAGGAATTTATCATGTTTGAACAGTTAATTGATGCCGTTTCATTTTATTTAAAGTTTTCTTCAAATCTGCTCCTGCTTCCCAACATTTCTGCTTCTCTTTCTCTGTAAACAGTTCCCTTAAATTGTGGTGGCTGTTCTTCATCGTTCTTTTTCCAAAATTTTCATATTTTCCCCCGTATCTCATAAATCCAATTGAAATCATCATTAACAATTGTTAATTTCTCTTGATTTTCTTCAATATGTTCCCTGTTTCTAGCGCCAAAATGTAGTTGCAGGATTTCCCACAACACACCCCTTGTAATATCTTGATAATAATCTCTTAATCTAAATTAATTTGATATTTAAAATTCTAAAAATTGTAAATAGACACACGAATTTTTACATGGTTCGATCAATTTGATCTACATCCATGATTCTCTACTATGATTGTTAAAGTTTACATTTGATTTTACATTTGATAATCTCCATTAATGGAGTTCTAAATCTAGTTTTGGGGAAGAAGATGATAAAGAAATATACATTTTCTCTCTCTCAAAATCTCTCTGAAAAATATCTCTCTCTCCTAAAAATTTCTCCCCCCTCAAGACTCTCTCAACTCTCAAAAAATACATCATCCCCTTCTCAATCTATTAGATCTCTATTTATAGGAAATCACATAATGGGTGACAACTAAGTTGTCCTCTAATTTCGGATCTATCTTGCGAACCTCTCGTGAACTTTGTAACCATCATGAAACACACACGTTCTTCTCATGTTTCTTCAGTCGTCAACTTCGTAATTCTTTGAATTATTTTGTGACGCTCGTGAAATGTTGTTGAAGAGTTTTCAGTGACGCTCGCAGAAGTGTCATTAATCTCTCGTGAACATAATTGTGGCGATATTCTGGTCCTACACCACTCACCCAAGAAGTACAATTAGGAGGAATACCCCCAAATTGAAATTTGCCAACATTAACCAGTATCTTTGATAGAACTACTTGTGCTATTCAACATGTCAAAGCTTATGTTAGGTGTATGCTACAATGGGAAAACCATGATGTTGTATTATGTAAATATTTCGCATCCAGCTTAACAGGCGAGGCGCTAAAATGGTTCGAAGGTTTACCGAAGAACACTATAACTTCTTTCAATCATTTGAAACCTGTAGGATCAGAATATCGCCACAACAATACTCCTGCGAGATTTACAGCGACAGTTATGCGAGCTCTTCAAAAACACACTGCGAGTGTCATAAAATGACTCAAAGCAATGACGTAACAGATGACAATAGCTGAAACATAAGAAGAGTGTGACCATTCTGCGAGGGTTATATCATCTGTGATAGTTAGCGTTATCAATGCTGCGATAAGATCGCGATCCAGATCCAAAATTAAAGGACATATTAGCTGTCATCCATTATGTAATTATCCTATATAAAGAGACCCGGTAGGTTCAGAGGAGGGGGGTGAATTTTTGAACGCTAAGAAAGTTTTGAGGAGAGAGAAAATTCGAGAGAGTGATTGTATTCTTGATCTCAACTATTTCTTGTAAACATTTCTAAGAATCAAATAAGAATCAAATAATAAAGTGTTGTTTTTAATCTTCAAATATGTGTTGATTATTGTGAATTCTTGTGAAGGGTGTAGTGTAGGTTTTCCTGCAACTACATTTTCGCGCCCGAAATAGGGATAAATTGATGATTATATGAAGAAAAAGATAAAAATTGACATTGTGATTGGAAGGAATTTGGAACAATTAGTGAAAGATCTTAAGCAATATCCAACATTTTACTAAGATTAATGGCAAGAAGAAATACATCAGAACTAGCAACAACTATAAGGAGGAGTAAAAGACTTGCAGGTGGAAAAACAGATGAAATAGGAGAGTCTTCATACATTGGGATGATGGATAAAATTAGATTCGACAGCCAAATCAACAAACACCAATGCAAGATAGAGCTGTGGATTATGATAGAGTAAGCGTGCATACTTGGCGATCAAATTCAATAGAAGAACCAGAAAATCGACAATTAAGAGATGAAAGACGAGATGGAAGAAGCCAAGAAGTAAATGGATTAATACATGGAGATGATGAAATGAAACAGTAGAAGTTTTAAGACAAAGAATACAAGAGGAAAAGAGATTAGAGGCGGAAGAACGTGCAAATTTGGCAAGGAAAAACCATGAATTGAGAATGGAAAACATGAGGTTACAAAATAGAAGATCAAGAAGCAAAACGAGATCAAGTTCGAGAAAAATCAGAAGTGAGATAAGAAGAAGATCACCTATAACAAATATTGAAGAAGAAAATCATGATCCAAATGGAGGGCGTCGTGAAAGGAGATAAATAATGGAAGATCGTTACATACCACAAGGTGAAATTCAACAAAACAATAAAAGGCAGGAAAATGAACAACGTCAGGCACGAAATAACCAAGATGGTGAAGAAGATCAAGAGGAAGGGAGGAGGATATTGCATGGAAGAGAAACTCTAAGAAATCAGCAGATAATTGAAAGAGAAATCGAGATACATTACGCTGAACAAGCACGCTTAGCCTGTGAGAGGGAAAGATTGAGAACAGAGGTAGAAGAGCAAGAATTCCAAGAGGAAATTCGCTAGAATAATCATGAAAATCGAGAAAGAAGACGTGAACAGAACCACAATAATGGTAATATTAATGGAGAATACGATAAGAGAGCAGAAGAAAATCGCAGAAGAGAAAATGAGAGATATAACGGTGTGCTTATTCGCGAAAGAAATGTAAGAGAAGATAGCGGAGAAAGACAAGTAGAAGATAATGGAGACGGAAATCAAAATCTCGCAACACAAGTAGGCAAGAACGCAGAAGAAGGGAATCTGCACTGAGAAGATCAATGGAGCAAAATTCAGTTGGGAATGAACAAGTTTTAAGAGAATTAGCAGAAATGAGGGGAATGTTAAATGATAGAAGAGAAGGAGGCAGAAGACAACTTGATGAGGCGATTGAAGAAGCTGCAAAAACTCCATTCACTCAAGCAGTACAATTAGGAGGAATACCCCCAAAATGGAACTTTCCAGCATTAACTAGTATTTTTGATGGATCTACATGTGCCATTCAACACATCAAAGCTTATGTGAGATGTATGATACAGTGGGAAAATCATGATGCTGTGTTATGCAAATATTTCGCGTCAAGCTTAACTGGCGAAGTGCTAAAATGGTTTAAGGGTTTAACCAAGAATACTATAACTTCTTTCACTCATCTACAAACCACATTTTTAGGGGCATACATAAGAAACAATTATTAGCGTCCAGGAATTGAAGATGTGTTCGGGTTAAAACAAAGGGTTAGCGAGAGTCTGAAGCACTTAACATTAAGGTAGAAAACAATATGCAGTGAAATGGTTGGTAGAGTGGATGAGAGATATATCATTTTATCTTTTATTAATGCTATGTTTGCAACCAATCTACTATATGTTCAAGTTTTCAGAGTCAAAAATACCATCACAATGACTGAGATGCGAGAACTACAAGAAGAATACATTGCTTTGGAGGAGAAACAAAATGAGATGGAATCATATCCAGTCGCAAACACCAGCTCAATAGCGGCAAACGGAAGTTTACTTCCTAAAATGATTAATAATGTGGCGAGCACCTCGCAGTCACAATAAGAGAAAGTGGTGATTGAAAACCAGCAAGTTAGTAGCCATGGGAAGTCGAGATCAAGAGGAGTATGAAAGGGAAAGGAATTATTACAATCGCGGTGGAAATAATAAAATTCAAAGACTTGATCAGCCGCAAGAGACTTATGGTGGTCAGAGGCAAAATAATTTTAGAGGGCAAGGGAGTCAGAAGATAATATGGGAAGAAATTAAGATGCCCCCTCTATATGATAGTATAAAAAAAATTTGGGAGGCTATCATTTTGATGAAAAATATACCATCACCCTGGAATATGGGAAAAAAACCACATCCAAATAATTGAAATCAAGAATTTTGTCCTTACCATCATTTTCATGGTCACTCAATAAACGATTGCAGGAATGTAAAAAGAATAATTTTGAGGATGATTGATCAGGGAAAATTAAATCATTTATAATAGGACATCCGCAATCTCAGCATTTACCACCAGCACCATATATTCGCAGAGTGAATACTATAAAAGGAGCAGAAACATTTATGATATAGGTTGGAGCCAAGGCGAAGAATTTGTTCTGTAATTCCATCATACATTCATACAAGACTATTGGGAATTTCCACGACAACGTTCTGAGCAGAGTCTTCGTGAGAGACGCGGATGTAAGAGAGATAATGAATATTGCGAGAATCTCACCATTAGAGGAATGGAAAAAGCAAACTATTTCTTTCACTGCACAAGAGGTACCAGAGCCTGGCGAGATGCATGACAACCCACTGGTGGTAAGATTAGAAATAAACTCAAAACAAATAGAAGAAGAAGATGAAGAAAATGAGGATGATGGAGTTGAAGATTCTTGGGCAATTAACAGGGTTCTAATTGACACTGGAGGTTCAGTGGATATCTTGTTTTATCATGCCTACAAGACCATGGGAGGGAGATACGAGGATTTGATACCATCAACATATAAGATCTATGGTTTTAACGGTACTGCCAACAAGCCCAAAGGGGAAATTACAATGCGAATTCCATTAAAGGGGTTATCTTCCAAGATCCTATTCTGTGTTGTGGATATTGAATCACCTTATAATTACCTGATTGGCCGACCTTGGCTACATGGGATATTAGGTGTGGTGTCAACTTTCTACCAATGTATTAAATTTCCTCATCCTAATGGTGTTGGAGTTATAAAGGGAGACTGGGTTGATGGGAAGAATGCTATGAAATTGATATGGAATCTTGCGAGGAAAGGGCTGCAAAGAGCAGAAACTGGAAACATAACATCAAGCAAAAACAAAGAGGCGATAAGCTGATGGTTGATACAATAGAACGGCAAGAGGAAGGAACATTGCGAAATCAACATGAGCTGCAAACAATAGATGGCGAGCGTCTCGCAGATGGAGAGAAAATAACAAAACGCAACAAAAGGGCAGAAGCAGAAAATAGTAAGTAAAAAGGTAAAATGATGAAATTTAAGAAATTTATGAATGATTTGTTGAAGAAAATGTCTCAAAAGAATATTTCGTTTGAATAAAAAAGATGAAGTTGAAAAATTATACAAGAGTTGAAATGAAAATAAAGAGAAGATCAAAGAAAAGAAATTTCATCAGAGTTGAAATACTCGCAAGAGAAATATAAGAACGAGACGAACCTTTATGGCGTACACCCTAGTTCGCGAATAAAATTTTGTAAGAGGCAAATGTAAGACCTTAAGTGCGTCATATAAGGGGGTATCTCTTTGCATGGCTCAGGGATAAGGTTATACCGCTGCTGGAACCTGATTCATGGATATTTGGGTTATTGAAAACCCATCCAGGAGAGATACCTTTGGTTTCCAACTATATAAGGTTATACCCTGGTTGGACGACTGAGGGTCGATCCTAAGGAGTGCAGAGTATGATCAAGGCTCCGAGGTACACGGTTGAGCCAAGAGTGCCCTGGGCGTACGAAAATACCCTGGACATTCTTGGAAAGTCTTGGATATGATGCACTCGGCCCGAAGAAAACCCCACTTAGGGTGCAGTTTTGTAACTATAAGCCATATAGGCATAAAGGACAAGAAGCTGCGAAAACAACTGGTTGTTGTTAAGACCGGATGGGAGGAGATAGTCTTGTATGGCCGATGTGCCCTCCTTAAAGGGGCAACCAGGGGGAATATAAGGGAGGCACCCTCTATTAGGGAGATGATAAGTGTCTAAAGACGGCAATGTCATGGGGCTTTATGATCGCAAGAACATTTAGGACTATCATATTGTCGCGTGACAAATATTATACAGAGGCAGCAAGCCGTGAGAAAAAGTTAAGATGAGATCAATGGGTTTTTACATGAAAGTGTAAAGACGTCCTACGATTTCATCGCAAGACGACAATGTCATAAGGCTTTTTTCTCGCAAAAGAAGCTTAGACTTGTCATATTGTCGCAGAGAAATTGACAAAATGCGGATAAGGCAAGATCAATAGGTCAATACATGTAAGTGTAAAGACGTCCTGCGATTTTGTCGCAGAACCAAAAAAAAAGTGGCTAAATAATACCTTTAACTAGGAAGGAAAAATAAGACCACAAGAGATCATAAAATTATACAGACATGACCTGCGATATTTACGCAGAAGTTGAGACAAAGTTTACAAATAGATTTTATTCGACATTAATCTGCTCAATCTTTCATATTGCAGATGAATAACAGAGGCAAGTATGGGAATTAAAGAAATGATAAGATTATTATTCATCTTTATATGAAAGATTTACGCAGATGGATAAAAATTAATAATCATGTTGATTAACCATATTGCAAAAAAAAGAATTGTTTATTAACTATATTGCAAAAAAAAGAATTGTTTATTAACCATATTGCAAAAAAAAAAGAATTGTTTATTAACCATATTGCAAAAAAGAATTGTTTACACAGATAGAAGCAAAAGAAATTTATACATCAAGGAACCTTGCAGTAATATCATAAGAAGAAGGAGATAAATGTACAAATATTACAAGGAGATTAAAAAGAGGAAACAAAACTAGTTAGATCCATCATCATCCTCGCCAGATTTTTCTTCTTCTTTGTCTTCACCGTCATCTTCGATGTATCCTTCATCTCCGCCAGATTCTTCAGCTTCACTGTCAGAGATAATAAGATTTGGAGTATTCTTTGGAACTTCTTCCGTGAGGAAAGGATACAGAGAGTGAGGAATGTTGTGATCATCGCAGACCTTCTTGGCAGAATCATTGCGAACACCAACAAGGATATTACTAAAATTGGTAGCAGAAATCTTTAATTGGCTTCAATTTTGAATATTTCTTATTGCGAGCAACAAGAGTCTTTGCGAGTTGATTCTTATCAGCTTCAAGTTCTCCAATTCTTTCAGAGTATCTCTTCTCAGCTCCTGCGAGTATATAATAACAAGTTGGAAATTTTGCAAAAAACTATAAAAGACAAGAAATTAAAAAGAAAAAATAATTAACAACCTTCTCTTTCAGAAATCATGTCTTTAATTAAGGCCGCTTGTTCAACATGAAGACTAACATCTACACCTAAGTTAGCTCTGGCATTGTCAAGAATCTTTGCAGCCCAAGAAAATTCGTCATCATCATTAATAAGAAGAGGGGAACGAATTTGGTTTTCTCTTTCAACAAGACCCTCTCTCTCGCGGATAAGTTTATCCCTTTCAATTTGGACTTCAAGAAGGGTTTTATGAAAATCCGCTAAAGTTTGAGCTCCTTGCATAAAAATGCGATCTTTTTCATCTATAAGATCACTTTTTTGGGCTCTTAGAATCTTGATTTTTTCTTTAGAATTAAGATATTGATGCTTGGATGTATTAGCCGCTCTCAAACTAGATCTGTGATCAATTGCTAAAAGGTGAAATTTGTATCTAAGATCATCTATAGAAAGGGATTTAATCTGTTCATTTGAATAGTTGTCTAAGGATTCATTAAAGTGATTGAGAAGAGTATCATCGCCTATTGGATTTGGAAAAGAACGAAGGAATACAACTTCGTCAGAAAGGCCGTAAACATCTGCGAAGAAGAAAAATAAGAAAAAATGCAAAGGAATACAAGGTTAAAGAAAAAGAGAAAGATTTATTACCATAAAGTTGATTGTTCGCAGCTTAGAGGCTTGCGACCTTATCTTGCGAGAAAGAAAGTTCAGTTTCCAACCTCTTGATCTTTTCTTGAAGGTCAGCAGACCCAGATTCCAATTGCCCTCGAAGACTAGCGGACTCAGATTCCAACTCCACATTCTTCTTGCGAATAACGGTATTCTTCTTGTGAAAAGATGTGCACCTCTTCTCCAAGTCTGAGGCAACATCAAAGGAATCTCTTCCAGTCTGTGAGGGAACAATGTAAATTAAAACTTGGCGAGGAAATGAATACATAAATATGGTGAAGAAATGAAAACATACCAGAATACCAAGAGAATTTAAGAGACTGGGAGTTATTGATCTTGAGATTCCTTGGATAGAATCATTATCAACCAATATGGTAGAATCACAGATCTTGGAAAGAGCCTGGGATACCCCGTTAAGAGCTTCATTTCCACAATCATTTGCAATACCATTTGTAATATCGCCAAAAATGTTAGATAGCTGGGCCATGGAAGATTCAGATTGGGAGGATTCCATTGCGGAAGGGATATCAACATCAAAATCATCATCATCATCATTATTATCAATATCATCATGAGAATTTTCTTCATTAGACTGGGGCGATGAAGGGGAAGTAGTTTGGGTCTTTCTTTTCTTCAAGAGAGGACCAGTGGATTTTTCCTTCCGAGGAGCATCAGATTTCTCCTTGTGAGGAGCGTCATATTTCCCCTTGCGAGAAGAATCTTTGCTTTTCCCTTTGGTCCTCGCAACCACAACAAGTTCTCTTTCTTCAATAACCTTCAAGCACAGATAAAGATAAGAAATAGAGGAAACAATATATTGTTAAGAATCATAAAGGAATATTTCTTACATCATCTGTGAGAGATTTAAGGGATAAAAAGGTGTTGGGCTTCCCAAATTTCTGGTAGTTAAGTTTCAACCTGTTAATCTGGAAAAATTAGAGTAGTCAGCGAGAGTATGAAAACATGAGGAAGATAATAATGATAATTATGCAAACATTTGAGGGAACATACCTTTTTATTCCTTTCAGGCCAGTTGAAAACCCACGGTTGATATTCTGCGAGATTCGCAGGCAATACATGAGGACCGGAGATGTAGACGTAATGGAAAAATGAACCATTTGTCATCACTGGAGTGGCGAGGGCCTTGATTATTACTCATATGCCAATCGATATCTAACATAATAACTTTATCTTCAGCGATGTCATCCTTCTTCTGTAAGCGGACACCCCAACAAGTGATGTCTTTCTTCATAGGAATTATATCGTAATTTATGAAGAAGTTCTTCACAATATACTTCGCGGGGACAATTGGAATATCCTTGAATTTAGGATTCTTCGCAGTATCAGGGTAACGAGATTCTTTACCAGCACCGCGAGTAGCATACTCAAGCATTAAGAGAATGCAATCCCCACTCAAGTGATATACCGCCCGCAAGAACTTCGCGAGAGATAGTATCTCATAGAATAAAGGAAGTCCAGGGTCATAGAGAGGAATGGGAAGACCAGCTTCAAGCTGGCCTAGCGAGACTATGATCTTCTCATGGTTACATGGAAGATCAGAAAATAATGGAACAAAAAGTTCATATTTAGGGTTTTGACTGGGAATGGTGGATAAAGTAAAACCTTTGTCTTGAAGTTCTTTTTGAATCTTCTCAAAAGCAATCACATATTTGCGACAGGCTGCAACCATTTTTAGTATGGGAATGAAGTTTGAATGAGTAAAATATCGAAAGAAAAATTGAAACAGTAGCAGATCTAGAATCTACGGAAGAACAGTGAATTTGCAGAGAGATTACGGAGAGAAGGAAGAAAAAGGTAAAAAGGAAGAAAAGAGAAGAGTGAAGAAGATATATATAGAAGGTAAAAAATCTCGAGAAGATAAATGCAATTAATACAAGGTAGAGACGTGACCGGTTGGAATGCAGCGGTTGAAAGGAACGTGTCAGAAGTTGAACGGATAAAAATATACGTGTAACAAACCTGGCGAGGAAAATATATGTGTCAAAAGAACATGAAAAATAGACAGTTGCGGCATTTCAAAAGGTTTAGATATTTCTCATGGTCTTTTCCCTTCGCAGAAAAGACATGAGAAGAGGCAAGATGTAGGATCAGACTATCGCCACAACAATACTCCAGCGAGATTTACAGCGACAGTTCTGCGAGCTCTTCAACAACACACTGCGAGTGTCATAAAATGACTCAAATCAATGACGTAACAGATGACGATAGCTAAAACATAAGAAGAGTGTGACCATTCTGCGAGGGTTATATCATCTGCGATAGTTAGCGTTATCACTGCTGCGATAAGATCGTGAGACAGATCCGAAATTAAAGGACAGATTAGCTGTCATCCATTATATAATTATCCTATATAAAGAGACACGGTAGGTTCAAAGGAGGGGGATGAATTTTTGAACGCTAAGAAAGTTTTGAGGAGAGAGAAAATTCGAGAGAGTGATTGTATTATTGATCTCAACTATTTCTTGTAAACATTTCTGAGAATCAAATAATAAAGTGTTGTTTTTAATCTTCAAATATGTGTTGATTATTATGGATTCTTGTGAAGGGTGTAGTGTAGGTTTTCCTGCAACTACACAAATTACATTTTTGGGAGCATATATATAAGTAACAATTCTTCGCGACCTGGCATTGAAGATGTATTTGGGTTAAAACAGAGGGTTGGCGAGAGTTTGAAACATCTAACCATAAGATGGAAGACAATGTGTAGTGAAATGGCAGGAAGAGTGGATGAGAGATACCTCATTTTATCTTTCATTAATGTTATGTTCGCAACCAATCTGCTGTATATACAAATTTTCAGAGCCAAAAATACAATCACCATGACGGAGCTGCGAGAGTTACAAAAAGAATACATTGCATTAGAGGAAAAACAAAACGAGATGGAGTCATATCCCATTGCGAACACCAGTTCAGGTGCAACAAACGCAAGTCTACTTCCCAAATTAATAAATACAGTAGCGAGCACTTTGCGGGTGAATCAAGAGAAGAGTATGAATGATGATCAACAGAAATTAGTAGCTATGGGAAGCAGAGGTCAAGAAGAGTTCGAAAGGGAAAGAAAATTCTTTAGTCGAAGTGGAAATAATAAGATTCCAAGGCTTGATCAGCTGCAAGAGACTTTTGGTGGTTAAAGACAAAATTATTACAGAGGGCAAGGAGGTCAGAAGATAATATGGGAAGAAATTAAGATGCCACCTTTAAATGATAGCATATAGAAAATTTGGGAGGCTATAATTTTGAAGGAAGACATACCCGTACCCTGGAATATGGGAAAAGAACCACGCCCAAATAATCGAAGTCAAGAATTTTGCCCTTATCATCATTTTTATGGTCACTCAATAAGTGAATGCAGGAATGTAAAAAGAATCATCTTGAGGATGATAGATCAGGGAAAATTAAACCATTTTCTAATTGGACATCCATAGTCTCAGCAATTACCGCCACCACCAGAAATTCGCAGAGTGAATACAACAAATGGAGGAGAAACGTTTGTGATAGAAGTTGGGGCAAAAGCAAAGAATTTATTCTGTAACTCCATCATACATTCATACAAAACTATAGAGGATTTCCATGACAATGTTCTAAGCAGAGTTTTCGCGAGAGATGTGGATGGGAGAGAAGTTATGAATATTTCGAAAGCTTCGCCATTAGAAGAGTGGCAAAAGCAGATTATTTTTTTCACTGCACAAGAAGTACCTGAGCCTGGCGATATGCATGATAATCCACTAGTGGTAAGATTAGAAATAAATCCAAAATAAATAGAAGAAGAAGATGAAGAGAATGAGGATGATGAAGCTGAAGCTGAAGATTCTTGGGCTATTAACAAAGTTTTAATTGACACGGGAAGCTCGGTGGATATCTTATTTTATAATACTTACAAAACCATGGGAGGAAGAGACGAGGATCTAATACCATCAACTTATAAGATCTATGGTTTCAATGGTACTTCCAATACGTCCAAAGGGGAGATTGAAATGAGAATTCCATTAAAGGGGATATCTTCTAAAATTCTATTCTATGTTGTCGATGTTGAATCTCCATACAATTCCTTGATTGGTCAATCTTGGTTGCATGGGATTCTAGGTGTAGCATCAACCTTCCACCAGTGCATTAAATTTCCTCATCTCAGCGGTGTTAGAGTTATAAAGGGAGATTGGATTGAGGGAAAAAAGTTCTATGAAATTTATATGGAATCTTACGAGGAAAGGGATGAGAAGAATAGAGACTGGAAGCATAACATCAAACAAAAGAAAATAAGTGAAAAGCTGATGGTCGATACAATAGAACGACGAGAAGAAGTAATGCTGCGAAGTTAAAATGTGCTGAAACCAATAGATGGAGAGCGTCTCACAGACGGAGAAAATGTAGCAAAGCGAAACAAAAAAGCAGAAGCAGAAAATAGGAAGTAGAAAAGGTAAAATTTCTAAATCGTAAAACACAATAGATGTATGAATAATTTGTTGAAGAAAGTGCTACAAAAAGAATGTTTTGATTCAATGAAAAGGATGAAATTGAAAAATTGTACAAGAGCTGAAATGCAAAAAAGAAAAGATCAAAGAAACGCGAAAATTTCGCAGAAAACGCGAATAAAATTTCACAGAGACATATTAGAATGGGACGAACCTTTATGGCGTACACCCTAGTTCGCGGATAAAATTTCGCAAGAGGCAAATGTAAGACCTAAAGTGCGTCATATAAGGGGGTATCTCTTTGCATGGCTCAGGGATAAGGTTATACCGCTGATGGAACCTGAGTCATGGAGATTTGGGGCCCATGAAAGCCTATCCAGGAGAGGTACCTTGGATTTCCAACTATATATATATATATATATATATATATTAACAGTTGGAAGACTGAGGGTCTCTTTTAAGGAGTGCAAAGTATGATCAAGGCGCCGAGGTACACGGTTTAGCCAATGATGCCCGGGGCGTATAAAACTACCCTGGCCATTCTTGGCAAGTCTTGGCTATGATGCACTCGGCCCGAAGAAAACCCCACCTAGGGTGCAGTATCGTAACTATAAGCCATATAGGAAAAAAGGATAAGAGGCTGCGAAAACAACTGGTTGTTGTTAAGACCGGATTGGAGGAGCTAGTCTTGTATGGCCGATGTATGCCTCCTTGAAGGGGCAACCAGGGGGAAGATAAGGGCGGCACCCTCCAATAGGGAGCTGATAAGTGTCTTAAGACGCAAATGTCATGAGGCTTTATATTCGCAAGAATATTTAGGCTTGTCATATTTGTGCAAAAATTATACAGAGGCAAAAAGCCATGAAAGAAAGATAAGATGAGATCAATGGGTTTTTACATGAAAGTGTAAAGACGTCCTGCGATTTCATCGCAAGAGGTCAATGTCATGGGGCTTTTTCTTCGCAAGAAAACTTAGGCATGTCATATTGTCGCAAGAGAAACTGACAACGCGCGGATAAGGCAAGATCAATGGGTCTTTACATGCAAGTGTAAGGACGTCCTTCGATTTTGTCGCCAAAAACAAAACGTGGCATAATAAGTCCTTTAACTAGGAAGGCAAAATAAGACCACAAGAGATCAAGAAATGGCTGCGATATTATAGCCAAAATTTACAAACAAATCTTATTCAGAAAATAATCTGCTTAATCTTTCATGATTGCAAATGAATAACAGAGGAAAGTATGGGAATGAACAGAATGATAAAGTTGTTATTCATCTTTATATGACAGATTTACATAGATAGTTAAAAATTAATAATTATATTAATTAACCATATTGCAAAAAGAATTGTTTTCTAATGTATGCAGATAGAAACAAAAGAAATTTATGCACCAAAGGACATTAAAAGCTGGAGAAATTCGCAGCAATGTATTACAAGGAGAAAGAGATGAATGTACAGATATTACAAAGAGATTTAAAGAGAAGATAAAGTTATTTAGATCCTTCATTATCTTCACCAGAGTCCCTCTCTTCATCTTCATCTTCGTTATGTTCTTCATCTTCTTCTGACTCTTCATCTTCACTATCAGAGATGATAAGATTAGGGACGTTCTCTGGAATTTTATTCGCAAGATAAGGATATGCAGAATGAGGAATTTTATGATCATCACAGACCATTTTAATATAATTATTGCGAACACCAAAAAGAGTATTGCTAAAATTCGCCAGAGTAATCTGAAGTTGATTTTTGAACTTGGAGCATTTCTCGTTGCGAGAAGACACAAGTTTTGCGAGTTTCCCTTTCTCTTCTTCCATTTCTCCAATTCTTTGGCGAAATTTTTCTTCAGATGCTGCGAACAAATGATAGCATATTAATAAAATAGTGGAGAATCAGTTAAAAGATGGATTAGTGGAAAAACAAGAATAACCACCTTCTCTTTCAAAGATCATATCCTTAATCAAGGCAGAATGATCAGCTTGGAGACTAATATCTACACCTAAATTATTTCTGGCTTTATCAAGAATCTGTGCAGCCCAGGCACACTCATCATCATTACTAATGATAAGATGGGAGCGAACTTGATTTTCCTTCTTCACAAGAGCATTATTCTCGTAGATAAGTCTGTCCCTTTCAATTTGAATATCGAGAAGAGTTTTATGGAAATCTGCTAAAGCTTGAGCACCATTTTTAGCAATAAGGTCTTTCTCGTCAATAAGATCACTATACTTGCTTCTTAATCTATTAGTTTCCTCTTTTGAATCAATATAAAGGCATTTAAATTTATTGGTTAAACCCAAGTTGAATCTATGCTCGATTTTTAAGAGGTGAAATTTGGATCTAAGTTCATCTATAAGAAGAGATTTAATTTGGTCATCTGAAAAGCTACTTAAAGAATTATTAAGACGATCAAGAAGGGTATCCTCATCTACAGGTTCAGGAAAAGAGCGGAAGAATGTAGCCTCATTAATAAGACCATAAATATCTGCAAAAATGATTGCTTGAATAAGCTAAAATAGGGTAAAAGAATTAAGAGAAAAAAGGAAGAATTCATACCATAGAGTTTCTGGTTAGCTTTTTCAAGATCAGATATCTTGAAGCATGAGTTTCAAGCTGTTTATTTTTCTTGCGAAGCTCAGCAACTTCAGCTTCCAATTTTCCATTATTCTCGCGAAGGCTAGCAGACTCAGATTCTAATTTTTCACTCTTTTCGCGAAGAATAATATTCTTCTTTTCATAGACTGCACTTCTTCTCTCCAAGTCTGAGGCAACAAAAAAAGAAGCTCTCCCAGCCTGCGAAGAAAAGTACAAAATTGTCAAGACAAATGTAAATTAAAACCTTGCGAGGAAATAAGAATACACAGATGAGGCGAAAAAACAATAACATGCAGAATGCTGAATGAATATAAGAAACTTGGAGATATAGATCTTGAAACCCCGCGAAGGGATTCATTATTCTCCAAAAGAGAGGCATCACAGATAGCTGCCATAGATTTGCAAGTTTCAGTAAGAGGAGTATCGCCAATCCCTAGCATGGTATCATAGAATATGCTGGACATCTGAGACATAGAAGACTCAGGTTGGGAGGATTCCTTTGCAGAAGTGATATCTACATCTCCATCATCGCCATCATCATCATCATTATCATTGCCAGAACTCTCGCTAGATTGAACAGCTGAAGGAGAAGAGGATTAGACTTTTCTTTTCTTTGAAAGAGGAGCACCAGATTTCTTCTTGTGAGGAGCATCATATTTCTCCTCAAGAGAAACACCTCTGCCTTCCCCTTTGTTTTTGCATGCTTAGCAGGTTCAATTTCTTCAACAACCTTCAAACACAGATAAAGATAAGAAATAGAGGCAACAATATATTGTTAAGAATCATAAAAAAATATTTCTTACTTCATCTGTGAGTGATCTGAGAGATAATAGAGTACTGGGTTTCCCTAACTTGTTGTAGCTAGCTTTCAGCCTTTTGATCTGGTAAAATTGGAGCAATCAGCGAGAGTATATATGAAAGTATGAGAAAAATAATAAAGAAAATTGTGGGAATGTTATAAACACCCCTACTATCCATGGATCTTTCATAAATACCCTTATCCATTTATATACGTACCCTTAATGGCATAATTGAAATTTTAATCACAATCATAATTTTCTAATTTCTTGCTTTAACCTTCCTCTCTAACTTTGGTTCTTGTGTACTTCTTCGAGTTCGAGTACAGAAAAAAAAAATCATCCCTCCTACCACCGTCATCTCCATCGCTCCCACCACCATTACCATCTCAATATCCTCCACTGCGACCAACATCACCACCTTCGTCACGTTCGCCACTACTATCAGATAGTGAATAATAGTTTTTCGATTTCAAATCGATTTGTAAGGTTTCGGAAAACCTAATTTTGTCGATGATAATGGTTCTGAGTTTAAATAGAAATATGATGCTCGAGCTTTGATTCTAATAGGTAGAGAATATATTATTCGAAGCAAATGATGGTGTTTGTCACTGTAATTGATGAATTAGAAATAGGGTTATGAAGAAGATCTGATGGGATCTATGTTGAGTCAATGAAGATAATGGAGGAGATGGAATTGAAGCGTGATGTTTCTAGGGTTCGATTCGAAATGGGTTTTAGTAATTGTTGCTATGATTTTGAATTTGGTATCCTGAATTGGTTGGATTTGATGATGGATTCGAGTATGATGAATTATAAGATGGGAAGTGCTGTCAAGAATGAAATTGGTAGTTTGAGAAAAAAATTGCAGTTGGCAGTGATGATTGAGTTGGTTGCTAGCTGCTATGAGTACTGTTGTTGCTCATTTAGGTGGAAGTTGCATCTACCGTTACAGAGAAGGTGGAGTTGTTATGGGTCTGGTTGTCGAGTTCGAGATGGTGCTGGTTGTGTTGATAGTTTGAATGCAAGAGGAGTTTCTGTACAAGTTTTGATTTTGAAGCACCAGAAAAGAGGAAAAAGAATTAAAGCTTATAGTTTGCAGATGGAATTTAAGAATGATGGTGTGTTGAATTAATAATGCTGCTCTACTGGTGTTGTAGAACTGAGTAACGAAGCTTTAAATTGGTTACCGGATATTTATATTGCAGGTACGAGCAGTTCTGAGAGAAGGGAAATTATTGGAGGTATATTGCATTACTTAATCCCCCTTGCTATTATAGACATTTCTATAGTATGAATGATTTTAGGCGCCCTTCCCTGAGTATAATCTACTTGCAAATCCTGGGTGTCAACTGTTAACTATTGGTTTCATAATTATTATTTTTCTTTTTCACAAATTCCAACACATTAGCTGATTAATTATACGCCAGGAGGGAGGACTTGGACTTTGCCTATGATAGCATTTCAACATTTTCAAGTAGGAGAGACAACCTAAAGGCTATTTTTGGGGCTGAGGAAGGATTGAAAGACATACGATGAGAATCCTTATTTAGTACCGAATTTCATAAATCCTGTTGTGCTAGACAGTTATTATTGTTCCTGCTATACTCTACATATTTGCCTTGTCTGCAAAATCAAAAACTTGAGATCTCCGATCAGCTGTTCCCTCGTTTCATTATAGAACAATTTGGTTTAAAAAAATTAGGCATCACGTGTGATCTTGTTAAGGTAGAGCTGTGTTTATTCAGTCAAATTCCTGGTATATAGTTATTTGTCAATTTGGAAACTAAAATTATTTTCGAGCGCAACTACTATGTCTTTCATTAATTCCCCATGAATGTGGAGTGACTTCCATTTGAACTGTATTGATGTTGGTCACAACCAACAATTTTCGGGATTGAAACATCTTAATCCAAAGCACCAAGCTATCGTATTAGATGAACTTGTGGTTTTTGAAAAGTGAAAAACAAACATTTTGGACAGATCATGCAGTTGTATTGATGGTGCAGGGACCAACCATGACGTTGATTTGGAAGAGCTGGAACTTAGTAAGACAGATCCATTGTGTAAGTAGCACATTTAAGGACCTCCGCCCTATGTTTTAGTAAGGTTATTTCCTTCCTAATATTGATATATTACCTTCGTGTAAGCACTAACTGTCTGGTATTTGTAGCAATGTTTTCTGAAAAGTTAATAGCCGGATTAATCAGTGCATTGATGCTCTTCTATTTTGAATACTTGGAAATGAATGCAGAAGTAAGTAATTATCCCGTCCCATGTTTTTGGTGAAACATTACAGACAATAACTGACAATAACTATTAAACAACTTGAATGCTAAAAGCATAGGTCTTGTTTATCACAGTTCTTCTCTCAAATTTTGTATCTACTGGGTTTATACCTTAGGATGTTAAGTTTTATATGAAACTTGTTCTTGTTGAAATTATGTCTCTATGTCTCATCGATAGAACCAAATTATTTTGAAGCGTTGTTTGAGTGGCTTTCTTGTTTACATTTTTGTGATTTGCTTCTTGCAAAGTGATTTCAGGTTGTGAAGGAGATAGTTTTAGGTTGTTTATTGGTTGACATGTTGGGTCTGTATTACTATTTATCTGTCTATTGGATGCGATTTTGATATGTTGTTTTGTATTGACGAATATGTGGTGCAATGGTAGCACAACTGACTATATGTCAGAAGATGTGTGTTCGACTCACGCCAGGTTCATTCATTCATGTATAATTTTTCTTTTTGGATACAACTTGAACAAGTTGCTTCTATATTTGGAGATAACTTGGGCTAGTTGCTTTCACTTTTAAAGACAACTTTGAGCTAGTTGCCTCCATATTTGGAGAAAACTTGGGCTAGTTGCTTTCACTTTTGAAGATAACTTTGTGCTAGTTGCCTTCACTTTTGAAGACAACTTGAACTAGTTGCCTCAGATTCGGAGACAACTTGTTAGTTGTCTCCATTCTATTGGAAACAACTTGTGCTAGTTGTCAGAAGATGTGTGTTCAACTTACGCCAGGTTCACTCATTCGTGCATGTTTTTTTTTTCTTTTTGGAGACAACTTGTGCTAGTTGCCTTCATATTTGGAGACAACTTGAACAAGTTGACTTCAGATTTGGAGACAACTTTGGCTAGTTGCTTTGATTATACTTCTCACGAGGGGGCATAGGCAAGTGAATTATGTCACTACCAAAGTTTAACTAAAGTCAACTTGATTAACAATGTTTTTGATTCAGAATCATAATGTTTTTTTATCTTGAGTTGTGTAGCTGACTAGTTGCCTCCAGTTTTGTAGCTTTTGCTTTGTCTATTTTTTTTGCTGATTATGAGTTTATGTTTTCGCTTTTTATTTTTGAGGTTTTTTCTTAGGTTAACATGGTTGTTGCAGAGAAACGCTGTACTGTTGAGTGTTTTTCAAAGAAAAAGAATGTAATTAGAGGTTCGCAAAAAGAGGAGGTGTGGTAGGCTTACATTTCGCAATTGTGTAATGCTTGAAATATCCATTGGCTCATTATGCACCAATATTCCTAAGGAAGACTAGGATTTCAAACTTCTACAGGCTTATGTTTCTACGAAGTTTTCCAGTTTCCTTGAACATGTTTTATTTTTGTGAACTTATTTGTTATTCAACCTGTTATATGGCAATTGTTCTAAACAATTTGTTGTCTTAGTAAAAGTAAACTGTCTTTATATTCCTGCTCCGGGCTCTACTAATGTTTTTTGCATGTATACTTGTCCATAGGTTTTAAAGAACTTGTTATAGTTGGCTCTAGATGTGATAGTTGATCCCATATTTTAAAGAGATACTACTGGTTCCTGGTTTCCAAGTTTGGGAACAACTTATACAAGTTACTTCCACTACTGGAGACAACTCTTTGCTAGTTTCTTCCATTACGGGAGACAACTTCTGTCAGTTGCTTCGAGAATGAGATATCACAAGTTCTTGTGTTTCATATTATGGGAACAACTTCACCAAGTTACTTCTAATACCGGGGAAAACTTGTTCTAGTTTCTTCCATCTCTGGAGACAACTTAAATCAGGTTTCCTCCAAAAGAAAAAAATTCACAAGGGTCTGTTCATATTTTTATACATCTCTTACCTGCAAATATAATTAAACTATTCATCCGTGTTACGAATTAAAAAGTTTACATATTCATTTAATATCTATATAACCATTAACAAGAGTGTTGCCTTTTAAATAGATCTTTTCCACATATTTACATAAGTTTTTATTCTTGTCACTAGTGCTACAATATAGCTTTCACCTAGTCAGATTAACATCTGTTTCTTTCTGAAGATTTATGTATTCATCAATTGCATCAAGAGATTTTGGATGACCTTTCTCTAAATGTGGAACAGATTTTCCGATACAGGATGCGCCAGCTCTCTGCATTTTTTTACAAATTACAGATGGAGAAAATTCATTAAAAATCTAGCAAAAAAAATTCTAGTAAGTAATGGAAACAACTTATGTTAGTTGATCCCAGATTTTGGAAACAACTTGTACAAGTTGCATATCAAGTTATCCAAGTTGGATAACTTATTCCAGATTTTGCATATCAACTTATGTTAGTTTCCTGGGTTCCAGATTTGGGAACAACTTATCCAAGTTGCTTTCACTACTGGACACAACTTATGCAAGTTGCAACTACATCTGGAGACAACTTGAACAAGTTGCTTATAGATATAGAAATGAGAACTAGCATTCGTACACATCTACTTTTAAGACAACAAGGGTTCTATCACACTTCTTATGTCTATAAAATGATGAACAAAGTATGCCTGTCCTGGTTTGCCTGCTCTCATATCTCTAATGTGTATATTCACTTAATAGTTAACACATGTACTATTGTTCCCCCAGCCAAACATTTATCTCGCAACAACCGAACTCAATATGCGAATCATGCAATACAAAATAAGCTACACTAGGTTAACAATACCTAATTAATCTAACTCAAGTAATTTCATATCTATACAATTTTCGACAACATGTTTAATTAGCAAATAAAACTACTAAAATAACAAAATGTCAAAACTGTCTCACCCCATCGGTAAGTTTGGATCAACTCTAACTTTTGTCACCCCTTAATTTCTTATCCTACATTTGTGGCACATTCTGAAATACTTTTCAACCTTGATTTCCTGTAACAAAATATAAAAAAAATTGATTTAACTGTTTGATTTCTTATAACCAACTAAGTGTATGGGATATTGGAAAGCTGGAAAGAAGAGTTTTATGGAGTTCAGTACCTTCTTCACGTAGTTTTCAACCATCCATGGTACATGTGAGTTGATTCCACCAAAGGAAGTTCCATTCCTATAAACAGGTAGTCCAAAATATTATTATATACATAAATATGTTCAATCGTTGCCATCTTTACTGGAGAACGTAGAGAAGACATTTGTTTCCCATGATGTTACTTAGGCATCCATTCACAGCACATATATACAAAAGCAACATTTGTGAAACCAAAAGTTAATGAAACAAAAAATACTATCTACCTAAATTTAGAAACTTACTTAAGTTTCTAGTTCCAATGTGGATCAAGCACAGTGTTCGTGTGACTACCTTTTCATCCACCACTTTCTGAAATAATAAAGCATTCTGAATTGGTAAATGAACACAAAACCAGAAAATTCTTCCCAAAATTTTAATTTCCTCACATCAACAACCCTATGCAGTTCCGAATACTAACTAAGCAAACCTAATTAAGGTAAATATTTTTCGAAATTAACCCAATTTTGGTCCAACCCACAAATGTCAATTGAATGTGGCATTTGCTTATTCATGTATCTGTTAAGTTGATGATTAGAAATAAAAATAGAAATAATAATTTGAAATTTGGCTTACTTTTACAACAATGAACTAAGTGGGAATTTTGTCGAACAGTTATAGATATACCTTCCACCTGCCTTAACTCTGTCCAATAAAAGTGGTGGATATTGACAAAAGACTAAATCTCTTTGAAACACCAATGAAATCGGTGAATCAAACAAATTTTTGAAGATAAATCATGTACCGAACCATAAAAATCGAAATCAATTGAAATAAAAATGAATTGAGACATAAAATCGAAATCAAATGAAGTGAAAATTGAATTGAGACATGAAATTGATGTTTACCTTTGATTTGATCTCACATAATATCGTCGTCGAAGATCCACAATAGATCCTTTTCTAAAACCTAATTGTCTCATTTTTTTTCGTTTCAGTGTGTGTTTCAGTCAGATTTGATCTTCTAGATCATGTAATAATATTAATCCACTAGTTTTTTGATCGATTTGGTGTTTGAATTCCGAAGATTTGATCAGTTTCTTCAATTTTTGATGATTTATTTCAGTTTTGGGCAGTTCGCCTGAAGAGAGAGAGTGACGGAGAGACGGAGAAATGAAAATGAAAATGAAATAACGCAGATTAATTGTTTTGGTAATGGAGGTTATGTCTATTTATCTAGGGATATTTTGGTAAACTGGTAATCCGGGTTTGGGCTTTTAGAAAGTTAGGGGTATATTTTAAATTTGAAAGTGTATATTTCAATAGGCCTAATAGTAGGGGTATATAGATAATGTTCCAAAGAAAATTTAAGCAAAAAACTCTAGAACATACCTTTGTATTTATTTCAGGCCAATTAAACACACATGGTTGATACCCCGCGAGACTCGCAGGTAAAGCGTGAGAACCAGAGATGTATGGACCTTCTAGAAATAATGGGAAAATACACCATTTGTCATCACTAGAGTGGCGCGGATCTTGATTGTTACCCGGATGCCAGTCAATATCCAACATGAGAACTCTATCTTCAGCAATTTTATCCTTCTTTTGTAAGCGGACACCCAAACAAGTACTATCTTTCCTCATGGGGATAACTTCATAATTCGGGAAGAAATTTTCTACAGTATACTTCGCAGGAATAATTGGCACTGCAGCAAATTTAGGGTTCTTCGCTTCAGGTGGGTAAAGAGATTTCTTACCAGCACCGAGAGTAGCATACTCAAGCATCAAACGAATACAATCTCCACTCAACTGATATATAGCCCGCGAGAATTTCGCATGAGAAAGTATCTCATAGAATAAAGGAAGTTCTGGGTCATAGAGAGGAATGGGAAGACCAACTTCAAGCTGACCTAGCGAGACTATGATCTTATCGCGATTACATGAATGATTAGAGAATAATTTAATGGAAAGTTCGGCTTTAGGGTGTTGATCGGGAACAAAAGATAAAGTAAAAATATTGTTTGCAAGTTTCTTTTGCATCTTTTCCAAAGCAATTAGATTTTTACGACCAGCTGGAGCCATTTTTAAGAAAGTATGGGAATGAAAAGAAGTTAGAAGATCAAAAGAATGATAGAAAGATTACAATGCAGTAGCAGATGCGGAATTTATGGAAGAACAGTAAAATTGCAGAGAGAAGGAAGAAGAAGGTAAAAGAAGAAAAGAGAAGAATGAAGAAGATATATATACAGAAAAAAATAATCCCGAGAGGATAAGTGCATTCAATGAAAAGAAAAGACGTGAACGGTTGAAAAAGACGTGTCAGAAATTGAATGGATGAAAAGATACGTGTAATAAATTTGGTGAAGAATGCAGAAACGTGTCAGAACAAAAAGATAAACAGATGCGGCATTTAAAAAAGGATTTTAATTCTCATGATCTTTTCCCCTTCGCAGAAAAGGCATGAGAAGAGGCAAGATGTAGGATCAGAATATCGCCACAGTAATACTCCTGCGAGATTTACAACAACACACTGCGAGTGTCGCAGAATGATTGAAAAAATGACGTAGTGGATGACGATAAATGAAACATGAGAAGAGCGTGATGACACTGCGAAGATTACAAATTCCTGCGAGGATTAACACTACAACTACTGCGAGAATATCGCGAGTCAGATCCAAAATTAAAGGACATCTTAACTGTCATCCACTATGTAACTACCCTATATAAAGAGAGCCAATAGACTCTGGGGGGGGGGGGATCAATTTTGGAGTGTTGAGAAAGTTTTGAGGAGAGAGAAAGTTCTTGTGAGCGGTTGTATTCTTGATTTCTTCCATTTCTAAGAATTAATCAATAAAGTGTTGTTCTTGATCTTCAAATATGTGTTTATGATTGTAGATTCTTGTGAGGGGTGTAGTGTAGGAATTCCTGCAACTACAAATACGATTAGTAGGTCAGTGAGTGTATGGAGAGGGGATCATTCACCTCCATGGTTTCCGACCTCTTTCGGTCTAGGAGTTCTGGAAAATACACATATTGATTCGTACATGCATTTTGGAGTGACGCAAACCACTTACGAGAAAGGATGTTTCAAAAGAAATAATAGTCCTCCTTGTTCGCGGTGGGGATATAATGTAATCTTTTTCATAACAATTATATAATGATAAAAACCTCGTACTTTAGGGATATATTTTTTCGGCTGTCCTAGATACACCGTGAAAAATATTCGGTGATATCACCGACAGGGAGAAACCATGGGACCCACTGAAGAAAAGGGGGTTGGGTTTTAGTTTTTTATTTTATGCGGGCATTTTTTTTTTGTCTTGCGGTGATTCCACCGTGAAAAAATCACGGTGGATCTAGCATTTTTGATATTTTTTTAAACCGAAATGAAGCATTGGTTTCACCAAGTAACCGCACTTCATCTCTCAGCTATCACACAATAATCTGGTTAGGGCATATATCATCATCACTTCACCTCCCTCTATCACTTCAATCCCCGACCACCTCTGAGCATAGCCACCTTTTCAACCTCCTAGTTTTTCTCTCTCTCCATTTTATCTTCTCCCTTATCAAATACAGTAACCCTAGAAGCTATGATTGAGAGATAAGACTAGGGTTTTTTCTTCGCTGGAGAACATCAAATCAAGGAGTTGTAAAGTTGAATTGCATAAGGGGTTCGCCGGAAAAGGCCGAAAATGCTACTCGTACCCCACAGAAATCCCCCAAATTTAAGTGCCGGAGAAACGCAGTTATGTGAGGTGGGGGAAAATTTTTGGGGATTTATGTGGGGGACAAGCAGCACTTCCGGGAAAACACGTTTTGGGTGAGTGGGTATCCTCCCATTATCAAAATAAACAAGATTTTAAAAAAAAAATTGAAGCATAAAAATAAGAACGGGCCCTAGCTCAGCAGTTCATCCCCTCCCCCCCCTCCCCCCATCTGCTTCGGCTCCTTTGGCTAGGTTACCCATGAGGCTCGCTGGTAGGTTAGCACACCAACCTGTTCAATTAATGTAGTAGTATGTTGTTGGATTTAGGGGTGAGCATTTGACCCGTAATCTCGGGATTTAACCGGGACCAACCGTTATTTTGCGGATGGATGCACGGACCGTTCGTTAATGGGTTGGATACCCGGACCCAACTCTTATTAGTTTATATTAATAAAATCACTAGTGGAGCTCAATTTGTTCCTTTTGATTTATTTCCCCGAAAATGATTTATCCACTTCGAAGTGCATCACAGTGTGAGAGAGGGTGGGGCCTACTCATGCCTCACACCCTATCCCAATACAGAGAGGGTGACCTTTCTGCCGTTGGATCCCTCTCGGTGCACCACTTTAAAGTGGATGTAGCAAAGTCATTGTTTCCCATAGTGGAGAATTCAGTTTGTTCATTCACGTGGATGAACAAATGTTTGAGTTTGTTCATTCCCATAGGAAATGCTCTAAGTGCTACTCCAGGGCCGTCTCTTTTTTTTTAACGATTTTTTAGAACAACCCTATTAATGTAATTTACTTAAAGAAAGATACTACTATATAAACAATTACGAAGCTAGTTCTTCTCTTGCTCCATCAACGCTCGCCTGTGCTATACCAATAATGCTAGGTTTACTGGAGAAAATACCGGGACAAATTAGCGGACCCACTTTTGCATATACCTTTCCAAATACTAGCACCACTTCCCCTCGTCCGTCGGATCCCCTCACGGGATATTCCGCGGTAACATTAGGTGTGAACGTATCATTACTCGTGCTACACCCCCCCCAATGATACTACGTTGACGCCCATTTACACCGGGAGAAATCCCGTGAGGGGAAATAAACGGTCAGATGGGAGCCCTGGGGGAGATTTACAGGGGGTGGGATTTAAGGTGGGGTCCATAATTTTTTCATCTCTCACACGGTTTTTCCTGCGGTGATATTCACGGTCAACCTAGCATTGTTGACACACCCCCACCTTTCTCCCTCACATTTCTTCCCCAATAGGTGGATGCAATACCCACCACAAAAAGACCAAATATGTTTGTGCCCCACCCATGGAGAAAAACGGGGCCACCATTATTAGTTATGTGAGAGTGGGTAAAAGCTTGGGGGAGCAATCCGGGGGCACTTAGCATTTTCGGTCTAAACCTGTATAAAAACCAGTGATGAACCTCTAAAATTTACATTTTCCCTAAAAATTCAATTGGATACTAAAAAACAATGAGCAAAAGTGTGATACTAAGTAGTAGTCATAGTAGAAACAACAGCAACAAGAAGGTCAGAGAGGAAAAAAAACCAAATCTATGTTCAATTTGTGATCTTGGAAGCCATGAATCAAAGATTTGTCCTTGGTTGTATTCTAGGTGTAAGCATATACCTTGTAATGGTATAAGACAATTACTTAGATCAAGTAAAACTGAAACCGGTGGAAAATTGTTCTTAAAGTGCTCGAATCCTGCCTGCACATACTTTGAATGGTTTGATTTAGCCATTGATGCAGTCAAATGTGCTGAGATCAAGCTACCACTTGAGATATATTATTGTGCTTGTGGAGAAGCTGATCACTCCTTCAACACCTGCCCATTGCACCACCTTTAGTGCTTCAAAACTCACTGCAAATCAATAATGAATCTGCATTTATGTAAGAATGAGCACAACTTCAACATCGCTTACCTAACCTGCACTGATTATGATGCTTTTAGATGGGTTTCTGATTACCTATTCATTGCTTCAAAAACAATTGTGATGTATTCATGTATCCATGTCAATGTTGTATGTAAGGATCTTGAAACAAATATGATAATGTAATCTACAACATACTTTAACTAATAATAAAGGGGCATCCACCTATCTTTTGAATTTTGATTATCCTATAATCGGTGTAAATAAAGTTATCTTGACTCCCGAATAAAGTAGACGTTTGGCAAAAATGCTACCATAATCGGAAGAGAATTTAGATTATTTAACTCCCGAAAATAAAGTAGCCCCAAAATTAGATTTTGCAAAAATTCTCTATTTTTGAGCCTATAATCGGTAGTAAATAAGTTATCCTGACTTCCGATTATACAGTAAACCTCTTTGCCGAAATCCTACCATAATCGGTAGTCAAGATAGTTCATATAACTACTGAATATATAGTAGCCCCAAAATCATATTTTGCAAAAATCATATTTTTTTGAATTTTGGTTGAACCTACAATCGGTAAGAAAGGAAGAGTTATCATGACTTCCGATTATACAGTAGACCTCTTTCCCGAAATCTTACCATATTCGGTAGTCAAGATAGTTCATATGACTACCGAATATAGAGTATCCCCAAAATCAGATTTTGCGAAAATCCTTTTTTTTTTTGAATTTTGGTTGAGCCTATAATCAGTAGTAAATGAAGTTACCATGACTTCCGATTTTATAGTATACCTCTTTTCCGAAATCTTACCATATTCTGTAGTCAAGATAGTTCATATAACTATCGAATATAGAGTAGCCCCCAAATCAGATTTTGCAAAAATCCTTTTTTTTTTTTGAATTTTGGATGATCCTATAATCGGTAGTAAATGAAGATATCTTGACTTCTGGTTATCCTGGCTCTCTTTGAAAATATCCAACCAATGGTGTCTCTTGAAGAAAGCCTGTGGGAAAACGGGATGCTCGTATGTTTATAGAGGAACCGAAAGTTCTTTCCTACAACGTTTATAATATACTTTAGTATACAATAAAGACGCTATTTATTACACTGTGTTCCACCATTTTTTATAATAAAGACGTTGTTGATTACACTGTGTTTCACCATTTTTACAAGGTTGTGAGTGGAAACTTATTTTTTCACCCATGTAAGGTAAATATTTGTATTTCCACATTTACTCAATCATTTTAATTAATAGAGGTTAGGAAATTTCAGAACAAAGTCAAAGACTAGCTGTATACAATTACACCTGGAGAGGCAAGGAAAACACTCTAGGGGGAATTGCTGGAAAGAAAAGAGTTTAGGGGATTTGATTTGTAAACCAAAAAAGAATGAGTGATTTAAAAAAAAAAAAAAACAATTACTACAAGCCGTAAAATATACCTGGAAAGCGTAAAAGAATGAGTGTTTTCTCTACATCATATATGTTATCTGGAAAATATAATATATAGTTATACAACGAATACGTAACTAACGAACTTCGTTAAACGAAGTGACTATCTACATTAAGTAAGAAATCTACACATTAGGAAAGATGAAGCTTAGTAAAAACCCAATGGAGAGGCAAGTCATTAAAGAACATCAGAAGTAAGGTGATTTGTCCGCCATGCGTTTATTTGGTATTTTAACTTTCTCCTCAAATGTTGATCAGCTGGTGCTTTAACTCTCTCCCCAATACCAGAAAGCTGTATCACAAACATGAAGACTCTTATCCCAACATTTTTTGCAATTCAGGTAATCCAAAATATCTAATAAATACAAACAGCAGTGGGAAAGGAAAACAAGAATATGCTTGATAGAAGCTCCATTAAAAAATTAAACTTGGTGAGAAGCTAAACTGAAATACGGAGCCTTCCCAGAGAGCTATTGTACCTGTGCTTGTACGGATTTCCCGGTTCTAGTTCCACTCCTTACAAATTACACAAATAAAATCTCGCCATTAACATAAAATAATTTCCATGATACTGCAATTCTTCAAAAACTAACACATAGTTTTATCCTTGATTACGTTGAATCGTAAACCTTTAAGATTCAATATATATACATATCATTTAACATTTCTAAATATGTCACATGGGATAAATATATTCGATAAATTCCCTCATGTATATATCTTAAAATCTTAACCATAGCTTGTATGTGAGATATATGAATTACTCTGTAAATTCATTAACTCGCATCGAGCCATCCCCAGTCTAGTACACCCGTCTTTTGTACTAGCTACGTTTTCAGAGTACTGTACACTTTGATGAATTAACAAGTGGGAAGAAATTCATCATTTGTTGTTTTCTCCCATACTAAACCAAAAATCTGTCTGTCATAGATGATCAACGTATCATCCGTTTGACACCAATTGCACCTTTTTAAAACAATGTGCACTGAATAATATAAATGAAGCGTTCTCATCCAAACCAAATAATTGACCAGACCAAAAAGTCTTTATTACTCCCTCTGTCCATAGTTTATAGGCGGAGTTTTGAAAATTCTTTGTCTCATTATATAGGCAGAAATCTAAATTCAAGAAGGTTTTTTCCACTTATACCCTTAAATAAATAACATGAGTATTATCACAATCAAGTCTATGTCTCTAGCATTGGAAATTGGACAAAGGGTAAAACTAGAAAGTGAATGGATATTTGTAAAATCAAAAAGTTTTCTTATTCTAAGAGAAATGCACTTCTCCGCCTATATATAGGGGACGGAGGGAGTAATTGATACCTGATAATAGATTAACTTTCAATTAATCATAGATCAAGTAATTAATTAAACAGTCAATACTAGCCGGTAACTCAAACTCCAACATATTGCAAAACAGTGCACTTCACTGTATTATTATTGGGTTTTGTTATCTTGTGCACCCATGCACAAGATAAGAGACAATCATTGGCTTTGGAAATGATAAAAAATAAAAAATAAAATTATGAGAGATAATGTATTTTGCATTGGAGAAGGTAAAGTTTGCACTTCTATGAAGAAAAATTCAAAAACTCTATGAACCCTGAACCCTTATTGGAGTAACATTAATGGGTCTCTGTCCGCCATTAACTTTTAGTTGCACGCTTCATTTTCTGGCACGACTTGTGGGAATTCAAATTCAATGCCACCACAATTCTGGAGTATATTTCAATCCATATTTGTCAGGGTGACGGTTCTAGTATTGAATTGAAGTTTACCAGATACAAGTTCTACGCGTCAAACATTTCCTGTTTCAAACTAATTTACATGGATTAGTTCTCATTAGATTGCAAACTGGTCATCCCTTGTACCAGTAATAATCAATCCATCTTAATGACGGGACGCACTTGCACCTTTGGTTAATTCAGCTAAGCATAACTGACATCATTCAATTTGGCGTACCAAAACTCCTGATTAACCAATTTCTAATTCATTAAGACTTCGGGAAATGAACTTCAAATCTTTAATCAACCTAGCATTCTCGAAACACTTGGGCCAAATCCACATAGTCAGGAAACTTAAATCTTGTTCAATTTAAACTGTCAACTAAGATTTCCTTAGAAAGCTTAACCATTTATGGATATCCCTTAATAGTCACAATACGAATAGATGGTGCCAGTTAGAGGTGTAAAACGTGCCGGCCCGGCACACGAAGTCGTGTGTTTCACGTGCCATGTGACGTGATGTGTTGTGCCAATGATTTAAACGTGTTGTGCCGTGCTTTGCTTTACTAGTCAAAAGCTAGGCACATCATAGCCCACGGGCATAACATACGAATAAACAATTTGAAATCACTTAATGTATACATTAAGTCGAACATTATCACAAGAATTTAATTAGACAACATATCATTTGAAATTATTTCAAGTAAATTAATAAGTTTATTCAATAAAAAGAAAAAACCCATCAAATGGTGCCAGTAGAAACTCCCTAACTAGCGAAATAAAATATTGCAATTCCAATTCGCCCATTGTAATCAGTCATTGCCTCCAATGAGGTCGTTAATGAACCCAAATAACTTAGTGCCGTACCGATCAAAATATTCAAATCCAATTCCTTACACTTGGAAAGATTTTCCTAGTGTCATCAGGAAATCTCCATTCCCCCACATTTCATGGTTGTACACAATCATGAAATAATTTGAGCAACCAATATGCACTACGACGATAAGGGATAAAAAATGTACCAACTACCAAGATTTGTTGGAAAATGTGGGTATAAAACAGAGGATGGAAACACTAAAAGAAATTGTTGTTGTACTCAAAAGCTTTTAAGGCTCGGGTGATTTCTTTTAGGCGATTATTTCTACCCTCCCAACGAATTGGCGATTGCAACAGGTATGCGAAATAATGCCTTCAGGATACAATGAAAGCCCTACAACAGGAAATTGGATTCAAGGTTTGCACCCCTTGACCCAACCAAGAACACATGAGAGAGATTTCTGATGATGCTTTAGATGAAGAGAAAACAGGTTGAATTCATTCTCAAGAATGGGAGAATTCCTTCACTACTTATAGGGTTATTCATGCCTATTGGAGATGCCTCTTCACTTCCAAAAGACACATAAGGTGTCTGTTGGGAATGGTTGTGTCCTTTATGAACCATCACATCTATTAGAGGTGTCCTTTCATCTCCAACTAACATCCATTGTGTTTATCCAACACAGAACACTTCCCCATCATAGTGACAAACCAAAAACGAAAACAGTTTTATTTTCTAAGTTATTGAAAATATCCAACAATCTCCCCCTATTTTCAAAAACCAAAAACATAAAATAAAATAAAACTTATAAAACCGGAGTGGCTGCATCACTCAAGTGACTTCCTACGTACCCGAGTGGGATCAAGCCAACGTAGTTCAAGCACAATTGGGACTAAGCATCATCGCTGAAATCAATACATAAATGATAGGTACCTTCTGGGTTTGAACCTTCACTTAGTGTAAGAAACTCAAAGCCTTATCGAGATTCTATGGTGAAACCAGTCTTGAACCAAGTATCCCTTATGATAAAACCGGAGTCTCCACACATATTGATTCCATAAATCATGTGTTATGTAGCCAAGCACTATAAAGGCCTTGTGCTTATATCCTTATTCATGAGTCTTCTTTAGAGAACGGTCTTCTTCTCTTAGGAAACGGCCCACATTTCCATACTCATATAGGTAAGTCTCGAAGGTGTTTCTGCGAGACACCTTTTACTAATCACAGACTCATTAGGATTTACATCCATCCTATTTTCTTGCAGAAAAACCAACACTAACTTGAAATGGGAAGTTTTAGGTTAGTGCTCCATAATCTACAGCCATAACTTGTTGGTACCACATTGAACCTTGTTTATCTTTTTCAAAACATAGGTTAGGTTTCTGCTATGGGAGATCAACCTTCCTTCACATACCTTAGTCCCATTTCTATATACTTCATTGAAATTAATTCCTTTGGGAGACTCTTCATAAGTAGGTCTACCAAGCTTTTCTCCGTTTCAATGGTTAACTGCAATTACTCCTTTATTGAGTAATTGACTTACCGTTCCTTGTCTAAGACTTGTATGTCTTGACTTTTCATTATAAGTCTTGTTAAAGACGTTATAGATCATATCCTTATTCACAATTAATCAAGACCGCTTGAGATGGCTTCTTCCAAAAAATGGGATCTCTACAAGTTAGGTTCTAAGCCATTCCTCCTCATTTATTACATTTACTCATGCAATCAATTCTGACATTATTAAAAATGTTCCTCTTTGATTTTACAAAATAATTGTAACTTCTCTAGTGATCCTAATTAACATTTGCGGTTAATTCACAAGAAGTCATTATAGACTTGCATACACTAGAGGCATAGAAAATTTGTAGGCAACTTACTTGTTGTTTCAACAAGCACATTATCCCGATGAGTAACTCCTCTACTCATGCCCAATCTTCTACAAATTTATACCCAAAAAACATAGACAATGTCTATTTAACATTCTACATTAAGTAATGCAAATGTTCATAATTTATGCATCGGTAATATCGTAACACCTAATCGTTGGATATTTGGTCGGCCGCCCAATCTTCCAATAGGTTACATATTCACCGGTATTCCACTTTACCTTCAATGTCATTTAAGACATACCAATTTCCAGATTTTGGAACCATATAATTCTTATCGTAAGAATTATATTCATATCTAAATGTTTCTAAACATTTATTGATGATTTCAGACTTCTAAATTTATAATTCCTACCGCAAGAATTATATTCGTACCATAAAATTGTTGCCTAAACAATCATTGGTGATATCTATTGGTTCTCTAATCTTAGAGCATTCATAACATTACTGCTCCAATGTCATGCGACCAAAACTGTGTCTTTGAACACTTCTTCTACTCATGTCAAGTACCGTACATGGGTCATAATTCCTGAATGGAAATATTCAAATCCATACCGGTATGGGTACTATTATTATGGATTTGGTTTTCTTTTGCAACCACTCCAATTAGTGTGTTCATGTATCCAATTAGTACACCTATTGGCTAATGTGGATCAAAGAGACTAATCTCGGGTACCAAAAATTATTAGCACGTGAAAATGACATGATGACAGTGACTCATATATTTATGTCTCTGTAGATAACCAATTCGTTTCACTTTAGTGTTTCATCTGTATAGATTAATAGATTATTTCTCTTGAATCTTCACTTGAGATTAATTCGAATTTTTCATCTGCACCACTATCTATGCAAGAAAAAATTCATGCCATGACAAACAAAAAATTCTTAGGAAATTTTCCTAAGTTTAGATGCCCTGCTTTTACAACATTGGTTGAGCGACTCAACCAGATCACCGAAAGGGCAATCATCAGGTGAATTTTACTGATCCACGTTCACAATTAGTTCCTGTAAAGGAAACCTTCAAATCCGGTATAGTGTTGCAGTTGTTACAACTCTTCGGATTTGGCTCTCTTTTGGCCATTAATGGTGGAGAACTTGGCCTTCCACTATTTTCAACCAAAAGCATGTAATCATGAATCAAATAAATAAACGTGTCATCCATAAGAACTCTATATGAACAAGCAGCCACATAATGCTACGTAGCATATTCTTAAGAGATTCAACATGTATGACCATTCCAAAGATATCACTAATGGTAGGAACCTTATTCATGTTTCTATTTCACAATAGAAACTCTCCATTCATGAAAAACTAAATATTATCAGATAAAAGTCACCCAATCCTTTTTCCTTATTCACTAATCTAAATGACATGGTGAATAGATTTCACTTCTCAAGCAAAACGGTTATGTCATGGAACCCATACGCTAAATTCAAAATACAGTCAATTACATATTCATTTGAATCTACACAGTACATGTTAAAATGCATTATAATATATATGTAATCAATACCCCTTGCATGCTCAATAAGTATTTATCAAGGAAGAATCCAAGCAAAACGAAATGCATGATCATCGGGTTATTGTAGAACAGAGAAGAAAGATATGCACTTATCTGATTTCACGGTAGTGTCCGTAAGAATGGTAACCGTAGCAGTAATCTTTTGCTATCGTTTTTATGATTCCATCTTCCAACCGATTGAAGAAGAAAAAAAAAATTCATTTTCATACTCCTTATCATCATCCCAACATGAATTTTCTTAACTCCCGATCAGAAATTATTTTCGTTAATTCTGTCGAGACAAGCATGGCAAGGCTGGGAGGAGCCACATGGACGGATTCTCTGTATGCTTTCTCCTTTTGTTCTTAATTTAGTTTCACGGCATCCCATGATTGTCCTTTTGTGTCAGAAAAGGCAACCATTTAAACATTCCTAATATTTACCACTGTTCCATCCTCCTTTGTCGAAATATAATCGTCTAAAACTGTTGGAAAATGTGGGTATAAAACAGAGGATGGAAACACTAAAAAAAATTGTTGTTGTACTCAAAAGCTTTCAAGGCTCGGGTGATTTCTTTTAGACGATTATTTCTACCCTCCCAACGAATTGGCGATTGCAACATGTATGCGAAATAATGCCTTCAGGATACAATGAAAGCCCTACAACAGGAAATTGGATTCAATGTTTGCACCCCTTGACCCAACCAAGAACACATGAGAGAGATTTCTGATGATGCTTTAGATGGAGAGAAAACAGGTTGAATTCATTCTCAAGAATGGGAGAATTCCTTCACTACGTATAGGGTTATTCATGCCTATTGGAGATGCCTCTTCACTTCCAAAAGACACATAAGGTGTCTGTTGGGAATGGTTGTGTCCTTTATGAACCATCACACCTATTAGAGGTGTCCTTTCATCTCCAACTAACATCCATTGTGTTTATCCAACACAGAACACTTCCCCATCATAGTGACAAACCAAAAACGAAAACAGTTTTATTTTCTAAGTTATTGAAAATATCCAACAAGATTGCCATCATTTCACTTAAAACAACCGTGAAGAAAGTGAAAAGGTGCCTCCTCGAATAGTTTCCTTTGGGCAAACACATTAATTTGAATTGGGTATACCAACAGGCACATTGCTTTGCTCAACCATGTTACAGAGATAAAGTGTGCAATGAACATGTAAAATTAAATATGTCCAGGAAAATCATTATAATCACAAAACCGTCGGTAAATCTTTTTATCTAATCTCCAAGGGTCATTGATATCATATTCATGTCAACCTAGCCACGAACAGACACAAATTTAGGAACCCGTTCAGTGGATTCTCATGGAAGTTATCGTGATCAGCCATGAAAAAATACCACTTCAACGGACTCCCTAAATGGTGTCAGGAAATTCAATCTATAAACAGACCCGTGAGACTCAAACTGGAATAGGAGACCACCAAATGACTAAGATAATCTAAATTAGAAACGACTAAGATAGCCAACTCAACGATTCACCGTTAATCATTAATGAACCAAGGGGTTGTTTATGACTCTATGAGGCATAAATAACTTAGTATCAGCAGATCACACACTTTTCCCTTACCTTTCATGTCACTCTCAAATGTCGTGAATCAATAAAATTGGGGGAAATGGTCAGAACTTCAAAATTTTAGAATATCAAAGTTCTCCAAATCGTGAGAGGTTCATACATGAATGACTCATTTCCTACCATGCCGTTAACTTACCCATGAAGAGTATTTCCATTTTCATTGTCCACACTTTAATAAGAAGTGAATATGTTCTCACCGGCACAAATATGACTAAAGGCTCCGCGATCCACTATTCACGAGAGTCTCCGATCAAATTAACTTCTGACATGACTGCCGTCATATTCGTACAGCTCTTAGAATCCATCAGAAACTGCATCAAAAATTTAAAGATAGTTCTGTTAGCAACCAGTAACCAAAGCAAGAACCCAAGAAGACGTGGATTCTGTTAATGAATAAAGTACAAAAAAATAAAGAAGGGAGAGGGAAAGTCATGTTGACAAAGGAGAAACAAACGAAAACACTTTGCATATCGTCTGCCAAGTATACTGCAGGTTACTATGAGAAAGGCGAGAAAATATATAGCGTACGCTTGTATATAGTCTGCCGCCTCACTATATAACCGATGCACTGAAGACGAATACTAAAAACCACAAGAACTAAGATTCAATTTTAAATTTCTTAATATAATGTGATTAGTTTGGAAAGCCACTGGCAATCAGATTTTATCAAACCTCTGCACAATCAAATCCCCTGGACTTGTGTTCAGACCATATAACGCCAATTAAGCCTTTTAAATGATCTGCTCCTGTATACCAAAAACCAATTTAAGATTCCTCCAACCTATACTTACATACTAATGTTATTAGTATACTGTCAGTAACGGAGAAAAAAATCAAAACACTTTGTATCACAGATACACAAGATTATTAAAAGAAAAGGATTATGTCTTAAGATTGTTGGCAATCTTGTGTATAAACTGCAATAAAACAAACAGAGAAGAAGAGAAATGCAAACCCAATTAAAAGCAACCAAATTCGAGGCAAGGATTATATCCTCTAGCCTTAAGACAAATTCACCCCGCACTGGTGCTTACGGATTATCGATGTCTGTCTCCCAGGATACAACGACTATCTTCTCGATGTGGTAGCACTCCAAACTTCGAGAAACGGCAAACCGAACTTAAAGTGATGAACTCTCTTTGACACAAACTGAATGATTTTAGAATGCAGTAAGATGATAATTAGGTTTCTGGTTTATTTTATAATCTAAGTATGCAGGGTATTTATAGAAATCATTGGTACCTTTTCAATGAACAATCATGATGCTTCAAGTACCTCTCAATGAAGAATCATGATGCTTCAAGGATTTCTCAAGGGTTGTGTTTTTAGAACTCCAACTTAAATTCCTAAGGGTTGCATCCCTTCACGTATTCCCTTTTAGGTTTCTGTTGGTTTCCCAGTCGAAACTAACTTAACCTAACTAATTAGGCCAAACTAAGATTAAGCCCGTTAATACAACCCAACACCCAAATACAATAAGGTACTAACCAAATAACTTTTCTATTCATATACGAAAATTGAGTTCAATTTTCCAACAAAAACTCTAGAACTTTCCATGGAGTTTTCTATGGATTTCCGACCTTGTTACAGCTAGTCCAACAGGGGCTAGTCCAAAATTTGGACAATACGTGTCACAATCTTAATGGTGAAGAGGGGAATGATTCTAGCATCGGGATTGGTAGTGGGGTGAAGATGAGAATGATCAAAGGTCTGAATTGATTGTCCTATATCTGGACTATGTTAGTTGTCCAAGTTATAGAGTTTTCCATGGATTTCTAACCCACATTGGTTTGGCCTGGTTCTACTGTCATCTAGAGACTAGAAAAGACTATAGAGTCTACAAGTCTACAAGTTTTTATTTTTATTTTACAGAAATTATAAACGGACCGCGAAAAAAAAACTAAAAGAAAATCGCGGCTCTCACATTCTCCCAAAGGTGGGGCCCTAAAATGGCCCCCCGCTAGTTTCATATCCCCGGGGCCCACCCCTCTGTGAGTGGCGGTTTTCACAGGGTTTTCTTTTCGCGGTCTGTTAAGAAGTGTTGTTTATTTTATTTATCAATAATTCTACATGTACCGAGCCAACCCCCCCCCCCCCCCAAAAAAAAAAAAAAACCGTCATGTGAGTGGGGCGGGAGGCCCCGCCCGCTAGGAACTTGCAGGGGGTTCCTTTAAAGGTGTGTGGGGGTCATATTTTTGTTTCACCCCGGTTTTGGGTGATTTTTTTGGCTCGGTACGTTAATAATTTTTGTTTATTTTTAGGATCTTATGTTGGCAGTCGTTCTACACGTACCGTGTAAATGAAGGATGCAAAAACTGCCCCCTCATATGGGGATGGGTCCCGCGTGGCAGAGAATTAGCTGGGGGTGGGGTCATTTGAAAGTTTGTGAGAAGCCCGGTTTTAGCTTAGTTTTTCGTGCGGTTCATTAGGAATTTTTGCTTATGTTGGATACTAGAAATCTACAATTCGGTTTTGGAACTTATGTTGGATACTAGAATGTAACCGTGCTGCAACCGCATGGCTAGATAATTAGATGTTGTTGTGGTTATGGCTTTACGAAATTAATTTACGACGAACTTGAGACAATTGGATTGGGATGCGGGCGGAGCCAAGGTTTGACTAACCCTAGAACTAGCCCCCCCACCCCAAAAAAAATCAGCAAAATCGTTAGAATACCCTTATGTTTATCCTATATTTTCAAATTAGCACACCTAATACTTTGTATTTAGTCCATTATAGTCCATATATTACTGTAAAATCTTTTTTAGCCTCCCGCAATTTTAATCGCTGGCTCCGCCACTCATGCTGTTGCGTACCTGTGGTTATGGCTTCCTTTTTATACTACTCCCTCCGTTAAAAAAAAAAAGGTTTGTTTCCTGCGATATTCGTTTCGTAGGTGTTTTAAAGTGATTTTCAATGATACAAAGTTCACGAAAATTTATGGTATAGTTTAAGAGATAAATGATTTCTAAATCTTACTAGTTATTATCCATAAGGTTATAGTTGTAAAAAATACTTAAAAACACTCATTTCATTCTTTGCCTTAATACGTGCAAACTTCAATTAGGTCATCTAATAGTGGGACGGAGGGAGTATAAATTAATAATTACTAATAAGAAAATGAAAATGAAAAAGTTTTTTATATATATTAAAATAAAATTGTAACATATATTTAGTTGTTATTAGGTTAATTAGGGTTTATAGATACATTGTATGTTTTTGATTATAGTTATTGATCGACCAAAAATTTAAATGGTTTAAATATGGTTATGACCAACAATTTCAAATGGGTGAATATCTAGTTATCTGTAGTGAATATTCAATAGTAGAATACTTCAAATTCCAAATCGTTAATTCAATTTATTGACGTTATCAATAGGAAATATTCTCCAAATTAATATATTTTTAATTTATCTTTAAAAAAAAAAATATTCATGTGTAAATAATACTTATGTTTATTTGTGTGTTTTTCTCTCTGCGTGAAGAACTCTTCCTCTCCAAAATTTTCTTAATGCAAGATTAGGGTTTCACCTAGATTTCTCCAATAAAAGTTCAAGATTCTTCCCTACAAAAGGATTGTTGGTTTATTTAACTTCTGGCATTTTAGGTCCTCTAATAATCTCTGTTACAGTAGAACCTCCATATATTGATACTCCATATATTAATAACCTCTACATATTAATAAAAAATTGTGGTCCCAACTTGGGCAAGTGAGAAATAGTAATAACCTCTCCAGTTCCGCCTTAAAGAATTTACCGCCAAATAGTAATAATCAATATTATTTAAAAATCTATATATATATATATATTTAGTTACATTAAATTTATGATCAAAAAAAATACTTATGGATAATTATTTGAGAAAAAGAAGTAATTTTTTTTATTATTACAACATCTTTTCGCTTGCGGATGCGTAATATCTCGTCAATATAGACACCTTGCTACAGCTAGTCCAACAGGGGCTAGTCCAAATTAACTAGATTCTACTCCCACAACAAACACCACTCTCATTCTCGCAATGATCGCTTAAACATCTTTTGCTTGAAATGAGGGCATACGTCATCAACATTTTCTTACCTTCTTATTCTTGGATCTAGATTAGAAATTAAGCAATTCAGAATATGTTAATGTGTTTCGCTTTGGTTGGTTTGTTATTTGTCACTAACGGAGACAAAATATAACCATCTAGCAACTCAGGTCAAAATTTTCCAAACATTTCTAACCGTAAACGTTGTAACGGTTTAAGCTCATCATATGTCCCACGATGATCAATATTCAGCATTTATGTGCGAATGGGACTTGGAGTTTTCCTTTAACGATGTTTTTGTTTTTAGTCAATCGGAGACTGACAGAGATTCAACGGATTTTCTTTTGCATACAATTATCTAGAGGTTGTGATAATGGAATAATGACGATGGTGAAACAAAATTAGTAAGCTTTTAGAATTAATCTTGGGGATATCAACGTAAACCAACTTGCATAATACTAATTAATAACATCTATTTCTTGAATTGACGGCATACGACATCATCATTTTCTCACCTTCCTCTTCGCTACATGATTTGAAATTAAGCAATCTAAAATATTGCATGTGTTTCACTTTCTTTGTTTCATTAACAATAATTGATGGCGTAACCATGGCAGCGACGCCAAAACCAAGCCGCATACTGCGCACTATGGCAACAACGCCAAAACCAAGCTGCATACTTCGCACCATGGAAACGACTCCAAAACAAGCTGCATACTGCGCACCATGGCAACGACGCCAAAACCAAGCCGCATTACTGCGCACCATGGAAACGACGCCAAAACCAAGCCGCATACTGCGCACCATGGCAACGACGCCAAAACCAAACCACATACTGCACCCACAGGAAACCATGCCAAACTAAGCCGCTATGCCGTTTGGCACATGCCAAAAATAGCGCCCTAGGCTTGCAAACCGTGCATCTAGGTCAACTTGGCCGTGCGTGTCATTGGCACATGCCAACACGCACCACTAGCCAATTTATAAGCTGCTATGCCGTTTGGAACATGCCAAAAATAGCGCTCTAGGCTTGCAAACCGTGCAACTAGGTCAACTTGGCCGTGCGTGCCATTGGCACATGCCAACACGCACCACTAGCCAATTTCCAAGTCGCTATGCCGTTTGGCACATGCCAAAAATAGCATCCTAGGCTTGCAAATCGTGCAACTAGGTCAACTTGGCCGTGCGTGCCATTGGCACATGCCAACAGGCACCACTAGCCAATTTCTAAGCCACTATGTCGTTTGGCACATGCCAAAAAGAGCGCCCTAGGCTTGCAAACCGTGCAACTAGGTCAACTTGGCCGTGCGTGCCATTGGCACATTCCAACACGCACCACTAGCCAATTTCCAAGTCGCTATGCCGTTTGGCACATGCCAAAAATAGCGCCCTTGGCGTGCAAACCATGAAACTAGGTCAACTTGGCCGTGTGTTCCATCGACACATGCCAACACGCACCACTAGGCAATTTCTAAGCCGCTATGTCATTTGGCACATGCCAAAAATAGCGCCCTAGGCTTGCAAACCGTGCACCTAGGTCAACTTGGACGTGCATTCCATTGGCACATGCCAACACGCACCACTAGCCAATTTCTAAGCCGCTATGCCATTTGGCACATGCCAAAAATAGCGCTCTAGGCTTGCAAATCGTGCAACTAGGTCAACTTGGTCGTGTGTGCCATTGGCACATGCCAACACGCACCACTAGCCAATTTCTAAGCCGCTATGCCGTTTGGCACATGCCAAAAATAGTTCCCTAGGCTTGCAAACCGTGCAACTAGGTAAACTTGGCTGTGCGTGCCATTGGCACATACCAACACGCACCACTATCCAATTTCCCAAGTCGCTATGCCGTTTGGCACATGCCATAAATAGCGACCTAGGCTTGCAAACCGTGCAACTAGGCCAACATGGCCGTCCGTGCCATTGGCACATGCCAAACAAGCACCATTAGCCATTTTCTAAAACCGCTACCAAGCACAAAACTCAAGGCCCAAGTGGCCGTGTGTGCCATTGGCACATGCCAACACACAAACCACTAGCCACTTTCTATTCCAAGCCGCTATGCCATTGGCACATGCCAAAGTAGCGCCCGCAACTTGGCCAAAGTGGCCGTGCGTGCCATTGGCACATGCCAACACGCAACCACTAGCCAATCCCCTTTCCAAGCCGCTATGCCATCGGCACATGCCAAAGTAGCGCCCGCAACTTGGCCAAAGTGGTCATACGTGCCATTGGCACATGCAAAACACGTTACCACTAGCCACTTTCTATTCCAAGGCATTCCGCGCATGCCATTGGCACATGCCACATGCTCCACTAAGCGACTTTGGCATTTCCATCCGCACTCAAAGTGCAACTTGCGGCCAAGGAATTCCGCACATGCCATTGGCACATGCCAAATGCTCCACTAAGCGACTTTGGCATTGCCATCCGCACTCAAAGTACAACTCGCGGCCAAGGCATTCCGCACATGCCACATGCTCCACTAGGAGACTTTGGCATTTCCATCCGCACTCAAAGTGCAACTTGCAGCCAAGGCATTCGCACATGCCAAATGCTCCAATAAGCGACTTTGGCATTGCCATCCGCACTCAAAGTACAACTCGCGGCCAAGGCATTCTGCACATGCCATTGGCACATGCCAAATGCTCCACTAAGCGACTTTGGCATTGCCATCCGCACTCAAAGTACAACTCACGGTCGAGACATCCCGCACATGCCGCAACACTTTACTAGCAACTTTGGCATTTCCACTTGCGCCCAACTCTCGAGACATCAACACAAACTAGGGGATGCTTTCTTGGGGTTTTGGTTTGGCGGTCACAGCGTGCAGAGTACACTACGCTCGTAATAAAGCAAGGCGTGCAAGGAATGAATACTGTCAATTAAATAAAGAAATTTATGGTGAAAATATTTTTCACCATAAAGCCAACGGTTTACACCTCCTCTGTTTTAATTGACACATTTACTCAATTCCTTAATGAGGCCAGGGTACGTTCAATCTCACTTGTATAAATAGGTTTCACCTATTCTGCCAAAACACAAGTCTTGGTCAGGCAAAATACAACACTATCAGATAGCAACTTTGCAAGCTCTCCCAAAATCTTCCATCACTAGAAAGCTTCCGCAAGCTTCTACACATCTGATACAAGTCGAGATACTACCTATCCAGAACTCTCTGGTCTCATCACCCTTCTTCGCTATCCTCCCCAAATCAACCCTTCTCCTCCACTTTGTGACCGAAGCAAATATAAAACGACCATCTTCTTGGTTTAGGCCAGAGTTGTACATATTAATATCTCGAATCAAAAGTTCTCACGTGCAGCACATTTTTTTAAGGGTTTAAACCAGTCTCTCCACCATCGAATTTACCAAATTCGGCAGAGGCGATTTTCTCCCATAAACAACGTCATCATCATTTTCTCACCTTCCTCTTCGCTGCATGATTTGAAATTAAGCAATCTAGAATATTGCATGTGTTTCACTTTCTTTGTTTCGTTAACAGTAACTGATGGCGTAACCATTCAGGATTTTAGGTCGATACGTTTTAAAGGTTTCTCAAATATCTATACCATTATATAAAGGGAACTACCCTTAGGAACTGTAGATGAACAGTAGGTGAAGCTGCAACTTTTAAACTTCCTATTTTGATCATGATTTTATTTTTTCATTTTACCCTTACGTGAATAAACGGGGGTATTAGAGTAATTTAAGGAACTGAATTTTCAAACTCACCAAAAATATAATTATAAAGACTACTATTCACATAAGAAATTACCCACTTATTTCCTTGAGGTGAGTGAGTGTCCCAGCACGTGTATAACACGTGGGATTCGCTTTTAATGTCATAACAAAAACGTACATCACACCTAAATCGCGCTAACGTCCTTCTAGTGTCGCACTATAATTATGACTTTTACACATGGGACTCGGTGTTTTCCTCTAACGATGTTTTTGTTTTCAGTCAATCGGAGACTGACAGAGATTCAACGGATTTTCTTTAGCATACAATTATCTAGAGGTTGTGATAATGGAATAATGACGATGGTGAAACAAAATTAGGCTTTTAGAATTAATCTTGGGGATATCAACGTAAACCAAATTTCATAATACTAATTAATAACATCTATTTCTTGAATTGACGGCATACATCATCATCATTTTCTGACTTTCCTCTTCGCTGCATGATTTGAAATTAAGCAATCTAGAATATTGCATGTGTTTCACTTTCTTTGTTTCATTAACAGTAAATGATGGTGTAACCATTCAGGATTTCAGGTCGATATGTTTTAAAGGTTTATCAAATATAATGTCATAACGAAAACGTAAATCACACCTAAATCACGCTAATGTCCTTCTGGTGTCGCACCATCATTATGACTTTTACACATTGTATAGTTTGGTAAACAAAAAAAATAATCACGTGAAATACAGTGCACACGACAGTTTTCACTTCGCAACCTATACTATTATTTAGTCCTGTTTTACCACACAAAATCATGTTTGCATCCATTGTAATTGTTTATATATATCCGTTCTTAATATATTCACGTGAAATAGTTTGGTAAACGGAAAAATTAATCACGTGAAATACAGTGCACACGACAGTTTTCACTTCGCAACCTATACTATTATTTAGTCCTTTTTTACCATACAAAATCATGTTTGCATCCATTGTAATTTTTTTTATATATCCGTTATTAATATATTCAGGTGAAATAGTTTGGTAAACGAAAAAATTAATCACGTGAAATACAGTGCACACGATAGTTTTCACTTCGCAACCTATACTATTATTTAGTCCTTTTGACCATACAAAATAATGTTTGCATCCATTGTAATTGTTTTTATATATCCGTTTTTAATATATTCACGTGAAATAGTTTGGTAAACGAAAAAATTAATCACGTGAAATACAGTGCACACGACAGTTTTCACTTCGCAACCTATAATATTATTTAGTCCTTTTTGACCATACAAAATCATGTTTGCATCCATTGTAATTATTTTTATATATCCGTTCTTAATATATTCAATGACCACGCAGAAGAACCTTGACATTTTCTTCCTATTTTACTCTCAAAGTGTATGTATATACATAGGTTTAAATGTTGATGTTATCCCAAGCAAAGCAATTACCTACGAAAGCTCATTTCTGTCATCTTTTGAAATAAATTTACTAAATGCTAGCTACTCAGAAAACAAACACCACACGCATTCTCTCGGTGGTCGCTACAACCTCTGTTGTCTGAGATGAGGGTAACCTTATCTTCTCACCCTTTTCTTCTTTGAACTTGATAATAAATTCAGCAATTCAGAATATGTCTTTCATTTCAGTTTGGCCCGTTAGTTATTTGTCACTAATAGTGTCTTAATATAACCATTCAGCAATTCAAATCAGAATGTTTCAGATATTTCTCAGCGTAAAATGTTGTAGCAGAATAATGTCATCATATGTCCCATGATGATCAATATTCATCATTTCAGTAAAAATGGGACTCGATGTTTTCCTCTTTGGATGTTTTTGATGTTTTTAGTTAATCGAAGACTGACAGAGACACAAATGTTTTTATTTTGAACACAATTATGCATCAGCTGTAATAATAGAATAATGACAATGGTGAAACTCAATTAGTAAACTGTATAGAATGTAGGGCATAATAACGTATACAAACATGCATATAATAATTAATTGTTAGTTAATGTGATGTGCAGTTTATATTCTTCACATGAGCTAGTACGTTAGTTCATGTGATGTTTCTGTTTTGCACCAAAAGTTGTGTCACCTATCTCTAATATTAGGTCACACATGTGGACTTAGTATAAAAAGAAAGAGATAAGGAAATAGAACGGAACCTATCAAAATATCTAATTGAAAGAGAGTGAGAAGAACCTAAGAGAGTTCCCACTTCTCCATTAAAACAAAATCATCTCAAGCCCTTATTTTAATCACACTCACCTTTCCAACATTAATACAAGAGATTTACCATATTCCCGTACTAAGCTGAAGCCCGTTGAGTTTTCCTCAATGGTAGTCTTTTTATTGGTCAATTGCAAAGGAGATTAGTGATGGTAACGGATGAATTATGACGGTGAAACTAAATAATGTCAACCGTCCTGAATAATATGTGCAATGCAAGTGATTTATAAACCTCACACTTTGTAGATATTTTTTAATAGTGAAATGAATGCTTTGGATTCGCACAGTGGCAACACCTCACCCTATCAACCATTGCACAAATATCTCTGGTGCTTGAAATGTGGGCACACCCATCTCCATTTTTTTGCCTTCTTTTCCCTTGGACTTTTGTGAAGCAGCAGCTCCGAAAAAGACACTTGGCACATCTTGATTAGTATGTATATTTTAGAATGACGGAAACCACCTTTGTGAGTAGATGTTCTAATAAAAATAATTACAATCCTCGTTGTTTATGGATATAATCTTTTCCACAGAGAAATGATGTTGTTTCGCAACTTATTCTCTCACCGGTCGCTCAAACCTATGTTTCTTGAAATGAGGGCATACGTCATCATCATTTTCTTACCTTCCTCTGCGCGGCATGATTTGTATGATTTTGTGTTTCACTTTTGTAGTAGCAGGAAATCTTACACTACACCCCTTACAAGAATTCATCATAATCAACACATATTTTGAAGATTAAGAACAACACTTTTATTAATTGATTTATAGAAATGTTACAAGTAATGGAAGAAAACAAGAATACAATCGCTCTATTTACGTTCTCTCTCCTAACTGACTTGCTTAACACTTAGAAAAAGATCTCCCTCTCCCTTACGCCTACTCAACTCTTTATATAGGGATTTACATAGTGGATGACAGCTAATCTGTCCTTTAATTTCGGATCTGAATTGCGATATTCTCGCAAGAATTACATTGTTAATCTTTACAAACATTCTAATCCTCTCAGAATCATCACACTCTTCTCGTGTTTCTGCTATCATCATCTATTGTGTCATTCTTCAAATCATCCTGCGACAATCGTAAGGTGTTGTTAATCATATTTCGCAAATGCGTCCTTCTTGCGATATTCTGATCCTACATCTTGCCTCTTATCATGTATTTTCTGCGAAGTAGAAAATGTCATGAGAAATTACTTTTCAAAATGCCGCAACAATTTATATTTATTCTTCTCCCGACAGGATTCCATGAATCACGCTTGATTATCTACACGTGTTGAACATTCCTTCTATCACCGACACGTTCTGATTTTAACCGGTCACCTTCTTTTCCCTATTTAAGAGAGGTTTAGTGGAAAAATAATCTTCTTCTTTCACTTTCTCTTCATCTTCATCTTCTTCACCTTCACATTCTCTGCTCTGCAAATCTTCATCGTCTGTGACTTTATTAGTTTTTTATCGAATTCACCTTTTTGCTACTGTTCTTTCTTGTCTTCATGGATTCTCCAAGGTTAGTTTTCCCTTCTTCTTCTTTCGATTTTGATATTGCTGAAACTAATTTTATTTTACTGAAATCATCTTATTTGTTCTTTGTGTAATTCCCATACTATCTTTTGTTTCAGCAAATGCACTTCTGGTATCAAAATTACAGTCCAAAACCTAATAATCTGAATTCACAATCCAATACAGTTGAGAGAAAGAGAAATCCTGCAAATGAAAAGGTAATAAGAAACATCACTCTTTTTAATAATAATATTGTTGCCTTTGTTTCTTATCTGGGTTGTGATTTGCAAGATGGTAGAGATGCCAATAAGCCTTCTAAAAAATCTCGTCAGCCAAAAAATCAGCCAAAAGTTATTGATACCGTTGTTTCTTTTCCTGAACTGGAATCCTTAATTCTTCTTCCTTCGCATGAAGAATCTCTTCCACCTGTCCGCGAGATGATCGCAACAGATTCTACCGTTTTAACTTCTGCTGCGAATGAGATTCCTTCTTCTCTTGTAACCAATTCTTCTCAGATTGATTCTTTTCCTAGCCCAACTGTTAATCTGCCTCAAATTCTTCTTCCAATGATACCTCTTTAGCAAAAAATAATAATCAACTTTCTATTGTATCTACTATTTCACCTGAGTCTCTCCCTTTCTCCCAAGAAGCTGTGAATGGGATATATACTGCCTTTAAAGCCTTAGCTGATATCTTGGATGATGTTAGAAGATCTTCTACTGACCCTATCAAATTTGGGACCTGCGAGATTTTGGGTAGATATTTTGGTTCTGGTAAGATGGCTTCGCAAGCATCTTTGGAGAAAGAAATTGAAGCCTTAAAAGGAGCTCTCCAAGCCAAAACTTCAGAATGTGATGCTCTCCATCTCGAAAACCAAAAGATACAGAACATTTCGTTGAATTGCGAACTTCTTCGCAAAAAGAATAATGAATTAAAAGGTACAATCTTCTTTTTCTTCTTTGTTGATTTATCTTACAAACAATTTCGTCTGTTTTCTCTTCAATTCTTTTGAAAAAATTTGTTCGCACATTAAGCCTTAAACCAGAAACGATCCTTGGAGAGATTTCAATTTGAATCTATCGCTGAAGAATCCCGCGCTGATAGAGATGCTTGGATGGATCAATATAATCAATTAGATAACCTTCATACATATTACATTGATCAAATAGATAATCTTACCAAAGAAAATGCTCAATTAGTGCAAGAACAGAACTGATTAAGTAGTGAGATATCTCGCCTCTCTTATTCTCTAACCAAAGCTAATTTGGCGATGGACACTTTATCATATGAAAACAAAACCTTATCTCAAGAGAAACGGTATTTTTTTAAATAAGATGGCGATCTCCTCGCAGCAATTAATTGTTCTTCGAAAAGTGTGTGATAACCAAGAACAATCTCTACATTCGCTGAAAAATGAACTTAAAGAAGTAACTGAATCATCTATTGCTGAGAAAAATACGCTTATGCAAGGTAGAATAGCTTTAAGTGTAAAGGTCAGCCAGCTCCAAGAAGAATACTCCAAATTAGAAGAATCACACTCCTCTCTTGCGAAAGAAAACACTTTCCTCTCATCTAAGGAAAAGAACCTAAGGTATCGCCTGAAGGGTTTAGTCGGAGATAAATTTGATGATGTAATGAACCAGTGGGAGAATAATTGCTTGGCCTTAATTAAAAATCTAATTTCACAAAAGGAATGTAGTCATTTGGATTGCCTCAACCATTTTTCCTTGCTTAATTTTGCTTGTGATATTATTCTGAGAATTCTTCATCTTTACTAAAAAAAATTATATTCTTTGACTTCGCAGAATCTGAAAGAAAATTTTAATCTTCCGTCTCTACTTTGGATTCTAATATTGATAAGGTTCGCAAAGAGAATGCACTGCTCACTGCTCATCTTGCCCGTTCTCACGATCGAGCAGAAAGAGAATATGACTACCTTGCCTATTTCAAGGACATGGAGATTAAAAACCGTGATAGAGATTTTCTTCGCCAAGTCCATCTTAGAGCTCAAACTCTTGTGAATGATATTCTATTGTCTAATTTTTTTCCTCCGACAATAGTTAAACCTATAGAAGTAGATGATGACGAATTTCCTCATCCTGCTGACAGTGATTTTGGCTATGTAAGTAGCGAAGAAGAAGAAGAAGAAGAAGAAGAAGAAGTCCCTCTTAAAGAAATAGTTGTTGGCGATGAAACAACTGCTGGTAACCATCCAAATGAGGAAGAAGCTAGAGTTAACCAGAATAGGGAAACTACTAGCAAAGATGATAAAGCTGGTGAGGATGATAAGGCTGGCGAGGACACTAATAATAAAGCTGGCGAAGAGGATATTGAAGTCTGAGTTTTGATTTTATTTTCTTGAATTACTCCTTCTTCTCTTGCGAACAATGTACTTCGAATCTCTTTTAGGATCAATTTTGCTTTTGCGAGAAAGTTGCGAGAAAGATAATGTCCTTTTGTTTATTAATTCTCATACTTGCCTCTCATTATCTTTCTAGCAATGAATGATCTGCATAAAGTATAGTTAGTATTTATAAATATTTTGTGGTCTTATTTTTCCTTCCTAGTTAAAGGTCTTATTTTGCCATCTTTTATCTTTTGCGACAAAATCGCAAGACACCTCTACACTTTAACGTAGAAACCCATTGATCTTGCCTTAAATTTTTGTTCTTTTATAGTTTTGCTGCGACAATATGACAGGCCTAAATTTTCTTGCGAAATTAAATCCCCATGACATTGCCGTCTTGCGACGAAATCGCAGGACATCTTTACACTTGCATGCAATGACCCATTGATCTCATCTTATCTTATCTTTTGTATTATTGCCTCTTCAGGAATGTTTCAAAAATATGACAAGTCTTAATACTCCCATGAGTAAAAAGTCTCATGACATTTGCGTCTTAAGACACTTATCAGCTCCCTAATGGAGGGTGCCGCCCTTATCTTCCCCCTGGTTGCCCTTTCAAGGAGACGTACATTGGCCATACAAGACTAGCTCCTCCCTTCCAGTCTTAACAACAACCAGTTGTGTTCGCAGCCTCTTATCCCTTTTGCCTATATGGCTTATGGTTACGAGACTGCACCTTAAATGGGGTTTTCTTCGGGCCGAGTGCATCATAGCCAAGACTTACCAAAAATGGACAGGGTAGTTTCATACGCCCCGGGCACTCTTGGCTCAACCGTGTACCTCGGCGCCTTGGTCATACTCTTCACCCCTTAGGAGAGATCTTATTACCTTAGTCACCCAATTCAAGTCATATGCTCAAGTTGAGAATCCGAGGTGTCTCTCTTGGATTGGCTTTCATTGACCCCAAATCTCCATGGCTCAGGTTCCAGCAGTGGTGTAACCTTATCACTGAGTCATGTTACAGATACCCCCTTCTATGACGTACTTTAGGTCTTACATTTTCCTCTGGCGAAATTTTATTCGCAAACTAGGGTGTACGCCATAAAGGTTCGTCCCATTCTTGATCTTAAAGATCATTTCTTGCGAAATTTTCGAATATTTTCATTCTTTCTTTTAATACTTTTCAATCTCGTACCTTCTTTTTCATAAAACATTTTGTATTCATCCATTTCATTTTAATCATACATTATTTCGCAATTCATCTCTTCGCAAAACCTCTTATGGGTAATATCTTTTTAGATATAATCTGTTCCATGGTCTGCCAAGCTTCTGACCCATATCTCTTCCTTCAGGATCCATCAACTTGTATGCCCCGTTTCCAATTATCTCTTTAATGATGTAAGGTCCATCCCATTTTCTCGCTAACTTTCCACCATTCTCTTGCTGGTATACTGGTGTTTCTCGCAGCACTAAATCACCTGGTTGAAATTCACGCCTTTTGACGCGCTTATTGTACTCTCGGACAAATTTTCGTTGATAATTTTCCATATGTTGTAGCGCCTTTTCTCTCTTTTCTTCTAATTCATCAAGTTTGGTCAATATCATTTCTGCACTGAGGTTTTTCTCCCAAGCTTCTCTTTTTGTTGTTGGGATAGCAACTTCTGTTGGTAACACAACTTCAACTCCATATGTCAAACAGAAAGGTGACATTCTAGTAGCTTCCCTCCTAGTTGTATTGTAAGCCCATATGGCATTATGTACCTGTTCACACCATGCTCTGTGATGTCCCTCCAATTTCTTCTATAATATGTTTGCGATTGTCTTATTTGTTACTTCTGCCTGCCCATTGGCCTGCGGATATAGAGGTGTTGATTTTCCACATTTGATTATAAACGCATTAAGTAACATTTCTATGTTCTGTCCTTCAAATTACTTTCCATTATCAGATACCAGCTGTGCAGGAATTCCAAATCTGCAAATTATATTTTCAAATATGAATGTAAAAATATCTTTGTCACGAATATGTTGTACGGCCTTTACTTCTCCCCATTTTGTGAAATAATTTGTGGTGACAATAAAATATCTTCTTTGTCCAGAACCGGATACAAATGGTCCCGCAATATCCATTCCCCATTTTCCAAAAGTCCATACACTAGTTTAGGATGATAATGGTGCTCCTGGTGCATGTATTCACTTTCCATGTCGCTGAAAATCTTCGCAACGTCTTGACAGTTGCTTCGCATCTTCATGCATGTACGGCCAAAAATATCCTTGCATTTTTGTTTTGTATGCCAAAGATCTTCCTCCACTATGATTACCAGCGTCTCCACTGTGTAACATTTTTAATACCTTTTATCCTTCTTCTAGTGTTAGACACCTAAGTGATGGCCCATTAAATTACTTTCGATAAAATATTCCATCTCTCAGTTCATAATTTATTGCACGGATCTTTAATTCGTGTGCCTCCAATCTATTTATTGGTGTTTCCACTCTTGCTAAATATGCATGAAGTTCTGTTCTCCAGTCTGCGATATTATCTATTGGGTTTTCTTCTCCACCTGCTATTATCATTACATCCACCTCTTCTTCCTCTTCTTTATTGATTGATGGAGATATGAGTGTCTGGATTTTTATGCATCTCGTATTTGGATCTATCATCATACTCTAAATGAAAGCATAAGCATCTGCGAGCCTATTATCTTTCCTTGATATATGCCTCCATTTTATTTTTGGGATCTTCGCTGACAATTCTTCAATAAGCTTTTTGTATTTCTTCAAAGATGGTTCATTTGTTGTGTATTCTCCTTTTATTTGGCGAATTACTAGCTGCGATTCACTGGTAATTCTTGCATTTTATAATTTCATTTCTACTATGAATTTTAAGGCATGTATTACAGCTTCATATTCTGTTTCATTATTTGTGGATGCAAACTCCAATCTAAATGAAAAATCCATCTTCATTCCCTCTGGTGAGATTAAGACAATTCCAATTCAATTACCTTCTCCATTAGAGGATCCATCTACTAATATTTCCCATCTATTTGGTTATGTTAACAAGTCTTTTGTATCTCTATGCTTTTCTTCTATATCCATCATCTCCTCCACAGCTTCATCATCTTCTAGAGGAAATTCTGCTAAAAAGTCTGCGACAACTTGTGACTTTGGCGAGGATAATACTTCATATTTTACTTCAAAATGCCCTACTTGTGCATTCAACCTCTCAACTCTGCATGACCTCTTTGAGTGCTTCATTACCGATTCAATTGGTACTTTTGTTAATACTTTGACTTTGTGTGCTTGGAAATATATGCGAAGCTTAAATGTTGCATATACCAAAGTTAGAATTAGCTTTTTATTGAATGTTTTGCTGATGTAATAAATTCGTTTTTCCACTCCTGCATCCACTCGCAATAATACAACGCTTAATGCATGCGAAGTTGTCGCAAGGTAAATCAACAATTCTTCTCCTGGTTCTGCCTTTTGTAAAATAGATATATTCATTAGATGTTCTTTTATGCCTTGGAAATCTTTCTAAAATTCATCCTTCCATTTAAATTTTGTTCCCTTTTTTAGTATGCTGAAGAAATATTTACATTTATCAGATGATCGCGAGATGAACCTCCCCAGCGAGGCTAAGAGCCCATTTAATTTCTGTACATCCTTTACTGTCGCTGGTGTCGGCATGTCGCGAACTGCTTGCACTTTCTCTAGATCAACTTGTATTCCTTCCTTGGATACAATGTAACCTAAAAATTTCCCTGAAGCAACTCCAAAAACGCATTTTTCAGGATTCACCTTAATATTAAATTGTCGTATCTGTTCAAATATTTCCTTCAAATCTTGTATATGATTCTTTGCTTCTTTACTTTTTATTAACATATCATCTACATACACCTCTAGTGTTTTATGTATCCATTTTGCGAACACTTTCTCCACCATTCTTTGATATGTTGCTCCAGCATTTCGCAAACCAAATGGCATTTTTGTATAACAGTATAATCCCCTTGGTGCGAAAAAGGCAGTATGTTCTTGATCTTCCTCAAATGAGAGGAATCGATTATAACCTTTGTACCCATCTAAGGAAGATATCCTATCATTCCCTGCTGCTGATTCAACCAATTGTGGGATATCTGGTAATGGAAAACTATCTTTCGGACAAGATTTATTTAGATCAGTAAAGTCTATACAAATCCTTATCCCCTTGTTCTTCTTTGGGACTACAACCATATTTGCTATCCACTCCGGGTATTTGGCTTGTCTTATGATTCCTGCATCAAGCATTTTCTGCAACTCTTCTTCTATTTGGGAATGATATGTTGTTTCGATTTTTCTTATCCTTTGTTTAAATGGTCTTGCACCTTTGTCAAATTCCAGTTTATGAAACGCCACAGATGGATCTATTCCCGGAATTTCATCCATGTTTCATGCGAAAATATCTCGATATTCTCGCAAGAGATTAATAGTTCTTTCTTCTTCATCTGCCAACATTTTGGTCCCAATTCTTAGTATTTTGGGTTCTTCATTAGTTCCAATATTCACTTCCTTTGTTGGTTCTACTGCAGTGTAGCTAGCCTTTGGTTCTTCCATTGGTATTGGTTCTTTTATCATTTTCGCAAGCTCGTTTCCTTCTTCTGAAATCTCGCTGGGTATTCCTTTCCCTTCTTTTTCCCTAATCATGTAATCTTAAACTCTTCTTCTTTGTTTGCTTCTTTCGCAAATTTTCTGCGAAGCTTTCGCCTTCTTGGACGTTCTTCATGATGCTTTACTTCAATTTTATAACATGATTTTGCACTATCAATATCTCCCCTTATTTCACCAATTCCGCTTGGCATTGGAAATTTGATGCACTGATGTAACGTTGATGTTACGGCTTTAATTGCGTGTATCCACGGTCTTCCCAATAGCATGTTATATGGCGATTCCATATCCACTACACAGAGCGTTATTTGTGTTTCAATTTCCCTCAGCGAAATTCTTACTACTATTTCCCCTTTTGGTTTAGTTGGAGATTTTCCGAAACCATGAATATGATATGTTGAATGAGACATTTCTTCATATTTGTATCCCATTCCTTTGTACGCATGGTAAAACATTATATCCACTGAACTCCCTACATCCACTAGAGTTCTATTCACCGCCCATTCTTCCATAGATTTCGCTGATTCTTCTTTTTCTTTATGTGCAACTGTTACTGTGATTATCAAAGGAGATGTGTGGCTCAAATTTTCTTTTGGTATCTCTGCTGCTGTGAACGTAATTTTCTGCTTTTCCCAATCCTTCAATAAAGATATTTTTCTACCGTCATAATCTTCTTTCCTTCAAAATCTCGTTTATGTATCCTCCCTCTAATGTTCTCATGAAATTCATTAACCATCGTTTTTGTGATTACGTTGCACTCCAACCTTTTTTCATCCTTATTGATCTTAACTATCCTTTCTCCAGCTGATTTGTTGTTTTCTTCTATCATTTTCTTGATTTGAACAGATTTCACAATAATTTCCACAATCTTTAAACAACAGAGTTTGTCCCTGTTTCTAGCGCCAATATGTAGTAGCAGTAAATCCTACACTACACCCCTCACAAGAATTCATCATAATCAACACATATTTTGAATATTAAGAACAACACTTTTATTAATTGATTTATAGAAATGTTACAAGTAATGGAAGAAAACAAGAATACAATCGCTCTATTTACTTTCTGTCTCCTAAATGACTTGCTTAACACTTCGAAAAAGATCTCCCTCTCCCTTACGCCTATTCAACTCTTTATATAGGATTTACATAGTGGATGACAGCTAATTTGTCCTTTAATTTCGGATCTGAATTGCGATATTCTCACAAGAGTTACATTGTTAATCTTCGTAAACATTCTAATCCTCGCAGAATCATCACACTCTTCTCGTGTTTCTGCTATCATCATCTATTGTGTCATTCTTCAAATCATCCTGCGACAATCGCAAGGTGTTGTTAATCATATTTCGCAAATGCGTCCTTCTTACGATATTCTGATCCTACAACTTTCTTTGTTTAGGTAATTGTATCTCATGGTATATCCTTCTTTTTCTCAAAAAAAAAATGTATCTCATGGTGTAACCCTTTAGGATTTCAGGTCGAGTGTTTTAAAGGTTTTTCAACTCTAATGTCATAACGAAAAAAGTTAAGGTGGGATGATGTTGTGATTGACACACATAAATCGTACACTCGTCCCTCCAGCATCGCCCCTAAACTAAGACTTTTACACACTATGTATTGTGGTGCAAGAATAATTAAATCGGGCAAAGGAAACTTTTCACTCTAAAAACTATATTATTATACAGTCCTTCTTTCCCATACAAAATTATGTTTGCATCCTCTGTAAATCCAAATTAACTAGATTCTACTCCCACAACAAACACCACTCTCATTCTCGCAATGATCGCTTAAACATCTTTTGCCTGAAATGAGGGCATACGTCATCAACCTTTTCTTACCTTCTTCTTCTTGGATCTAGATTAGAAATTCAGAATATGTTAATGTGTTTCGCTTTGGTTGGTTTGTTATTTGTCACTAATGGCCATCCAGAAACTCAAGTCAAAATGTTCCAAACATTTCTCATCGTAAACGTTGTAGCGGAATAATGTCATCATATGTACCACGATGATCAATATTCAGCATTTCTGTGCGAATGGGACTCGGTGTTTTCCTCTAACGATGTTTTTGTTTTCAGTCAATCGGAGATTGAAAGAGATTCAATGGATTTTCTTTAGCATATAATTATCTAGAGGTTGTGATAATTGAATAATGACGATGGTGAAACAAAATTAGGCTTTTAGAATTAATCTTGGGGATATCAACGTAAACAAACTTGCATAATACTAATTAATAACATCTATTTCTTGAATTGACGGCATACGTCATCATCATTTTCTCACCTTCCTCTTCGCTGCATGATTTGAAATTAATCAATCTAGAATATTGCATGTGTTTCACTTTCTTTGTTTCGTTAACAGTAAATGATGGCGTAACCATTCAGGATTTCAGTTCGATATGTTTTAAAGGTTTCTCAAATATCTATACCATTATATAAAGGGAACTACCCTTAGGAAGTGTAGATGAACAGTAGGTGAAGCTGCAACTTTTAAACTTCCTATTTTGATCATGATTTTATTTTTTCATTTTACCCTTACGTGAATAAACGGGGGTATTAGAGTAATTTAAGGAACTGAATTTTCAAACTCACCAAAAACATAATCATAAATACTACTATTCACAGAAGAAATTACCCACTTATTTCCTTGAGGTGAGTGAGAGTCCCAGCACGTGTATAGCACGTGCGATCCGCTTGTAATTTCATAACGAAAACGTACATCACACCAAAATCGCGCTAACGTCCTTCTGGTATCGCACCATAATTATGACTTTTACACATGGGACTCGGTGTTTTCCTCTAACGATGTTTTTATTTTTAGTCAATTGGAGACTGTCAGAGATTCAACGGATTTTCTTTAGCATACAATTATCTAGAGGTTGTGATAATGGAATAATGACGATGGTGAGACAAAATTAGTCTTTTAGAATTAATCTTGGGGATATCAACGTAAACCAACTTTCATAATACTAATTAATAACATCTATTTCTTGAATTGACGGCATACATCATCATCATTTTCTCACCGTCCTCTTCGCTGCATGATTTGAAATTAAGCAATCTAGTACATTGCATGTGTTTCACTTTCTTTGTTTCGTTAATAGTAAATGATGGTGTAACCATTCAGGATTTCAGGTTGATATGTTTTAAAGTTTTCTCAAATATAATGTCATAACGAAAACGTAAATCACACCTAAATCACGCTAACGTCCTTCTGGTGTCGCACCATCATTATGACTTTTACACGTTGTATAGTTTGGTAAATGAAAAAAATAATTACGTGAAATACATTGCACACGACAGTTTTCACTTCGCAACCTATACTATTATTTAGTCCTTTTTGACCATACAAAATCATGTTTGCATCCATTGTAATTGTTTTTATATATCCGTTCTTAATATATTCACGTGAAATAGTTTGGTAAACGAAAAAATTAATCACGTGAAATACAATGCACACGACAGTTTTCACATCACAACCTATACTATTATTTAGTCCTTTTTGACCATACAAAATCATGTTTGCATCCATCGTAATTGTTTTCATATATCCGTTCTTAATATATACACGTGAAATAGTTGGGTAAACGAAAAAATTAATCTCGTGAAATACAGTGCACACGACAGTTTTCACTTCGCAACCTATACTATTATTTAGTCCCTTTTTACCATACAAAATCATGTTTGCATCCATAGTAATTGTTTTTATATATACGTTTCTTAATATATTCACGTGAAATAGTTTGGTAAACGAAAAAATCAATCTCGTGAAATACAGTGCACACGACAGTTTTCACTTCGCAACCTATACTATTATTTAGTCTTTTTTGACCATACAAAATCATGTTTGCATCCATTGTAATTGTTTTTATATATACGTTCTTAATATATTCAATGACCACGCAGAAGAAACTTGACATTTTCTTCCTATTTTACTCTCAAAGTGTATGTATATACATGGGTTTAAATGTTGAGGTTATCCTAAGCAAAACAATTACCTACGAAAGTTCATTTCTGTCATCTTTTGAAATAAATTTACTAAATGCTAGCTACTCACACAACAAACACCACACGCATTTTCTTGGTGGTCACTACAACCTCTGTTGCCTGAGATGAGGGTAACCTTATCTTCTCACCCTTTTCTTCTTTGAACTTGATAATAAATTCAGCAATTCAGAATATGTCTTTCATTTCAGTTTGGCCCGTTATTTATTTGTCACTAATAGTGTCTTAATATAACCATTCAGCAATTCAAATCAGAATGTTTCAGAGATTTCTCAGCGTTAAATGTTGTAGCAGAATAATGTCATCATATGTCCCATGATGATCAATATTCATCATTTCAGTAAAAATGGGACTCGGTGTTTTCCTCTTTGGATGTTTTTGATGTTTTTAGTTAATCGAAGACTGACAGAGACACAAATGTTTTTATTTTGAACACAATTATGCATCAGCTGTAATAATAGAAGAATGACAATGGTGAAACTCAATTAGTAAACTGTATAGAATCTGGGGCATAATAACGTAAACCAACATGCATATAATAATTAATTGTTAGTTAATGTGGTGTGCAGTTTATATTCTTCACTTGAGCTAGTACGTTAGCTCATGTGATGTTTTTGTTTTGCACCAAAAGTTTTGTAACCTATCTCTAATATTAGGTCACATATGTGGACTTAGTATAAAAAGAAAGAGATAAGGAAAGAGAACGAAACCTATCAAAATATCTAATAGAAAGAGAGAGAGAAGAACCTAAGAGAGTTCCCACTTCTCCATTAAAACAAAATCATCTCAAACCATTATTTTAATCATACTAACCTTTCCAACATTAATACAAGAGATTTACCTGATTCCCGTACTAAGCTGAAGCTCATTGATGTTATCATATGTCCCAAGATGATCAAAATATAGCACTTCGGTAGAAATAGATTAGGAGTTTTCCTTGATGATAGTATTTTTCTTGGTCAATTGCAAAGGAGATTAGTGATGGTAACAGATGAATTATGACGGTGAAACTAAATAATGTCAACCGGCCTGAATTATATGAGCAATGCAAGTGATTTATAAACCTCATAATTTGTAGATATTTTTTTAATAATGAAATGAATGCTTTGGATTCGCACAGTGGCAACACCTCACCCTATCAACCATCGCACAAATATCTCTGGTGCTTGAAATAAGGGAACACCCATCTCCATTTTGTTTCCTTCTTTTTCCTTGGACTTTTGTGAAGCAGCAGCTCCGGAATAGAAACTTGGCACATCTTGATTCGTATGTATATTTTAGGATGACGGAAACCACCTATGTGAGTAGATGTTCTAATAAAAATAATTACAATCCTAGTTGTTTATGGATATAATCTTTTCCACAGACAAATGATGTTGTTTCGAAACTTATTCTCTCACCGTTCGCTCAAACCTCTGTTTCTTGAAATGAGGGCATATGTCATCATCATTTTCTTACCTTCCTATGCCCGACATGATTTGTATGATTTTGTGTTTCACTTTCTTTGTTTAGGTAATTGTATCTCATGGTATATCCTTATTTTTCTCAAAAACAAAATGTATCTCATGGTGTAACCCTTCAGGATTTCAGGTAGAGTGTTTCAAAGGTTTCTCAACTCTAATATCATAACGAAAAAAATTAAGGTGGGTTGATGTTGTGGTTGACACATGTAAATCGTACACTTGTCCCTCCAGCGTCGCACCTAAATCACGACTTTTACACACTATGTATTGTGGTGCACGAATAATTAAATCGTGCAAAGGAAACAATTCACTCTAAAAACTATATTATTATACAGTCCTTCTTTCCCATACAAAATTATGTTTGTATCCTCTGTAAATCCAAATTAACTAGATTCTACTCCCACAACAAACACCACTCTCATTCTCGCAATGATTGCTTAAACATCTTTTTCCTGAAATGAGGGCATACGTCATCAACCTTTTCTTACCTTCTTCTTCTTGGATCTAAATTAGAAATTAAGAAATTCAGAATATGTTAATGTGTTTCGCTTTGGTTGGTTTGTTATTTGTCACTAATGGCCATCCAGCAACTCAGGTCAAAATGTTCCAAACATTTATCACCGTAAACGTTGTAGCGAAATAATGTCATCATATGTCCCACGATGATCAATATTCAGCATTTATGTGCGAATGGGACTTGGTATTTTCCTCTAACGATGTTTTTGTTTTTAGTCAATCGGAGACTGACAGAGATTCAACAGATTTTCTTTAGCATGCAATTATCTAGAGGTTGTGATAATAGAATAATGACGATGGTGAAACAAAATTAGTAGGCTTTTAGAATCTTAGGGATATCAACGTAAACCAACTTGGATAATACTAATTAATAACATCTATTTCTTGAATTGACGGCATACGTCATCATCATTTTCTCACCTTCCTCTTCGCTGCATGATTTGAAATTAAGCAATCTAGCTCTGGGGTAATTTTGAAATTTTTTTTTCCTCTCTCTACTTTTCTTAAATTGTGTGCAAAAACCATTTTAAGCAAAGTAAACTGGGACTGGGGGAGTAGATATTTATTGAAATAGGTTTGAATAAATTACATTCTCTTTCCTTGTCTCTTTCTTTATATACTAGGTTTAGATTGGACCTAATATTAGAGATAAGGTTACACTATTTTAGGTGCAAAACAGAAACATCACATAAACTAACATAGTTCATGTGAAGAAAGGAAGCATATCATGAACTAACATAATAATTCATGTGAAGAATGTAAACTGCACTTCACATTAACTAACAGTAATATTATAATATATGTCAAATTGATGGTGTTTGTCAGACAAATTCTTAGTACCCATTTTTTGTGTTTCACTTTCGTCGTTCAACCTGTATTGTTCGATCATATTTTGGCTGCAATTTTTTTGAATATTAAGAACTTGTTGGATTTGACTTGCCAGAGTTGCTGATATGATCAAGGGCCAGAGAATTATGGGGAATTGAAGCATCTAAAATTAGACTTTGAAAATAGGGTTTAGAGGATAATGATGAAAACTGAAGCATTGCGCATGGTATTGAAGTGGCAGAATGGAAAACTGTAGCGTTGCGCATGTCATTTAAGGTTAATATACTACCAATAGTCGTATTTAAGAGAGGTGGGAAGATAATCCCATAATTATGCCACAATAAGCAAAGAAAAAAAGATATAGAGAAATGGCTGATATTGCATCAAGTTCTGGCGGAGGAGGAAATCCAGGCGAATCATCTAATTCTGAAGCCATACGACATGCAAAGGCTGTAGTCGAAGCATTGAAAAGTGCATATATGGAGAGTCTGATAGAGTATTTAAATCTGGTAAAGACAAAGAAGAAAGAACAAGAAAAAAGAGAGGAGTATGAACAATTGAGGATCGAGAATGATGAAGAATTCTAACTATGGTTCAGGAAGGTTGAAGTTTTTGATGCATGTCGATACCGAAGAAGACTTCAGATAAGGGGATCATGGAATCCATCATGGGGGAAGACTCAAAGCATGACCAAGAGTGATAGTGAGAATGAGGAGAAGGAAGAATTTTATGAAGAAGAGATGGAAGAAAGTAGTGATGAATCGTTGAAGAGAAGAAAGAGAGCAAGAAAATTGGAGAATGAGAAGAAGAAAAGGAAAGAGTTTGAGGATGCAACGTATGAATGGTATCTTGCAGAGAAGACATACACTCCACGAAAATTTGCTCAGACCATGTCATAACCGCTAAACGTCGACTCCGACGGGGAGGAAATTCGTGGGATGGATATTGATGGAAACCTTGTGTTCTCTGGTCCAACAGTGCCTTGCAGTGACGATGAGGATAACAATGAGGATGAAGAAGATGAGGATGAAGATCTCCAGGGACCTTATACCACTTCAGATAAAGATGACGGTAAGGCTCCTTACTATATATTTGATGAATTGAACTATACCAGCGACAGTGAGGATGATTCTAATGATTATTCATATTAGTCATCCCTAGAATGCGGTTTCCTTAGAACTAGAGTGCTGACAAACTCTTAAGCATCTTCGTGAAAATTTATGAGGAAATTGATGGTATTTTGAGTCGCTGAAGAAGTTCCTGGAGAAAGAGGTTTCAATGTCTAGCATCTGATGGTATGGACTTTTGTGATAATTTGTTTTTTGTGTGTTGGTGTTACTTTTTTTGTGAAGCATGGAAGTGTTTTGGTTTTTTAGTATCTACAGTTTCTTTGAAGGTGAAGTATTTAATTTGCAGGGGAGTAGTAGTAAGGAAGGTCTGACTTTTTTTTGCAGCTTGGATTGCAGAGTTACAGCCTAGATTCTATTGTTGTACAAATGGGTTATAATGCAGTAAAAGGATTTTCGGAGTTTCTAGGTTGAATGTCTTGTTTATTTCATTGTTTAGGATGTAATGAAAATGAAGCTAATTTGTTTTGCAGCTTGGATTGCAAAGTTACAGTCTAGATTATTTTGTTGTACAAATGGGTTGTAATGCAGTAAAAGGATTTTCGGAGTTTCTAGGTTGAATGTCTTGTTTATTTCACTGTTTGGGATGTAATAAAGATGAAGTTGATACCATGAAAGATTTTTGGGCTTCCAACTCAAAACCAATTGGCAAGGTTGGTTTCAGGAGGGAAGGAATGTTATGTATCTGTTTGTGTCATGCATCTAGTATAGTACTCCTTATATAGTTATTTAGGATTATCTCAAAATGTAGTTATGATAACCTTTCGTAAGTTTATTGTAAGAATCCTTATATAAAGGATGCATTTGTAATCTTTGATGGTATGGAATGAATATGATTGTTTGAGAGATTCTCTCGCAGAGTTTGATTGCACTCTAACGTGATCACAGGAGGTTTTAGGAGTTTCCCTCGAAGAAAACTCATCTGTTACGTAAGCACCTAACAGTTACAGTTAACGGAAAAATGAAAGTGAAACACAAGCACTATTATAGATGTGGAAATTTCTGAGAAACCCAAATTTAGTTCCTCTCTCTTCCAGAAACCCGTCAATAAGATGGCATATATGCGTAGCCCAAAACACAAAATCAATGGTTAAGATTAATAGTTTTAGATAGAATTAAAATTGAGGAAGGACGCCATTTTTGCGAATAAAAACTAAACCGTAACGGATTTGAAGCTAATATTTTGATGTGGAACAACGAAAGTGAAAAACTCATCTGTTACGTAAGCACGTAACAGTTACAGTTAACGGAACAACAAAAGTGAAACACAAGCACTATTATAGATGTGGAAATTTCTGAGAAACCCAAATTTGGTTCCTCTCTATTCCAGAAACCCGTCAATAAGGTGGCATACATGCGTTTCCCAAAACACAAAATCAACAGTTAAGATTAATAGTTTTAGATAAAATTAAAATTGAGGAAGGATCCCTTCACACTTTTATTATCACACTATCTCACACATTTAGCACCATTTTTACGAATAAAAGCTAAACCGAAACGGACTTGAAGCTAATATTTTGAGGATATGTTCCTCTTACAAAGTTATATACACCTACCAAAAATGAGCACATTCTGAAATATAAAAACTCACAATCTACCGGTCTTAATTTCGACGGCCAGAAATCCGTTGATTTTTAACAGTTTATTTTCAAAGTAGTAGATGGTGGTGTTATACGTCTCGGGATACGATCATTTTCGGTAGGAACATATAGCTATGTAATGGTAATATATCCTCAAAATATTAGATTCAAATTTATTACGGTTTGGTTTTTATTCGCAAAAATGATATCGAACGTGTGAGATAGTGTGATAATAAAAGTGTGAAGGGATCCATCCTTATTAAAATTTCAACATTTTTCGTAAGACTAAATTAACCTTATGAATCAATTTGACTAAACTAATCCAATTCTAACGGTCGAAATTTGCTAACAAATTTAGTCGAAACTATAGCCGGGTCTACTTATTGTTACCAAAATTTCCTGTAGTTGCAGGAAAACCTACACTACACCCTTCACTAGAATTCACAATAATCAACACATATTTGAAGATTAAAAACATCACTTTATTATTTGATTCTCAGAAATGTTTACAAGAAATGGAATAAATCAAGAATACAACCGCTCTCTTGAATTTTCTCTCTCCTCAAAACTTTCTTAACACTCCAAAAACCTCTCCCTTATGAATCTACTGGGTCTCTTTATATAGGGTAGTTACATAATGGATGACAACTAAGCTGTCCTTTAATTTCGGATTTGACTTGCGATCTTCTCGCAGCAATGATGATGCTAATTCTCGCAGATGATATAACCATCGCAGAATTGGCATACTCTTCTCATGTTTCAGCTATCGTCATCTGCTACGTCATTCTTTGAGTCATTCTGCGACACTCGCAGTATGTTGTTGAAGAACTCGACGACGAATTCACAGAAATGTTGTAAATCTCGCAAGAGTAATATCATGGCAATATTGTGGTCCTACATCTTACCTCTTCTCATGCCTTTTCTGCGAAGGAGAAAAGATCATGATAAATAAAATGTCGTTACTATTCATCTTTTCACATTCTTCTGTTCTAACACGTTTCTGCATCCTTTGCCAGATTTTTTACATGTATTTTTTCTCCCATTCAATTCCTGACACGTCCTTTTCGACCGCTACGTTCCAACCGTTCACTTTTTTTCTTCGCATTGAATACATATATCTTCTCGAAAATCTTTGCCTTCTATAAATAATTCCTTCATTCTTTTCTTTCCTTCTTTTTACTTCCTCTTTCTTCTCTCTGCAATTTTACTATTCTTCCGTGAATTCTGGATCTGCTACTATTGCAATTTTTTCTTTCGATATTTTACTCTTTCAATCTTCATTCCCATACTAATAAAATGCCTCCAGCTGGTCGTAAATATCTGAAAGCTTTTGAGAAAATTCAAAAAGAACTTCAGAATAGAGGTTTTACTTTATCTACCATTGCTGATCAAAACCCTAAGGCTGAGCTTTCTGTAAAATTATTTTCTGATCATCCGTGTAATGGCGAGAAAATTATAATCTCGCTAGGTCAACTTGAAGTTGATCTTCCTATTCCTCTCTATAACCCTGAGCTTCCTTTATTCTATGAAATACTCTCTCATGAGAAGTTCTCGCAGGCGGTATATTAGTTGAGTGGGGATTGCATTCACTTAATGCTTGAGTATGCTACTCGCGGTGCTGGTAAAGAATCTCACTACCTTGATACGGCGAAGAACCCTAAATTCAAAGATGTTCCAATTATTCCTGCAAAGTACACTGTAGAGAATTTCTTCGCAAACTATGACATAATCCCCATGAGGAGGGATGCCACTTGTTGGGGTGTCCGCTTATAAAAGAAGGATGATGTTTCTGAAGACAAAGCTCTTATTTTGGACATCGATTGGTATTCGGGCAACAATACATCCCCTCGCCATTCCAGTGATGACAAATGGTATATTCTTCCCTTATTGTTAGAAGGTCCATACATTTTTGGTTCTCATACTTTACCCGCGAGTCTCGCAAATTACCAACCATGGGCGTTCTGCTATCCTGAAAAGAATAAGGAAGTATATTCCCGAATTTTTACTTGTTTCTATTTTCCTCGTATTCTTACGTATATGCTCGCTGACTACTCCAATATTTCCAGATTAACAGATTGAAGGCTAGTTACAAGAATTCAGGGAAACCTAGTACTTTATTAGCTCTCCAATCACTCACAGATGAGGTAAGAAATATTCCTTTATGATTCTTAACAATATATTGTTGCCTTTATTTCTTACCTTTATCTGTGTTTGAAGGTTATTGAAGAAATAGAACCTGTGAAGATCGCGAAGACTAAGGGGAAAAGCAAAGGTTCTTCTCGCAAGGATAAATCTACTGTTCTTCTCAAAGAGAAATCCACCGTTCCTATTTCAAAGAAAAGAAGAATCCAATCTACTTCCCCTTCATCATCTCAATCTAATGAAGAAAGTTCTCATGATGATACTGATAATGATGATGATGGTGATTTTGATGCTGATATCCCTTCCGCGAGGGAATCCTCCCAACCTGAGTCTTCTATCTCTCAGCTATCCAGCATATTTTCTGATACTATGCTTGGTATGGGGAATGATGCTCTTAGAGACACATGCCAAGCTCTCGCAAATGTCTGTGATGCCTCCATAATAGTGGACAATGAATCTCTTCAAGGAGTTTCAATATCAGTGACTCCCAGCTTCTTAAATTCACTAAGCATTTTGGTATGTTCTCATTTCTTAACCACATTTGTATAATTTCATTTCTTCGCAGGATTTTAATTTATGTTTATCTTGACAATTTTTTGTTTTCCCTCCCAGGCTGGAGGAGCTTCTTTTGTTGTTTCCTCAGACTTGGAGAAAATGCGTGCATCCTTTCACAAGAAAAACACTGTTCTTCGCAAGAAAAATGAGGAGTTAGAATATGAGTTTGCTAATCTCCACAAGAAGGACAGACATATGGAATCTGAACTTGTTAGTCATCGCGAGAAAAACAAAGAATTAGAATCTGCCTCTGCTGATCTTGGAAAGAAGAATAAACAACTATAGAATGATCTTTCTCATCAGCTTCTCAAAGTATCCAATCTTGAAAGTGCCAATAAACAACTCTTAGGTATGAGAATTTTCCTCTTTTATTTCATATTTCTACTTTCCATTACTCCTCCTTATTTGATTTACCATTCTCGCAGACATTTATGGTCTCTCTGATGAGGCTTCAACCCTTCGTTCTTTTCCTGAACCAATAGATGATGATGCTCTTCTAGAGATTCCCAATAACTCTTTGAATAATCCCTCCAATGATAGAATTAACTCTCTTTCCATAGATGAACTCAGGTCTAAGCTTCGCCTCTTAGAAATTGACCACAGATCTTGTTTAGACATGGCTAACAAGTTCAAACGCTTTTACCACAATTCTAAGGAAGAGATTAAAACTTTAAGGGCCAAGAACAGTGATCTCTCAAATGACAAAGATCGTATATCTAGACAAGGATCTCAAACTTTAGCTGATTTTCATAAAACCCTTCTTGAAGTCCAAATTGAAAGAGATAGACTTATCTACGAGAAAAGGGCTTTTGTTGAAAGGGAAAACCAAATTCGTACCCATCTTCTTATTAATAATGATGATGAATTTTCCTGGGCTGCGAAAATTCTTGACAACGCCATAACTAACTTAGGTGTAGATGTTAGTTTTCATGTCGAACAAGCAGCCTTAATTAAAGACATGATTTCTGAAAGAGAAGGTTGTTAACTGTTCTTCCTCATTAATTTCTTGTCTTTATAGGGTTTTTTTTGCAAAATTTCCAACTTGTTGTTATATACTCGCAGGCGTTGAAAAGAGATATTCTGAAAGAATTTGAGAACTTGAAGCCGACAAGGGTCAACTCGCAAAGACTCTTGCTTCTCGCAATAAAAAATATTCAAGATTGAAATACCAATTAAAGATCACTTCTGTGAATTTTAGTAATATCCTTGTTGGTGTTCGTAATGATTCCGTCAAGAGGGACTGTGATGATCATAACATTTCTCACTCTTTGTATCCTTTCCTCGCGGAAAAAGTTCCAGCGAATACTCCAAACCTTGTTTTTTATGACAGAGAAGCCGAAGAATATGGCGAAGATGAAGGATATAATGAAGATGATGGTGAAGACGAAGAAGGAGAAAAATCTGGCGAGGATGGTGATGGATCTAACTAGTTTTGTTTCCCCTTTTTAATCTTCTTGTAATATTTGTACATTTATCCCCTTCTTCTTGTGATATTGCTGCGAATTTCTCTAGCTTCTAAGGTTATTTGATGTATAGGTTTCTTTTGCTTCTATCTGTATAAATTAGAAAACAATTCTTTTTTGCAATACGGTTAATCAACATGATTATTAATTTTAACTATCTGCGTAAATCTGCCATATAAAGATGAATAATAATTTTATCATTATGCTCATTCCCATACTTGACTCTGTTATTCATCTGCAATATGAAAGATTGATCAGATTAATGTTGAATAAAATATGTTTGTAAATTTTGCCTCAACCTCTGCGTAAATGGCGCAGGTCATGTCTGCATAATCTTATGATCTCTTGTGGTCTTATTTTTCCTTCCTAGTTAAAGGTCTTATTTAGCCACTTTTTATTTTTGGCGACAAAATCGCAGGACGTCCTTACATTCGCATGTAAGAACCCATTGATCTTGTCTTATCCTTGTTTTTTCAATTTTTTGCGACAATATGATAGGCCTAAGTTCTCTTGCGAGAACAAAGGCCTATGACACTGCCGTCTTGCGATGAAATCGCAGGACGTCTTTACACTTTCATGTAAAAACCCATTGATCTCATCATAACTTTTTCGCATGGCTTGTTGCCTCTGTATAATATTTGTCACACGATAATATGACAGGCCTAGATGTTCTTGCGAACATAAAGCCCCATGACATTACCGTTTTTAGACACTTATCAGCTCCCTAATGGAGGGTTCCTCCCTTATCTTCCACCTGGTTGCCCCTTCAAGGAGGGCACATCGGCCATACGATACTAGATCCTCCCATCCGGTCTTAAAAACAACCAGTTGTTTTCGCAACTTCTTATCCTTTTTGCCTATATGGCTTATAGTTACGAGACTGCACCCTAAGTGGGGTTTTCTTCGGGCCGAGTGCATCATAGCCAAGACTTTCCAAGAATGGCCATGTTAGTTTCGTACGCCCCGGGCACCCTTGGCTCAAACCGTGTACCTCGGCGCCTTGGTCATACTCTGCACTCCTTAGGAGAGACCCTCGGTCGTCCAACCAGGGTATAACCTTATATATATAGTTGGAAATCCAAGGTACCTCTCCTGGATAGGTATCTCTCATGGAGATGGACCCCATCTCTCCATGACTCAGGTTCCGGCAGTGGTATAACCTTATCCCTGAGCCATGCAAACAGATACCCCCTTATATGACGTACTTTAGGTCTTACATTTGCCTCTTACGATTATTTTTTTTTTTTGCGATCTTTTTTTTGCGAACTAGGGTGTACGCCATAAAGGTTCGTCCCATTCTTATATGTCATTATTCTTTGATTATCTCTTTTTTGAATTTCAGCTCTTGTATGATCTTTCAATTTCATCTTTTTCCTTGAAACGAAATATTCTTTTGAAACATTTTCTTCAACAAATCATTCATACATTTATTAAATTTCACGATTTGAGAATTTTCACCTTTCTACTTATTACTTTATGCTTCTGCCTTTTTGTTGCGCTTTGTTATTTTCTCTCCATCTGCGAGGCGCTCGCCATCAATAGTTTTTAATGTGTGTTGACTTTGCAGCATTCCATCTTCTCGCCGTTCTATTGTATCAACCATTAATTTGTCACTTCTTTTTTTCTGTTTGATGTTATGCTTCTAATTTCTATTCCTTGTGGCTCTTTATTCGCAAGATTACATGTCAATTTCATAGCACCTCTTTCCCTCAGTCCAGTCCCCCTTTATAACTCCAACACCACTGGGATGAGGAAATTTAATGCACTGGTGGAAATTTGACGCTACACCTAAGATCCCATGTAGCCAAGGCTGGCCAATCAAGGCGTTGTATGGAAATTCGACGTCAACAACACATAATTATATCTTAGAAGATATTCCCTTCAAGGGAATTCGCATTGTAATTTCCCCTTTGGGCTTGTTGGTAGTACCATTAAAACCATAGATTTTATAAGTTGATGGTATTAGATCTCCGTCTCTTCCTCCCATGGTTTTGTATGTATGATAAAATAAGATATCCACTGAACTTCCTGTGTCAATCAAAACTATGTTAATGGCCCAAGAATTTTCAGTTTCACCATCCTCATTTTCTTCATCTTCTTCTTCTATTTGTTTTGGATTTATTTCTAATCTTACCACCAGTAGGTTGTCATGCATCTCGCCAGGCTCTGGTACTTCTTGCGCAATGAAATAAATAGTTTGCTTTTGCCACTCCTCTAATGGCGAGACTCTCGCAATATTCATTATCTCTCTTCCATCCGTGTCTCTCGCGAAGACTCTGCTTAGAACGTTGTCGTGGAAATCCTCAATAGTCTTGTATAAATGTTGTAGTTGCAGGATTTCCTACACTACACCCTTGTTAAGATTTTGCTATAATCAACTCATAATTGAAGATGAAAAATGACACTTTATTATTTTGGTTTCAGAAATGTTTATAGAAATGGAAGAATTCAAGATTACAACTATTCTCTTGAAGTTTCTCTCTCCTCAAGACTTTTTCAACTCTCAAAAATACATCATCCTTTTCTGGATACCTTGGGTCTATATTTATAGGGTAGTTACATAGTGGATGACAGCTAAGTTTTCCTCTTATTTTGGGTTGATTCTGCGATTGTACCGCGATTAGTTACAATGTTCACTCTCGCAAGTTTTGTAACCATCGCAGAACAAACATGATTTTCTCAAGTTTTCTTCAGTCATCAGGTATTACGTCACTCTTTTGAAGGCTTTTGTGACACTCGTGAAGTGTTGTATAAAATCTTGCGGTGATGCTCGCTGAGAAGTGTTGTTAATCTCGCAGAAAATAGATGTAGAGATATTCTGGTTCTACATCTTGCCTCTTCTCATATGTTTTCTGCGAAAAAGAGAAGATCATGAGAATTTTAAAATGCTGCAACTATTTATCTTTTCAGATTTCTCTGTTCTGACACGTTTCTGTGCCCTTCGCCAGCTGTTTTCACATATTCTCTCTTCTAATGAATTCATGACACGTCCTCTCTAACCGCTGCGATCTGACCGTTCATGTCTTTTCTTAGTATTTATTGCGTTCATCTTCTCGAGAAACCTCTTCTTCTATAAATACTCCTTTCATTCTTTTCTTTCCCCCTTTTTACTTTCTTCTTCTTTCTCTGCGTAACTTCTCTGCAAGTTTACTGTTCTTCCGTAAATTGCGTGTCTGTCATCGCTGTGATTTCTTCCTTACTTTTCAACCTTTTCTTTCATTCCCATACTCAAAAATGGTTGTTGCTGGTGCTAAAAACTTGACTGCTTTTAATGAGATGCGAGAAAAACTCAAAAGTAAAGGTTTTACCTTGTCTACAATTCCAGGTCAAAGCCCTAAATCTGAACTTTCTATCAAACTATTTTCTGATTATCAATGCTCTCGCCAGAAAATCATAGTATCGCTAGGTCAACTTGAAGCTGGTCTTCCCCTTCCTCTCTATGACCCAGAACTCCCATTATTCTATCAAATAATATCTGACGAGAGGTTCTCGCGAGCGATATATCAATTAGGTGGAGATTGTATCAGATTGCTGCTTGAATATGCTTCTCGCGGTGCTGATAAAGGATCTCGCTATCCTGAAGCTCTGAAGAATCCTCAATTTAAGGATGTTCCCATTGTCTCTGCAGATTATACTGTGGAGAACTTCTTCAAAAATTACAAGATAGTTCCTATGAAGAGGGATAGTACTTGCTGGGGTGTCCGCTTGAAGAAAGGAAAGATCGCTGATGATGAGGCTTTTATGTTAGACATTGATTGGCATACACCTACCAATCAAGGCCCTCGCCACTCCAGCGGTGATAAGTGGTTTATCTTTCCGTTATGTCTTGAAGGTCCTTATATATCTGGTTCTCTCCCATTACCTGCGAATCTCTCAGAGTATGAAACATGGGTCTTCAACTGTCCTGAAAGATTTAAAGAAGTATATCCTCTCAATTTTTTGCATTATTATTATTTACTATCTTCTTCATGTTTTTATATTCTCGCTAATTATTTTGATATTTTTCATATTGAGAGAATGAAGCTCAGCTACCAAACTTTTAGGAAACCTAGAACTTTCTTAGCTCTTAAATCTTTCATGGATGAAGTAAGAAATATATCCTCATAAATTTTAACAATATATTGTTTCCCCTATTTCTTATCTTCATCTGTGCTCGCAGGAAATCGAAGAACTAGAACCAATAAAACCTGTGAGAACTAAGGAGAAATCTTTAAAGAATAAATCTATTGTTCCTCCCAAAGGGAAGTCTTCTTCCCCTCGCGGTGAAGAATCTGGCGATCAGGATAAATCTACTGTTCCTCCTAAAGGAAAGTCTTCTGCCCCTCGCGGTGAAAAATCTGGCGATCCTTCTTTGAAGAAAAGGAAAACCCGACCTTCTTCTTCTTCTTCAACTCCTCAACCCATTCCAGAGAATCCAAGTGTTGATTTTGACAAGGATAATAATGACGAGGATTTTAATGATAACAACTTCCCTTCTATAAAGAATTCTTCTTCTTCTGATTCTTCGATGGCTCATTTATCCAAAAATTTTGGCAAGAATATGTTTGGTATCCCAAATGAGTATGGATATGAAGCTATTAATGAAATATCCCAGTCCCTCGCTAATGTCTGCGATGCTCCCATACTAGCTGACAGTGATACTCTTCGCGGGGTTTCAAGATCGCTGACTCCAAGTCTTTTAAATTCACTTGGAATCCTGGTATGTTTTCACTTGTTCATCCTTTTTGTGTATCTATTGATATTTTTGTCAGACATTGATTTATATAGTTCTATCGTAGGTTGGAAGAGCCGCTTTTGCTGTTGCTTATGATTTAGACAATAGGATTATTACTTATGAAAAGAAAGCTGTTAATCTTCCTCAAGATAAAGAAAAGCTATAAGCTGAAGTTATTGAACTTCGCAGAAAAAATAAGCAGCTAGAGACTGAAGCTTCAGTTGACAAGAAAAAAATATCTGATCTTGATAAAGCCAATCAACAACTCTATGGTATGATTTATTTCTTTTCTCTTTTAATTCTTCTCACCCTATCGCAGCTTATTCAAGCAACCATTTTTGCAGATATTTATGGTCTTACTGATGAGGCTACACTCTTCCAATATTTTCCTGACCCTGTAGATGATAATACCCTTCTTGATTGCCTTAATAATTCTTTAAGTAATTTCTCAGATGATAATATTGAATCCCCCTCCATAGATGAACTTAAATCCAAATTTAATCTCTTAAAAATTGAACACAGATTCAATTTAGGTTTGACCAACAAGTATAAGCGTTTTTATCTTGATTCGAAGAAAGAAGTAGATAGATTAAGGAAAAGGAATAGTGATCTTATTGACGAGAAAGATCTTGCTGTCAAAAATGGCTCCAAGACCCTAGCAAACTTCCATAAAACTCTTCTTAATGTTCAAATGGAAAGAGATAAGCTTATCCGCGAGAATGAAGATCTTCTTGCGAGGGAAACTCAAGTTCGATCTCGTCTCCTTATTAATAGAGATGATGAGTTTGCTTGGGATGCGAAGATTCTTGATAACGCCAGAACTAATTTAGGTGTAGATATTAGTCTTCATGATGATCAAACGACTTTAATTAAAGACATGATTTCTGAAAGAGAATGTTATCACTCTTATGATTTCCCTGAATTATTTCCTAATTGAATCATCCTTATATGTATTAACTTTGTTATCATTTGCTCGCAGCATCCGAAAAGAACTATCGTAAAATATTTGATGAGTTAGAAGAAGAGAAAAGCCAACTCGCTAGAAATCTATCTTCTCGCAATGAAAAGTATTCTAGATTGAAGGAAAAACTGAAAATCTCATCTTCAAATTTTAGCAATGCCCTTATCCGTGTTCGTAATGACGCTGTTAAACTAGTCTATAATGATCATAGTATCCCTCATTCTACATACCCCGATCTTGCAAAGGAAATTCCAGCTGATTCCCCAAATTTAGTTATCTCTGATAGCGAAGCTGAGGAGTCTAGAGAATATGATGAAGAATTATCTGGCGAGGAAGAGAGATCTGACGTGGATAGAGATAATAATGATAATGATGGAGAAGATAAATCCGGTAATGAAGAGAAATAAAAGAGCTCTGATGAAGGTGGTGATGGATCTACTTAGTCTTATTTCTTCTATGTTTCTTCATTGTAAATTTTGTACATTTATTTTTTGCTTCTCGTAACATCGTTGCGAGCTTCTCCAACTTGATGTGTAAACTTATTTTGCTTTTATCTGTTATGAATTAGAAAACAATTCTTTTTCTGCAACATAATCAATCAATCATAATTATTATCCTTTAATTATTTGTATAAATGTATCATCTATGCAATTTTATCATATGATGGATGAATAATAATTTCATCATTCTATGCATTCCCATACTTGCCTCTATTATTCATCCGCAATATGAAAAAATTGAGTAGAGATTAGATATTAGTTGAAAAAATTCGCTAGAAATAATTGCATAACTTTATGATTTTTGCGTAGAATCGCAAATTTCATAAATTCTGCGATCATTATCGCAATAATCTTATGGTCTTATTATGCCTTCATAATTAAAAGTCTTATTTTGCCACATCTTTTCTTTCTGCAACAAAATCGCGGGACGTCTTTATATTTGCATGTATTGACCCATTGATCTTGTCTTATCAATATTTTTTCAATATCTTTGCGACAATATAACAAGTATAAACTCTCTTGCAAGAATTAATCCTTATGACATTGCCGTCTTGCGATGAAATCGCAGGACGTCTTTACACTTGTTAAATGTAAAAACCCATTGATCTCATCTTAACTTTTTCTCTTTTGGCTATTTGCCTTTATATAAATTTCTTCACGCGACAATATGACAGGACTAAATGTTCTTGCAATCATAAAGCCCCATGACATTGTCGTCTTTATACACTTATCAACTCCCTAATGGAGGGTGCCGCCCTTATCTTCCCCCTGGTTTCCCCTTCAAGGAGGGCACATCGGTCATACAAGACTAGCTCCTCCCATCCAGATTTGCCAACAACCAGCTGTTTTCGCAGCCTCTTGTCCTTTATACCTATATGGCTTATAGTTACAAGACTGTACCCTAAATAGGGTTTTCTTCAGGCCAAGTGCATCATAGCCAAGACTTACCAAGAATTGCCAGGGTAGTTTCGTATGCCCCGGGTACCCTTGGCTCAACCGTGTACCTCGGAACCTTGGTCATACTTTGCACTTCTTAGAAGAGGTCCTTAGTCGTCCAATCAGGGTATAACCTTATATAATTGGAAATCCAATATCCCTCTCCTGGATAGGTTTTCTTTAACCCCAACATCTGCATAAATCAGGTTCTAGCAGCGGTATAACCTTTTCACTGAGTCATGTCAAGAGATACCCCCTTATATGACGCACTATTAGGTCTTACATTTGCCTCTTGAGAAATTGTATTCGCGAACTAAGATGCACGCCATAAAGGTTCATCCCATTCTATTAATCTCTGCGAAATTTTATTCGCAATTCTCACGAGCATTGTAACTCTGATAAAATTTCATTTCTTTGATTTTCTTGTAAAATTTTGCAATTCTTTCAAACAGAGTACTTTTTTCAATTGCATTTTCTTCAAACAAATTCTGCATAAGCTTCTTTAAATTTCATCATTTTACCTTTCTACTTACTATCTTTTGGTTCTGCTTTTCTGTTACGTTTTGGTCTTTTTTCTTTATCTGCGAGCTGCTCTCCATTTTCTTCTTCTTGCTGCTCTATTGAATCAATCTTCAATCTTTCACATCTCTGTCATTTCTTGATGTTGTACTTCCAATTTCTCTTCTTCTCAGCTCTTTCCTCGCAAGATTTTATATCAATCTCATAACATTTCTTGCTTTCTCCCCAATCTCACTTAATAACTCTGACACCATTAGGATGAGGAAACTTAACACACAGGTGGAAAGTAGATGCTACACCTAATATCCCATGTAGCCAAGGTCGACCAATCAGGGCATTGTAAGATGATTCAATGTCAACAACACAGAACAATATCTTGGAAGTTATCCCTTTCAATGGAATCCGCATTTCAATTTCCCCTTTGGGTTTATTGGTAGTACCATTAAAACCATAGATTTTATATGTTGATGGAATTAGATCTTCGTCTTTTCCACCCATAGTCTTATATGTATGATAAAATAGTATGTCAACTGAGCTGCCTGTGTCTATCAGAATTCTATTGATATCCCAAGAGTCTTCATTTTCATCATCATTTCCTCCATCTTCTTATTCTATTTGCTTTGGATTTATCTCTAATCTTACTACCAATGGATTATCATGTTGCTCTCCAGGTTCTGGTACTTCTTGTGCAGTGAAAGATATAATTTGTTTCTGCCATTCTTCTAATGGCGATCTCTCGCGATATTCATTATCTCTCTTCCATCTGTGTCTCTCGCGAAGAATCTATTTAGAATATTATCATGGAAATCCTCTATTGTTCTGTGTGAATGTACAATGGAATTACAAAACAAATTCTTTGTTTTAGCCCCAACTTCTATTACGAATGATTCTGCTCCTTTTACAGTATTTACCATGCGAATTTCTGGTGCTGGAGGCAATCATTGAGATTGTGGTTGTCCTACTAAAAAGTGGTTTATCTTTCCTTGGCCAATCATCCTTAAAATTATTCTCTTTACATTTCTGCAATCATTTACTGTGTGACCATGAAAGTGATGGTAAGGACAAAATTCTTGACTACGATTATTAGGATGTGGTTCTTTTCCCATATTCCATGGAGATGGTATATTTTCCATCAAAATGATAGCTTCCCAGATTTTTTCTATACTAGCATTTAGAGGAGGCATCTTAATTTCTTCCCATATTATCCTCTGATTTCCTTGGCTTCTGAAATTGTTTTGCCTCTGTCCACCATAAGTTTCTTGCGGCTGATCAAGACTTTGAATCTTATTATTCCCACCGCGATTGTAATAATTCTTCTCCCTTTCATATTCTTCTTGATATCGACTGCCCATTGCTACCAATTTTTGCTGGTTATCAGTCTCCACTTTCTCTTGTTGTGCTTGCGAGCTGCTCGCCACATTGTTAATCATTTTAGGAAGTAAACTCTCATTTACTGCTACTGAATTGGTGTTCGCGATGGGATATGATTCCATCTCATTTTGTTTCTCCTCCAAATCAATGTATTCTTCTTGTAGTTCTCGTAGTTCAGTCATAGTGATTGTATTGTTGACTCTGAAAATTTGTATGTACAGTAGATTGGTTGCGAACATTGCATTGATAAAAGACAAGATAAGATATATCTCGTCAACTCTTCCTTCCATCTCACTGCACATTGTCTTCCATCTTATGGTTAAATGTTTCAGACTCTCGCCAACCCTCTGTTTTAACCCAAACACATCTTCAATACCTGGCCGTGATGAATTGTTGCTTATATATGCTCCCAGAAATGTAGCTTGTAAATGATCAAAAGAAGTTATAGTATTTTTTGGCAATCCCTCAAACCATTTTAGTGCCTCGCCAGTTAAGCTAGATGCAAAATATTTACACAACACATCATCATTATTCTCCCACTGCAGCATACACCTAACATAAGCCTTAACATGTTGTACATCACAGGTAGTTCCATCAAAAATGCTGGTTAATGCTGGTAAGTTGCACTTTGGAGGTATTCCTCTTAACTGTACTTCTTAAGTGAATGGAGTTCTCGCATCTTCTTCAATAGCTTCATCAAGGTTCCTTCTACCTCCTTCTCTTCTGTTATTTATTATTCCCCTCATCTCTGCTAATTCTCTTAAAATTTGCTCACTCGCCGTTGAATTTGGTTCCATTGGTCTTTTTAATGCAGCTTCCCTTCTCCTGCATTCATGTACCTCTTGTCTTGCGAGATTTTGTGTGTCTTCATCTACACCCATATTCCTTCTTCTGCGATCTTCTGCTTCACCTTCTTCTTGCAATCGCAGCTGTACTTCTCTACGAATTTCTTCATTTCTCATCATTTCTCTTCACTGTCTTTCTATTCTCCTTTGTATTCTATCATACTCTTCCTGGATATTATTATTATAACGATTTTGTGTACATCTCCTTTCTCGATTTTCATGATTATTTTGTCGTACTGCTTCTTGGAATTCTTGTTCTTCTACCTCTGCCCTTAATCTTTCTCTCTCGCGAGCTAGTCGTGCTTGTTCATCATAATGTCTCACAATTTCTTCCTCAATTATTCTTCGATTTCTTTGGATCTCTCGCCCGTGTAATATCCTTCTAACCTCTTCTGTATTATCTTCATCATTTTGGTTGTCTCTTCCCTCTTGATTTCTGTTGTTAAATCTATTATCCAAATTTTCGCCACGCGGATCATGGCGATCTTCTATTACCTCTTCTTCTCCATGACGTTGTTCTTCATTTGGATTTTGCATTTCCTCCTAGATATTTCCTCTAGCATTTCTTATTGGAGAATTTTGCCTTAATTCTTCTCTTAATGATCTTGAATTCGATCTAACAGTACTTCTTGATCTTCTATTTTGTAACCTCAAATTCTCCATTCTTAACTCGTGATTTTGTCTTGTTAAATTTGCACATTCTTCCGCCTCCAATGTTCTTTCCTCTTGTATTCTTTGTCTTGGATCATCTGCTGCTTCATTTTCGCCTTCTTCATGAATTAATCCTTCAACCATTCCTTGATTTCTTTCTTCTCTTCTTCTGTCTCTTAATTTTTGATCTTCTACACCTTCCATCGAATCCGATCTCCAAGTATGCATACTCACTCTATCATAATCCACATTTCTATTTTGTATCGGTGTTTGTTGATCAGGTTGTGGAATTTGATCTTCTCCTTCAATCCTTAATCTATTTCTTCTTGTTCTTATCCTTGAATATTCTCATAATTCATTTGTTTCTTCTCCTGCAAGTCTTTTACTCCTCCTTACAGTTGTTGGTGGTTCTGACGTATTTCTCATTCTTCTAGCCATTTCTTCAACTCTAATAATTTCTTCAAATCTTTAAATTGTAATTAGAGATTTTTTTAGCTTGATTCACCCTGTTTTGGGCGCCAAAATGTAGTTGCAGGATTTCCCACACTACACCCTTGTTAAGATTTTGCTATAATCAACTCATAATTGAAGATGAAAAACGACACTTTATTATTTTGGTTTCAGAAATGTTTATAGAAATGGAAGAATTCAAGATTACAACTATTCTCTTGAAGTTTCTCTCTCCTCAAGACTTTCTCAACTCTCAAAAATACATCATCATTTTCTGGATACCTTGGGTCTATATTTATAGGGTAGTTACATAGTGGATGACAGCTAAGTTTCCCTCTTATTTCGGGTTGATTCTGCGATTGTACCGCGATTAGTTACAATGTTCACTCTCGCAAGTTTTGTAACCATCGCAGAACAAACATGCTTTTCTCAAGTTTTCTTCAGTCGTCAGGTATTACGTCACTCTTTTGAAGGCTTTTGTGACACTCGTGAAGTGTTGTATAAAATATTGCGGTGATGCTCGCTGAGAAGTGTTGTAAATCTCGCAGAAAATAGATGTAGCGATATTCTGGTCCTACAAATGTATGATGGAATTACAGAACAGATTCTTCGCATTGGCTCCAACTTCTATCACAAATGTTTCTGCTCCTTTTGCAGTATTTACTTTGCGAACATCTGGTGCTGGTAGTAATTGCTGAGATTGCAGATATCCTATTAGAAAATGATTTAACTTTCCCTGATCGATCATCCTCAAAGTTTTTCTTTTTACATTCCTACAATCGTTTATGGAGTGGCCATGAATATGATGGTAAGGAAAAAATTCTTGATTTCGATTATTTGGATGTGGCTCTTTTCCTATATTCCAGGTTGATGGTATATTTTCCATCAGGATGATGGCCTCCAAAATTTTCTCTATACTAGCATTTAGAGGTGGCATCTTAATTTCTTCCCATATTATCTTCTGAATCCCATGCCCTCTATAATAATTTTGTCTCTGACCTCCATAAGTCTCATGCGGCTGATCAAGTCTTTGAATTTTATTATTCCCACTGCGATTATAATAATTCCTTTCTCTTTCAAATTCTTCTTGATCGCGGCTTCCCATGGATACCAACTTCTGTTGACTATCAATCACCATTTTTCTTGTTGTGGCTGCGAGGTGCTCGCCACAATATTGATTATCTTAGGAAGTAAACTTCCATTTGTTGTAATTGAACTAGTGTTCGCGATGGGATAAGATTCCATCTCATTCTGTTTCTCCTCCAAAGCAATGTATTCTTCCTGCAATTCTCGCAGCTCTGTCATTGTGATTGTATTTTTGACTCTAAAAACTTGGATATACAATAGATTAGTTGCAAACATAACGTTAATGAAAGATAAAATGAGGTATCTTTCATCCACTCTTCCTGCCATTTCACTACACATTGTCTTCCATCTTATGGTTAAATGTTTCAAACTCTCGCCAATCCTCTGCTTTAGCCCAAATACATCTTCAATACCGGGTCGCGAAGAATTGTTGCTTATATACGCCCCTAAGAACGTGGTTTGTAGATGATTAAAACAAGTTATAGTGTTCTTGGGTAACCATTCAAACCATTTCAAATCTTCGCCAGTTAGGCTGGATGCAAAATATTTACACAATACAGCATCATGGTTTTCCCACTGTAGCATACACCTAACATAATCCTTGATATGTTGAATAGTACAAGTAATACCATCAAAAATACTGGTTAATGCTGGTAAGCACTTTGGGGGTATTCCTCCTAACTGTACTTCTTGGGTGAATGGAGTTTTTGTAGCTTCTTCAATGGCTTCATCAAGTTGTCTTCTGCCTCCCTCTCTTCTGTTACTTAACATTCCCCTCATTTCTGCTAACTCTCTTAAGATCTGTTCATTCCCAGTCGAACTTTGCTCCATTGGACTTTTCAGTGCAGCTTCCCTTCTTCTGCGTTAATGTCTTTCTTGCCTTGCGAGAGTTTGTGCTTCTTCTTCAATATTTTCATTCTGCCTTCTCCCATGATTTTCTTCTTCACCTCCTTCTTGAATTCGCAACTTCTGATGTCTTCCATTGTCTCCTCTGCGATCTTATTCATCTCTCATCGTTTCTCTCTGCTGTTTTTCTATTCTCCTTTGTATTCTATCATATTCCTCATTGATATTATCATTGCTGCGATTTCGTGCGCGTCTTTTTTCTCGATTATCATGATTATTTTGACGTATTGCTTCTTGAAAATCTTGTTCTTCCACCTCTGCTCTCAATCTTTATCTCTCGCAAGATAGACGTGCTTGTTCAGCATAATGTCTCTCAATTTCATCCCCTATTATTCTTCGATTTCTTTGGATTTCCCGCTCATGTAGTATTATCCTTCCTTGTTCTGGATTTTCTCCACCATTTTGGTTATTTCCACCCTCTTGATTTCTATTATCACGTCACCATCCAAAGTTTCAATGCGTGGAACGTAGCGATCATTAATCATTTCTTCTCCTCCATAATATTGTTCTTCATTTGGATTCTGCATTCCCTCTTGAATATTTTCGCCAACATTTCTCATAGGGAAATTTCGTCTTACTTCTTCTCTAAATGACCGTGAACTTGATCTTGCAGTACTTCTTGATCTCCTACTTTGCAACCTCAAATTCTCCATTATTAACTCGTGATTTTTTCTTGTTATATTCGCTCGTTCTTCCGCCTCCATCCTTCTTTCCTCCTGTTCTCTTTGTCTTAATGCATCTAATGTTTCATTTGCGCCATCTCCATGTATTAATCCTCCGTTTACTTCTTGATTTCTTCCCTCTCGTCTTTTATCTCTTAATTGTCGATCTTTTGGTTCTTCCATTGAATCTGATCGCCAAGTATGCACGCTTACTTTATCCTAATCCATAGCTCTATCTTGCATTGGTGTTTGCTGATTTGGCTATCGAACCTGATTTTCTTCATCATTCCTTGTTCAATTTCTTCTTGTTCTTATCCTTGAAGATTCTCCCATTTTATTTGTTTCTCCACCTGCAAATCTTTTACTCCTCCTTACGGTTATTGGTGGTTCTGATGTATTTCTTCTTCTTCTAGCCATTAATCTTAGTAAACTGTTGAAAATTGCGTAAAATCCTTCACTAATTATTCCAAATTCCTTCCAATCACAATGTCAATTTTTACCTTTTTCTTCAAATAATCATCAATTCATCCCTGCTTCGGGCGCCAAAATGTAGTTGCAGGAAAACCTACACCACACCCTTCACAAGCATTCACAATAATCAACACATATTTGAAGATTAAAAACAACACATTATTATTTGATTCTCAGAAATGTTTACAAGAAATGGAAGAAATCAAGAATACAACCGCTCTCTTGAATTTTCTCTCTCCTCAAAACTTTCTTAACACTCCAAAAACCTCTCCCTTCTGAATCTACTGGGTCTCTTTATATAGGGTAGTTACATAATGGATGCCAGCTAAGATGTCCTTTAATTTTGGATTTGACTTGCGATCTTCTCGCAGCAATGATGATGCTAATTCTCGCAGATGATATAACCATCACAAGATTGTCATACTCTTCTCACGTTGCAGCTATCGTCATCTGCTACGTCATTCTTTGAGTCATTCTGCGACACTCACAATATGTTGTTGAAGAACTCGCAGACGAATTCGCAGAAATGTTGTAAATCTTGCAAGAGTAATATCATGGCGATATTCTGGTCCTACATTTCCGGTCAGCTATAACAGTAATATCTACTTCCTAATCGTTGGTTTTCTCACTAGTCTGTTTGATTTTCTCTCTCTCGTAATCAAATACTCTCCCTCATACACAATAATTGCAGCGGTCTTTTAATTTCCATTTTACTCGTAGATTTAATCTCTTATTTATTTTTTCTCAGTTCCTGTTTTTTCCTTTTTATAGGGTTTATTTCGTGCTTGTGATAGTTTCGATTATCATGGCCGGTGAAGATTTTGATTATCATATAGAAAAATAGTGATAACTGTTTATTTCACAAGTCTTTTTATTGTGAAAATTAAAATTTTCACATGTTCTTGAGGAACCTAGCCAGTTGAGATCAATATAGAGATTTTAGCATTCCCCACTAAATACATAGATTTTTTATGGTTTCATCTGTAAAACATAATACAAAGATATTTAGTAGTTTCATCAGTAAAACCCGTGAAGTGGGATTATGCGACATTCACCTTGAATAATATGTGCGATGGGCATTAGTAGAATTCTTCTAATGCAAACTTTAATTTTCACTTGAGATTGAAAATAAGATTCTGACACAAATTAATAGAACAACTAAATAAGAACAACCAAATTTATGTTATTCATTCTTAGCGGCAATCACTTTTCCATTTAGGGATCTGATTTTCCTTTGACCTGTTGAAGATTCAAAATGGATTGGATTCCAAAATACCCAACTGGTCTTTATTTAGCTCTCAATTCCTTTCTTCAAGTTCAGGAAAAAGGTCATGCAAGCTCCCGAAATTTTCTCTAACATCCTTGTAGTATCTAGAAACAAGACCAACAATCAAACGTATTAGTACGTTCATGTGAAAAATGTTGTTTTCACGACTACCAACAGTGACAACTACATCTTTCACTAAAATGACAAGTGAATTCATCAATTATCACATCATTTAAAAGTGATAACTACGTACCTCACAGCAACAATAAAGTAAAATTAATGCCAGTTTTTTTGGTTCAGCCTGATTTAGAATGTCAATCGTTTAGAGGGTATTGGGTCTCCAATTTACTCTTCGAAAATATTCTCGAAATCATCATTTGAACTAGATTCACTAGAAACAACCTCTTTATCACGAGTTTTTTCCATGAATTATTCGCCCCTCTTCGCCACGAATCATCCACGGTTATGAACTTATGAAATGATAACAAGAAAATGAAAAATAAGGCATATACTATTTAGTCCAAAAATTGGCATGCAAACTGATAAATATTGACATGAAAGATTGGTCCAAAAATGAAGCAGATAAGAAACACTTGTTACATTTTGAAGTAAAGTTGTAAGATATAAACTAGATACTGGAACAAGATACCAGCTTACAAGGTGACCATTCATACATACCGAATTCGCATAAGTCTTCCATTCATATTGGGATACTGAATCTACCAATATGGACCGAAAGAATGTTTTACCCAATACCAGAGTACACAACTCATAAACTCATGAAAGATGGCATTATCACACAGAAAAAAACAGCATGTATGAGGTGATAACTTCATTTTTACAAATTGAACTACATAAAATAAATAAATTCATATCAGGGATGATTTAATTCATTCCATTCCATTAAATAAATAAATTTAAACAAAACAAAACAAAACAAATCATTTACCTTTCTAAAAGAAATTTTACATCGGCTCTGTTTATTTGCTATAGAAAATGATAAAACTACTCGATGATTAATCTCCTAAAACTACTCAGTGATTAATCTCCTACAGAAAAGGTGATGAATTGACTTTTCCCTAAACGATACTAGTAGATCTTGAAAGTTGAAACTGGAGAAGAATGATGGTGCTGTGGCTCCGTGGATGCTAGCTGGTAATTAAATTGGAAATAAAAAATGGTAACAAATGTTACAAACCAAAGTTATGCCAAGAGTTTATGACAACAGAATTCACGAGCGTTAATTTAGGATACATCCTAAATCGTTAGGATATTTTGACTTTTGGAATATGTAAAACATAATCTAAATACTGATAAAGGTTAGTCTTGTAATCTAGTAACATTATTAACTAATGTTGGACTATATATATATAGAATCTTAATAACGGATTTTTAATATATAAAATAAAATAAAATGGGCTCCATATATTTTCCCCAATTATAGATTTCAAATCATGCAGCGAAGCGGAAGGTAAGAAAATGATGCTGATGTATGCCCTCTCAAGAAACACATGAGCATATTATGAATTGCTTAGTTTCTAATCAAGTTCCAGGCAATAGAAGTTTTAGCGACCATTGAGAGAATAAGTGTGGTGTTTGTTGTGTGAGTAATATTTAGTAAATTTATTTCATAAGATAATATAAATGAGCTTCAATAGGTAAATTTTTTTCTTAGGATAACCCCAACATTTTTTTACAGCTATATATATATATTATATGCATACACTTCGAGAGTAAAATAGGAAGAAAATGTCCAATTTCTCCGCCGTGGTCCTTAAATATATTAAGAACGAATATCGAAACAATTACAATGGATGCAAACATGATTTTGTATAGTCAAAAAGGACTACATAATAGTATAGGTTTTAAAATAAAAACTTTCGTGCTCACTAAATTTTATTTGATTAATTATCCGTGTATCAAACTATAAAATATGTAAAAGTCATAATGTATGTGCGACACCAGAATGACGATGGTGTATTTTAAGTGTGTTGTACTTTTTCGTTATGACATTGTAGATGAGAAACCTTTAGAACATGTAGACCTGAAATCCTGAATGGTTACACCATCAATTCTGATTAACGGAGTTTGACGACAAGAAACACAAAAGCGATATTCTAGATTTCTTAAATTTAAATCAGGCAGCGATGAGGAAGGTAAAAGAATGATGCTGACGTATGCCCACATTTCAAGAGGAAAAAGGTAAGAAAAGGTTGTTTCACACAGAAACCGTAACATATTCAATCATGCGTCGCAAAAACGCCTGTTTTAAATGAGGGCATATGACGTCATTATCATTTTCTTGCCTCCTTGGCAGCATGAGTAGAAATTAAGCAATCTAGAATACTGCTTGTGTTTCAGTTTCGCTACTTAGTTATGTCTAATTGATGGTGTTTAAATATAAGCATTGAGGACTTCATCACAAAAGATTTCAATTCATGTTATATCGGAATACTGTCAAATGGGATGATGTAGTGTTTATAAACTACAATCGCACTTTGATATATCATTCGTCGCACTGGTATTACGTATTTTACACTTTAAAATATGGTGCACAAACAATTGATCCTGTTAAATGTGTCGCATAATACAAATTTCACCGGATAGAATTTTGTGGTTAGTAACGTAAATCAACATGTATAATAACATAGCTTTATATGATTCATGTATTGAGCATAAATGAGATGGTGTAATCATCATCCGCATATTTTGTATCTAGGTTTCTCTGGTTGCTCCAAATCTATTTTATTCACTACTGATTTCATGATCATCATCATCATCACATTATTTCTGTTCAAGTCCTGATCCTATCAACTTCTTCCTCTGGCATTGGGGTCTTGCCTTTTGATAGTTTTGGAGACCTTTATCTCTGAACTTCGTTTCAAGATTTTTTTTTCTCTTCTCTTGGCTTAATTTTCTCTCTAGAGAATGAATATACTCTCTTTAACTTCTCACCTCTATTCCTTTATTCCCAAGAGACGCATACATCGGTTAAATCCAGAGAAAATTGGCTTAACCTACTATAGATATTAATAGTAGGGTAATAATAATACCTTACTAAAATGTCATGTCCTTTCGGACGTACCTCATGACGTAATGGTTATACCCGTTAGATTTTGTTTCCTTTTTAATAAAAATCCAGTTGTAGGCTAAATACGCGACATAATAAGTTATAACCGTTTTTAAGATGAAATCTGCAAACATACGTCACTTGTTGGTACCACGAATTTTCAAATAATGCATGCTCAGTAAGGACGCGACTATTCGCTAACAGGTGTATTGGATGTCTATATAAGCTTTACGCGTATTTGCTTGTAGAATTCTACAAAAACTAACTTCTAAATGCTTGTAATTTATTTATTTTTGATCATCTTTCATCAGTAAAAGCGATAGATATGTTGCCGGAATTAGTAACTACCGATATACTACAGAGCCTCCAAACTGCAGAAAGCATTTTAGCAAGCAATTATGTATGCAAAGAGTGGAATACTGTCATTGGGAACAAAAGAATTGGACTCCTTTTTGGTGTCACACAAAGAATGGGGAATGATACTCAACTCTTTTATATTGAACAAATTAACGAGGAAGATTTACGCCCGATCCTAACAGCCAACAATAACGGGGGCCCGTTTGACGAAAACTATGATTGGAATAAGTTGCACCCAATAGTTGGATCTTCCAACGGTCTGGTATTATTTTATGTTTCACACCACGACATACAAGATCCTGTACATATTATAAAACCAGCAACGGGTGAGCGCCTCCATCTGCCACAACTATGCATCCCAATTTCACGAGACCAAGGGTGGTATACACGATTGATAGGTGTCTAAAACACCTTGATATTTATCTATAATTTATGCTTTTTTGCGAGTTTTCTTTTAAAATATGTATCTTATGTTTGCTTTTCAGTGTTTAGGTACTTTGGAGTCATTTGGAACAAAAGAAGAGGAAACAACGCAAAAGTCTCATTTCGTGTGCAACTGCTATTGGAGAAGGATTATTTCTCACTATTTGCTTTTATTTCTTCATCTCTGTCTGAAAAGTATGTCGGCTTTAGTGATGCAATTTATGTCTGAAAAGCATGACAACTTTAGTGATGAAGAGACATTGAAGAAAAGAAGTCGACTTGAGAAGTAAAAGACGACTATTGTTGGTGGAAGAATTCGAGAAAGAAGAAAGAGTTCATTTGGAGCAAGGAATGCAGAATCGTCGCTGCACAGGCGAGCGCTATTGGAAGCACAATGGAGAAAAAAGAGTTGTCATTCTTTGGCGGCTCGTATCAATTTTTAGGGTACCTAGAGTTATCTGGGGTACCCCTTAGCCAACTCACCTGAGTAGCTGTATCACTTTAGTTTTCACCCTAAAATTCAGAGAAGAGTTTCTGTTTTCATTATTTCCTACAACACCAGAAACTGAGACGAGAGAAACAGCAGCGGCTGCTACTGCTGATTCCTGAGAGATTCAATGGAGAAGATGGTGGTGCTTGTACCATAGTCAAATCAGGAGAATATTATTGTTTTTGAACAACTCAGGGAGGACTGACACTGAATCTCAGAGAAGGAGGAGAAGAAATTCAAGTTACTGCTGTTGAGAAGGATCAATGGGTGTTGTTCCACAGTATGTTTTAAAGATTTGGTCGATTAAATAGTGAAGAAAGATCCACTATTGTTGATTGTGTGGATGTAATCGAATCGGAGATGGGTTTTGCTGTTGAATCAAGTTGAGAAAATAGATCGAGATGAATTGACTGAGAGATGAGAAACAACAACAACTATTTGAAGTTAGGGTTGGAGGTGAAGAGAAATTGATGGGGTCTTGCTTTGAATTAGCAGTTGGCAGTGAATAGATAAAGAATTTGAGGAGATTAGAAGAAGAATTCGTTGAAAAGGGAAGATGGGTATGACTCGGATTTGTATCTGATAAACAGAGGCCATGGTGGTTAGTGATGAAAATCAAGGGTTTGAGATAATCTGGCAACAAGAGAAACCAATGGGGTTCGAATTGATGTTGTTGTTGCAACATCTTGACTTAGAAATTGCACTGAATGAAATTGACTGAGCTAGTGATGGTTGAGAAGCTCGGAGAGATGAGTTGCTGGTGTTGTTCATGAAGAAAGACAGAGATTGCAGGAACTTAGAAGCTGAGATGAATTGAGCCAATGTGTCAGTGATTCAGGTGCAGCTCAAGATGGTGGTAACATAGAACTGTGAATTGAATGGATTATAGGGAGCAGGTGATGTTGAGTTTAAGACTAGTGTTGTTTCTGTTAATTGAAGCTGAGAAGGATGTTAGGATTTGGTGGATTGGAGCTGCTTGTGATGAGATATAATGGTGGAATCAAAGATAAAACTGAACTATGTTGAATTGGTTTCAGTTTGGTGGAGATATGGACAGGGAAATGTTAGTTTGAACTGAAGCAAGAATGGAGATATGTTGTTGGTCTGTGAGCGATGGATGGATATCAAATTTGTGAGAGATTGTGGACTACAAAGAAGCTGAAATGGAGTTTGTGCGCATCTGGGTTCGGAAACAATGAATAAATGAGCAGTTTTACAGGGTTTTGAGCAAGTTTTGATGGCTAGGAGAATGAAGTTTGTGTTGCTGCGACTAGTAAATAGTGACGACTAACTGAGTTTGATGGTGGTGGTTGTTTCTGGAGCTATGTTGGATTGCAGGGAACTGTAGGTGCTTCGATTGGTGGTGATTTGCAGAAGGAAGTTGCAGGTTATGATTGAATGGATTATATGAGTTGTGCATTGCAGGGAAAGCTCAAATGGAGATGGATTGTAGATGGTGCTTCGGAGTTACAGATGCTGATGCTCAAGGAGTTGTAGTCTGTGTGGTAGCTGAACTGAAGCTGCAGAATGGTTGTGTAACTGGTGCTGCATTGCAGAAGCTACAAATTAGAGACAGAGTTATGATGATGCTGTTAAACTATGGCAATGGTTAGGAGGTTGCAGTCTGTGGTATTTGAATGAAGCTGCATAGTGTGTGAGATGCAGAGAGTATAATATTGGAATGTGGGTTGCATCCAAGGAGAACAGGCCAAGGAAGCAGTGCAGAGATGCAGGAAATGGGATAGCAGTAAAGGATTAGTAAAGGGCCATCTTGGCTGTGAGGTATTGAAGCGCAATCTTGGCGAAACATCAAGTCTGGTCTGAAACAGCTCATGGCTTTGGCCTAGAGCCAAGTCAGCTGAGTTATACTATGACTCAGATCTGACTAGAGTGATTTGACACAATTGAGTTGGCCTAGTTGACTCAGGTGACTGGTTACCTGAGATATTTTTCCGGTGACGGATTCCGGTCAACTTCCGGCAGTAAACCCAGATTTCCGGCGACCACTTTTGGGGCAGATTTTCTACACGGGTTTTCTCACACATGGCCTTGAGGACTTCTATCTATTGGACCTTTGAAGACTAAACCTAATTTTGGAACAAGAAGAGCTATAAAAAAGAAGTTTTCTACAACTTTTGGGAAATAATGTATTCTACTTGGAGCTCTGGAGGATAGCAGCAACTAGGGTCTGCTTTCGTATTTATTTTTCATCTTCTTTATTTGATTATTGATTATGATGAACTCCATAGCTATGAGTAGCTAAATCTTATATTATTGGTTAAGGATGTAGTCCTATTTCTAAAACTTGTGCTTGATTAATGCATTAGTTTTCTCTCTTGATTATCGTTCAAATCTCTACTGTTTTTACTAATCACATGATTGATGTATTGTGATAGGACTTAGTCTAGGTTTGGTAATGCTTTTATTTTTCCAAAAGCACTTTCAAAACCTATATATGTCAATAGTTTTTGAAATTGGTGTTTGGTAAAAAAAAATCAAAGTGCCTTTTACCCAAAGCACTTCCCAGATTCCTGAATTTTTAAAAGCTGGGAAAGATGAGCTTTTAAAAGCTACAAATGCATAAAGCTTTGCCCCACCAAAATTTAATGTTTGATTTATCTTTTTTGTCCCTATCTTATTTTGTAAATGACAAAAACTACCCTTAAATATATTTACAATCAATTTTTATTTCTTATATTTTATTCTTTAATTTAAATATTATTATTATATTTTATTTTCAAACTATTGTATCATACCATTTCATTTAATTTGTCAAAGATAAAAATAAAAACAAATTTTAAATAATTACTTAATTTTAGTTTGATTTTTTGTTTGAAAATTATATATATTAAAAAGTGGTAACTAAAAATAATTTTTTTTAACAATCATAATAATTAATAAATTTAGTATTTAATAATAAAAAATTTTATTTTTAACCCCAATAAAATTGAATAAAACTATTTTTAGAGATATGTCTGTTTTTGTCATTTGCACAACAACAATGGTTGAATCTGGTATTTTACCAAACACACTTTGATTGCTTTTTTAATCAGCTTTAACTTAAATTAATATTTTACCAAACGACTAACTGTTTTTTTCTCACAGCACAGCACAGCAACGCACAACAGAAAAGTGCTTTTACAAAAGCTGCAGCAATACCAAACTAAGCCTTAGATGTTTGGTTAGTTAAGTGGCCAATTAATTGAACTTGCATCCTTGTCCATAACTATTTTAGGGTTTTCATCGAGCGATAACCCCAAATACAAGTAGCATGATATGATTATAGTTTGTAGTGATATACTTTTGTAATCATATGTAGAGTTTGACCATTGTCCGAATTGTCATGCGCAATGTATGACAATTGCACTGATTAGCCCATTTCCCAAACTTAATGCTCCTATGAATTGAACTTAATTAGCGCAAGACGTTAGGTTATTCTTTAGGTAGAATTGACACAAAAAGCTCTAATGTGTGTGTTGATAAACTTAGAAAATTATTGGATTATCTTGCTCTCTTGATATTCTAAGCTTTTGATAATATAAGAGATTAAATCGTAATTCTAATCATATATGTAAGCACATGTTTAAGATTGAAGATGAATTCCTTGACCAATATCTTTCTCTCATTGATTAATTCCAATTATTTACTTTGCTTTTATTTTACTTTTACTTTACAAAAATCAGAAATTCCCCCTTTTGGTTACTAAGAAACTAAAATTTTATAACAGCAATTGCCTCTCTGTGGAAACGAACTCTTCCTTACCTTGTACTTCATTTATATTTTGTTGAGTAAGAAAGTGAAATTATTTTTGCTCGGCTGACAACCGATCAACGATACAACGTAATTGGGGGTTTTGGATACTGTGAACATAACAATGAGTACAAGGTAGTCCGCATTCACATGGATGGTAAAGTTCAAGTACACACGCTAGGAGACGAGAGGGGATGGAGGAACATAATAAGGGAGATTCCTTATACTTTTCAGAGTTCAGGTGTGTTTGCACATGGTTGTATTTTCTGGAAGGATTGTCGTCCGCAGGATACTTGCATAGTTTCTTTCAATTTGGACACCGAAACGTTCCATGAACAGTCGTTACCCCTGCCTCATATTCCTGGGAGTGAATTTTTGGTATATTCTTGCCCCTCACTTGGGATGGTCATGTTCGGAGTTCGCCTTTTTTTTTTACTACATCCATCTGGTGTCTGATGAGCCCCGGATAGATTTCTGGACACCCATTTCCGAAAAAAATATTCATATATGGGCGCCTGGCCAGGAATGGGATTGGAATCATAAGATGAGCATTTTCTTGGAAGAGTATAGGGATGAATGGTGGCCTCCAACGTATGAACCGATAGTCTATGGAAATAACAAGGTCCTCCTATTTTGGCAGAATAGGCGTTTGGTGCGTTACAATACACTCACCGGAACTAGGACGGAAATTTATGGGAAACTACCGTGGGAAACATGGGTTGCAATTATTCCTCACATGAGGAGCGCTGTCTCGTTGAATAATTTTGGTGGACAATTCCACTAACACATTCCTTAGGTTATCTATGTATCTTTTTTTATTTTTTTGTTGTTGTTTTGTGTCCTTTGCACGGTTTTCACGTGATTAATTATTCGTGCACCACAATATCTAGTTATTCTTTTTATATGTTGATTTGAATCAAGAAAGACCCAACTTGAACGAGTGGAAGAAATTGCTCTAATTTGCCGAATGCTTTCCAAACTATTATGTCTTTAACATTTAGGATTTATCCGAATACAGTGGACCTTACAAATTTAAAGCTATGTATATACACTTCGAGAGTAAAATAGGAAGAAAGTGTCCAGTTTCTTCCCCGTGGTCCTTAAATATATTTATAACGGATATAGAAACAATTGCAATGGATGCAATCATGATTTTGTGTGGTCAAAAATGACTAAATAATATTATTGGTTTTAAAGTGAAAACTATCGTCTGCACTATATTTCACGTGATTAGTACTTGTATGTAAAGAGTGGAATTCTGTCCTTGCAGACAAAAGAATTGGACTCCTTTTCGGTTTCACTCAAAAAGTGAGATAAGAAAAAGTTACACATATCCTCTACAGAGAACAAATTGAGGAGGAAGATTACTACACGGTGATGGGAGAATTCTATCAAATGTTATTTGGAAACAATGGTACCTGGAATATTATCCAATCCTATTATGAAAATATGTCACACCCAATCGTTGGATCTTATAATGGTCTGGTATGTTTTGTAATGGTCTGGTATGTTTTTATGTTTCACACCACGGCATACAAGATCCTATTTATATTATGAATCCAACAATGGGTGAGCACCTCCATCTGCCACAAATATGCGATCCAACACCAACGCCACAAATTAGTTGGGATCCAAAATACGTCATAAGGGGTTTCGGTTACTGTGAACATACCGCTGAATAAAAAGTAGTTCGAATTCAAGTGGGCGGTAAAGTGGACGTACACACACTAGGAGACAACAGGCGCATTGTCTTGGATGGGTCTTAGAATATATTTTGACCGCCTTATAAGCTGATAGCCTTTGGAAAGAACAACGACATCCTATTGCAAAACAACCGCTGTTTAGAGCGCTATAATGAACTCACCAGAACTTTGACAGAAATTTAGGAGATAAGGTATGGTACTGCTGCGTCCAGCAATAGTAATGAAGAAGATGATGTTAAGGAAGAAGGTTTTGGAAGCGACGATGAAGATGAAGATAAGGATTCTGATTAGAGTTCTCTAGAGATTCAGAAAGATCGAGAATTTGTGCATAGTTTCAAGATTAAATATGATTAACAAGTTTTTCTCCTGAGGTTCTTATGTCTGATCTTCTTGTTGCTGGTAAGAATCATCTTATTCTTGTGTGAAGTTCATGTAAGTCAGCCGGTCCAAGTAGTTGTTTTCATTTTGTTGTCTTGATGAAATATATCAGTATAGTTATAGTAACTGTGGGTGTTTTTCTTTTTAGGAGATTGAAAAGGGTGTGAATGGATATTTTGAATGCAATGCTGTAAATGCTAGCAACCGAGAGTACTGTAAATGCTGATCTCGGTTGTAATAAACTAGGTCTTTTCTGTAGATAGTGTTGAAGGTAGATTCAATCAGGAGAGAATTTAATTTTGCAGGATGTTGTAGCATTGCAGGAGAAAAAAACTTGGGAGAAAATGCATACAATTTTCAGGATTTAATATAGTTTGAAGGTAGTTACCCTTCTAAAAAATTTCTACGGTCAACCAATCAAAATCAAGGGTTTTGTCCACCTACATATTTACTATTTTATCTAAAAACATACCACTGAATACGCGTCACATGTGCGACTCATTTGCGAAATGTCAGTAATTTTCCTTGCAAAAAGTAGCACTGAATATGCGACTCCAGTGAGATTGATTAACAACACTTAAAATAATGTGCGACCCCGAGCCGAACGGTTTTTAACTTAATAGCACAGTTTTTGAGACTAGTATATGATGGATGTGCTACACATGAATGACGTAGGGCCCAAAGCCGTTTAAGCCGACTAAACGCCGTCAGGCTCTTAACTTAATAGCACCATATTTGCGTTACCCTAGTGATGGGTGTATGAAATATGTGCGACGAATTTTAATGGCTTGATTAAGGAAAATTAATAGCTAATGGTTACTTTTTCTGGTTCGCATTAGTGATTCTACTGTTTGAATAAGAAGGAAATCTAATTGAAACAACATCCTATTGAAGTCTCAAGAATAGATATTTGAAATCAGTTACACAAGATACTATTTTTTAGATTGACATGAATCATCATAACTAATCAATTTTAAACTTCCTTATACCATTCAGTTAATCGGCTGCAACACAAACCTGATAATGATAGCTGATCCACCATCAATGGGAATCCTAAGTAGTCATTCAACAAACGAACCCTACAGAAACGATGTAAATTCTGATCAGAACCTTAAAGGACCATCAATATATTCCATCACGAGTCTAATTAAAACTCTTTTACTGGAAACCTAATTAAAACTCTTTTACTGGAAACCCTGAATCAAAAACTTACCAACCTAATCAATACTCTTTCATTACAATAACCATATATTTTATCGATCAAACATCCAAATCAATCATGCACCAGATCCCATTTTTCGAAATGTTCGACCCCAAGTCCGAGGATATGTTAGGTAATCTATATTTTGTTGGGGGCGAGTTAGTCAAACAATAAAATGGAATGATATTATGTTAAGTTGTGGTATTTTGTGTTTCCTTAACTTGTATTGTGGTACCAACCATCATTTGCCCATATAAACCTTAGGTTTATTATGGATATTTAAGGAGACTTCCAAACACTTTTCAAGGAGTTCGGATATGTATTTTATCAAGACCGAAATGGAGAAACGAAAACAAGGAGCGGAAGCTAGGGTTTTGGATTATTCCATTATCGAATATATTTTGATTATCTCATATGTATATCATAGGTTTCACTAAATCTATGAGTATCTAAACTTCTATTTTATTGAGGATGAATTTTAAGTTCTAAACAAGATTTGATTTAATATATATGAATCAATTTTGATTTCTTCATATGATTATCGTATGTTTCTACCAAGATCAATATTTATGATTGATTGATTGATTACTTTAGGTGGCCAACTAAACTGATCTCTTGATTGACCTATTTCTAGTAACGGGTTAGGATATCTATAATTGTTGAATAACCTTACACAAATAGAAAACATGAGACCTTACAAAGGGATTTTGTGGAGCAATCGCGTGTAGAAACAACATTAGTAAATAAACCGAGCTTATGTGTTTGATGTTAGGATCAACCTAATTCATAAAACCCAAAACATACAATTAGGTTACATCTTGAGAGCTTATTCATGGTGGCATAGACGGATAGAATCTGGTAGTCGGGAGCTTCCGTATCTAGTGATATTAGGAATTTAAGGGATATCAGAGCTTATTGATATTCTATGGTTGGTGATAATATATGATTTATGAAGAATAGATAAATATATTACTTCAATGATTGTTTAGTACCGAAGAAGGATTCATCGATCATACTTCTCATCCTTGATTACATCTTAATTAATTGCTTTGTTATTTACTTTGTTTTATATTTAACCTATAAACAAAACCCTCATTTGTGACATTTGACAGTTGAAAACTCACTACTCTTCGTGGTAACGATCCTTGCTTCCATCATATTACCATTTAATTATGTGAAAATAAGTGATTTAATTTTTTTGCCTCACGACATGCGACACATATCAACCAACTCTTGGTTTTTCTATCTTGCTCAACTTTTATAGACATATGAACTTGAGCTTTGGCTAATTCTTGATCGGAAAGTAGATTGAGATTATTTTCTCCATCATAGCCTAATTATGTCACCGACATAGGTTGACTTGGTCTATTCGGAGGTGGTTCTTTACTATTTTTTTATCGCCTAATATCTTGAGATTGAGACATGTATAATAAGAAAGTAAGAGAAGTCAAATAAAACTTAGAAGAGATTTTAGTAGAGAAAAATACAAGTAAAAATCAAATTTTTGCGTTAGTTGAGAAGTTAAATTAGTATGGTATTGATAGGTGGAAAATGCTATCCCGCACAACAACGCAAGTAAATTTTATAAGCTAGAACTTTGTAGCACCCGATTTTTTCATATGGCGCATGCTCCAAGATATGTCATCGGTTTGAAATGAAGCTACATCTTTATCTTACGTTGCGTATTAAGAGAAATATTGGCCTAAGGCCAATAACATGCCACTATGATGCATCACGTGTGTTACATTATCCTAGATCTAATATTGCACCACTTTGGCGCATTACGGAGGCTACATTGGCCAAGAGCCAATATCGCACCCCAATGATGCATCACGCCAGTTGGGTGGCTGGCCTAAAACAAAATAATGTCCCTATGGCGCATTACGTGGGTCATCATACTATGGGAAATATTGCACCACAGTGGTGTATCAGGCCAGAGCATGCTGGCCGGGGAAATGTAGCGCCATCACGTCGCAACATTGAAGTTGTCCTAGAAGTCAGAGACAAAAATACAGTCCCCGTGATGCTTCATGAGATTTGGCCTTGGCAACGGCCATGAATAGTAAAATTGGCACTTGGTGAATGTCAAAGTCCTTCCCACCTTTGATTTGTAGAAATGTCAATAAAACACATGTAAGGAGTTGTAGTAGCAGGATTTCCCACACTACACCCCTATTAAGATCCTATAAAAATCTAAGTGAAACTAGTTGAAGATTAAAGAATTAAACGACACTTTTATTATTTAGATCTCAGAAATGTTTACAGAAAATATTCAAACTCAGAATTACAACTTTCCTTTCTGGAGTTTCTCTCTCCTCAAGATTTTCTCAACTCTAAAAAATACATCATCTGGATTTACTTGAACCCTTTATATAGGAAATTACATAGTGGGTGACAGCTAAGTTTTCCCCTTCTTTCGGATATATTCTGCGATCTCATCGTGGTATTTGCAATATTAATCTTCGCCAACTTTTGTAATCCTCGTGAAACAATACTCTTATAACATGTCTCTTCAATCGTTAGCTATTATGATGCTTCCCCGTGACGCTCGCCAAATGTTGCTAAAGAATCCTCATGACACTCTCGTGAATAATGTCATTTATACTTATAGGAATATTTGACCTTCTCGTGAAAGCGTTGTTCTTATCATGAGAATACCCTTGTGGCGATATTCTGGTAATACATCTTGCCTCTTCTCATGTCTTTTCTGTGAAGAAGAAACGATCATGAGAATCCTTAACTATCGCAAGAATATCTGAACCTTTTTCCCCGACAATATTCCGCTAATTCAGCTTTCCTTGTTAACACGTGTTGTAAATCTGTCCTTTTGTATTGACACGTCTCACATAATTTACTCCCTTCTTTGCCTATAAAAGGAAGAGTCGAATTTCATTTCTAGTTTTCTTCTCTTAATTCTCTTTCTTCTTTACTTAGTTTCTTTGCTTTTTGTTCTGCAACTTCTTCTCCTTATCATTCTTCTGCTACTGTATTAATGGAGTCCTCGAGGTATGGTATTTTCTTAGATCAAACTTTTTATTTATATTCTTCGATCTTCTCTTACTTAATTCTTTATAACCCCATATTGTGTACTCTTCAGCGGAGCTGCATCTATTTCCCAATACTCGAATCAAAAACTTATTATTCATAAGAGGCCGACTGGAAAAAGGAAAGAAAATTCTGCGAGCAATAAGGTAGTAAGAAACACATTCTATCTCTTAATAACAATATTGTTGCCTCTGTTTCTTATCTAGATTATTGTTTGCAGAATGACGAGGGTAATGCTAATCCTCCTAAAAGATCTCGCCAATTAAATAAGACCTTTGGAAGTAATTTCGTCATTCCTCCCTTAATGTCTGCGAAAGCTTCACCTACACCTGTGTGATCTGATCTCCCTCCTTCTTCTGGCGAGAAGCTCTCTTTCACTACCACTACCTCTACTGGTCCTCCACCAATTAAAATTGCAGAACCCATCACAACTGAAACTCCCTCTAGCCCTTTACTTCCTTCAAATGTTACTTTCCCGAAAACTCCTCCTTCTGATGATACAACCATTGCTAATGACTCAAATCATCATCTTGTCCTCACTTCTTCTATTTCACCTTCTACATCCCTTCCTTCATCAAATGAGACCATCACAGGAATTGATGTTGCTTTCAAAATTTTATCTAACATTCTAAATAATGCTAGAGACTCTTATACTGATTCTCTCCAGAGAGGAGTTTGCGAAACTCTGCTCAAATATTTTGGCTCAGACAATTCTATTTCACGAGTTTCTCTAGAGAATAAAAATGCTGCTTTGAGAAAAAGTCTTCAAGATAAGATTTTTGAATGTGAAACTCTAAACCACAAGCTCAAAAACTCTGTACTGGATCGCGAGAATCTCGCTAGAAAGGTTGATGAGCTAAAAGGTAAGCTTCTTTTTGCCTCTATCCTTTTATCTTTTTATTCTATTTCCATATTCTTCGTACTTAATCCTCCCTTTAAATTCTTGGTTTATATATTAGTTTCCAAACGAAATCGTTTCATCGAAAAACTTAAATCTGAAACCATAGATGATGAAGCTCGCATTGAAAGAGATTCTTGGATGGACCAGCATAGTAGATTAGATAATCTTTATACGTATTCAGTTGATCAAATAATAAATCTCACAAATGAGAATAATCAATTATTGCAAAATCACAGTTTTCTAAACAACGAGGTTACTCGCCTCTCATATTCGTTATCCAAGACTAATTTGTCTATAGAATCTTTGTCAGACAAGAATAGAACTTTATCTCAAGAGAAACAAAAATTATCAAGCTTGTTGGCGATCTCCTCGCAGAAAGTAAACAATCTTCAAGGGATATGTGATGACCAAAAGCAGTCTCTCCGCTCTCTTAAAAATAAACTTGACGAAGTAAGTAAATCATCTGCCGCTGAAATAGACAAACTTATCAAGGGTAGACTAACTCTTAGTTTGAATGCCAGCAAGCTTCGAGATGAATATTCCCAACTAAAGGAGTCTCATTCCTCATTGTCAAAATAAAATTCATATTTACGCACCAAAGAAGAGAACATGAAATCTCGTGTAAAAGGCATAGTTGGCGACAAACTTGATGATGCTATGAACCAATGGGAGAACTGCCTCTTTTCATTAATCCAAAACTTAACTTCGCAAAAAGAAGGTAGTCAATTATGACTGCCTCACTTGTTGATTTCCCTTGTCATAATTTATGTTATATTTCACTTGTTGATATTCTCACGATATATTTATTTCTATAACCTTTCTTTATTTTGTTGCTCGCAGAATCTGAAAAAAGCCTTCATTCTACTATCACCAATCTTACTAAGGAGCTAGACAGTGTTCGTAAAGAAAACAAGACTCTTCTTCTCAACCTTTTAGAAACTCGTGATAAAGCAGAAAGAAGACTTGATTATCTTGAGTATTTCAAGAATATAGAGATCAGAAATCGTGACAAAGGTTTCCTTCGCCAAGTTCATCTTAGTGCTGAAGTTCTCGTGAACGAAATTTTGATCTCCAACTCTCTTTCTCCTGTATCCGTTCTACCTTTGAAAGTTGACGATGATGAAGTCCCTATTCCTATGGATAAAGATTTAGAATACCCGTCTTCTGAAGGAGATGTTGAAGAAGACGCTGAAGAGGAATATGATCAAGGAAAAGAAGAAAACTCTCCAAAAGAAGGAGAAGATCGTAACAAAAAGAACTCTGGCGATGATGTTCGCGATGAAAGAAATATTGGTGATGATAATAATCCTGACAATTCTAAATCTAGCGAGACTACCGCTTGAAGCTTGAGTTCTATTTTTAGTTTCTTTTTTCTTCTTCTTTCTCGCAAATGATATAACCCTTTTTTGAACTATAATATTTTCAAGAAACTTAATGAAATCCTACATATTTATTCCCTTGCTTGCATCCTCATTAAATTTCTTGAGACTTGTTGAACTCAACTTGTTTCTTGTGATAAAGAAATTTTCCCTGCATGCTTAACAAAGAAGAATTAATTTTTGAGATTATTCTATTGGTCTTATTTTGCCTTCCTAATTAAAGGTCTTATTTTGCCAATATTTTCTTTTTGCGACAAAATCGCAGGACGTCTTTACATTTTCATGTATTGACCCATTGATCTTGCCTTATCTATATTTCTTTATTATATTGCGACAATATGACGAGTCTAAGTTTTCTCGCGAAAATAAAGCCTCATGACATTGCCGTCTTGCGATGAAATCGCAGGACGTCTTCACATTTGCATGTAAAAACCCCTTGACCTCATCTTAACTTTTTCTTTCTCTTATGGCTTTTTGACTCTGTATAATTTACGCGACAATATGACAGGCCTAAATGATCTTGCGATCTTAGAGCCCCATGATTCGTCCGTCCTGGGCACCCTTGGATAAACCGTGTACCTCGGCGCCTTGGTCATACTCTGCACTTCTTGGAAGATATTCTCAGTTGTCCAACCAGGGTATAACCTTATAAAGTTGTAAATCCAAGATCTCTCTCCCGGATAGGTTTTCTTTAACCCATACATCTGTATGACTCAGGTTCCAGTAGCGGTATAACCTTATCCCTGAATCATATAAAGAGATACCCCCTTTACAACATGCTTGTAGGTCTTACATTTGCCTCTTACGAAATTGTACTCGCGAACTAAGTTGCACGCCATAAAGGTTTGTCCCATTCTCTTAATCTCTGCATTCGCGTTTCTCGCGATATTGCTCACGTAATCTTTAAAATAAAAATAGTCACTGATAATAACCTTTATTTATGCCAATATTTCTTACCTTACATCATTTGTCACTGATAATACCTTTTCAAAAATAGTCTATTCCATGGTCTATCAAGTCGTTGGCCAACATCTCTTCCTTCAGGATCCATTAATTTGTATGCCCCATTTCCAATTATTTCTTTAATTAAGTAAGGTCCGTCCCATTTTTTCGCCAATTTTCCACCATTCTCTCGCTGATATCTCGGTGTCTCTCGCAAAACTAAATCACCAATTTGGAATTCTCGTTTTTTGACACGTTTGTTGTATTCGCGAGCTAACCTTCGCTGGTAGTTTTCCATATGCTATAGAGTCTTCTCCCTTTTTTCTTCCAATTCATCTAGTTTATGTAAAATCATATCAGCACTTAAATTCCTTTCCCACACTTCTCTTTTTGTTGTAGGAATAGAAACTTCTGTTGGTAATACAGCTTCAACCCCATATGTTAAACAAAAGTGTGACATTCCAGTAGCCTCTCTTCTAGTGGTGTTGTAGGCCCATATTGCATTATGTACTTGCTCATACCATGATTTGTGATACCCTTCTAATTTCTTCTTCAGAATATCTGCGATCGTTTTATTAGTTGCCTCAGCTTGACCATTTGCTTGTGGGTATAAAGGAGTAGATTTTCCACATTTTATCTTAAATGCATTGAGTAGTAACTCTATGTTCTGTCCTTCAAACTTCTTTCCATTATCAGACATCAACTGTGCTGGTATTCCAAATCTGCAGATGATATTCTCGAATATGAATGTGAAAATATCTTTATCATGAATATGTTGTACTGCTTTTACTTCTCCCCATTTTGTGAAATAATCTGTAGCCACAATGAGGTATCTCCTTTGTCTAGAGCCAGGCACAAATGGTCCCACAATATCTAATCCACATTTTCCGAAGGGCCATACACTTGTTGAGGATGATAGTGGTGCTCCTGGTGCATGTATCTTTTTTCCAAATCGCTGACATTCTTCACAACGCCTTGAATGTTGTTTCGCATCTTCATGCATGTAAGGCCAGTAATACCCTTGCATCTTCGTTCTATATGCCAAAGATCTACCTCCGCTATGATTACCAACATCTCCACTGTGTAGCATTTTTAACACCTTTTCTCCTTCCTCCCTTGTCAAACATCTTAGCGATGGTCCATTAAAAGATCTGCGATATAACACTCCGTCTCTTATCTCATAATTAGTTGCCCTGCTTCTTAGCTTGTGTGCCTCCAGTCTATTTATTGGAGTTTCTCCTTTCGCCAAATAAGCAAGAAGTTCCGCTCGCCAATCTTTGTTTCTCTCTTTTGCTTCTATTTCGCCATTTTCTACAATCATCACATCTTTCTCTCCTTCTTCGTCAATTTCGACGGAATTCCCATCCACATCTTCGTCTTCTTTATTTACTGAAGGTAATAAGAGTGTTTGAATTTTTATGCATCTCGCAAGTGGGTTTGTCATCATGCTAGATATGAAGGCAAAAGCGTCCGCAACCGGTTATCTTTCCTTGATATGTGCCTCCATTTTATCTTTGGAATTCTCGCAGATAATTCTTCCACGAGTCTCTTGTATTTATTTAAAGAAGGTTCATTTGTTATATATTCTCCAGTTATTTGACGAATAACCAATTGAGAATCGCTTGTGATTCTAGCATTTTCCAACTTCATTTCTATTGCAAATTTCAAAGCGTGGATAACAGCCTCATATTCTGTCTCATTATTAGTGGATTTAAATTCTAACCTGAATGAGAAAGCTGTTTTTTCTCCTTCTGGTGAAATAAAAACAACTCCAATCCCATTTCCTTCTCCATTAGATGATCCATCCACTAATATCTCCCATTTATTGGGTTCTGTTAATAATTCTTTTGGATCTCCATGTTCTTCTTCTGCCTCCATCATTTCTTCCACAGCTTCGTCATTTTCCAAAGGAAATTCAGCTAAGAAATTTGCGATGACTTGGGATTTTGGAGAAGATAGAATTTCATATTTGATATCGAAATGTCCCACTTGTGCATTCCATCTTTCTACTCTTCCTGATCTTTTTGAATTCTTCATTACTGATTCAATTGGCACTTTTGTTAACACCTTGACCTTATGTGCTTGAAAGTAAATGCGAAGCTTGAAAGTTGCATGTACCAATGCTAGGATTAATTTCTCAATCTTTGAATAATTTTTCTCTGCTGAATTGAATGTTTTACTAATATAGTAAATTGGTTTTTCTATCCCAGCATCTACTCGCAGCAATACCGCACTTAGCGCATATGCCGTTGTCGCGAGATAAATTAATAACTCTTCTCCTGGTTCAGCTTTCTGTAAAATGGTTATATCCATTAAATGTTATTTTATTCCCTGAAAGCCTTCTCACATTCATCTGTCCATCTGAATTTTGTTCCCTTTTTGAGTATATCGAAAAAATTCTTGCATTTATCAGAAGATCGCGAGATGAATCTTCCTAACGAGGCTAACAGCCCATTCAATTTTTGCACATCTTTTACTGTAGCTGGTGTGGGAATATCGCGAATCGCTTGCACTTTTTCTGGATCAACTTGTATTCCTTCCTTTGATACAATATACCCCATAAACTTTCCTGAAGTCACACCAAAAGTACACTTGTCAGGATTTACTTTGATATTAAATTGCCGCATTTGTTCAAAAATTTCCTTCAAGTCTTGTACATGATCTTCAGCTTCCTTGCTCTTGACTAACATATCATCTACATATACCTCCAGTATTTTGTGGATCCACTTTGCAAATACCTTCTCCACCATTCTTTGGTATGTTGCACCAGCATTTCGTAATCCAAAGGGCATTTTTGTATAACAATATAACCCTCTTGGAGCAAAATATGCAGTATGTTCTTGATCTTCTTCAGCGAGAGGGATTTGGTTGTATCCTTTATATCCATCTAACGAAGATATTCTTGCATTTCCCGCTGCTGACTTAACCATTTGGGGAATATCTGGTAGTGGAAAACTATCTTTAGGACAAGCTTTATTTAAATCGGTAAAATCTATGCAAATTCTTATTCCTTTATTCTTCTTTGGGACCACCACCATATTTGCAATCCACTCTGGATACTTGGCTTGCCTTATTATTCATGCATCAAGCATCTTCTGTAATTCTTCTTCTATCTGAGAATGGTATGTTGTTGTGATTTTTCTTATTCTTTGCTTGAACGGCCTTACATTTTTGTTGATTTCTAATTTATGACATGCTACCGATGGATCTATCCCTGGAATTTCATCCATGCTCCACGCGAAAATGTCTTTGTATTCTCGCAAAAGATTTATAGTTCTTTCTTCCTCGTCTATCTCCATTCTAGTCCCAATTTTCGCATTTTAGGTTCTTCTTCACTCCCAATATTTACTTATTTTGTTGGTTCAAATTGCAGTGTAACTGGCTTCTGGTGCTGGTGTTTTTATGACTCTCGCACGTTCATCTCCTTCTCGCGAAAATTTATTTGGTATTCCTTTTCCCTCTTTTGCTCTTATCGTGTAAATTTTAAATTCTTCTTCTTTTCTTGTTTCTCTCATCAATTTTCTGCGAGCTTTTCGCTGCTTAGGACGTTCTTCACAATTTTTTACTTCAATTTGATAGCATATCTTCGCAAGATCTGTATCTCCTTTAATTTCCCCAATTCCACTAGGCATAGGTAATTTGATACGTTGATGTAAGGTTGACGCTACAGCTTTAATTGCGTGTATCCATGGTCTTCCCAATATCATGTTGTATGGTGATTCCATATCCACCACGCATAATGTTACTTGTGTTTCAATTTCTCCAAGTGGTAATCGTACTATTATTTCTCCTCTTGGTTTTGTTATAGATTTTCCGAAACCATGAATATGATATGCTGAAATAGACATTTCTTCATCCTTATACCCCATTTTCTTAAAAGCATGATAGAACATTATATCCACAGAACTTCCTGTGTCAACTAGAGCTCTATTTATAGCCCATTTTTCTACAGATTTTATTGACTTTTCCTTCCTTATTGGTATCATGGGTACTGTAATCACCAAAGGAGATGTATGATCTATATTTTCTTCTAAAACTTTTGTTGCTGTAAATGTAATTTCCTGCTTTTCCCAATTCTTTAATAATGGCGTTTTCTTTACCATCATAATTTTTCTCCCTTCAAAATCACGCTTATGTATCTTCCCTTTAATATTTTCATGAAATTTATCGATCATTTCTCTTGATACTAATTCATACTTCAATTTTCTACAATTTTCTTTAATTCTAATCATTTTTCTTCTGAATATTTCACCAATCTTCTTCAAAGTTTCCTTGATCTTGAATAATCCATGTCTTCTTTTTTACCTTTTCTTCGATTTTGCTAATCCAACGTTCCCCTTAGTCGGCGCCAAAATGTAGTAGCAGGATTTCCCACACTACACCCATATTAAGATCCTATAAAAATCTAAGTGAAACTAGTTGAAGATTAAAGAATTAAACGACACTTTTATTATTTAGATCTCAGAAATGTTTACAGAAAATATTCAAACTCAGAATTACAACTTTCCTTTCTGGAGTTTCTCTCTCCTCAAGTTTTTCTCAACTCTAAAAAATACATCATCCTCATCTGGACTTACTTGAACCCTTTATATAGGAAATTACATAGTGGGTGACAGCTAAGTTTTCCCCTTCTTTCGGATATATTCTGCGATCTCATCGTGGTATTTGCAATATTAATCTTCGCCAACTTTTGTAATCCTCGTGAAACAATACTCTCATAACATGTCTCTTCAATCGTTAGCTATTATGATGCTTCCCCGTGACGCTCGCCAAATGTTGCTAAAGAATCCTCACGACACTCTCGTGAATAATGTCATTTATACTTATAGGAATATTTGACCTTCTCGTGAAAGCGTTGTTCTTATCATGAGAATACCCTTGTGGCGATATTCTGGTACTACAGGAGTGGAAGTTGGTTGAAGGCGCATATAGTGGAGATGTGCCTAAAGCTTTATAGCTTAGCCCATATGATGCCAAAAAATTATTGTGGCGTGTGGCTTGGTCAAGAGAGATTTATGATGCTTAGGCATCAAAGTTACAGCGTTGTAAACTAATATTGCTCCACCATGGTGCAACACTATGGATGGCCAATGGTGCAGATTCTTGAGCATCATTTGTAAAGATCCCTTTTGGCCTATATGGACTAGGCCATTATTGCTTGGCCACGGCCTTGCACCACGAGTTGGATTAAGTTTCTTGTCTAAACGAGGATGAACTAAGGTTAATGCTTGAACCCTTCTCCATATGGTATGTAGGCATCCGCAATAAGTTGCATCATTGATGGTCCAGCACATTGTCTCTCATATCATATTATTTTGCGATGATTGCATCATATTAATAGCTCTTATCATCTTCTTGTCAAGACGATACAAGAGATGATTGTTCCCATACTTGATGAGGCGAGTTGCTTTCTATTCGTTAGATGCTCATACTTCCTATCAAGGCATTCAACATAAACATGCACCAATGACGTATTGGGCATAGCTAGGAAAGTAAGCTATATCGGTATGCAAGTTAGCGGATCTTGCATAGGCCATTGACATCACAAGGATGATACATAGGCAAGTAATGCATGAGCCTGAATTATGCACTCTTGGCACGAGCAAGATCAGTGAATGCTTTTATCAATGCCTAAGATAATTAAAGAGGTGGAATTAGGTCTTCAATATCCTATGTGCAAGTCCAAGACATATACAATTCTTGGACAAGACTCGAAAGCCAGTGATGCATGTAATAATGCATTTTATCGGAATTTATGGCTTTACACCATTCACAGAACAAGGGTAAGTTGGAACGGTATGGAAGCTAAATTAAAGGCAACATGCTTTCCAAGCATGGTTCTAAAGGGAAAATAGACGTGCATTTGCACGGCGCAGAGAGAAGTTTAAAGCCTGGACACTAACATTAGAGTGGCACATTAGGGAGTTATGACATGTGCGCCCTAACGCGTTCACATAATTTTTTGGTCTGTCACAGTTAGTATAAGATCAAATTCCTCAATAAATCTCTGGATTGAGCGAAATGACTTGTCAAAGAGTATTTTTCCTTAATAGAATGGATTGAGTTGGTGATTAGGCCAACTTTTTTGCCGAAAATAGTTTTTAACTGCAATGTCGGTTGATTTGTGAAACGAGTTGAGCTTGTTTATGCACTGTGAGTTTTCCAAGCCTAAGTGGCAAACCACCTTGGTGGCGACCCAAAAGACCGTTTAGAATGGTAGGCAGATATTAGGACTGATCACTCCTTCACCTGTGTGGCACCATATGTGTTGTCAGTCCGAATAACACTCCACTAAGTCGGTGGAAACCCAGAAGACCGTTTGGGACGGTATGCAACTGGGTTTTGTTCCACACAATACTACAAAAAGGAATTACTTACTCCTGAGTGTGTAGTACGATGTCAGAGCATTGCTCGGTGTAAATCACAAGTGTTGCTATATCAAGCTTGTTGTCAAATTTAGTTGTCAAAAATATATCTTGATTTCTAGTATACAATTAGTTCAGTCTCGGTCTAGGATAGAGGTAGTTGAGAAAAGAACCAGTCATTATTTGCATTCTACTGTTTGAATACGAAGATCAATCGAATCTTTTGGAGAACTTCATCAACAAAAGGTAAGTGAAGACTGAATCACCTATTTCTTAGATTATATTCACATTTCTATCCTTGAGGCGATTTTCGCATAACTAATTAGACTAGCTTTCATAAACAAGAAGTTCGAGTCGATAAATAATCATTTAGTTTACGAATTTCTCGAAATATAATGACTAAGATTAATGAACATTTGTTCGTACTTGATCAAATTTCGGTGGAGAATAATTTATTGTTCGGAACCAAATCATGATTCAAGTTTATCATTCGAAAATAACATGGAACAATGATATGTGTCATTCATGTTATTCAAGAATGTTTTGAATTGATTTAGAGATTTTTTTTTATATACCTTAGACTAGTTGTCTCTAGATTACATCCAAACTCCTTAAATTATAGTGGATTTTGGAAATTACAGGTTCGAACCCCTACCTACGTAGTGGGAGGGAGCATGCCAACCACCAGACCACTTGGTGATTGGCTGATTTAGATAAATATATAACTACTATATTCGGAATACAAGACAGTGTTATCAGTCTTACAAACTGGGAGAATTTTACATGTCTGATGCCGTATTACATGTACTTGTACAAGTAGCTGAGTAGCTATATACAAACTTTCAAATTTGTGTGATATGCATATTTGTATGTACATCATGGGAAAATCTGTTTGTTTCGTTATCTGGATAGGTATGCATATTCGTATGCAAACCATTTTGGAACTATGGTAAGGGAATTGGGGTAAAGTAATCAAATTGGTATGCGAGCCAATACAGTTCTATATTCTAGAACTAGTTTAGTACCCAAACCGGTACATGAATTGAAAAAGTTGTGTGAACTCTAGAACCGGTAAAAATCTTAAGTTTGCAAACCGGTACGTGAACTTCAAAAGTTTTGTCAACTCCGGAACACTGTTTTTGCTTATAAGTTTGCAAACCATTCCACATACTGTGACTCAGCCGACTCACGAACGATTCAAGTAATTATACCTTGTACATTTACTAACTATGTTATTCTGATTCAATAGCAATTAAATTATTTCTATGAAATGATTTGCATTTGATCAATTCTCTAATTAACACTAGACTCATATGATCACATGATAGTGATTCAAGATTAATGTCTTAGTGAACATGAAAATGAGTGTTAAGCCTTTTAAAGTTCAAATTGGCTAGTTTCGGATAACATGTTGAATATAGTCTTTATACACGGTTCGGTTACGGTTCACCTAACCAGAGTGTATATCTTGTTTATGTGAATAAGATTCAAAGATTTCATCTAACAGTGAATATTTTTTTCCTTGGTACCAAAGCTATCTTAGCTTAAACCTAAAGCAATATAGGCTTTGAAGTCTATACAAGGGGAACTCTTGGCAACTAGGATCCTCGAATCCCGACACTACTTTTTGGTATGTTCTAGTTGTATCTAGAGTCATCCTCTCCAGAAACCCTTTTAGGGTTTAGCGATCATAAATAATTCATCGGGATTCATGAAGCCAGGTCCAGTTATGTTTTATCTTGCTAACTCGAGTATCCTGATCTTGATTATTTGTAGAGCTTGCAACAACGATCAAGATAGATAGTAATCATCAAAGTTCTCTTCGTCTCAAACTTTGTTGAATCCACAAGTTTTATACTTGTGAGGAGAATAATAATCTAGGCTGTACTTCGGGTTGCATAATTCCGTATTTTGAGGATAGCCATACTTTTGTCAAATTTCTATCGATTTCCGTTACCTGGATCTTTCATTTGATTTGATCATCCATTTAGATCGTAAATCGGGAAATCAATGATAGGCTTAATATATGGGAGGAAGATTTGTCTTAAAGTCTTCAATTGAGCTGAATCAACTCTTAGTTGGTGTGAGACCGTTTAAGAAAATCAATAGCGCGGGGTCTTGCTGGGATTCAATAGGCGTAAGGAGCGCGACTGTATCTGAATCAGTGGGAGACTGAGTTCGGGATCAACTATATTACAGACCGCAGTTAATTGGTAGTAGGCTAGTGTCTGTAGTGGCTTAATATAGTTTGGTGTTCAATATGGACAAGGTCCCGAGGTTTTTCTGCATTTACGGTTTCCTCTTTAACATAATTTCCGGTGTTTGTGTTATTTCTTTTTCCGCATTATATTGTTTATCTTTATAATTGAAATATCACAGGTTGTGCGATGATCAATCACAGTAGATAGGTCCAACCTTGTTTGTTGGATAAGGCTAGATTGATCCTTGGATATTGGTCTTTGGTGCCGTCTAAGAACTCTCTTTGTAGTTAGGTTCATGGATTCAGTTCTGTGAATGTTCTAACAATAAGAGAGAGAAAAATATAACTCTAGATAATTTCCTTGATTGAGTTTTAACTCTCGGAGTTGTGTTGATTTAGTCCATATAGATTGCTTACGAAAAAGTTGATGGTGTATTTGGGTACCCCCAGTGTTTTAAATTGGTATCAGAGCAGGCAAACACATTAAAACCTAATAAGTTTGTGTTTGAAAGTCTCGTAGAATCTGTAAGAAAGTACAAACATGTCTCCATCTGGGTTTGACTACTCCAAGTGTTTGGGAATTACCTCAAAGGATAACTCCTTAGTTGATTCTTCCGAATCCATAGGAAAAGATACCATGTTATCAATCTCTGATGATATGCTTCTCTTAATCACTAATGAGCTAATATCACAATCCGAGTTGGAACTTACCAGAAGTCTAAAAAAGTTTGCTGAGTTCATTGATCTCCAAACCTCTATAATTAGAGATCTTAAAGGAAAGTGTACTCAGTATCTATATGAGCTTGATAAATCCCTTGAAATGGAGTGTGAACTCTCTGGTTATATTAGCAATTTCTCTAAGGATATGCGCAAATTTAAACAAGAAATTACTATTAGAAATGAAAATATTAGTATGCTTGAAGATACCCTTAGAGAAAGTCCCACTAGAGAAGAACGTATACTCAAATATCACAAATTAGAAACGAACAGACTTCGTGTGGAAAAAGATAAACTAGTTGCAGATCTTCTATTGACTCAGAAATAGTATCACGCCTTGAAAAATCTATTTTAAAAGGTAAAATCAGCTCATTAACTATTGTTACAGCTCCCATGATATTGTTGTGCATTGAGAAAGTTACTTCTGAGAAGATGTCTGGAAAAAAACATTTACGTAATATGTCAACATCTAACAATGCCCTTGGTAAAAATGATGCAACAAAGGTTTATATTCCACAAATTTGTTCACACTGTGGAATGAAGAATCATATTGCTCAAAATTGTTATTCTAGAAAGAAACATATTTCCAATCTTCAAAAATAGCTTAACTTAGCAATCGGTAAAAAATATGCCCGCAATGGATTATGTCTCTGCAAAAGACCAGAAAACTTATGAAATGAATAGTTTGGGTGATTCCTCAGGAAAATTCCATAAGCACAATTACTTTCATGATAAAGTGTCTAACTACACTAATGATAATGAAAGTACTTCTGGGAAATATAAGTTCAGAATATGGAGCCCAAGTGATTCTGACACTATGAAACGAATCTCAAGAGGTCCTCGTCTTGCTCCTCGAGGAAACTTTTTTCTTCATAAAATAGTTTAAAGAAAGAGGTTGTTTCTAACTTCCCTGCTTCACAAGAAGTTAGATCATAACCTCTATAGTTGCAGGAAATCCCACAATATATCCCTCACAAGAATTCATAATAATCAACACATCTTTAAAATAAGCAACCACACTTTTTATTAATTGAATCTATAAATCTTACAAGAGGGAAATGAAATCAAGAATACAACACTGTTTTGGACTTTCTCTCTCCTCAAAACTTTCTCAACACTCTAAAATTGATCTCTCTCTCCTTAAGCCTACTCGGTTCTTTATATAGGGTATTACACAGTGGATGACAGCTAATCTGTCCTTTATTTTTGGATCTGGATTGTGATATTGTTGCAAGCATTCAAGTTTTAAGTTCGCAACATTCTTAAATATCGCAAGGTCTTCACATCTTTCTCGTGTTTAAGCTGTCGTAATCTGTTACGTCATTTCTGCAGTTAGTCTGTGACGGCTTCGCAATGTACTTTTGATGGTGACTTCACAAGGGTGTTGATATCGCGATATTCTGATCATACATCTTGCCTCTTCTTATGTCTTCTCTGCGAAGGGGAGAATGTCATAAGAAATTGTACTTCAAAATGCCGCAACTGCCTATTTTTCCATGTATTTTTGTACTGACATGATTATGATCATTATGTATTTTTCCATACACCTTTCTGATCATCATTATGATCCTAACCTTCCTTTATTTTACGAGATACTCTCTCATGCGAAGTTCCCGTGGGCAATATATCAATTAAGTGGGGATTGCATTCGCCCGATGCTTGAATTCGCCAACCGCGGTGCTGGCAAGGGATCTTTTTATTCAAAAGACGTTTGGGATCCTGAATTTAAGGATTTAAAAATTCTCACCGAAAAATACACCGCAGAGGGCTTCTTTGAAAATTATGAATTAATACCTATGAAGAATGAAAAAACTCGCTGGGGTGTTCGCTTGAAGAGGAAGGAAAATATTGACGACGATAAAAAACTTATGCATGACATTGATTGGAATTCTGGCAAGAATAACATTCCTTGCCGATCTAAAGATGAGAAATGGTGTGTCTTTCCACTGATTCTGAGGGGTCCTTATATTGCTGGTTCAAACGTGCTTCATGCGAATCTCACTACTTACCAACCTTGGGTATTTAATTATCCTGAGAAAAATAAAGAGGTACGTTTATTTCATTCAGTTTATTGTCTTCACTTTTCTCCATATTTATTAATCTTGCGAAAATTTCAGATTAATAAATTAAGAAGAAGCTACAAAATAACTAGAAAATCAAGCACCCTAGAAGCACTTCGTTCGATCACGGATGAAGTAAAAAATACTTTGTTTTATTATTTTTAACAATATTGTTGCCTCTGTTTCTTATCTTCATTCGTGTGCAAAGATTGGTGTTGTATTTGTTGAAGAGGAAGGATCTAAAGCTGCGAAGACCAAAGGCAAAGGTAAAAGTGCTCTTCGCAAGGAGAAATCTATTGCCTCATCTTCAAAGAAAAGAAAAATTCGCTCTCCTTATCCCTCAAGTTCCCATTCTGATGAGAGTACAGATGACGATGTTGTATTCGCAAAAGAAAGTGCCTATTCTGAATCTTTAATGGAACAACTATCCAGCATCTTCTCTGATTCTATATTAGGAATTGGTGATACTCCTCTAACTAATGGCTGCAAGTCCATAGCTTCTATCTGTGATGCCCCCCTCTTAGAGAATAATGAGTCTCTTCGCGGAGTTTCCAGATTTGTATCCCCAAATTTCTTACATTCGCTTAATAGCTTGGTAAATTTTCATACTTTCACTTTTCTTCTTTTACTTTTTGATTCGAAATTGTAGTTTATTTTGAAAATTCGCCTTATTATTTCGCAGGATGGAAAAGCTTCCTACGCGGTCAATTCTGACTTAGTTAGGAGATGTGAGAATTTTGAGAAGAAAACCCTTCAGCTTCGCAAAAAGAATGAAGAATTGGAAGTTGAAGCTATCAGTCTTCGCGAGAAGAATAAACAATTAGAATCCGAAACTGTTGTTCAGGAGAATAAAATTTCTAGCCTTCATAATGCAAATCAACAGATCTATGGTATGAACTTTTCCTTCTTCCCATTGATTCCTTTATCCCATTGTTTTATCTTACTTGATCAACCATTTTTGCAGATATTTATGGTCTTTCTGATGAGGCTACACTTCTTCGTTCTTTTCCCGACCCCATAGATGATGATACCCTTCTTAAACGCCTTAATAATTCCTTAAATAGTTTTTCAAATGATAAAATTAAATCTCTCTCCACAAATGAACTCAGATCCAAACTTTGCCTCTTAGAAATTGACCATAGATCCATCTTGGGTTTAGCCAACAAATTTAAGCATTTTTACCATAGTTCTAAAGAGGAAATCAATATTTTAAGAACCAAGAACAGTGACCTGATAGATGATAAAGATCGAATTTCTAACCAGGGTGCTCAAACTTTAGAAAAATTCCAAGAAACCCTTCTTGAGGTCCAAATTGAACGAGATGAACTTAAACGCAAAAATATTGTGCTTAGCGAGAGACAGAGTCAAATTCGTTCCCGTCTTCTCATAACTAATGGTGATGAATTCGCTTGGGCTGCGAAAATTCTAGATGACGCCAGAAATAATTTAGGTGTAATCGTTAGTCTCCACGCTGAGCACACGGTCTTGGTTAGAGATATGATTTCTGACAGAGAAGGTTGTTAACTGCTCTTCCTTGCTAATTATTTGTCTTTCATAAATTTCCACTAAGTCACTGACTCATTGTTGTATGTTTGTAGGGGCTGAGGAAAGGTTTCGCAGAAGAATCAAAGAACTTAAAACTGAGAAAGCGAAACTCGCAAAGGATCTTTCTTCTCGCAATGATAAATGTTCTAAGCTGAAGAGCCAATTGAAGATTACTGTTGCGAACTTTAATAATGATGCTATTCTTTTTTGAAACTATACTATTAAAACGGTTTGTGATGATAATAACATTCCTCTTTCCACATATCCTTATCTTTCATAAGAAATCCCAAAGAACGTTCCTGATCTGGTCATTTCTGATAGTGATACTAGCGAAGAAGAATCTGATGATGACGAAGAAGAATAATCCGGTGAATATGACGAAGAAGAAGAATCTAGTGAAGATGACGAAGAAGAAGAATCTGGTGAAGATGATGAATAATCAAGCAAGAAATAATTTTTGCTTCCTTCTTGCACTTTTTGTAATATCTGTATATTTGTTCTTTGATCTTCTATTCTTGTAATCTATCATTGCGAATTTCGCCATCTTCCAATATAAATTTTATCTCTTTTGCGTCTTTCTGCTCGTGTAAATCTTTTATATGGAGACAAATAACATTTTCTCATTCTGTGCATTACCATACTTGCCTCTGTTATTTGTATCCAAATGAAAGATTAAGCAAATTATTTTTGAATATTAAGATTGTTGCGTAATTTTTTATTTTTTTTTTGCCTCAGTTTCGCAGATATCAATGCATAATCTCGCAATCATGTATTTTAAGAGATAATTCTTGGTTTTTTCATTCTTCTATGGTTTTATTTTGCCTTCCTAAGTAAAGGTCTTATTTTTCCACCTCTTGTCATGGCGACAAAATCGCAGGATGTCTTTGCACTTTCATGCATAAACCCATTGATCTTGCCTTAACTCTTTTTCTTTTGTCATTTTTGTCGCGACAATATGACAGGTCTAAATATTCTTGCGAAAATAAAGCCCCATGACATTGCCGTCTGTTGTGTATCCACAACAAAATAAAACATACCAACTTGATAAAAGAAATCTGATTCAGAGAATCAGCCTTAAGAGAGATAGAATTAGAGAACTAATTTAAGCTAAAACTAATAATTCATTAACTTCTTAACAGCCACAAAACTGTTCTTACATCTTTTAAACCCTCACTAATCAAAAGAGAAAGATAAGGACAAACAGATGGGAGACAAGTGTCACCATCCTACAGGCAAAGGCTAACAATTTCACTTCCAAGGATAAATACACCCAGTTGAGGTTAGACACCCCTCATAGATGGGTACACCCCAGTTAGGTACACCCATAGATACATGACAATACCCCTCCCATGAAACAATCCTTGTCCTCAAGGATTAAAAGAAGGAAAGTGAGCTGAAATATTTGCAGCATCTTCCCAAGTAGCCTCCTCTGCTGATGAGTTGGACCAATGGATAAGCAGTTGAGTGACAGTGTGGTTACCTATGATCAGATTTCTGGAATCCAGAACTGCAATGGGAGTGACAATGACATTTCCTTCATGATCAACTACTGGTAGTGTAGGGGAAGGAATGTGAGCAACACCAATCTTCTTCTTAAGTTGTGAGACATGAAATACTGGGTGAATTCTAGCCTTTGGGGGTAGCTGCAGTTTGTAAGCAAGTGCACCAACTCTCTGAATAATAGTGAAAGGGCCATAATATTTAGCAGAGAGTTTTAAATTGCTTCTGAGAGATATGGAGACCTATCTATATGGCTGCAATTGGAGATAAACCAAATCTCCTATTTCAAAAACCCTTTCAGTTCTCTTGGCATCAGCAAAATGTTTCATCCTCTATTGTGCCTTGGTGAGTGTGTCTTTAAGAAGTAGTAGCATGTTCTCCCTTTGTGTAAGGTATTTCTCTACATAATCAACTGCAGTAGTGACAGAGGTTGGGAAGGCCAACTGTGGAGCTTCATAACCATAAAGAGCCTTAAAAGGATACATCTTGAGGCCGGTATGGAAACTGGTGTTATACCACCATTCTGCTAAGTCCAGCCATTGCATCCAATTTTTTGGTTGTGGACTTATCATGCATCTGAGATAGTTTTCAAGGCAGGCATTGACTCTCTCAGTCTGTCCATATGTCGGAGGGTGGTAAGCAATACTTAGCTTGAGGGCAGTACCTAAATTTTTGAACAAGTCTTGCCAAAAGTTGCTGGTGAAGATCTTGTCCCTATCTGAGATGATAGAGGTAGGTAAACCATGCAGTCTGACAATATGATGCATAAAATCTTTGGCTACTGATGAAGCTGTATATGGATGTTGCAGGGGTATAAAATGGATGTACTTTGTAAACCTGTCCACAACTACCAAAATCACTTCCTTCATGTCACTCCTGGGTAAGCCCTCAATGAAGTCCATGCTGATATGCTGCCAAGCATGGTATGGAACTGGTAGAGGTTGAAGCAAACCTGCAGGCCATGTGTGTTCTCCCTTATGCCTTTGGCAGACATCACAAGAAGATACTAGTGTGAAAATCTCATATTTCATCCCTGGCCAAAAGAAATGAATTTTTGTTCTCATATAGGTATCCTGAATGCCAGAATGGCCACCAACTGTAGAAGCATGTGTTTCCAAAAGAATGTTTTGTCTGATGCTATTGTTGTAGCCAATATAGATCATATTCTTGTATCTCAGAATTTCAGCATGATAAGTGTAATTGGGGTTGGAATTAGGAGCTACAAGAAGCTGAGAAATAAGTTGTTGAGCCCCTTGATCTGCAACATAGCTGGAGATGACTTCTTGCTGCCAGAGTGGCCTGGAGATGTTGATGTTGGAGAAAGAGTTATCATTGTGATGTCTTCTAGATAAAGCATCAGCTACCTTGTTTTCAGTGCCTTTCTTATAATGAATTTCATAATTATAGCCTAGTAATTTCATAAGCCATTTTTGTTGTATGCCTGTAGTAATTTTCTGCTCCAAAAAGTACTTGATGCTCTCTTGATCAGTCTTGATAATAAAGTGATGGCCCAGTAAATAATGCCTCCACTTAGCAAATGCAGATCCTACAGCAATGAGTTCTTTTTCATAAGTAGAAAGGCCCATGGACTTAGGGCCAAAAGGCTTACTAAAGAAGCATAAAGGTTTGCCTTCCTGCATAAGTACTGCTCCAATACCAGTGGCACAAGCATCAGTCTCCAAGATAAATGTCTTAGAAAAATCTGGCAAAAGCTAAGACTGGAGTAGTAGTCATGGATAGCTTCAGAGAATTGAAAGCTTGAGTAGCGGCAGGTGACCAATTGAAGGAATTCTTTTTAAGTAAGTCAGTAAGAGGTTTGCTGAGTACTCCATAATTTTTAACAAACTTCCTATAGTATCCAGTGAGGCCTAAAAACCCTCTGAGTTCTTTAATGGTATAAGGTGTTGGCCAGCTAGTCATAGCAGAAATCTTAGCAGGATCTGCCATAACCCCTTGAGCAGAAATGATGTGTCCCAAATATTCTAGAGTTGGTTGGGCAAAGCAACATTTGGAGAGTTTGGCATAGAGCTGATGTTGTCGCAGTAGAGATAAGGTCAGCTATAAATGTGTAGCATGAGTCTCCATATCAGGACTGTAGACTAGAATGTCATCAAAGAAAACAAGGATGAATTTCCTCAAGTAAGGTTGAAATATGTCATTCATCAAAGCTTGAAAAGTAGTTGGGGCATTAGTGAGGCCAAAAGGAATGACTGTGAATTCATAGTGGCCATGATGGGTCCTAAATGTTGTTTTGTAAATATCAGCCAAGGTGACTCTAATTTGATGATACCCAGATCTCAAATCAATTCTAGTAAAGACACAAGAGCCAAATAATTCATCTAGGAGTTCATCAATAACTGGAATGGGAAACTTATCTTTTATGGTGATGCTGTTGAGTTGCCTGTAGTCTACACAGAATCTCCAGCTATTGTTCTTCTTCTTCACTAGAATTATGGGGGAGGCAAAAAGGCTGTGACTTGGCTGGATAACCCTACTGTGTAACATTTCTTGAACCATCTTTTCAATGACCTCCTTTTGAACATAGGGGCATTTATATGGTCTGTGTTTAAAAGGAGTTGAATTGGGTATAAGTGGAATGGAATGGTCCAATGATCTCTGGGGTGGAAGGGAAGTAGGCTCATAAAAAACATCTTGAAATTGTTGTAAAATGTCAGAGATAATTGGTGGTGGAGGTTCTTCATGAGGGGCAAGAGAGGTTGAAAATAACTGTCCTATAACCCCATGAGAGTGTTGTTTAAAGAACCCTTGCAATTCGGCTGTGTCCATCATTTTAAGAGTGGGAGTTGAGGGAGTACCCACTAAGGTAATGTGTTGCCCTTGGTTCTTGAAAGAGATACTCAGTGTGGAGAAGTTAAGGAGAATATCACCCAGTGTCTTAAGCCAATCATCTCCCAGAACAACATCACAACCCCCTAAAGGTAGAAGTCTCAAATCACCAATGAAGTCACGATTCTGCATATGCCAGTGTAAGTTAGTACAGATGCCTGAGCTGACTGTCTTATCTCCATTTGCATCAGTAACCAATAAGTTGGCAGTAGGCTGGATAACACACCCAAGTGATTTGGCCAAATCACTATCAATGAAGCTGTGGGTACTGCCAATATCAATTAAGATGGAGATTTTTTGCTGGTGAACAGTACCAGGGATTCGAATTGTTTCTCCAGCTGAATGACCTGTGAGAGCATGGAGAGATATTTCCATGTCGCTTTTCAAGGTAGGTATGTATTCAGGTGAAGCTATTTCTTCTTCCTTCTCACTGCATTCAGCTGCTGAGTCTTCAGCTACCATTAAGAATAGTTGTTGTTTTTTTGCAGAAATGACCTGGTTTGTACACTTCATCGCAATTGAAGCACAATCCATCTCTCTTGCGCTTGAGCATTTATTCAGGTGTTAATTTCCGAATAGTAAGCTGAGATGGTGATGGTTTGAAGGGAGGGGTAGAGGGTATGGGAAGTAAGGGAGGGAGAGCCACATGCTTGGGTGGGTAATTTGGTGTGTAATTTGGTGTGACAGGTTGTTTAGTGTTTGTGAAGGGGCTAGAGAAAAATTTGTTGGTAGGCTTGTTAAATTTCTGTTGGTTGGCCAGATTATGTTCTTGCATTCTGGCAAGTGAGAAGGCCTGCATTAGAGTGGAAGGATGGAACATACTGACTGAGTGCTTAATGTCATCCCTCAATCCACCAATGAAACTCATGAAAAATAGTGCTCATTCAGCATCGGATAATGACGATACAACAGAGCCTTAAGGTTCTCAAATTATTCGAAATAATCTTCTACAGTAGTGGTCTGAGATAACTTATTGAAATTCCCTAAAATATTTTCATTAGCATGATTTTCAAATCGAAAATAAGCAAGTTCAGCTAGTTCATACCAAGAGGTGATGGATCTACTGGATTGTAAGTTGGTTAACCACTTATCTGCTTTTCCTTCTAGGTGCATATCCGCCATGGTCACCTTATGATATTCATCCCTGATGTCGTTGAGGAAGAAATAGCGATCGCATTTTTGAATCCACCCTTTTGGATTGTCTCCATCAAATCTTGGAAAGTCTAACTTGGGCATTCGAGGGTTATAGTTGGATTCCCTATTCCCCTGTGGAAGGTTAAACATGGAACCACCCTGATGAGAATTATTAGAAAACTGTCCATCTCCGTTTGTGTCATGATGATCTTTAGCTCGTTTACTAGAATGGGTTTCCATCAGTTTGATGAAATCATCTTTAGTTAATAGTGAAGATTTGAATTCTCGATCCTGTGTTGTAAACGTATCTAACCTGTCGTTGATTTTAGCTATTTGATCTTTGAACGAAATCTCCAGTAGACGTAAATCTTCGTTCACTTCTTTGATTGTTGGGTTCTTCTCCCCACCCATGATAGGAAAGTATGGCTGCTGATACCAATTGTTGTGTATCCACAACAAAATAACATACCAACTTGATAAAAGAAATCTGATTCAGAGAATCAGCCTTAAGAGAGATAGAATTAGAGAACTAATTTAGGCTAAAACTAATAATTCATTAACTTCTTAACAGCCACAAAACTGTTCTTACATATTTTAAACCCTCACTAATCAAAAAAGAAAGATAAGGACAAACATATGGGAGACAAGTGTCACCATCCTACAGGCAAAGGCTAACAATTTCACTCCCAAGGATAAATACACCCAGTTGAGTTTAGACACCCCTCATAGATGGGTACACCCCAGTTAGGTACACCCATAGATACATGACACCGTCTTGCGACGAAATCGCAGGACGTCCTTACACTTTCATGTACTGACTACTGACCCATTGATCTCGTATTATCTTTCTCTTTTGTATTATTGCCTCTTCAGGATTGTCGCACAAATATAACGAGTCTAAATATTCTTTCGAAAATAGATCCTCATGATATTTGTGTCTTAAGACACTTATCAGCTCCCTAATGGAGGGTGCCGCCCTTATCTCCCCCCTGGTTGCCCCTTCAAGGAGACGCACCTCTACCATACAAGGTTGGTTCCTCCCATCCGGTCTTAACAACAACCAGTTATTTTCGTAGCCTCTTATCCCTTTTTCCTATATGGATTATGGTTACGAGACTGCACCCTAAGTGGGGTTTTCTTCATACCAAGTGCATCATAGTCAAGACTTGCTAAGAATGGCCAGGTACGTTCCAGACGCCCCAGGCACTCTTGGCTCAACCGTGTACCTCGGCGCTTTGATCATATTCTGTACTCCTTAGAAGAGACCCTCAGTCGTCCAATCTAAGTCATAAGCTTAGGTTGAAAATCCAAGGTACCTTTCCTGGATGGGCTTTATTGACCCCAAATCTCCATGACTCAGGTTCTAGGGGCGGTGTAACCTTTTCGCTGAGTCATGCAATAGGTACCCCTTCTATGATGCACTTTAGGTCTTACATTTGCCTCTTGCGAAATTTTGATTTTGCGAACTAGGGTGTACGCCATAGTAAGTTCGCCCCTTTCTGATGATTATTTTGTTTCTTCTTTTGCATTTCAGCTCTGTTGTAATTTCTTAATCTCATCTTTGTCATTAAGTAAAATATTTTTTGAAATTTTTTTCAACAAATCAGTCGTACATATATTTTTCTTTTCTCATTTCACAATTTATTTATTTTTCTACCTTTGCTATCTGCCTCTGTATTGTTGTTGTCTTTTGTTACTTTCTTACCTTCTGCGAAATTTTCGCCACTTCTTATTTTCAGCAAGAATTGGCTTCGCAAAATTTCTTCTTCTCCCTTCTCTATTGCATCTACCATTAATCTCTCACTTATTTGTATTTCTTTGACGTTATATTTTCAATTATCCTTCTTTGCAATTCGTTCTTCGCATGATTTTATATTAATTTTATAACACTTCTTTCCTTCAATCCAATCTTCTTTTATAATGTCAACTCCTCTTGGATAAGGGAATTTGATGCACTGATGAAATGTTGACGCTACATCTAGAATCCCATGTAACCAAGGTCGGACAATTAGAGCGTTGTATGGTGACTCCACGTCGACAACATGGAACCGAATTTCAGAAGATATTCCTTTCAATGGAATTCTCATAGTGACTTCTCCTTTAGGCTTATTAGCGGTACCATTAAAACCATATATTTTATAAGTTGAAGGTACTAGATCCTCATATTTTCCATCCATAGTTTTATAAGCATGATAAAATAAGATATCCACAGAACTTCCAGTATCAATCAGAATCCTGTTGATTGCCCATGAATTCTCAGCCTCAGCCTCATCATCATCATCATCGCTCAGCTTTGGGTTGATCTCTAGTCTCACGCATTTCTCCTCCTTAGGGAACTTCTTATGTGGTGAAGGAAATAATTTGTTTTTGACATTCCTTTAACAGGGAGACCTTCGCAATATTTATTATTTCTCTCCCATCAATGTCTCTTGTGAAAACTCTGCTCAGAATGTTGTCGTGAAAGTCTTCTATTGTTTTGTATGAATGCACAATAGAGTGACAAAACAAATTCTTTGCCTTCGCTCCAACTTCTATTACAAATATTTCCCTTTCCTTTGTTGTGTTTGCTCTGCGAGTTTCTGGTGGAGGTGGTAATGGTTGATATTGAGGTTGCCCTATTAGAAAATGATTTAGCTTTCCCTGATCAATCATTCTGAGGATGATTCTCTTTATATTTCTGCAGTCATTTGTCGAATGTCCATGGAAATGGTGATAAGAACAAAATTCATGACTTCTGTGGTTTGGAGGTGGTTCACTCCCCATATTCCATGGTGCTCGTATGTTTTCCATCAAGATTATAGCTTCCCATATTTTATCCACACTAGCATTCAGAGGTGGCATTTTGATTTCTTCCCATATTATCTTATGACTTCCCTGCCCCCATGATAGTTTTGTCTCTGACCTCCATAAGTTTCTTGTGGCTGATCAAGTATTTGAATTTTGTTATTTCCACCTCGGATATAGAAGTTTCTTTCCCTCTCAAATTCTTCTTGGTCACGACTTCCCATATCTACTAGTTTCTGCTGACTGTTCTCCAGTATCTTCTCTTGTTGTCCTTGCGAAGTGCTCGCCACGGTGTTTATCAACTTGGGTAATAAGCTTGCATTCGCTGATTTTGAACTTGTATTCGCAACTAGGTATGATTCCATCTCATTTTTTTTTCCTCAAGAGAAATATACTCCTCCTGAAGTTCTCGCAATTCAGTCATTATGATTGTATTCTTGATTCTGAAAATTTGAATATACAGCAGATTGGTTGCGAACATTGCATTAATAAATGATAAAATGAAGTATCTATCATCCACTCGTCCAGCCATATCACTACACATTGTCTTCCACCTCATGGTTAAATGCTTCAAGCTTTCTCCAACTCTTTTTTAGCCCAAATACATCTTCAGTGCCAGGTCGCGAAGAATTATTACTTATATACGCCCCTAAGAACGTAGTCTGCAAATGATTAAAAGATGTTATAGTATTCTTTGGTAAACCCTCATACCATTTCAATGCCTATCCTATTAAGCTGGATGTGAAATACTTGCACAATATATCATCATGGTTTTCCCACTGTAGCATGCATCTCACATACGCTTTGATGTGTTGAACTGCACAAGTTGTTCCATCAAATATACTAGTTAATGCAGGCAGATTTCACTTTGGGGGTATTCCTCTCAATTGCACTTCTTGTGTGAATGGAGTTTTCGCATCTTCTTCTATGGCTTCGTCCAATTATCTCCTGCCTCCCTCTCTTATGTTATTTAACATCCCTCTCATTTCTGCCAGTTCTCTTAAGATTTGTTCATTTACACTAGGGTTTTGGTCCATTGGCCTCTTTAATTTCGCTTCTCTTCTTTTATGTTAATGTTTGTCTTGTTTTGCGAAATTTTGATTTTCTTCTTGTCTATCCCTGCGATCTCCTCTTTTATTTCTTTCATGAATTCGCACATGATTGTATCTCTCATTTTCTCCTCTGCGATTTTGGTCATTCCTCATCGATTCTCTTTGTTGCCTTTTAGCTCTCCTTTGTATTCTATCATATTCTTCGTTGATGTTTCCATTATTGCGATCTTGTTCACGCCTTATTTCTCGATTATCATGGTTGTTCTGGCGTATTGCCTCTTGAAGTTCTTGTTCCTCCACTTATGCTCTCAACCTTTCCCTTTCGCAAGCTAGACGTGCTTGTTTAGCATAATGTCTCTCGATTTTATCTTCAATTTCTTGTTGATTTCTTTGAATTTCTCTCCCATGTAATATTCTCCTTCCTTCTTCCTGATTTTCTTTGCCATCTTGATTATTCCATTCCTGACATCGCCCGTTCTCATGATTCATGTTGTTTTGTCCATCTTGGAGAATCTCGCCTTGTGGGATGTAACGATCTTCAATTATTTCTCTCCTTTCACGATGTTCTTCATCTGGATTTTGTAATTCCTCTGGAATATCTTCATTAGCACTTACTACAGGTGAATTTCGCCTTCTTTCTCCTCTAATTGATCTTGAACTTGATCTTGTAGTACTTCTTGACCTTATATTCTGTAGTCTCATGTTTTCCATCCTCAACTCATGATTTTTCCTTGTCAGATTTGCACGTTCTTCCGCATCCAATCTTATTTCTTCATGTATCCTTTACCTCAATGCCTCTAGTGCTTCAATCTCTTCATTTTCATTAATTACTCCTCCAACTGCTTCTCGGTTTCTCTCTACTCGTTTATCGTTTCTTAATTGATGTTCTTCTTCCGCTTCATCTGTTGAATTTGACTGCCAAGTGTGTACACTCACTCTGTCATAATCCATAGTTCTATTTTGTTCTTGTGTACGCTGAATTGGTTGTTGAATTTGATTTTCTCCATTATTTCTTTCGTTCATTCTTGAAGATTCCTCAATTTCATTTCTCCTTTCTCCAGCAAGTCTCTTACTCCTTCTAACAATTGTTGGTTTGTCTTGAAGCATTTCTTATTCAAGCCATCTCTTCAATCTTAATGAATTGTTGAAAATTATATGAAACTCTTCACCAACTATTCCAAATTCTTTCAAATCACAATACTAATATTCACGCTAAAACAACATCATCCCTGTTTCTAGCGCCAATATGTAGTTGCAGGAAATCCCACAATACATCCCTCACAAGAATTCATAATAATCAACACGTCTTTAAGATAAGCAACCACACTTTTTATTAATTGAATCTAGAAATCTTACAAGAGGGAAATGAAATCAAGAATACAACACTATTTTGGACTTTCTCTCTCCTCAAAACTTTATCAACACTCTAAAATTGATCTCCCTCTCCTTAAGCCTACTCGGTTCTTTATATGGGGTATTACATAGTGAATGACAGCTAATCTGTCCTTTATTTTCGGATCTGGATTGTGATATTCTTGCAAGCATTCAAGTGTTAAGTTCGTAACATTCTTAAATATCGCAAGGTCTTCACATCTTTCTCGTGTTTAAGCTGTCATCATCTGTTACGTCATTTCTGCAGTTAGTCTGCGACGGCTTCGCAATGTACTTTTTATGGTGACTTCGCAAGGGTGTTGATGTCGTGATATTCTGATCCTACAACCTCATAAAAACATAATAATAACAGAAAAGAAAGAAGAACAGGAGACGTCACAGGAAAATAAATCTTGAAGTATCGTCCCCTGATACTAGTAGCAAGATTCTGTCTCACTTTGTTGATTAATATCAACAAATATGTCCTTGGAGCTAACTTGAGAGTTACACGGACTATACATATCAAGGATTATGCATGATATCGAAATTTCTCAAGTCTTATTCTGTTTAATTTTTTTTTATGAAAGGATTAAATTTTTGACAATTGTTTGTTCACACATTTTAATTCTTCCTTATGCAGTTCTCCTCAGTGCTCCAATCTCTTGTGCATTTACTCCAAGGTTTTTGAGCTAAGAACCTGCTAAAAAAAAACGTGTCTTTGGTTTGTTGTCGAACCAGCAACCTTCTTCAGTCTCGGACCATAGTTGTCAAACCGGTTTTGTTTTAATGTGCACCGGTTCACCTATTCTTTTAATAAGATTAGGGGTTCCTTATAAAAATAGGTAATGAACTCCTATTATTCAAAAACCCTTTGTTAAACGAATAATAAGTTGACACTCAAACTTTCGTCCTTGCAGAAGAATGAAAAGTTCAAAATGACCTCATGAAACCATCAATCTCGATGAAGATGACTCAAAGGAAAGAAGTTCTTGTCATGAAAGAATGTTGAAAAGGATTGGATCAAGATAAGAACACAACTCCTAGATTGTTAATTCCTTTAGGGATCTAACACATGCTAAACGTGACTCTAAGATTGAAATTTCTAACCTTCAGTTACTATTAAATCAGCTATTTGATGGTCAGTTCAAGATAATCGAAAAGCAAAAAGTCATGAATAGGAAACCAAAAAAGCTGATCTCTGAATATACAACTCTAAGGAAGCATATTCGTATTGTGAATTAGAAAGTCGTTGTACTGAGTCAGGAGCACAACATGTTAACCATTCAATGGGTAACAGATGTTGGAGAGTCATTCTTTGATGGAGTTGCAGAAAGGTATGAATAAATTGATGAAGTCTAAGTTCTTAAAAGATCTTGTTATCAGATTTTCATTTTTTTTTATCTAAGAAACTTCTTTTGAGGATTTTATTCTTGAGAAGGATAACTAGGGTTTGGTATAGCAAACATTGTGATTACACATAGCTATTTCCAACGTTTTTCATCTTGTATGTTTTTAGATTTATTTATTTAAATTCTAGAGTTGTTGGAAGATGAACTTGCAGTATGCAATCATTATTGGTTAAATTATTGCAAAAATATTATGAAATATTTATGCCTTTACGTTTTTGGGAATCGAGTTAATTGAAAAAGCGGGGGTCTAACAACCACACCCAATATTTCGTTAGGCAATCTGTATGGACTAACTCCAATATAATTCCAAGAGAATCAACTAGACAGTCATACTCAATCAAGGAAAATATACCCAAGAGTTATATATCTGTTTCTCAAAGTAATTAACAAATCAAACAGATGGAATCAGTGAGCCTGATTATTAGGAGAAACAACTTGAACGGTACCAAAGACCAATGTTTAAGTGTTAATCAATTTCAATCAACAACCAAAGGTTGGATTTACCAATTGATTGAACTACGCAAAACCTGTGATATTTCAATTATATAAATAAATATAATGCGGAAAAGAAATAACGCATGCACCAGAAGTTTTGTTAACGAGGAAACCGCAAATGCAAAAAAACCCCGGAACCTAGTCCAGATTTGAATACCACATGGTATTAAGCCTCTACAGACTCTAGCCTACTACAAGTTAACTTCGGACTGGAATGTAGTTGATCCCTAACCAATCTCACACTGATTAAGGTACAGTCGCGTTCCTTATGCCTCTGAATCCCAGCAAGACTCTACGCACTTGATTCCCTTAGCTGATCTCACCCACAACTAAGAATTTCTACGACCCAAAGTCGAAGACTAGATAAACAAATTTGTATGCCACAAAAAAGTTTATTCTGATAGAAGATAAATTTGTCTCCCACAGAAATACCTATGAAGTTTTTGTTTCGTCTATTGATAAATCAAGGTGAATAGGAACCAATTGATAATCCGGTCTTATATTCCCGAAAAACATCCTAGAAAAATCAATCACCTCACAATAATTTAATTATATGGTTGTAAAACAAATTATTATGGAATCACAAAGAATGATACGAAGAGCTTTGTGATTACTTTTTATATATTACCTATTAGAGATAAATCTCGATAAAATCTTAGAGAAGATAGTACTCAACACGATAGAACAACTAAGATCAGAACACACAACTATAGAGAAAATAGTTGGGTCTAGCTTCAGAATCCCAATGAAGTCTTTAAGTCGTTAACCTATAATGGTTTTAGGAAAAACCTAGGTTAAAGGAGAATAGACTCTAGTCACAACTAGTATCATACAAAAGGTGTGGGGATTAGGTTTCCCAATTGCTAGAGTTCTCCCTTATATAGTCTTCAAATCAGGGTTTGATAACTTTGAAACAAAGCAATCAATATTCACCATTAGATGAAAACCTGATTTAAGATTCAAGCTAAGTTTACTTAAAACCAAAGAAATATCTCTCCACCGTTAGATGGTCTTAGCTTGTTACACACAAATAAAATATACCTCCATTTAGATATGGGTAACCGTACCTAAACGTGTATATTGAGTTGGCTCAATAACAGTTAACCGAAGTTAGCCATATGAACACTTTTGTATTAACCACATTTATCTTAACACTTCTAGAACAAATGAATCTAATTGTGTTATTCATAGAGTTGTTCAATTGTTTATATTCTCATAGAAGTATACAACACACAATTGAAGCAAAATCGGATTGATTCAAAAGAATCAGTTCATGAACATTTTAGCCACAGTTTCCAAATATTGCATTCCTTAATTTATAAATTTATTTTTTAATGAGTATGAAATCATAGTTAACCGATTTTAGAACTTAACCACATGAGTTTGCAAATGGGTACGCAAACTTAAGTTCCGGACTTGATCTTTTCTGACAGTTCACAAACGGGTACGCAAACTTAAGTTCCGGACTTGATCTTTTCTGACAGTTCACAAACGGGTACGCATACTATCATTCCGGGCCAAATTCAGGTAAAACTGTTTGCAAATAGGTACGCAAACTTAGTTCCCGGACTTTGATAGTTAAAACCGTTCGCATATGGGTATGCATACTTGGTTCCCGAACCTAAATCATTCTTACAATAGTTTGCATACTGGTATGCATACTATGCTATACTCAGACAGTGATTAATTATTCTAAATTCTCATTTCAATCATTGAAACATTCTTAGAACATGACAATAGCTATCTCACATAAACTATTAGATTATAAGCAATTTTCAAGTGATCGAATGATCAATACGAAATATTCCGAGTCTACATCAAATGACCATCTCACACAAATCATGTTATATGTTACAAGGCTATTTTCACATGATCATCTTTTCACTTTCGTCAAGAATAATGATGAACTTATTTAAAGAAAAAATCTTTGCAACACATATTTCGAGAAAGATATAAGCGAGTTAAACTCAGCTCGAAATATCAAATGTGTATAATGTAAAATTGTATATAGCTATATGACTTAGTATCAATAGGAGATATAATATAATAGGTTTCTGAGTGATAGATGAGTTCAAGTCTCCACTTACATTTTATTGATAAAGTTCCTGCAATCTCTCCTCAGTAGATCTTCGTCTTTAATCGATGAACGTCGTGAACTCTAGATCTCAACTACACATTATATCCTAATATGAGACATAGCTATAAGTAGACTAGAAATCAAAACTTATAGTTTTGACACCTAAACTTGACAAACAAGCTTGAGATAGCAACGTTTGTGAGTTCAACAGAGCAGTGCTCTAACTTTAATATTTCATATATTCTCATAAGTTAAATATATTATGTTTTTATAAACGGAAAATAGAACAAATACTTTGAGATTTTTTCTCGCAGTATTGATCTTTTTGTGTTTTGCTGCTTGACACACTCCGTAAGATTCTCTTATGTTGAGTATAAAATTGTCTCGTTGTTCTTAACTATCCTTGAGATTAATTTATGTAGATACTATGGATACAAATCCTTGTGATTTCTTAATGTCCGCTAAAATCCTTCTTTTTCACAAAAGTAAGGTCACTCATATTGTTCTCTTGGGAATGACATCTTATGGGGGAGAGTTCTTAAATGAACTTGTGCTTAATTGCTCTATCTTTGTGGGGAGTGTGGATGTGGAGTTTTAAAGTGTATGCTTGTATCTTTTTAATCATAGGATGGGATCTAAGTATTTATTACTATGTGATATCATCTAAATAAGTTGATATGAGGAATTACATTTTAAGTATGTTATTATGTAGTATCTCCACCTTCCTTAAAGCTTGAGATATCTTTTGGTTGTATTCATTATGATCCCGCGATTTTCGTACCTTTATTAATATTATTGACAAAAGGGGTATAATTATTTAGTAGTTTCATACTACATACATATGGTTTACGGATTATTATGTAAAAAAATTATTATGTAAGGGGGAGTGAATCATTTAAGAAATAGATTTACCTATTATATAAAAGATATAGGTATTGATTAAGGGGGATAAACATATCATCGTAGTAATACTTCAGAGTTGAGATACAATTGAACTTTGGAGTGAAGATAATAATACTATGTCTCTGTATAACAACAATTGAGAATATTTATTTTCAAAGTTGTTATCGCTATGGGATCGGTTCTTCAACAACAACGATGCTGAGTTGAACACGTTCAAAATCATTGCGACTTGGAACAACGAAGAGTCCGAGGAGAGTTGAAGAAACCAAGGAAATCAAGGCATGATGGATCGAGGAGTTTTTTTCAAAACTTAATTTTTGCTATCCATAAGTATTAATAGTATTGTCACTAAAATTGAGTAAGGTGGATATTTTTAGAGCATTGATCGGTCGAACTCACAAGTGTTGCTATATTAAGATTGTTGTCAATTTTAGTTGTCAAAACTATATCTTGATTTCTGTCAACAATTAGTTAAGTCTCGGCCTAGGATAGAGGTAGTCGAGAAACGAACCAGTCATCATTTGCGTTCTACCATTTGAAGGTGATGATCAACCGAAGCTTTTGGAGAACTTCATAAATAAAAAAGGTAAGCAAAGACTGAACCACCTATTTCCCAAGTTAATTAGACTAGCTTGCATAGACAAGAATTTCGAGTCAAGAACTAATTATTTATGTTAGAGAATAGCTCAGTTGAACCCACCAAGCGTTGGTATGTCAAGTTTGGTTGTCATATTTTAGTGAATCAAAACTCATTTAAAGAGTCGCTTGATTATGTACTAGAGTTAACTTCGTATAGGTTAACTTGAAAGTATTAGGATATGAGACATTACAAGTATTGCGAAGACTTGAAGAAGTGAAGAAGTAAGGAGATACAACGATAACATCATCCTTCCGCTTGAGGTTAGTGATATTTGACTTGAACTGTTTCATTCCCTTACATATCTTTCAAGTCGTGCATATTGAAAACAAAATTGCGAAGCATGAACACTCTAGTTAGACATAGTATTAAGGAATACAATACGATGTTTATTGCTTAACCATTAAATTTTGTAGATTATACATAGACATAATTGTTTAAATGCTATTGTGATTATGTATGGGTATGAGGTGAGGATTTCATCCTAGGAAACAATGTTTTACATGTGTTTTAAGGAAGTAAATTCATGAACTTGTTTTGTGAATCGAAAAGGAAATCTCTAGGCATTATTGATATTGTTATTCATTGCATATATTTTGAACTACCAATATGTGTGATTAGTATAACAGCTCATGACTTGTTTATGTTCTTGGTAAAACTATTCACAAAGGCCTGACTTTTGTATTGGTATGACTTTTATTAGTGAAACCGATCTTAAGTAATCACCTGAGATGGTATGATCAATTTTGTGTTATTGGTATGACCGACTCTGGGTAAAGGGGAACCGATCCTAGTAAGAGGTGCAACCTATCACAAAGGGGAATCAATCCTTGTATGAGGTGCAGCAAGTTTTTAGCAGAAAGGGGAACCGATCCTATGGACATGTGCAGCATATTTTTAGGAAAAGGGGAACCGATTCTATGGACATGTGCAACACATACAATTTAGATACCATATATATGTGGGGAACCGATCCTAGTATCTAGTCAACCGAATTTTTGGAAAGCTAGTGTGACTATGCACAGTACTCACATGGAGGTAGAACCGAAACTTGTTTTGGTAGAACCGTGAAACCCATGATTTGTGATTGAGTGTTCTTGATCAATCACATAGTTCTTGAAAGTCAGATGAACCAATTCTAAACTTGTTTAGTAGTATGGCATATCGATTTCAAGGTTGTAAGTATGAAAGAGGAGTTACAAAGTAAGGATGCCGACATACTTTGAACACATGCAGTAACGCTTATCTTTTATTGTTCAAAGTTATTCCTTAATATCTAAAGGAAGAAAATCCCGGATCGAAAAATAAATAAGTTATTTCTTTTTCATTTTTTTCCTCAGTTTTCTCTCTCATGTTTTCCAACCGGCGACAAAAACCCAGTGATTGGAAACTCATTCCAATCCCGAGTTCATCATGATTTTGCCTGACAATTTCTTTGTTTTGTTGATTCACTCGATTCCCTTTTCCCTTTTTTCGTGTTTTCCGTTTGTTTTCCTTCGATTGTCGTCTATTTTGTGATACGTTTTTGTTCGTTTAGGGTTCTGCTATTTAGGGTTTCTTCTCTACCCAATGCCGAGAATTACACGTTCTTCATCTAGCGCTCCCTTGTTTGCTTCTTCAACCCAGCCTCCTCCCACCTCTTCCACGGCAGCCTTTACATCTTCAACCCAGTCTCCTCATTCATCTTCCTTGACAGACACCACATCTACAACTAATGTATGCCATTTCCCCTTCAAGAGCCTTCATGAATGCTCTGATGGAGTTAACAGAATAGGATACACCAAGGGTTCGATCTTGAAACACTTCCACGACAAACACCTTTCCTATGAATCCAGTAAAGCCATGGTTCGGGACTTAATTGCTAGTGATTTGAAGGCTTACGGTGACCTGGAGAAGGTTCTTCATACTCTTCGTATGTGGTTCTACATCAAGTGCATGTATTTTCATGCCTGGTCCAAATCCTATAAGGGGCGCGAAGGGGATGTTCATGACTACATCTCAGGTCCTGGTAATGGGGAAGATGATTTAATTCACGGCTTAATCAAACCAGTAGAAGAGTCTGTGCGGTTGAAAGAAGTGAGAGTGGAAGCTGCTGATACTGTGGTTGATACCATTTCAGGTAAGTACACTGGTGAAGAGTTTGTGTTATCTACTGACTTACTTAACACAGTGATGCAACGTTAAATCCCCACAGTCAAGTGCATTCCACACAAGTGCAGACTGGCGTTTTCCAGGGCATTTAAGGTGTGTCTTGATCGTATCGTTGCTAGTCCATGTAGTTTGACGGCTTGGCTTTGTTTACTTTTTCTGCCTGTTTGTACGTTATATCTTTATCATCCGAATACCTCAGTTGAGAATAAATCTGGGAATCGTAAAAAACTGCAAGTTGCGGCTATTTTGGAGGCACTTACGTTTTGGAGAGAACCAAATGGATGTTCAGCTTTGGTTCACAAGATTTTGCAACATCCGACCAGGTCAGGGTCCAGGAGACTTGATGAGGAAGATGGTAAGAAGTCAGAAGACAAACATTTTGGGTCTGTGATCACATCCTGTCAGTGTAAGATTAGTGCGGGTTAATTTTCTGCGGCCATCAAAGTCTTATCTTCTTCTGGGGTTGCTCCTTTTGGAGAGCATACCTACCTGGACTTGCTCGATAAGCACCCCCTAGCGCCCTCCCCTGAGGTTCCCACGGTGTATATTGATACAGATCCTATTAGTGTTGATTCTAAGGAAGTGTTGGGCGCTATTAAGAGTTTTCCAAGGGGTACGTCGTGTGGTCGAGATGGGTTACGGGCGCAACACCTAGTTGACGTCCTTAGTGGGGAAGCTGCAGCGGTGGCGGATGACTTGCTTTTATCCATTTTTGGGGGTGTCAACCTTTGGTTGGCTGGCATATATCCCAGTGCCTTGGGTGAATACATTTCTAGTGCTTCTTTGACTCATTTTCTCAAGCCAGGAGGAGGTCTTAGGCCCATATCAGTTGGTATGGTGTGGCGGAGATTAGTATTGAAGGTGGCTTCTTCTGCTATTGGAAAGGACATGACTTCTTATTTAGGTGACTACCAATTCGGTGTTGGTGTTCCTGTAGGAGGGGAAGGTATTTTACATGCTGTAAATCGCCTTCTTGAATTGAAGGGTCAATCAGATAATATGTCAATGTTGCTAATTGAATTTTCCAATGCTTTCAACATGGTGTGTAGATCCCAACTCATCAAAGAAGTTCGTCTTCATTTTCCAGGTATTTCTCGCTGGGTAGAGTTTTGTTACTTGCGTCCTGTCAAGCTTTATTATGCCCAATATATTTTGTCTTCTTCTCTTGGTGTGCAACAAGGGGATCCTATCGGGACCTTGTTATTTGCATTGACACTTCACCCCTTAGTGAAGACCATTTCCTCTCAATGCAAACTTGATCTGCATGCATGGTATCTTGACGATGGCACAATAATTGGAGATACTTTAGAGGTGGCTAAGGCTCTACGGATAATTCAATCTGAAGGACCAGACAGGGGTTTACATCTCAACATTAACAAGACGGAAGTATTTTGGCCTTCTATTGATCCTAGAAGTACTATTGAAGATGTTTTCCCTCCGGATATTGGTAGACCTTCCAAGGGCGTTAAACTTTTAGGAGGCCCTGTGAGTTTGGATTTGGGCTTCATCAGCGACTTGGTGTTGAATAGGGTTCACAAAACTGTTCAACTAATGGACGCGATTAAAAAACTCAAGGATCCGCAAAGTGAGATGCTTTTACTTCGCAATTGCACCGGTGTGTTTAGACTTTATTTTGCTTTGCGTACTACCAACCCGGCTGCTCTACAACCGGCCACTGATCTCTTTGACGACCAGCTTTATCAGTATTTGAGGCTTTTGATTACTGGGGATGGTGCTGGTTTTGGTCCTTTACAGAAGAGATTAGCTACCCTACTTATTTAGGATGGAGTACTTGGAATCTATACTATGGATGATACTCGAGCTTACTGCTATCTTGCTTCTCAAAGCCAGACTACTTCAATGAAGAAAATGATCCTTGGAGACTTATTCCCGACGGACAAAGGATTATCTTATCAGTCGTCTCTTCACACCTTCATTCAGATATGTAGATTACCTTCTACTTACAGTGTCGATGATACTGCCCCCCCTTCCATGCATTCGCTAGCATTTATTTATTTTGACGCGGTTAAGAAGTGTATCCCAGACCAATTTCATATGTCTGAAAGAGATTTCGTCTTATGGCAATGCAACCGGGTCAAGCATGCTCAGGACTACCTTTTGGCGGCTCCAATTAGTGGGCTTAACCAATGTCTTGGACCCATACAATTTAGAGATGTGCTTTGCTATCGTTTGGGTATTTCTTTGTTTGTTGAGAACAGTCTGTTCCCAAGTTGTAACAAGCCCATGGATGCTTTTGGAGATCATGCGCTTCATTGTGCAAAGGATATTGGCTACAAATTCCGTCATGATGTGGTTCTTGACACTGCTCTAGACATTTGTTACAAGGCTAATGTTCCCGTGCGGAAGGAAGTATCTCTTGGTCTTCAATATGATGATGGTCAAGATCTAAAGCCTGCTGATATCCTTGTCCTCAACTGGGAAAATGGGCAAGATGTATGTATGGATGTTACATGTGTTTCTCCATTCACTGGTGGTGGTGTCTGTTCCTTCGCTCCTGGTAAAGCTATCTTTAGTGTTGTTTCACGTAAACGCACTAAATACTTGGACAAGTGTGCTGCACATGGTTACGGTTTGGGTGTTCTGGCCTTTTCTACCTTAGGGGAACTTGGTGAGGACACTTTGGTTTTTTTCAAGCGCTTAAGGAATCTCTTAGTTAGTAATGACGCTAGTAGTGGATTAGGTAGTTTTATTTTCCATCATTTGGGTGTTGCTATTCAAAGAGGAGTTGGGGCTCAGCTTGTCGCTAGGCTGCCAACTAAAAGCTCTGTGTAATTTTCTTCAAAATTTTATTTATAATTACATTTATAATTTCATGTAATAAGTTAAGAATATTTTATTTAAGGTTTTTAATTTTATTTTAGGAAAATGAGAAAGTAATGTGCATTTACTAGTAGAGATTTCCAGTCAATATTTTGGACAGAGCATTTCCAGGAATTTAGAAACCAAATTTGGAATTATATTGCATATCTTGAGAATATTTTCGGTTTTGGAAATTCCTTGGTGTCTAAACTTCTTTGTCTATAAATACTTGAAGTTTTCATTTCGGGCAAACTAATCCTTCATGACAACAAACTTCCTTAGTTGTGTTGTTATTGGTGAAGCCGCCTATTCGGAGAGGAGAGTAACCTAATTAGGCGAAATCTCTTACAGCCGCTCAGTTTAAAGTCTTCTTTTGGATTGAGAAGCTCTATCATTACCGTTGGTTGGAAACTAGATAATTGCGGTTTATCTTTAGTTTTCTATTGATTTGATTGACTAACGGTGGTTGAACTTTGATTGCACCTAGTTTGTTTTTGCTTGAAAATCTTCTCTTCTGATATAAGATTCACTCAAACTAGATCGAAATTTCGACATGGATCTTTAGAATGTTTGTAGATCTAAAGACGTCTTGTGATAATATATTGTTAACAGACCCCGTTCTGTACGTGATTGATCACAAGAGATTCAAGTTGTTGTGCGCGGGTATTTATTGAAGATCTAAGAAGATTTGAATACAAATAAGCCTTTGAAGATTTCTGATATGAGGTCATAATCTTTTGTGTGCACAATACTTGTTTCGGTAAAAGAGGATCCAACTATAATCGGTTTATCCTTGTGGTAGATTAGACTGATTAGTTGTGTAGTGATGCGTGTCGTAACCACAACAAAATAATTAATATTTTTCCACCTAATTAACAAGTAATAAAGTGTAGTCAAGTTTGTTCCCACGAGGAGCAAGAGATTTTTAGTTGTAAAATTATCACAAGGGGGGGGGGGAGGGGAGGGGTTTGCTTAAGAATTTAAAAAAAAAAGAAAGTAAATAAAGAAATTAAAAGATTCGGTTGGAATCAATAAGATAGATTAGATCAAGGAATTCTTATTCGTTGCAAAACAATGCTTCAAGTTATGTTTTTTCCACTTTTTATTAGTCACGGATTATCACCAACTGTAGGTATAGCATCTAGATCTGCGCTAACCCCTAAATCTCTTGTATCACCGGATACGAAAGTTCTCGAATACCGAATTCTATTTACCAAACCACCTAGTAGTAGATCACTCAAGATGTAATTTGGTTAAACGCATTAAGATCTATGAATTTATTAGGTTGATATTAGTTGTTAGACTCTTAAATCAAGGTCTACTTGCTAACGTTGTTTTCACACACAATTACTCCACGGAATCCATCCGCACGATCTCGTGTTTTTTACTTATGTAAATAGTCAAGAAACGATTACTTATCCCCTAACTTTCACTAGCTTTAGATCAATTAACAAATCAATTTAGTTGGCCACCTAAATTAGAATGCAAGGTAGAAGATGGTCTCATAACTATGATTGACAAATAATTAAATTCTTTGCCTTGCAATCTAGACTAGTTCATTTTAAGTCATAATTGTTCTTGGCTAGTTCTTTCTCTGTAATTTCAGTCTAGTCCCTACTTTTTGTTGTATTTTCCTTTAGGTCCCTGTAATACTTTGGTTATTCAATTTAATAAAAATATGTGATTAAGCAAAAAAAAAAAAATTGGCCACCTAAACAATCTATTAATCAACCATGAATGTATAAACATTCCTATTAGTAAAAACAAACGATAATCATGTGAAAAACTCAAAGTAGATTAAAACAAAATTCAAAACATGTTAAGAACTAGGAATTCATCCTCAATCAATAAGAAAATTAGCTACTTATAGTTTGAAATTCACACAAAAAATTAAAAGAGGAATTTTTAAAAGCAAAAACACAAGTTTTGTGTGTGTAGAGGTGTGCAAAAAAGTGTGTGGAGAAAAGTAGAGAACTTCTCTATTTATAGGCTTCAATTTTCTAGCAATCCTCTTAGGTATAAAATCCCTTTCCCTTTGTAGATCAACTTCCAAATCCAAGTCTTTCTCAAATCTTCCATCTTCTTTTCTCCAAATTCAAACCAAATTCTTCATACAATTTCAAGTCCAAGTTTTCACAAAATTCTGCACAAATTTGGGTCGCCGGAGAAATACTGGTTTAACCAGAATCTGTCCGAAAAATTGCCTGTCGATCAACAAAAAATTCTTCTTCATCGACGGAATATTCTGTCACTAAACCGTCAAGGTTAACGGTCAAGATAACGGTCTTCCGTTAGTCAATGGGTCAAAGGACGGGAGTCAGTCGAGTCAGTTAGACATCTGACTGGTCTGAATTATCTTACTCAACTGAGTCACTTGGATGGATCGGTCATCGGACTCGTCTGGAACGATCATCGCCGGCACCGAGTCGACTCACATGAGCAGAAAAATGGACATATTTTCCTTTGTTTTCACGATAATTCGGAGGCCGATTTTTCTTCCCCGCGACAACCTAACATACATCTAACTATTTTACTGCAGCTTCAATTCCTCCCAGTCTTGTAATTCTGCAACTCCACTTCACCTCAGGCCATCTCATTCACTCCATCAACCACACTCCCTTCTTCATAACAGCTTCTTCTCTGAATAACAGCATCAAAATCACTTCTCCTCAAAAACCCTGAATCGACCCAAACCGATCTTCATAATTTATGTTTTCCCTTAAACAACACCAACATCTTTCCATGGAAGATATATCATCTTCATTTAGATACCCTTCTCGATTCAGTAATAGCTTCATCACCTTTACAGATTCGACTCAAACACATTTCAAAATCAAACCCATTCTTCCATATCTAGTCGATCTTCATCAGCTTCACGATCTCTGCCTAATTTGAAATTGACAATGACTCATTAGTTATGATCTCTCTTCTTAACCAATAGACGATAAAGACGAACCCAACACTAATTCCTCCTTATGAGCTTCATCAATTTTATCTCCATGTCTTCTTCGAATCAACAACAAAACTCATTAATTTCTTATACATTAACATCATCAACCCTTTTCTATCTCATATTCAATTTCTTCATATCATCACAACAGCAGTTAGGTTTTTCATGTAAGGACCCTCAAGCTCGTCAACGCTATTTGACCAGTCAAGAGATGATCAAGAGACCAACTAGAAGCTAATGGCTTGATTAGTAAATGTAGATTTTAATTAATAGAAATTATTCTAACAATGATATAGATTCATAACTAGTATCACTAGATAGATCTCGAAAAGTTACGCGAAATAGACTACTCGAACGTGTCTTTAGGATGCCGGACGAAGAAGATATCACTGGATTAGTATGAGGAGCAAAATAACATCTAAACAGCCTGGCTTCCCTTATCCATTGTGTGGGAACCTTGGTAATTCCTTGGTATTATCATCAAAACCCATCTAGATAAACTCGATCCCACCTCATTCTTATTCTTTCTTTCTTTCTTCTTCTACTTCTCTTTTCTTTGCTCGTTTTCTCTGGTGACTTTGTGAGATGATTCTGGGGTCGAATCGAAGAGAAACTTAGGGTAAACATTAGGATTTTAATTTCTGGTGGTGTTGTTAGTTTTATTTGTGTTCGAGAGAAGAATGAGGGATGCTCTTGAATCAATTAGGATTCCGTTCTTGAGTTGGAAGAGATATTAAGAGGAGTTTTGAGTTTCTATTGGATGAAGATCGAATGGGTTGGTGTTTAATTAAACTTTTGAAGTTGTTCTATGAAGAATCACATAACCAGGTAATTTAGAGTTTCAATTAATTCGATTTCCTTCTTGGGATTGTTGTTATTTGATTGAATTAATACATGGGTTTATGTTTGATTGAAGTCTAAATGGTTACATGAAGTTTAATTTGATTTCAACGTAAATTAGGGTTTTTCCACGTTCTTTCCAATTTGGAATTAGGGTTCATGAGATAAAGAATTTAGATCTTTAGTAAGATACAGATATTGCTGGTAGAGATGGGGGGGGGGGGGGGGGGTTGAGTCACTGGTAGAGTTGATGTTGTAGGGAATATATGTATGAACTGAGAAATGGTATGTGGCTGGTATTAAAGTTTTAGTTATGAATTTCTGAGTTGAACTGTCGGTGATGATGTTTAGCTAGATCGTCTGAGTTAAGTTCAATAGCAATTCATAAGCTGTTGAAATGCCAATATTGAACTTGAACTCAAGTAGTGAGGATGTATAACAGAAGCAGGTATGAAGACTTAAAATCAATGAATTGGAAATAAAATTGCAGATGTAGAGCATAAATGTTCTGTTGTTGTTTATTGTGTTGAACTGATAAAGAGGAATTGATCTCAGTGGATTGAACAAGCTAAATCAAGTGCTACTTAAGGTGGAGGTCTTGGAAATGAACCTGGTGGTAAGAATGTAATGGTGTTGAGTCATGAGATGCTTCTGCAGGTGGCTGTAATTGAGTATGTCGGAGTTGTATAAACTGGTGGTTTTGAAATGATTAAGTCTAGAATCTATGGTGGTGGTATAAATAAAGGTACATGCAGTGCTTGAAATGAAATAGTTTGCAGGTAAAGCTGGCAATGATTAACTTATGAAGTCGATTAATGAAGATCAAATTGATATGGCAGATACTTGGTTGATGTGTTTGTTCAACTGAACTCAACTGAGCTACTGGTGGTTAATGATATTGTTGTTGGAAGATTGTTAGAATTGGAGATGGAAGTTAGTTGTAGCCTATAGAACTGTGTCTATATAGAATAATGTATGTAACTGATTTGTTTTTTAGCTTTGAATTACTTTTCTTGTCAGTCAGATGTCTGACTGTTTGTGTGTGATTCATTTTATCTGACTGAGTTGAGTTAACCCTGTTAACCTGAATTGATTCGGTTTGAACGAATTGACCTTGGCCGATTCCTATTTGAATTGTTGACCTGTCAACCGTTGACTTGACCTTTGACATGGACTGTTGACCTGACCTTAGACGTTGACTGTTAGTTTGACCCCTAACCGTTAGAGACCGTTTGTTGACTCTGTTGGACCATGCCTTAGATTAATGGGCCGTGTCAGTTTATGCCCAATGGGCTTGGGCTTAGTACCATGTATTCTTGGTTCGATATTTTGGACCCCTTATGGTCCGAATTGACCTTTGGTTCCTTCTACAAGTTCTATATATTCTTAGGACATACCTAATGGACTTTAGAACCAATCTAATTAAATGAATAAACCTTTAGATGTGCTAAAGATAGATAATGAAAAGGTGTAGTATCATAAATGGGCTTATAATCATTAGATAGTTCACTTAGTCTATAACTAGAGATTTGTATGCAAATGTGTTATGAGACTTGTATGAGCCTTTTGGCTAATCTTTAGAGTGCTTGTGTGATTTAAAATTAATCATTATTAACAATGATCGATCTAAAGAATGAACCAGTGGATTATGGATCTCGAGGTAGGTGAGGCTTGTCATCAAAATAGGTGGGAACTATGTAACCTTCTTGCATTCATTGAGCATTCTCTCTATTGCGAGCATGATGAGTCTTTAGTACTTTTGACATGTTTGTATGTTTTACTAACAATGTAAATGATTATATGTTCCTTGATGTGCATGTAATATGCGTTGTATGATTTCCCAACAAGGAGTGTCTGTGATTCCCCATGGCTCTTTGCTAAGTTAAGTATGGAGGGTTCTTCCACGTTTTAATATTACTTAGTAGGGCGGCTTCTTCCCCGTTTCAATATATTAGTAGGGTGGCTTCTTCCCCGTTTCGATAGTATATAAATAATATATAGTAGGTCGGCTTCTTCCCCGTTTCGTTATTATATAAACTACTTTATTTTGGAGAAATCACTCGTGTGCATATTATACTTATTTGTCTAACTTTCTGATCTTGATAGTAATATTCCGAATCATGGTTTGTATGGGCACTCTGTGTGGATGATTTTATTATTATTGATTAAGGTTGCTCTCGCATCGTCTTCTCCAATAAGTTTGGCGAGGTTAGAGTGACACTTGCTTCATGATGCATGAATAGCTAAATGATTAGTTTCTTCTTGTTTATTTCGATTTATATTCTGTTAGAACTGTGAAGCATGTTAGTGATTACATGTTTTCATTGAGACCCCTTTTGGGATGATGTGATCACTCGTTCCCCCTTCAGTTTCAGTTACCATAAGAAATGGTGCAGGTGAAGATATCCGTTTTCGTAGTTTAAAGCCTTACTGTATGGTGTTACATTTATGATTATTTTGTATATCTGTATTCTTATATACTATAAAACAACATACTAATATATTAATATCATTTGAGAGTTCTTCATTTACGAATATTAGAGTGTTGGGTTCAAGTTGGTTCTAGTCCACATTATGTAATTATGATTCTTAAAATCGTCAATTTGGAAATGATCCCTCATCTAGGTTGTAATCATATTAGATAAGCAGGTTATTGATTTGGGGCGTCACAAATTGGTATCAGAGCTCACTATTAGATCTTACATGGGCAACGATAGATAATAGCTGGTGTTAGTTAGAGTATTAGAGTAGTATAGAACTGGATTGGGTTGTGAGATAAATCTTAATCACTAAAAGTTATTAATAACTTAAATATTTATTTGGGTGATTGATTTGTTTATTTAGTTGTGTGTATATTTAATGAAGTAAAAATTAAGAACAAGTCAACAAACCAATACTAGAAAAATAGTGAGATTAGTATATTTGATAGATTCTGAAAGTTAGTACATTTAGTATATTTGCATATACATAGAGCCATCAATTTATTGAAATAGAAAATTAGTGTGAAGAACTTAGACTTATTTATTTGTTAGTGATTTAATTAGCATAGATGAGGATAATAATTTTGAATGATAGATTATAGAATCATATAAAAAAATATTTTAGAATATTTTGTTTGGTGTACTTGGAACCAATAATCTATTGAAATAAGATTTAGTCTGTCGAACCTAGAGCTACATATTATAGATTTTAGATGTATAAAAACATATAGGTTTGTGCTTCACTTCTTATTTCTTTGAACTCGTTTGAAATGAGTTAATTTCGGCGTTTATAAGTATGAGCAATACTTACATTTTGTGAAGAGATAGTTTTCTTTATAAGTTGGGAATTTTTGGAGACTAGAAGAATCGTTAGATTTTCGAGGAAGAAAATTTTATAAGTTGGAGAGAATGTAAGGACCCTCAAGCTCGTCAACGCTATTTAACCATTCGAGAGATGATCAAGAGACGAACCAGCAACTAATGACTCGATTAGTAAATGTAGATTTTAATTAATATAAATTAGTCTAACAACAATATAGATACGTAACTAGTATCACTAGATAGCTCTCGAAAAGTTACGCGAAATAGACTACTCGAACGTGTCTTTCGGATACCGGACGAAGAAGATATCACTAGATTAGTATGAGGAGCAAAATAACATCTGAACCGCCTGGCTTCCCTTATCCATTGTGTGGGAACCTTGGTAATTCCTTGGTCTTATCATCAAAACCCATCGAGATAAACTCGATCCCACCTCATTCTTATTTATTTATTCTTTCTTTCTTTTTCTTTTTCTTTTTCTTTTTCTTTTTCTTTTTCTTTTTCTTTTTCTTTTTCTTTTTCTTTTTCTTTTTCTTCTTCTGCTTCTCTTCTCCTCTGCTCGTTTTCTCTGGTGACTTTGTGAGATGATTTTTGGGGTCGAATTGAAGAGAAACTTAGGGTAAACATTAGGATTTGATTGTTGGTGGTGTTGTTGATGTTATTTAAGTTCGGGAGAAGAATGAGGGATGTTGTTGAATCAATTAGGATTCTGTTCTTGAGTTCGAAGAGATATTAAGAGGAGTTTTGAGTTTTTATTGGATGAAGATCGAATGGGTTGGTGTTTAATTAAAGTTCTGAAGCTGTTCTATGAAGAATCACAGAACCAGGTAATTTAAGGTTTCAATTAATTCGATTTCCTTCTTGGGATTGTTGTTATTTGATTGAATTAGTATACGGGTTTGTGTTTGATTGAAGTCTAAATGGTTACATGAAGTTTAATTTGATTTCAAAGTAAATTGGGGTTTTTCCTTGTTCTTTCCAATTTGGAATTAGGGTTCATGAGCTAGAGAATTTAACTCTTTAGTAAGATACAGATGTTGCTGGTAGAGATGGGTGGGGGGTTGAGTCACTGGTAGAGTTGATGTTACAGGGAATATATGTATGAACTGAGAAATGGTATATGGATGGTATTGAAGTTTTAGTTATGAATTTCTGGATTGAACTGTAGGTGATGATGTTTAGCTAGATCGTCTGAGTTAAGTTAGATAGCAATTCATGAGCTGTTGAGATGCCAATTTTGAACTTGAACTGAACTCAAGAAGTGGGGATGTATAACATATGCAGGTATGAATACTTGAACTCAATTAATTAGAAATGAAATTGCAGATGTATAGCATAAATGTTCTGTTGGTGTTTATTGTGTTGAACTGATAAAGCGGAATTGATCTCAGTGGCTTGAACAAGCTAAATCAAGTGCTACTTCAGGTGGAGGTCTTGGAAATGAACCTGGTGGTAAGAATGTAATGGTGTTGAGTCATGAGATGCTTCTGCAGGTGGATGTAATTGAGTATGTTGGAGTTGTATGAATTGGTGGTTTTGAAATGATTAAGTCTAGAATCTAAGGTGGTGATAGAAATGAAGGTACAGGCAGTGCATGAAATGAAATAGTTTGCAGGTAAAGCTGGCTATGATTAGCTTATGAAGTCGGTTAATGAAGATCAAATGATATGGCAGATACTTGGTTGATGTATTTGTTTAATTGAACTCAACTGAGCTACTGGTGGTTAATGATATTGTTGTTGGAAGATTGTTAGAATTGGAGATGGAAGTTTGTTGTAGCCTATAGAACTGTGTCTAGATAGAATAATGTATGTAACTGATTTGTTCTTTAACTTTGAATTACTTTTCTTATCAGTCAGATGTCTGACTTATTTTATCTGATTGAGTTGAGTTAACCATGTTAACCTGAATTGATTCGGTTTGACCGAGTTTACCTTGACTAATTCCTATTTGAATTGTTGACCTGTCAACCGTTGACTTAACCTTTGACCTGGCCTTAGACGTTGACTGTTAGTTTGACCCCTAACCGTTCGAGACCGTTTTTTGACTCTGTTGGACCATGCCTTAAATTAATGGGCCGTGCCAGTTTAGGCACAATGGGCTTGGGCTTAGTACCATGTATTCTTAGTTCGATATTTTGGACCCTTATGGTCGGAATTGATCGTTGGTTCCTTCTACAAGTTGTAGATATTATTAGGACATACCTAATAGACTGCAGAACCAATCTAATTGAGTTAATAAACCTCTAGATGTGCTAAATATAGGTAATGAAAAGGTGTAGTATCATAAATGGGCTTAGAATCATTAGATAGTTCACTTAGTCTATAACTAGAGATTTTATGCAAATGTGTTATGAGCCTTGTATGAGCCTTTTGGATAATCTTTAGAGTACTTGTGTGATTAACAATTACTCATTATTAACAAAGATCGATCTAAATAATGAACCAGTGGATTATGGATCTCGAGGTAGGGGAGGCTTGTCATCAAAACAAGTGGGAACTCTGTAACCTTCTTGTAATCATTGAGCATTCTTTATATTGCGAGCATGATAAGTCTTTAGTACTTTTGACATGTTTGTGTGTTTTACTATCTATGTAAATGATTTTATGTTCCTTGATGTTCATGTAGTATGCGTTGTATGATTTCCCCGCAGGAGTGTCTGTGATTCCCCACGGCTCTTTGCTAAGTTAAGTATGGCGGCTTCTTTCCCGTTTTAATATTACTTAGTAGGGCGGCTTCTTCCCCGTTTCAATATATTAGTAGCGCGGCTTCTTCCCCGTTTCGATAGTACATAAATAATATATAGTAGGGCGGCCTTTTCCCCATTTCAATATATTAGTAGGGCGGATTCTTCCCTGTTATAATATTATCTAGTAGGGCGGCTTCTTCCCCGTTTCGTTATTATATATACTACTTTATTTTGGAGAAATCACTCGTGTGCATATTATACTTATTTGTCTAACTTTAATATCTTGATAGTAATATTCTGAATCATGGTTTGTATGGGCACTCTGTGTGGACGATTTTATTATTATTGATTAGGGTTGCTCTCTCATCGTCTTCTCCAATGAGTTTGGCGAGGTTAGAGTAACACTTGCCTCATGATGCATCAATAGCTGAATGATTAGTTTCTTCTTGTTTATTTAGATTTATATTCTGTTAGAACTGTGAAGCATGTTAGTGATTACATGAGAGTTACATTTTTTCATTGATCCCCCTTTTGGGATGATGTGCTCACTCGTTCCCACTTCAGTTTCAGTTACCAGAAGAAATAGTGCACGTGAAGATATCCGTTTTCGTAGTTTAAAGCGTTAATGTACGGTGTTACATTTATGATTCTTTTGTATATATGTATTCTTATATATTATAAAACAACATACTAATATATTAATATCATTTGAGAGTTCTTCATTTACGAATATTAGAGTGTTGGGTTCAAGTTGGTTTTAGTCCACATTATGTAATTATGATTCTTAAAATCGTCAATTTGGAAATGATCCCTCATCTAGGTTGTAATCATATTAGCTAAGCAGGTTATTGATTTGGGGCGTAACACTTCACTAATCTTTCAAAACCCATCGAGTAAATCAATAGTTCATCATCAATCTCTCAATTTCTCTACCTATTTTTTTCGATCTGGTAAACAACAACGGCTGATGCTCTCTTCTCAATTTCAGTGAAACCAAAAATGAAATGATTAAAAGAGATTCCTATCCATTTAGTGTTAGGGCTGTTTGGATGGATGGTTACACCCCAAGGATAGGGACCACCCCACTCATTAGATAAGGGTCATCCTGATTGGTAACCCCTTAACCTTGGATGGTATGTCTTTAATGCACCTCCAAAAAGAGAGTTGTCCCTTAACCGTGGTTGGGCTCCATATAGTGTTCTCTCATGAAATGACAATCTTGACCTTTTTGCTCAAATTGGGTGATTTCTTCTTCTTTTTCTCCGTGCGACTCCAGAGTACCTAATAACTCAAAACACGCGTAAAATACATAATTTACAAGAAAAATAGCAAAGAAAGCATAAACTCTATAAATAGTAAATACGGTGTATTATACACCTATCAAATTCCCCCATACTTAGACTTTGCTAGTCCTCGAGCAAATTAAACTAAAACTTACAACTTCAAAGCATTCCAGCGTCCAAAGCATCCAAATAGTTATGAGGACATAGAGTTTCTGCATGCTAGTAATAAGAAGTTAGAAATACTGAAGAACATATTCTCATTCTTAAATGTTGAGTGAGAAATAACCACACCATAATGAGAGAACGCGTGTTTGAAAGCGATCAATAAGCATTTCGCCTCGACTTCTGCCTCACTTAAAAGGATTTTATGATAATTGCACTCAATAAGACGGCTTTTTATGGGTCTCACATGTGTGCAAGTAGGAATGAATAGAGAATTCCTGTAACACGTTGAATGGTGGGAAAGACAACTTCCAAAATATTTTAAACACCCACATCTTTTAACATTTTGAAAACCATTTTTCTGACGATCTCTAAGAAAGGAAATCAACCACTATTATCGAAGATGAGATTACTTACTCACCTTCACATCTGATTGCCAATTATGATAACACCACTCTCACATCATCCAATAACAACGTCTTCGGCTCCTGTCTTCGGTTCCAAGTATTGATGATAAACTCTTGAATATCCTAGATCCTTGACAATTTGTAACCTTTTTCCTTAAAATCCTTGTCGCTTGAAACTTACTTATAGATTTTCCCTTCCCCACGGCTTATTAAATAAATAAAAAAAATAAAATAACAAAATAACAAATTTTTCTTCTCATTTTTTACATACAAATTTTAATGGCGGGAAAAATAATACAGAACAAAGTGAAAATAAAACAAACCATGGCTGTGGAAAGAGTACTTTACCGCTTGATTCTTCACAACTTGTATCATCTCAAAATCATAAACTTCAATAATTCTCACCTTTTGATTTTCTTTGCTCTTGTAAATTAATCTTCTACTTGGATATAAAATTCCGCTCCTTATATGTAAGTCTTCAACATGTATACAAAAATCTGCACATTCAATGTTACTTTACTTGGATATAAAAATTTGCTATTTTTCTTGTTATGTTGCTTGTAAACCTTAAACGTTTTCAACTTTCCTTGTAGATTTTGATGTCGCTCCCTTGTTAATGATTATGATGTTTCTATGGACCCGTTATTGTTGAGAGAATGGTGCTAATTGCAAACCGAACTACAAGAAGGAAGCTTTCATCCATGGATGTCACCCTCATGATTGACAAAAATTAGCACTCAAGAGATAAAAAGTAGTGCTGAAATTGGTGTGAAGTTGGGCATCTCACCATTCTACCCGGAATTAACGTACGGTGACACACACTCAAAACAAAGATTTTTAGTCATATGGAAGAATTTCTGTTCGGTGCCTCACATGATATAAATACGGGTAGTCTCCACTAATGATTAATCAACTACTCTAATAATGCATTTCCCTTTGCACCTCATTTGACACCGACATGATTAAATCCATTATTTAACACTCTAATAAGTAAGAAATCCGAACGTAGTTCCCTAACACTTCCTAGTTCAGTTATGTCGGTCAGAATTCTCTATGTAAACATACCTAGAAGTATGCTAGTGACTCTAAAATATCTACAAGTTAGAGGTTTTATGCAATTTTTTTTTAAATATATGCTTAGCCACTCCTCCACACTTAAACCTTACATTGTCCTCAATGTAATTGAATCGTCCTAGTAAAGTCAAGGTGGGAAATTCCAACATGATATGGAACAAGAAAATAAATAACAAAATAAAAATCAAAAGGATAAGAAATACAAAACCTATGGGTTGCCTCCCATTTATCGCTTGTTTTAAAGTCGACGTCCCGACTTAGCTCTTGCTTCGTACTACTCCTCCATAGGGAGAACATCTCGGATTGAAAGTTCATCCATATTCACATAAGCGATGTTTTCATAGTATGGCTTCAATCTATGGAAGTTGACCTTGGAAACCGAGTTGTCTCTAAGACTAGTAATTCCAACTGCACCATATGGGAAAACATTAGTAACAACATATGGTCCAATCCATCGGGACCTTAACTTTCCAGGAAATAATTTAAAGCGAGAATAATATAAAAGGACTTTTTGTCCCACTTCGAAACTTATACGAGAAATCATCTTGTCATGGAAAAGCTTAGTCTTCTCCTTGTAAATACGGGCACTCTCATATGCATCATTACGTATCTCCTCTAACTCATGTAGTTGTAACTTCATTTGTTTGCCCGCTTCATCATACTCCATGTTGCACTTCTTTATCGCCCAATAAGCCTTATGTTCAAGTTCAACCGGAAGATGACAGGCTTTTCCATAAACCAACCGATATGGAGATATACCAATAGGTGTCTTGTACGCCGTTCTATTCACCCAAAGTGCATTATTAAGTTTAAATATCCAATCTTTCCTTGTTGTATTCACCGTTTTCTCAAGAATGGACTTGATCTCACGGTTTGAAATTTCCGCTTGTCTACTAGTTTGTCGATGGTAAGGCATATCAATATTGTGTGTAATGTTGTACTTCTTGAGGAGAGCATGGAAAGTCTTCTTAAAATGTGAGCCTCTATCGCTTATCACCACTCTTGGTGTACCGTGCCTGGTGAATATGTTTTCTCTTACAAAATCACAAACAACTTGAGAATCATTAGTTTTGGTGGCTCTAGCTTCCACCCATTTCGAAACATAATCTACATCACGAAGTATATAAAAATTTCCATTTGAATTGACAAAAGGGCCCATAAAATCGATTCCACATACATAAAAAATCTCAACGACGATAATTGGTGTGAGTGGAATTTGATTTCGAGCACCTAGATTGACCGTTATTTGACATCTATCACAAGATTTACAAAAAGAATATGAATATTCAAACAAGGTAGGCCAATAAAATCCACTCTCAAGAACCTTGAGATCGTTACGTTTAGAACCAAAGTGGCCACCACAAGCAAGAGTATGACAAAATGAGATAATGGATTGAAATTCAGAGTTAGGTACGCACCTTCGTATTATTTGATCAATGCCATATTTCCATAAGTATGGTTCATCCCACACATATTTCTTGGATATCTTCTTAAGTTTCATCTTTTGGAAGTTAGACATTGTACTAGGTACCTTCCTTGTCACCAAGTAATTCACTATATCCGCATACCAAGGTGTTGATTCTTACAAGGTGAAAAGTTGTTCTTCAGGAAAGCGGTCTTGTAATGGAAGTTCTTCTTGAGACATAACTAGTCTACTAAGATGATCCTCAACGGTATTCTCCACACCTTTCTTTCATGAATTTTTATGTCAAACTCTTGTAACAATAGGATCCACCGGATTAGTATTGGCTTAGCTTCTTTCTTCTTTATTAAGTGTCGAAGTGCGGCATGATCAGAATACATAATAAGCTTTGTGTCCACCAAGTATGATCGAAATTTTTCCAATGCAAAAACTATAGCCAATAACTCCTTCTCCCGTGGTAGAATAGTTGATTTGTGCATCATTAAGGGTCCTAGACCCATAATAGATAACATGGGACAACTTTTCCACTTTTTGACCCAATGGCTCCAACCGCATAATCATTAGCATCACACATTAATTCAAATGGAAGATTCCAATCCGGTGACTTGATGATCGACGTACTTGTAAACATTTCCTTAAATTTTTCAAAGTCATCCTTGTATTCCTTGTTGAAGTCAAAAGGTACCTCTTTTTTTAGTAACTTGCACATCGACATGGAGATTTTGGAGAAATCCTTGATGAACCGCCTATAGAAACCTGCATGACCAAGAAATGAACGAATCTAGTGGGATATTGTAAGTTTCTTATTATATCTATCTTTGACTTTTCCACTTCGAGCACCTGAGAGGACACAATATGACCAAGTACTATGCCATGGTTTACCATAAAGTGACATTTCTCCCAATTAAGGACAAGGTTTGTGTCTATGCATCGTTTAAGAACTAGTTCAAGGTTGTCTAAACAACTATCAAAGAATTTCCATAAACACTAAAATCATCCATAAATACCTCAATGATGCACTCCACATAATCCGAGAATATACTTACCATGCATCTTTGGAAAGTATCCGGTGCATTGCAAAGATCAAACGACATCCGTCTACATGCAAATGTTCCAAACGGACAAGTGAAAGTGGTCTTCTCTTGGTCCTCTGGTGCAATAACAATTTGATTGTATCCCGAATAACTGTCCAAGAAAAAATAATGAGAATGCCCCGCTAACTGCTCCAACATTTGATCAATGAAAGGTAAATGAAAATGATCCTTTCGGGTTGCGGAATTAAGCTTTCTATAATCAATGCACACTCTCCAACCGGTTTGAACTCTTGAAGGAACAAGTTCATCATCTTGATTTCTAACAACCGTAACACCGGACTTCTTTGGTACCAATTGTACCGTACTAACCCACTTGCTATCGAAAATTGGGTAGATCACCCCCACACTTAGCAATTTGAGTATATCTTTCTTCACAACCTCCATCATGGGAGGATTAAGCCTTCGTTGAGCATCACGTACCAGCTTCACATTCTCTTCCATTAGAATCTTATGCATGCACATGGATGGACTAATTCCTTTGATGTCCGAAATTGTCCACCCAATAGCTATTTTGTGCTCTTTCAAGGCTCTAAGAAAACGGTCTTCTTGTACCGACGTGAGGTTCTTTGCAATAATCACCGGAAGCTCATCTCCATCTCCCAAAAATGCATATTTCAAATGGTCCGGAAGTGGCTTCAACTCTAGTTTAGGCGCCTTCACAATAGATGGTACAAGTAATTCATCATTCACGGGTAAAGAAATATATGAAACATTACCCTTTTTAGCTTCTTGTAATGTCTTCAAGGCACCACACATCTCCACCAATTCCTTGGAAATTTCAAACAAGTCGTGGACATCCAATTCAATGCTCTTATGGGGAAAAACGATTTGCTGGTTTTTGTAGATGGGGAAAAACGATCTACACCAAGTTCGTCCTTGTATATGGGGAAAAACGATTTGCTGGTTTTTGCGGAATTGAGGAGACGACCGTGCGGAGGAAATTCCTTGAACCGAGCGAAATGTTCAACCTCACATAGATGCACCACTATGAAGGGGGTAATTTAAGTTCAAGAGATCAATCTGTAGTACTCCGGCCTAAACCAAGATAATGGTCATTCCAGTGTAAATTCGGTCATAAGAAAGGATGGGTTGATCTGTAGGAGGGAAGCTGAGAAATGTGTGAGATCAATGGTGATCTGAGATTGTAGGTGTGTTGTAAATTCAGCATGAAAATGCTCTGAATGATTAAATATTTCCTGATTGAGAGTGATTTCTGTGAGTTCGTGTAGACAAAAGGGTGTATGTATGAACTTTGGTAAGATATTACTCATTCAGGAGATCGTTGTTCGAATGTTCGAAAAATCTTCGAATGTCGTTCTTTCAATCAGGATTCAGAGACATTATAATATGCCGGCGATGAAAACACCATGATCCCATGAAGTGTGACAGTTTGCTGGAATCAAAGAGTGGGGAAGTGGGAAATCGTGTTAAACCAATTACTCATCGTGCGGAGAATTGGTTAATTTTCCACCCACTACTTTGCTGATTCTTCTAACTAATTGCACGACTTGTTCACATTATAATCATGGGTGAACACACATGCCGTAGACCTCCAGACCAAAACCCTAGTTGATATCCCCCCAAGTGACACGATTGATGTCTCGTGGTTAATTTAGTCAGTTGTTGATTTCATGACTTCGTGGGACGATGAGTCCACGTATTTGCTGAGTTGAACATGATTTTGTAAAATGTTCTGCAACTCATGGATCAAACGTGTATGCTGAGACAGTGGTGGAATCCTTACATTGAGGTGAGCAATTGTTGCTCGATAATTTGTTTAATATTGATAGTTCCAATATTCGTTGATGAGATTCGAATAAATATTGCTCATCTGAGCAAGTGTTGCTCATCCGATGAATTATTGGCAGCGTGACCAAAATAAAATATTAATTAAAGTAATGGTATTTGAACTGAGCATAACTAATAAGAATACTGATCATGAGATCATTGCAAAATTATTAGTGTTTGAATCTGGAATCATGATCCTTGGATTCAAAAACCCTAATTTGACCAATTGATGGTTTATTTGAAAATTAACCATGGAATGAAGGGGAACCGTATTCATGGGACCATGGATCGACCATAAAATTCTCATATGCTCGCGTGAAGAAAAACCAAGAGTTGGTGAGTTGATGAAAGAATGATTAAATACCGGTTCAATCATTTATTGAATTACTGTTGGGTTCAATATTAGGTGATAAAACCTAATTAATTATGAAAAGGTGAGGGACCGACCAAGGGGTCATGAAACCGGCCCTGGGTGGTCACGGGATCAAATGATGATCGCTCCGTCAAATTATGAAATTATTTGGAGAGTTTTGGACCTAATACGTGCAATTGTGCAAATTAGGCCAAATTGTAAAAACACGTGGGACTGGCTCATTGCGAGCCAAAAAGCCAGCACTGGTCGGTCAAGGTAACGTTCTTTCATCATTGAGACATCCGTGTCTCAGTCCTGAGAATTTTGATATTTTCTGGGGCACGTTTGAGCGGCCATTTGAGAAAATATGACAAAATTAGGGTTTTTTGTAAAACCGTCAAAACTTCATCGGATGAAGGAAAATAATGAAAAAGTGAAAAAATTATGAAGTGTGGGACCGGCCATGGCCAAGGGAGCTATCCCACATGTTTTTCATAATTTTTGTAATATTTTTCATGATTTTAGGGAAATATGATAAAACGAAGGAGTTTTGCCAAAATTAAAGAGTTTTTGTTGAAATCAAGGAGTTTCCATGAGACGAAGGAAACATAAAAAAAATAAAATAAAGTAAAATAAGGGGCGTGTGGGTGTGTGGGACCGGCTTGGAGCATGGTTGGCCGGCCAGAGCCCGGTCCCGTGCGTTTTCCCTAATCTTATGTATTATTTCATGATTTGAATGAATTTTCATAATTTGAAGGAAATATCATGAAATCAAGGAATTTCATGGGATTATGAAAACATGAAAAATATGCTAATAAAAAGTGGGACGTGTGAGCCACCTAGGGTTTTGCCGACCGGCCATGGCCCGTGCACACGGGTTTCCCTAATTTTATTATTTTTCATGGGACCAATGAAATATCATGAGATTAAGGAGTTTTCATGAAATTAGGGAAATAATAATAGAATAATGAGGAAGCATGAGGTGTGGGGTCGGCTGGGACCAAGGCATGGCCGGTTGGCCAATGGTCACGCCCCATCATGTTTTTCCATAATTTATATTATTTCCTCTGCACGAAGGAAGCACCATAAAATTGAGGAGTATCCTCAAAACAAATGATATTTGTTCAAGTGAAAGGTTTTTCATGAACTCAAGGAAAACAACAAAAATATGATAAAAATATGAAACCGGCGTGGGATTGACCACAGCACGGTCGGCCGGTCAGTGGGTCCATGCTCCCAGCACCTTGGTCAATTTTTAATTATTTGTTATTTTTTCATCCTATTTTGCATAGGTTCATCGTTTCGTCGTATTTTGAAATACTCGTTCGTGCGGTGATTGTTAATGCATCATCGCTGAATACACTTGCACTATTTGAAACAGGGCTTACTCAGAGGTAGCTCTGATGCCCGTGCGTTGAATATTTATTACTAATCCATGGATTTCTTCTGGGAAGAACCACGGTTCGCGTAATGAAATATCTGCGAAAATATTTGAATATTTTCATAAATTCTGCGGAAGAATCCAAGAATTTAGATTTGAGACAGGGCTCGCTCAGAGGTAGTTCTGATACTCGTGCGTCAAATATTTATTACTAACCCATGGATTTCTGCTGGGAAGAACCATGATTTGCGTAATGAAATATTTGCGAAAATATTTGAATATTTTCAGAAATTCTGCGGATGAATCCAAGAATTTAGGTTAGAGACAGGGCTCGCTCAGAGATAATTCTGATACCCGTGCGTCCAATATTTATTACTAACCCATGGATTTCTGCTGGGAAGAACCATGGTTTGCGTAATGAAATATTTGCGAAAATATTTGAATATTTTCATAAATTCTGCGGATGAATCCCAGAATTTAGGAATAATTAATTCATGACTTTATACTAGTATAACAGGCCGTCTAAGAGCATTAACTATTCTGATATGAGCTTGTTGGAGATTCATATCCTTTATATAGTCAGGGTAAACTTGTTGTTTGTATCCTGAAGACGTTATCGCTCTATACTAGCAGAGCAAGCTGTCTAGGAGCCGTCCATCCTGTGATACTATATAGAAATAATTACTGAAGTATTCAGTATTCATGAGATATGTCGTTGTCCAGCTGTGAGACTACATATCTATATGTACTCTGAGAGAAAGTATTCTCAATCAGAGAATTCGATGAGAGACCCGTGTCTCAGAATTCATATCTGACTGCTGGATCAGAGGTTCGTATAATTATGGGTTTACGATTTTAGCCATTGTCGAAAATCCACCATCTACATTAAGTCCCCTGCTTAGTGAGGAAAGCCGTGTTCCTCAGTCAGCATTGAATGGCGATTTTCCGGTCATAACAATACAAGTAATTGTACTCAGTCGTAAGTTAAGATGTTACCGGATTTCCATCATACGAGTGCACCATGACTTGAAATATGATTCCAGTAGCATGATAGAATGTCGTTTGATGAGAATAAATTGGTGTTGAACCGCTTATTTGGATGACGGGACCTTGGTCGTTTAGGATTCGCGGGCTGGGCCCAATAAGGAAATCCTTAGAAAATTAGGTTTTGGAAAGAAAGTTTGAAAGGAATTGTTTCTCTCTTTTTTAAAAAAAAAAATTCCCACGACCAGCAGCTCCCATCACCTCTTCATCACCTTCATGCCAGCATCAAGAAAAAAATTCTCCGGAGCGCCACCGTCTGATCAGAATCCGGCTGCTTTCCGCCGGCACCGACAGGTACACGTCCAAAAAAATTTTTTACTGATGTTCGTTAATGTTCATGAGTTCTATGGGTTGTTCACATATTTATCATGATAAAATCATATACCCGTGTATATATAATTGTGGGTTTCGTCGAAAAACCTTCGTTTTTTGAAAACGTATGTTCGTTTGATCGTTAGTTTTTGAAAACTAATAATAATCCCTGATTTAGGAGAGGTTTTCCTTCATATATGAATATGAAGGTTCAGTGATAAAAATACTTTTATAAGCTTTCATGTGAGCCAAAATTTTATCATGAAAAAGTGAATTTTCACAAAACCGAAGTAAAATCTTCGTTTTAGGGGGAAAATGATGATATGGAGGAAAGAGTTTCTTTTATTACATATATATGAACTTGTGTCCAGTGATAAAATATTTTGTATGAGCTTTCATGTAAATCAAAACTTTATCTTGTAATGTGTGAGCTTTCACAAAATTAAAATAAACCTTCGTTTCAAATACGTATGACGACACGAAGGAAAAGAGTTTTTTTGTAAAAGCCATGGTCAATACATGGGATTTTTTTTTTTTGAAACCGTCGAGTGTCCACAATTTATTTTTTATGAACCTGGCTCATGTTAAAAATCTTTATTTATTGACGTGAGTAAATAAACGTTTTGTTTATATATACACATGCAAATATATATTATTTTCTCTAAAATCAAAGCTTGAGTTTTGTGCGATATTTCTTAGAAGTAAACAATTATTTATGATGAAATAACGTTTTAGTTTTTCATAATTCTATGGTGAATGTTCACTCAGCAGAAATATTCATGATTTTATGAAAAAATATGAGTTGTTCGTTTTTGTAGGTTTCGAAGAAACGAACGATTTTGAAGTATTAACCCTTGCATTACTATCACTACAGTTAGTGGAAGCGTAAAAAGGTAAGAGTTAAGAGTTACCATTTTTGTCAATGGATTTGTTTGCAGGTTGGTAATCTTTTGTGCTTCTGATTCCAGAAAATGTCCAACAACAGCAATTATTCCTCTTCCTCTAGCTCTTCTGATGAGGATTCCAAAGTTCCCGTATCGAGATTCAAAGCCTCTCATGGTGAGGGACTGAAGTATGGCGTACCCTTGAATGAGCGGAGGGTCACTTTCGATGAACTCAAGAAAAGAAAAGCTGAGGATGATGCAAAAGAAGCTCGTCAGCGCGAGAAGGATCAGACCCGCGAAGAATGCAAAGGACTGAGGAGAAACGTCAATTCTTGGACGGGAGGCCTGATGACTCTGATGCTGATGATTCTGAAGAAGACATATGGGAGGTACCCGGGACCTGAACTGATCAATGTGAAATAGAGTACCAGAGGACCATGAAGAAAATTGGAGCTGAATCAGAGGGAGATTAGGATTCAAATGATGATCCAGAAGCTTATTCGAGACCCGTCGACACTGATTCTGATGATGAAGTAATAGGGATATTTTTGTGTTTAAATTGTCCTCAATGTCTCTATTGTTGGTCTCGATTTTTGTACTAATTTTGGTGTTTTTATGTTTGTTTAGGTGTTATTGGAGAATTACACTTGTGGGGAAAAAGTTGATCAAAAGGTGCTATTTGGGCCCCCAGAGAAAAGTACTAAAGGCACCCTCAACTTGGATAAGGGGCATCCTAGGGTACCCCAGCTGTTAAAGGCACCTAAATTTTGGATCGGGGCACTCCATCTTCAACCTTTCAAATTTTAGTTTTGGCGGGAAAAAATCAGCTCTCAACAGAACAGATTAGGGTTTGCGTTTTAGGCCGGATAGAAGGAGATTCAATAGCTGTAACTGCACGGGAAGACTTGACTGATATTAACAGGCATGGTATGGGATTTTGTTCGAATTAAATTGGCCTAGTTTGGTCGAGTTGAAGAAAACAGAGGCGTGAGAGTTTCACGGGTTTGGTTTACTCCTTCCCGTGTTTCTCAGTGGTTGGCTTGTGTTAGGTGAAGTTTTTACTGAATCCGTGTTGTGTTTGGAGTGAGTAAAACACGAATTTACATCTGTAGATGTATGGATGAAGCAAAAGGAAATAAAATATCCCGAGATAATATTTTCTTTTACTGCCGAGCTTTGGAAAGATTTACCGAAGTAATGAGGGGATATTCTTGAACCTGTCGGGTATATAAAGGGGGTTTGGGTATCTGATAAGCACGTAAGTGCGACACTTTTTTACCCATAATTACATTAGCTAGGACTCATTTTATTGCTAATAAACTTGTTTTAAGTATTTTGAAGGAAATAAAGCTCGATGGACTAAAACACGGAAATCTGTGGGAAAAATGGAGGAAATGAAGTTATTAATGATTAAATGGGCTAAGCCTTAAAGCAATTATATGGAGAATCATTTTATTGGTCCAATTATTTGAATACGGAAGTGTGGTAAGCATGCCAAGTAAAAGTGTGCCACGGCGTGTGTAGAAGTGTGGAGACCATTATAAGAGATTAATTACGTTAAAAGATATTTGAATATATTTTGTTTAATGAAGAAAATAAATAAAATAAAGAAGGAGATAAAGGATAATATATTTTCCAAATAAAGAAAATGGTGACTTCATGATAAGATATTATTTGACACGTGACACATTCTTATTTGAGAATTTTGTGTTGTCCTGACACATGGTGCATTCTCATAGGGGAAATGATGTGGTAGAGGATATGCTAAAGGAAAGTAGTTTCCTTTGAAAACTATAAATATTGGTTGAAGCAGATGGAAAAAAAGAGGTTCGAGGTCCGGAGTCTGAGCAAATAGTTTTATTTTATTTATTTTCTTTTTATTTTCCTTTTGTAATGAAATAATCTCTTCACTCGTGCTGCAGATGAAGACCTATGATGTGTATTAAGAGAGTTCTACTTCATTTTCAAAAATAATTCTTCTTGGTCCTATTTTATTTCTTGGTAATGATAATAATTCTTTTCATATGTCCTTGTGCTTCAATCAAAGGTTTTATGTTCTTATTTTAGAGATCAGCACCTTTAAATGGAATGAGTTATTAGTATTTTGAGAAATTTAATTGAGCATAACGTTATATCATCCGAGGCGTACATATTGGTCCTAAATCCTCTCGAACAATTTTGTGAAGAATTTTAAAGAGAATTGGTTGAATAATTTAGTATACATAATAGTGGTGAAATTCTAAGCCTTGGGTTTTTTCTTATCTTCTTATTAATCTCTTAATTATTCTTTCTAGCATTTTATTTTAATTATAAATTAAAAGTAACAGTAGTTAGTCCCAGTGGAATGACCCGTGCTTGCAGTACCATAGAGTGGTTATGGAGAGTTAGGGGTGAGAATAGAGCATTAACAGAGCCGTACACGTAAGTTGGAGAGATAATTTTCTGCTGCTGTGAAGAAGAACACGAAGAAATTAGACTGTAGAAGATAGTCGTTGTGCTACAGTGCCAACAACACTTTATTTATATCGTTCTCTGTAACAGTTAGGTTCGTAACGAAAATAAGTGTTACAAACCCGGTTTTATTGTTTTTATCTCATTTTTCATTATTGTGAACACCTTTTTGATCAATGAAAAATTCCTTTGAGTGTGTTTTCACTATGTGGAGCTAGAACCCATCACTGGGACGACGGAGGAAGCTGTTTTTCACCCATGTGGTAATTCTATTTAATTCCTTTATGACTATTTGCACTATTATAATCGATTTATGATTTGTCTTGATTATTTGTGATTTCGTTAGATGTCGCATGCTTAGTCTTAGGTACTTTAGATGCGTCATGCTTGTGATTTACATATAATTCTTTATAAAATCTACCTTGGAAAAGATTTAGAGTCGATGTTTGTTACTTTATGAGCTTTAATTGTCCGTAATTAATAGTTCAACCGAATGAATGTGAGAATTGGTGGAATCCCGAGTCCCAGTCATCTCTTCATCCTGTGACAATATTTTGTAAATATATTTCTTTTATTTTAGTTTATTAAATCCTAAAATCAATTCCAACAATTCCGAGTGAACGACAACTCTACTTACCACTATCTAAAATTACATCAATTTTTGGCTCCGTTGCCGGGGAGGTGCCTATTATAAACCGAGATAGCATGAAAATGAGGGGAGGTGCCTCTTATAAACCAATCTATCTATAAGAAGTTCAGTTGTTAGAAACCCATACTCTGGTTGATGTGGTTAACCCATGCTACGATACCACGATTGACTTTGTTTTCCCACCAAAAACCTTCCTTCCAATTGTGGGGACGTACAAGTTTCAGATATGTACATTATTAAGTTTTGAGACTAAACCTAATTACTTTAGGAGATTAGGTTCGACCATCCTCTGGTTGATGCCGTTGCTGGGGAGGTGCCTCTTATTAACCGAGCAATCTATAAGAAGTTCAGTTGTTAGAAACCCATCCTCTGGTTGATGTGGTTAACCCAGGCTACGATGCCACGATTGACTTTGTTTTCCCACCAAAAACCTTCCTTCCAATTGTGGGAACGTACAAGTTTCAGATGTGTCAATTATTAAGTTTTGAGACTAAACCTAATTACTTTTGGAGATTAGGTTCGACACATTTGCTTAAGAATGACCACTACTGTGGTCAACTGTGTGAGTCAAGTCTGATTGACTTATAGGATCCCCAGTTATTCAGGTAATTGTTATGTGCTTCTAAGTTCTTAATTGAGTATTTCCAGACTCTAGAACCTGATCTTCAGGATACCGCCTTTGAGGAAATCCATCCGATGAAAACATTTTATCTAGACCCAGTTATAGAACCTGAACCAGAACCACAACTAGATGTAGTTGTTTTAAACAGGAAACTAGATAAGGGTGTGTTGGATATCTTCCAGGTCTGTTGCAGTTATCTCTTCTTGAGGTTATCACTTTTTTATCCAGATGACCCGCAGTTATTCCGGCTGCTGCTATATGATTCGTCGAGGTGACTAATCCCTTCCATTGTCTGGATGAAGACTTTAAACTTAGCACTTCTTGGGAGGTAACCCAATATTCATGCGACACGGTAATATCTTTTCTTATCTCTTTTGCTTCAAATGGTAACAGTTTCTCATTGTTTATGTTTTTAATTTCATCTTTAGAACATTGAGGACAATGTTAGATTTAATTTTGGGGGTATGGGAGAAACTTTTTAGTTGCAGTATAAATAAATAAACTCCAGAGCCTAGAAACTTATGCTTATTAAGGTCGGCACTAACCAATCTAAGTTGATGGAAACATTTTGGTTGTAGGAGTTGAGGAACCAATATGATTAGATGGAAACATCTAGAAGAGTCTATTCATAAAAGCACAAAGCTCAGATGTTAGAAAAGAAAACATGGTAGTTTCGCCATATCCTCGTGATGGAAACATTGAAAGAATCCTAATCACTTCTTTTCTTTTTCTTTTTACCATTGCTAGGGTGAAACAGAGTGACTTAGATAAAAGAAAAAAGAAAAAAAATTGAGACTAGACCACTAGACCTACCGGAATAAATACAATAAAGTCGACCACTGGTACCCTTGTATATGCCGGCTGAGTTGACCTAGAGTTTGGATTATCGACCACTGGTCCCCTTGTATATGCCAGTGTGTTGATATTAGTCCAGACCAGTATCTCAGTCAATTAGGATAAGTTCACCTTAGTCAACATCATCCACGTTTCTCTCTACATCCATCTTCTTAATCTATCCATGTGATTGGTTGACTCTGGTTTATGATGTCCAGAAACTACCTGAGTAGAGCTCTGTCACTTTATATGAATTTTAGTATGCTTGAGTGCAAACTCGTGTACATCAATTGGAATTTCGCATCAGGGTAATTCCTCTTGTAGTCAATAAGTATGCCAACCAAGAGGATTCTTTAGTGCCTTCCAAGGTTCTGCGTAGATAGATAGAGTCTGGAGTAATGGTTTTGTGGGTACACCTCTGGTAAACCCTCCGCCGCTAGGGCCACCTAGCGGTTTAACGGCTTGCTGCACGTGCTAAGTGTAGCCATTTTATTTTCTAGATTAGATTTTCTCGAGGACTAGCAAATAATAAGTTTGGGGGTATTTGATTGGAACATTTTTGTGTTTAAATTGTCCTCAGTGTCTCTATTGTTGGTCTCGATTTTTGTAATAATTTTGGTGTTTTTATGTTTGTTTAGGTGTTATTGGAGAATTACACTTGTGGGGAAAAAGGTGCTCAAAAAGTGCTATTTGGCCCCCTGAAGAAAAGTACTAAAGGCACCCTCAACATGGATAAGGGGAATCCCAGGGCACCCCAACTGTTAAAGGCATCTGACTTTTGGATCGGGGCACTCCATCACCTTTCAAATTTCAGTTTTGGCGGGGAAAAAACAGCTCTCAACAGAACAGATTAGGGTTTGCGTTTTGGGCCGGATAGAAGGAGATTCAATAGCTGTAACTGCACGGGAAGCCTTGACTGATATTAACAGACATGGTATGGGCTTTTGTTCGAATTAAATTATGATAGTTTGGTCAAGTTGAAGAAAACAGAGGCGTGAGAGTTTCACGGGTTTGGTTTAATCCTTCCCGTGTTTCTCAGTGGTTGGCTTGTGTTAGGTGAAGTTTTTACTGAATCCGTGTTGTGTTTGGAGTGATTAAAACACGAATTTACAGCTGCAGATGCATGGATGAAGCAAAAGGAAAGAAAATATCCTGAGATAATATTTTATTTTACTTCCGAGCTTTGGAAAGATTTACCGAAGTAATGAGGGGATATTATTGCTCTTGTCGGGTATATAAAGGGTGTTTGGGTATCATAGAGTGGTTATGGAGAGTTAGGGGGTGAGAATAGAGCATTAACAGAGCAGTACACGTAAGTTGGAGAGATAATTTTCTGCTACTGTGAAGAAGAACACGAAGAACTTAGACTGTAGAAGACAGTCGTTGTGCTACAGTGCCAACGACACTTTATTTATATTGTTCTCTGTAACAGTTAGGTTCGTAACGAAAATAAGTGTTACAAACCCGGTTTTATTGTTTTTCTCTCATTTTTCATTATTGTGAACACCTTTTTGATTATTGAAAAATTCCTTTGAGTGTGTTTTCACTATGTGGAGCTAGAACCCATCACTGGGAAGACGGAGGAAGCTGTTTTTCACCCATGTGGAAATTCTATTTAATTCCTTTATGACTATTTGCACTATTATAATCGATTTATGATTTGTATTGATTATTTGTGATTTCGTTAGATGTCGCATGCTTAGTCTTAGGTACTTTAGATGCGTCATGCTTGTGATTTACATATAATTCTTTATAAAATCTACCTTGGCAAAGATTTAGAGTCGATGTTTGTTACTTTATGAGCTTTAATTGTCCGGAATTAATAGTTCAACCGAATGAATGTGAGAATTGGTGGAATCCCGAGTCCCAGTCATCTCTTCATCCTGTGACAATATTTTGTAAATATATTTCTTTTAGTTTAGTTTATTAAATCCTAAAATCAATTCCAACAAGTCCGAGTGAACGACAACTCTATTTACTACTATCTAAAATTACATCAATTTTTGGCGCCGTTGCCGGGGAGGTGCCTCTTATATCTATCTCGAGTAACTGATAAGTAGAGACTTGATATATGTGCCTCAACCATTGTGCCATATTACCTTCATGCTAGCTCTCCCAAACCTAATAATGTCCAGGAAGAAGTTCAGTTGTTAGAAACCCATCCTCTGGTTGATGTGGTTAACCCAGGCTATGATACCAAAATTGACTTTGTTTTCCCACCAAAAACTTTTCATCCAATTGTGGGAACTTATGATTTTCTAATGGGTCGGTTATTAAGTTTTCAGACTAAACCTAATTACTTTAGGAGAATAGGGTCGACACATTTGCTTAAGGAATACCACCTCTTTCATTGTGGTCAGTTATGTGAGTCAAATCTGATTGACTTAGAGGATCCCTAGTTATTCAGGTTAATGTTATGTGCTTCTAAGTTGTTATTCGAGTTTTTCCAGACTCTAGGACCTGAACATTCAGATCTAACTTTTGAGGAATTGCAACCCATGAAAATATGTTATCTAGACCCAGTTATAGAACCTGAACCTGAACCACAGCTATTTGTAGTTGTCTTAAACAGGAAACTAGACAAGGGTGTGCTTTATTTTCTAATTTTCTTGGGATGTTGTAGATTCCTTTTACTTGTGATAGCCCTATTTGGTTTTGGTGATCCACAGTTATTCCGGTTATTACTTTATGATTCTTTGAGGTAACTAATCTCTTCCATTGTCTGGCTGAAGACTTTAAACTTAGCACTTCTTGGGAGGTAACCTAATATTCATGCAACATGGTAATATCTTTCCTTAACTCTTTTACTTCAAGTGGTAACAGTTTCTCCTTGTTCATGCTTTTAATTTTATCTTTAGAACATTGAGGACAATGTTAGATTTAAGTTTGGGGGAATGGGAGAAACTTTTTAGTTGCAGTATTAATAAATAAACTCCAAAGCCTAGAAATTTATGCTTATTAAGGTCGGCACTAACCAATCTAAGTGGATGGAAACATTTTGGTTGTAGGAGTTGAGGAACCAATCTGATTAGATGGAAACATCTAGAAGAGTCTATTCATAAAAGCACAGAGCTCAGGTGTTAGGAAAAAAAAAGCATGGTAGTTTCGCCATATCCTCGTGATGGAAACATCGAAAGAATCCTGATCACTTGTTTTATTTTTCTTTTTACCATTGCTAGGTGAAATAGAATGACTGAGATACATCAAAAAAAAAATGAGAAAAAGAAAAATAAATTGAGACCAGACCATCAGACCAACTGGAATAAATTCAATAAAGTCGACCACTGGTACCCTTGTATATGCCAGCTGAGTTGACCTAGAGTTAGGGTTATCGACCACTGGTCACCTTGTATATGCCAGTATGTTGATATTAGTCCAGACCAGTATCTCATTCCATTAGGATAGGTTCACCTTAGTCAACATCATCCACGTTTTTCTCTTCTTAATCTATCCATGTGATTGGTTGACTCCGGTTTATGATGTCTAGAAACTATCTGAGTAGAGCTCTGTCACTTTATATGAATTTTAGTATGCTTGAGTGCAAACCCGTGTACATCAATTGGAATTTTTCATCAGGGTACTTCCTCCTGTAGTCAATAAGTATGCCAACCAAGGAGATTCTTTAGTGCCTTCCAAGGTTCTGCGTAGATAGCTAGGGTCTGGAGTAAAGGTTTTGTGGGTACATCCTCCGGAGACAACACTCCGCCACTAGGGCCACCAAGCGGTTTAATGACTTGCTGCATGTGCTAAGTGTAGTCATTTTATTTTCTAGATTAGATTTGCTCGGGACTAGCAAATAATAAGTTTGGGGGTATTTGATAAACACATTTTTGTGTCTGAATTGTCCTCAATGTCTCTATTGTTAGTGCTTGATTTTTGTACTTATTTTGGTGTTTTTTATGTTTGTGTAGGTGTTTTTGGAGAAATACACTTGTGCGGAAAAAGTTGCTCAAAAAGTGTTATTTGGACCCCTGGAGAAAAGTACTAAAGGCACACTTGCTTTGGATAAGGGGCAACTAAATCACTAAGGGGCACCTCAATTGATAAGGGGCACCTTCTCTACTATTTACACTCCACTGGTTATTCGGCACCCGCGGATTTGGGTAAGGGGCAACCGGTTTATAAGAGGCACCTCCCTGCTATCAGCACCTCAGACTTCGCTAAGGGCACCCCTCACTTTCATGCTAGCTCGAGTAACTGATATAGGGCACCTTCTCTCGAGTAACTGATAAGTAGAGACTTGATATATGTGCCTCAACCACTATGGTAGCATGAAGGTATTTTATTTTTTTAGAAACTGTAATTAGGGTTATATTTTTGTAATATTTTTATTTTTGGACCTTTTTTTCTTTTTCTTTTTGGACTTTATTTTTGGACATTGGACATTATTATTTTCTATTTTTTTTAAACCCTACAGAAGAGTAGTTTCAAATATAAACTGCACAGGGAAGGACAGTGATTACGATATCACCTCGGCCCTCGGGTTCGTACATGACATAGGAGTCGTGGCCTGATTCGACTTCAACGGTTCATCCCCCGTCTGGAACGGGAGGTAAGAATTCTAAACACCCGCGAATCCCCTGTCAGCGGGTTTACTGGATGATTTTGTATGCATATATGTTGATGTCTTAAATACGGTTGCTTTAATTTCCTAGTAAAGGGCAAGTCTTGGCCATACAAGATAAGGGTTCGGATTTCATCACCGTTCCCTTCTTGCTCGCCTTAGGAAAACGATACCAAACGCGAACCTAAGCTTAAAATTTGGAATAGAACGAGACCGATAGGGTAACGAGCTTACTAGGAAAGTCATTCAAAAAATATTGGTTACTATTTAAGCATACTTCGAAGTTCATGATGGTTTCTGTGAGTTGAATGCGTGACTGCGCCGCCTTGTAATGCGATGAGGCCTTGGGTATCAAAGCTCCACACAGCTTCCCTCGCCTCAATTCAACTTACTTAAACTCGAATTGATTCCAGATGGGTATGCTTAAATTGTAACGAATTCCTTTTCGAAGGATTAGAATATGGTCTAGAAACAATCTAAGTGGAGCCATCATGCTTTTTGTTTGCTAGAAATTAGTAGGTTTGATGTGGTCGAGTCAGCCTTGTTTGTGTTTGTGTAGAATTCCCTTGCAGTTAGGATGTCGAACTGGTATTAAAATAGCCAATACAACGAATATACGACTATTTTTCAAAATGGACATTACTTTGACCATAGTGTCAATAGTGGTTGGGAACGCCAATCTTTTGAAGGTTATGGCCCATACCATGGTGAGCCCAATTACTATCCACATGCCCACCGGTCATACGAGCAGAATTCTTATAATTCCTCTTCTCTAGATGAAGCACGTAAGATACTTGAGTCGACACATAAGTTAGCGGACACAGATGACTTAGTTATGGATGAAAGAGCTATAACGGTGAGTGAAGCTTCTTTAGAAGATAACCTCATGAAGTTATCTGAGTCAACATGTAAGTTAACTGAGTCAACACGTGAGTTTGCTGAGTCAACACGTAGGTTGGAATTAGAGACGGAAGAAATAATTGCTCGAATTTCTTTGAATTGCCAATACATTACTTCTAAAATCATCCTTGAAAATGAGGAAAATTTCTATTTACATAATCAAGACGACGAGGTTAGAATTGGAAGCAATACTTTAGATAAGGTTCTACCATTTTCATGTTATTATGATGATTATGGTGAGGATAGTTTTGATGAAGAATTTGAAATATGTAAGCATAGTGATCAGGAATTTGTTACTCCACCTGAGCTTTACCATGATAATATTTCTAGTTCAAATCCAAATAATTTTAATAATTATTCACCTATTCGAAAGGACGAGGATTTCACTGGAGATGCCACTGTTTTAGACGATGTAGTTCATGACCCTTTAGCCTGCAATATGTTGGATAATCCATTATTTGATGTGCCTATAAGTGAATCAGAGGAAGTAACTATGATTAACACCTTAGTTAATGAGCCTTTACTAGAAACTTTCACTGATAATCCTTTATATGATTGTGATGATGGTTTAGAGGAAAGAGTTTACCCTGAGAATACTGTTTTAGAGTCTAGTGAGTTAAAAACGCTAGTCTTAGAAGAAGATAAACTCGTACAGATAAGTGAGGTTGCTAATTGTAACTTAGAAGAATCAATTGACCATTTTCAAGAATCTGATGATCTAAAAATTAGGGAGATTGTGACTAGTATATCTAGAGACACTGAAAACTCTAAGTTTGGGGGTGATCATCACTCTCCTAGTGCCTTACCTTTAACTCTCAGAAAGTCCCCTCACTTAGGACTTGACATATATTCCTCAACCCTTTCACAAGATTATCTTCATACACTTTTTCCTGAACCTAGGTGTGTCCATAAAGAAGTTCAGTTATTAGAAAACTATCCTCTGGTTGATGTGGTTAACCCAGGCTACGATACCACGATTGACTTTGTTTTCCCACCAAAAACCTTCCTTCCAATTGTGGGAACGTACAAGTTTCATATGTGTCAATTATTAAGTTTTGAGACTAAACCTAATTACTTTAGGAGATTAGGTTCGACACATTTGCTTAAGAATGACCACTACTATGGTCAACTGTGTGAGTCAAGTCTGATTGACTTAGAGGATCCCCAGTTATTCAGGTTATTGTTATGTGCTTCTAAGTTCTTAATTGAGTATTTCCAGACTCTAGAACCTGATCATCAGGATACTGCCTTTGAAGAAATCCATCCGATGAAAACATTTTATCTAGACCCATTTATAGAACCTGAACCGGAACCATAGCTAGATGTAGTTGTTTTAAACATGAAACTAGATAAGGGTGTGTTGGATATCTTCCTGGTCTATTGCAGTTTCCTCTTCTTGTGGTTAGCACTTTTTGATCCAGATAACTCGCAGTTATTCCGGCTGCTGCTATATGATTCGTCGAGGTGACTAATCCATTCCATTATTTAGCTGAAGACTTTAAACTTAGCACTTCTTGGTAGGTAACCCAATATTCATGCGACACGGTAATATCTTTCCTTATCTCTTTTGCTTCAAATGGTAACAGTTTATCCTTGTTTATGTTTTTAATTTCATCTTTATAACATTGAGGATAATGTTAGATTTAAGTTTGGGGGTATGGGAGAAACTTTTTTGTTGCAGTATAAATAAATAAACTCCAGAGCCTAGAAATTTATGCTTATTAAGGTCGACACTAACCAATCTAAGTGGATGGAAAAATTTTGGTTGTAGGAGTTGAGGAACTAATCTGATTAGATGGAAACATCTAGAAGAGTCTATTCATAAAAGCACAGAGCTCAGATGTTAGAAAAGAAAACATGGTAGTTTCGCCATATCCTCGTGATAGAAATAATCCTGATCACTTCTTTTATTTTTCTTTTTACCATTGCTAGGTGGAAATAGAGTGACTGAGATAAAAGAAAAAAATAATTGAGACTAGACCTACTGGAATAAATACAATAAAGTCGACCACTGGTACCCTTGTATATGCCAGCTGAGTTGACCTAGAGTTTGGATTATAGACCACTGGTCCCCTTGTATATGCCAGTGTGTTGATATTAATCCAGACCAGTATCTCAGTCCATTATGATAGGTTCACCTTAGTCAACATCATCCACGTTTTTCTCTATATCCATCTTCTTAATCTATCCATGTGGTTGGTTGATTCCGGTTTATGATGTCCAAAAACTACCCGAGTAGAGATCTGTCACTTTATATGAATTTTAGTATGCTTGAGTGCAAACTCGTGTACATCAATTGGAATTTCGCATCAGGGTACTTCCTCCTATAGTCAATAAGTATGCCAACCAAGGATATTCTTTAGTGCCTTCCAAGGTTCTGCGTAGATAGCTAGGGTCTGGAGTAATGGTTTTGTGGGTACACCTCTAGTAAACCCTCCGGAGACAACACTCCGCCGCTAGGGCCACCTAGCGATTTAACGGCTTGCTACACATGCTAAGTGTAGCCATGAAGAAGATAGTGATGACAAATCGGATGACAAGAAGAATAGTGATGATGATTCTGACAATGAGTCTGACGAGTAATTTCGTTTCTGTCTTCTTTCCCTCTTTGAAACATCTGAATGTTCTTTAGGCTTCGTAGTAGATATTTCTTCGATGATTCGAACAGATTTTCTTCTGATTTAGAATTTTTTCTTTGAATGAGAAAACACTTTTATTAATGTTGATTCCTCTGAGCAAATGAACCAATGTTCGTGCCTTGAAATTCATCATGACCTTCGACTCTCCTTAGTGATTTCTGTTTGCGGAAGGTACTGAGAGATACGTGTTGCATGGGCTAAGAGAATGCGTGTTACACATGAGTCTGTGTATCTTGACCATGTGCGCCGGTCCCCAGCTGTTTTTCCTCCATATATTCAGTGTTTCCCTTGTTTAAATCCTAGGGTTTCAGTAAAACCCTCAACGGAATTGACTATCCACTAAAGATAAAGTTTTACTGTATGTATCTTCAAGACTTCGAGTCTATCGTTTACGCAAATATTTCTTCCATTCCTGAGCCAGTTTCATCGTGCAGAGAATTTCTTGATCATACCTTGTTGCCGCCATGTCAAGCAATGGTATCTCTTATCAAGATGATACTCAGCCGAAGTGCGAAATAGCAGCGTGCATTTCTGTAAGTTTCACCCTCTTTTATCTTTGTTTGATCAAGATGATGATTTGATCATTAAGAAAGCAATTTATAGCAGGGTAATTGATGTAATTTTAGATAGTGGTAAGTAGAGTTGTCGTTCACTCGAACTTGATGAGATTGATTTTAAGAATTAATAAACTAAAATAAAATATATACAAAATATTGTCACAGTATGAAGAGATGACTGGGACTCGGGATTCCACCAATTCTCACATTCATGCGGTTGAACTATTAAATCCGGACAATTAAGGCCCATAAAATAGCAAACATCGACTCTAAATCTTTTCCAAGGTAGATTATATAAAGAATTATATGTAAATCACAAACATGACGCATCTAAAGTACCTGAGACTAAGCATGCGACATCTAACGAAATCACAAATAATCAAGACAAACCATAAATCGATTATAATAGTGCAAATAGTCATAAAGTAATTAAAAAGAATTACCACATGGGTGAAAAACAGCTTCCTCCGTCGTCCCAGTGATGGGGTCTAGCTCATCATGTTGGAAACACGCTCAAAATATGATTTCATTACTCAAAGGTGCTTACAAATGATGAAAAGGAGAGAAATTGAATAAACCAGGAAACTGCAACACTTTTACGGTGTTGCAAGCCCATTGTTACAAAGATCGATATAAATAAAGTTTCGATGTCACTGTAGCTTTTAAGACTGCTAATTAACTATCGCAATCACTGTAGCATGAACGACTGCCTCTGGTGGTCTTTTGTTCTTCGTGCTCTTCACAACAGCAGCAGAAAAATGATCTTTGTAACTCGATCAAACCTCTCTGTTATTGCTATAAACTGTCCCCCAAACTCTCCATCCCCTTGTACGCACCCCCTACTCCTTTTTTATACTCAACAGGACCAAGAAATCATACGTAATAACTCCAGAAAATCTTCATTACTCGGCATTGAGAGAAAATACTCTCGGGATATTTTCTTCCCTGATTTAACTCTACACGCGTTAATATTCTTCCATCATGTACACGCCTCATATGTAGTTAATAACACTTCTATCTCACGCCATGCACACAAAGACACGTACAATCCCGTGAAAATCTTCTTCTCTTAACCACGTAGCCCTGTTTTCTTCTCACCGATTATCTAGCCAATTCTAACCGAAACAATCAACCATACCACTCCTGTTACGATAAATCAAGTTTTCCCATGAAATTTGAGCCATTGAATCACACTATAACCCCTCCAAATGACAAACTGAAAATCTTCCAGTAGTGTGAATATTTTCCCGCCAAAACCAAAATTCAAAATGGTGAAGAAGTGTGCCCTGATCCAAAACACAGGCGCCTTTAACAGCTGGGGTGCCCCTTAACCAACATGAGGGTGCCTTTATCACTTTTCTCCGGAGGTCCAAAAAGCACTTTTCGAGCAACTTTTTCCACATAAGTGTAATTCTCCAATAACACCTAAACAAACATAAAAACACCAAAATTAGTACAAAAATCGAGGCTAACAATAGAGACACTGAGGACAATTCAGAAACAAAAATGTGTCTATCAGTAATCAGAAGAGCGCTTGTTCTCGGCCTAAGCGATCTGTTAGAGCTCCTGTCCGGTATAGGTCGTTTCGTGCTGAGGCTGGATCGTCCGTAAGTAATCTTATAACTCTTAAGATTATACTGTGCCCCATTGAAGTTAAATACTCCTTCGCTTCATTGCAAGCGGATGTTCACATCGTTGTCGATGCCAGAAGAAGGAGCGGGAAGTCTGTGACTATAGTCGAAGTCGAAGATAGCACCGACCGAGTCGTTGAAGTTTCTGCAGAATCCGTGGAGACAAGGGACGTCGTCCATGCTCATGAATATCCCACAGCTAGGATCCCATTCGAAGCTCCCTTGATTAATACTTTACCGGGCAATGAAGTGGTTGGCGGGTTCATCATCCCTAAATGTCATGCGCCTCTGTACACTAAGATCTGGAAGAAGTATGGCCATATTTCCACCAATGAGGTATGGAAAGGCTTTCCTCCAACTCTCTTGACTATGGTAGCTGGACTGTTTCCAATTATGGAGGAAATGAACCAAAGGCACTCGCGAGATGTCAAAAACCATGAGTTGTATGAATGAGATGAGATGATCTCAAACTGTGAGACATTGCGGCTCAATGTGAGCTGGCTCCGTCGTCGACTTGAGATAATCAAGATTCATAAGGCAGCAGAGGCTGCTGATGCAATTTCCATGACTACTGCTTTATTAGAGGAGGAGAGGACATTGGCTCTGGAATATGCTAGGGTTGAGAAGGCAGTTGAGGATCTGAAGGTAAAGACTAGGACCTTTTAGAAGAAACTTGACAAAGTTTCTTACAGGGATTATCCATTGGTGGACGGTTTGCTCTGAGTGAGCATTTATGATTGTTGTTTTTGAGATAAATTTTTGGCTAGGTGGAATAATTGATCTTGGCATGAATGAATTTTGCTCATTTATGAAATGCTTAATGAACAAAGGAGAATTTGAATTCTCTTTCGAAGAATGAAAATTACATTTTGAAAATGTTTGCAATGATGAAATGATGAAAAGGTGTTTGTTTTCTATAAATCAGGCGTAATATGCTTTGAGCCATTTGTCGTTGATTATATTTCCTTCTACGCCTCCATCGACCTTTAAAATTTTGTAGTATCCGCTGGATACTTCCTTGATAACCACATATGGTCCTTCCCATTTTGGAGAGAACTTGGGAGAAGACATGTCTTGTTGAATGTGCTTTGTTATCTTTAAAACCAGATCTCCTACTTGAAATATTCTAGGTCTTACCATTTTGTTGTAAGCTCTGGAGATTCTTTGTTTGTAGGTTTCTACATGTTTTTCCACCTTAGCCCGCTTCGATTCGAGCATGTCCAGTTCAGCGACTCTTGAGTTAGACACTTCAGCTTCATCCCATCGTATTCCACTGGATGCTTCGATCCTTGCTGAGGGAATTTTGATTTCTTCCGGTAATATTGCATCAGCTCCGTAGACAATAGAATATGGTGAAGTTCCAATTGAGCTCCTTGGCGCAGTTCGATAAGCCCATAAAGCAATAGGCAGCTGTTCATGCTAGGTTCGGGGATTATCATGAACTGTTCGACTGAGAATCCTGATCAAATTTTTGTTAGTGCTCTCTGCTTGTCCGTTTCCTTGGGTATAATACAGTGTTGAGAAAACTTGTTTGATGTCATATTCTTCGAGCAATTCTGTAACATGCTTGTTGGCGAAAGGGGTTCCATTATCAGTGATGATGTGTTTAGGAACACCGAACCTGCATATTATGTAATCTTTGATGAAGGATGCGATGTTGACTCCTGTGGTGCTTCGAAGAGGAATGGCTTTAACCCATTTGGTGAAATATTTGGTCGCAGTGATAATGTATTCATGCTGCTTTAAATATGCTGGATTGATTTTCCCAATGATGTCCAGTCCCCAGCTATAAAAGGGCCATGGACTATTCACAGAGTTCAATGGGAGACAAGGAGTGTGAATGAGATTACCATGGACTTGGCATTGATGGCATCTTTGAACGTGCGCAGCTGCATCATCTTCCATGGTCGGCCAGTAATATTTCTCATGAACCTGGAGAAATAATTTCTTTTTTCCTTGATGCTTTGTATCGTGTGTCTCCTTCATAATTGTTGGGATTTCATGCTCAGCTAAGCATCTCAGTAGGTTTCCACCAAAACTTCTGCGGTATAAGATCCCATCGAGGAAAATAAATCTCTTAGCTCTCTGAATGATCTTGATCATCTCTTTATTTTCCTGTGGAAACTCATTGTTCCAGAGGTACTTGATGTAAGGCTCCCTACAGTCCTCAGTGTGATGGGAGGTTAGAGCTTCCAAGTTATGGGGAGGCGTCTGACAGTTGGGACATGACTTTTGCAGAGTTCTTGATTGAACCTCCATGGAAGGACAATATTATCCCATTCTTTGAAGTTTTCGGTAAAGTGTTACCACCAGCGTCTGTCCACAGGTTTCGTAATGTATGCGCTTGAGTTGCTCGTCTGCTTCTTCAAGTACAAGGCATCGTGATAGAGACCCATCAGAGTTTCGATAGTATAACGCTCCATGGAGTAAGAAATAATTCTTCAATTCTTTGAGGCTGACTTTCCCTTCTGAAAGAGAACTGCTCAATTCGTGAATAATAGGTGCTCGCCAATCATCTGCTTGAATATCTTCAACTTGAGCAAGCCATGTGGATGAAACAGCACGTCTTTGCACAGTGATTGTCTTTTTTGCTCCTTCAAATTTCAGTTTAGAGGCAAGAGTTGCTAGGAAGTCATCATGCCTATTGTTGGTTCACCCAGTATGGACGATCGTTGCATTAGCAAAGTAGGTTAACAGCCGCCGAGCCTCCGTCCTGAAGGGAGCCAGTGTGATTTCCGTAAGGGAGTACGTTCCATTCATTTGATTGACCAGTAGTTTTGAATCTCCCCTTATCTTGAGATGTGTCTCTCCTGCTTTCTTGGCCAAGGATAATCCCAATAAGAAGGCTTCATATTCTGCTGAATTGTTGGTGCAATAGAAATCCAGCTTGAATGAATGTGAGAAAACCTCACTGGATGGAGAGACGAGCACTATGCCTGCTCCCCTAGTGTCGTTTCTAGGGGTGGAAGAACCATCAAAGTATAGAAGCCACGTCTCTTCTTTGATGATCAAGATGTCTGGGAGCTCACCAGGCACGTCTTCGTGTAGTACTGTTGCATCATCTCCCGGAAAAGCAGCAAGTAAGTCCGCTACTGCTTTCCCTTTGATTGCTCTTGGCGGCGTACATGCTATGTCAAATTATGACATCTGAAGTAACCATTTTGCCGGTCTTCCTATCAAGGCTGGATTTGATAGTAGAAACTTTATAGGTTCAGATTTGGAAATGAGCACGACTTTGTTGGATAACAAGTAGTGCCTAAATTTCTGGATTGCATGCACTAACGCCAAGCATGATCTTTTAGCCTTTGGGTATCGAAGTTGAGCATCTCTCATTGTACGACTGAAGTAGTAGATCGGCCATTCGATGCCTTCATCATCTTCTTGAGCAAGAAGCACTCCGATAGAGACATCACTGGATGCTGTGTAAAGTATCAACGGTCGACCTTGCACTGGAGACTTCATGACAGCAGGTGACAACAGTATCTGCTGTATTTTCTGGAATGCTTCTTATTGGACGGTTGTCTAGGTGAAGCTTGCTCCTTTCTTCAACAGAGGGGTGAATGAATCAATAAGCAGAGCTAATCCAGGAATGAAGCATCGGATATAATTTACCTTGCCCATAAAACTTTGGAGCACCTTCACAGTGCGCGTAGGAGGCATGGTGGTAATAAATTTCGTCTTATATGGATCGACCTTAATTCCTTCTGCCGGGACTAGGTATCCTAGAAAATTTCCGGAGGAAACACCAAAAGAGCACTTCAGAGGGTTCATCTTTAATTTGTATTCTTTGGATCTTTCAAAGACTTGTCTCAGAACTTGGAAATGAGATGCTCGAGTCTTCGATTTCACCATGACATCATCAACGTAGTCTTCCACTTGCTTGTGCATCATTTCGTGGAATATGGCAGTCATGGCTCGCTGATAGGTAGCATCGGCATTCTTTAATCCAAAAGGCATCAAAGTGTAGTGGAAGTTCCCAATGGGAGTACGAAATGCAGTCTTGTTGGCATCATGCTCGTACATCTTGATCTAGTTGTATCCACTGTATCCATCCATAAATGAGAACATATCGTGACCACTAGTTACATTTACAAGCATATCGATGTTGGGTAAAGGAAAGTCATCCTTCAGACAACATTTGTTCAGATTCCTGAAATCAACACAACATCTGATTTGACTATTCTTCTTCTTGACGGGAACAACATTTTCCAACCATGTTGGATGTTGAATAGGTTTGATAAACCCTTCTGCTAATAATTTCTGAATCTCGACCTTGATTTTTTCTTCGACTTCGTGTCTGAACTGTCTTGGCGGTTGCTTGACGACTTTGGAACCAGGGGTAATGTGAAGATGAAGAGTAACCAATTTACCGTCCAGACCAGGCATTTCTCCGTATGTCCATGCGAAGATATCTGATACTCTTTCAGTAGTGCTATTAACTCCGTCCGTTCCTCTGGTGACAGTGTTGAGCTAATAAGAATCGGCCTTGGATCGTCCTCCGTTCCGATGTTGATCGTTTCGAGATCATCGGTGGTGGAGTCAGTGCCATCTTGTAACTATCGAGGAGCATATTAAACCTCTTCTTCGAGTGATGATTCACTCTGACATGATTCTTTGGGGCGGGGAGACTTTTCATAATTCTCCCCTGTTAATTGCTAATCCTTGCGCCGGTAAATGGTTCTCCCTTATGCATCATGACTGGTGATGAACTTAGATTCCTGAGTTAAAATCTGATCCTTGCGGCGTTTAATTGGTGTAGCATATGGCTTAGCCGTCGTGACGTCTGAGGAAGATGGCTTTTCTGCAAACTTCTCGATAGACTCCCAATTTTGGAGCGGAGCACTGTAAACCTTATTTGGAGGTTCGGGGATGTTCTTCTGAGACTCAAGGAATTCAGCGTCATAGACTGGGGCGTAAGGAGATGATGAAGCCGCAATATGGATGATTTTGTTGTTGATTAGAGCTTTCATGCATTGATGATATGTTAAAGGAACCACCTTGTTGTCATGCAGCCACGGTCGTCCGAGTATCATGTGATAGTCAGGCTCTTGCTCGATCACGTGGAACTTGGATTTTGATTGGATAGGCCCCACCTTCAGGTCTATGTATGCATATCCATATGTATGGATCTGGCTTCCTTCAAAACCTGTCATTAAGATGGGATGACGAACGATCTTGTTCCGTGGAAACTTGGTCGCCTTGAGAGTCTTCATGGTGATAATATTTGTAGAAGCGCATGTATCAACGAGAGCTCTTTTGAATTCAGAGTCTTTGATAAAACCGGTTATGTACAGGGCTCAGTTATGTCCTTCGTCTGCCATGCAGTCCTCTTCTCCAAAGGTGATGTTGTTGATTGAATGTTCAGACATCATGAATGTTTCTTCAACTGCTGGATATGAGGGAGCTAATGGTACCTCAGATAATATCTGGTTGAGTGCAGCAAACGTGTCGGTTCGCTGCTTCCTGGAAAAGTGCAAGAGTTCACATAAGCCTTCAACCAACGGTGTCACCTCCTGGTCCACCGACTTCTCATAAGTAGTGAAACTGTTGACGAGTAAGTCCCCTACGCTGGGACTTCCGAAGCGGAGATTATGCCTAACTCGGATGTTATCTTGGTGAGGAAATCAAGTATGTGGTTCATTGTATCCTTCATCAGATCCATGTTCCTGGTGTGGATCTTTAGAATTCGTGCTAACTCAGTTAGAGTTGGGATTCTTCTGTCTTCCGTGCTGCCAGACATAGCGTTAGAAGGAGGAGGATTCCCGTTTGAAAGATTCTGGATTGAATTTGAAGTAGTTGGGTTAGTTCTAAGACCAGCCATATTGTGAGATCTTGAGGTTGCAACCGAGAGAATGGTCTCCCACTGTGGTCGCCAATCTGTAGATGGGGAAAAATGATTTGCTGGTTTTTGCGGAATTGAGGAGACGACCGTGCGGAGGAAATTCCTTGAATCGAGCGAAATGTTCAACCTCACACAGATGCACCGCTGTGAAGGGGGTGCTTTAAGTTCGAGATATCAATCTGTAGTAATCCGGCCTAAACCAAGACAATGGTCGTTCCAGAGTAAATTCGGTCATAAGAAAGGATGGGTTGATCTTAAGAGGGAAGCTGAGAAATATGTAAGATCAATGGTGATCTGAAATTGTAGGTGTGTTGTAAATTCAGCATGAAAATGCTCTGAATTATTGAATCTTGCCTGATTGAGAGTGATTTTTGTGAGTTCGTGTAAACGAAAGGGTGTCTGTATAAACTTTGGTAAGAAATTACTCGTTCAGGAGATCGTTGTTAGAATGTTCGGAAACTCTTCGAATGTCGTTCTTTCAATCAGGATTCAGAGATATTATATAATGCCGGAGATGAAAACACCATGATCCCTTGAAGTATGACAGTTTGCTAGAATCAAAGAGTGGGGAAGTGGGAAATCGTGTTAAACCAATTACTCATCGTGCGGAGAATTGTTTAATTTTCCACCCACTACTTTGCTGATTCTTCCAACTGATTGCACGACTTGTTCATATTCTCATCATGGGTGAACACACGTGCCGTAGACCGCCAGACCAAAACCCTAGTTAATATCCCCCCAAGTGACACGATTGATGTCTCGTGGTTAATTTAGTCAGTTGTTGATTTCATGACTTCGTGGGACGATGATTCCACGTATTTGCTGAGTTGAACATGATTTTGTAAAATGTTCTGCAACTTATGGATCAAACGTGTCTGCTGAGACAGTGGTGGAATCCTCACGTTGAGGTCAACAAGTGTTGCTCGATAATTTGTTTAATATTGATAGTTCCAATATTCGTTGATTCGAGTAAATATTGCTCATCTGAGCAAGTGTTGCTCATCCGATGAATTATTGGAAGCATGACCAAAATAAAATATTAATTAAAGTGCTGGTAGTTGAACCGAGCATAATTAATACGAATACTGATCATGAGATCATTGCAAAATTATTAGTGTTTGAATCTGGAATCATGATCCTTGGATTCAGAAACCCTAATTTGACCAATTGATGGTTTATTTGAAAATTAACCATGGAATGAAGGAGAACCGGCTTCATGGGACCGTGGATCGACCATGAAATTCTCATATGCTCGCGTGAGCAAAAACCAAGACCTCTTTGAAGAGTTGGTGAATTGATGTAATAATTGGATTGAGATTTCTATCTCCGATAGGCAATATAAAAGTAGTCACAAACATCTTCGTCTCATTGTTTATGATTCCTCAATAATCTTCTTCGCTGCGTCGATTAAGTTTATTATGAGGTGATTGATGAAACTGAGTTGTTCTTCGGAAATATAAGTCTGGTTTTATTGATTGGTTCCTGTTCACCTTGATTTATCAAAAGACGGAACAAAACTCATAGGTTTATTCGTGGGAGATGAATTTATCTATCTTATAAACTTTTCTGTGTGAGACAGATTTGTTTATTAAAGTCTTCGACTTTGGGTCGTCGCAACTCTTGGTTGTGGGTGAGATCATCTAAGGGAATCAAGTGCGTAGTATCCTGCTGGGATCAGAGGCGTAGGAGCATAACTGTACCTTAGATCAGTGTGAGATTGGTTGGGGTTCAACTACAGTGCAAACCGAAGTTAATTTGGAGTAGGCTAGTGTCTGTAGCGGTTTAATACAGTGTATGTTTAATCTGGACTAGGTCCTAGGGTTTTTCTGCATTTGCGGTTTCCTCGTTAACAAAATTCTGGTGTCTGTGTTATTTCTTTTCCGTATTATATTTTTACATAATTGAAATACTACAGGTTGTGCATTGTTCAATCGATTAGAATATCCGACCTTATTGGTTGTTGATTTAAATCGATTGACACTTGGATATTGGTCTTTGGTACCATCCAAGTTATCTCTCTTTGATTAGACTCGCGAATCATATTTGCTTGAGTAAATCAAATCGAGAGATTGAGATAATAACTCCTTGAGTATTTTCTATGGATTGAGTCTAACTGTCTAGTTGATTCTCTGGAAAACAACTCGGAGTTGTCCATACAGATTGCTAATCGAAATATTGGGTGAGGTTGTTAGACCCCCGCTTTTTCAATCTCTGCCTGATTTGACCCTGACAATAACTCATCAGTTCTGATCTCTCTTCTTAACCAACAGACGAGAAAGATGAACCCAACACTAATTCATCCTTCTTAGCTTCATCAATTTCATCTCCATGTCTTCTTCGAATCAACAACATAACTCATTAATCTCTTCTACATTAACATCATCAACCCTTTTCTATCTCGGATTCAATTTCTTCATCTCATCACAACAGCAGTTAGGTTCTTCACTAATCTTTCATAACCCATCGAGTAAATCAACAGTTCATCATCAATCTCTCAATTTCTATAACTATTTTTTTTGATCTGATAAATAGCAACGGCTTCTGCTCTCTTGTCAATTTCAGTGAAACCAAAAATGAAATGATTAAAAGAGATTCCTCTCCATTTAGTGTTAGGGTTGTTTGGATGGATGGTTACACCCCAAGGATAGGGACCACCCCACTCATTAGATAAGGGCCATCTTGATTGGAAACCCCTTAACCTTGGATGGTCTGTCTTTAATGCACCTCCAAAAAGAGAGTTGTCCCTTAACCGTGGTTAGGCTCCATATAGTGTTCTCCCATGAAATGACAATCTTGACCTTTTTTCTCAAATTGGGGCATTTCTTCTTCTTTTTATCCGTGCGACTCCAGAGTACCTAATAACTCAAAAACAAACGTAAAATACATAATTTACAAGAAAAATAGCAAAGAAAGTATAAACTATATAGATAGTAAATATGGTGTATTCTACACCTATCATGTAGATCGACATCAATACAATTCTTTGTGATTAAAAGTATTGATTGAAAAACCTTAACAATTACTTTGGTAATTGATAATAAGATAGATCTAAGAACCTGACGAAGGAGTTTATTGAGATAAACAGAAGAGCCTTTGTTGAACTCACATCACTTGGTTGAAAAGAGTTGATACCGAGCAGATTTGTTGTTTCTTTACTGTTTGGAATACGAACCAAAGGAATTGTTCCAAGTACGTGACTTATTACAGGTCGGAGGCCTGTGAATAAAGACGGAACTAGGTGAACTATAGGTTTAGTTGCTTGGTATCAACTATAATAAGTTGGTTTAATTTTGTATAGCGGCTTAATCCGGAGAGTATTCAATTCTGGACAAGGTCCCGGGGTTTTTCTGCATTTGCGGTTTCCTCGTTAACAAAATCTTGTTGTGTCATTTTATTTTATTTTCCGCAATTATAATTGTTGTTATAATAATTTAAAGTAAATTACACAAATGTTAATTCCTATTTACTTGATAGCAATCTTATTGTGTTTGGTTAAGTCCGAACCTCTTATCAAGTAAACATACATTGTTGTTGTATTGTCTCGATCTCGTATCCATAAAAGATCATACGAATTGTGAACCGATTATTTGTATTGTCTCGACTCAGTCCATAGACAATCAATTTCGGAGAAAGGACTTATAGGTGGAAAAGTTTTATCTTGAGGTATATTTGGGTACCCTCACCTTTTCAATTTAGTTTATGAATTTCTCGAAATATAATGAGTAAGCTTAATGACAATTTTGTTCATACTTGATCAAATTTCGGTGGAGAATAATTTTTTGTTCGGAACCAAATCATGATTCAAGTTTATCATTCGAAAATAGTCTGGAACAGTGATATGTGTCGTTGATGTTATTCGGTAATATTTCGAATTGATTTAGAGAAATATATAAATACTATATTCGGAATACAAGACAATTATCAGTCTTACAAACTAGGAAAACTATTATATGTCTGAAGCCATATTACATGTAATTGTACACATAACGGAGTATCCTTATATCGAATTTCATATTTGTGTAATATGCATATTTGTATGTACATCATGGGAAAATCTGTTTGTTTCGTGATCCAGATAGGTATACATATTCGTATGCAAACTATTTTGGAACTGTGGTAAGGGAACCAGGTTAAAGTTATCAAACCGGTATACAAGCTAATATAATTCTATGTTCTAGAACCATCTTATTACCCAAACTGGTACGTGAACTCCGGAACCGGTAAAAGTCTTAAGTTTGAAAACCGGTACGTAAACTGGAAAAGTTATGTCAATTACGGAACTCAGTTTTTTCTCATAAGTTTGCAAACCAGTCCGCGCAGTGTGACTCAGCCGAATCACGAATGATTCAAGTAATTGTACCTTGTATATTTACTAACTATGTCGATTATGATTGAATAACGACTAAATTATTTCTATGAAATGATTTGCATTTGATCAATTCTTTAATTAACACTAGACTTATTTGATCACATGATTATGACTCAAGATTAATGTCTCAGTGAACATGAAAATGAGTGTTAAGCTTTTAAAATTCAAATCGGCTAGATTCGGCTAACCTTGTTGAATATAGTCTTTATACACGGTTCGGTTAAGGTTTACCTAACCAGAGTGTATATCTTGTTTATGTGAATATGATGATATTGTTTGCTTGGTTCCAAAGCTATCTTAGCTTAAAACTAAAACAACATAGGAAGTCTATGTAAGGGGAACTCTTGGAAACTGGGATCTTTGAATCCTGACACTATTTTTTGGTGTGTCCTAGTTGTATCAGAGTCGCCCTATCCAGAAACCCTTTTAGGGTTTAGAGACCACAAAGACTTTATTGGAATTCGTGAAGCCAGGTCCAGTTGTTTTTTATCTTGATAACTTAAGTATCCAGGTCTTGATTGTTTGTAGAGCTTGATCCAACGATCAAGATAGATAGTAATCATCAAAGTTCTCTTCGTCTCAGACTTTTTTGATTCCCAAGTTTTATACTTGTGAGGTGAATAATAATCTAGTCTGCACTTCGGGTTGCATAAGTCCGGATTTTGAGGATAGTCAGACTTTTGTCAAGTTGATGTCGATTTCCATCATCTGGATCTTTCCTTTGATCTAACCACCCATTTAGATCGTAAATCAGGAAATCAATCATAGGCTTAATCTGTGGGAGGCAGATCTGGTTTAAAGTCTTCAATTTAGTTGAAGCAACTCTTAGTTGGTGTGAGACCGCCTAAGGAAATTAATTGCGCGGAGTCCTGCTGGGATTCAAGAGGCGTAAAGAGCATGATTGTACCTGAATCAGTGGGAGACTAAGTTCGCGCTCAACTACATTTCAGACTGAAGTTAATTGGTAGTAGGCTAGTGTCTGTAGCGGCTTAATGAAATTCGATGTTCAATATGGATAAGGTCCCGGGGTTTTTCTGCATTTGCGGTTTCCTCATTAACAAAATTTATAGTGTCTGTGTTATTTATTTTTCCGCGTTATATTGTTTATCTTTATAATCGAAATATCACAGGTTGTGCATTGATTAATCACAGTAGATAGGTCCGACATTGTTTGTTGGATAAGACTTGATTGATCCTTGGATATTGGACTTTGGTATCGTCCAAGAAATCTCTTTTTATTTAGGTTCACGTATTTAGTTCTGTAAACATTTTAACAACAAGAGAGGGAGATATATATATATATATATATAACATTAGATGCATTCCTTTATTGAGTTTTAACTCTTGGAGTTGTGTTGAGTTAGTCCATATAAATTTCCTACGAAAAAGTTGGTGGTGTATTTTGGTACCCCCAATGTTTTCATACGGGATGCCCGCTTAGGATACCATATTCTCGGTAACGTTATAGAATCTTTTTGGATTTCTGCAGTATGAGACATTTTCTCTGAAAGTCCTAATCTTTGTCCATGCCAAACTGAAGAAACCTTGCGATTTCTGAGTATCTTGGTATTTGATTTGCGCTCAGGAATCCAAACTGAAGAGTTTGTCCACAATAATTTTATTTTGAATTTCGAGGAAGAAATTCTTTAAAGGGGTGAATAATATGACACCCGCGCATTCTTATAGATGTGTCATTAACTTTAAATGAAGCTTCATCTCAAGCTTACATTGTGTATTAAGAGAAACAATTATCTAAGGCCATTAATGCATCACTATGGTGCATTATGTGTGTTAGATTGTCCCGGAGCCAATATTGCGCCACTATGGTGCATTAAAATGACTACATTGGTCAAGGGATAATATCACACCCCAACGATGCATCACCCCAGTTGGGTGGCTGATCTAGAACAAAGTAACGCCACTATGGCGCCTTTTGCAAGTCATTGGCCTATGGACAATATCGCACCACTGTGGTGCATCAGACCAGCGCAGGTTGGTCAAGGTAATATAGTTCCATCATGGTGCAACATTGAAGTTGACCTGCAGCCAAGAGACAAAAATACAACCATCGGGATTCTTTACGAGACTTGGCCTCGGCAACGGTCGTGAATTGTAAAATTGGCACTAGATGAATGCAAAAATTCTTCCTTATTTTGATTTGTAGAAATGCCAATAAAACATATATAGGGAGGGTAGTTGGTTGAAGGTGCACATAGCATAGATGTGCCTAAAGCTACATAGATTATCCTATATGATGCCAAAACATCATTGTGACGTGTGGCTTGGTCAAGAGAGCGTTATGATGCTTAAGCATCAAAGTTGCGATGCTGTAAACTAATATTGTGCCACCATGGTGAAACACCATGGACGGCTAGTGACGTACATTCTTGAGCATCATTTGCAAGGATCCCTTTTGACCTATACAAACTAGGCTATTATTACTTGGAAACATCCTTGCAAGCGACAGCCTTGCAACACGAGTTGGCTTAAGTTGCTGGTCCCGAAAATGATGAACTATGGCAAGTGCTTGATCCCTTCTCCATAGGGTAAGTAGGCATCCATAATGAGTTGAAACATTGATGGTCTAACACGTTGTCACTCATATCCTTGCAACATATTAGTAACTCGTATAATATGCTTGGAAAGGCGACACAAGAGGTGATTGTTTCCATACTTGATGAGGCGAATTGCATTCCATTCCTTGGATGCACATACTTCCTATAAAGAGGTGCATGCTTTCAGCAATGCATGCACTAACGACGCATTGGGCATTTCCATCACAAGGATGATGCAAAGGCATGAGCTTGAATGATGCACCCTTAGCACGAGCAAGATCAGTGCATGCTTTCAGCAATGCCTAAGCTAAGTAAAGAGGTGAAATTTGGCATGCAATGGTTTATGTGCAAGTCAAAGGCATGTACTTAAGAATGCATTTTCATCATCCTTTGTGGATTTATACCCTTGACAAGCATGTTTGCAAAGGGAAAATGAACGTGCATTTGCCTGACACATAAAGAAGTTTAATGCCCAGAGTCTCGTACACTAGCATCATAGTGGCACATCAGGGAATTATGGCATGCGCTCCTTGGCGCGTTAGGCATAATTTTCCGATATGTCACACACCTGCAAGCCGTTGGATTCTAATCTCTATTTTTGTAGTCGTCCATGTTGAATTAACAATTGTCAGTGAATATGTTATTTTTCAAACAAACCCTCATTTTAATTTAACAAAATTAAAACAACATCGTATATTTCAATATTTCATTTACTGGATCCTTTAATGGTTAATGGTGAGAAAATATCAACTATCTATTTCTTGTCTCCCCCCCCCCCCCCCATTTTGTCTAATCCACTTGACTTAAATTTTTTTAAACCAGACACAAAAAAGAGAAGGTTGATGTGGTGTTCCAATAAATATATATACAAGTGATTAAGTTCAACACGTGACAAATTTTGATTAGGCTGATCAAAGATGTAAAAATTGGTGACAGAGATCCTTGTACTAGTTTTTATAACCCTTATTGCAGCAACATCCTTGAATGGTGTAATGATGCACACCCAAATTTAAATTTTGAATGGTCAACTTATGATCCATCGTGATTCATACTTAAAAAACTTATCAAAGAGTTAACATGTATGAAAGGAAAATGAACCAACATACGTTGATAAGTACGAACAAAAGAAAATCAAATTGAGGATGAAATAATTTTGTGGTTTTCAGTTCAAAGGATTTCAAACTATTTCACTGTGTACATAAGTAAATCTGATTCAAAATAGACTTGCAGAATGGAGAATAAAGAAAATAACTTAGAAATTGGACTTAATAATAAATGAAGAATAAATCCAAGTATTTGGTTGTATTTAACGTGGTGTATGTAGGTGTAAATCTAATCTAAATAGTTTTAAAACATGATTCTATAGGCCTGCTAACTTATAATAGAGTTGTGCACAGCCGCGAGCACAACCCTTTACAGGTGTTGAAAATGTGATCGTTTTTTGGCTGTTGGGATATAGCCGTTGTCGTGTCTCTTTTTTTTTTTCCTTAATAAGAAAGATAAATTTTATTGAAATTTAATGAAGTATATTTTAGATCCTGCTGGATACTATCATTCAACCATCTAGGAACTTCATCAAACCAACTATCCCTAATAAAATTAGAAGTTGCATGTTTTGCAAGCTTATGCACTACATTGTTTGTATTTCTAGGTACATAACCAGAAATCAAATGAAATATCTTCAATCCAAGAGTTGGTAGTCTATCTTAACGAGGTTTTTGCACCATTAATTGCTCTAGTCACACAACTAAAATCCCATTCTAAATACAATCTTCTTATCCCCTTTTCTTTTACCCATTGTATTGCTATTAGAGCTGCCGCAACTTCAGCTCCGCCAGGTGTTACTACCGTTGTAGATCAATATCTAAGTCCATGCTACGCACCTGAAAAATCCCTAACAAATAGTCCCTACCCTGCATTACCATTTTCTTTCACAAATGCAACATCAAAGTTAATTTTAAGAGCAAGTCTTATGGTGGAATCCAAGCTATTCCAAGTGTGGAAAAACTGTGGAATGTCAAGTCTAATGACTTCCAAGTTGGGGTCTTCCACAGTTTTTCCAAGCCATGTTTCATGATTTCGTGGGATGGTATGCGCAATCCATGAAAGCGCTAATCAGATTAGCGTAATACGCTATTTAGAATAGTGTACTAGAAGACGAAAAGCGATAATAAAAATAGCGCCCAACGCTAATCTGAATAGCGTAAAACGTTATTCAGAATAACGTTTTTTTTTATCCGTAGATTTAAAACGAGCAGTTAAAAATCTAATGGTTGAGAAAAAAACGTTAATCTTAATAGCGTAAAGCGCTATTCTGAATAGCGTTTTTCTAGCGCTATTCTGAATAGCATTTTTCTAGCGCTATTCTGATTAGTGTAAAGCGCTATTCTGATTAGTGTAAAACGCTATTTTGATTAGCGTTTCTGTTGTTCCACCACTACACTTGCACTTCCATCCATAATTCCAAATGCTGAGGTGGCGTGGAAGATGGAGGATGGAACTCTTCCACCTAAAGACATCTGCATTAGGAGGCTCCCAATATATTGGTTGTCGAGGTGGTCGTCCACGGCCCAAAACTGGGTTTCCCATCCACCAGGCCTATCAAATTTGTAGCTTATTTGGTGTATCCCACTGAACTTGCTCTTGTTGAAGTACACCTCTTTGTAATTCACAATTTATGTTTTCGTTGATGGCTCGAATTTTACGAAAAACATGACAGGGTGTTAGTCCTCAAGGGAGTTGGGTGTAGTTGGTTTTTTCCGTTAGTCGTGGAGGAGTTCGAAGGAGTCTCTCAAAATCCCCGTTAATCGTGGGAGAGTTAGAAGAGTCTCCCAAACTCCCTAGAAAACCCGTTAGTCGTGGGGGAGTTTGAAAGACACTCTTAAACTCCTTGTTAGTGAAAAAAACTAGAATGCTAGGGAGTTGGTTTTTTTTTTTAAGGAGTTTAACTCCAAATCTCTTAAAAGAGTAGAGATTTTGGGAGAGTCTCTCAAAACTCCCTACACTAACACCAAACTCTCTCAAACTCTCTATACACTTGTACACTCACTCAAAATCCCTAAGATCCAAAATTCATTAAACTCCTCCCAACTCACCCGTGGACTAACCCCAGGAAAAACCTAATCATGCCCAACAACTCTTTGGAAACCCTAATTCTGAAACAAAATAATTCTGAAATCTCTAAGAAGAAACCCCACTTGTTACAGTCTCATTAAACATCGGTAAAACCTTTAAAATTCTCATCCAATGCTTGGAATCTGTTTGATGAATGTGGGGAAAAAGGGTGTAATACCTAATGCAATTACATTATAGGTGATACTGGTAATAATTGGCGGGGTATTGCAAGGAGGGTAAATTGAGTGAAGGAATGGGTTTATTTGAAGATTGCGCTTTTGAAGTTGTGACATACTGCACACATTTGACAGGCTATGTGATGGTTGCATTGGAAAGCAGAAGAGGTAATGTTCTATTGGCTCATTATGGTTTACATTTTGTTCATTTACTGCTCAGACATGTTTTTTGTGCACTAAATGAAGACTGTGGCTAGCAAGAAAAAGGGTAAAAAGACCACGAGAACGACATCACAGTTCCTTTATTGAGTCTTGAGTCATCACTTGTTTTCTACAATCCAAAATATCAGCTAGCTATCTTCCATCACTGTTAGCACTTACTGTCAACACCTTTTACATTTACCAGCTATCAGATTCTTAAAATACACTGTAAGATTGATATCTCTTTAAAACAAAATTCTCCTTCACCTATATGGATCTTCTGCAAATAGCAAGAAAATTTATCCGACATTAAATGATCATGCTTTCCTGCATGTAAATAGTAGAGAGACATATGATGATTGAGAAATATATGTAAACAACTTAAAGTAACTGCTGTATGGGCAAACCGCGGGGCAATTCTCCCTTGGCAGACAGACAGAGATAATAGTATGATAGGTAGCACTGTTGGACTGTTCTCTCTGTCAAGGGAGTATTGCACTGTCATTCATTAACCGTACATTGTATTTTCACGCTGTCCTTCACTGTTTATCATGCTAATATAACAGGTATACACCCGCCCTAAAACTACGTAATTTGTGCTTTGAATTTTGATATACTGTGAAGTAGAGTAGCTAAACATCTAAAACTAACTGGTTGTATGGGCGAATGGCGGGGCAATTCTCCCTTGGCAGACAGAAAGAGATTATAGAGCCCCAAGTAGCACTGTTCTCTCTTCCAAGGGAGGGTTGTACTGTCATTCATCAACCCCACATTGCATTTGCTCGCTGTCCTTTGTTGTTGATCATGCCAATGTAACATGTTTACTTCCCCTTTTATACTATGTGATGTGATTAGTGCTCTGAATTCGGATATACTATGAAGTAAAGTAGCATATGCTATGAGCACTTCCTTTTATTATGCGAAGTTTATCCTGGTTCACTTTTGCAGTTGGTCATGCATATGCACCTCGTATGTCACCGACGCATGCAGTTAATATCAAATACCATTAATGAAGCCTTACAATTGTATCTGGCAAAGTAGCAAGCTGAATCTGTTGAAAAATGAAAATAAATCTAGTGTCAGGTATTCTCCCTCAGGATATGTAATTAGCAAAACAGGCAATGCTAGCTCATGTTATGTATATTTATGTATTTATTTGTTTTCTTTAGCTTGTTCTCTTGTTATTGTTAGAATAAGTGTTAACAGACCACTCATAATCTTTATGCGGCATGATATTCCTTTTTCCTTTCATAGGAAAAATGTGTAAAGGTAAAAAGACGAATGAACCGTACAACTAAGCAAATGGCAAATGACCATAAAATACGACCCTGAGCTTCAATATAAGGAGTCGTGCATTCCTAAATATCCATGAATTGACAGGTGGAATAGATCTACAGCTGAAAGAAAAAGTTGGAATGGATGTATGGCAAATATAAAAGAAGATGCTCCAGGACCTTCATGTTTAGCAGTACATTTTGTACCATAGGCTTTGTTTCCTTCAGTCAGAGAATGTCAGAACAGTTGTACAACTGGAAGGTATCATATTCTGAACTTGATTTGGCGGCTTGTGAGGAGATTAAAGTATGTATTGTTAGTTAAATTGTCAGTGTTGAATGGTGGGATAGTAATACCAATTTACTTACCAACAGATTTTTTTTGCTGCAGTAGACAAATACATAATCAGGGTATGCTGTATCAACTATGCATTATTTAGAGAGTAAGAGTAATGGTGGGGTATTTTTCTTCGTTAAATAGGAGCATCTTTAATTGTTCTGTGTCAGATAAAGGTTCTTTAATCTATAGTGATATAATTCTCTTTGAACTGGAATAGTATGAGCATCTCTGTCCAGCCTCTGATTTTGTAGCATGGCTAGTACAAAGGATATATCTAAAAAATAAATTTGTAGTTAACTAATTTTTATTTATTTTGCACACTTGTATTGAAGTGTTACAAGTGTAAATTTCAAGAGGTAGTGCCTAATAAGGAGGTGCCATCTGCACACAATTGAATAGGCGTGGATATAATCTGAGTCGGCCCGTCCGTCCGTCCGTCCGGATTTATTTATTTATCAGTAATACTGCCTATATTTGAAGAGATTATGACCAATTTAACAGGTTTCATTAGAATCTGTATCTCAATTGCGAATTTTGATTTCATTTTTAAGTTATATCTTCGATTTGAAATGCTTTAGAAAATAGGGATCTAGGAGGAACTCAATTTTTGTTTTCCTTTGTATGTTTAATTCTAGATTGCTGTGGCATTTTTGGTGTGTTGATGTGATATCTGTCTCCATGTTTCCATTATGCTAGAGATTACAATCTGAAGTCCAGTGAACTTGCTATTAATATCAAGTCTTACAGTTATGTACTTGTAATTCAATATTCCACAAGCCTTGGCAAGTGTGAAGTATTTGTGTCCCCTTAAACTGATAGACATTTCTTCAAGATAGATTAGTGACAATACTGCAAATCTTATGTCTCAATATCACATTTTACTGGTGGTGAATGACATTGGAGTAGAGCCTGTGGAAGCGTCTACCTTTTTAGATTGCTGATACAGTTAATATTGTTCTTATTTCAGTATATTTTTGTTACACGAGTTAATGTCCCCAAAATAAATGCTCTTTCATTGTCTCAATTTACAGAACGTGTTACATGGAGGATGGTGGGAGCACCAGTTCTTGGGTGAACATGGGTAGGATCCAAAGGTTAAGCTTCGTTAGCATGTCCATACTATTTATTGATGTTTGAACCTGCATTGTTTTTTCATAGGTTGAATCATTGTCTCAGATCTGGTTAGTTGTTACATTCGCATTGCTGGACTCTTTAGTAATACTTGGTGATTTGTGAACCTTTTTCATTGTACGCCAGCACCATTTTCACATTGTGGAGAAAACAAAAGGTACATCTGCTAACTGTTGGATAGACAGAGATCCTCTTCACCTGTGTGGATGTTTTGCAGATAGTAATCATCGTCTTCTCTGCGGCATTATTTTATGAGCTCCACCTGCACATCAATATTAAAGTGATACACCATCATCTTATCCTTCCACTGGTCGGTATATCTAGTTCATCAACTTAAACTGATTGTATGGGCGAATGGCGGGGCAATTCTCCGTTGGCAGACAGAAATTTATAATAATGTAGTTTCATGAAACAATGTACTAATGTTCTCTCTGCCAATGGAGGATTGCACTGTCATCGATCAACCCCACATTGCATGGTATCCTATGCAATTGGTCACACACTGTAACATGTCTACTTCAGCTTTGAGACTAGGTGGTTTGCGCTTTGATTCTTTTCCTTCTTCTATCTCCTATGCTTATTTATCTGTTGATTTATGGTCTGGTTAATTTAACTGATTGGGTGAGCGAATGGCGGGGCAATTCTCCCTTGGCAGCCAGAAAGTTACAAGTGTATTTTCATGAAACACTATGTACTGTTTCCTCCCCAGCCAAGGCAGGATTGCACTGTCATTCACCAAACCCACATAGCACATTATCCTATGCAACTGGTCATACCATTGGTAACATGGGTACTCCAGCTTCCACACTTGTTTTGATTTTTATCCATCGATTGACTTTGATTCTTAACCATCTGTTGATTGGTTGCTCTGGTTAGTCTAACTGATTGTGTGAGCGAATGGCGGGGCAATTCTCCCTTGGCAGCCAGAAAAATAATAGTGCATGTTCATGAGACACTATACTACTGTTCTCTCTGCCAAGGAAAGATTGCACTGTCATTTATTAACTCCACATTGCATGTTGTACTCCGGAACTGGTCATGCTATTAAAACATGCATACTTCAGCTTTTATACTTGGTGGTTTCTGCTCTAAGTTTGGATATACTGGGTGGTACAGCAGCATATGCCATAAAAATTCCTTTTTTATCTAGTTTATTCTTTTCACTTTTCTGTCTGGTCATACAGTCTTTATCTATGGTCCTCTATTACTCAATAGAGAGATGTAGTTTGTGGCTAAAACTTCATGATATAGAGTTATAAAAGTGAATAAGTCGTACAAGCATGCAAGGGCCAAATGAACAAACAAATGCGGCCCGAGTTTCAGCATAAAGGAACTGCTTTCCTGCTTGACCATGATTTGACAGGTAGAACATAAGGCATAGATGAAAAGAAAATCTTGAATGTGTAGATGGTATATTTGAAGAGAGAAGATGCTGCAGGATCTTCTGTTTCTAAAAATGAAATGCATTCAATCAAATATTTTCTCTTGCCAGGCTCTGATTAGTGCCTGCATGGAGAATAACGTGTTGAAATTGTGTCCTGACAATAGACAGAGCCTTGCTTCTCTTTAGAACTAAAGGTGCCTCTAGAAACTAAAAAGCAGACTATCGTCTCTTTAGCGAGGGACATAAATGGGGTTTCTTTCTTGTTTTAAAAAAAGGATTATTCTTCATTTACCTCTGTTGCTAGGTAGCCCTCTGTCGCTAGTGTAGCTTCTCACAGTCATATTTCATGTTGCTTGAAACAATGTTGTGTTTTCCCTCTTCACCTGTTGATTTTGCACAAGCACGGTACTCTTTCTTCTTGGAAACATTAGCAAGAAAGGGTTTTTTCATAAATTTATTCCCACGTATCTACTTGTAGTCAAATCCATGCTTTCGTCCCGCTCTATGATTATGTACAAGTATATGTGTGTGTGTGTAACTTTTTGTTGCAGTACTTTCACCTGCAGATTAGAATATATAGGAAGAAACATGCACATTAACATTTTCCGGGGCGGTGAACTTCGCCACCTATTTTTTGAATACACCAAGAAATTTTTAAGCTTTTAATGAAGTTCTAATATATTATTAGTGCAATTTATTTTTATGTTGTACTAAGTTCTGAAAAGTTTTATGAAGATGCCAAATTTATAGTTCATTAAAATATGGTCGTCACATTTACAGTTCCATTAAAATATGATTGAACATCCAACTGTTGACATTTAGGAATTGTAAACTGCTGCATTTAGGGTGCTTGACCGAACAGGGTAAAACTGACATATCTTAATTTTCAACCTTTTCCTGGGTTGAAGATTGTCGCCATTTTGTTTCTAATTTACATTGCCAAGGAAATGTAATATATATAGGTTCTACTACACGAGGAGTGGACTTAATGATGTGATTCTAGTTTAAAGACTTGTTAGATTCGGCTGTTAATTTATACTTTACTAGGATATGACCGGCTTTGGTCTCTTTTTCAATTTGGTCTCTTCTTGAACACACATGTAATTTTAAGATGCTCAAGATAAAATGAAACTGGTAAAACTGAACCATTTTTAGATTGTTAATTTAAATTATTGGTTATAGAATTTCTTAAGTGGTATGATTTAGGCGGAACTCTTGTCAGGGGTCTTACACTATCCCTTCAAAGTGGTAATTTAAACAATAATTACCAACAAAATGTTTACTTGAGGAAGTTTTAACCATAGATAACAAAGTCTATAACCACATCACTGAATCAATATGGCAGTAGATTCACACATAACACCAACGACTTCTTCAGATTGCATGTTACTTATGGCAATTTTCCAACTATAAAACTGAAATCTGGGATGAACCGGTACAATGTAAGATCTAGCTCTCATCTTAGCATGCTACTTGTCAAGTATTATTATTGTTTACCAGTCAAAATATAAAGGTGCGTCAGTGTTACAAATCTCGTTTGAATGGATAGTAGAAAACGACACCGGGAGTCCAATTTTTAGAATCCATCAATTGTTGTTGTAGCTTCTGCTGCGCCAGACTTCTCCCGATAACAGATACAATAATGAATTTTGTCTAATTGACCAACATCTCGTAAGGGAAGATAATGGGCAGTGTCAGAGTCGAAATATAACCCCAGTCAATATCACACGTTTCCAAGGACCAAGAAAAGGAAACTATCAAGAAAATAATGGTACATGAAGCAACAGTATGAGCAAGAGAAAAGGCCCTATCAAACTTTTGATAAAGGTGACTGTAAATGGGTGATGTATTATCATCAGCTTTTTGGGAGGCGCCTAAGATTTATGAGGCATAGAAGAACACGACTGAGGTTGACAACTTTTTGGGATTCCAGACTACAGTTAGTTAAGGGAACTGGAAACAAATTGGAAGATATGCTTGCAAAGAAAGCTAAAACGTTTATTTTTTTTCATAACAAACGTTGGTGGATACCTTCAGCTATTAAACAAAGTCAATTATCAGAATAAGATAATGCAAAACTTTGTAATATGGTTGCAGAATCATTAGAATTGTACTGACCCTTTAATGTTATATGAAGTTTCTTTCTCTTTTTTGAAAACAAACAATACATAGTTCCAAATAAGAGAAAAGAAAATAGTTTAGTGGTACCTCTACCAATTAATTACTTTTACACTGAATAATGTTGAAGTAGTTCCATCCAAACATGTGTTCCTCAATCAATTCTCTCACTACATTGCACAAAATAGTATCAATCGATCATATATACCATCTAAATTTCAAATGAAATCCAAATTCATGGTGTCAATCTTGTATATTCTAGTATCAGCAAAGATGCTTACCACCTACACCTCTGCAGCGCTACTGTTTTGTTGTTGTTGTTGCTTTTGAGCGATGGTAGATTGTAATCAAATCATGTCATAGCTTAACTCCTGATATTTTAAATAGTAATACCATAAATATTTGCATTTAATCATTTAAACAACTTCACATGGTACTATTCTAATTTCAAGGAATATTTATGGTAGAAGCAGGACTTACCTCCATTGCGTAGAGAATGAAAGAAGATAACCAAATGACCCTGTATATCCATGGCTCCACCAAGATGATGTTGCTGTCACAAAAAAAAAATCCTTTTGACAGCCTAATAAACTTATCTATAAACCATGAAAGATTATACTTCCCTAACAATTTAAATAACCGAATCCCCCCAGAAAAAAAAATCTAAGACTTTTCACCCTACTGTTGCCAGTGACCATAGATAAACCTTCTAATGATTGCCAGTGACCATAAGTAGACCTTCTAATGATTGCCAGTGGATTTTTTGGTTGGCTAAAAATTAACCAAGCATTTCAATATTCAAATAAATAGTAGGCTCAAGTTAAACGAATCCTGACCTGCATATTGCAAGAAAGCCAAGAAATCAGTGTAAATTTCTTGACCAAATACCCTATACGTACTATAGAGACCCGGTATGATAATTCAGGCTTATCTTTCAAAATCTATTAACTCCAACATCATAATTTAGTAAACTTGCATCTACATACACACCATTGACGCAAGAAATTTAGTAAACATCTTAAAGTGTCATGTCATAGCCCAAGCCATTGCTATTTTTTTTTACTCCTATATTCATTTCTAAGCTGTAGACTGTGCAGATAAATTACATTCCCCTTTATAAAAATCCATCAAGACTTCTACAAAATGAAATAAGGCCACTTAAGAATCTATACACTCTAAAGAAGTATATGTAACTGAATTGGACACTACAGTCCCCACAGTAATGTTTTTACCTTCTTTTTTTTTTGTTTATACTCTCAAAACCTCTGTGTAAGCACAATCACTCATCAAAAAGATTTTATGTTCAAGTTTCGCTACGACACATCAAAAGATTTTATGTTCAAGTTTCGATATCAATTCAACTTGATTAGTTTCTCACCTTGATTTGAGTAGCATGTGTGACACCAGGAGTTTAGGCTCTTAGCTATATATTCACACTTTCACTGTCACAATTTAAAAAAGCACACTGAATACCACTAATCTTCGAAACTTTCGATATGTGCAATAGATTTTTTAATTATAAAACACATATGAACCTATATCGCGACCATATGTAGATGTGCAAATGAAGATATCGACTTGCAAATGAAGATATCGATGTCATCTATTTGAAGCAAATCAATACAACCATGTATAAAAATAATGATAAATGACCAAGAAAAAGCTCCACCATAGAGATGCCATTTCTATTCATTTGAATACGGTTGTGCGGTCGAGATAAATATCAAACCTTGAAGTGGGAGGTGAAACTTAATAGATTCAGGCTTCCCCCAGCTCCTCTTTCAGAGTAAAAATGAAAGATCAATTTTTCCTCGTTTTATTTTCTTACCAGGAAATCAACAAAAATTAGGAGATTGAGTACTTACATGTAGAAATGTGAATCCACAACATAGGGAAAAAAATGCAGCAGGGTACCAATCAAACATCTTCACGAACAAAACCAAACGGAAAAGAAAATTCACATTTTGGCTGAATCAGCGACAATTCCTTCCTTGAGCATTGTAAGGCCCAAAGCATACTGAATCATACAGGCATCTGAACTTCTAGTTAAATAAAATAACAAATATTATAAGACCATGTATTCATCCTTCCAATAATATTAACAATCTTCCATTACACCAAATATACAACTAACAATTCCCAATGCTCAGTAAAATAAAAAATAACAAAAATTTAAACAGGATGTCTACTACATAAAATAGAAATCTAACAAAGATACCCATTTCATAATACTAACAAAGGGTGTAAATTGGAACAAATCTATTTTAAAGGTTCATAGAACACAATGAAGATGAAAAGCAAAATCAATCAGTTAAAAATCAATCTGATTAAAAAATAAAAAAAGACAGTAGCAATGGATTTTAAGATCATTAGAAAAATTAAAAGATTACTTTCCTAAAAAATCTTCCAAACATGTTGTAGAACCAAAACCAACTTATCAAATCCAAAATACCCAAAAAGATTAAATCTGACTTTATAAATTGAACAATGAACCCAGTGATATACTAATTTCACAATCAACGAAATAAATGAATCTAAAACATGAAAATTATTACTAAATGAAGTGAGACAGAAAAATAAAACCAAATTAAAATTGGGTGAAAACACAATCAACTAAAATGACAGTGATTAATACCTGGGGTAGTAGAGTTGTGCGATGGAGCGTTTGTTATGACAACCTAGATTTCACAAAGAGAAACTGAGGAAGAAGGTGAGAGAAAGGCTAGGTGTTTACAAAGATGTTTTATACAGAAGAAGAGAAACGTTTGAAATTAATTGGTAACATTGTTTGATAGGAAAAAAGAAACGCCTTCAGGTTTCCCGGGACTTCGAAATCTCACAGTGAATTCTCTCTATTTCAGTTTTCCCTAATTCACTGCCGCGAAATAGATGGCTGAAGAAAGGGGGATTTTTGGGTCTAATGTTTTACGTTTTTCTAAGAGCTTGTCCTAGTTATGGTTTGGCACGTTAAGTGCACATGCGTTATTTCATAAAAACACTGTTTTAGATCGTGGCTTAATCTCGTCCGTTATTTATGTACTCAAAATGTAGATTGCCGTGGATTGGATCGTGGCTCCATATAAGCCATCCTTTATGTGTCCGAACTGTAGATAACCGTCCATTAGGTAAAACACCATTGTACCTTATAATATATACTCCCTCCGTTACTTTTTTAATAGGCCAGTTTCTATAAATAAATGTTTCAAAAAAATAGGCCAGTTTCCTAATTGGGAAAGTCAAATGTTACTTTAACTAGTTTGTCACCCGTGCGATGCACGGGTCTGTTTATTGCTTGTGGAATATTGAATGCTCCTTCTATACAGAGATTATGCCACTAAACCAAAGTGTGTACGAAAATAAAAAAATGAACAAAAAAGGGTAAAAAATATTGATAGTAATAAAATTTTATTATTTTTGATTCATCAACCAACAAAGAATTGATCTAAAATAGCAAACATTCATTATTGTTTTGATGGATTCCAGAAGACAGAATAAAATAATCCAATAAAGGGAAAACTAAACAGAAGTAAAAGGTAAACTGAATAGAATTATTACTAATAAATAAATGGCCTAAGTATAAATTCTAAAATGGAATTGTGCTTCGTCGCTAATAAATCGATCTATAAGACATACGTTGTCAACCACCGGTTCCGCTAAAATGGTCTTTGTGTATCCTCTTTCAGAAGAACTAAGGGAAATTACTGTAATATTTAAATGCGAATTCTGATGGCCTGTTAATGGGGAAATTGCGAAGTACATTCGCCTATCCCTGAATATATCAGTATTCAAATAGTATCTAATGCTGCGTAGACTCTCTGCATGAATATTGTTTATCGTCATAGAAAAACAGATCTTCACTGGAAACTAGTATCTCAGAATGTCCAATCCTCCGCCGGATGACATCAATTGGCGTTGAATTATTATTTTTTTCCTAACATCTAGACCATCCAGTACCTCTGCTTCTATATCTTCTTCTTCCAATTTTAATATGCGAAGTCTTGTACCTGATGGGGTGATATTTCCATCATCGATCTGTTTCAGCAGTTTGACAGGCATCCCTACTTTTAAACGCAGTATATGATTCGGCATGTGGGGAAATGTTGTGTCGTTCAGAAATTCTATGCATAGTGTATGGACCATGTTTGCATAGTCATATGAAGCTGGAGACAAAGCGTAATTGATTAGATATGTATGCTCTGCTCCTGGAAATAAGGTAGCGATGCGCAAATTTATTTCGAACACCTTGTCAGAATGAAAAGCTAAGATGGCTCTCCTCGAGAAATATCCTTTTTCAGTGTTTCTTTCATCAAATCCTGGATACGAATTTTCGATAACTCTGTCCAGAAATTCTTCCTTTGTTGTCGGAATCACATTCATGCCGTGATCCATGATTGGCGTTCCTTGAGTTGTTTCAAGCCGTGGGTAGATTTTTTCTGTAGTCCGTTCTTCTTCTATCCCTGTTATGCATTTCAATTCGTCAAAGTTTAGAATATTATAAAAAAAACCAGTCTCTCACAGTCATATACTAATAAACAATGCAAAAAAAAAAAAATAGCTATATGAAAACTGCAATATACTGAAATAAATTTACATGCCTTGGTCATCATCCTTGGTTGCTTCTTTGTCGTATTTTTCTTTCATAGTCATATTTCTTGATTCTTTTCTGGGATTTCCTTAGTAGATATTGAAACTATAGAAGCTTGGTGCAATATCACTGTTATATATGATTTATTAAACTGTATTGCTTGGTAAGAAAGATACAGAGCTCCTAAATATTTGGAATGTAATTCATGGTTTCCGGATACTCTACCCGATTTATCAGATACGTATTAGATATTTTCCCCATAATAAGATCTACGTTATAAAGGTAATAAATATTCTAATATAATTATTATTCCGGTTAAATTTAGGGTTTCCATTATTGGAGCTAGGGTCATTGAAGTCAAAATCACGTGTACTTCATAAGTCAGTTATTACCAAATGATGATCGCATATTTGGTTGGTCAGTACCAATGAGGTTGAAGTTCTATCATGGAGCTTGATAGTAACAAAACAAAATGGCAAGCAAGGTATAATTGAAACTATTTTTAGGTAGGAAGACTTTAAGGTTACCCGAGCTACCCAAAACTATGCGTTTACCTATCTGATGTCTGGCTGGGCAGGACCAACTGGTAATCCTATGTTTGGTTTGTTAGTTCTTCGATGGATCGATGTCCTTGGCCTAGTATTTTTCCCCATATAAGACCGTTAGAAAGGAAATCCTGATTCATCAAATGTAATACAGTGTAACAATTTCGAGTTTTCTGTTATATGGTGGCCATTGTGGGATTTTGATCTGAACCGGTGCATTCACCGTCGATCGAAAAATTTTCTGCATCGTTACAAAATATATATACTTAGTAGTCGTAAATTATTATAACTTGATTTAGGTTCATAAAGTTAGTTTAGGGCTCGGTTCTAATCAGGTGCATTTCTTAATCGGTACACCGTGATGCATGCCGCCGGAAACTATACAATAAAAGAACTTGAATAAGTACTTGAATAATTTTCGAATAACTTCGAATTTATTACATTAGATTTAATAAATCTTTTCCTAGAAGGCTGATGCTATTGGAAATTGCCTTCGATAAACAATATTCATTACACCCATTGCATAATAGTACACCTTGAATAAAATCCTTGGGATGAGAATAATTTCACCAACTGCTTCTCCGCTTAGTATCTGAGCCTGAATCACTTTGTTAGATAATGTTGTTACCAAAAGTGTGCTTCCATTCGTAACGTTGGTAGTCAATCTTCTAATCACAACTATTATCATGCCTACCTGGAGTCTAATAAGATGTTGGGGGTACATTAACGAACTCCAAACTGTTCAAGAAATCCGTAGTATATTGAAAAGAATCCTCATGTACCGTGTTTATGCTTCTGTATTCATGATCTGCAGCCATATTTTACGTTTATTCCTGTATCAGAATTGCAGATGCTATCAAAGTTATTTTGAAAAAAAATAACAAACAAAAAAAAAAAATAGTAGAGAAGCTGTCTTCTTACCTTTGAGCGAAGCACGCCAAAATATGAAATTAGGGTTGTAGACTTCTATCAAAGATATATATAGCTTTCTGATATTAAATTAGGTTTTTAGCATACTCCTATTCATGGGCCGTACTCGCATGTATATCATGGTCTTTCCGGTCTTAACGTGTGAAGGATTAAAAGGTTAATGGGCTGGGAAAGGTTAATGGAACGGGATGGAAAAGGACACTATTGAGAGAATATATGTATCAACTGAGGGATCAAAGACCTCTACCAAAAACTTCATGAATTTAATAAAAGCAGAATAACATTTAATGTTTGTATTTTATAAGTTTAGTTTTTTATTATATATGATGAATGATCAAAGGTGATACCGTCCCAGGCTTTGTCAAATTTTTGGTATTGTATTAACCTTTGAAGTTCGTGTTCCTGTCTCTTCTTATCACTGTACATAAATAGGATCCTCTTTTAATGATCCTTAATCCATTCCTTTTTAGATTCATAAAACTCGATTGAAAAATACTGGTAACACTGTATTTCGTAACAATAACGCTGGTTATTTATATAACGCTTGAATTCCCTTTCGTCATCAGAATCTATTGGTGTTCTATAAATGATCGAAGGGCGCCGTTTGTATGGTTTCTTTTGCTTTGATGTGCTTGACGTTGGTTGATTGATAGTTTTCTGGTCTTCATCTATTATGAGGTCTAGATTCGAGGACTGAGCTATTTTTCTGTTGAGAGTCATTCTTCTTATTCGACAGTTCTTTAAAACCATAGCTGCATTGCAAATAAATATTGTCTGCTGCTGCAAAAGCAAAGTATTGTATACAGTATGTCTGGTATCCCTAACATGGACTCTCGAAACTTGAACACAAAGAAAACTACAATATTTGTTATGGCACTTTTCTTTGCAGTGTATGGTAAGAAATAGAGAACATCTTTGGTGCAAAGGCCTATTATATTAACACGTTTTTTATTTTTTTAAGTGCATGAATGGACAGGCATACACTCAGTAGAAGAAAGCTATATCATATGCCGTATAAAAAGATTAAAATGTAAAATCAAACTTATAAATTCAATATTCAAAATTTGGAGTGAATTTAATAACCAAAACTTAATACTTAGTAATAAATATAGTATTATAATTCGTAAAAAATGAATCCCACTTACTGAAACGAAATAACATAAGTCTGTCTATAAAACCAACACCTTAATAACCTAGATAGTTGTGTAATCTAATTTAAATAATAAGTAAATTCTAAATGCTCCAGATGAGCGTATTCCCAAAAAAAATCCACTAAGCGTCATCATTGTGTGCCACGTTCTTGCGATCCTTTTTTTCCGGTGTGTTAGGTGTAATCCCGCCTGCATCCTTGCCCAACAATCTTTTTCCATTTCTCAGAGAGAGTGAACTCAAAGTCTGATCCTGGCCTCCATCACCACTCTGCCATTATATATTTATGATTAGTATCACTCGAAACATGGATCAATGAACATGCTTATGAACTAAAAATCCATATGGTATCATTACCTTTTCCATGGATTTGGAGGATCCCTTCCTGGTCTCAGCTTCGTTCCTGAATATTTTCATGACGGTGAAATTGTCGGATTGGTACTGTACATTGTATCCTGTGATCATTAACTTGAAAACCATAGTCTTGCCCTTGATTCGTTCAAATATATTTGCTGCATTTTCCTTCTCGTTAAGCCGTAACTTGAAAAATGTTATCTAATGAGAATGATGTTCGCACATAATATTATTACAGTAAATTAGTCCATGTAAGAATTGCATACCTTATCTAGGTGCTCCACGCGCTGGAGTTGATCTTCAGCACCATATTTCATCAATTTTTCTGCTGTCCATCCCAGGGCTGTAAAAACTGCAGTTGTGCCCTTTCTGTCCCTTACTCTCATATTTAACATGTACCTGTAGTTACATGATTTCCCTGGTTAAGAAATACACTTCATATAACTGATCTCACACAATAAACTACTTACCTTGCCACGGCCTCCACACATTCTATATTATAGTTTTTGCAAGAAGGATTTATGCAGCAAGGATGATTGTCTTTATTATACTTGACTTTCTTATTACACTCTTGGAAGGCCATATAATACAACTCTCTATCGTCAACCAAACCGAGTATTGTGGCTTCACAGGTGAAAGTCGTATCCTAATTTAAAATTTCCATATACACCGCGAATTTAGCCACTAACAGTTCACGAATGTACCAAATGCAATACACAATAAATGCAATACACAGTCGCTTATTTACCTTGCTTTCATCGAATTCCAGCTTATCGGTTGCTTCCTGGATAGTAAGTCTATTTTCATTTGGATCATCCTCCTTGGCTACTTCGATTGTCTCGATCGGAGTATTTTCTGTGTCTAGCCTACATAAAAACATTCCAGATTAATCATACCGCCAAAAAATGCATAGATACAACTACTACTATCCACTTACATTTTCCGAAATTCCTGGACATCTGGTACATCTAAATTAACAAATATGCTCGACGATGGTGATGTAGCAAGGAAAGTTCGCCCTATTAAGCCAAGGAGATGTTAGATGGATATAATTTTGTTACCTCGAATGACTGATTTCATAAGGATAGGATTAATATTCATAGTACTTTCCTAGGCGTTCCCTCACGAAGGTTCCTGTAACTATGAAAATTATTGGATTAGTATCATCACCTCCTATCATTTCATCCTCTATTACGTTGGTCAATTCAGCCCATAAAGTCGCAGCCATAGTAATTCCCCTACATTAAAATTATATTGATTAGTCAAGAGATTTATATACAAACATAAAGTCATAGACATATATTTTTCGACCAATATATCGCATTACTCTGCATTTTCGATTATTATTTATCTCATAGGGACTTCTTCGTAGCTCTCCTGGTTCTCAACTGCTTTCATAACGGCATGTGATGCAGCTTTCAACTTTCCAATAGCAGCTGTAATAAATTATATAATTTAATATCAATTTTATTTATTAAATATATGCATATAGCTTCAAACATAAGCAACATTTTTACCTGAATAATACATAGTATTGTCCTTCCTTAAATATGCAGTTCCGAAATTAATGAATTCAAATGATTGCACTGGAAAACTTGGATGATCACCATTCAATAGTCGCACTTTAGTAAATTTATTAAACCACAAATTGTATTTGTATTCAACAATTCTGTAATTTCCTTTTGCTACTGCAATAGTGAACCTTTCAACTGAAAATACTTTTTTCTCATGTAGCTGGCCCTCAAATAATTGCATATTCTCATTTCTCACTTTACCGTGTATCTGAGTTCCCTGGGAGAAAAAGAGAAAAAAAAAGGCGTAGCCTACAAAATAATCCATCCACCAAAAATCTAAGATTATAAAAGTAAATAAAATTATACAACACTTACATGTTCATCCATCAAATGCACTTCCAGTCCATATATTTCACCTGTCCTTGGATTTGCAGACTTCCATAATTTCAAGACCTTCACCTTGACTATCTTTTGACGGCTATTATTCTCGGTAAGATGATCCAAATGTGTATATGTAATCCTTGTTTGTACTGCAATTACACAAAGCATGCATCCATCATACAAGCAATGAATAATTAATAATAAAATCATGTCTCTGAAAATTAAAATAGCAAAGTTATAAAATACATAATAAATCAAAAACAGAACAAAAAAAAAAAAAAAAAAAACAATTCAACCGATAACAAACTGAAAACCCAGCAGTCTGGTCTTTCAAAGACATGCCTTTCTATAAAAATGCTTCGAGACTGTTGTGTCTAATAATAAGTGTCAGATAATTTTACACAATGCTATCCATCAATCCAAGTACGTGCACACGCAGGTGTGTTCACCCTAGTCTCGAACACTTCAATAATAATTCATGATACCCTAAAACAAATCTACATACCTAAGTTACCTAAGCTACACTTCAAACCTACAAAAAAAAAAACGCAGCAAAAAAGCAAAACAAAGCTAACAATCAAATTAGTTACCGATAACAATATCCCAAAAAGGACAACATACCTAAGTTACTTTTTTCCGACGCCATAGCAAACACTGCAAGAGAACAAAAAAGTGTTGAATCCGGGGATGTTTCGAGATTATTATATTATATCACCAACTTGATTAATAAATTAACAAAACCACAGTATTATAGCTCGAAGAATAAGCAAGACCGGAGTGCATCAATCATCAAATCAATCGTATGTATGCTTGGACACTATTCGTCGCTATTTATATAGTTTCTAGAACACCGCGTTTAAGTATTTCCAAAGATAGGGGTCTATTATATTTGTAGAAGCATTAGAAGTGGATCTGTACTTTTGTCAAGTTTTCTGTGTTTTATCTGGAATTTAAGCCAAAATTATAGCATATTTAAAATGCCAAATATTTGGTAATACAGCACGGACAAAATCGAAGGAAACTTTTATATTTTGTTTTCTTTCTTCCGAAGCATATATTAGCTATTTTTTTTTTTTGGCTGGATTTATAGTATTTAGCCTAATTTACTTAGAAAAGGGATATACCAAAATAAACATCACTTTACTACTATTTTTATTCCGGTGGAAATCTAGGGTTGCCAGCTTTAGGTTTTGGGCCAAGATGAATTTGTGTCAAGGAAAAATCTGTATGCACGGGAAGGCAAGTAGCATAACCCTAACCCTAACTTTACATGCAAGTTGTTGTATTTGCCGTAGCATCAGGGGCACATATCAAAAGAATAACCCTAACTTTACATGCAAATTATAGGGGTTCATAAACAACCTGAAAGAGACTAAGAAAACAATAATGGATAATTAAAATTAAGTCGTCTAAAAATCCAAATACTAAATATCAAAATATTTGTAATCACTATTTTCAGAATCATGGGGCGATGTATTGTACAATTTTTCCTCCAAATAATGTCTGGCCCTGAACACATTGTTTGTTAAAAAAATTGTTTGCTTCATGACTAAATAGTGATGGCAACCGTAGAGAAAATTAATCAGCTTCGCACGACAGAAATTGAGCGACATCGGAGACTTTTCTAACATGGTTATTTTTTGTTTAGATTAATTCTTTGCGTTGTTGGAATTCTTAAGTAAGTCCCTTTTTTATAATTCTAGTTTTTCACAGGTCTGTTTATTGTTTGTGGAACATTGAATATTATACCACAAAACCAAAGTAATCCCAATAAGTGTGCAAGAAAATAAAATGAACAAAAAAGTGCCAAAATTATTGATAGTAATAATATTTAATTATTGTTGATTCTGCAATAATCAAGAGTACTCCTGATAAACTCAAATATTCTCTTAATCCAAAATACCTATTCACGAAACTCAAACAAAATATATTCCTAACCAACCAAATAAATAATGCTTAAGCAACTCAAACACCTAATAATAAACCTGGCTTGATTGGGGTATACCCAGATTAATTGGGGTATACCCAATTTTAAAGGGACATTTTTTTTGGGTTTTAGGGGGAGGCCTAATGGGTAAGTTACAAAAATACCCTTACCCTTTAAAAACCTATTACTCTAAATCAGTTTTAATTTCATTTCATATTCTTTTCTTCTTATCCTCCCTCCACAACCCTACCGGCTCCATCACCCCACCACCACCAAAACGCGTCGATTAATTTGTTAACATCGTCGATTCAAAAACTCCGATTAATCTTCATCAATGGATCCACCACGGAACAAGGCAACTCGTATGAAAGAAACTAATCGCAAACCCAATCAATACAACCATGGAATTGCAAGTTTGGTTCAAAAGAAAGTGAAGAAAAAAACGGTTGAAGAAGAAGATATTGAACCCGCTGAAACACGCGAAATGGTGCGCTTAAGAAAGTAAGGGCTTGTTTAAACTCACTCTAGTACTTCGATTTAATATTTGCATGTCAAATTAGGTCAGAAAATTCGAATTTGTGAATTTGCAGTTGCGACGCCGGCAGGGTTATTTTTATCGACCTTTCCGGGATTTCATAGTTAGGGTTTGGCCGGAATGGTATAAGATTGAAGAACCTGCCGGCTAGGTAGTTTCTGTAACTGCTACTAGCAGCGCCGGCAGGTTATTCAACTAAATACGTGCCGGCGTTATTTTAGTTTTAAGGAAGCCGGCATCTTATTCGTTTTTCACCATGCCGGCTATTTTTATTTGAATGTCTCCTGATGCCTAGAATATTTTGTCCCGGAAGGGTAGTTTTTAAAACCATGCCGGCGCTTTGTAGGCCGGCAATGTATGGTTAATGGACCTTGCCGACCTGTTTAGTGAAAAATCCTTGTATTTACTGTGTAAATTTGTTTGTTGGCCGGAAGGCTATTTTGATGACACCCTGCCGGGTATGTCTTAGCCGGTAAGCATATTTTGGTCGACCATTCCGGCTATGTGTCCGCCGGATAAGTTGTTTTTGTAGACACTGTCGGCCTTTGATTTTTTTTTTCTCTGAATTATTCTTGTTCATATTGCGAACGGCAAAGAAGAAAGCAGCTCTTAGTAGTCCTCCTTCAAACCCTCCTCGTGTTGGTGATAAACTCTTGTCTTCAAAACATCGAGGGGCATATGTTGAGCCGGGAACGACAAAGATCATTATAAGCAATAATCCAGAACCACCATCTGAACCCAGTGATTCAGACGACGCTCCAGATGAAGACCAATCAATTACATCTGGTAGAAGAGGTGATGATGATGATGTTGATGAAAGAATTCCGGCTGCTGGAGGAGGCAACAATGATGATGATGACGATTATGGTGATCAAGACATGCCACCTGTTGGAAGAGGTAATGATGATGATGATGGTAATAGAGATAAAGGTAAGAAAACCGTCGAAGAGGAAATTGTTGAAGAGGAAGAGGAACAATAAGAAGAAGAAGAAGAAGGAGATGGAGAACAAGTTGTTGAACCCACCGAAGCTTCAGGGTCAACTTCAACCGGAGCGAAGAAGAGGGTGATCACTAAACCACAGAATTCTCACATGCCTTCCGAATACTTCATGGTTACACTGAAAAAAGATGAGGACCCAAGGGGGACCCCAAGAGATGGTGGCAATGTTCTTTTTGGATACAAAGACTCATGGGCATGTACGATCCATAATATTATCGTAAGTAATCTTAATCTGTCTTTGTTCTTTATTCAAGTGTGTAACTATCTTAATTAAATTTGCGTCAAGTGTTTGTATATCTTTTCATTTTTTATTTTTTTTTGGTATTTAGGATCACAAGAATGCCATCCGTCTCATGAGGCGCCAAGCTTCGTGTTCAGTGGCTCATACTTGGGATCTTTACAAGGAATGTTAGGATGTGAAAGTGATTGTGAGGAACTCCGGGTTGATGCCTGCGATTGAGAGTTCGAATATTAATCTTGATAAAGTTACCGTCTCTGCATTCTGTGAAAGGTTCTACGGAGAGACTGATACCATGTTATTCCCGTTCGGTGAGATGGCGATAACTCCCGATGATTCTCAACAAATTCTAGGCCTCGAGGTTGAGGGAAAAGCAGTCTGTGAGGGGATGGATAATTCGATATCTTTTGAGAAGATTTACGATATGAGCAAGAAATTGTTCGGTTGGAATCCGGTTCAGACGGAGGCTGTTCTTGACATGAAGGATGGTCGTCTAACCAAGAAGTTTAATACGAAGAGGTTGAGGGACACATTATGGGATACACAGTCAATCCTTGACAGGGAAGGAATGGTGAACCCGGTGTGAATCAATGCTACCACGGCCGGTTATTTGCTATACGTCCTGGGCAAATGTATCTTCCCCGACAGTTCCGGAAACCAAATGGAGGCCGGTTACTTGCAACTATTGGATCCCTTAAATAAGATGCGTGAGTATTCTTGGTGTACTGCGGTGGTCTCCTTCTTGAACAATGAGTTGACAAAATGTTCTAGGGCACTCACTAAGCAAGTTAACGGAAACACATGTCTCTTCCAGGTAATTTTTGATCTAAAACATTTATATTACCGAATATTCTCGTAAGATAAGGCTCTTACTTAACTTTTTTTTTTGCATAGGTTTGGATATATGAGCACTTCCCTTCCTTGTTCAAAGACAGCTCCTACATCAAAGTGGATGAGAGTTTTGCGGTTAATAGGCCAAGAGTGCAAAAGTACAGTTTTAAGGGTACTTAGGAGAAGGATATGCCGCAACAGCTTCTGAAACTCCAAATTGCCATCGACGAATTGACTGCGGAGGAGGTGATTTTTGATCCGTATCGGAATGCTAGAAATTAAGGTTTAATCCATCCTAGAAATGAAGTTGTTGCATTATACTATGGACCCTTGATGAATGTGTTTGAAGGATATTCAATGTACGACCCACATCGGATTATGCGACAATTGGGTTACGTCCAAGAAGAACCTCATTTCGATGAAGATAAGCCGTTCTTTACTGTGAACCAGGATGAGTGCACCACGTCCCAAAAAATAATTAACGTCTCTTACGCTCCACCACCGGCTCAAGAACATTGGGACAATAGACGTGGCCGTAACATCGATGTGAGTCTTTTGGACGAGGTGACCAACGGTCATGAAGCTACTCAGAAATACATGGTGTGGTACTTGGAATGGGCTCGTCCTACTGTGATTAGGAAAATGACTGCTGAAGAACTGGCTCTAAAGAAGAAGTTGGAAGCGAAAGACCCATCAACATTTCTTAAGTTCTTTGTAAGTATATTTAGAGTTGCTCTTACTATTTTAAGATTGATTGCATTACCGAATCATTATATTCATTGTTTGTTGTTTAATTGAAAATAGAAGGAGCATTTGAAGACCTTTGCGAAGGTGTTGTTGTGCGCGAGAGAAAAAGGAGAGCCTTTGTCGATTGAAGAGCAAAGAAAGCACATTGACTATGTTAACGCTGTTGGCAATGAGGATGCCAATGAAATGTTCAAGCAACTTGAGGCTTAAGTAAAGGCTGAACAAAAAGCTAGGAGAGAAGCACAAGCCAAGATGAAGGCTGATAAAAAGAGGACTCGTGGTGGTGAAGGTAGCAGCAGTGGTCGTGGTGGTGAAGGTAATTCTCCAAAACGGGGCCGTGGTCGTCGTGGACGTGGTCGTATTCAATACATGCTTTCGTAGTTCATTTCTTTATGTTATGGTGGACAAATGTTTAAGTTAATGGTGTGGACAAATGTTTTTTGAAGGTTTATGGGACGTGTTTTCATTTTGGACAAAAAGTGTTGGATTTCTAGTTGTTGAATGAATGGTTTGTTTTGCTTTGTAAATTTTTAATGCATAAGCCGGAATGCTTCCGCAAAACTAAAATGCCGGTTGTACCAGGGCCGGCAAGGTTCGGAATCGTCATACTGCCGGCCCTGACAAAAAAATTCTGTAGTTACCAAGGCCGGCATTGTATAAAAATAATAACCTTCCGGCTTATGTATGGCCGGCAATGTATTGACCAAATATAGTTCCGGCGGTTTTGTTGCAAAAACACAATTCTTCTGATGCCTAAAACATATACAACCGGCACGTTAACACATTTGAGACCCTTCCGTATGGAACCTAGCCGGAAGTGTAGTGAACCAATACGGTTCCGGCGCGTTTGTGAGAAAAAACCTTCTCCTGATGCCTATAATTTTACACGACCGGCATCTTGGAGAAAACAAACCTCGCCGGCGAATTTAAAATTCAAATTTTGTGCAAGTACAATTTCATTGATTGACTTGTACTTGGGCACTATAACGGCCAAATTTTGCCACCATCCTATAAATACACTATTTCTCTCTACAAAACAACATACAAATAGTTCCATATACTCTCCAAAGCTCATACCATCATACACTCCATCTAACAATGGCATCATTTGATTCAAATGAAGATTTTGCAATCACCAAGGCTTGGTACGTGGAAGATCGACTTAGACGTCAATCCTCCCAAAGGGAAGATTCCAAAACCTTTTTGGCTAGGGTACACAACAAATTTAGCGGCGAGTATGGGAATCCTAATGCAAGAAGTATTGAAAAAGTCCACGCTAGGCACCTAGTAATCGAAAATGCGATACTTGTTTATTTAGCCCTCCAACCTCGTATTTTTAACGCTCGCCCCTTCACCTTGTCCGTTGCAGAATTTGTAAGTAATTTTGTGGTTTTTTTTACATAACCCATGTTGTTTTATCTTCCAACGAAACACCACTAACAAATGTAAGCTTGTTTTTGTAGCACGAAGCCGTGAAAGCGCGCTACTTGGAAGTAAAGGGGGAAGCATTCGCATTCGATGCAAGCTATCACTTCTTGGCCGATAGAATCCCGTTGGATAACCCGGACTACTTGGTATCGTCTTCGTCGGAGGAAGATTGATGGTTTTAGAAGTTTTAGTGTAGGTTTTGTGGGTATACCTCTATGTAAGCCCTCACGAGACTATAACTCGTCCACTAGGGTCGCCTAGGGGTTTAAAGGCTTGATGCACATGCTAAGTGCATTCGTTTTCATGTTTCAATCAATGTAGTAACCAAAATTGCATGAATAAACTGAATTACATCATCCATATTTTCTTTTTTCTGTTTTGTATAAGTACACGTCGGCAAGGTGATAAATAATTAACATGCCGGCTACATGTCAGCCGGCATTTATAAAAGATATTTACTTGCCGACGGTATAACCGCCGGCATTTTAGTAACTACTTTCATGCCGACCGTAAAACTATGCTCCAATATAGTCGGCGTGTTCTTCAACTGAGAACATGCCGGCAAGCACAAGGTCGGTAGGTTATTCAAAGTAGACACTACCGGCCATATAACAGCCGGCATTTTGTTCAAACCTAGACCTTTCCGGCGTTACGCATTTTCAAAAACAGTTTTTTTTTATCGAAATCGAACTCATAAGAATGATTAAGGGTTTAATCTACTGAATTCTTATTTTCAAAATTTTAATCTAAACTCAATTAGTTAAGCTAATCAGAATTTTTAGTGTTAATTAACCAAGGGCATATTAGCCATTTAGAAAAATTTGGGTTAAGGGGTGGCTTGACTTTACTTCAAAATAACCCTATTTCGTATTATTGGGTATACCCCAATTAATTTGGGTATACCCCAATCAAGCCAGGATAATAAATAGAACATGTTTGTATTGCAGCATATTTAAATTGTGTAGTATTCAATTAAGCTTCAAAAATTCATTGAAAGTCACACCGTTCCAGTCCTTTTCCATCGTCTGATATTCTTCAAAACTTATGAGCTCGTACTTTTGTTGTACTCTAAACTGTAGGCGCTTGTACTCTTGATACTCTTGATACTTTTTCATCTTTTGTTTATCGAAATCTTGTTCATCGAAATCGAAACACATCCCTTGTTCAAAAAGGTCTTTTTCAGTAGCTTGATTCTCTATAAATTCTTCAATCTCAATGATGTCATCGGAATCTTCCGGTATTTTGTTAAGGTAATACAGATACCTAGCATTGGGTTTCTTTGGAAGCTTGATGCTCTTGTCTTGATTGTTTGTTTTCCCACCTTAAAATAATTTTATTCTCGATTAGAATTTGAACTAAACAGAAAAAAATAATAATTCTAGATTAGAATTTAAACTGCACAGAAAAAAATCATAGAAAATCTAGTTACCTGCATGGAGCTTTAGAATATCCTCTATTGGAGTAAAATTAAATTTATGCAGTGGGAGACTTCCATCATCTTTAGTAACCACGTTGATGCTTGTTTGATCAGTGAAGTGTAGTCTCAGATTTCCAGGCACAGGTCGATAATTTCCATTGAAAATAGAAACCAGAAAGTTTGTCATGATTATTATATTTTGTTCCTTAATCTTTTCTTTGTGATTTTCATATTGATTCTTCGAGATAATTTCATGTATCCGTTCTCCCTGTTTATGTTTATATTGGTTAGTTATTTTTGAATGAACCATAAAGATAAGAAAACACAGTAGTAACCACTTACGTTTTGCCGAAGTAAAATCATATTGAATTGGAAAAACTCTTCTCCGTTCAATGTTTTCGTTTCCCAGGTCCTGTCTATTCTGACTTTCGTCGAAGCCACCCCTGCTCCATTTTCCATGTCAGTTGAAAAAGGACCTTGAGGTGAATCCATGTAATACCAGCGTTCTGCGCCCGCAAAGGTTTAATTTTTTGTGTAGGTCGAACCAAGCGTTTGTTGTGGACATATATATAGATTTTCCAGCATTGAGTATATGGTAAGTTTTTATATATAGTTAACGGTATAGGTAATCATTGGAAAAATTCCTTTTAAAAAGTATCCACAGGTAAACGTTAATGGATCCACAATGTAAATTTAGCATAATACCTTTTTGATCCATATATACATAGTTATTTCTTTCTATAAATATTTTTACTTTCTTACATTTTTTAAATATCAGATTTGCAGATATCGTATTTATCCAAATATAACTTGCTTAAAAAAAACTTTACAAATACATTTGTTATACCTAAATTATTGCCATAGTTAAATTATTTTCCACCGTTTTTTTAATCTTTTTCTTTCTTTGTTTCCGAAGCATATAGTGTGTTGATTATTCTGTTTAGATTTCCTATTCTTTTTTTCCGATTTTGTTGGTAAATAGCATCGACGTCCTAAGGCAATCGAATGTAGATTGACACTGTAGATAGAGACTGCAACATGTTTGTTGACCTGAGAAGTATCAGTTATCCATTTACCAAGGTTGTGGACGAATCAAGTGTTGAACTTCATTATAAGGTCGTTGTAGTTTTGATCAACTGCTCTCGGAAGGGATGCAGAACTTCTCTCTGTGAGCCATTGACCAATGGAAGGGGATACTGGCTGCTATAAAATACCCTAGGTGGATTATGAAGCAGACAAATACCAACCAAAGAGAAATGATAGAAGATGGGGTTTCAAATAAGGCATGCGACTTAGTGAGCTCTATAACCCTGCTAAAGGATTTCTCTGTTCTAATACCTCGTTATGGAGTTTGTATGTCGAATAAAAAGTGATCTAAAATTTACTGGTGAACGATCATAATCTGTCTGGTGAATTTGTATTGTATCTCAGAATCAACTTCTGAGTTACTTAAAACTATAAGTGGCCAACTTCTGAGTTACTTAAAACTCAGAATCAACTTCTCCCCCTATTATGAGTTAAGAGTTACTTAAATTTTTCACTCTCAACTTTTAAGAACAGGGAGAAAGACAAATCACTGTAAGTGGCCAATCGTACAACTACAACATTTGTTTTCCTAAATAGGAATGAACTCAAATTATTTTCACAAAGATCATCTGTTGGAATTTTATATGACGGGAGTATGACGGGAGTCTCATCTCCTATGCATTTCAAGTATTTACGTGCGGTATGTAAAACTTAACCTAGAACCCAATAATACCATTCAAATGCATATAGTGTATGTTATCTAGGGATTAGCCTGTCTAAATTTCGGTCTATGAACTATAAAATTGATAGCACAATTAACTTAATTATGAATCTAATACCAAAGAATTTAACACTATGTTTGTTTCTAGAAACAATTTGTCTCTTAGCTAAAAAAATAGAAAAAATACGATAGGAAAATAAGTAGTCCTTTCTACTAAGTTGGATTTTAGCTTTCGGGCCAATAGAAATTATCCAGTTGAATCACCATCTTTTTGCACCTCTAATCAATCTCCACCTCTATGTCAGAATTCGATGTTTGCTTCTGCGGATCAGCATGAAATAGAAATTCTTAGTAAATGATTCATGTAAATGAGTGTATGTTAAAAAGTCACTGCAAGTATATATACTAAATGATTACCTCTTTAATGCACAACTTTCTCATGGATTTTAATGGGGTCAGTGGGTCGTAGCATTGTATCTTCTTATCGGATTTGGATGGTGTCTGTGGCTGGTGATATTGTGTGTCTCTACTCTTTGCTGATTTTATGACTCCTCCAAGTCTCTCGAACTCATATTTAGCTTCCAACTGGGGATTGAGATGATATATTTGTCGCACATTAACAGTCTTATATCCATACAACTCCCCTCCAGCGACCTGCAACTCAAACAAACATGTAATTCCACATGTTTCCATAATCTCAGGTATGTTTTCCGCCAGAGTATCCTGCAATCAATTGTTTTTAGTTTAGAGCGTATTAGATAGTACAATATGTAACGAATTATCACTGAATGCAGTTTCATACCCCTCCCATGACTGAACTGATTCGCATGAGGCTCGAAACTTTTTCTCTATCACTGAACAAAACCTCAGCAACTGGCCCTTCGACAGTAATTGTTCCAGTTCCATATTTATCATCGTATATTTTTAACTCCAACTTGTATCTGCTCATGTTTGTCCATCAATTTTATTATTAAAAATTAAGCGCAAGCTATTACGTTCATAGTAGATCTGTTACCTTGGCACAAGTCTTTTGATCCAGCAGTTTCATCTATTGCACCAACTCTTTCTATCTATGGTGACACGCATAGTATTGCACTCCGAACATACCATATAATACCATGTTGAACCTGGCATAACTCCAGCTATCGTTGCCTTGCATGTGAAGGTCATTCCCTATTATAACATCACAAATTGATTTAACGATTACTTACAATGATACTAATCATTTTTGTTACCTTGGTATCTTACCAAATTTTTTTCATCATATATTAATTTGCATCCCTCGCGCAAAGTTAATCTGTTATGGAAAGGCATCTCCTCGATTAGTCTTAGTTGGTTTCTCTCAATATTCATAGACAACATTGGCAAGTAGTATCCACATCTGCTAATTGAACAATATCAATAATTTTTTCACTTGTAAAGACTGTACAACTTTTGGTATGTCTAGATCAAATACGCTTGCTTAAAAAAAAACTTGCCTCTCTCGCATGATCTTAACCTGCGGGATGTCCAAGTCTGCATATATTTTGGTTGCTTTTGTAGAGGACAAATAATATAAATCTGAACCATATTACAGATTGGTTATTAAAACATGGCCATTAAAGACAGTTCATAGCAAATAAGAGGTATTATAAGTTGTAATATGACTCACTGTTGATTTTTTCTACTAATGTTGATGTGATTATAAGGACGACATATTTATCTGTATCCTTCAATAATTCTGGTGTAATCTGCCTAGCATCATCCCCCCAAAGTGTAACTTTAGCCCAACCTTCCTTGTCATCATACATCAAAATATCCCTTTTAATGGCAGCTTGCTCAGATGTGTTTTGCTGGAGTTCGAGTGCTGACACGCCTACCAGTATACCTATCACATCTAATCGCACGCCATCACAACAAAATTAATAAATAAATGAACTTTTTCTTCTGATAGTATTTATACTATAAAAAAATATAATATCTAAAATTTACATGTATATTCTGTGAAGTCATCACTCCTCATATTTAGATCCTGTAGATCGGTCAGGATGAAACTATGCACAGGGATATCTTCCTTGTTTTCAGTCTCTACGGTAACATTTGTTTGATCCGTGAAATATAACCTTAGATTTCCTGGAATAGGTCTCCACTTACCGAGGTAAGTTGAAACCATGAAGCCTGACATAATTATTATATTACGCTCTCTAAGTTTTCCCAGGTGTTTTTTGTATTGATCACTTGAAACCACGACATGCATATGTTCCCCCTGATCATTGTTTGATTAGTTGTTTTCAATAGAATGATAAAAATATACAAAAAGAGCAACTTACTTATACTTTTTATCTAGCAAAACCATGTTGTTGATTAGTTGTTTTCAAGAGAATGATCAAAATATACAAAAAGAGCAACTTACTTACATTTTTATCAAGCAAAATCATGTTGAAGTGGAAAAACTCGTCCGTCTCTAGTTATCTTGTATCCCATGTTCTCAGTATTTTGACTCTTTTTTGGATACTGGAATATAGAGTGCCTTGCAGGTCTTCCATATCAAAGTCGGCTGCGAACAAAAATGCAATAAAGTTATCTAATATATAGATATATATATAGGCAAGATATCTCGTACTGTAAGAAATACATATATATTTCCATTTATACGAAGATATTGTTATCAAAGGTACACATTCACAACATTGGCATGACTTTTTAAGCTTTTATATATAAAAGAATTTTGGTATTTTTTTGCAGATAAAAATGGCCTCTTGTCAATTTTGGTATATTTTGCAGTTTTCCTTTCTCCAAACCTTCCGATAAAAATGGCCTCTTGTCAAATGTCTTTTTTTGGGGTCTTGATCCGATAAGTAATTGGAAAACAATATTTTGCACTTCAATCCAATTCCTTGTTGTTAAAAAATACGCATGCACTTCAATGCAATGCCTTGTTGATTATCTTATACTGTTGGCATTTTATGTTGATCATGCCAATTTGTGCAAACATGATGCTTGTTCGTACTGTAAATGTGTACGTTGGCAACAATGTATCAGTATTAGTAGGTGTGTGACTACGAATATATATTGAAGTGAGTGAACTCAGACATATTAGATACAATTGATTATGTGCTAAAAAGAATCAGGCAGAACTTTTTCATTCCGATAAAATTCAACATCCAAAAGTAAAATAGCTAAAATTCTATCAGAAAATGCCTGATACATCCTATGTCCATTGGATATCAAAGTGGAAATGGAAGGCCAGAGAATGTAAACAAATTATTGCCATTCAAGAGAATGTAAACAAATTATTGTTTGGGAGGGTAACTGAAGTGGGAGGGCTTCTTAGATGCGATATAGTTTGGAATCTCAGTCCATATATAACAGAGACTATGTATATTTTAGTCCATAAATAACACCATATCAAGTAAAACAATTCTGAAAAGGATACCATAAATGCAAAACTATAAGAACCATAACATTTACTAAAACGTAATACATAAACAAATCCATACCTAAGAAGAATAAAACAAATTCATTTTTAAGAAAAAATAAAAGAAAATTTCTAATTCAAGATATCCTAATCCTCTACTCACGAATCTCATTCCATTTGGTCACTGCTTGGAAAACAATACGGTCTATAGACTTGGAATTTTCAGGAATGTGTTGATGGACAACAGTTTTGGTATATTCATCTGGTAAATCATTATTTCTGATGGTAATGATTTTTTTTTTGATGGATTCTTAGCTGCATTTGAAATGCCAATGTACGTTGGATGATCATTTTCATATGTCCCTGGTTCCAAGTAAAACCCAACACTGTATAAGCTTTGTGCCTTGCATCTGCTAATGTGCATTGCAAAGGAAATTTTTACTGGAAACTGACATCTAGTTAGTGGTATGGTGTCCCTTGATTTCATCACACTTCTTCCTATCACCACTTCTTCTCCAAATGAAGCTCCTGTTAACACCTCCGCGACAATTTCATGCTCTGACAGCTTTGTTATAATCAACCTTGTGCCCGCAGCAACGTCATGGTCCCTGGCTTGTCCACTCAAGAGAATAATTGGAAGTCCAATTTTTAATCTCAGCTCATGAGGCGGCATGTACGCATGTTCAAATTTGTTTAGAAATACCCTGGGATACAACTGTACTGCTTCAGTGTAATTATCAGTATTAAAAGACACATAATCCCTACTCAGGTATACACGTCCTTCTCCTGGAAACAGCGCTGCTATGCGCTTATTTATTTCATTGATCTTGTCATCTTGAGAAGCGAGAATAGCATCATGAGCGACATACTGTTTTTTGAATTTATTTGTTGCCAAATCTCCATATGAGGTTGAAATTACATCATTGAGAAATTCATTCTCAGTGGACAGAAATAGATAGAGCTTAGCTCGAGAAATAATCACTGGTTTAGGTCCTCCGTTTACGGTGCCTAAAAGGTTGATCAAGTTTTGATTTTCATCCATACATGTGCATGGTTCAATAAACAGCATGGGATTAATAATTTTCAGAAACTTTGTTACGATCAATCATGGTGATCATACGATCTACTATATATTGTGCGCATTAATAACATCAGATCATGCGAAAACTTAAAAAGACATCATGCCTATCAAAATATAAAATAATGTGAAAAGGAAGATAAGTCCAAAGGATAACAATTAACGTTACGTTGTATCCAGAGAACAAAATCAAAAAATACATCTTGTTTAGCATACGATCTACTATATATTGTGTGCCATTTATAGTTTCAAAACACATCATGCTTATGAAACGATTAAATCATGTGAGAAGGAAAATATGTCCTCACAAGATGAAGACTAACCTTGTGTTGTATTCAGAGAAGTAACTCATGCATACGATGCCTCTCTATATATAATTTTCGAAACCACGGTTATATATGGTTTATTTTAAATATAGATATTTCTTTTAGAAATAGAGAAAACTGAATTTGTAATTTTGGCACAAGAACCTCAACAAATATTTTATATACATTTATTTTCCTAGCAATATATACAGTCTTATTCTCTTCTTTAAGAAAATTTATGATTTTTATGTCAAGAGGAAGGTATATATATACCAAGTTTATGCGTATGGTTAGTTCCTATACGTGACGTAGTCATAGGTAATAATTAATGGAAATGTAAATCTAGCGTAATATTTTTTAGATATTTCTAGCTACTTTGAATTTTTAACCGAGGATACTTTTCATTTGCATATTCGTAATTAACCAAATAAAACCAATCCTGCCTTGTATATCTACTATACTTAGAATATATGTTATTGCCAAAATTAAACATTCCTACATTTTTTTTGATATAGTAAAAATTCCAATAAATTTTGTGCAAAGAAGTCCATATATATGTAAATTACGTGGGAAACACCTAACACAAAAAAAGAAAGAATGAAATCCGGCGGATCCAAGGGTGGACTAATCCTGGATATAACCCCCTGAAATATCTACTCCTTTTTCCCACCCTACTTTAAGCCGTTTTAATTATGTAAATTATTCACGGTTTTATGGAAGTTCAAATCTTTCGGAATCTTGTTGCCTTAAATATCTACTATGAAATCGGAAACCACTATATCTCCAAAAATAAATATGCATTGGATTTGGTAATACATTCTTTAGCATCCTTAAGAAACATGCCTTAGATGCGTTAATTACTGGAGGTCATGCCGGTTGAACGTGGTTTCGTACGGGATTCACAAATTTAAAATCGGGAAGAGACAACACACATGTAACTTGGTCCTTATTTATTGGTTCTTGATTAAGAAAATAATCGTTGTAATGTTGCACCGAGGGGTTTTTGAGCTGCGTTATTACATGGCAATTCAATCCAGAAATAACATAGAATATCTATATTACACGAAAAAACCATAAGATTTTCCAAAGGTCCAGATTTACATGAAAATCATGTAAACATTATGTAAGGAAATCATGTAAAACTGCCAACAATAAAAAGGAATTTCGATTGTTTTCGATTGTTTGGAATTTCGATTCTTTATTTTTTCGTTATATAAAGTGGTGCAGAATTAAATTAAAAAATCTCATTAGCTGCTATAAAAAATCCATGTGAAAAAATGGGATGCACATGACCTCATCTTGCAGCTACGATCAAATGCATATGAAACCCTTGCACATATCACTATTACGTAATAACATGAGTTAGATTTCTAAAATAATATAAGCATTTAATTCATGAAACGTAGCATATGCTCAAAATATTCTAAACCCTATTTTGATCTCATATAAAATCACTATTTCTCAAAACCTAAGCAACACATGCTTAAAATATACTAAAATGTAACTTGATCTCGAAGACCCAAATCATCCACTGAACTTGCATGAGCAATGGTCTGGATGATAGTATCATCTATGAACTGTAAATTCTCAAAGTTCTGTTTGTAGACAGTGGATCTTGTATAGTGATTTTCCGGATGTTCTCTTTTTATGATTGTAATCTCCAACAGTGAACTTCCGTACATTGCTTCCTTTGTCGAAACACCAATGTACTTCGGATTTTCACTATAAGATCCAGAACTTAGATAGAACCAAGCATTGCGTAAGATCTGTTTCTTGCCATCATCAACCATCATTGCTAAACATACTTTCACGGGAAACTGATACCTGATAATCGACAAGGTACTGTCCAACAACATTCGCATTCGTGGTATTATTGCTATCTTACCAGCACCAGCACCGGTCAGGACTTCTGCTCTTATCTCATGTTCTCCTAATTGAGTTACAACTAACCGTGTACCTTCAACGATGCCTTCACCCCTGTTGATTTTCCTGAGAAGAAGAATTGGTATTCCAACTTTCAAGTGTAACTTATGACTTGGTAGATGTGCATATTCCAGGCCATTCAAAAATATCTGAGGATATAAATCTACATTGGTATCGTAATTCTCAGCAGCAAGTGATACATAATCCTCGCTGAGATATAAATACTCCTGCCCATCGAACAAAGACATCATTTTTTTGTTTATGTCCATGACTTTATCATCTTCAAGGGCCAAGATGCTCATCTGTGCCAAATATTTTTTTTCAAAACTGTTATCCATAAGATTCACATATGAGATGGCAATTAGTGTATTCAACAATTCATCTTCGGTTGATATGGTCAGGTTTGTTTCACTATAATCACCATCCATTGTTTGAGTCTTCTCAGCAACCATTTTAGATGTAGTAAGGTTCCTTCTCCGAATCTCCTCACTAACACAATCGAAAAGTCTCCGATGTTGCTCAATTCCTGTCGTGCGAAGCTGATTAATTTCCTCCACGGTTGCCATCACTATTTATTTAGTCATGAAGCAACCAGTTTTTTTTAGCACATCACCACAAAAAAATAATATATATATATAAAAAGAAAACGTCACAGCAATTATTAAAAAAAATTCATACCGTACGGAAAATACAACTTTTGATAATAAAAACAATTAATCACCACCATCGTATCATGAAAAGAATACACATGCATGTGTTTAAGAATAACTAAGAGGGGGGAATACTGATGATACCTTTTTTTTTACTGAATAAAAATAAAACCGGTTTCTGCGTGGGTAGATTTTTTCACCTAAAATCGATCTGTATATATAGGTAGAGAACGGACATCCTTTACATATTGAGCCATCAAGTCATCACCAAAAATAATCTCCAATTCATTTATTTTGGTATAGTATATTTTTCTTGCAAATCAAAATAAGATTTTGTTACATATATATGTACAATTTTCCTGATATAACTGAATGTTCTGAGGATCCCATTGAATATATTAGGTTAAATTCTATGCATGTAAATAAATATCCAGTACCCAGTAGTTACTTAACAACATATTATTACAACGACGTGATTTTGTTATCGTATCTTTATCTTTACCGAAAATTATAGATTTTGTTACACAGATATTTGCAGCTATAACTTAATTAACAATCTATTGTCAGGACGCCATGATTTCGCGTTCATTTATTTTGGTATAGTATTTTATCTTTGCAAAAAAAATCCCGATTTTGCTACACAGATATTTTCAGTTAACTTAATCAACAATCTTCGTGTTCATTCGCTTTGGTATGGTATCTGGTGTTATTCGTAGACAATGTTTTAGCTTTTGTGAATAATTTGTATCCTAAAAAAGAAACAGACTCAAAAAAAGTTATTTTAATAAAATGTAATACTATCATCATAACCCAGAGACCACGCATGAATGGACTACCTAATTCTTAGAAATAAAAATAGCTATAACTCTAAATACTAAGTACTAATTAATGGAGGCATTGGGGATATTTTCCATCATCAATTTGATCTTCTTTGTAGGGTTTCTCGCCAAGTGCTTATTTTCTTCATCAACTTGATGTCGTTTGCAACTTTGCCCACAATCATTATCATTGGCATGCACATTACCCAGTATTTGGGTTACTATAGCTCCGCTTGTGTGTTCATGTTCCAAAAAAGGATCTGCAAGCTCTGAAAGAGGCTGTTCAAAATACATTGTTATCCTCCTATTTTTTTCACGGACATAGTTAAACAGATAAGATATGTATCTATTGCGAGCCATGAAAACTCCATCGGTATCCATAATGAGATGTGTTTTAGCTGGTTGTTAACAATCATACACACTAATTAGCTCAACCGAGTTATAAAATTATATATTTATCTACGAAAATAAAAGATTCTATTCTTTAAAGAGAAACTAATCGTACCTTAGAGTGAAAATCTGTTCATGAGGTGTGCATCAATCAATTAATCAATGGTATGCATGATTGGACACTATTCATTGCCATTTATATAGTTCTCACAATACCGCGTTCAAGAATTCCTAAATAAGGGCTTATTACATCTGTAGAAGCATATCTAGACCTTTTTCAAGTTTTCTGTGTTTTATCTAGAATTAAAATCAAAATTATAGCATATTTAGAATGCCATATATTCGGCCATACAGCACGATCAAAATCAAAGGAAACTTCTAGATTTTCTTTTCATTACTTAAAAAAGGGATGCACCAAAATATATTTAGAATGCCATATATTCGGCCATACAGCACGATCAAAATCAAAGGAAACTTCTAGATTTTCTTTTCTTTACTTAAAAAAGGATGCACCAAAATAAATATTACTCTATTCTGATGGAAATCCAGGGTTTCCAGTTTTGGGGTGTGTTAATGAAGCAAAGACCGGGTGTGGGTTAACGAAGTAAAGATAAAATTGCGGTAGGTGAAAACTCGTATGCGGCAAAGTGGAAGAGTATTACTATATTTAAGAAACCCTAACCCTAACCTGGAAGGAAGTAGTAGATGTCGAGCTGAATGAAAATTATTTCACAGACTTCAAATGGTGTCGTTGTAAATCTTAATGCAAATTTGTATTCTACAATTTTTCCCTGACTTCAAATAATGATTTATTTATTTTTCAACATCTATCCGCCTCTGAATAATTCGTATGTATCCCAGGGTGATTTAGCCATCCTCATATTTTTCATTTTGTCAAATATTATTTAGTTTTCCCCTGTATAGTTGTATATTTTCTTTAGCAGAATTGTTGCTAAAAAATGTCATTCAATCGACCTGCTCCTACCCACCTCAGCGAACCATCCTGGGCGTAACAATTGAATTGTAGGATTTTTTTGCGTTACAGAGTTAAGTTTTTGTATGTATTGAATACAACCATTAGAGAGACCTAATTGGTATCACAGGAATTGGAAAACTAAATATCAAAAAGACATAATTCGGCAACAGAACTTTGGAGGAAAATAACTTCCAGCGCATTTACCCGTTATTATCTGCACCTCTAATGCCCTCATTCCTATTTTGGTAACAACCAACCTGGTGCCATTGCAGAGTCCAGAAGTTGGATTTAAATTCCTCATAAGCATCACTGGTATACCAAACTTTAGACTTAGCACGTGGTTCGGAATCCCCGAAACTTTCTGACTGTTTAGATATTCCTGATTGAACATTACTTCAGCCGTGTCAAAATTACGCGACAGTGGACTCACAGAATCAGAACTCAGAAAAGTGTACTCTTCACCCGGAAGCATTGATATTATACGATCATTTATCTCCTAAACCGTATCATTCTTCGAAGTCAAGATGCACCTTTCCTTTAGATACTCCACATCTTTGTATTTATGGATTAGATCAGGATAAGTGTTCTCAATAATAGATCCAACAGAATCTCCATTAGATTGTATTAATAAGTAATCTGGTACCTTTATCCATGTTCTTCAAGTGACATTGCCGGTAATTTTCCATCCCCAATCTGCAAAACCCATTTACTGAATGTTGTTATGGATTGTTTCTGTTCATCATTAGAATCCCTGTTCATAAGTCTCATGTTTTCCGTCAACTGGAACACCTTAAAATGCTTCCATAGCTTCGACCTACTGATTGAAGCATCAACGATTGCCTCCCTACCACCACGGGGTATCACCGGTAATATCTGCCTAAAATCACCTCCTAGTAATAGTGTCTTACCTCCAAATACCTTTTCTTTGCTTTTCTTCTTTGTCTTACTTGAATTCATTAAATCTTTAACCGTACGCTCTAGAGCCTCAAATGCGTACCTATGCACCATTGGTGCTTCATCCCAGATGATTACATCAGCTGCACATATCAAGGCTGCTAATTGCGTGTTCTCGCTCACATCACATGTTGAGTTCTCTCTCAAAGAAATTGGAATTTTGAACCTTGAATGCGCTGTCCTTCCACCAGGTAACAGAAGTGAAGCTATGCCAGAACTCGCAACTTCCAACACCACCTTGGAATGTGCACGCAGACCAGATATTATTGTACTCCATAGATATGTTTTTCCAGTGCCACCACTACCATAGACAAAGAAAAGTCCACCTTCATGCCGTTCTATCGACTGCATGACAGCCTTATATACCTCTTCCTGTACAGAGTTCAAACCCCTTCTCAACACAGCGTGCTCAGACTTTAGTTTGTCCGTATCATAATCGTGTTCCTCATATATCAGTCTATTCATATAATTATACCGATTGTCCTTTTTTGGGTAAGGAATCATTGGAAATTCCTTTAGGATTCTGTGATTCCTTGCCATAATCCTCTCGATGTCAAGCAGGGCAAAGTTTTTCAGTTCCACATCTTTAAATTTCAAGTTTGGCCTATCGTGTCTCTTTCTTAGAGTATAAGGAATATCGTCCGACAATATCTTCCAATTTTCCTCCCATAATCTCTTTGGTTCTGTCACCTCACAGAATAGCAACAACGTCACAAACATCTCACGGAGGGAATCACCTGCAGTAAAATCGTCAAAACATGAGCACTCGCAACACAACTGATAACCATACTCCAAAAATTCCAGGCTATTGTGAAAATAAATTTAATCTACAATAATCACATGTAAACTCATGAAAAGATTACTAATTAAGTTTTGACTGCGTTTCTACAATAATCACATGTAAACTCATGAAAAGATTACTGATTAAGTTTTGACTATTTGACAAATGACTTGTCCAACTTATGAAATGCAAAATTAATACAGCTGTTGGTAAAATAATAATTGGAATACAATACGATTAGGAGAGGATAGTAGAAAATTAATACACGATGTGTTTTATAACGGAAGCTTAATTGGTTACCTGTAGTCCATATCGATGCTTGTTTCAACGAATTTTGCCATTCGTTGTCATCCTGAAGAAACCCCAGCGCCATACATGTCTCCCTATAAGTATCATAGGGTTCCCCGTAAACTGTTCTTAATTCTGCATAACATCGTGGTCCCTTCACGATGTTCAGCAAAATACGAAGAAAATATCTTTCCCCTGAAGTAGGATGAGCATTGTACAGTCTTCCAACCACATTTCTTTGTTTTCTTACCCTCCACTTCTTCAGATTACTGTCCCAGACGAACTTTGTCGGGAAGTCTGCATAAGTCAATTCTCTGGCATCCTCAAATTCCTTATTTGCCTCAAACCACTGCAGAAATTTCATCCTGCTCACGCTCACTCTATTCATAACCTCAGCTATATTATCGGTATCCTTGAAAAATACTTGTTGCTCACCTTCCAAATGATAGGGAAGTCGCTCAACAATTGGATCTCGATATTGGATATCGTAGTCCCAAATCCTCCAACATGACTCTGCTGGAGATACATAACCGCAATCCAAATATTCATCAACTTCATCGATAACCTTTTCCTTTGTCCCAGGATCTGTGACAGTGGTTTGATTTCTGCTTTTGACTGATTCGGAGCTTTCATCTTGAGGTTTTTTCTTCTCAATGATGGTCGTTACTCGGTCCCTGCCCTTGTGTATGTACTTGAAAAGATACTTCACTAAAGATCCTCTCCCATTGCAAACCTCGACATTTATATGTGCATCAAATTGAACAATCAGTTCTCTATTATGAGGAATCACCCACTGGTTCGAGAAATCTACCCCATCCTTGTGAGCGTACACATTATTCTTGCGTCTTCGATAAACTGGATACCCATTGTCATCCACTGTGGTCTGGCTGTTGAACTCTTTTGGGTAGTGCTTCGAGCATTTGTTATCTCTCATGCATTTCTGGTCTGGCTTGCTAATTTCACAGGGTCCATGTAGCATGAACTGAACAACAACTTTATGCCCCTCTGGATCACTTTCTTTGTCAGGTATTTCTGCCGATATAATCCTATCGATCTCGGATGGAGACTGTGGCTTGTCCTTTTTATCCAACCACAAGAGGATATGCGCATGCGGTAGGCCTCTTTTTTGAAACTCGATTGTATATATTGCTGCAAAACAAAGGGGCACAGATCAGGTTACTCCAAACATCTAAATTCCTAGTCAACCACATTATACGAAAAATGTACTATTTTTATTTTAAGACATACCTGCAGTCACGGTCCCGAAATGTTTTTTCTCACGTAAAGATTTCATCAGCTCCCTTAACTTCTAGTTAAAGACTCTACTTACAATATCTGGTTTATCTTCTACACGTTGTCCAGGTGTTTTGTCCAATACTGCCTGGATCTCAGACCATTTTGGATTGCAAGTGAATGTTATAAACAGGTCTGGTATACCTTTGCATCTACAAATTGCAATGGCATCCTGATAATGTTCCATCATGTACCTTGGGCTACCCGTAAAAGTATAAGGAAGTACGATTCTTTTTCCATTAGACCCCCCATCAATATCTCCTTTTAGTAACGCATCTTTAAGCCCACTGTACAACTCAGCTCGGATTGTGGGTTGGTTGTTTCTTACCCATCGAAGCCGATACTGTTCTAAGCAGGCATAAGCATCAACCACATATTGCTGGAGAAGACGACCACCCCTTATTAGCGTCTGTCCTTCCCCCGTCCTTTGCTGCAATCTATACGCATAAAACTCGTGCATGGTGATTGTCTGACGCTTCATCAAATTACCATTTTTGGACACCTTAGGATTTTTATAAAAAATATTTTCCGTGTAGCCATATTCACCATACGGGAACAATATCGGAAAATGCATCGGCATGTAGGACTGATGTGTCTCATCGATCCTAGTATAACCATCCTTTTTATGTTCAACTATAATGTCCCTTAACCCTTCATCCTTTTCTTCTTGATCAGTTTTATCATTAGAACTCCGCACAAATAAACCAGCAATTTCGGAACACGTTGGTAGGTTGTATTCCCTAGGATCTTTAGCTCGATTACCAATCAGCCGCATTTGGTATTCAGGCACGTCTGTTTCCCGGAATCGATCTCTAGCCATTATAAACGCCTTTGCCACCTCATTATGCTCATCAAACATGGAGATTAAATTTTTTATTACATCCATATAAAATTCATCATTGGTTTCGTTATCACCTGATTTTTTATTTGACGAACCTGCGTTGCCCTCAGGTGCCTTGACAAACACATTCCTCCTGAGATTTGCTTCTCGTTCTATATCTGCATCGTATACATAAAACTGAGAAAATGCTGGAATTTCTCCCACAGGAAACAATGATCCTATAATATGGTAATTGCTTCCTTGAATCTTGTAAACGTACGGGCCTCCACCTTTGTTAACATCATGGACCTGCCGACCTCCTGATGACGTAAACGCAAACATAGAATTGTATAGTCTAATCAACCTCCTAAATTTTGTTGGTTTTTGACCACCTTTATAGTCCATCATTGTTTGGAGAAATGCAGGAGCATCTTTAAGTAGGGGAAGCTGAACATTGCCCTTCGAACAACAGATAGAATATTTAACCTTAGATGGATTAGGAGATTTCTCAGTTATCTCCTGAGGCCAGACCATTGCTCCGCAATCTGGACATGTGTTGCATGGGGGTCCGAGATCGTTTTTCTTTATACCCAATTCTGGTCAAACACCAAACAAATATGTGGTTTAGCGGGTTGATAATAGTACAGATGCACTAAAAGAGGTTAAGAAATTCATGTCATAAAAAATCCAACTCACTCGTAGAATGCTCGACAGTGTCCATATATCCACTCTGGGATCCAAGATCATTTTCCTCCAATGGCCTACTCCTCCTAAGCACCCATTGAGTACAAAATAACAGACATAAATTTCACAGATTAGTCTTAAATTCACTCATAACAATCTACATAAACAACCCCATCAAGAAAAAAGCTTCAGAGAGGAAATAAATTGTGGATATACATGCCCATTCATGCTTTAAAGAATAACTATTTTTTTCTTCCGGAAATGCAATACAAAAGTTCTTCAAAAAAAACATCAAGGGCAGGTTACAATACAAAAGTACTGGAAAAAAAATGCATGAATGAGCTCTGAGTATGTTTTGGCTTTTCCAACCCCTTTTGAAAATGAAAACAATAGAAGCTCACTAATTGCAATATTTGGTACAATATATACCAGTGGAGGAAATAACCTGTATTTGAATTTGTTTTGCAGTTCCTCCCCATTACTATACCTTTATGCCTATGGCGATTCACCCTAGCCTGTTCTGGTTCACTGATTGGTTGCTCTGGTACTGCTATCTGTTGTAAACCTTCTGCAGGCATTAAAAATAACAACAAAATAAAATCAAACAATGTCATGGAACATGATCCATGCAGCTGAAATGTGCACGTACCTGCATCTGCACCTTCAAGAATTCTGCGCATCTTCCTGTTTTTTTTTCTCCAGTATCACGCCCTTACGCTTCATACGATTCACCCTTGCCTGCTCTGGAGTAGTTGGGTCTATCATAACTGGTTTCTTGGTTCTACTTACGTACTTTCTTGCTGCATGGATCAAATGTAATGGTAAAAACCCAACGATAGTTCCAAAAAAAAAAAACATGCCGACCAAACACACTGAACCATACCTGTATTTTTGTTCCTGCGCACACCACCCTCAATGCCTATTTCCCGATCCATCCACGTTTATTTGGAACCCAAACTACCAAGTGTAAGGAACGCAACCGGTTTCTGCACGAATCAAAAAGATACGAATAAAGACAACCATCATTGATAATTAAAAGGATACGAATAATTAGATCATTACATGGAATCTCATTTGATAATCACCCAGAAAAAATAAAAAAAACAACCAGAAGCTACGAATAAAGACTTTTACCGCAAAAAAGTCATTGAAAATAAAATGGGAATAGCAGATGAATTTCTCACCGCAATGTAGATTGGAGTTTACGGTCCTATAAATAAATCTGTTTCTAGTATTAAATCAACCAATCAACGAAACACTAATTCATCGTAAAAAGCTCAAGAATAAACAATGGGAATAGCGTATAAAAAGTGATGAGCCTATGCCCTTGCATACCTGTATTTTTGCTCATAAGCAATCCGCACCAAAGAAAAATGGATCCTGGCATCTGTGCAACGGCCTTAAATAGAGAGGAGATAAACCCCAAAAATTCAAAAAAAAAACTCCCGTGTAGGTAACAATATATGTATTTTCCAAAATCCTAGATGAAAATCTTTCTGGTAGGAAATAATATATGTATCCAATATTCACATTTATTTGGATATCATATTGCAAAATCTCCTTCCTTTGAATACTTTTTTTCTTGTTATTTTTGATATCCACATTTATTATGGTATTTTTCAAATTTGTTAATGAAAATTGCTCCAATGATATTGTTTTTAGTTTTTTTTTTCCCTGTTAATGTCATGTGATTTTTTTTTTCTTCCGGATTTTGGAATTTATACTCCTAATGGTTATGTATTGTTTTATTTTTTTGTACAGGATCAACGGATTCTTCAATCCATCCAGGCATGACTCCCACAAATCAGGTATTCTCTTTTAATCACTCATCTTTTAAAAAAAAATCATTCAGGTTCATGCCTATAAATTTTTTCCGGTATTCAATATCATGTAATTAGGGGGAAATTTTTCTTTTATCGTAGTTTGGAGATGTACCTAAGCGGATTTCATTTCAAAAATTGTAAATGGACATTGGACATTGGTTTATTTATATGATTTGATTTTTTTAATCATATGATGGATTTAATTTTATGATGAAATCACGATGAACATCCTACCTTATTTAATTTTAATTGCTTATATTTGTTCTGATATGTTTCTTAGAATAAATAAAACTTAAGAAAGTCAGGAAATTATCTACTTTAAATGTGATTGGTTAAAAATTATTTCGCGGGCCCAATAAATTCTACTGGAATTCTATTGGCTGAAATTTAGAATGGTGGGACCAGAATCAACCAGAAGCTCCGATTAACCACGTCGCTCGAAAAAACTCTGTTTTTATATAAAGAATTTTCTGGGACCATTTTTCGTTTGATGACAAGTATCATGGGACCATTTTACTTCACTTCTTTTATTGACAAGTGTCTAGAGGATCACTTTCAATAATTAGTTCTCTTAATTTCCTTAATTTTCTCAAAAAAATACTGGTCTATTAAAAAGAAACGGAGGGAGTAGATATAGTAGTACTTTGATGAGTTGCCGGCCTAAACATGTCGGCAAAAAGAATGTACCATAGACATGTTATTTAACGGCCATCCCCACCCAGTAGACCGATTTCCTCTGCGTCGTTCCAATTAAAATCCTTAAATGTCATTGTAAAATCCAAACTTCAAGAACTTAATTATTTTTCTCAAAACAAACTCAAACCTAATTATTTCTCTCTAAATTCTTGAGACTAGAGAGAAAGAGTTGACACTTGATGGTTGAAATGAACTATCCCATGTGCAAGAATGAACATTTCTCACGTAAAATAGCTTAAGAAACAGCAGAAAAATAATACTTAAGTAGAAGATCCGGCATGGATGGTGACAAAGAATTTTGTAATATTATTAAAACCAAGTAATTAAGGTAGTATTAAAAATAACTACTCCCTCCGTTTCTAAAATATATGCAGGTTTCCTTATTTGGGTATGTCAAAAAAATAGGCTTGTTTTCATATGAGGAAAGTCAAATGTTATGATTTTACTACTATACCCATAGATGGACCACTTCTCTTTCTCCTTTTTCTCTCTAATACAAAAAGGGGACCACTTATCTCTCCTTTTTTTGTAATAGCAAATGAGTGGGGACCAAAGGATAGTTTAGGAAAAACATGAAAAAGTGGCTACAATGATTGGTTTTCTTAATTTTTGTGAAAACCAAACTTGCCTATTTTTTAGAAACAGAAGGAGTAATTAATTTTGAGCTTAATCAGTTGAAGCAGCACGGCAATTAACAATTCAGTCACTCAATTTTGACATACAATCAAATAAGTATCAAAATCTTGGCTCTTGTACTAGACTCCCTCTCTCTCTAGCATGGCTTTTAAGCATCAAAACTCAAAATCCTCTTTTTCTTCATTTTCAAGTTTTAGGTCTACAACCTTGCTCACTTTAGCTCTTATACTTACTTCTTTCCTTCTTTTTATCACTCCCCCAGCTCGAAGAAATCTAAGTGATCCATATTTCAGAATAACTGAAGATGTTCGAGTAGAACTAGATGTCCATAGTGATCTTCGCGAAATTCAATCTCCATGGAACAATTTATGTTTTGGACCGGCTATGGAGAAGCTTAAACTTGGAGTTTTCTCTAAAACATGGCCAGTGGGTACTGACCCAGGTGGAATGGAACGACATGCTAAGCAATTATACACAGATCTCGCAGCTAGAGGGCACGAAATTCACGTTTTCACGGTACCCTCCGATAGACGACCACACCCGGATATCCACCAAGGCAATCTTCATGTTCATTTTGCTGCTAATGACCATGGTTCTGTGAATTGTTCACTAGCATTTCAGATCTTCAATAGTGAAAATGATGCATTGCCGTTCGACTATGTTCATAGCGAGAGTGTTTCTTTACCACATTGGCGTGCAAAAATGGTTCCTAAAGCTAGAGTAGCTGTTACTTGGCATGGTATTTGGTATGAGATCATACACTCGAAACTATTCCAAGGATTGGTTTTGGACTCTCAGGAGTCTACATTTGGTACCGAACTTCGTGATGCCATGCCAAAATTAGTAGAGGAGATCAGGTTTTTTCCAAGTTACACACAGCATATATGCATTAGCAAAAGCGCAGCCGAGGTGTTAACCAATATTTACCAGCTTCCTCGTAGAAATGTTCATGTTATTTTAAATGGAGTTGATAATACAGTATTCACACAAGAACCAGAAGCAGGAGAACGTTTCAGGAACAAACACGGTATCCCATTGAATGTGAGTTTGGTGATGGGAGTTGCTGGACGTTTGGTCAGAGACAAAGGACATCCACTTCTATTCGATGCCTTCTCAAAGATAGCCAAACGACATCCCGGCGTATTTTTATTAGTAGCCGGTACCGGGACCTGGCAAAAACGGTACATGGAGTTAGGATCAAGTGTTAAGGTTCTAGGTGCACTGGATGCTTCAGAATTGGCAGAGTTTTATAACGCAATCGACATTTTTGTTAATCCTACATTAAGGCCGCAGGGGCTTGATTTAACCCTTATGGAAGCTATGCATTGTGGGACGCCGCTTTTGACACCGAATTACCCCAGTATAACCGGTACTGTTATTATTAACGATGGATTTGGGTATACATTTTCTCCTAACGTGGGATCATTTGTTGAAGCCTTGGAGAGAGCGATAATAGATGGGCCATCTGAGATGCACAAGAAGGGAATGGCGTGTAAAGCATATGCATCGTCAATGTTCACAGCGTCGAAGATGGCATCAGCTTATGAAAGGTTCTTCTTGTGCATGAAGAACTCTAGGTATTGCCGGTATCCTCTTCCTACAGATTGTTAGAATTTAGAACAAAATTCTAAATTTTTCTTGTTTCAACTCTGTTCTTTCATTTTTTTTAACGATTTTTGGTACTGTTTCCCTTTACTTTTTATATTATTTATTAAGGGTTTTGTTATTTTGTGCATGGATGCACAAAATAACAGCTAATCATTGACATTGGAAATAATAAACACCAATAAAAAAATATGAGAAATAGTGTCTTGTTCATTGGAGAAGGGAAATAATCATAGATTTTTTGAAATTTTCTCTATACAAGTGTACACTTTCCCTTCTCCAATATAAAACATATTATCTCACATATTTTTTATTGGTATTTATCATTTCCGATGTCAATAATTGGCTGTAATTATTATCAGAGTATACCAAAACAAATTGGAAATTCCACGGTACATAGTACATTGAAAATTCAAACCCATGTTCAAGAAATTAATGCTACAAAGTGGTTTGGAACTTGTGCTCACTCTATGTATAAATTGTAATTAAGTTTAGTGATATCTTGGCCCTTGTAATATGGGAATCAGTTGTCGAGTGTCGACATTGTCCGGTTAGCTGGAGATGTAACGGCATATAGTGGAGTCCCGATTTGTGCAGCCAAGAATTAGAGTGCGCAATTATTGTGTAATTCATTTAAGAAAGTTAATATGCTTTGATTCATATTTACATTGAAAATGAGAAAAAACAACGACAATTACCTGTGCTTGTGCACCTTTGTTTTTAGGGGATGCATAAAAATTAGTGCTGTCAATGGGTACCCATTACCCGGAACCGGACCCCGGGCGAATAGGGTCCGGTTCCGGGTCCTAAATTTGGACACATTAACAAGTTAGGACCCGACGGGTAATTACCTGATTGAACCCGAATCTTAACGGGTCCGAACGGGTAATACCCGACGGGTACCCGGTTATTCATTCTTTTATCCCTCTTTTTAGCCAAATTACAAGTATTTTGCTAGTTTGACTTTGATTTTTTTTTCACTTTTAATTTTTTTCTTACATTTAATCTTTATTTAGTACATTAATAAAGAAATAATAACAAAATTTTTATTAAAATAAGTTTGATTCAAGCAAAAAAGAACAAATATATCAAGTTTTTGAACTTTTATGTATGTTTTCTTAATACCCAACGGGTACCCGGAACCGAAGGGTACCCGGGATTTTAAACGGGTCGGTTCTGGGTCCACTAATTTAGGAACCGGACCCGACTCTTATAAGTAGGGTCCGGGTCCAATGATACCCGGGAGGACCCGGACCCATTGACAGCCCTAATAAAAATGCACTCCAACTAGTGTATTAAACCGAATTGGATGCCTTGTTTAACCGACTAATTTGGGGCCTATAAGGATTATTTGGGCCCTATGACTACAAAAAAAAGGGTCATCATAAAGTAAAATGAAAATCCCCTTATCTAACTATTTTACATAATGGCTAATTTATCCTTGGTCAATTAGTGTTAATTCGGGTGATTAATTAATGTTTAATCATGTTAACCTAGAAATCAACTAATCTTGATTCACCATCAAAACACGAAATATTTCATCTCATTACCTTCTCCTTCTTCTCAGTTGTGTCAAGACGATGCTGCTTCACAGAATGGGTACTGCCATTACTCATTCAAAAATTTCGACGGCTGTCGCGATGGAGTGCATGGCAGAGGTTATGCCAGGGGGTCTATTCTTAAACATTTGCAGGATAAACACCTTTTCTCGGAGGTTAACAAGGCTAGTTGCAGAGACATCATCACTAACGATCTGCAGGTTTTCTGTGCCTGATAAAGACTGCTCCAACAGCTTCTTATGCGGTTATGCTACCATTGCATGAGCCTACATACTTGGAGGTCTTCTTGTAAAGAAATGGAAGGTTTTCATGGCAACATTGTTGGTCCTTTCAACGGAAGTTCTGCAGATTTCCTCATTCACGGAGTAGATAGGCCTGCAAGCTCACTTGTTTTGTTCGTGCCAGCTGAAGCAAGGGATGCTTTTACAGCAAGGGGTGAGGATGATGCTGTGGTTGATGAAGCTTTTTCTCTTTCTCCGGACTTGCTTAATGTTGTTTCTCAGCTCCAGTTTTCCACAATGTCCAACATTCCACACCAGTGCAGGTTAAGTTTTTCCCGTACCTTGAAGTGTTTCCTGGATAATGTACTTTGTAAACCAACATATTTGGCTACCTGGATCCGGTTAATTCTACTTCCCTTTTGCTCACTGACGCGCTATAGGCCCAAGCGATCTGCCGAGGAGAGGTCGAGTAATGAAAGCGACTTCAAGTCGCTATCATTCAACAAGCTCTTCTTGCTTGGAAAGAGCCTATGGGCTGTTACACGTTGATCTATAAGGTGCCAGCAACAACCTACCAAACATGACAGCAAAAAGCCAGAGGTTGCCAACTTAAGTGCCTGCTGGAAGAAGTTGGTTATGTGCATTATGCTGCGGCGATTCGTGTTTTGTCTTCGAATGATGTTGCTCCTTGCAGCGAGAATACTTTGACGGAATTACAATCTAAACATTCAACAACGCCCCCACCTTTCATTATGGAGGGAGACTTTGTTTGTGACCCAGTCACGGTCGATTCAAGGGCTGTCTTAGGCGCCATCAAGAGTTTCCCCAGAGGCACTTCTTGTGGTCGTGATGGTTTACGTGTACAACATCTTGTCGATGCGATGAGTGGTGTAGCTGCGGTAGTTGCATATGATTTGTTTTCTTCGATTACAGGGGCGGTCATCCTTTGATTGGCATGCAAGTGACCTAAGGTTTTAGGAGAGCTCATTTCCAGTGCACCGCTTACGCCTTTACTTAAACCTGGAGGTGGGCATAGTCCTATTGCAGTTGGTACTATCTGGCGTCGTTTGGTCTCTAAGGTGGCTGCCGGTAAGTGGTGAAAGTATACTTCACACTGTAAATGGTTTGTTGGAGTTGAGAGGGCAATCAAATAAGATGTTAATGTTTCTTATTGACTTTTCGAATGCGTTCAGTATGGTGTACATGTCTCATCTCATTAGGGAGGTCCGACTTCATTGTACATGTATTTCTCATTGGGTTGAATTCTGTTATTCCAGACCTGCTATGCTTTACTATGATCATTACATCCTATCTTATGCACTTGGTATTAATCAAGGAGATCCTTTAGGTCCCCTTTTGTTTGCTCTGACACTTCACCGTCTTGTGAAGTCCATTGCTTCTCGGTGTAAGCTCAATTTGCATGCTTGGTACCATGATGATGGAACTATCATCGGTGACACTTTAGAGGTTGCCAAATCTTTGAGTATTATAGAATCCGAAGGACCGAGTAGGGGCCTATATCTCAACATCAAGAAGACTGAAGTATTTTGGCTTAGATTCTGTTAGAGTATTGCTCGGTCGAACTCGTAAGCGTTGCTATCTCAAGCTTGTTTGTCAAATTTAGTTGTCAAAACTATATTTCTTGTCAAATTCAGTTGTCAATTATGTTCTATCTTCTAATGAAACTAAGTCGTATAGCTATATAGACTTTTACATTATACACATTTGATATTTCGAACTGAGTTTATCTCGCTTATCTATTTCTCGAAATATGTGTTAGAAGCTTTTTGCTTTAATAATGTTCATCGTATTCTTGACGATTTTAGTTGGAAACTAAATGTAAAGTCAAAAGATGATCATGTGGAAATTGCCTTGAAAAATATAACATGATTTGTGTGAGACAATCGTTTGATGTCGACTTGGAAAGTTTCGTATTGATAATTCGATCACTTGAAAATTACTTGAACCAAAAGTTTTTTGTGAGAAAACCATTTTCGTCTTCTATGGATGTTTCAATGATTGAAATGGGAGTTTAGAACAATTACATATGTCAGGATACAACACAGTATGCATACCTAGTATGCGAACTGTATTGGTATAATTCAGGTCCGGGAACCTTGTTTGCTTACCTATTATGCAAACAGTTTTACCTGTAAATGTCCAGGAACCTTGTTTCCGTACCTAGTATGTGAACGGTTTCACCTGAGTTAGGTCCGGGACGGTTGTTTGCGAACAGATGGACATGCCAAGGTCCGGAGCTGCTGTTCGCGTACCTGGTTGGAGAACTCAGTGGTTAAGCTCTAAATTCGGTCATGTATGATTTTCATACTCATAAACTAAATTTTTTATGAATTAAGGAATACAATCTTTACAACCCGTGGCTTAATGTTCATGAATTGATTCTTGTATAAGTACTTTGTATGATTACGAATCAATCCAATTTTGCTTCAATTTGTTTATATATATTTCTATGAGATAGTGGAAAATTGAACAACTCTATTTGAAACACAATTAGATTCATTTCAATATCTTTCATAATTGATTGATCATCATATTTGATCTAGAATTGTTAGATGAATATGGTTAAGACAAAAGTGTTCATATGGATAACTTCAGTTACCTGTTATTGAGCCAACTCAATATGCACGTTTAGGTATGGTTACCCATATCTAAATGAAGGTATATTTTGATTTGTGTGTAACAAGCTAAGACTGTCTAACGGTGTACATTAATTGCTTTATTATTAAGCATACTTAGCTTGAATCTTAAATCAGGATTTCATCTTGCAGTGAATATTGAATGCTTTGTTACTAAGCAATCTTAGTTTTGATTGTAAGCAACCCTGATTTGAAAGACTATATAAGGGAGAAATCTAGCAACTGGAAAACCTAATCCCAGCATTTTCCTGTATGCTAATTGCAAACTATCTAGAGTAGATTCTCCTTTGACCTAGGTTTTTTCCAAAACCATATTAGGTTAACGACTTGAAGACTTCATTTGGGATTCGTGAAGCGAGATCCAACTATTTTTTTTTTGTAGTTGTGTATTCTGATCTTACTTGTTCTATCATGTTGAGTACTATCTTCTCTAAGATTTTCTTGAGATTTATCTCCGATAGGTAAGATATAAAAAGTAATCACAATAGTTCTTCGTCTCAGACTCTTGTGATTTCGCAATAACTTTTCTGTTAATCAGTTCTGTTATTGTGAGGTAATTGATATTTCTAAGCTTCTCTTCAGGAGTATAAGACCGGATTATCAATTGGTTCCTGTTCACCTTAATTTATATTGGGTTAACTCAATAAAAGTTAACCGAAGTTAGCCATATGAACACTTTTGAATTAATTGTATTCATCTAACACTTATAGATCAAATATGATGGTCAATCAATCATGATAGATAATCAAATGAATCTAATTGTGTTTCAAATAGAATTGTTCAATTATTCACTATCTCATAGAAATATGTATGAACATCATATAGAATTATGTTTCAAATAGAATTGTTCATTGAAACGAAATCGGATTGAATCGTAATCGTACAAAGTACTTATACAAGAATCAATTCATGAACATTAAGCCATGGTTTGCAAGTTAATTTCAATTCCTTAAATCATAAATATTTTAGTTTATGAGTATGAGAATCATACATAACCGATTTTAGAACTTAACCACTGTGTTCGCAAACTGGGTATGCAAACAGAAGCTCCGGACCTTGGCCTAGTCAAGCCGTTCGCAAACCCGGTTCGCGAACAACCGTTCCGGACCCAACTCAGGTAAACACCGTTCGCATACTAGGTATGCAAACAAGAGTTCCAGACCTTCTCAGGCAAATCCGTTTGCATACTAAGTACGCAAACAAGAGTTCCGGACCTGAATCATCACAATACAATTCGCATACTAGGTATGCATAACGTGTTGTATCCAGACATGGGTAATACTTCTAAACTCTTATTTCAATCATTGAAACATCCTTAGAAGACGACAATGGTAATCTCACACATACCATTAGCTTCAAGTAATTTTCAAGCGATCGAATGATCAATATGAAACTTCCCGAGATGACATCAAATGACTATCTCGCACAAATCATATAAGATGTTCAAGGTAATTTTCACATGATCATCTTTTGACTCAATATTTAGTTTCCAACAAATAAAGTTCTCCACCAAACTCGTCAAGAATACGATGAACAACTTCCAACATGTATTTCGAGAAATGGATAAGCGAAATAAACTCGGCTCGAAATATCAAATGTGTATAATGTAAAAAAGTCTATACAGCTATACGACTTAGTCTCATTAGAAGATAGATTTAATAGACTTCTGAGTGATAGATAAGTTTTAGTCTCCACATACCTTTTGTTGATGAGTTCTTCCAAGATCCTCAGTAGATCTTCTTCTTCAATTGGTGAACGCCGTGAAGACTAAAGCTCAACTACACATTCTATCATAATCCGAGACATAGCTATAAGTAGACTAGAAATCAAATATATAGTTTTGATCAACTAAACTTGACGAACAAGCTTGAGATAGAAACACTTGCGAGTTCGATCGAGCAGTGCTCTAATAGAAACATCTCTTCGTGCCACGAGGTATATTGTTTTAGGTCACAAGAATTATTTTTAATCATTAAGCATACTTAATTTGGTCATATTAAATGTTCAATGTCATAGATTTTTTTATCTATATCTCATCATATAATATGTTAAAATCCTTAGAAAACTCTAAATAGTCCTATTTTCTTGATAATTAATTTAGTGAAAACCGGTTGGTTATGCTAGCCATGCCGGAGACACAAATTATTATGTCCCAAGTACATAAAAAGGGTAAAAACTCTTTAACCTCACTTAAATTTAGATTTCCCTAACGCTCTTGTGCCCAGTGGTGTTATATTTGACAGGTCGCGATCAAAAATGCCTTTAGCCAGGGTCGACCAAGTCAACAAGTCCTTAGATGACCACATCAACCACTAGTACAACTTCTACAATATTTCCACTGCAATGGTTATCCACTTCAGTTACGACAAGGATCAATGCCATCCCGTGATTTTTTTTCAAATTAAAGTTAGTCACATCAACATCACCCTCACTGTCTTGTTTCTTACCTATATTATCCCAAGTGAACATAACCTTCACACCTCTTTCCTTCTCTGCTTTCATAAACTCAACTTAATGGCCTCCTCCTTTAACTCTAATCCGTCCTCTATTGAGAATATGGTAAAAAAAATTAACACAGCCTTAACCATTCTTGAGGATTTGTTTCCAAATTTTTTCATCAATTTTGAGAATATCAAAACCAAGCAAGTCCAAGATTGGAAAGGATGTTTCATTGGTAAACTTTGTAGCAATATCTGTTTCCAAACATCCAAAGTTAGTAACTTCATCAACGAAAACTGGGAAATGATCAGCAGAATTGAGGTTGAAGTTTGGAACATAAGAAGAAATTTTTACATTATCAGAACTACTCATGAAGAAGACTACTCAATTTTTAGGAATTGAGGCACTAGAGGGGTTTTTGACAAGCTGATGGTTCTAGTGGGAGTCCCTGATAAAGGTCTTGAGCTCATTGATGAAAAACTCTTATCTAAAATTATGATCTAGCTCTTAGTGAAGCGAATCCCAACTCACATAATTCCATATATACCAAACATCATAAGACCAATTGGAGTTTATCAGGGATCCAAAAAACCGTATGGTAGAGACAGGTTTGAAAAAAATGTGGAAGTAAAAGTTACAATCAATGTAACTAAATCTCTCAAGTTTGTAAAAGAATCCTTTGAAACTCCTACCTCGTCCCACTGGTTGGAGTGTGCCTATGCTCTCAATGGAATCAAATTCTGTAAAGTTTGTAGAATTCTTGATCACCCAAGTCCCCATGCCATCAACTCCGAACCATGAATGTCATCACCTCCCAACCCCTCAGCCAGCCCCTACACCTATAACTCTTAGACAAAAAATAGTTCAAGCTGGAAAGGATATCATTCACAGACACTACTTAGATGCAGATGCAACTGCTGAGTTTGAAGTAAAAATGAAGATTTCCAAAAGATTGGAGCTTGAAAAGTAAATTGCAAATATTGTCTCCACTTCAAATAACCATATCACCTTTGCAGCACAACCATCTACTTCTGAAGATAATGCCTCTCCACACCCAGATGTCTTAGCATGCCAAATCAGAAACAAAAGGTTGGATTTAGCAAAAAAAGATAGATACTCCTACAAGAAAAACTTTCCAAAGTGTAAAGATGCTGCAAGAACTGTTAGTTATTGGCTCGATTTAGGAAACACCCTGTTTTAGGAAGATCAAACTGATTTCCTAAATCAGTTTGCAACTCCTCAAGTATTTTAGGAATCTAATTTCTAAGTTATATTAGGAATTAGTTCTCTATTTAAGACTTATATTTGTAGGCAATTCTAGAATACTCATAGGCCTATAAATAAGAGTGTTAACCCTTTGGTTATTGTATCCTAGTATGAATTATAGAGGTGTGTGAACAAGTCTATTCTCTAAGTTTCAATAATAAAGTTTATTGCTGCAGTGGAGTAGGCACCTTGCCGAACCACTATAATTCTTTGTGTTCTTGTTTAATTTCGCAATAGTTTTCTGTTTTCTATGTGAAGTTCTTGGGGTGTTTAGGAAGTAGATAATCAGTTACACAACAAACTGGTATCAGAGCCAGTTCTAGGGTTTCGTCTAGAATTAGCTTGTTTGAAGTCAAAAATAGAGTTTGAAGGTAAAGATGTCGAACGCAAAGTTTTAAGTAGAGAAATTTGATGGTAAGAATAATTTTACCATGTGGAAATGTGAAGTTCGCGATGCTTTGTGTCAGCAAGACATAGAGGATGCTTTATTAGAAGCAAAACCTGCTGCACCAGAGATGACGGACGATGAATGGACAAAGATGAATCGTCAGTATTGTAGCACAATCAGTTTGTGTCTTACGAAGGAGATAAAATACGATGTGATGAGTGAGAATGTAGCTTTCAAGGTGTAGAAGAATATGGAAGACAAGTATGTAGTAAAAAGTGTTTCAAACCGAATCATGATGCAGAGAAGACTTTTCAGATTCAACAAAAAATAAGGCACCTCTATGGTTGAACACCTCGCTGAGTACAATAGATTAATTATTGATGCACTTAATATTGGAGTGAAACTCGAAGATGAAACCAAAACTTGATGTTTTTTGGCATCTCCACCTGATTCGTATGAGACTTTCATTGATAATTTATCGAATCAGAGAGAGGATAAGACATTCAAGTTTGATGATGTGACTGCTGCACTTATAAGTTATGATATTATGTAAAGGGATAGAGATTTGAATAGAGAATCGACTAGTGAGTCCTTGACAGCCAGAGGGAAGTCTGATAAGAATAATTCAGGTAAATCAAGGTTCAAACCAAATTCCAAATCAAAGATCCCAGTATATGATGAATGCTCCTTTTTTCATCAGACTGGACATTGGAAGAAGGATTGTCCTAAAGAAAAGAACAAGGACAAAAATAAAAATTTAGACGCAAACATTGCTGAAATAAAGTCTGGTGTTGTTGAAGATGATGAATATGACAAGTTCTCGATGACTGTTCATGATTCTGTATTAGTTGCAGATACAACTGAGTGGATTATGGATTGCGTAACTTCCTACCATATGTTCCCTAGGAAGGGCTGGTTCATTAAATTTGAAAAGTTTGATGGACCAAGGGTGTTTATGGTAATAATAATAATACCTGTAAAGTTAAAGGGATTGGGAAGATTCATTTGAAGATGAATGATGGCGTTGTTCAAGAACTTGAATATGTTCGTTATGTACCAGAATTGAAGAAAAATATGATCTCAGTAGGTGAACTTGACTCCCGAGGATTCGAGATGACATTGAAAGGCGGAGTTTTGAAGGTATATTCCAATGGACTAGTTGTTATGAAAGGTTTGAAACATGGAAACTTGTATTTTCTGCAAGGAAACACAAGTGTGAGTGAAGGAATTACAGTAGATTCGGATAGTGTTGAGTCAGATACTACCAAACTATGACATATGCGTTTAGGTCATACCGGATAAAAGTATTTGCAAAAGCTGACTTCGCAAGGCTTGTTGAAAGACATAAAATCATGCAGCAAGTTAGGATTTTGTGAACATTGTGTGAAGGGAAAGAGAACTAGAACGAAATTTATGACCGGTAAAAGCACCACCAAGGGAGTTCTAGACTATGTTCACACAGATGTATGAGGACCTTCAAGGACTGTATCCTTGAGAGGTAGAAGATATTTTGTCTCCTTTATAGATGACTTCACCAGAAGAGTATGGGTGTACACCATGAATAGAAAGGATGAAGTATTGGGAATATTTTTGAAGTGGAAGAAGAAGGTCGATATGAAGACCGGCAGGAAAGTGAAGGCCTTAAGATCAGACAATAGTGGTGAGTACAAGTCTGATCTGTTCATGCGAATCTGTGAAGATGAAGGCATTGATCATCATTTCACAGTAAGGGAGACTCCACAACAAAACGGGGTGGCGGAGTGCATCAATCATACATTACTGGATAAAGTACGATGTATGTTGTATAATGCTGGATTAGGCAAGCAGTTTTGGGTTGCATCTGTGGAATATGCGTGTCTCCTAGTGAATCGGTTTCCAACAATGGCACTTGAAGGTAAAACTCCGATATAAGTATGGTATGGTAAACCAGTTTCAGATTATGATATGTTGTATGTGTTTGGTTGTCCGGCTTATTGTTAGAGCATTGATCGGTCTAACTCGCATGCATTTCTATATCAAGCATGTTTGTCAATGTTGGTGATCAAAACTATAAAGTCTTGATTTCTAGTCTACTATAGCTAAGGTCTCGGACAAGGATAGAAAGTGTAGTTGAGCTCAAGAACTCCATGGAAATCATCATACAAGACGAAGGACTACTCAAGGAACCAGTGTATCTTCATCGACTAAAAGGTATGTGGAGACTTGAACTTATCTATCACTCAATAATTTATCTACTCTATCTCCTATCTTGAGACAAAAGTCGTTTAACTATATAGACTAAAGGTATACACATGTGACATTTTGAGCTGAGTATATCTCGCTTATCTATTTCTCGAAATGTGTGTTGGTAAAGCTTTCGCTTTAGCCAAGTTAATCTTTACCTAGTGACGAAAGTCATGTTATGTTTCAATCACTTTGGAAATTTCTCTGACGAAAACTAGTTTGTGAATAACAACTATATGACGTCCACTGAGAATGTTTCAATGATTGAAATGAGAGTTTAGACAATATAACCACTGGGGGATATAAACATTGTTGTGGTAACACATATATGTATAATTCCTTAGCACTTGAACCTAAGTTTGTGAACTTTGTTGATCAAGTGAAAACCGGAACTTGAGCAGCCAACCCAGTCCGCAAAAGGAGTCCGCGAACATGCATGGTTCTCGAACCCGAGAATTTCTGCTGGAGTTGTAGCTCGGTTTTAGTCCGCGAACTCAGTTCGTGAACTGACGGAAGTTCTCGAACCCGAGAATTTCTACTGGAGTTTGTGAACTCCAACCGGTTACTTAAGTCCGCGAACCCAGTCCGCGAATTTGAGTGGTTATGCCTAAAAACGATGTTCGTGAACTTATCTAAGGAATGCTATTGCAAACCGTGGATTTATAGTTCATGAATCGATTCGAGTGAATCACATCGTTTTTGCTTCAATTGTGTCTTGTGTAGTACATAAGATCTCATAACAATTGAACAATTCTCTAACTAGTTCATTTGAGTCATTTGGACTAGTTATGGTGAAGAAGAATATGGTTGATATGAAAGTTATCATTTGGCTAACCATTTGGTTGACTAATATTGAACCAACTATTGTACACATTTGGGTACGGTTACAAAAACCCAAAATCGTCAAGTACATGTGTGTATGGCAAGCTAAGTTTTCGATCTAACGGTTAAGAGATATTAGCTTGTATCTAATCAGTTTTTCATCTAACGGTGAATATTGAATGTTTTGTTACTAAGCTAACATTGATTGCAAACCCTGATTTAAAAGACTATATAAGGGAGAACTCTAGCAACTGGGAAACCTAATCCCCACACATTTTGTGTGATACTAGTTTGCTAAGATAGAGTCGATCCTCCTTTAACCTTTGGTTTTCTTCTTCTAAAACCAGGTTAACGACTTAAAGACTTCATTGGGATTGTGAAGCCAGACCGATACTATTTTTCTTGTAGTTGTGTGATCTGATCTTGATGTTTCTATCGTACGAGTACAATTGTAATAATTGGCTTGAGAATTATATCTACGACAGGCATGATATAAAAGTAATCACAAACATATTCGTCTCATCGTTTGTGATTCCACAATATCTTTTTTCGCTGCGTCGATTAATACTATTGTGAGGTGATTGATAAAACTGGGCTGTTCTTCAGGAATATAAGTATGGTTTTATTGATTGGTTCCTGTTCACCTTGATTTATCAAAACACGGAACAAAACTCATAGGTTTATTCGTGGGAGACGAATTTATCTATCTTGTAGACTTTTCTGTGTGAGACAGATTTGTTTGCTAAAGTCTTCGACTTTGTGTCGTAGAAACTCTTTGTTGTGGGTGAGATCAGCTAAGGGAATCAAGTACGTAGTATCCTGCTGGGATCAGAGGCGTAAGAGCATAACTGTACCTTGGATCAGTGTGAGATTGATTGAGGTTTAACTACAGTCCAGACCGAAGTTAATTTGGAGTAGGCTAGTGTCTGTAGCGGCTTAATACAGTGTATGTTTAATCTGGACTAGGTCCAGGGGTTTTTCTGCATTTGCGGTTTCCTCGTTAACAAAATTCTGGTGTCTGTGTTATTTCTTTTCCGCATTATATTTTTACATAATTGAAATAATACAGGTTGTACGTTGTTCAATCAATTAGAATATATCCGACCTTATTGGTTGTTGATTTAAATTGATTGACACTTGGATATTGGTATTTGGTACCATCCAAGTTATCTCTCTTTGATTAGACTCACGAATCATATTTGATTGAGTAAATCAAATTGAGAGATTGAGATAATAACTCCTTGAGATATTTTCTATTGATTGAGTCTTGTTGATTCTCTAGAAAACAACTCGGAGTTGTCCATACATATTGCTAATCGAAATATTGGGTGAGGTTGTTAGACCCCCGCTTTTTCACTTATTACCATGTGAGAGAAGGAGAACTTGATCCTAGAGCCAAGAAAGCTATTTTCGTAGGTTTCCAATCAGGGGTAAAAGGATTCAAGTTATGGTGTCTCGAGTCGAAGAAGGTAGTGATAAGTAGGGATGTTACCTTTTATGAGACTGCAATGTGGAAGAATGAATCATCTGAAATAGAAGTATAAAGTCGGTAAATAGCGGTGTTTGAACCTAATGAGAAATCAGCAAAGTCTATCCACATAGACGAGAATTTAGAAGTTGAAGGTTCTGATGAAGACTTAGAATTGGGAACAATTGATGGTTCAACCCAAGAACCAGGTCCACAATTACAAGAAGTAACACAACATGAATTACCAGAAAAAGCTACTGATAAGCACGTATGTGCTATATTTTTTTACCTATATTTATATTAGTTAGGACTCGATATTTTGGCTAATAACATTATTTTAATGCTTTTGTAGAAAGTACGAATAAACCCAATCATCGGAGAAATAACTAGCTAAACTGGAAGTTATAGTGGCGTTTACGGCAAAAGGCATTAATGCTACAATTCACCGTGCCAAGAGGACACAAAGCTTAATGGACTGTGGGCTGCCTAATTAATACATATCATGGCCAGAGACATCAGTTCCATGCAGCAAAGAAATGTTTCTCTTTGTTTAAGCACGTGAGTCATCAGCAGTGAAAGACAAGTAGGAGACGTGTCCGACCCTCACATGACATATCTTGGTGCCATTTCTTAAGCATCAAAATAACAACTTCTGTTCCATATTCAAACGAAATAAATTCTCATTTCTTAAATCAAGCAGCTGAAACCATTTTCTATGGCGAGAGATGGAGCTGCTGTGCAGTAGTCGGTAAAGTGGAAGTGTTGTTTGCTGAGGACTGAATTTGGGCAAAAATTGGTCGTTGTTAATGCCGGTGGAGACGGGAGTTTGATGGACAAAAAAAGAGAAATTGTTACTGTGGCTTGGTTGAATGCTGTGTTGGTTGAGCTTGGTTAGGATTTAGAAACCAGAGTGAGAAGAGACTTAGCCAGTCCTGTGGTTGAGAGCGACAGGAAAAGTGGGCTTGTTGTGTTTGTGAAATAGTTGCAGTCAACTCAGTTGGGAGAGTTATATGAATTTGTATAGGCCATTGATTCATGGCTGTCTACTCTCAGTTTGGGGTTGTCCGTGGTCGGAAAATGGGTTGAATCTCTACTGTTGGTGATCGATTGGCAGTGGACCTTGAGACGACAATGGGTGATGGCTGCTCTAAATTTGCAGAGAAATGGAGTTGGGGTGAAGCTTTGAATAAGCTGAGACGTAAATGGAGAAAAGAAATTGCGGAGAAAGTAAAGATGCTCGTCTGTTAAAAGGGTCGAAAGGGCTACTGGTGAGATGTGCAGTAATGGAGATTTTTGGAACTCAAATGAAACTGGTCTTGTGGTCAGTCTGGAGATTTATCGAGGCGACTGATATTGGGTTGAAGTAATAATGGCCGAGATTAAGATGGTTGAACTGATTGCAGTCATTGGAGATGATGTTAACGACAACAAAACGATGGAGATGGAGACTTCAAGAACAGGCATGAAGAAAGATGGGTATTGACTGCTGCTTCACTGTTTATTATGGCTGAATGGTGATGAACGGAGGGGAGTACAAGTCAGTGAAGAGGAATTATGTTGGCTGGAGAAGTTGAAGGGTCTCATATGGTTTTGATTTCCTGAGCCTGTGCAATCAGTGAGACGAGTTTTAGAAGCCAAGGAGTAATTGTAGTTGTGCCGGGTGGAGGAAAAGACTCGAGATAATGAATTTTCGATGGTGTTTGGGGTCAGGTTGTAGCTGAAATTCCATGCAATTGACGATGGCTAGTGCTGGAGTTGTGTGTTGGCTGTACTGGTTTGATTTGTATGAAGCTGTGCTACTGGTGGGAGAAGTTCAGGGACGCGATTTGGCTGGTTAGAGATTGCAAAATGGTGACGGCTAGATGGCAGAACAGTTTTGGAAGATAGCTGAAAGACGCTGGCAAACTGATGAAGAGAAAATGGTAAGTGATGCTGTGGCCGGACGTAAAAAGAATAGAAGTGGACTGGGCCATCGTTCAGCTACTACTTGGGCCTGGACTGGAGTTTTGGCTATACTTTTGAAGGCAGTTTTTGGGCATACAAGAAACATTTTGGGCATACAAATTTTTTTTTCCACCCAGGGTGGAAAAATAAGGGATAGTGTAATTACTTATATATCCTCAAACAATTTAAATTACTAATATGTCCTTACTCTTAATGGTTAGGTTAGAAGCATGCGATAATCATAATATGTCTTGAACATTTTTAGATGCTCTAAAGAAAATTAATGGTTAGGTTAGAAGCATTGTACGATAATCATAATATCTCATAGAACCTAGTGCATTTATAAGATTGGCTCACAATTAAGTTGTGTTTTTAGCCGAACCGTTCTTCACAAAAGCTTCCGTAAGTGTATATGAACAATTAGGCTTGAAATTTCATGCAATTTCAAGCCTACCTAGTCACGAAAAAGAGATGCGTAGGGGTTCGGCGTATTCGATAATCATAATATGTGCTTAGAACCAATACAAAATTATTAACCCAGAATGTACATGATCAGGTTAGAAACTTATATTCTACTTATTCAAATAGCCGAACAATGTGTTTCCAACAGGTTAGGCGCTTACAATTTCTAAATATAAGCCGAACCCTAAACATTTTTTCTTCCGACGGTTCGGTGTAGGGTTCAAATTATTTGGATAATTCAAAACGAGCCGAACTAGGTAGGTTCGGCTCTTAATCAACACTTCCAGCTAGCCGAACTGTTCATCCAAACTCGCCGAACCTTAGTGAAAAAACACAAACTTTTGATGATTTTAACCTACAAAAGCGAGATTAAACATAAGATATGTTGGAAAAAAATCAACATTTTGACGATCAAAACCAGGAAAAAATCGTTACTAATCAGATAGTGGCAAGTAATCTTAAAACTACTCACTAATCAGATTTATTTTACCTAATCATTACTATTAACACTAATCCTAAAAGGGCATATTTGCCATTACCAAAAAAAATTGGTTAAGGGGCTTCTAATATTGCTATTTACACTCCTATTTTGTCTTACTTGGTATGCCCAAAATGTTTTTGGTATACCCAAAAACTGCCTTCATACTTTTTATAGTTTTCAAGGGAGACAGAGAAGGGGGAGATCGGGTTTTGGGAGCTCTCTTTTGGGAGAGGCCGAAACGAGAGAAGCGAATGTGGTGATGCATTAATCCTTGTAACTTTGTTTACGGTGTGTCACTATTTTGGTGATACTAAGTTTCTCTTTTATAAAATTTGTCCTTTTGTCAAAAAAAAAAAGAGAGGCGCGGCACAGACCTGTCCTAGGGTTTGAGATTTCACTTTCATTTTGTCTTTTGATTAGCTAGAGTTGGATTAAGATATTTTTTTATGGCTTTTGAGAAAGTCATGGCTAGCTAGAACCATGTTAGGGTCTAGGTAGAAACCAATTTAATTGTGTGAACTTTATATTTATATGCTAAATAATGATTTGATTGATTAATAGTTTTTCTTCATATAGCTTGATATTTGATCGATTATGTGATTTTCTTGATTATTTATGCTTTTGAATTAATATCTCGTGCTTCGGTTAAATCCCTAGATGTGGTATGCAAGGATAGATAGGTAATCCTTTAGGATCACTACATAAGAAGCAAAGAAAACTATAGCGGAGAAACAATATTTGATAATGCATGGAATATATTTTAAAAGATTAGTAGAGTTTGCATAATTAATTGGTGGAAACCGAAAACCCAAATAACCCCATTCTCATTTTGTTCATTGTTAGAATTATTATTATTTCATTTTGTTCCAAATTTCTGAAAACTCTCAAAAACATCATATTGCGATTACTTAGTTTTTGATATTAGTTAGTAGTAGTATTTCACACTCCTCGTGGGAATGACCTGTACTTGCCATTGTTCTACTAGTTAGACACTATGCACTTGCAGTATTTATTGTGGGTTTTCCGAACCTACCAGCTACATATTATGATAGTATTGCTCATAGGAAAGAACCAAGAAATACTCGCAAACCAGAACGGTTTGGAGATACAGTTTAATATGCATTGCAAATTGTAGAAGAAGCAATTCCTACACTTATAAACAAGCCGTCAAGGAAGTTGAAAAGGTGGAGTGGGATAAATCCATGAGTGAAGAGATGGATTCTCTTGAAAAGAATGGAACTTGGGAGCTGGTGGAGCTACCTAAAGGAGAAAAGATAATTGGATGCAAGTGGGTATATACAAAGAAGGAAGCATCTCCAAGTGCAAGCAATGTAAGATACAAAATAAGGTTGGTAGCTAAGGGCTACGCACAAAGGGAAGGGATTGACTATAATGAAGTGTTTTCTTCAGTGGTAAAGAATACTTCCATTAGAATTTTACTTGCTTTAGTGGCGCAGTTTAATCTCGAGCTTGTAAAACTTGATGTAAAAACTTCTTTCTAACACGGTGGCTTGGTGGAGGTGATTTATATGAAGCAACCTGAGGGGTTTGAAGTAGCAGGTAAATAAGATTGGGTATGTAACTTGAAGAGATTGTTGTATGGCTTGAAGCAGTCTCCAAGGAAGTGGTACAAATGATTCGGCAAGTTTATGAAGACACAAAAATACACAAGAAAAAACTATGACTCTTGTGTGTACTTCACACAGCTCCAAGATGAATCCTTTATCTACTTACTTTTATACGTAGATGACATGCTTATTGTGTCTAAGAGTGATGTGGAGATTCAACGATTGAAAAATTAGTTGAATAGTGAATTTGAGATGAAAGATCTCGGTGAAGCAAGGAAAATTTTAGGCATGGAAATTGAAAGAGATAGGAAATCTGGCACTATTAGTCTTTCTCAAAAGTCTTATTTGAAAAATGTATTGAAGCGTTTCGGTTTATATGACAAGACTAAATCAGTGACACAACCTCTAGCTTGACACTTTAAATTGAATGCTGAACAATTACCAAAAATAGTGGAGGAGCAGAGGTTAATGGCTGAAATACCATATGCAGGTGCTGTTGGAAGCCTTATGTATGCTATGGTATGCACTAGGCCTGATATTTCACAAGCTGTTAGTGTGGTTAGTAGATATATTCATAATCCAGGGAAGGAACATTGGCAGGCTGTGAAGTGGATTCTTCGGTATATTCAAGGTACCGTGGATGTTGGATTGAAGTTCTCACGAAATGAGAGAAATTGTTGCAAAGTAGTAGGATACCGTGATTCTGATTATGCTGGTGATTTAGACAAGTTTCGGTCCATAACCAGGTATGTTTCTACAGTTGCAAGTGGACCGATAAGTTGGAGGTCAACCTTACAACCTACAGTAGCGTTATCGACAACCGAAGCTGAATATATGGCTACTGTAGAAGGTATAAGGGAAGCTGTTTGGATGAAAGGTTTGTTTAAGGAGTTAGGGATTCAGCAAGAGAAAGTAAGAGTGTATTGTGACAGTTAAAGTGTGATACACCTAGCTAAGAACCAAGTTTATCATGCTCGAACAAAGCACATCAATGTACGGTATCACAAAGTACGAGAAATTGTTGAAGAATGTGAAATTCTGCTAGAAAAGATTGGAACCACCAACAATCCAGCAGATATGCTCACCAAAGTGGTGACAGGTGAAAATTTTAGACATTGTCTAAACTTGATCAGCAATGTGCATATTTGAAGACACCTTAGGGTGTAGTGGTGCTATTAAGCACATTTGAAGCCCAAAAAGGGAGTGAAGCATCTTCGGATGAGTGAAAGCAGCAAAAGTTTGAAGGAAATGGAATGTCAGATTTCATGCCAAGGTGGAGAAATTAGAGAATAGTGAAGTTGTCCTAGAAATCTTGCCAAGGTGGAGAATTGTTAGTTATTGGCTCGAATTAGGAAACACCCTGTTTTAGGAAGATCAAACTGATTTCCTAAATCAGTTTGCACCTCCTCAAGTATTTTAGGAATCTGATTTCTAAGTTATATTAGGAATTAGTTATCTAATTAGGACTTCTATTTATAGGCAATTCTATAATATTCCTAGGCCTATAAATAAGAATGTTAACCCTTTGGTTATTGTATCCTAGTCTGAATTGTAGAGGTGTGTGAACAAGTCTATTCTCTGAGTTTCAATAATAAAGTTTATTGCTGCAGTAGAGTAGGCACCTTGCCGAACTACTATAATTATTTGTGTTCTTGTTTAATTCCGCAATAGTTTTTTATTCTCTATGTGAAGTTCTTGGGGTGTTTAGGAAGTAGATAATCAGTAGCACAACAAAAACAACATCCAACAACAACAACACTCAAAGCAAAAATGACGAGGAAACTGCTGCTGCTGCTGAACAAATTTTCCCAATCACCAATACTCCAAAACATTTCCCTTTTAATTCTCTACCTACTTTGGCTCAAATCAAAGCAAACATGGAAGCTGAAGCACAACATAAAAGGAAAGCTGCATGGAAGGAAAAGAAAAAGGATCATAATTTTGAGAAGCTAGATGACATTTCACTAAATACTTCCTCTAGTTATTCCTTGGATACCAAGAGAAAAAATCCCATTCTCAATGGAGAAAATTCTACTCCCAACAGCATGGAAATGGAAAGTACCAAGAAATACAAAGATTTGCATGCTACAACTCAGGAGCAGAAGGACACCCCCTACTCCTCTGGCTAATGGCATTTTGGATGGCTCTTCTGCTGACACAATGGTATATACCCTCAACTCTTCCACTTACCTCCTTTTAAAAACTCATATTATGGTTTACATGGTAATTTCCCTTCTCTTCAAGCATTATGATAATATCACAAGAAGGCCTATCTCTAAGTATCCAGCAGTGTCATACTTTTGGCAATTCTTTACTTCTTTAGCATGGAATTGCCAAGGATTGGGCACTAGGGATGCTAAAATATACCTTGATGATATGCTAAATAAGCTAAACCCTGACATTACCTTCTTATCTGAAACTAGACTAAAGAGTGGTAAACTCAAGAAAACCATGAATGATTTAGGAATCAACAATTTCTGGTATGTCAATCCAAGTGGAGCAAATGGCACTGCTGGTGGATTAACATTAATTTGGAAAGCAATGTATCTCTTGAGATACTAGATTGCTCAATTAACCATATCAATGCTAAAATCAACATTTCCAATAACCCCATTTAGTTATTTACAGGTTACTATGGAAACCCTTATAACACCACTTCCAAGATCCACTATTGGCAAAAACTTGAAATCACGGTTGTTTCCAATAAGTTACCTTGGATGGTAATTGGGGACCTTAATTTGGTCCTCCATGATACTGAAAAATTTAGCACACATCCCATAGATACTAATGAAGCCTCCATATTCAATGAAAAGATTCTTAATTTAGATCTTGGCTTTACTGGCTGTCCTTTCACCTGGTCAAATAAAAGAAAGGGCCTTGCTCTTACTGAACAAAGATTGGACAGAGGTCTAGCTTATGATGATTGTCTTGCTATTTTTCCAAACACCACTATTACTAACTTGTTGGTCATTGGGTCTGATCACCATCCAATCTTACTTAACTCAAATCCTGACTGGAAAAATGGTAAGATTCCTTTCAATTTTTTTGGCCCATGGTTAGATCATGAAGATTGCAGGAAAATTATTGTTGAATGCTGGAAAAAATATACCTCTGGCTCAAGTGCTTCTCTATAGCTAGAAAACTTAAAGACATAAAGCTACAAACCAGAGTCTGGAACAAGGAGGTATATGGCAATATCAAAACCAACATAGATGAATGCAAGCAACACTTAACCTGTCTCCATACTTACTACTTCAGAGAAGACAGATGACAGGTTCTAGCTGATGCTAGAGAACAACTTAAAAAATGGAAAGACATAGAAGAGAAATTATGGAAAACCAAGATCACAGATCAAGTTATCAAGTTGGGAGATCAGAACACAAGTTACTTTCACAGAGCCACTAAGAATAGAAAAAGAAGAAATAAATTGACACTAATCAAGATGGGGATGACAACTGGATCACTGACTATCAAAATCTCAAGAACTACTTCATCAACCACTTTTCTCAGATGGCAACTGCTGAAACTATAAACACTTCTTCAGAAATCCTCAACCTCATTCCCCTAGCGATAACCATTGAGGAAAACCTAATGCTCAACAGAAAACCTGAGCATGTTGAAATTAAAGCTATCTTATTCAGTATGGAAAATGAAAAGGCTCCTGGACCAAATGGTTTCCCACCAAACTTCTTCAAGATCAATTGGGATATCATTGGCAATGATATTGTCAAAATGGTTCAACACTTCTTTTCTTCAGGTCACTTACTAAAGGAGATGAATGCCACTTTCATAGCTCTCATTCCCAAAATTGACATTCCAACCTCTCCTAGCCATTTCAGGCCAATCAGCCTATGCAACACCACTTATAAAATCATATCCAAACTTTTAGGCCAAAGAATGAAACCTTACCTGAACAAACTCATATCTCCTTATCAGTCTGCCTTTATCCCTAGAAGGAAAATCTCTGACAACATAGCTATTGCTCATGAAATTATTCACTCTATGAGATCAAAAAGAGGAAAAATAGGGAATGCTGGTTCCATGGGCATTAAAATAGATATGGAAAAATATTTTGATAGAGTAGACTGGACACTTCTCATAACTATTATGAAGAAAATGGGGTTTAATGATAAATGGTGCAACAAAATATTGCAGTGTATCTCAAACTCCACCTATGCTGTTCTCATAAATGGCTCTCCTAGAAAATTATTCAAACCTTCCAGAGGGATAAGACAAGGAGACCCTTTATCTCCTTATTGTTTCTATTCTGCATGGAAGCTCTGTCAAGAACCCTTCTTCATGATGAGGAGCTAGGCATAATCACTGGTATCAAGATATGCAAAGTTGTACCATCTATCAGCCATCTCCTATTTGCTAATGACTGTATGATATTCTGCATAGCCAATTTGATGGAAGCTCAAAACATAATGAAGATTCTCCAAATCTTTGGTAGCACCTCTGAGCCGTTAATCAATTTCAACAAGTCTGGAGTCTTTTTAAGAAATGACACCAATCCAAGCCTCATCCACCATACTAGCAGTACCATGGGAGTTCAAATACTTCAACTGGATGAAATTTCTTGGCTCACCCCTCTTCACCCACAGAAGAAAAATCAATTCTTTCAAGCCTAGAGTGGAAAAGCTGAAGCTGAGACTTACTAGATGGAAAAATACTCCTATAAACCCAGCTGTAAGAGAGATTCTCATCAAGTCTATCACTTCTTCAGCATGTATTTATCAGATGAATTGTTTCAAGGTTCCTAAGAAAACCTGCAAAGACATCAACAACCTTCAAAGAGATTTTTTCTGGGGAAAAAATATAGAAAACCCTTCTGGCTACTATCCCAAAGCTTGGACTGCAGTGTGCAAACCCAAATATTTGAGGGGACTAGGATTCATGAATATGGAACTCTTCAACAGCTCTATGATAACAAAAATAGGGTGGAGGCTTGAGCAGGAAAAATGTTCTTTATGGTATAAGCTCATGGATGCCAAATATCTCTTAGGTAAGAATGTACTCAATATGGATACAAAAGATAAGGATGGAGAGTCATGGGTATTGAAAATAATTTTAGAAGGCATCAATAATATACAACATCACTTCTTCTGGAGAATTAGCAATGGGAAAAAAAAAGATATGGGAAGACATTTGGATTCCACACACCTCGCTGAAACATCCAAAATCACAGAATTGCCCACATTATATTGAAATGTTAGAGTCCTTACTTCTACCGGATGGAACATGGGATGCTGATCTAATTCTTAGCTATTTTAGAAATGACAAGGCTGCAGTGATTTTCAATCTGCATACACATCCAAATGAAGAAGATAGAATAATTTGGGATTGTCAAGGAATTATACAAGGAAAAAATTGAAAACCTCTACAAAAATGACACCACTACAGGGATCTGGGCAGCAATCTGGAACATGGAAGTGGCACCAGTTATCAGAATTTTTCTATGGAAATGTGCCCATGGAATACTTCCCACCAATGCTAAAACAGCTAGCATTCTTTATTATATCAACCCTACATGCTGTTTGCAATAGTGGTGAAGCAGAAACCCTGTCTCACATGTTCTTAAATTTTCCAGCTGCTATTTTGTTCTGGCAAGAGGTTTTGGGATCCCTTAATACCCATTTTGACATCAATACCATTTTCATCGACTAGTCGAATTCCTGGTTTCAACCTGGAACTACTAGTTCTAACCGCAACATCTATGCCACTACCTGTTGGTATATCTGGAAAGCGAGATGTGATCTCATTTTCCAACAAACTCATCCTAATGCGGGAATAACTTCTCTCCGTATTAAGCAGCACTTGTGCAATCATAATAGAATTCATCATATGCATGGGAATATTATGAACAGTTTTCCTCTCTTGCCTGAGGAAACTGATACAACATCTCAACATAATATTACTTCATATACTCTGAATACTACAACGGAGTATGGAAATAATATCAAAATATGTACACTACAAGAGCCTGCAACCTTATTATACTATACTTCTATGATAATGACAGATTTTGCAGGAAACATCACTGGAACCAGAGGACATCCATGATACTATGGAGCAGAGGGAGCAACAGAAGGGGAAGACCTAGCTTTCCAATGGGCCAAAGAATTGCAGCACACAAACGTTACCATATCTGCCGAGGCAATGGAGGTTCTAGTTCGTTTCAAATTAATCTATCATGAAGCAGTTACATGAAGATTTCACATTAGCTACCACGAAGTAGAAACTTTCCTGATAAAGAAGAAGTAAATAGTCCAAGTTTGGGTATGCACCCAATATCTTTTGTTTTATTGAATCTTAACATCATCCAAAGACAACAAAACATGGATGCTTTTATTTTAGCACTCTTTTGTAAAAACAATGCTGGCAGGTTAGGTGGCACTTATGCTACCTATGCCAACACAAACGCTGTGTTTGGATCTTAAGTGCCCTGTAGGCCTAAGTTTTTCTATAGGAAAAAAAAGTACAACATAGAATTGAGATGCCCTAATTTTTAACGACTGCTACAGTGAGATACCAAATTTTATGGGGATTACCTTCCGATATATCATGTAGTGAGGATTGGTAACTCCTATGGAGTTTAGAACCCCTTGTGACAGCTTTGAAACCTTTGGGCCAAACTCTCATATCTTTGATAGATGTCAATTTTTGTTGTTGTTGTATGACTGCATCGTACTAGGTTGTGTTTGATAACATCTAATTCCATGAAATTAATTCCATAAAAGTAGTATGATTTCCGTCGTTTGATTTGATAACAAAATGTAATTCCATGACTTGGGCCATATTCGCAGCCCATAACATTTATGTTTTGACGGACCAGGCATGCCTACCTATAAGAACACGCAACTAATTCCAGGAGCTTGTCTATCTGCAGTGTCGTAGATGACTTTTTAAGGTTTATTTTCATTTGTCAAATGGACGATAGCTTTGCATTTTCTCCACAAAACTTCCTTCAAGATCCTAACTTTTATTTTGATATCTTTTCTTGATATAGATAATTAGTACTAATAATTACTAGACTTTTACAAAGGTTGTAAATAGAGAAGGAATCATCCATCATAGTACGATTGGGAGTATTTTTTAGAATCCTATTATTGGGGCTCTAAAGCCCATGGGTTTTGGGGTTTTTTTTGTGTTCTAACATCCTAATATGGATAGGGGGAAACCTAACCAATAGTAAAAGTCAAATATACCCCTTCCAATAAACATAATTTAACTATTATAAAAAGAATAAAAAAAATTTAATCTTCTCTTCTTCTTCATTTCATCATAATGAAAATGATGATCATAATTTTATCATGATGAAATTATTAAAAAACTTAAATCTATAATTTTTATTTCTTGTTCTTCTTTTTCTTCTCCATCACATCGTGATTCTTCATCACATCATGATGAAGATGATGATCATCAAAAAAAACCAAAATCTATTATTTTCTTCTTATTTTCTTTTTCATTTTTTTCCCATTGCTTAGAAATGGTGAAAATAATCAAAACTAAGAAAACCCACCATTTATTTTTACTTTTAGATGGTTAGAAAATATGATTCTATGAATTTCGGATTAAAAAAACAGAAGCTTCTGAAGATGTTTACGGCTTGGAGTTCTTAGATTCCCAGCCGAAAGTACATGTTTCGGCTCTGTTTTCCAACCGAAATTAGTTTTCTAATTTTTTGGTTTTTCGAACCGATTCTGATTTACTGGGAAAACTCAGCCTCAACTGGTTCTAAAAACAAAAATTATCAGAAAAATGATTTCGGCTAAGAGTTCTTTATTTCCCCGCCGTAAATAAAAATACGGCTTGGAACACCATCATTTCCCAACCGTTTTTGCATTCTACGGTTGGGTCGAAAAATTATCTCAGCCGAATAAGTGTCTGTTGCGGCTGGGATTTGATGTTTTCCCAGACGTAATTGGTTCTGGAAACCAAAAAAACAATATCGAAAAAACTTTCAGTTGGAAAACCAAGCCGAAACATGGAATCTCGGTTGGGTCGACAAACTATCCCAGCCGTAAATACTTTGAGAAACTATTGTTATTTTTTACCTGAAATTCGTCGAATTGGATTTTTTTAACCATTTAAAACACAAATAAATGGTGGATTCTCTTAGTTTTTCCTTTTTATGATGATCATCATCTTTATCATGATTTTTGAATGAGAAGGAGAAGGAGAAGAAAATAGTTTTGGGTTTTCATGATGATCATCATCTTCATCATGATGAAATTATGCTCATCATCTTTTCACAATTTATGAATGAGAAGAGAAGGATGGGGAGAATATAATAGATTTAGTTTTTAAGTTTTTTATGATCTTTATCATGATGAAATCATGATCATCATCTTCATCATGATTGTAAATGAGAAGGAGAAGGGGAAGATTAAAAATTTGGGTTTTTTTTTATTTTTTTATTTTTATGAATAGTGAAATTCGGATAGGTGTATAATAGACATTAGGAATATGATGTGATAAGGGGTAACCTCATTTACTATTTCATGACCCTAAGTAGCCCCAAAAGACCATTGACTTTCATGGCCCAAAAATATGATTCATTTTTTAAGTATTTTGCCATAAATCAACTCCTTTTTTTTTTGTGCGTGTGAGTCTGTTACTTGTGAGACTAGTTTTTCGGGAAGATTAAAATTTTTTATTTTTTTTTATTTTTATGAATAGTGAAATTCGGATAGGGGTATAATAGACATTAGGAATATGATGTGGTAAGTGGCAACCTCATTTACTATTTCATGACCCTAAGTAGCCCCAAAAGACCATTGACTTTCATAGCCCAAAAATATGATTCATTTTTTAAGTATTTTGCCATAAATCAACTCCTTTTTTTTTTGTGCGTGTGAGTCTGTTATTTGTGAGACTAGTTTTTCACCCGTGCGATGCAAATATTTATTTATTAATTATGAAATATTGGGTTATGTTTTAGGTTAATTTCATTACAACGAAACATATTACTAATTTTTTTTAGCAAAGTCAACTAACAAAAATCAGTACAATAGAAAAAAACTATAATGTCACGCGGTTGCAGTACAATATTTTCAAAGAGTATATGACTTAATGCAGTTTCAAAATCTATACCACTCTCTTGACTATGAAAAAAAAAGTGAACTATGTGAACTATCCGACTATTATGATCTTCATATATTATCCTAATTTTGATTCATTTCTTAGCCAACTGTGTTACTGAAAGTATATTACCCTTCTTCATCTCATTCACGTGATCGATCCCGTTGTCTATGGGCAATGTTATTTTAGTTCTGATATTTATTTTGATCTAGTGTTTCAACACGACATCAATAGGAAAAACTCTATTAAGAGAATCACTATCACTAAGCTATGAGTCACTTAGGAATTCAATAGAAAATGCTAGAAAGTGTTATCAATGAGGGGAATATCTAGGGTTTCAAGAAGGGGGAGCAAGAAATTTCTCTTCCCATGCTAAGGGTGTAAAGGATTCGTGAAACCATTTTCTATAAAAAAAATTGCTAGAATAATTGTAAGGGGGAATGGAAGCCAGTTGGGATTAGTGTGATACATTTCACCCATGCTCTAAGCTGGCTCCTCCCCTGCTATTAGGAAACAACCATAGAGAATTCATGTTTTGTCCGTTTTTGCTTAAATCAATAGAAATCTCTTCATTCTTTCGCCATCGAAGAAGCATTTTGATTAATAAAAATACAGACATCTAATAACTACTTCACTAATTAAGCTTCAACTTGGATTGGCTCGTGCATCTAGTCCATGCATGCACCCGGTGCTAATTTTTAGGCGAAACTTAAACTTGTTCTCCAGTGCCCCAACAATCCATTTTATCCGCATGGGACAAAAGATTGTTTGTGCACACTGATCTTTCAGTCCTTGTATATTGATTTGCTAAATACTCCTTTATCGCCGAGTCATTTTCAATTTGGAATTTTAATAATTTTCATATACTGTTCTTATCTCTTATCTCTGAAACATCAATGCACATAATATTTGCACTAAAATTAAGTCCCTGCCATTACAAAACATATTCTTAAAAAAAATGGTACATGATGAATAAAGTTCTACTATCTAATTCCATCTCTTTGCGTTACATTTCAAGATACAACTGCACGTTTTCATCCTAATATTTCAGGATACATTTTCAGGGTTTAACTGCACGTTTTAATCTGTTCTCGGATATAAGTGCTCATGTCCCTAAGCTCCCTAAATCCTTAAAGACATCTCCAAGGATTCTGTCTATCAAATTATTATCTTTAAGCTTCACAATTAACTCAGTGAATGTTCATACTCTATCTTTCCATTATAGATATTTATAATAATTTAATATGGAAAATCCTCGTAACCTATCTCTCTCCCCTGAATAACCATCCTAACTTTAAAGCTCTCCTTAATTTTTTAAAAGTAATGATGAATCCAAAATGCTACTCGTATTAACTTTTTTAACACTTGTTTCAAGATGCTTCTTGGTATATCAGATATAAGGAAGCTTAGAACCTCCAACCAGCTGTATATTTTGCAACCAATGAAAAAAATGTAAAGAAGCATGAAGCTGTGGAGAGAATTGCGGCCAAAAGAAATACTCTAAGAAATAAGGACCGAAGATACTGTAAATCTTATACTAAAATAATCTAGTAGATTGCAAATTTATGGCAAGTAGGTAAATATCTCTTTGTAAACAACATTTTGAGTATAGATTTCGGGTACATCATTCTTCATCATTTTTTCAGTAGTATTTCCTATCATTGCCATTGAGACTGCAACAATTTGATCATGATAGAAAATTGGCTTTGGAAGACAAAAAATTCTCACTTTGGTCTTGCTTTAACCTTGGCTCTTGTATGTACTCATTGCACCACAAACTTTAATTGGAAACTATACTCTCCACAATTATTGGAAATAATTACCATTTTATTTTCTTGTTATTATCCCCGCCTCTTCATTCGTATCCAGGTAACAATTATCACTGCAGAACCTGGAACTAGTATACTACCTTTGAGACGAAGCCCATGGTTTAGACAAATGTCAGATTTCACTAACTGCCATAGAGTTTAGTTTAGTTATCCCGATTCATGTATATAGTTTGATAAGTTTATTTAGGCCCACTTAATTGAATATCCTTTGTCCGCGGTATAACAACTACATAACCATATGTGATACTTATCTAAATCTGCAAACAATGAATCGTCTCCAATGAAATAAAATACAGTGAATTGTCTATAAGACCAACAACCAAATATGCATGCATAATTGGCTACAAAGACAATTAACTAAACTAAAACCATAAATAAGATTTATTAAAGAAATACTCTAAATGAAAGCCATGGAGTGTTGCCAATTTTTTTATTTCAAGTACTCTACCTTTGCAACTTTGTTTATTCTGGTGTGGTGGGAGAAAATCCACTTGCATCCTTATTCGGTACCCTTTTTCCCTTTGGGGAAAGAGTGAACTCGAACTCTAGCCTTCCCTTTGGTAAGAATATTCGAATGCCACTGACAGATATGGTTTGCTAGTTCCATAAATTGCTGGAAAAATTGTCGCCTTACATCAATCATATATGTGCATATCTATCAGTAGAAAACCCACGGTATATAACCTGCAGAAGCATAAATGTAATCAAACTAATGAATACCCAACCCAATAACTAAAAACTTATTCAGCTAAATTAGGTAATATTAGTGTAATTGAGTTTACCCGAAGAAACCCATAATTCTCATAAGATTTGCTGAGAGCATCCAGAACTTGGAGTCGATTAGGACAATACCTAATGTAGCCAATAGAATAGTTTCATACTTTAAGGTTGAAAAAACAAATTGAGGCACTTATCAAATATATGGAGAATTAAATTTTTTTTGAGTCAAAGCACAAATTGAGAGCGATTTTTTCAAAAGTGCACGATATAGAATTAATACCTTTACTTTGGTCCTTGATATTGAATAGTTCATGCACAAATCCAAGGTCTTCTCGAACGTGATGTTTTTTCTCTATCTTTGGGTTCACCATCGTCGTGCTTTTTGTATGAATTTGGAAAATAAGAACAGTAAATCCAACCTCTGAAATTCACGCAAACAACATCAAAGAAACCCCGTCAATAGAAAACTAATTTAATGATTGAAAACCAATGAACCAGAATCATTTCTAAGATATATTTGGCACTGAGAAGTTTAACCACACATTGAATCAGGATTTTTCATAAATGGAAAAACAAATTTAGAAACCATGGACTTGTTAATCAGTTCGATATTACGGACAATTGGATAGTATAGGAAATCGTAAGTACCCTTATGGTACTGATATCCGAATGTTCTTCAAATAATAATAAAAAATAAAACAATTCAATAGTCATAAAAAAATCACGAAAAATCAAACTTTCATACTGAAAATTCACGAATAAAATAAAAACATCAAAATCATTACGAATTCATTCAGGAAAAGAAATTGAGTTACACACCTCAACCCGTCAAATGCAAATCTCACATATCCATCAATAACCCTACAAAAAAGCAAAAGAATTTTTTTTTACAAATCATTAAAACTCGATCATAGAATAAAATACTAGTAATTGCCCATTTGAATGAAGAAAATAAAACTCACCCGAGCAGCGTTCAAAGGAAAAAACCATGAAAAAACCAACTCCAGTCGACTCTTTGTATTATATCTGCAAAACAAAAACGACATCCACATATCAGACCAATATTCAACATAACGAAAAAAGTATCTGCAAAACAAAAATGAAATCCACATATCAACATAATGAAAAAAGCATTGAAGCCACGCCAAGAATGAGACTTGGTTTTTCTCTAATGTTTTTATACACAAAGAGAGTAGTATTTTTGGAATTAATGTCTTATATTTACTAAGAAAAAAGTAGTCTTTTTGGAATTAATGTCTTATATTTACTAAGAAAAATTGTAAAGATATAATCTTCTTTTTTTTAAAGAAAAAATGATTTTTCTTTCCATATATTTTTGTTTATTTGAGGTTTTAGGATAAAATTTAATGTTAAAAAAAAGAAACTCGAAAAAGATAATTCACAGTATATCTGAAATAGTAAAAAATCCCTAAATCAGGAAATGATATCTCAGACTAAATAACCGCAATTAGTGTATGCAGCTATTTCTGCACACAAAATATCTAAATATATATTTTTTTTTCTTTTTAGTTATAGAAAAATAATAAATTAACAAAAATAAAAAAAATTCTTTCAAATGGAATGGAATGAAAATATCTAATAATATTTTATTTTTGGATAGTTAGGATACCTAAATTACTCTCATATCACTATAATTTGTGGCTGCAAATATTTTTGTATAAAAAATATAATACATATCAAAATATAACAAAATTAGAAAATTTGTATTATTTGTTTTATTTTTTATTTTTAGTTAATTGTATTTTAATTATGGAATGAACAAAATTAAGAAAAATAATATGAAAATAATGTTTATTATTTTGTCATTGCTTGAATTTTTGTATGATCGTATTTGTATTGACTCGCTTTAGTTTAATCTTGCTTTAATCTTGTGTTTCAGATTCTAATAATTCCGTAATTTTTACTTTTGGACAGCACCACCAAAAAATATATTCACAAGAAAGACACAACGTCGGATTAAAAGGTTAGTACCCACAATCAATTTTATTATTTAATAATTCTTATTTGAAGTGTAATATTTTTCTTTAATTTTAATTTATAGAATAAAGTTGTAATTAGGAAAATAATGATTCTGAAAGCTGTAACTGGACATTCGACATTGAGCATTTTTTTTTTTTACATTTTTTTTAATTCATTAATATGTGATTAATTCTGATGCATGATTGATTTAATTTTTTGATTTTTATGATGAGATCGTGAATGCATGATTGATTATTGATTTAATGTATTTTTGGCAACATTATACTCTTCAAAATAATTGCTCTATAATTAGATATATTATACACGTTTTTTTTTTTTGTATTTTTGGTAGTTTTATAAGATTTAGCTATTTTGGTAAATATTTTTGTTGGATTAATTGGGAAAAAAATATTTTCCAAAAATATTTATTAGCGAAAATATTAAAACATTACCAAAAATAATAATAAAAGTGCGGTCAGAATCAACCAGAAGCGAGAATCAACCAGGGGCGAGAATCAACCAGGAGCTCCGGTGAATGAGATCGCTCGAAAAAACTCTGTTATTATATAGAGAATGAGAATAAATAAATGAACAAGTTAATGAATCTTTTGCGCACTATATCTTTTGATCGAAATTTGTAGTTCTTTATTAGTTCTAGTTTACTCTCGAACATTTGATCTAAAAAAAAAAAAAAAGTCACGAACATTTGAAATGCGAAGGAAAAGGAAGAAAGATAAAGAGAAAAAGAACATGACAAGTTGCTAAAAAAAATAAAACTATGTAGAAGAACTAAGCAAGTGAACTCGCCTTTGCTAAAAATAAGACTATGGGATGATGAAAATAAGAAAATAATTCATAATACTGGTTGGAATTTTTCTTCAAAACCAAAAGAAAAAGGTGGTCTTGGTATAAGAAGAACTAAGCAAGTGAACTCGGTTTTGCTAAAAAAAATGGTGGTGGCGTTTTGGTGTAGAGAAAAATGCGTTGTTGAGGAAAATCATAGTTGAAAATTTTGGCGTAACATTTACCGGTTGGGAAACTCTCCAACCCAAAGGATCGAAAGGTGGTAGCTTGTGGTTTAATTAATATCTATAAAGAGCTTGAAGACTTCTACAAGAATATTAGATTCAAGATTGGAGAGGGGAAGGAAACTAGATTTTGGGAAGATTCTTGGCTTGGTGAACGAAGACTATGTGATATGTTTCCTTTGGCTTATGAAGCTTCAAGGACCAAGGAGTTTGTGGTGGCTAGTATGTATGAAGTTAGGGAAGGTGGTGTAAGGTGGACGTTTATGTCTAGGAAAAGATACTCTCAAACCATTACAAGTGAAGTGTTATCTATATCAGTTCTTCTTTCATCAATCACTATTTAAGAAGGGGTTATGGATACCCGAGTTTGGGTTGGTAGTGTTCATGTTCAATATACGGTTAAGGATGGAATCAAAGACAACCGTGATCAAGGTGAGACGGATTATCCATTCAATATTATTTGGAGTAATGAGCACACTCACAAAATCAATTTCTTTATTTGGCTCCTTTCTCATGATCGGATAATGACGGTGGATAAACTTTTAAGAAGAGGTATGGATATTTCTAGTGTATGTCATTTTTGTGAGGAAGACGATGAATCGAGTTCGCATTTGTTTTATGGTTGTTGGAGAATCTGGGGAATATGAGATTACTTTGTTGAAGGGTGCCGCTTTGGATGGTCATACGACCCTAATATCATTACATCTATTAAGGATTGGAAGTTTAATTGGGGAGATGAAAGACTTAGTCAAATATGGAATAACATCCCGGTTGCTATATGGTGGTGTATATGGAAAGAGCGAAATGCAAGAACCTTCGATAACAAAAAGAAAACTTTGGCAAGCCTCATTAGAGATACCAAATTACAAGCGTTCTTTTGGGCGGAATCGAATACAAGATTGTTAGGGATTACGGAAAATATGGTGATTTCTTTATGGGATTCATTATACCGACCTCCATAATATTTTTGTATTTTTTTACTTGGGTAGCCGAATCCCCTTTCGGTTCCCTTTTTTTTTTGTTCAGTTGTATTCTTTGGGTTAAGGTACCCCTCTTAAGTGCCTTTCTTCAATGAAATTTCTATTTGACCGATCGAAAAAAAAAAAAAACATAACAAGTTGCAGAAAACAGATGTCAAACGACATGTGGTCAAAGTGGAATGAAATAACAATTACAGGTTAAGACGAATTATAGTGTAAATTCATACCTTAGAAAATTGGGAAAACACGAAAGGTGAAGGAAACTTTTCGGGACATTAATTTGTTTGCTCATCCAACTCGACTTTCTTTTTGTTTTATTCCTTTTTACACGCATCTATCTAGGCTGAAAATTTCAGCAGCATGATCTAAATTTCTCTTTTTTTTTTGTTCCACCAATTTTCCACCCTCGTTTTTCCTATTTGCCACCCTTATCAACTTTTCAATTCTATTATTTCCTATTTACTACATACAAAAGTCAAATTAAGTTTGACTATAGGTTGTCTTCTTCCATGTTGTTGCAGTAATACTTTGTTTTTCCACCAGTTTTTAAAGCTCACGATCGTATATATAGTACTCCCTCCGTCCTAAAATTTTAGTTCTCTTTGACTAAGTCAAGATATTAAGGAGACCGAAGGAGTATACAAAACTACCCCTATTGAATGTTGCGTTATTACTAAAATTAAAAATAAATATATGAAGCATGTAAGAAAAATACATGTTTGGTAATATTATTATTTTTAGAAATGTTATAAAAGAAGATAAAAATAAAAATCTGTAACTGATTTTAGTTTCCCGCTGTGACACTTGAGAGACCAAAACCACCGGAAAGTTTAGAGGGAAAACAAAAAAATTCATTTGAGAGGGAAAAAAAATTCAAAAGTGAATATCTAGTTTATTTCCTTTTCGTATATACACTGACTATCAAATTTGATAGAAAGCTCTTCTTTTCAGCGCCAGAAAAATCTTTTTGAATTATTAATGCCAAATGCTACAACAGGCAATACTGCCACCCGTGTCGGTTCTCAGTACATGCTCCAGTTTGCACCACTTGTAGACTATTCTATTATGATGGAAACTAACGATTTTTCTTCGAATCAATTTTTTTTTTTTTTGAACGGAATGGGCATGCGTCTGCCTCGTTTAAATTTACATCCAAAAATAATTTTTGATTAAAAATAGAATGAAGATAAATAGGATTGATATTAAAAAGATTTATTTCCTATTATAAAGATTTCATTTAAGATTTTCTTAAATTGGTTATTTTAAAAATAGTTTTGTAATTATAAAAATTAACGGTTTTTTTGAGAGTTTGACTGAAAAAATATGATTATAAACAGAAACTGACAGTATTTTAGGACAGACGAAAATAGAATAGAGGACATAAATTTTAGGACAGAGTGAGTAATATAAATGCAAGTTTTGTTGATGCTTTGACTAGTTCCGTCGGTGTTACGTATAAAACTGGGATATGCATGAGGAAATGTGCCGATGCATACAAGCAGTTGACATCTCGCAGTAGTTAAAATAAATATATAATCATATCTGATCTCAACTTTTGTTAAACATGATGCCTGGGCTGACTTATTAATATGTGTTGTTATGAGTTTTGGTGGTCTCGTGAGGTGTAAAACGTGCCGACCCGGCAGAGCCTGGTACACGAAGTCGCGTGCTTCACGTGCCATATGTCGTGATGTGCCGTGCCAACGATTTAAACGTGTTGTGCCTTGTTGTGCTTTACTAGTCAAAAGCTAGGCACAGCACAGCCCACGGGCACAACACATGAATAAACGTGTCGTGATGTGCCGTGATGGCACACGTGCTATAAACAATTTGAAATCACTAAATGTATACATTAAGTCAGACATTATCACAAAAATTTAATTAGACAACATATCATTTGAATTATTTCAAGTAAAATTAACAAGTTTATTCAATAAAAAGAAATAGCGCCCATCAAATATAAAATTGGATTATTGTCATGTAAATTAATGTTCTAGTTAAATATAGGTGACGACATTATAACAACGATATTGAAATATATTTTCCAAACATTAAGGTATTATATGTGTTGTTATAAATAAGCCAACATAAAATATTAAAAACTAGCTAGAATAATGACTCTTTTGTGAAATATACAAAAAATGTGATGTATTATGCCTTGTTATATGGTGTATTTGTACATGTTATGACGTGTTTTCTTAACGTGTTGTGATGGGCTGGGCCACGTACTTATCCGTGTCGCGTGTTGTGCTGTGTTTCTGTGCCAATTAGTCAAACCTAGCACGTCTTATTTAACTAACGTGTTGTGCCGTGCTGGGCTAAGTCACGTGTTGGGATGAGTTGTGCTCAAATTTTAGTGTGCTGGGGTGGGCTGTGCTCATGATGGCACAACCCAATTTACACCTCGTCTCTAACAATTGTCGTCCAGTTTTGTTAGTCCAATCTTCAAATTGTTCGTAGATCATTACAGATGCTAGTAGTCGTAAGTGATCATCCACGGAAAACCCACAAATCATCTAACCTTCCATTCATGGCCGACTAGTTCATCAGAAACCGGGTTAATGATCCGAAAATAGTCCATCCAAAGTGAACGATAGTTCTTCATCATGACAGTACAAACCAAATCTATATATAATGGCACATTCAAAAAATAATTAGGTTTAGCTTTCTTTCTTTTTGGGTTTTGATTTGCTTGAACTTTCCCCACAGGTTGATACAAAATGAAATATTAGAAGAAATGTGTGAAGGTGATGATCGGTGGGAGAGATGGAGTAGAAGATGATAGCCGATGGGAGATTAATTTATAATTTAGGTTTTTTTAGGTTAGTTGTTAGGTAGAAAACAAAAAGTCAACGAGTAATATGTAGGGTAGAAAACAAAAAGTCAACGAGTAATATGTAGGATAAATGAAAAATGTATGAGAGTAGCAAATAAGATAAGTGGGGTTGTTAATTAATGAGAGTGACAAATAGGAAAAACGAGGGCCGCAAATAGGTGAAATTTTTTTTTTTTTTGTTCAACTCTCGTGGCAGTTTACTCTGCAGTCTGCTTTCATCACTTCACCTGGCACTTCTTCGGGCCCTCATTAATTTTAGAGATTGGACTTTGGTCGGTCTCTTCTCCACGCTAATTTGAATGACTGCCCCAGCTCCCACAAGTACACACAGTACATTACTTTATAGCTAACATGCATGCACAAGAGACGAAAAAGCTATTTATTTGGGCTCCCGCTCATCCTTGTTTTCTCTTTTTCTTGCTAGTTGCAAACATTAAGGGGAAACAGCTTTAAAAAAAAAACAAAAAAAGGGAAATTGGACTTAGCTGTTGTGAGAATGAAGATCTATTATAGGGCTAGCCACCCGCACCAAGTAGGTTCTTGGCGAATCCGCATCAGTAGGTAGCAGGACCCAGTCGAGAAAATCGAGCCAAACCGAAAGAAAATGATGAAGATGAAAGAAAAGGGATAAGCCTATCCAGGATCTGTAGACAGAAAATGGGAAACTAAAAAATGGAGATGCTTCTGCCCATGCATGGTTTGATACACTAGTGCAGTAATCCAGGTTGTTGACTATGATGTTGAGGATCAGGACCACTTGGTGATAGTCTCATCGTGGAACCACCATTAGACATTGATCTCCTTCCGATATACTGCATTTTCTTTACATCAAACCCTAATCTAAGTAAAATGCGATAGCTGCTCCTGGTTTCCTCACTATTATGTGTGCTTTGCTCATTAGCGTTAATGTTATACTTCGGATAAACTCTTGCTCCTGAACTCATGTAACACTCTGATAACATCACGATAACTAACAACAACAGCGTAACCATCGTCTGTTTATTCCTCATATAAGCCATAAAGATGGTCTATTTAATTAACAAAATTTATTACAATAACAACTTACTGAACTGAATTGCAGTTGATTACTTACTGTATCTAACAAATTAGTAATTAATAAGATGATTTGGTATCTTCAACAAGCAAGCAGTGAAGAATCAATGAATGCTATAGTAGCTCAGCTTATGACTGAAGTGATGGGATCCTCTCTCTCTCTATATATATATAGTATGTGTACCAAGAAAGAAACCCTACACATGTAGCTAGCTTTCCATAAGAAAATGCTATCATGACCGATCAAAAATCCCCACTCTAATAGATGGTTGGACCCCATTTTACCCCATTTACTATCCTAATGTTAAGATCGTGGCACAAGCCGTCTATTCCCCTCTCGAGATGAAAATCGGGAAAAATTATCGGTAAGTGTATTATTTCCGTTCGAAAAGAATATATTAAGAGAGGGAGGGAACATGATGAACGTAGAATATATTAAAAAATTTCAAAGAAGGATTTCTTTAGTGAAAAAAATAAGTTAAAGAAAGATTCATCAGATAGAGGATAAAAATGTAATGGAAGGTCGTCCTGGCAGATTAATGGATTATCGTCGATCAATCCGCCCTTCGTGCTCGATATATATTAACAATTTACCCACCATTGCGCCTCAAATACCATATCATGCACCATTTAGAATATGTGCAGAGTTGTTTTCATTGGAGATAATAGTTAGGTATACCAAAGTTTGTCCAATATAATCCAAAGTACATCATTATGTGCCTAATTGGCTAAGTTTTTGATTTATTGTCCATTCTTTTGGGACTAATTTACAACTTTTAATAGTCCAATAACTAAACTTCATCAGTAAACTAGAATATAGAAAACCAATTAACTTTAAAGGCTCGAGCTGTGCGATCTCAAACCATAAACGGATAAAACTACATTAACGAAAAAATTGCTAGAAATGGAAATACGGCAAACCCATTAGTGCAATTTTTAACTATAGCCAATAGGTGATACTATTTCCATCAAAATCAAAATAAAATTTGGTGGTGATACTACTAGAAAAGACTTGTGATTTTTATGGCGCCCGTACCAATTAATTTGAAACTTGTCGTACTATATGGTGACCACGTAACAACAAGCTAGTCTTGCATAACAAGATTTCTTAGATCTTCTCTTGGTCACAACAAGTTTACTACCCAAATTATTTCCATCATTGTGCGTTGTGGGTTTCCAATTGTGATTCTATCTTTATTATTTGACAGCCACTATGATTGTAGGGTGTTTTGTGACTAATGGTTACATCTCTGCCTGAGGATGTGTTATGTTTAGTCTAGTTTGTATCTATATCGTACCCTCCTAAACCTTATTTCTTTTTTAACTATGGTGTAGTCTTTTAGTTCTTTTAGTTCTTTTTTTCTAAGAAACACCCTAACTATATTAACTTAAAAGAGAATTACAAACATTCAACAAGGGTTCCCTTCAAACCAAAATGTCCAAAAAAGAAGGATAAGAGACCCATACATCTTTAATACAATACTTCCTAGCTCGACGTGCAAGTCGATCCGCTATCTTGTTTTTTGTACGATTAATATAAACAACCTTAAAGGTACTACTACTTAAGAGTAAAGATTTGCAGTCCACCAGAATATCCATGCATCTCCACTCGACACTAACATTGCCTCCATTGACAAAATCCACAACTTGAAGACAGTCACTGATGAACACCACTTTGGATAGTTTGATCTCCTTTGCCCAGGAGATAGCCGAAAAAAGAGTTATTGCCTCAGCACTAACAGCTTCCGAAGCCAGTCCAAAGTCCGAACGAGATTGAATTATTGCACCTGCATTATTGCACAGAATCATTCCAACACCCATGTTAAAATTCTTGAAAGAACCATCAACAAATAGAATATGATCCACAAATTCAATAGGGATTTTAACATCCATAATAGCCTTCTGAATCTATTGTATTCTTTTAGTTCAGTTTGTATCTATTGTACCTACTGTATCTGCTGTATTGTATATATCCAGTCCACTTGGGATTGAACTGATCACCAACACTGAGTTTAGTTAATTTATAAGAGCATGGTTCTTGTGACTGTATTGATCCTCCTAACGTTAATTACATGTTAGATCTTTTATCTCCTTTTTTGCCACCGAAATATTCTACCACACCCTTAGGACATCAACATACCCATATTTTAATTAAGCGGATTGTCCATAGCTTTGAAGCTAGCTAGCAATTCCCACCTGAACTTGTGTCCGGTCAATAATTGCCAATAGAGCTTAACAATAGTCAAAGGCCAGTGGGAGAACAAATCAGAGTGATGCAGTGACACAATTTTCCTAACACCCAACTCTTGAATTATTTCCTCTGCATATGTATCTGGCACACTTTTGCTGAAGTTGATTGAAGATTTTGAGGAGTTTACCAGCTGGCTTGACAACTTATAATACTGCTTCAAGACTATTGTGACAGAATTTATGTTTCTGGTATCTGTATTTCCAAACAACATAATATCATCTGCAAACATAATGTGTGATACGCTAGGTGCCCATCTGTTGAGTTTATAACCACTATAATGACCTTCTTTCTCCAACTTATTGATGATACCTGACAGTGAATGAGCACAAATGATAAAGAGATATGGGGATAAAGGGAAACCTTGCCTTATACCCCTTTCTCCACAGAAAAAACCTTCGGGCTAACCATTTAGCAGAATTGCAAAAGAAGTAGTCTTCACGCAGCTCATGATTAGAGAATGGTCTCTATCTGTGATTCTAAAATTTAAGGGAGCTTGACTTAAGAATCCCCAGTCCACCCTGTCATATGCTTTACTCATATCCAGTTTAAGAGCAAAGTAACCTTGGGAAGTATTTGAGTATTTCATAGAATGGAAGAGTTCTTTAGCAACCACAATGTTGTTTATAATTTGTCTACCTGGCACAAAAGCTGACTGAGTCTTCTCTATTAGCTTGTCTAGAAAAGGACTTAATCCGTTGGTGATGATTTTTGTGACGACCTTTTAAAGGACGTTGCAAAGAGATATTGGCCTATAATCCACTGCAGCTTCTACGTTCTTTTTCTTGGGAACTAGAGCTATTGGACATGATATGCTACTTATTTTTAGGAAATAAAGACATTGTATTTAGCTGCTGCTCCCCATTGGAATCTTAGCGGGATTTTCACTTCTTTAATTTCATTAATGTGCTTTTCGGGCCGTGAGTTATAACACCTAAGTTGTCACTATCCATCCACAAAAAATCCATCAAAACAAAAGTAACACAAAAACACCAAATAACAAAAGTAACACAAAAAAACCCGAAGGTATTTTTGTCACCACTAACTACCACTACTAGCAACCAACACCACATCCACCAACAAATACTAGCACTACCATCACCATAAAAAGCACCACCACCAACCAACGCCACCACTAACCAGAAATAGTACCACCAAATTTTGGTTTCATTATAAGCTTACTGTTTCATCAATAAAATCTTTGGTTTCGTGATAAAAAAAAAATCCAAAAATACGATGAAACCAATTTTGGTTTCGACATAAAATTTGATGAAACCAATTTTGTTTGGGGGTTTTTGTATCAAATTTTAAAATTTGGGGTTTTTGTACCAATTTTGTTTGATATGGAGTTTTAATGGATCCCAACATTTGAACGGAGTTTTTGTACTCCTAATTTGGTCACCTTGGTGTTTTACTACTAATTCTGTGCTTTTAGTTATTTCTTTGTTTTAGCTAGGTATTTTCATGTTTTGAACTTGCCATTTTGGTCAAGTATCTCAATTTTCGTGGCTATTTTATTTCCTCTTCTAAAAAGGTTTATTTCGGTCTAATAGCCCTTTTTGGTTATTATTTGGGTTTGAGATTACTAGAGATGTTCTCTGACAAAGGAATTTTTATCATCGATTTTTCTGACGACGAAATCTTTAACATCGGTTTCCCGGTGTCGGAATCTTCATCAGAGTATTATAAATGAATTTTCGGAAGACAAAATTTCTGTCAATGGTATTAAGAGATTTAAGCAAATAACTCATATTTTAGGAGCATATCTTTCTTTGGAAGAGAAACAAGCTAAATGGTTGTAATTTTATTTCAAGAAAAACCATTATTGTTAGAATATCTCTTGGTCAAACTCACAAGTTTAGGTAGGTCAAACCTTGTTGTCAAATTTAATTGATTAAAACTACATCTTAATTTATTATCTACCAGTATCAGTCTGAGACTTGGAGTAGAGCATGGTATTTGAGTATTAGAATTTTCCAATCGTACTATGATAAACACTGCAAATAAGAATTCAAGAAATATAGAATTTATTGCATAATAGGTCGAGAGCAATTTATTGTTCAACATTTCAAAATTGCGTAATTAAGTTCACAGGGAGTTGTCAAGTTAGTTTTTTTTTATGTTCACGAACTGATTTGCTAAGTTCACTAACTTAGAACTTATAAATAATAAGACTTGATGAATTATCTCTAATTAACTCGCCTGTATGAACTGATTTAATCAGTGCAAGAAATGGTTGATTTTGAGATGTTACTGATGTTGATGGTGGATTTTAGTTCAGGGCTAAAGTTGTAAAACCAATTTTTGTGCCGACATCCTGCAAAGGATAAGGCTATTTGATAAGTGATGAATACTTCTCCGCTTTATTAATTCACCTAGAATGGAGCATGTAGCAACAATCCTCAAGTATTCTATGAATTTTATGCATAAATCGCCTCGTATTTCCTGTGATGTTCTCAGCATAACTCTCGTTATTGGTGCGGCATGATGACTGATTGTTACTCTCAGCAGAGTAACATGAATATCCAAGTATCAACAGTGAGGCATGCACGAAATACCCGTACAGGCTACACCATTCTATGACAAAGAGATTCATCTCTCGGTGTGTTATACTAGCCCGATCGAGCATATTTGAATCTGGACTGTCCATATCAGTCTCAGAAACAATAACGACCACGCAAGTTGCCCGCACGATTTAACCAGCTTAGATGAACCCTAGCAGGAGCAGGAAACCACCGCAATGACCACCAGTGGGCCCATTAACTCAATGGCCGGTCGGGTACAAGTCACACCCTCCGAACGACCACCAACACTAGCCTGAAGTTGGATGTCCAGGATGGTATGGAACGGCTTGGAGGAGCTCGTACAAGCAAGGGATGCCTACGGCAGTCTCAAATCCATCACGATAGTTCGTCTTCGCTGGCACAATTGGACGGCGCGGATCATCCCATTCCCGGTCGTGCAAGCACGTTTGTGTACACCGGCGGGCCCCCCTTTTTCCTGCATAGCCAACCATCTCACGACCTATTCAGGGAGGAGCAAATGTTCGCCCAAAGTTTGGCCGACGTGATGCTTTAAGGGTCGCTAAGGGTCTTAAATTGATCACGACCATCCAACTTCACCGACATGTTTGGATGGCTTAGATCAGACCCATATCTGTCAGTCAGGTATCACCGTGTTCACCACCGACCCAACGTGGGTCACACATGGTCGACCTCCCCAATTGAGGAGCATATCCTGCCAAATCGTAAGGTTGAAGTCGTGTACACACGAACGATCCAAAACCCTAATTAGGGTTTGCGGCATATTACATGTGTCGTTAATCGATCACGAGCGTCCATCTTCACAAGCATAGATGGAAGGTGTAGATGTGGACTTAACAGGTCCTGAGCATGTCAACACGATCACCGTGGGCCCGTATACACGCATGACTAATCGAACAAGACTGACCATGGCTAGACGCCTTGAATCATGCGCCCAAACTAGGCATGGACGTGCGGTCCCCGATTCCTTTGCGGCTACGGATTTCTGTCGCAAACCGATCTCAACAACTCAACTTTTCCAGACAAATCAAGTGGCCTAGATTATATATTCATGGGGTAATAAGGTATGGACGTGTACACCGGCAAGCTGTTTAAACGCATGCCCGGTCGGTCCTGCCTAATACACCTCCCATGCTTGGTTTCGACCAAGCTGAAGAGTGATGCTTGTGCACCTCATCAAAGCTCTAATCAACTGTCGCATATGCATCATCTCATCCGTCCAATTCTACCAGCTTAGTTGGGCAGCCCAGGCTAGGAGTTAAATGGACAATAAGGTGTCATGGTGATTACCATCCGTTACTCTACCATATGGAATGATCGGCCAAGGGAGAGCTTGCTTGCGCATCCTTCAAACGATCATTCGAAGATGGCTAGGAATGCGTCTGTTTTAAAATGCTTAATCCGCGACCTACTCCTTTAAGCCTTAAAACAGCGATGCTTCATATATGCTGAATATATTCAATGCATTACACGCATAGAATACACACGATATTTTATAAATATCTATTTCCCAAATAACTTAGTTATTTAACCTAGCATCGTATGCTACCTTCTGTGGGTCCCATGACCCACACAATCGAGACATCAAACATGTCACAAACTGGGGGATACTTATTGGGGCATTGGTATGGAAATTTACACCGTACAGCGCATAACGCGCCATCACAAGAACGTGTCAGGAAGACATGGACGGTTAGTGATGACGGGAGAAGTTGGAAAGACTGATCGTGTGACACCAGCACACGAATCCACTACTCTATAGCTTTAATTTCTCCACTTCCCACGAGATACGAGGGTTAGTCTCAATGACTTGTATAAATAGGTTCTCCTCCTTATTTCCAACACAAGACAAAACAGGCAGGAACCAAGTGTCGAAACAACGTATTCAAACACCTAGAGATGATTGCTTACATTATTGCAAGCCAGTTCGGTATGATACAAGTCATAAACAGCATACACCTTTACAACCTCAACACCTTCTTCGCTTCCCTCCCTAAGATCAACCCCATCTCCTTCACTTTGTGACCGAAGCAAGTCTGGAACGGCCATTTATTGGTTTAGGCCAGAATTGTATAGATTGATCTCTCGGATCAAAAGAATTCCCGTGCAATGCATTTGTTTAGGGTTTAGATTCATTTCTCATCCACACACCCAAAATTACCAAAACCAGCAGAAGTAGTTTTCACCCATAAACAATTGGCGGCCACAGTGGGAGACTAATCTCTCAATTGTGAAGTCACTTCCATCAATACCCAATCTCATTGATTGATCTCAAAATGGTTGGTATTAGGACTCACCAAATAATTTCAAATTCCGGTCGAAGTTCCTCCAACGAAGATGCTCCTCCAGCCGACAGTGTATCCAATGGTGTAACCGGAAGAATCCAAACATTGATCGAGTTAGCATGGGTGCAGGAGATTCACATAAAGAACATGGACCTGATTAAAGAATTGATAAATAGTATACTCGATCTACTCATCAAGATGACATCGAAAATGAGCAGCTCTCATGTCATAGAGATTTCTACACTGGGGACTGATCCTTACAACGATCTTCCTCAAGTCAATAGTTTCACTATGAATCAGAGGCCGATGGACCAGGAAGCGACTTATATAGTGGAAAGTTTGTGCAAACTTTTACACCTCTCGAAGAATCAGCGGACGGTGAATTTTGCTGCAATCAATCAAATAACCTTGGATGTACAGTTAACTCCTTTGCGTCTAGAAGCCTCCAAAGCACCGGAGATGTCTGTGAATAACGTTACATTTACAGAAGAAGACATGATGGTGGAGGAAGGTCACAATCGGGCCCTACACATTACTTCACGCATCAAGGATTCAGAGTTCAATAAGGCCCACATCGACACAGGAGCGCCTTCGAATGTGATTACTCTCAAGACTCTCAGGACATCCAAGGTTCGCCCAGGAAAGATCATACGGAAGCCTACTATGATGGCAGACTTTGAAGGAAACCAGACCAATACGTACGGGAATGTCAATCTGAATTTATCTGTAGGGCCCGTCCAATCAAAGGTGAAATTCGAAGTCATAGAAAATGAGCCATACTACCATATGATACTGGGGAGACCATGGCTTCATGAAAATAAGATTGTCCCTTCGACATATCACCAGTACCCAAAGACTATGATGAATAGGGAAGTCATTCGTATCCCTGCATCGTTGTCTCCTTATGCACTAATATGTGGAGTGGAATTGTTTGAACCAAGAGAAGCTCCACGGGAAGAATCAGACAGAGTTAATTACATCCCACTCCCCACGTGGGCGTCAATTATAGAGGAGAACCAACTCGCATCATTGAGGGCTAAGACTCACGATGCATCTTGGCAGACAAGGCGTTCTTTTTCATCCGGTAAAGCAGCGACCCACGTTCACACTAAGAGGCAGCAAACCTTTGTGGCAAGTCGTAATCAGAAAGGGAAAACCGTCTACCGATGCCGCTGTTAGCAATTAGCATGGGAGACTGTTACCCAATGGAATGCTACAACAACGACAAGCCACGGGAAGAGGTTCTGGATGCTCCACGACAGCTGCAGGACGGCACCAGCTCCACGACCGATGAATTCGAAATCGCTAATATCGGGAATGAAAAATCTCCCAGGCCTATCTCCATCAGCTCAGCCTTGTCTAAGGATGAACGCACGGAGCTCGTGAAATCTCTCAAAGAATACCATGACATATTCACTTGGACGTATGAAGAAATGTCCGGTCTAGACGAAAATTTTGTCACCTATCATCTACATGTCATACCTGGATCCAAGCCGATCAAGCAATCTCCGAGGCAATTCAGGCACGAGATAGAAGAGCAAGTCAAGACTGAGATTCATAATCTGTTAGTTGTTGGCTTCACTAAGCCCATCCATCATCCGACCTGGTTGGCTAATGTAGTTCCGGTGAAAAATAAAAATGGACAGATCAGGTGCTGCGAAGATTTCAGAGACTTGAACAGATGATGCCCAAAAGGAGATTTTCCTCTACTTAACATCGACATGTTAGTAGATGCCACCAGCGGACACAGCATGTTGTCCTTCATGGATGGATATATCGGCTACAATCAGATAAGGATGTATGAGCATGACGCGAGTAAGACATCTTTTCAAACTCCTCTCGGAAATTTTATTATACTGTAATGCCATTTTGTTTAAAGAATGCCGGTGCAACGTATCAACGCGCTATGATGGAAATCTTCCAAGACATGATGCATGATAAAGTTGAAGACTACATGGATGATATAGTACTCAAATCAAAAGCTCGGGCGGCCCATACATGAGTCTTACGACAAGTATTCGAGTGCCGTGAATACAAGTTGAAGATGAATCCTTTGAAATGTGCTTTCGGCGTCTCTTCAGGAAAATTTCTGCGATTCCAGGTGACTGCTGAGGGAATCAAAGTGGACCCATCCAAGACCCAATATATCCTCACAATGCCGCCTCCGCGAACTGTGAAGAAACTCCAAAGCTTCATGGGAAAGAAAGGAGCAAGTTTTGTCTGAAACGCACTATAACGGGAAGCATTTCGGAAGATTCAACGAACATTTTCATCTCCAAATCATCATAAAGGGTTTGCCTATTATGTCAGTCCAGAAGAAGAGCGATCCCGAAAAATCTTCAGATCTACTGAATTCAACACCTCAAGGGATCATCCTCAAGAAGATAGCGACGTCCGCATCATCATGTCGAGAAAAAATCCGCAGCTTGGGTGAATCACTCTGTCAGACTTGAGAGGAATGCTTCAGCGAAACAGCGAACATCCAAATGATTATGTCAAGAGGTCCCGAATTTAGGCACTGAAGGGTCACAATCTAAACGTGACTGAACAACAAGTGGTGTAATTGTGCATCAATAGGATGGTACCTGTCAATCGTGCTTTGTCGAAGAGCCTGTGCTTTCAGACACCCTCTGAACTTTGTGAAGTTGCTAAACACTCAGGTTGTAACAACACCTTCCCTACTATAAAGAACAAGCCTGCCCGTCATAAAGAGCCTCATGATGTTCCTGGAAACATACATCTCACCAACATGCAATGCAAGCTTCAGCTTTCTGTAAGCAGTTTTGCTGAAGCAGCAAGAGGAAGACTACCGAGATACAACATCCTGCACATCCAAAATCACCAAATACAAACTCCAGTACCATATGCACGACTGCCACAATGATGAAACAACATCTATGATATTCCATATCTGGACCGACGATAACTACATCAATGAGAGTCGCTTTCAGAATTTGTCTCCCGTGGAAGAAGTATTTGCGTTACCAAAGGATATTTCACCTAAGACTTAAGAGGGTGCCAAGTTCGTGCAAGTAGAAAGGTAAAATGATGAAATTTAAAGAAGCTTACGCAGAATTTGTTTGAAGAAAATGCAATTGAAAAGAGTACTCTGTTTGAAATAATTGCAAAATTTTACAAGAAGATCAAAGAAATGAAATTTTATCAGAGTTACAATACTCGCGAGAACGCGAATAAAATTTCGCAGAGATTAATAGAATGGGACGAACCTTTATGGCGTGCACATTAGTTCGCGGATACAATTTCGCAAGAGGCAAATGTAAGACCTAATAGTGCGTCATATAAGGGGTTATCTCTTTACATGACTCAGGGATAAGGTTATACCTCTACTGGAACCTGAGTTATGAAGATGTTGGGGTTAAAGAAAACATATCCAGGAGAGGGATCTTGGATTTCCAATTCTATAAGGTTATACCCTGGTTGGACAACTAAGAACCTCTTCTAAGGAGTGCAGAGTATGACCAAGACGCCGAGGTACACGGTTGAGTCAAGGGTTCCCGGGGCGTACGAAACTACCCTGGCCATCCTTGGAAAGTCTTGGCTATGACGCGCTCGGCCCGAAGAAAACCCCACTTAGGGTGCAGTCTTGTAACTATAAGCCATATATGCATAAAGGACAAGACGCTGCGAAAACAACTGGTTGTTGGCAAATCTGTATGGGAGGAGCTAGTATTGTATGGACGATGTGCCCTCCTTGAAGGGGCAACCAGGGGGAAGATAAGGGCGGCACCTTCCATTAGGGAGCTGATAAGTGTCTAAAGATGGAAATGTCATGGGGCTATATGATCGCAAGAGCATTTAGGCCAGTCATATTGTTGTGTGACGAAAGTTGTACAAAGGCAAAAGCCAAAAGAGAAAAGTTCAGATAAGATCAATGGGTTTTTACATGAAAGTGTAAAGACGTCCTGCGATTTCATCGCAAGACGGCAATGTTATAAGGTTTAATTCTTGCAAGAGAGTTTATACTTATCATATTGTCGCAGAGATGATGAAAAAATATTGATAAGACAAGATAAATGGGTCAATACATGCAAATGTAAAGACGTCCTGCGATTTTGTCGCAGAAAGAAAAAATGTGGCAAAATAAGACCTTTAATTAGGAAGGCATAATAAGACCATAACATTATTGCGATACTGCTCGCAGAATTTATGAGATTTGTGATTCTACGAATATATCATAAAGTTATGCAATTGTTACTAGCGATAACATCGCCGATATTGAGGCAAATTTAATTTGATTCACAACTAATATCTAAATCTCTATTCAATTTTTTCATATTGCAGATGAATAATAGAGGCAAGTATGGGAATGCATAGAATGATGAAATTATTATTCATCCATCATATGACAAAATTGCATAGATGATAAATTTATACAAATAATTAAAGGATAATAATTATGAGTGATTGATTATGTTGCAGAAAAAGAATTATTTTCAAATTCGTACAGATAAAAGCAAAAGAAGTTTACACATCAAGTTGGAGAAACTCGCAGCAATGTTACGATAAGCAGAAAATAAATGTACAAAATTTACAAGGAAAATAAAAGGAAGAAAAAGAATTATTTGGATCCTTCACTCTCTTCATCAAATTACTTGTCATCGCCAGATTCCTCTTCTTCATCGTTATCATTATTAACTTCATCTTCATCAGATTTCTTTTCATCGCAAGACTTTTCTTCATTACCACTATTATTGTCATCTTCATCTTCGCTAGATTCCTCAGCTTCGCTATCAAAGATAACTAGATTTGGGGTATCAGCTGGAATTTCCTTTGCGAGATTGGGATATGTAGAATAAGGAATACCATGATCATCACAGATTAGTTTAACAGTGTTATTACGAACACGGGTAAGGGCATTACTAAAATTCGAAGATGAGATTTTCAATTTTTCCTTCAATCTAGAATACTTTTCATTACGAGAAGATAGATTTCCAGCGAGTTGGATTTTTTTTTCTTCCAACTCATCAAATCTTTTACGATAGTTCTTTTCGTAGGCTGCGAGCAAGTGATAACAAAGTTAATACATATAAGGATGATTCAACTAGAAAATAAATTAGTGAAATCATGAGAGTGATAACCTTCTCTTTCGGTAATCATATCTCTAATTAAGGCAGAATGACCAGTTTGAAGACTGATATTTACACCTAAATTATTTCTGGCATTATCAAGAACTATTGCAGCCCAAGAAAATTCATCATCGCTAGTAATAAGAAGACGGGAGCGAATTTGGTTTTCTCTTTCAACAAAATCCACTTTCTCACGGATAAGTCTATCCCTTTCAACTTGAACTTCAAGAATGGTTTTATGGAAATTTGATAAAGCTTCAGCTCCTTGTCTATATATACGATCTTTGTCTTTGGAAAGATTATTATTACTAGCCTTTAAAGTTTTGATCTCTGTTTTAGAATTGTGGAGAAGCTCTTTGAATCTGTGGGTAATATCTAAACAACATCTGTAATCAATTTCTAAGATACGAAACTTAGATCTGAGTTCATCTATGGAAAGGGAATTAATATTGGAAGGATTATTTAAAGAATTATTAAGAAGGTCTAGAAGAGTATCATTATCTATTGGTTCAGGAAAAGAGCGAATAGTTAAAGCCTCATCAGTGAGACCATAAACGTCTGCGAGAATGACAAATCAGGTAAGAAAAGATAGTGAAACATAGAAATATGAAGGAAAAGAAGAAGGTTATCATACCTAAGAGTTGTTTGTTAACAGTATCAAGATTGGATACTTTGAGCGATTGTTGAAGAAGATTATTCTCAAGTTCTTTATTCTTTTCGCGAAGATTAGCAAGTTCAGCTTCCATTTGTTCATTTTTCTCGCGAAGATTAGAAGATTCAGATTTTAGTTCTTCATTCTTTTGGCAAAGAACAACATTCTTCTGTTGAGAAAATTCACGCCTAGTGTCTAAATCAGAAGCAACAGCAAAAGCAGCTCTTCCAACCTGCGATAGAACTATATAAGTCAAAATCTGGAAAAAATATCAATATATACATAAAAAGGATGAACAAGTAGAAACATACTAGGCTGCCAAGTGAATTTAAGATACTTGGAGTCAGCGATCTTGAAACTCCGCGAAGGGAATCACTATCAGCTAATATTGGAGCATCGCAGACTTTGGCGAGGGACTGGGATATTTCATTAATAGATTCATCTCTATACTCATTTGGGATACCAAATATATTCTTGCCAAATTTTTGGATAGTTGAGCCATTGCAGACTCAGAAGAAGATGAATCCTTTATGGAAGGAAAATTTTGGATAGTTGAGCCAATGCCGAAATTACCATCATCGCTGTCCTTATCAAAATTTTCTGGAATAGGTTGAGGAGTTGAATAAAAAAGGAGTTGGGTTTTTCTTTTCTTTAAGGGAGGATCGTCAAATTCATCACTGCGAGGAGCAGCAGGCTTCCCTTTGGGAGGGGCATTAGATCTTCCCTTGCGATCATTTGAAGATTTCACCTTGGTTTGTGGTTCCACTGGTTCTAATTCTTCAATTACATGCGAGCACAGATAAAGATAAGAAATAGAGGCAACAATATATTGTTAAGATTTATAAAAAAAATATTTCTTACTTCATCTGTGAGTAATAGAAGAGCTGAACGAGTAGCAGGTTTCCTAAACTTCTCATAATAGGCCTTCAATCTCTCAATCTAGTAAACATGCATAATCAGCGAGAGCTTAAAGATGTGAAAATCAAAGAATAATAATAAAAATAATTTGTTATGTGAATAACTAAGGTAGACATACTTCTTTATCTTTTTCAGGCCAATAGAACACCCATGGTTGGTATTCTACGAGATTTGCAGGCAAGGTATGAATGCCAGAAATATACGGGCCCTCTAAAATCAGAGGAAAAATAAACCACTTGTCATCGCTAGAATGGCGAGGACCTTGATTAGCATTTGTATGCCAATCTATATCTAGCATAAGAGCTTTATCTTCAGCAATCTTATCTTTCTTTTGCAAACGGACGCCCCAGCAAGTGCGATCTCTCTTCATGGGGATTATGTCATAGTTGATGAAGAAATTATCCATAGTATACATCGCGGGAATGATTGGAACATCTTTGAATTGAGGATTCTTCGCAGCGTAAGGGTAGCGAGATCCTTTATCGGAACCGCGAGAGGCATATTCAAGTAGTAATCGAATACAATCTCCGCCCAGCTGATATACTGCTCGCGAGAATTTTTCGTGATAAATTATTTCATAAAATAAGGGAAGATACGGGTCATAGAGAGGAATGGGAAGACCAGCGTCAAGATGACCTAGCGATACTATGATTTTCTCACGAGAACATTGATGATCAGAAAATAATTTGACAGAAAGCTCGGATTTAGGACTTTGATCTGGAATCGTAGACAAAGTAAAACCTTCACTTTTGAGTTTTTCTCGCATCTCACCAAAAGCAGCCAAATTTTTAGCACCAGTAGCAACCATTTTTTAAGTATGGGAATGAAGAAAAGGGTTGAAAAATAAGAAAGGAAACACAACGATAGCAGACGCGCAATTTATGGAAGAACAGTAAACTTGCAGAGAAGTTACGGAGAGAAAGAAGAAGAAAGTAAAAGAGGAAAAGAAAAGAATGAAAGGAGTATTTATAGAAGAAGAGATTTCTCGAGAAGATGAATGCAAACAAAAGAGATGAACGGTCAGATCGCAGCGGTTAGAGAGGACGTGTCAGAAATTTATTAGAAGAGAGAATATGTGAAAACAGCCGGCGAAGGATACAGAAACGTGTCAAAACAGAGAAATCTGAAGAAAAAAAAAAGTAGTTACAGCATTTTAAAAATTCTCATGATCTTCTCTTCCTCGCAGAAAAGACATGAGAAGAGGCAAGATGTAGGACCAGAATATATCTACAATACCTCTATGCGAGATTAACAACGCTTCCCAGCGAGCAATACCGCAAGCTTTTTAACAACACTTGGTGAATGTCATAAAAGAAGTCAAAAGAGTGACATAATAACTGACGATTGAAGAAAACATGAAAAGAGAATGTTTGTCCCGCGATGGTTACAAAACTGGTGAGAATGAACATTGTAACTATCGCGGTACAATCGCAGAACAAATCCGAAATAAGAGGAAAACTTAGCTGTCATCCACTATGTAACTACCCTATAAATATAGACCCAATATGTCCAGAAGAGGATGATGTATTTTTGAGAGTTAAGAAAGTCTTGAGGAGAGAGAAACTTCAAGAGAATAGTTATAATCTTGAATTCTTCCATTTCTGTAAACATTTCTGAGAACAAAATAATAAAGTGTCGTTTTTAATCTTCAATTGGGAGTTGATTATAGTAAAATCTTAACAAGGGTGTAGTGTGGGAAATCCTGCAACTACAGAATCAAGGGAAGTTTCCTACTAATGAACTTAGTATTGCTCTGATGGCATTTGGAAAACTTGGTATCCCAAATCTTTATCCCTCCACAATTGAAAATTCTTAGTGGAGTCGTGAGTTTGCAGAATTAGTCTATTTCCTTGAATCAGGTCTTCAAAGTCTTGATATTTGTGGATTCATTATTTTTCAAATGGTTTCAATGACTTCTCCCATCAAGATGTTAGGCTATCCTTGTTTGATTAGTCAAATATGCTTTGAGTGTGGTATTGACTCAATTGGAAACTCTCTTGGGGTACCCAAACCGAGATGCCTTGATTAATGATTGTGACCCTACCACCTTGAGTATACTTAAAAAAATTCACAAAGGTGTGTGTAAGGTCAATTCAAGGGTGAAGTGCGTTCAAGAACAATTGTCGATGGTTGCAACTAAGTTTCTCGAGCTCAAGGAAGAGTTGAACACTATTCATGCATCTTGGAGTATTTCCGATGAAGATGATGAGTATTTTATTTAATGACTAGTAAATCTTCTATTTTTCTCTTTTGTTTAGAAGAATAACTAGTGTTTTGGAATATCCATTATTGTGATTACACAGCTATATCCAATGTTTTCATCTTCTTGTGTTTAGATTTATTGGTTTAAATTCTAAACTTGTTTGGAAGATGATGGTTGCTGTATTTTGATTTCATATATTGCAATATTTTGATGGTATATGTATGTTTACGTCTGTGAACTTGATTGTCCCATATTTTGTCAAAAGTAAAGTCGTCCGTGAATTGATATGCAAATATTGATAAAAGGATGAATAGACTTTTCACATACACAAAAGTTAAGCCTATATTGTCAATTATTGATATAAGATAGGTTAAAATCTTTTGTGATTCAAGGATTATGTCTATTGTGTGTCATTTTGCAAATGGTGATGGAAACATAGAATGAACTGTTGTGTATTCCGCAGTAATTGAGCTTCCATGATCCATCTTGTGTGTATTACTGTGAGGCTCCGTATTGTGACTTATATTGAGCATTATACAACCAAAGTTGATTATTTTTGTGATTAACTTAGTTGTGTTCCGTAAGATACTTTACGTCGAGTATTTTGAACTAAATCAATTATCTTGTGTGATTGTTTAGTTATCACTCCATAAGTTTTCTTATGTTTGAGCATTTATTTGACTGGGTTCGTTAATCATGATTAACTTAGTCATTGCCATAGATTTTTCTTATGTCGAGTATGGCCAATTAAATTGATTACTTTTGTAATTAGTTTGGTTGAGTATGTCAATTAGATTATTTGCGAGTTTTCTTGTGATTAATCTAATTGATTTATTAAGTCTCCATAGGTTTACTTGTGTTGAGCATATTTAGTCAAATTAATCTTGGTTCGCTTGGGTTAATATGATTGAATATTTCTTGTTGGATTCCAAATTCATACTTGTATGTAATTTGTTGATCTAAAGAAATCCTTCTTTTCTTTTGAAATTAAGGTCGCTCTTGTTGTTCCCTTGGGAATGACATATTATGGGGGAGAGTTTTTTTGAACTTGTGCTTAATTGCCAAATCTTTGTGGGGAGTGCGGCAGTGGAATATTAGAGGGGGTTATCTTGCGTCTTTATAAACTCCTTGATGAATGCATTTAGCTTCGACTTTATGATTGCATCTAAATAAGATGATATACATTTACCTTTGGTCATGAAATGTCTCTTAAGGAAATTTCATTAGGATCCCGTTCTTGTACCTTTGGCAATTTTATTGACAAAAAGGGGGAGAATTAATATGTAGTTCACACTACAAATACATATGGTTTTCAGATCATTATGTAAAGGGGAGTGGTTTCCATGTGAGATGGAGTATTGACTAAGGGGAAGTGAAGTATCACCATAGTATTGTTGTTGAAGTTGTGATGCAATTGGACTTTGACGCTGTGTAATAATACCATGACACTGTATAACAATGATTCAAAACCGATGATTTTCTCATTGTTATAGCTATGGATGTTTAACAACGATGATGCTACACTTACAACCTTTGGGATCATTGGACTACTTGGAAGTGATGAAGATTTTGAGTATTGTTGATAATTAGACATGTGGAATAAGAGCTACAAAGTTTATTTATATATTTTTTTGTATTCTATATGTATTAATAGTTTTTCCACTAAAATTGACAAAGGGGGAGATTGTTAGAGCACTGCTTGGTTGAACTCGCATGCGTTGCTATCTCAAGCATGTTTTTCAATGTTAGTGATCAAAACTATAAAGTCTTGATTTCTAGTCTACTATAGCTAAGGTCTAGGACTAGGATAGAAAGTGTAGTTGAGCTCAAGAACTCCAAGGCAATCGTCATACAAGACGAAGGACTACTGAAGGAACCAGTGGATCTTCATCGACTAAAAGGTATGTGGAGACTTGAACTTATCTATCACTCGAAAGTCTATCTACTCTATCTCCTATCTTGAGACAAAAGTCGAATTACTATATAGACTAAGAATATACACATGTGATATTTCGAGCTGAGTATATCTCGCTTATCTATTTCATGAAATATGTGTTGGTATATCTTTCGCTTTAGAAAAGTTCATCTTTACCTAGTGACGAAAGTCATGTTATGTTTCAATCATTTTGGAAATCGCTCTGACAAAAAATAGTTTGTGAATAACAACTATATAACGCCCTCTGAGAATGTTTCAATGATTGAAATGAGAGTTTAGACAATATAACCATTGGGGGATATAAACATTGTTGTGGTAACACATATATGTATAAGTCCTTAGCACTTGAACCGAAGTTTGCGAACTTTGTTGATCAAGTGAAACTGGAACATGAGCAGTCAACTCAGTCCGCAAATGTGCGTAGTTCTCGAACCCAAGAATTTCTACTGGAGTTGTAGCTCAGTTTCAGTCCGCGAACTGACGGAAGTTCTCGAACCTGATAATTTCTGCTGGAGTTTGGGAACTCCAACCGGTTAACTTGAGTCCGCGAACTTGAGTGCTTATATCTAAAAACGATGTTCGTGAACTTATCTTAATTAACTAAGGAATGCTGTTGAAAACCGTGGCTTTATAGTTCATGAATAAATTCGAGTGAATCATATCGTTTTTGCTTCAATTGTGTCTTCTGTAGTACATGAGATCTCATAGAAATTGAACAACTCTCTAACTAGTTCATTTGGACTAGTTATGGTGAAGAAGAATATGGTTGATATGAAAGTTATCATTTGGCTAACCATTTGGTTGACTAATATTGAACCAACTATTGTACACGTTTGGGTCCGGTTACACAAACCCAAAATATTCAAGTACATGTGTGTATGACAAGCTAAGTTTTCGATCTAACGGTTGAGAAATATTAGCTTGAATCTAATCAGGTTTTCATCTAACGATGAATATTGAATGCTTTGTTACTAAGCTAACATTGATTGCAAACCCTGATTTGAAAGACTATATAAGGGAGAACTCTAGCAACTGGGAAACTTAATCCCCACACATTCTGTGTGATACTAGTTTTCTAAGCTAGAGTCGATTCTGCTTTAAAATTTGGGTTTCTTCTTCTAAAACCAGGTTAACGACTTAAAGAATTCATTGGGATTGTGAAGCCAGACCGATACTACTTTTCTTGTAGTTGTGTGATTTGATCTTGACATTTCTATCATACGAGTACAATTGTAATAATTTGCTTGAGATTTCTATCTCCGATAGGAAAGATATAAAAGTAATCACAAACATATTCATCTCATCGTTTGTGATTCCTGAATAATCTTCTTCGCTGCGTCGATTAAGTTTATTGTGAGGTGACTGATAAAACAGAGCTGTTCTTCGGGAATATAAGTCTAGTTTTATTGATTGGTTCCTGTTCACCTTGATTTATCAAAAGACATAACAAAATTCATAGGTTTATTCGTGGGAGACGGATTTATCTATCTTGTAGACTTTTATGTGTGAGACAGATTTATTTATTAAAGTCTTCGACTTTGGGTCGTAGCAACTCTTGGTTGTGGGTGAGATCAGCTAAGGGAATCAAGTACGCAGTATCCTGCTGGGATCATAGGCGTAGGAGCATAACTGTACCTTGGATCAGTGTGAGATTGATTTGGGTTCAACTACAGTCCAGACCGAAGTTAATTTGGAGTAGGCTAGTGTATGTAGCGGCTTAATACAGTGTATGTTTAATCTGGACTAGGTCCCGGGGTTTTTCTGCATTTGCGGTTTCCTCGTTAACAAAATTCTGGTGTCTGTGTTATTTCTTTTCCGCATTATATTTCGTTATATAATTGAAATAATACAGGTTGTGCATTGTTTAATCAATTAGAATATCCGACCTTATTGGTTGTTGATTTAAATTGATTGGATATTGGTCTTTGGTACCATCCAAGTCATCTCTCTTTGATTAAGACTCGCTAATCATATTTTCTTGAGTAAATCAAATTGAGAGATTGAGATAATAACTCCTTGAGTATTTTCTATTGATTGAGTCTAGTTGATTCTCTAGAAAACAACTCGGAGTTTTCCATACAGATTGCTAATTGAAATATTGGGTGAGGATGTTAGACCCCCGCTTTTTCACTTGTCTCAAAAGTTTTATCTTTATTTGTCACCATCTAATGCCTACCCCACAATAGTGTAACCATTGCATGCTAGGTAGGGGACATAATGTTGATGGTGGATTTTAGTTCAGGGCTAAAGTTGTAAAACCAATTTTTATGCCGACATCCTGTAAAGGATAAGGCTATTTGATAAGTGATGAATACTTCTCCGCTTTATTAATTCACCTAGAATGGATCATGTAGCAACAATCCCCAAGTATTCTGTGAATTTTAGCATTATTAATTAATGCATAAATTTCCTCATATTTCCTGTGTTGTTATCAGCATAACTATCGTTTTTGGTGCGGCATGATGACTGATTGTTATTCTCAGCAGATTAACATGAGTATCCAATTATCAACAGTGAGGCATGCATGAAATACCTATATAGGATACACCATTCTCTGACAAAGAGAATCATCTTTCAGTGTGTTATACTAGCCCGATCGAGCATATTTGAATCTGGACTGTCCATATCAGTCTCATAAACAATCACGACCATGCAAGTTGGATGCACGATTTAACCAGCCTAGACGAACCCTAGCAGGAGCAGGCAACCACCGCAATGACCACCAGTGGGCCCATTAATGCCATGGCCGGTCGGGTACAAGTCACACCCTCCGAACGACCACCAAACACCAGCCTGAAGTTGGATGTCCAGGATGGTATGGAACGGCTTGGAGGAGCTCGTACGAACAAGGTATGCCTACGACAGTCTCAAATCCATCACGATCGTTCGTCTTCGCTAACACAATTGGACGGCGCGGATCTACCCATTCCCGGTCGCACAAGCACCGTTATGTACACCGGCGGGACCCCTTTCTACCTGCATAACCGACCATCTCACCACCTAGCCAGGGATGAGAAAACGGTCGCCCAAAGTTTGGCCGACGTGATGCTTTAAGGGTCGCTAAGGGTCTTAAATTGATCACGACCATCCAACTTCACCGGCATATTTGGATGGATTAGATCAGACCCATAACTGTCAGTCAGGTATCACCGTGTTCATCACCGTCCTAATATGGGTCCCACATGGCCGGCCTCCCAAAAGGAGGAGCATAGACTGCCAAACCGTTAGGTTGAAGTCGTGTACACACGACGGATCTAAAACCCTAATTAGGGTTTGCGGCATATTACATGTGTCGATAATCGATCACGAGCATCCATCTTCGCAAGCATAGATGGAAGGTGTAGACATGGACTTAAAAAGTCATGAGCATGTCAACACGATCACCGTGGGCCTGTCTACATGCCTGACCAATCGACCAAGACCGACCATGTCTAGACGCCTTGATTTGTGCACCAAAACTAGGCATGGACGTGCGGTCTCTGATTCCTTTGCGGCAACAGATTTCTGCCGCAAACCGATCTCAACCACTCAACTTTTCCAGACAAATTGAGTGGCCTAAATTATATCTTCATGGAGTAATAAGTTATGGACATGTACACCGACAAGCTGTTTACATGCATGCCTGGTCGGTCCTGCCTAATACACCTCCCATGCTTGGTTTCGACCAATCTGAAGAGTGATGCTTGCGCACCTTTTCAAAACCCTAATCAACGGTCGCAGATGCATCATATCTTCCGTACAATTCTACCAGCTTAGTTGGGAAGCCCAGGCTAGGAGTTAAATGGCCAATAAGGTGTCATTGTGATTACCATCCGTCACTCTACCACATAGAATGATCGTCCAAGGGAGAGCTTGCTTGCGCAGCCTCCCAACGATCATTCGAAGATGGATAGGCATGCTTCTGTTTTAAAATGCTTAATCTGTGACCTACTCCGTTAAGCCTTAAAATAGCGATGCTTCTTACATGTTGTATATATTCAATGCATTACATGCATAGAATATGCATGATATTTTATAAATATCGATTTCCCAAATAACTTAGTTATTTAAACTAGCATCGTATGCTACCTTATGTGCGTCCCACGACCCACCCAATCTAGACATCAAACATGTCACAAACTGGGGGATAATTACTGGGGTATTGGTCTGGCGGTTTACAGCGTGCAGCGCACAACGCGCCATCAGAAGAACATGTCAGGAAGACATGGACGGTTAGCGATGATGGGAGAAGTGGGCAAGACTAATCGTGTGACAGCAACACACGACTCCACTACCCCATAGCTCAACTTTATCCACTTCCCAAGAGATACGAGGGTTAGGCTCAATAACTTGTATAAATAGGTTCTCCTCCCTATTTTCAACACAGGACAAGACATGCAGGAACCAAATATTGATATAACGTATTCAAACACCTAGAGCTGATTGCTTACATTATTGTAAGCCAGTTCGGTATTATGATACAAGTCAAAACTGCCTACACCTTCACAATCTCAACACCTTCTTCGCTTCCCTCCCTAAGGTAAACCCCATCTCCTTCACTTTGTGACCGAAGCAAGTCTAGAACGACCATTTCTTGGTTTAGGCCAGAATTGTATAGATTGATCTCTCGAATCAAAAGCACTCCCGTGCAATGCATTTCTTTAGGTTTTAGATTCATTTCTCATCCACACACCCAAAATTACCAAAACCAGCAGAAGTAGTTTTCACCCATAAACAACTGGATACTTTTTGTTTCACTAGTATATAAATTGATTTCCTCAGTTCGCGAACGGGTTGTTTTAAAAGGTCTCTCCATATACTTTTTTGGAATTGAGTTCACAAAATATTTTTGAAAAGTTTGCAAACTTATCAACACAAAAGGTTTGAGAATTCCGAGATGACGAATATGTTCACAAACTGTTTAGGACAGTTCACAAACTATTTTGCCAATTATTCTTGAAGGTTCCTAAATAACTTAACCATTGTTCTCGGTCTAACCACTTGGTGCATAACGGTTATTTTGGATCATATACGGTTGCACATTCTTCTTTGTAATTCAACACAAACTTATCAATGCTTATACGATCAATCTTTATAGAGAGTTTAAGCTTGCTTGGTAAAAAATTAATTCGGAAACATTGAAACAATTTCACGAACTCATCTTTGTATTTAAACTACCTAGCACTTCATCAATATGAATTAAGTACTCTCATTATACTAGAATCTCAATCCTGGCACTTCCATATCCTAAATTTCGGCTAGAGTCATCCTCAAAAGACTTAAGTTTCCTATTGAGAAACTGTATTAGGTTACGAATATTGAAGTCTTCACTAAGAGTTCGTAAAGCCTGGTCAGACTATTTTTTAGGCTAGGTCCAATGGTCTAGATTTGGCTGATAGATTAGCCAAAAAGTGTTGCAATTCAAAAAAAAAAAATGTTGTCCATTTGTTAACACTAGTTTTGTCTCTTAGCATTTGCTCGCATGTCAACTAGCAGCGAGATAGTTGCACTGAATGGTTCAGTGCCACAAAAATCACCTTTTCGCTGAATGGTTCAACGCTTCTAGATTTATTTTTTGATTTGATGGCTGATGATGAGTGCCAAATATTGCATATTTCTATACCTTTTTATTGGCATTTAACTCATCTTTTGCACTTTAAAATCAAATATTATCCCAAATTCTGTGTTTTCTTTTTTTTCAAGAATAAATTCGTGTACAAATTAACTTTGTGTTTTTAGGTACCAAATAAAGCTTGGATGAATTGAGGAGCCAAAAGAGCAGAAAATTGGAGACTAGCGGTTGTGGAAGAGAAGCTGCAACCCGCGTGCGCATCAGTTGCAATTTGTTTACAAGTACATGGGCTTGAGATACCCATACCCGAATCCAAGCCCGCTCCATCCTGAGCCGTTGGATTTGATCTAGCAGCTGCATTCAACGTCTTTGCCTTGCAGTACATCAGAATTCGTTGCACCCGCCTCACACCCTAGCCACTTACCCCCTTCACCCAACCGAGCACCTATCCAAACACTCCCCACCTTCACTTCTTCTTTCTTCTTACGAACAAGAGCCAGAACTCGTCCCCCCCTCCCCCCCGACTATTTGCAGAAACTATCAGAGTCATCATCACCTTCGTCTCCCGACAACACAAGAACCAGCACAACCACCTTCACCTTTCCTAGCTCTAGATTTCTCTCTATATTAGCTTCTCCCAACCCTAGAAGCGAAGCTCGAGACAGATGGATTTAGGGTTTCTCAAGACATGGAATTAATGACTTGCAGAGGCGAATTGGAAGAGGTGACAAGCAATTCAGACGATTGGGTTTGTAGGGTATGCATTTAATTTTAATTTTGAGTGTGAGAAGAGAATTTTTATGTATAAATAGAATCAGTTGTACTGTGAAAAAAACTCTCGGAATTTTTAGGGTTTAGTTATTAGCTTAATTCAATTATGTTTTAATTATTGTTACTATGTTATAAATCACTTTGCTAGGGTGTAGATGAAACCCTTAATATTATGTTGAGTTAATTCATATTCAAGTTTGTGTTCTTGTTGTGCTTAATTGAAATAGGAGTAATAGTTAGATAGATTGATCAAATTAGCCTGTGATTGGTTGTACTGTAAGAAGACAACCAATACTAGGGGAGAATTAGTGAAATCAGTTAATAGTTTATCCACCTGAGACCTTCAAGGGAAGGACAAGATCATAATTTGAGTTGTATTACCTTAATATAGGATTAGGAGGTGAATTCAATCACCCTAGTGCTCTTTAGCCTTAGTTCACAATCTGTTTTGCACACTTTCTTCCTTAGAACTACAATTACTGCTATATCTTGTCGTATCGACACCAAAACAACCACCTTTGTGTTACTTATGCTGTGAATCAGTTTAGTCAAACCAAAGAATCAACCTAGCACTCTCCAAGTCCTTGTGGATCGACATGTGCTTGAATTTTACACAATCTGTCACTGTGCACTTGCAGTTAATATTGTAGGCATCTTTCCTAAGCCTACCAAGTTTTTGGCACCGTTGACGGGGACTTGGTGGCAGTATAGTTGATAAAAAGTTTTTACTTTTCTGATTTTAATTCAGTCTTGTAAATATTTGTTTAAATTCAGCTTGTTTTGCAGTCACTATTAGTATAACTAAGCTGTCTTTCTTTCTTTCTGTTGTACTCTATAGCTTTTTAGCTTGCTGTAAGTTGTAGCCTTTGTTTTAGTTTTTGTTGTAATCATCTTATATATTGTTAGCAGTACTTTTAAGATTTCAGTCATATATATCTTCCATTGTTAGTTTAGTTTCATTATCATACCAACATCTCTGTTTAACTGTAGTTTTTGATTATCTTGCTATTTTCCTTCTCAGTTCATCTGTCTATATAAACTGCAACTTAGCTTTGTTTTGTTATCATTTGATTAGTTTCATTTGATTATCTTTCTAGTTTTTGATTAGTTTCATTATCATTCCAGCTGTGTATATGTGTTGCATTCATAGCTTAGTTCTGTTGTATTTTAGCTGTAGGTTTTCAGTTGCATTCTTGTATTTGTTTGTGGCTTGTATTGTAGTGTAACTTAGCTGTTAACCATCTATCTATGTAAAAACTTCATTTTACTCTTGCATTTCTAGCTGTAACTTTTTCAGATTAGTTAGTTACTTCTTAGTATAATAGCATTTTGCATCTTAGTGTAATCCATCTGTTTATATATCGTGCATTCAATTCATACAACTTTCATCTTAACTCTTTAATGTTTAGATGTAACTTTAATTTTTTTTCATTCCCCCGCATCTGTAACTTTGCTATTTATGTTCAAACTCTATACATTGTTGTTTCAGTTTAGATTGTAGCTTATCTGTCATTAGTTGCACTTGATCATTATAACCATCTGTCTATATAATCTTCACCAGCATCATCATTATAGTAGTTAGCCATCTGTTCATATTGTTCTCAGTTTCATCTGCATATTTTCTAGTTGTTCTTTTATTTTCTTCCTCAGTTCATTAGTCTTTATAATTTGCATTGTTTTGTCTTGCATTTTTTCTAGTTATAGCTCTTCAATCATTATAGCCCGTAAATTCTCATCAATCTGCTGTAGCTGTAATTTTCAGTCATCCCATCTGCATAACTGCACAGTGCATTTCAGTTGAACATCAGTGCAATAAACATCTTTTTTTCTGCAGTCCAAGCTGTTAATTATTAGCTTTGAATTTCTTTGTTTTACATGCACATTCCTAGGAACTCAATCTCTCCTTTGAGCTCACAGGTACCTGCAATACTTCTGCAAAATCAAAGGAAAGGAAGGACAAGGAGCAGGATAATTGGTGGAATTGCCTAAACCTAGTTTTATACTGGCGGTAGTGTATTCTCAAACTATATTTCACTCAATTTGAGTTTTAATTTGGATAGCTGAGTTTATTATTGAATGAGTTTATTGAACTAGCTTCCTGTTGAGGTCAACCAAGCCTGTTGATGTCAAGATGTGTTGAAATTTGAGGTCAACCAAACCTTTTGATGTCAACTAAACCTTTGTGCTGTAACTTCTTAATGTTGTAACTCCATATTCACATGCCAAGCCTGTTGATTAACACAGTCACACAGCACATGCTTCACCTTGAGTGAGCATAATCAGTTCTTGTGCACTTTGAATAGTTATTCAAATTATCTGCCCTGGTACCTTTGTGCATGAATCTGTGACACTTGCGTAAAATCTATGCTTGCTGAAATCAAAACTTTACTATTCAGCAGTCCATCTTTGAATTCGTGACAACTGTTTGTATGCTTGCATAATCACAATACCCATTGAAATAAGCACCAACTCCCTGCTCTGAGAACTGCTACTTATCTAAACTGCATCTTTGGCTTGGCTTGGGAAATTGTGCTAATTTTGGGTGTTATAACATAGTGTTTGGCTTTTGATTCTCAAGACTCTGTTGCCTGAATTTTGACTCTACTGGTTGTTAATTCTTGTCTTTATAACATGATTGATGTGCTAGCTAGGCTACGATTGTGTCTTTTAGAAACCAAAGAAATCGACTAGTTAGAATCCACCAAGAAGATATTGTTGACATACCTAGTTCTACAGTAGAAATCCCTGACCAACCTGAGACAATGGGTGATGAGAACCAACCCCGTAGTCTCAAAGAATAATGTACCACACAAGGGCAAGTCATCCCTCTTGCTTCATTCTGCCAGCTGATGATGGTCAGTTTGAACTGAAAGCAAGCACAATTCACATGGTGCCTGTGTTTAGAGGGGTTGATGCTGAAAACCCCTACCACCATGTTAGAGACTTTGAAGATATCTGTGGGACTTTGCGTTTTAACCAAATGCTGGAAGAGTCCTTCAAGCTAAGATTGTTCCCTTTCTCTTTGATAGAAAAAGCCAAGTTCTGGCTTCATGCCCAACAACCACAGTCCATTAGAACATGGGATTATCTCACAAAAGAATTTTTCGAAAAGTTTTTCCCCAACCATAAGACTGCGACAATTCGTCAAAGACTAAATGGTTTTGTGCAATTTGAAGAAGAGACTCTAGCAAAATATTTGGAGAGATTCAATGAATTATTACTCCAATGTCCCCACCATGGTTTCGAAAAATGGAGACTTGTGCAAATTTTGTATGAAGGCCTAGATGTCAGGACCCGAACCACAGTTGAGTCAATGTGAAATAGTGCATTTATTGATAAAAGTGTTGATGAGTCTTGGACTTTCTTAATCGAAGTCGCTGAAAAGACTCAGCAGTGGGAGTCCATTCGTGAATCGAAAAGGACTACCCCTGTAGCTACTGTCCATATAATTGAGTCTGACTTTGAGGGAAATGCAAAGATTGCATCCTTGGCTAGGAGAGTAGAAGTGCTAGAACTGCAGAAGAATGTGAAAACTATTGTCCTACTGTCCGTGACCAAATTGAAATGGCCACTTGTGCCGCGTTCCATGGTTCAGACCATTTAGTGGACAGTTGTCCAGACCTACATGCATTTCAAGAGTCTAAAACCGAGCAAGCCAATGCTTTGTACCATAGGCCAGAGAACAACCCTTATTCTCAGACCTACAACCAGGGTGGAGAAATCACCCAAACTTTTCATGGTATAAAGGGCCTATACAAGAGGGAACAACAAATAATAACCAAGGATACTCATATCCTAGAAACCCCCAAGTGCAACCACACACTCAGTACCCTGTAGAGAAAAAGCTTAGCTTTGAAGACAGTTTCGTTCTGTTGACCCAAAATCTTGTAAAACTTCAAAAGACCACCGACCAACGTTTCACAAGTCTAGAACTTAAAATGGGTCAAATTCGTGATGCATTGAATGATAGAGAAAAGGGCAAACTTCCTAGTCAACCCCAACAAAATGCAAAGAATGTATTTCAGGCAGGTTCTTCAACTTGCAATGAAACTTCACATAGTCCTGTGAATGCTGTCACCAATATTCGTAGTGGTAAAGTTGTTGAGAACAACGTAAGTGTACCACAGTCAAGCGAGTCTAGATCAGACTCACTAGTGCATACAACTCCATAGAAAATACCCAGTGTAGAGAAGGAATCTGAACATGATCATGACTCTAAGAATTCCAATGATGTTAATATCCCTGCACCGTCTCATATACATGTTGCTCCATTTCCACAAAGGTTGGTGCAGCAAAAAGGGGGTCAACGGTACAACGAGATTTTGGAAATGTTCAAACGAGTTAACATAAACATTCTATTTCTCGAAGAAATCAGGCAGATACCCACCTATGCTAAGTTTTTGAAAGATCTGTGCACGCAAAAGCGAAAGCTTCATGTGCATAAGCGTGCTTTTCTCACTGAGCAGGTAAGTTCAATAACTCAAAACAAGATTCCAACTAAGTTTAGGGACCCAGTTAGTCCAACAATTAAATGCACCCAAGGTGACCATGTGGTCGAAAAGGCTTTACTAGACTTAGGAAAAAGTGTGAATCTATTTCCATACTCTGTGTATGTGCAGTTAGGACTTTGGGAGCTAAAACCCACTCCTGTTACGCTATAATTAGCGGACAGATCTGTGAAAATCCCTCGTGGCATTGTTGAAGATGCGTTAATCAAGGTTGATAAATTTTTCTTTCCTGTGGACTTCATCATATTAGATACTCAGCCTGTGTAAAACCCAGATAATCATATTCCTATTATTTTAGGACGTCCTTTCCTGGCGACGTCCAATGCTATCATAAATTGTCGTAATGGAGTGTTGAAATTGTCTTTGGTAATATGACGGTAGAACTGAATGTTTTTAACACTAGTCAACAACCCATTGATTGTGATGATACTGAATTACATGAGATTAACATGATTGAGAGTCTGATCCAAGACTCATTGCCTGACATTTTGTCTGTGGACCCTTTGCAATCATGTTTAGATAACTTTGACTTAGATCTTTTTGAGTCTAAGTACATTGGTGAAATTCACTCTTTGCTTGAATCTGTTCCGCCCATGGATATTGCTAAATGGAAGACTGCAGTGGAACCACTTCCACTCTCTGATTCCAAATCTGCCTCATCTCTTGATGAACCACCTAAGCTTGATTTGAAACCATTGCCTGATACTTTGTAGTATGCTTTCTTAGGTCCTTATGATACTTTACCTGTGATTATTGCATCATGTTTAGACACAGAACAGGAAAGTCAACTTTTAGAAGTACTTAAAGAACATAAAGAGGCCTTAGGTTGGACCATCTCAGACCTTAAAGGTATAAGTCCCATAATTTGCATGTATCACATAAATCTTGAAGAAAACACTAAACCATCTAGGGAAATGCAAAGGAGACTTAACCCCAATATGAGAGATGTTGTTAAAGGTGAGATTTTGAAATTGCTTGATGCGGGTATCATTTACCCAGTTCCAGATAGCCAGTGGGTCAGTCACATTTAAGTGGTACCCAAAAAGTCTGGCATTACTGTAGTTCCAAATGAAAAGAATGAGCTTGTTCCCACCCGTGTGACCACAGGGTGGAGAGTTTGTATTGACTATAGAAAATTGAACACAGTAACAAAGAAAGACTATTTTCCGCTACCCTTCATTGACCAAATGCTAGAAAGGTTGTCGAGACATAGGTATTATTATTTCTTAGATGGCTATTGGGGCTACAACCAAATTCACATAGCACCCGAAGACCAACATAAGACCACATTTATGTTTCCTTATAGAACATTTGATTATCGTCGTATGTATTTTGGGTTGTGTGCTACTTTTCAACGTTGGATGATGAGCATATTTTTCGACATGATAGATGAGTTTCTTGAAATTTTCATGGATGGTTTTTCTGTCTTTGGGTCTTCTTTAGATGAATGTTTGCATCATCTTACTCGTATGTTGATTCAGTGTAAGGAAAAGAATTTGGCTTTGTATTGGGAAAAATGTCATTTCATGGTTGACTCAGGCATTGTTCTAGGGCATATCATCTCGGAAAAAATCATAGAAGTAGATAAATCCAAGGCTGATCTCATTCAACACTTGCCTCAACCTCGTTCTGTGAGGGACATATGATCATTCTTAGGCCATGCCGGTTTTTACCGCCGATTTATCAAAGACTTTAGTAAAATTTCAAGACCTTTGTGTAATCTTCTTGCAAAAGATGTTGCATTTGTCTTTGATGATGCTTGTAATGAAGCATGGGAGAAATTGAAGGCTCTCCTTACATCTGCCCCTATAGTCAGACCACCCGACTGGACCTTACCATTTGAAATTATGTGTGATGCGTCTGACTATGCTGTAGGAGTTGTTTTAGGCCAGCGAGTAGACAAACACCCTTATGTGATCTACTATGCTAGTAAAACACTTAATGACACTTAAATGAATTATTCAACAACTGAGAAATAGTTGCTAGCTGTTGTGTTTGCATTGGATAAGTTTAGATCTTATTTGATAGGATATAAAATCATCATATATTTTGATCATGTTGCATTGAAATATTTTTTGTCTAAAAAAGATGCTAAGGCTCGTCTAATTCGATGGATACTCTTGTTACAAGAGTTCAACCTCAAAATTAGAGATAAGAAAGGGTCGAAAAATATTGTTGTTGATCACTTGTATAGGTTGAATGTTGAATCTGTTGATGAATCCGTACTTATTAGAGAATCATTCCCTGATGAACAATTGATGCTTGTGTCTGAAATGTCGTGGTTTGCTGATATCGTGAACTATCTTGATACAGGTATAATGCCTTTGCATTGGTCTAAACAAAACCGTTCTAAATTCTTGGATGAAGTTAAACATTTCCTTTGGGATGACCCATATTTGTTTAAGTACTGCCAAGACCAAATCATTAGGAGATGTGTCCACAATTCTGAAAAAAGATATGTCATCTCTTTCTGTCATGACCATGCATGTGGAGGCCACTTTAGCGCCAAGAAAACTGCTGTAAAGATCTTGCAGAGTGGTTTTTATTGGCCAACATTGTTTAAAGATAGCCATGCTTTTTGTGTTGCTTGTGACCGATGCCAGAAATTAGGAAGTATCTCAAGAAGAAACATGACGCCCTTACAACCCATTTTGATTGTTGAGCTATTTGATGTGTGGGGTATTGATTTCATGGGTCCATTTCCTAACTCTGAAGGTAAGTTGTACATTCTTATTGCTGTTGATTATGTCTGTAAGTGGGTAGAATCCATTGCATCCAAAACAAATGATCATAAAGTTGTTTTTTCTTTTCTTAAAGAAAACATTTTCTCTCTCTTTGGAACACCTAGAGAAATAATCAGTGATGGAGGTAGTCATTTTTGTAATAGACCTTTTGAATCACTTGTGCACAAGTATGGAATCACTCATAAGGTAGCAATACCTTACCATCCTCAGACCAATTGCCAAGTAGAAGTTTCTAATAGGGAAATTAAGCATATTCTTGAGAAGACTATTAATCCTTCTAGGAAAGATTGGTCTTTACGTTTAAATGATGCTTTGTGGTCCTATAGAACTGCATACAAGACTCTCATTGGTATGTCCCCTTACATACTTGTGTACGGTAAAGCTTGTCATCTACCTGTAGAGTTAGAACATCGTGCATATTGGGCTGTAAAGAAACTGAACTTCGACCTTGATAAGGCTGGCACCCAAAGGAAGCTTCAACTCAATGAGTTAGAATAATTAAGAAATGATGCATATGATAGTGCAAAAATGTACAAACAAAGAATGAAAGTGTTTCATGAAAAGTGCGCAATTATTTTACACCTGGTCAAAAAGTTTTATTGTACAACACTCGTTTGCATTTGTTTTCAGGAAAGATACGTTCTCGATGGTCAGGTCCATTCTTGGTATGTACTGTTTTTCCCCATGTAGTTATTGAAATCGAAAACCCAGCAAACAAGAATATCTTCAAGGTTAATGGTCAGAGATTGAAACCATTTCGGGAGCATCTGCCACCAGAAGTTGAGACCGTAGACTTGGAAGACCCCGTCTATGTGGACTAAACTAGTTCACATGTGTACATACATATGGACTAAAAATCCATTCTCTTTCCATTTTCCTTTTCTTTTTGCATAGTTTTTATGTGTGCTAACCAAACTTTTTGTCTTATCACTCTTGTTGTTGCTTTCAAAGCATTCATCCACTAATGGTTTAGCATCATCCTTTTGCATCCGGTAATCTCTAACCTTTTCTTTACTCAGCATAGTTCTCTTGGTATGTGATTGTTTAAATTCTTATCATCTGTTGAAACATTGAGGACAATGTTAGATTTAGGTTTTGGGGTGCGTTTTGCATATAGAGTTTTTAGTATTCTTATTTTAGTTTTAGTTTTCTTATTAAAAAAAAAAATTATTAAAAATCAAATTCAAATTTTTTCAGAACTCTTTGTAAATATGTACATAAAAACCTCCAACTTTTAGAGATCTTAGAGTCACTAGCATGCTTATACCTATGTTTACATAGAGAGTCTGACCGAAATAACTGAACTTAGAAGTACTGGAGAACACAATCGGGTTTCTTAGTTGATTAGAACGTTAAAGTTGGATTTAACCATGCCGGAGGGCGAATTAGGTGCTGCAAAGATATTTGGTAGTAAAATTGTGATCACCCTTAGTGGATACTACCCATTTTTATATCAAGTGAGGCATCGACCTTCAATTTTTGTGACTTTATAAAAAATATTTTAGAGTGTGTGTCACCGTACGTCAATTCCGGGTAGGAATGGTGAGCTACCCAACTTCGCACCACTTTCAGCACTATTTTTGATCTCTTGAGTGCTAATTTGTTCAATCATGAGGGTGACATTTTAAGATGAAAACTCCTTCTTGTAGTTCATTTTGTAGTTAGCATCTCTCTCTCTCTCTCTCAACAACATCCACAGATCCATGGAAACACATCATCATCAACGAGCAGAGCAAAATCAGAATATTTGAAGAAAAGTCGAAATAGTCCAAGGTTTACATGCAACAATTCAAAGAAAAGAAAATAAGATGAGAATTAGTGAAGTTTATGAAATCAAGACAATACAAGTTGTGAAGAATTGAGTGATAAAGTACTTCATCCATGGAGTTAGTAGTTTCATTATTTTTGTTGTTATTTTCATTTCATGTTTTTACTTTCTAGAAAAAAAAAATTGTAGTTTATTTTCTTAGTTTAGTTTTGATACCACCATGGTAAAGAAGAAGAATTCAAGAAGAAAATTCCAAGCAACAAGGAAATTGAACAGACACTACACCAAAACGGCCATTTAGGGACGTTTATAAACGTTGCACATAACTTTTGCAACGGAAATAAACGTTGGCAAAACGGCGTTGCGCATTGATGTGCAACACATATTATCCGTTGCACAAATTAATTTGTGCAACGCTTATAAACATTGCACAACCGTTGCACCTTTTCTTATTTGTGCAACGTATAAATAATTTGTGCAACCGATATTATTTATAGAATAACACTTATGTGGGTCCCATTTTGATTTTGTCAACGTTTTATTTATTTGGTTACAGTTACATCCGTTGGTCATTTCCGGTAATTTGTGCAACGTATAGTTGTGCAACGTTTATATCCGTTGCAAATTAAATTTCAGGTAAAAAAAAAGTCACCGCCGGCACTTTATCCGTCATATTTCTTCTCCTGAATTGCAATCGATCAAGAATAATTATTGAAAATCATAATCCATCAAGAATGATTCATATATCAACAATAATTATTGAACATCATAATCCATCAAGAATGATTCATATATCAACATAGTAGATGGATGAACCATAAACCCATACAACATTATAAACAACTTGTGCAAAATCCCAAATGTTATAAACACAAGTTTCTGAATTTGAAACTATGAAAACCCTAACCTTGATTTGACTCTGGATGGGAGTGTATCAATAAAAACCCGTCTCCTGGGCATTTGAGGTGTTGAGTATATATTAGCGGTGTTAGGAGGCTGTCCAGTGGTGGAGTGCAACTACGGATATGGACGAATCGTAGCACTAAAAAGCCGTCTCCTGGGCTGATTAAACTGCACTGTTGCTGATGCTGGCCTGACTGCAATTGACACCCGCCTTGGTCTCATCAAAGTTATGGTGTTGCATGATGAAATTGACATAAAAAAGTTCTATTTTTCGTCTACTGATGGAAAGGTTGTATGACCAGTAGAAAAAAATTTGTAGGGTTGAAGAGGTGAACTTTTAAGGTTGGATGACCAGGGGGATGAAGTTGCAATTCCTCTCAATGGTGGTCTCAACTTTGAAGGACCTAGTGGTGGCTTCTTCTCTGCTGGGGCTCTGGGGGGTACTGCTTTTACAGATAGCGATCCCAATGGTTTAGTCGAATATGCAGCAACATCTCGAGATTCTTGTTGGAGTCTGGTTGTTTTCTCTTCTGCAAGTTGATTCTCAGAGTCTCGTAGCTGTTAAGGATTTTAAATATTTATCTACTTGTAATAATTTTGAGTTATATCAATTAAAAATTTTGGAAGAGATCAAATTAAAAAAAAAATTGTTTATCTATCTTTCTTATCATGTTGTTGATACCTTCTCCTAAAGACTTCTACAGAGTTGTTCACGCACAGCAAACCTTAATTGCAAGGATTGCAAGCTATCCTGCAACTTCTTTGTTTCTTTTTCGTCCTTATTTAACTTTTCAGCCTGTTATAAGTGGGGAAAGCAAAGTTAATGTTATGTAGTGCATAAAGAGGTGATTCAATTATCGTAAGATAAAAAAGTAGTTCAATGTTGTCATTAGTACCATTTGTTTGTACTTGAAAATCTCAGTAAGATCTGATTGTTTACGTGCAGGACCATGCTCAATTCCCCTGACCAGACTTGCAAAGTTCAGAGAGCAAAGGGTCTCCCCTGAATCGGCAGAACTTGGGCTAATCTGGACAAACATCAGGGTCTTGCAGTCTCCTCCTGCATTTTTTTGTTCCACTCAGTTACGGATTTTACATGAGTACAGAGAACCGACTCAAGGAATACACAGGTGCACATTCAATTTGTTCCTAGTGAGAATTAAAAACACTTACCAAGGGAGCTCTGCATTAAATTGGTGAGTTTAGAATTTCTGCAAGGAATGTGAGATGTCTTTGATGCTAGAGAAGATGTGACATCACCAAGGGCAGAGAGGGACTTATTATTAATAAACTGTGACTTATTCATACTTTCACCCTTAACTTCAGTTCTTCCGTCTCACTACCTTCCAAATCTACGAGCCATAGGTCAATCCTAGTCCTCTGGCCATTCACCAAATTCTCACCCTTCACAGTAACACGGAACAAGCTGCACATATGATATATTTGGATTATCATAAGATAGTAATTTTTATTTCATCTCCATACAACATAACTCAAAACATAAGTTTTAAAACATTAATAAATCCTTGATTCACTGACCTAAATAGCTTACACATACTATTATGGATACCCACAATATTCTTCGGATAAACTAAGAGGGGATAGAATCACCAATTTCTACTAGAATATAAGATGAGTTATTGCTTACCAATGAGAGCGGCTACTAAGTTCATTACAATTTGTCGATCCAACAGCTATGTTTCGACTTCCAGTCTATAGCTGCTCCCACACCTCAACTGTATTGTGAACACTAGCTTCAACTAGCCCTGGCACTTCTTGTGCTCCCTCTGCTGATTGCTTTATCTCCAACCTTGAATACATTAACCAACATAAATACTTTGTTATTCTTTATTAAAATCAGATTCCACAAATTAATAAAATTGAAAAGGTTGAAAGAATGCCTTACTTTTTGGGATGTTGGTTGGACCCGTCCACAAGAAGATCACATATTCTCTCATTATAGAATTCCAACATGGTATCACTTCGCTCCTTCGAAATCCGAAAGATATCTTGAACCTTTGCATGACGACACACCCCCAATGCAATGCATGCAGGGACAAACTTCTAAAAATGAAAAAAATAGATCGAGGTGAGGCCAAGAGAGCATCATCTGCCCCTCAACCAGAAACAGCTCGACTAATAGCCAACTTTTCCTATTCAGCAGATTCCTTAATCAAATGGTCATCAGATGACAAGCATTCATTTAAAAAGTCTTTACTTGACACAGACTGCTGAATCAAAGGACTAGCATTGCTACCCAGAGTGTCAGCTAGATCTCCAAGTACCCCAATCGCAGTCTTCATAACAACATCATCCCTGCTTAAATATAACAACACATGGACAAGGTCAGCAACTAAATAACCTTTTCCTTACACAGTAGTAGTAAGTAGTTTATATGCATAAATAAAAATAAAATTGAGGATATGTTCTCTCCTATTGCCAGGGCTATGTCACCGAACCATGAGAAAATGGGTGGTTTCACGGACTGATGTAACTGGTTGCTTGACAAGTTCTTCAGAAGTTGTGTCATTATGCCATCACAATAAGGAAGAATATTGTCTTCCAGTGCCCTGCATATGTCTCCGACCACACCAACTGTGATGGCACACACCTGATACTCCTCGAAATTCTGAAGACCCATTTCCAAATACTTGTAAAACTCTGGAATATACTTGGAAAAATCTGGCCCAGTAGAGTACGCAAGAGATCCAATTGCAAGCATCGCCTTCTCATGCACGGTTGCACTTCTGCAAGCAAATACTCTCAAGAAAAGACCCATCATATGATCAGCAAACTGCATGAATGGATGTTTGGTTATTTCAGATGCACCCAATTTCTGAATGATAACCTGCAAGCACCCACAAAGAAGGCCTTGAAACTCAGCCTGCTTCTCTCTCTCATCCAATGAGAGCTCTGTGCTTCAAATGTTTGGTGGAGCTCCATCATTATCACGGGAACCAATTGCACCACCAGTGGAGCTGTCTCATCTGTTGAACACCTGACTACTTCATTAAAAGTTTCATATGCAGCAGTACGAAGGCGAGATTCTGTGGCATCTTCTCTATGGATAACCATGAGAAGGGGCTTTACAAGGTTCTGCAACACAGCAGCTAATAAATAGCCTTCAGTACAACTCGAAGAGTTTGATACTGGTAAATGAGATAATAGAAAAAACATGAATACTGCAATAAAGAATATGGAGAAGCATTGGTATCAACTGTGTTACAAAGTTTAGAAGGACAGACACATCAAAAAGATGTGAAAGATTAATTTCCCTTATCAAAAGTAAACTTAAAAATTCTGAAAATGCCTACAAGTAAGTAACACAGTGATTTTAAATGTTAAAGGTAAGGACAAAATAGATACTTAATAGGACTGCCAAAGAGATTTTTAGTTATCCAATTAAGAAACTTCAGAAACTAAAACATAGTAGAAAAAATGTGCACACAGCGCCACAATGATGATTCTAATAACTCCATCCACTGCTTCACTTATACTTGTTTTCCCTTTGATATATGGATTTAATCTAGAATGGCCAGTGAAATATCTACAAGAGTTCATAATACAAGTGAGACATCCTGACAGAACAATATAGAGAACAGAATTCAACTGATAAGAGCTCTGAATTACCTGATCAAATGAACAAGCAACACAAAAAGAGCGACCACGAGCCCAACTATACCAACAAAAGTAGCAACACCATTCAAGCATACCTGCAATAGGTCATACAAAGATATTTAATCATGTAAAATAATGTTGTTCATACATTATATTTACGTATAGACAAGAATGAAACATCCCTTCGGAAAAAAACCTGCAAAGGAGTCTCTTCACCATTGTCCTCTGATATACTTGCCATTAGCAATCCCCATTCAGTGTTTATCCCAGCGCCGGTTACCTGAAAATCATACATTCATCTAGTGAATCAATTTGCAGGCAGTAGCTAAGGATTATAACGTGCTTAATTCAATACACCAGCTAAAAATTGATTTCATATTCTCAACAGTACATAAGATAACATGAAAGAAAATGCAACTAAATTACCAATCTATTATAAGCCGAAAAAAATAATCAATTACTCATAAATACAATAACTAATTCCATTTGACATAACACATGTCTTACCAGCATAGTGCCATAACCATCAACAATTTTGCAACCAGATATCATAAAAGGACGCTTACGATCTTTTTGAACCTATCCATAACATCAAGGTTGTTATACCACGCCTAAGTTTATAAAAAATAAAACTCTTTAAAAAATAGGAAGCAACTTACAATCTTGCTCTCCCCGTCATGCTAGATTCATCAACAACAAGAGAGTGGCCAGAAATTAGAATCATCTGCAGGGACCTTAGAAACCAAGTTAAAGCAGGAAAGCAAATCAGCACAGCAACAACATGTGCACAACACAACCACATTAACTAACGTTGAATCACCTGATCACCAATCTTTAGAGGTACAATATCACCAACAATGAGGTCAAATATCAAAACCTCGATTCTTTTACCACCTCTAACGACCTGATACGGTATGCAAATCCAAGTTATTTTATTATACATAAAATGAAAAACCAAGAATGTTATAGGTAGTAGAAAACTAATCTCCGTATGTATATTCTGTTTTTCATCATTTAAGCTTTGAAAGGATTGTCGGTAATCACTGACAGCTAAAAACAAATAGACAATACTAGTATCATTACAATTGAAAATCACCCGAGAACATAACTGAAACCTTAATTCTCTAGAAATTTAGAAAGTACACATCAAACCCAAGATTATAGTTTTAACTCATTGGTTACAGAAAATAAATCTCAGTATCTGTAACAACTAGCATAACTGATGATACCCCCCATCATACCACTCTTCTTTGGGACTCTAGAAATGTAAAATTAAACTGGTAAGAACATGAGGAAATCAAGCATTTACTCAAGCATCTGAAATTTACCTAAATGAAAAATGAAAAAAAAAAAAACCCAGATTTTATTTTCTTTTAGATAAGAGTTCTAACACAAAATACTTGAATCTAGTTTATAGAACCTCTACGAATGAAGTGAAATCACTACAAACACCTTGGAAAGAATCAAATGACTTCAAAGACTCTACACATAAACTAAATCTCTACAAAAAAAAAGACCCAAATAAAACATCAGATGACTCAAAAACCAAAAGCATCAAATGATTCAAAAACCAAATAAAACTTCATCTTCAACTGAAACAAAACATACTCCATACTTCAAATCTACATATATTACAATAAAAATAACACCATAATCAAAAACCCTAGATAATTCAGATACTAGCTACATCACAATCAAAAACCCTAACTTATCAAAAATAAAATTAACAACAAACTAGTTTATACCTGATCATAATCCACCAAAATCAGAGGTTGAATGATTTGATTTTTGATTTCAGGGAAAAATTAGGTTTAGAAAACATTATAGATTTGATTTCAGATTTTGATGCGTTTTGATTAGCTTGCAGATTTGTTGAAAGGAGGATTTTAACCTAAGAGATCTGTTGAAGAAGAAGAATAAGAGAAAAGTTTCTATTTTATCGCCGCGGAAATCAGAAAAACAGAGAAGTGAAAACCTGGAGAAGAAGAGAAGTTCTTCGATGAAAGTTATGAAGAGAGAGAAATAGAGATATTTATCTGAGTGAAATAAATAAGGTGAATTTTTTTTAATGAAAAATTAGAAAATTAATAAATAAAACAAACTACTAAAATCCCATGAAAATACTATATATTACAAAAAAAAACCATATGATGTACAACGGTTATATGCGTGTATCATACGTTGCACCACTAATTTATTTTAGTAAATGAAATATAAATAATTTGTGCAACGGATAATTTGGTGTGCAACGGATATAGACGTTGCAAATTGTGCAACGTCTATATCCGTTGCACACCTCCGAAAATGAAGCGTTGCTAAAACCAGGATTTGGTGTCGTGAGAAAAGTTACAAATTGTCAAGTTTTTGGGAAGTTCAGAAGTTCATCATCAACAGTTGAATACCGAAGACCGAAGATTGAAGACATTTCTATGGATGCTGTGAGAGTGGTGTTGATTGCCGATCAGATGTGAAGGTAAGTGAGTACTCCCATCCTTTATAATGGTTGATTTCCTTTCTTAGATATCATTAGAAAAAAAATCTTTTTGTCCACAATTCTGTGGAGTCTCCAGAAATTATTTCGGAAGGTTCTCCTTCCCACCATCAACGTGTGCAGGATTTCTCTCTGTATTCCTGTTTGCACACATGAGAGACTAAAAAAGCGGTCTTTTTGAGTGCAATTATCATAAAACCCTATTGGTGAGGAAAAAGTCGAGGCTTGTGATTACTCTCGAACCCGAATTCTTTCATATGATATGGTTATTTCTAGCTCAACTCTTAAGGATGAGAATGCGTTCTTTGGTAGTTCTAACTTCGTGTTACTAGCATGCAGAAACTCTATGTCCTCATATATCCTTGGATGCTTGAGACTCTCTCTGGTAGGCCCTCACGAGACTACAACTCGTCCACTAGGGACACCTAGGGGTTTAAAGGATTAGTGCATACGCTAAATGCATTCGAGAGACCAGTGACAATGGTATAGTTAGGATTTCTTAATTTCTGCTTCACTTGAGGACAAATAAAATTTAGGTTTGGGGGTATTTGATGAGTGCCAAATATTGCATATTTCTATAACTTTTTATTGGCATTTAACTCATCTTTTGCACTTTAAAATCAGATATTATCCCAAATTTTGTGTTTTCTTTGTTTTCAAGAATAAATTCTTGTACTAATTAACTTTGTGTTTTAAGGCACCAAATAAAGCTTGGATGAATTGAGGAGCCAAAAGAGCAGAAAATTGGAGACTAGCGGCTGTGGAAGAGAAGCTGCAACCCGCGTGCGCATCAGTTGCAATCTATTTACAAGTACATGGGCTTGAGCTACCCATACCCGAATCCAAGTTCGCTTTATCCTGAGCCATTGGATTTGATATAGCAGCTGCATCCAACGTCTTTGCCTTGCAGTATATCAGAATTCGCTGCACCCGCATCACACCCTAGCCACTTACCCCCTTCACCCAACCGATCACCTAGACAAACACTCCCCACCTTCACTTCTTCTTTCTTCTTCCCGACAAGAGCCAGAACCCTCGTCTCCTCCCCTGACCATTTTCAGAAACCATCAGAGCCATCATCACCTTCGTCTCCCGACAACACCAACACTAGTACCAGCATAGCCACCTTCACCTTACCTAGCTCTAGCTCTCTCTCTCTCTCTTAGCTTCTCCCAACCCTAGAAGTGGAGCTCGAGATAGTTGGATTTAGGGTTTCTCAAGACATGGAATTAATGACTTGCAGAGGCGAATTGAAAGAGGGGACAAGCAATTCAGACGATTGAGTTTGTAGGGTATGCATTTAATTTCGATTTTGAGTGTGAGAAGAGAATTTTTATGTATAAATAGAATCAGTTGTACTATGAAAAAATCTCTCGGAATTTTTAGGGTTTAGTTGTTAGCCTAATTCAATTCTGTTTTAATTACTGTTACCATGTTATAAATCACTTTGCTAGGGTGTATATGAAACCCTTAATAATATGTTGAGTTAATTCATATTCAAGTTTGTGTTCTTGTCGTGCTTAATTGAAATAGGAGTAATAGTTAGCTAGATTGATCAAATTAGGATGTGATTGGTTGTACTGTAAGAAGACAACCAATACTAGGAGAGGATTAGTGAAATCAGTTGATAATTTATCCACCAGATATCTTCAAGGAAAGGACAAGAGCATAATTTGAGTTGTATTACCTTAGTATAGGATTAAGAGGTGAATTCAATCACCATAGTGCTCTTTATCCTTAGTTCACAATCTTTTTTATACACTTTCTGCCTTAGAACTACAATTACTGCTATATCTTGTCGTATCGACACCAAAACAACCACCTTTGTGTTACTTATGTTGTGAATCAGTTTAGTTAGACCAAAGAATGAACCTAGCACTCTCCAAGTCCCTGTGGATCGACTTGTTCTTGCACTTTACACAATATGTCACTGTGCACTTGCAGTTAATATTGTAGGTATCTTTCCTAAGCCTACCAGCTGAGATTGGTTACGCTGAACCAAATGGCACTGGGAGCTGACATGGATTACTAATCTAGCTGCTAGATTAGCATACCATATGACTTAAGAGGGTGTCCTAGATGACGTGGACTGCTAATCTAGCTACTAGATTAGCACACCAAAGGACTTATGAGGTTGTCCTAGATGACGTGGACTGCTAATCTAGCTGCTAGATTAGCACACCATAGGACTTAACCTTACCTGATATTTTTCAATTAGCCGGATCTTATTCTTATTGATTGTTGTAGTTCTTAAACTATTGACCAAGAACAAGATACGTAGAAACCACAAATTAATTTTCATCTCAGACTTTGAGATTCCACAAGATAGATATCCAAAGTCTTCTTTGGTTTATTTAGATTTTTCTTGTAAGGTAGAATCTATTAGGCATCTCTATAACCTTTTTGTGAGAGTAAGATATCCTAATTATTGAGGTTTGCATGATATCTTCTTTTCTTTGAAGATACCTCATAAGAAAAAATATTTTCATTACCTTGATTGAATATCTTTGTGAAGGAAATCAATATGCTATTTTCTAGAGGAATATTAGTTAAAATTCTTTACTTAGTTTGAAGCAGACTTCTAGGCATGTACAGGATGTCAGCAAGGGAAACGAGCGCGTAGGATCTCGCGAGATCAAAGAGACATAAGGATCACGAGCAAAGCAGAATTGCTCATAAAATATTACGAGAACGCACGAGTCTATACACAATCTCTCTACAAAGTCAGGATCAGTGAGTGTCACTATCCTGAATGCATTGTTGTTCTCAATTCTTACAGAGAACCACCCAATCGTTCTTCTATGTAGAGGCGGGTCTCTCTCATGTAGTCAGGGAACAACGAGTATCACCGATGTCCTGAAGGCGTTAAGCCCCCTGAATAAACAATTATGTAGGAGAACCGCCCAATTCGATTATTCTACATAGAGGACATGATGAAATGCCAGGGATCGAACGCTCAGCTAGTGAAGGCTTTTCGAAAGACATATTCATCCTGGCTTCGTAAAATATGAATCGTCACATGCCTGAAGCCGTATCAGGAACATGCGGTATCATGATTTTACGATTTTGACCTTTGTTGAAAATCCACCATTAACATTAAGTCCCCTGCTTAGTGGGGAGCAGTCACGTTCCACAGTAAGCATTAGATGGTGATTTTCAGTCGACGAGATCGGTGATTGAACTCGGTCTACAAAGTTAGTTTCAGAATCCTCGATTTGCTCCAATGGTGTCATGTACGAGCAAATGTGCGGGTGAGGACCCTGATAGTGTGATTTCGTAAGCATGGAGGAATGGAGCATCGCTGATTTGGTCGGTCAAAAGTCCAGTTTTGGTTGATTTAGGATTTACGGGCCCGACTCCCGAGCCCAAAAAAGGAAACCCATATGTTTTAGGTTTTGGAAATAAAAGTAATATAAAAGGGTGAATCCCTAAATTGTTTCTTGTTCAGTTGTTCAAAATAAAATTCCATGTGTGCATGTATGCGTAAGTTTAATGAAAAATTGTTTTTAGAAAATATATGCACGTTCATTCGACCAATAATCCCTAAAATGAAAGAGATACATGAATTCTTAAGTAGACATCGTCTAGTTACAATAGATAAAATTTTGTTCATGAAGTTTCATGAAAATTAAAATTTATTTTCAAAGCATGGACTTTCAAAAATACGTTTAGGAACGTAGGTTCGTTCTTAATAAAAGTAATAAATAATGATCCTTAGAGTTGGAGGAATTTTTGAAAAGACCTGCACTTCATGGTAAAATTTATTTGGAATATGTGGACCTTTACAAAAGTATAAAAGACCCTCGTTTCATAGAAGAATGTTCGTTTGGGAAAAACAATTGTTTTTTCTTTTTATAAATAACTCTCGTAGAATTTTTAATTTGTGAGATTTCACAAAATGGAATAAACTCTTGTTTCAAAGATGGATGCTCGTGAGAGGGAGCAAAAATATATATATACATATTTTTTCAAAGTTGCGTGAGTTTCACATTAAAATATATATTTTTTGTAAAATCAATGTTTTGATTTTGAACAACTGTTGAAAGTAGACAATTATACATTGTGAAATAATGTCTATATGTGAGTTTTCACAATTGTAGAATGGACATCTGTCCAAATTTTAAAAAACCGTTCACACAGTAAAGAGTTACGTGGGTTGTTCACGATTTTATGAAAGATTTTGTAAAATGATTTTAAACAATTGTTAAAAGCAAACAATAATGTTTTCGTGAATTTCGTGATTTCATAGTGTATGCACACACGGTAGAAAATCAGTGAATGTTCACATGAAGGGTTATGTGAATTATTCATAATTTCGTGAAAAGTCAGGTGTCAGACTTCTAAGTGATGGGCGTTGCTCGTCTTCACAGGTTTGAAGGAGCGAGCAAGATTTTCGAAATTTTACGTTATTATCACTAAGTTCGTGAAACCGTAAATAGGTAAGGGTTGAGAGTTACCATTCTGTAGACGCTGATGTGAGCATCCTAATTATTATTTTTGTGCTTCAATTCCACTGCTTTGATGAAATCTGCATCTACGGATGATATACTGAAGTAGGAACGTTGTATGGATGTCACAACAACTTTGCAAGAATGACTGATTCCCATAATGATATTTCCATAGATGATATTTCTACAGATACATCTTCAAGAAATGGTGCTTCTGGGACCTCTGAGTGATGGTGAGAGATCCTTCACGCTGAGTTACTCCTGATTACTTAGTATCAGTAATGCATGAGAAGTCTCTGAGGGAGGAATATAACATCGAGAGCATCTCTACAAATGGGTCCTTGTTCGATTGATGTGGATTTCTCAGAAATAGCAGTAATTCTTCGGAGTGGGGAATCCAGAAATAAGGATCATAGAATGATATCGATTACTGTAAAGTCCCCGACTGTCTCTTTGGTGAGTTGTTAGTGCTTCTTATATCATGACTTTTTCTTATCCATGCAATTAGGATCATGAAACCAATGTTTGTTACTTTATTTCATAACTTTTTCTTTATCGAACCTTAACGGTCTTCAATTCTTTGCTGCTGAACAAATAATTTCTGAATCGAGCGCCAATGAAGAATTCGATGTAAGTACCTCTTCGTATAATCATTCATGGCACTCCTTGAATGAAATACCACTAATTGTTGTTGTTGTATTCAGGAGGAAATTTCCATGGAGTGAGGGAGTAATGACGATTCCCATTTGTCTTCGGAGGATGGTGAAGAAGAAAACCCCGGATTTCGAAACCGAGTGAAAGCAATGATGTTACCAATGGTGATGTTGGCAATTCCGGTCCTTTGAGCACTTTAGGGACTACTCCAGTACGTACCCATCGTATATTTTCTTCATAGAAGTATGAAATTGCTGATTTATTGATGAATGAATGAAGATTCTCATGAATAAGTGAAAAGTTTTACCGAAATACGTCACCAGAAAATTCAGAACTCAGCCTTTTAGCAAAAACGCCGTAAAATCTTCATCCGATGTCAGATTTCCGCGATCTACCCATGTATCTTTATGCCTAGGAAATTTCCAAGCTCTATTAAATAAGTCTTTTAAGTTTTGAGCCCGTTTAGGGGTCTAAATCGATGAAACAATAAACTTCCAGGAGACCTTCAGAAAAATATCAACTGCCATGTGGTCCAATATTTTGCCCAAAACTCTTCGCCCGTTTCTCCAATTGTTGTGAATTTTGGATATGTTGTAGAGGACATCCGTACAAAGAGAATGGTATATGAACCATACCTATATTATTCACCAATTTCTCACATCTTTGTGCATGACAGTGAAAAATCGTCTCATATGAGCTTGTTGTAAAACGCCCCCGTTGCGTCTTCAGACCATTTTCTTGTGTCTCAAACGGTTGGTGAAGGATTTTGATTTCATTGATTCATTTGATATCAGGAACCCTTGATTGATACATGAGCATGGTGGTGCTTGCAGTGCCATCTTATGTCAGTAGAAACATTACTTCTGAAACCCTGATCAAGGGACCATAGTTGAGATTGCTCTCAAGAGGGGGTGGTGTAATGGCCATGGTTTCATGTCCCAGTGGTAGCATTCTTTTTATGATGAATTATGAGCAATGAGAGTCTGGTTCCACGGATCTTGGACTGTGAAACTGATCGTCATATTCAGTGGACCGTCAGTCCCCAGTATTTTGTTAAACCTCTCCTTTTCGTTTTCTCTCCTTCTGGCAAGGCTTGGATGGAAGACCCAGGTAGAAAAATTGATATAAAAACCTAGGTGGTTTAAGTTGGAGGTACCTTGATGAAGTACTTAGTGGAAATACCTGGTGGACACCGATCGACTGTGGAAGTTATGAATCCCGTCTAAGAATTTCTGCTTGCATGTTATACGCTCTGGGAGCTGTAGAAACCTCATACGACGTCAGAATTCGATGCTTGACCCCAATTTTAGAATCTAAGAGACTGATTTATCATATGAGAAAAGAATCACTCAATTTGGAGTTGTAGAGGCTATCCAAAGAAGTGTGCACATTTGCAATTTGTAATCCCGTACAAAATATTCAGATTTCGTAGACCTGACGGTAAAGGCTATATCTTTCAACTCGTATGTCTGATTGATGCGCGCTGTTGGTATGTTGTAAAAGAGATATAGAAGAACATCTTCTGTTGAGGAATCTTTGTCCCATTCCTTACCCATTGGTACGTTTTTGTAAACCCATATCCTGAAGTGTGTTGTATCTCATTTGTGGAGGTGATGAGAACATCTTATAGAAGACTTTGGATTGTGCCTTCCAGTTGTGCAAGCTTTAGGAAGAATTTCATGTGAGCATGTTATCAGGTCTACACATCTTGATATGAATCATTAGTTCTTGGAGAAGTCCACTTCACGTGTAACTCTTCAAAGAATGGTTAGTTGATGAATCCATGACATGAAGATGTTGCTCCTGAGACCATTGTTGATGCTGAGATCACGGGTTGAATTTTCTCCAGACATTCTTGTTGATGCTGAGACCATGGATGGAGTTCCTCTATATATCCTTGTTGATGCTGATATTATGGTCGGAGTTGCTTCAGAGACTGAAAAGGCTAGAACCATGATTTATCGACATAGTCTTTGCTCCTCCATCCAGTGAGCCTTCACATTTACGAGCTAGTTGGTGGGTTGAGCATCTATGAGACGACAGTGTTTTGGAGTTCAACATTAATTCTCGTGAACAGCGTGACTTTACTATGAAGTCAGTGAGTCGACATTGTTGCGGCAGATTGCATCAGCAGTCTCCATTCTGAGTGTGATCGGTAAAGAGATAAGTTATTTAGTCATGTAAGGTTCATGATGTAGAGATTCCGTTGATAAAGTTTTCATGGAATCGTATCAGGTTGCAATTACTGGCTATGGCTTGAATATTGTCCAATAATATTAAGTCCCCAGTGCATGTTGAAGGAATTCGTGCCATCGATAGATGAATTATGTTGCATCTGCTTCAGAAGTCTTGTCATGGAGATAGTGAAGACTCAACGATTTTAGTTTAGTTTCACATTGATCGTATCGGAGTTGAATCAGTGTGTCGAGATATTTGTGTTGAAGTCATATGCACCATGCCATTATCGAAGGTGTACTCTTTGATTGGGAATACATTTGAAGGATTCTTAGATGCTTGAGCGTTTAAGCATCATATCTCTTAAGAATCGAATGTCTTAGGTTTGATCATCTCGGCCCTGCGTATATTTTGTTGATTCAGCATTCCTTTCGTTGCAGGTAGTGGGATTTAACACTTGTGCAGACATCAGAGATTCATAATTTTGTGGCACACATGGACACTCCTGCAAGGCTATGGATAAACTCCCAAAGTTTTCTTTGCATTCTTGGACATCATCTCAGTATTGAATATCTCAATGCTCGATTCATAGAAATGTCAGATTCAACCACTTGGTAAAATACTAATGTGGTGAAGCCACCATTCATAACATCTTGCAGAGTTGCTAGGAGTCCCCGTGCTAGGATAGCATGTGAGGAAATAAATAGCATAGAATGAGACTTTCCTGAGTGCGGAACCTCTTGATGAATGTCTATGCATCTTTTTCAGGTTCTTGCTTTAACCTCTTCAAAGTTCGAAATTCCCCCAAGTGCTCCAATGATGGAACGTCCGCCAAATCTTCTGGATCAGAACTTTCTTTGTTGGAGAAATGTGCAACCAAAGGCGCTTTGTCAGTACCCATATTTTCTGTGGATCCACGCTTGTTTAAAGAACATGTCATATCCTGGATCTTCCTGGTTATGTGAAACTTGGTTTCTGTCCTGGTTGAGCCAACTTTTATTTTGGAGAGTGATGAAACTGTATGCATCTATGAGTGTTCCTTCATGGTATCTGATTGAGATGGGAGCATGAGTAGCGTCTTGTCGGGTGTGACTCTGAGGGATTTCAGTGGAACAATATTGATAGCGGTACCATCATCGACCAATGTTCTTCCAAATTATTTCATCTGAGATGGACTGTGGTAAGCAGTCCCCAGTCGTGCATCTCTTTGTCTGTGTATGAAGGTTCAAGGAATATTTCCATGATGGACAACGTCTGACACTATGTAATTCGGTGTTGTGAACATGTCTTGCCTTTGTGTCTTAGATAGATAGAGAAATTTCACAGATATCCTCGATCAACGATTAAACTTCTTTTTTGACTGGTTGTTCAAAGAATGTAAAGGTTCTGATTGGGAGAGGATTCTTGTGTACTCCTTCAGTCCCCAGTTGAAGCTATTATGGATCAACCTTTTTTTTGAAGATGTACTTCAAAATATTGCAGTTACTTGTTGGATGATTGATGAATCTATGAAGGTGATAGTACCTGAGATTCTCTAATTTTCTTCATCTCTCTACTGATGAACAACAATTTGATTGCATCATCTTGAACCCAGACTTCCAGTAACATGGTCAGTTCTTTAATGGTAAAAGGGAAGTTTGAGTCCTCGTTTGATCATTTCCCCGTTCATTGATGTCGTCGAGGTTTGTGCATTTCAGGATTGATTATATTTTCTTTGTGCCTTCAGATAAGCCTGTGATATTGGAGAAGCGCTCTGGTGCTGTGTCTCGGCTTTTCATTCCTTCCAGCAATAACATTTGTTAAAGGATGGAGATTGTACTGATTGTTGAATAGGCGTCGACTGCTTTGAGGTTCCTCGACCTTGCATGCTTTGATCTTTCCAGTAAAGCATGTGCAGTAGTTGCTGATCTTTTGGATGCTTCTTGAAGCTCTTAGAAAGTATAGAACTGGAGATTTTCTAGCAAGACTCTATAGAACGGGATTATTCCGTCGATGCACATGTCTACCAGCTGTTGTTTAGTGACATTTGAGTTATGACAATCTAAAGCTTGGACCGTGAACCTCTTCACATAATCGTTTGTATGTTCATTGCTCTTATGAGACATTCTTCTTAATTCGGAGAGAGTAATATGCTCTGAGATGAAGAAGTATTTCTTGTAGAAGGCATCATTTCTCCCCAACTAGCGATGCTCCCTGGTGCAGTGTTGTTGTACCATGTGTATGCTCGTCCTGTTAGATATTTTGAGAATTATATCAGACGGACAACATGGTTGTGATGGTACTCTCCTAGTGCTTCCAGGAATCGAGAGACGTGTTCTCGAGCGTTCCCTGTTCCGTTGTACAACGTGAATATTGGAGAAGTATTGCTCTTTGGGAGAGGAATTCGTTATCTAGTAGCATAATATGGAGGTTGATAATGATGAAACGATGGTGTCTTATCTTTTCCTCGATCCTCCATAAAGCATTCCAGGTCTTCACGGGTGATGAAGCTTGTAGGTTCCTTTGTTTGTGAATTATCTACAGCTTTGTGGACCTCATCATTATCTTCTACATGGATCGTAGTAACTTCAGAATCAGCAGACGGAGGTGTTTCTTTGGCTTTTCCTTTCTTATGAGCTTTCTCTGACATCTTTTCAGTGAGAGTTTTGAGATAATTGTACAACCTTTTCTGCGTCGCAGCCATGTCAGTCTAATTTTTGGCAAGAACTTCATGGACCTTCATGAGATCAACAATAGTAGGCGGATTTTCTCTGATTTCTTCGGGAGGCCTGCCTAAGAGAGGATTGTCTCTGATGTTGGTTTGCGGAGGAGTGGTATTGTCAGTGCGGTTGTTGGAAATAAGAGTAGTTTATGGATCTCCACCATTGTTTCTGGTATTAGCGTTGTTTGGGTTTCCTGACCTAAGATCAACCATTTTGTGAGAATGAGAGATTGCAACCGAGAGATTAATCTCCCACTGTGGTCGCCAATCTATGGATAGTGAAGAGTCGAGCATGTTATCGAGAATCCTCGACCGAGCAAACTGCTTAACCTCACACAGATGCACTGCAAAGGGAGTGCTTAGATTCAAGAGATCAATCTATAGGACTCCGGCCTAAACCAAGTCAATGGCCGTTCCAGAGTTAATTCGGTCGCAAACAAGGAAATGGGTTGATCTGTAGGAGGAAAGCTGAGAATTGTGTGGGATCAGTGATGATCAAGGATTGTGGATGTGTTGAAGGTTTCTGCAATAATTGGTGAACTGTTGAGTTCGAATAAGTTCTGATGGATTGATGAATTCTTGAGAGTAGTTACTCGAGAAATTATGTGTGGACGATTGCTGATAGCTAGTGATCATTCGTCAATCATGGATCCAGAGACTAATTTATACTATCAGAGTTGTGAACACCTTGATCCCTGTAAGTGTGACGGTTTCATGAGTGGAAGAGTGGGCAAGTGGAAGATCGTGGTAAAGTTAGTTTCATGTCGTGTGGAGACATGACAGATCGTGCACCCACTACTTTGCTAACTCCTTCAACCGTTTACACAACTTACGCACATTTATCGTCGTGGATGAATCCACGTGTTGTAGGACGCCAGATCAAAACCCTAGTTGTTATCCCCCAATTTGACGTGATTGATGTCTCACGAATCATGGAGTCTGCATGACAGACGTGTATTTAGTTTGTCAGTTGTTGACTGATTAGGAAATTATCCTAGGTTTTGTTGAATCGAGCATGTTTGAAAAATGCTCAGCGATTCATGAATGTTAATATTGCTCGTCTGTGCAAATATCGTAAACTCAACGAGTTGTTGAATATTGATGAGTTACTGAATATATGTGGATTATTCGAGCAACTGAGCAAGTATTGCTCGATTCGACGAAACACTGATAAGTTACTGAATATTGATAGTTGGGTCAATATTCGAGCAACTGAGCAAGTATTGCTCAATTCGACGAATCACTGAATCTTGAGAACTTGATGTGCAATTGAGCATGTGTTGCTCAATTCGACAAATTACTGATAAATTGATAATTTGACGTGCAATTGAGCAAGTATTTCCCCATTCGACAAATTACTGATAAGTTAATAAATATTGATAGCTGGATGAATATTTGAGCAAATGTTTCTCAGTTCGACGAAATATTTATTGGTGATGTGACCCAATAAAATATTGGTAGATTACCAAATATTATATGATTACTTAAGATGCCGGTTGCTGAATCAATATAAATTTATTAGTGTTTGAACTTGCTCAGAATAATGATTTGTTGAGCGTTTGTTCGAAAACCCTAATTTTTGATGAATTACTCATTAGTTGACGAATTGCTGAAAATAGGTCATGAGCAAAGGAAGGACCGACCACATGAGACCATGGACGTCCATGTGGATCCCAATTGCTCGATCATGCACCAGGTTTCTCAGTTGGAGAGTTGGTGAAGGAATGATGATTAAGTGCCGGTTTCATCATTTATTGAATTACTGCTGGGTTCAACATTAGGCAAAACCTAAGTATGAAAGATAGGGGACCGACCAAGAGAGCATGGGACCGTATCTTGGTGGTCACCGGACTAGGTATTGTCCGTTTGAGAAATCCCCGGGTTAGTTGGAGAGAGTTTGGGCCCAATATGAGCAATTGAACAAATTAGGTCAGAATTATGAAAACATGTGGGACCGGCTTTGTGCAAACCCTAGGAATGACTCTGGTCGGTCATCAAGGAATGCACGTTTTACCATGGTGTTCGTGTCTCCGTACTGAGAGTTTCAATATTTTCTAATGTGCCTTCGAGCAACATTGTGGATTTTCAAAAGAGTTTCATCTTGACTAAAATTCTTGATTTTTGTTGGAATGAGCATGTATGCTCAATTGATCAATATTTTGTAAATATTAAAATAAGAATATATTAATATTTAAAATTGTCCTGAGAGAGTAGTCGGTCGTGTGACCCGTTGGCTTTTGGTTTTTCATGATTCGAGCAAAATTTGAAAAGTTATGACGAAATCATGATTTTTGCTCAAACCAAGGAGTTTCATGAATTTAGGAAAATAATAATTATAAAAGACTTGGGATTGCAAGGTGTGGGACCGGCCAAAGCTAAGGCATGGCCGGCCGTCTATGTTTCCCGGTCCCACAATACTTTCCTAATTTTATATTATTATTTTTCATGAAACCATGATGTTATGGAGAATCCATGAGTTTTTGTTGAAACGGATGAGTTTCATGTGTTTAGGGAATAACAATTATAAAAAGCTAGGGATTGTGAGGTGTCCCTATTTTATAATATTATTTCATGAATCCATGAATTCATGAGTTTTGCACAAACAAGGAAAGTTGCTAAATTGAACGAGTTTTTCATGAGTTCATGAAAATAAGAAAATTGGGAAAAATAATGGAAGAGGCATGGGGACCGGTCACGGCTAGGGCATGGCCGGTGGGCCCGGCCCTGGCGCTCCTTATTATTTTATTAATATTTGTTGTTTTCTCCTGCTTTGCGTAGGATTCCTCATCTATTCATGTTTTTGGATGCTCGTTCGTACATCCGGGTGCTCAGTCGTGAATCATTGTCGAGTACACTTACACCATTTTTCGTGGGGCTTACTCAGGGATGGTCCATGTAACACCCCGAGTTCCGGACCAGGGTCAAACCCAAATGGAGATCCGAACTCGGAGCGTTACGGGTCGGAAAGAGGCTAAAATGTTATTTTTATATAATTATTTCACTTAGAAAAAATAATTGTTTTAATACATGAATTTAACTAATAATACATTAACAACATTCTCAGCAAAGTATTAAAATCAAATTACACATCAAATACTGAAAACAACACGGTCAACAATCCATCTAATTTTTAAGTTCCACTTCCACCATTTAAGAAATATGCAAAAAAATGTCAATTGAGGTGAGTTGACGGCTCAATAGGTATACATTCCCATCCTCTAAAACATACATAGAAAACACGAAGAATTTCACAAACCCATAACATGAAATAACAATAAAAGCTTCATTGCTTACAACAATTTATAAATAAATTCAAAGGATCCAAATTCCCAATTACTATTCAAGTCATTTTAACATATGATCTCACGGTACGAATGTCCTTGGTTCGTACATCCACCTATCGTTTTTCCGGCACGGACACCCGTCATTGATGTTCAGGAACATAAGTTCCTATGGGGATCATTACTCATTTACTCTTGGGGATCATTATCCTTCGTTAACATGGAGCTAAGTTCCATTTAACGGAAAACGTGAACTCATCCTTTTGTAAATCATTTTTACAATTATTTTAAATAATCTTCCAATTTCAATTTCATGGTCATGTTTATTAACAAAACAAAAATTGTAGATATTTTATTGAATTCACAAAGAAATAAGAAGAAATCATTTCTAATACAAGAAATCACAAATTAGTATGAGTTAGAAAATGAGTTAATAAACCTACATTAATTATAATTATAATTGTTTTCATTTCAAGTTGAGAACTCCAATGAAACCCATAAATCACTCCATATCAAAGCATATTTCTTCAATTCCATAAACAACACTAAATATATCAAATTCTTATAAGAAAATATAATGGTAAACTATATATGAGGAAGTTTAATTCTTTAAGGTATACGGGGGAAACAAAGAAAAGGGAGGAGATGAAACATGATAAAAAAAAAAGTTGGCTCTTTTCTTATTCTCTCTGGCTAACCAAATATATATACTTACTACACATTAATTTCTCAAATATTATTATCTCCATTAAATGTACAAAATGAATTCCATTAGACTCCATGCAAATGTTGATCGGATTACTATTCCACCAGTTCATAGGTGTATTCATTAACACTAACATTATAATAACTCAATTTAAATGTTAGCCTTCAATTAGCATTTAATTTCATGATAAATTGTATATAAATGTGAAACGGTTTTTCTATTCTAAAATGATATTATAAAATGTCCTTTAATATTCTTTCTAACATGCACAACTTAATTGATCATCGAAACAATGAATGATAATAAATTTTATTTTTAATTAATTATTTTTCCCCTTTAATTAAATTTTCTTATATTTACAAAATCCTAATAAAAGCCTAAGCATTATAATCTACTTGGTTAAATATTGGATTTATATGTTTTGCACCAAATGGGCCAAAATTAGGAGCCTAAACCCGGACAGAAAACACTGGGTATTACAGTCCAGATGTCCGGTGTTTGAGTATTTATTGCTAATTCATGAAATTCAGTGTAGAATAATTCATGAAACATAATAATAAAATGAGTAGTTATTTATTATCAATTCATAGGATCAGTTGTGGATCCGACCATGAACTCGGAATAATAAAACATGCATTACCATTCCATGGGATCGTGGATTCGACCATAAAATCGGAGTAATAAAATTATCTATTACCATTCCATGAGATTAACAGTGAATTCGATCATGAAATTAGAATAATGAGATAATATAAATTATTATTGCCATTCCATGGGATCAAGCCGTGGATTCGTCCATGGAATAGGGGAAATTGTTATTGCCATTCCATGGGATCAGGCCTTGGATTCGACCATGGAATCAGAGCAATAATAGATTATTCTGGGAATTCAGTAGTGAATGTCACGACAGAATTAATCTATGTGCATAGTCAGGAGATGGCTAATATCCCGAAGACGCTCTCACATATTACGAGAACGCCCGAGTCTATACACGGTTTCTCTACATAGTCAGGATCAGTGAGTGTCACTGTCCTGAAGGCATTGTTGTTCTCAATTCTTATAGAGAACCACCCAATCGTTCTTCTATGTAGAGGCGGGTCTCTCTCATGTAGTCAGGGAACATCGAGTATCACCGACGTCCTGAAGGCGTTAAGCTCCTCAACAAACAATTATGTAGGAGGACCGCCCAATTCTATTATTCTACATAGAGGACATGATGAAATGCCATGGATCGAACGCTCAGCTAGTGGAGGCTTTTCGAAAGACATATTCATCTTGGCTTCATAAAATATGAATCGTCACATGCCTGAAGCCGTATCAGTAACATGTAGTATCATGATTTTATGGTTTTGATCTTTGTTGAAAATTCACCATCAACATGAGGAAACCTCAAATACAGAAAAACTCCGGGACCTAGTCCATCTTTGAACACCGCACTGTATTAAGCCGCTACAGACACTAGCCTACTACAAGTTAACTTCGGACTGGAATGTAGTTGATCCCTAATCAATCTCACACTGATCAAGGTACAATTATGCTCCTTACGTCTTTGAATCCCAACAGGACTCTATGCACTTGATTCCCTTAGCTAATCTCTCCCACAACCAAGGTTTGATATGACCCAAAGTTGAAGACTTGATAAACAAATTTGTCTCACACAGAAAAGTCTATTGAGATAGATAAATCTATCTCCCACAGAAATACCTATGAGTTTTGTTCCGTCTTTTGATAAATCAAAGTGAACAGGAACCAGATGATACACCAGACTTATATTCCCAAAGAACAGCCTAGTAATATCAATCTCCTCACAATAATATTAATTGTATGGAAGAGAAACAAGATATGGTGGAATCACAAACGATGAGACGAAGATGTTTGTGACTACTATTTATCTTGCCTATCGGAGAATAAATCTCGAGAAAATCTTAGAGAAGATACTCAATACGATTGAAAACAACAAGATCAGTATACGCAACTACAGAGAAAATAGTTGAGTATGGCTTCACAATCCCAATGAAGTCTTTAAGTCGTTAACCTACAGGGTTTTGGAAAGACCTAAGGTTAAATAAGAATCGACTCTAGTCGTAACTAGTATCATACATGAGGTGTGGGGATTAGGTTTCCCAGTTGCTAGAGTTCTCTTTTATATAGTCTTCAAATCATGGTTTGCAATCAATGTTACCTTGGTAACAAAGCATTCAATATTCACCATTAGATGAAAACCTGATTAGACTCAATCTAATATCTTTCAACCGTTAGATCGAACTTAGATTGTTACACACAAATAAAATGTACCTTCATTTAGATATAGGTAATCGTACCTAAACGTGTACACTTAGTTGGCTCAACAATAGTTAACCTAAGTTAGCCATATGGACACTTACATATCAACCTTATTTATCTTAACCACAACTAGTTCAAATGACTCAAATGAAACTAGTTATAGAGTTCAATTGTTTATATTCTCATAGAAGTATACAAGACACAATTTAAGCAAAATCTGTTTGATTCACTCGAATCAATTCATCAACATTATAGCCACGGTTTTCAAAAGATTGCATTCCTTATATATAAATGTATTAGTTAATGACACAAACGATCCAAGAACATAACCCACTCAAGTATGCAAACGGGTACACATACCTAAGTGGCCGGACTTGGAATGTGTTCGCCAGTATGCAAACGGGTACGCATACTGTTGTACACTTCCAAACTTCAATTGAAACCAGTACGCGTACATGTACGCATACCATAGTACCCGGACTTCAACTGACTTTGCTAGTACATGTACAGGTACGCATACTCTAGCTCCTGGACTTTACATGACCTCTCCAGTACGCATATGGGTATGCATACTACATTCCGGTCTTGGATCAACACATATGCAAGTGCGCATACTGTGCTTATAATCCAATTTTGGTTAAGTATTATAAACTCCCATTTCAATCATTGAAACATTCTTAGAAGAAAACAATAGCTTTCTCACACAAACTATTAGCTTCAAAGTAGTTTTCAAGTGATCGAATGATCAATATGAAACATTCCGAGTCTAGGTCAAATGACTGTCTCACACAAATCACATGATATGTCACCAGGCGATTATCACATGATCATATTTTGACTTTCGTCAAGTATATAAGATGAACTTGATTAAAGTGAAATCTTACCAATACATATTTCGAGAAATATGTAAGCGAGTTAAACTCATCTCGAAATATCAAATTTGTATAATATGAAGTCTGTATAGTTATATGACTTTTATCTCAAATAGGAGATAGAGTAGAAATAGACTTCTGAGTGATTGATGAGTTTCAATCTCCACATACCTTTTGTTAATGAAGTTCCACAAACTCTCCTTAGTAGTTCTTCGTCTTCAATTGATGAACACCGTGAAGTCTAAATCTCAACTACAAATTTTATCTTAGTCCGAGACATAGCTATAAGTATACTAGAAATCAAGAGTTATAGTTTTGATCACTAAACTTGACAAACAATCTTGAGATAGCAACGCTTGCGATTTTGACCGAGCAGTGCTCTAACAAGAATAATAATAGACGAAAACTAAAAAACATAACACATTAGAAACCAAATTCGAAGAAAATATCATCTCTACATTATGAACAAAAAAACTATTACAATTCTCTCTTTGTTACGCTCACAATCTCTCTAGGTAAATATCCTTGAACTATTTGTTAAGCTTGCTTTTACAATAATTAATTGCCTCACTAACGTTTCTCTATGTATGTGTGTTAAACGTCCTTTTCTATGTGTCAAACCATACTCTCTAGATTGTCTTAGATATGAGCTAAAAATCTCTATTTATATAGCTTATCTATGAGCTAAACATCTTTGTTTATAGCTTTAACAGTTTCTCAAACCTTATAGGAATCTATTTCCTTATTTAGGAATAATTCCTTTTCTAGGTATATATTCCCTTTCTAGGAATATTACCTTGTCTAGGAAGTATTTCCTTATCTTGGAATACTTCCTTACTTTTTTTTGGTTTCACGAACCTCTTAGGAATTTATTTTCCTTTTATAGGAATACTTCCTTAAATTCGTAATCCCTCCTAAATTATAATTTTATCATCAAATCCATGTTGTGGATCAATAGTTCCTGGAGAAAGGAAGATACATATGTATCATGCTCCCCCCTTTAAGAACTTGAACTCCTGTGAAAGTTAGATTTGGAGGTTAGGGAACCCAAGAGTTCCTTTCTCCATGCTAAACCATCTCTCATTGCTAGGAACTTTACTTTGACTTCCAATTTGAAAAGCGTCCTTATCTTCTTGTCTTGTCTTAGTATTTTTTCGCTTCGTAATGCAATCCTCTTCGAGTGGTTATTCTCTATCAAACCACAAGTCTTCCACATATGGTAAGATTATCTTGTCATCTCTGTAATTATCTAGTAATGGTGGTTCAAACATCTTCAACCTTCCTAGGTCATCTTCTTATTGTTTGTTAGGGTTTCCAAACAAACTCTAATCGGCTTCTCGTCAATAGAACGGGTCACAAGGAGAATTAACTTCGTACTAGCATTCACCAATCATTTAGCCTGAGTGGATGTAATCAAGCTCGCTCCATCAAGTGGAGAGTCTATAACTCGTATTACAAAAGATTTCACATCTTTGGTAAAGGTATACTTCTGGTTCCTCCTATATAAAATTGCATCTCGATCCCACAAGTAAGAACTACCAAGTACAACCTGAAAAATATCTAATGGAACCACATCGCATGTAACCTCATCAATGTATGACTCATCAAAAGCAAACTTGAGCGTACATTGTTTTGAAACTTGTAGCCCTCCTTCCTTTTGAAGCCACCCTAAAGGATAGGGTTTCAGATGTTTGATAGTCTTCAAACTCAATTTCTCTACCAAAGAATGTGAAAGTAAATTCTTCTGACTTCACAGGTCAGTAACAACATATATAAGTGTTGTCTTAACCTGCATCTTAACTGTGAAGAGTCATTCCCTAAGGTCATCTTTTAAAGGTTCTTCTTTTTATCCTGTCATAAGAGAAATCTTTGAGTTGGGTTCCGTTATTCCTTGGACTTCTATTGGATCTTGTGCGACTAGTGCTTCCTTCTTGGCTTCTTTATTTTGCAACCCTTTTGTTTTTAGATTAGGATACTTCATCTAACACTTGTCGACAACATGACATGTTTGTTTTAAATGAGTACAAGTCAAACCTTCTTTGTCTTAAGACTTCCTATCCTCTTTGCTCCTTTCATCTCCTTTAGCGACGAAACCTATAGACTTCCCCTTGGTATTTCCCTCAACATCAGATTTCTTAAGCCTGCCTTCGATAGCATTAGCTTTTATGCTTGCTTCGGAGATAGTACCCACCAAAAACATCTTCAACTTCTTATGTATATACTCATGGAACCTGGAGATATACTTCATATAGATAGCATAATCTTCCAAGTCTAAATCCAAAACCATAGCTTGATTCTAAAATTTCGAAGTATATTCTTGTACGGTTTGGTTGTAGGACTGCTTCAAGTTGTACCACTTGAACCATCTCTCTTCAAGGTAGCCAACCAGATAAAAAAAATTTCTCACAACTTCTTTGAATCCCTTCCACGACAATGCTCCCTTACTTAGGTATTGTCTTTGATAAGCTTTCCACCATATTAGAGCATGCTTTGAAAGCTTCAATGCCGCAAAAGTTATCTTCTCCTTCGAACCAGTTTCAAAGAAATAAAAGTACATCTCTAGACGCTTTATCCAATCATCTAATTTCTCTACATCTACACTTACATCATAAAGTTAAATATCAACATGTAAATCAATTTTTAGATTCTTACCATGATTCATTAACTTACCACGAGTTTTTGTTTCTTTTGTGCCTTCGCTTTCTTCTTCTTCCTCTTAACTTTATTCTTCTTCCTCCTCATCATGTTCTTCTGAACCCCAAGATGGAGATTTCATTTTTTTTTTGTAAGTTTCAGATTTGGTGTATTGGAACAAATACAAGCAACCAACTGGTCCAGGGTAGTTTGAATCGTCTTTGTCACTTTTTCTAACATAACCACCTTATCATCGGTAGTTTTTGGTTCATCAGCCTTAGACTCATCGTCTGACTTTGTCATCCTTGGTTTTCTTGTTCTTTTAATGTATTCTTACTTTTCAAGTAACTCACCAAGTTGTTTGTAGAGCGATATGGTGAAGACCATAAACCACAAGAATCTTTCCTAAAATAAATGAACCATGCTCTGATACCAACTTGATACGTATTGATCTCTATACCTTGGTGACTATTATTATAGAAGCGAAATTCAGAATAATAATAGACGAAAACTAGAAAACTGAACACACTAGAAACCAGATTCGAATAAAATATCTTGTTAGAGAATCGCTCAGTTGAACCTACTAGCATTTGTATGTCAAGTTAGTTGTCAATTTTAGTTTCCAAAATACATTCTTGATTTCGTATACTAACAGATAGTTTCATACTAGATTAGAAGTATAATCGGAGCTATCCTTGAAAGATGAAGTTTGAAGACTACAAGAAGACGTCAATGGGGACTTCATCAACAAAGGTATGTGGTAATTTATTTCATTTGGATTCTTGTTCAATTCTACCTTTCTAATCTATCCAAACTAATGCTCACTCTATGGAACAATTCCTATGACGGTAAATGTACATTTGTGTATATATACTCGGGGTTATTTGAGCCACCACTTTTGTGACAATAACCTTTATCCATGGAAAGGTTCTTATGTTATAGTGAATGAGCTTACGAATTCAACGAGCTAAGAATCACTCAATTCCGAGTTATAATAATGAATCTACATATAAGTATGATATCTCATTTACGTTCTAGCCCTATCGATTAACTTATCTATCTTGAACATTTTTTTAATGATGTTGGTAACCTAATAGCTTCGATTTCGTCTCGATTATTATTTCTGGTACATAATCATAGTTTATATTTACATTAGCTTCATCTTAATCTCGGTTATGAGCTAAAATTTTCGAAAACTTTCACCATAATCTTTTAGGGTTCTTGTGTAAAAGTTCAATATTGTAATAATTATTGAAAATATAAAAGAAGATTTGAACTCAACTTACCTTAATCTCTATTACCCGTAGAATCGATTTGGATTTCATACTTATATTTGCTAAATGAAACTTGTTTTAGTTGTTTGAAATACAACAAATGAAATATGAAGTATGTATGTAGCTAATTGAAAGTATTTATTGTTAATTGCCGGAAAGTGTGTCAATTATCCAATAGCTTTTTCTTTCAGCAACAAGAAGAGATGTAACTTATCATTGGATGTGTTACTGGTAGCTTTTATTGTAGTAGTGAGGGTGTTGTTGTTGTTGTTGTGTTGTTGTTGCTATGGAAGTGGGTACAAAGTTTGTGTTTATGTTACATTTATAAGGTTCTGATCATGGTGAAAAAGTGGAGGGAAATGCAGAAAGTGGTTTGAAAAAATTGAAAGTGAGCTTGATTCTTTTTTGTTTTGTTTTTGACAAGTATGTTCTTATGAATTCCTTTTGTTCTGTTTTTTTATTTGGGTGTGGAGGTGAATTATTGGATGCAATGCTTAGTTTGTCGCACTTATTTGTTGGTGTAACTGTTAATTATAGTGGAGGAATTGAGATTGGATTATGGTAGTGGCACAAAGATTGGTGATAGAGAAGTTGCAGTGGCAGTTTTGGGTGTAACCAACACCTCCATAAAGGTGAAAACGCGTCGAAGGTTCGTTAACTACTAATGAGAAATCTCGGATTCAGTTTATATTCTCAAAATCTCTCGGTTAGTTATACACAATTAACATCAAATCTTGGTTAGTGGATGCCTATTCAACATTTCTTTACCCACCTACTACACCTAAACCAATCATGCCAGTGTCTCTTTAGATTTTAGAGTAACCATCTCTCTAGCATTAAGTGTTAATTAATTTTTGTTTTGTTTTTTGTTTTTTGTTTTTTGATTTTTTGTTTGTTCGCAGGGATCATGCATGTTTCAAATAATATACCTGAACTTTGCTTTCTGGCGCTGGATTGTCAGCTGGGTAACACATTTCTTTGACATCTTTAATTTGTTGATTTAATTTGTGATAATTTTTAGCCTAAATTTGTGTTTGGTTTTGAATGCATCGATCTGATCACCCTGTTTTACATGCTTTCTGTGTAGGGAAGGAAGCGTGGAGATGGGATACATTACCAATTCCATGTATGTATATAGTTACCTTTTAAGGGTTAAACCAATGTATTAGTTGTAGTATGTTTTTAGTACCTACAGTTTTCTAAGTAAATGGCAGTGGCTTTGATGCCATGCCTGGTGTTGAGTGATATGTTTAGTAGCCACATTTTTCCTTTTTTCTTGAGGTTTTTTTGCTGCAAACTGAATTAAGACCTCAGTAGCTAGATCAGTGGCAATATTGGTCCATCTTCATGGTGAAAAATATAGAATTGGTTCTCCTTTTAGCTTTTCTACATGATAGCAAGCCTAAACATGGAGCTCCCATGGGGTTAGATTATATAATATGGTGGTTTTTTTGTCCATTATTATGGTTATTCGGTTGAATTATGAAGTGAGAGACCATCTTCATGGTGAAAAATATCTTTGGACTTCGATTTTTATGGGATCAACTACGGTTATTGACCCAATGTTTTATTGGATCAACTACTGTTGTTAACCCAAATTTTTATTGGATCAATTACTATTGTTGATCCCATAAATTGGATCAACTACTGCTGTTGACACCAGTTTTTAGGTTGGTGGTAATGACACTATCATAATTGTATCTGTATTTGATGTTATTGATGGTGGTGGAAGGTATAGTTGTAGTGGTGGTTGTTTGTATTTGCAACAGTGGTTTGTTTGTGTTTGCGGCAGTGGTAGTGGATGTTCAAACATAGTATTGGTGCTTGTTGCTTTGTGACCGCATTTTCTTAGTTCAGTATAATTATGTTTGTAGTTTAAATGCTTGGTTTTTATAGATGTAAATTTTCCAAATGTTGAATTTGTGGTGCAATGGAAGCATGACTGACTCCATGTCAGATGATGCGTGTTCGACTCACACCAAGTTCATTCCTTCGTATGTCATTTTTTTGTGTTAAATTTGGTTGTTGACTCCATTTACCTGGATCAACTACTATTGTTGATCCCCTAAATTGGATCAACTTCTATTGTTGATACTTTTTTTTTTGGATCAACTACTGCTATTGATCCTCTAAGTTGGATCAACTTCTACTGTTGATCCTTTTTTTTTGGATCAACTACTGTTGTTGATCCCCAAAGTTGGATCAACGTCTACAGCTGATTCTATTTTTATTTGGATCAATTACAGTTGTTGATACAAAATATCTAAACCAATGGTGGTGGTGGCGGCGACGACGGGTAGTGGCGGTGGCGGATTGATGGAAGTGGTGGATTAGTGGTTGCGGTGGCGGCGGCGGGTGGCGGCGGATTGATGTCCGTGGTGCATTAGTGCCGGCGGTGGTGGCAGACTGTCGTTGGTGGTGAAATGGTGACTGTCGCGGCAGACTGGTGGTGGGTGGTGGTGGTTGTGGCAAACAGGTGGTGGTGGAGTCAATGGTGGTGGAGGACTGGTGGTGGTGGAGTCGGTAGTGGTGCAATGGTGGTGGAGTGGTGGTGGCGGACTGGTGGTGGTGGTGGCAGTTGGTAGGTGGTGGTCGTTGAAGGTTGGTGGTGGAGTAGTAGTTGAATGTTGTTGGTGAGGGTATTAAGGTAATCTAATATTAAATGGATAAGGTTATTATAAAGTAGGGATATATTTATTGTTGTATAAGGATATATTTATTGAGTGTTAAAAGTAGGGACATATAAATAATGTACCCTATAAATAAAGGTTTCGTGAGTGCTACACGTTTTTCATCCCCTTTGGAAATTGGTGTAAGCTTCATAAGGTTGTTTTCCATGTCTTCTGTTCTTCATGAACAAGAGTAAGATAAAAGTCTTTGTATTCGGGATCACAAATCTGAGTTGGATTTAATCTTCGTGATTGATTATAAAACTTGTAATCTAGGTTTTTCACCTCTTGTCTATTCTAAGGTTTTCTCTTCTGATATAAAACCATTCAAGAGTTGTTGATCATAAACCCTATGTTTTGATAGATTTCAGTTTCCGATCGTATACCAACACTTGTCAGTCGAAATTGGAGACTAGAAAGAAAACTTCGATTAAGGTATCTCGTAAAAATCCTTAAGAAGTTTTAAACAATATATCTCTAGATTTATTCTAGTTGTTCTTGTTGTAGAATCATTAGGTTTCTCTTCCTATTTTTGAAGAGTATAATAATCCCTAATCTACAAGTTTTTTTTTTTATATTACTTTTACCTAGTAATTGTTTTTCTCAAAACATACACAAGATTTCCAAAACCTTGATTTACATCTAAAGGGAAATCGATTAGGTATTTTGTGAAAACAAAAGATCGAAAAGTATCAACCGTGTTGTTGTATAATTTGATGAGAACTTTGTTATTCCAGAAGATTTTCGGGAATAACTTAGAAAGAGAATTTGTGTTCTGCTAGAAGTTATACGAGAAGAATTCCTAAAGAGAATCGGTGTTCTGCTAGGAGTTCTATAAGTGATTGAATACATCTGAAGCATGTATTACATCTAGTCTGAATAGGTAGTAGGAAATTGGTGTCACAGGTTATAATAAGTGTGTGTTTATTCTGGACTAGGTCCCGGGGTTTTTCTGCATTTGCGGTTTCCTCGTTAACAAAATTTCTGGTGTCTGTGTGATTTCTTTTCCGCATTATATTGTTTTATCACAGGTTGTGCGTTATTCAATCATTATTGATACATCCGACCTTTCTTGTTGGATATGATTTTGATTTATCTTGGATATTGGTCTTTGGTACCGTCCAAGTATTTCTCACATCAATCAGGCTTATAGATTTCTATCTGTTTGATTTGTTAATTGATTTGGGAAAAAGAGATAAACTCTTTAGTATTATTCTTTGATTGAGTTTTCACTCTCGGAATATTATTGAGGTTTATTCCATACAGATTTCCAAAAAAAATATTGGGTGTGGTTGTTAGACCCCCCCCCCCCCCCCCGCTTTTTCAAATGGTATCAGATCAGGCAAACATGTTAAGACCTTATAAGTCTGTGTTTGAAGAAATCTGATTATTATGGACAAAAGTTCCATCTCTGTAAACGTACCGCTAGCCTTCGATGGCACAAACTATTTATGGTGGAAAATTGATATGCATGATTTTTTTCAAGAGCGATATTTTTAATCATGGGTTCGTATTGTTAATGGCTATGATCCTCCAACAGTTATAGTAGACGGTGTAACTGTTGCAAAGGATATTGGTAGTTATAGTGATGTCGAGATTAATGCTGCAAGGAAAAATTATGACGGATTAAATGCTATCATCCATGCCATTACCCTAGATCTTCAGCACCACGTAACTACGTGTAATAAGTCTAAAGATGTTTGGGATATCTTAGAAACCGTATTTGAAGGGAATGCCGTAGAGAAAGATGCAAGGATTCAAAACCTAGCTTCGGACTGGGAAAACCTTCGCATGTCTAATGATAAAATCTTTGACGATTTTAACCAAAGACTTTCTCAAATAGTTAATGCGTTCGGAAAAATTAATCCTGAGAAAGTTATTGTGTACAAAATTCTCAGGCCTCTACCATCAAGATATGAGTCAAAGAAACATACCATTGAAGAAGAAAATGATCTTTCTACACTCTCCAGGAATACTCTTGTTGGAAAGTTAAAGATCTCTGATAATGAACATCGGTCTGGAAAAGAGGTGATTTCTCTTAAAGCTGCAAATAATTTTGAATCCTCTAAGGATAAATCTAGTTCTCCAGATGCTAAGGATGTTACTCCATGTAAATTTAGAAAAATCTTGAGAGACAGGAAAAAGAGTTTTTCTAAAGGTGCAACATCTCCTAATGTTGATGTACAATGCTTTAAATTTCGTGGTTTCAGGCACTTTTCTTCAGCATGTCCTAACTGGACTCCTAGACAATCAGCATATGAAACAGCTTTGCCTACTCTTGATGATGGACCTGAATATTATGATCACAAAGAGTACACATGCGAGGTTGCATTAGATTCTGGAAAAATTCTTTCGGATACTGATTCTTATTCTGACGAGGAAGTGTTCCATGTAGATCCAGTTGCTAATAATGTTCTTAAGGAATGTCATCAAAAACTCTCGAAAGCTGAAAGCACCATTTTCAGTGAGAAAGTTAAATATGACAGACTTCGTAGTCGAAATAAATACTTACAAGACCAACTTGATTCTATTGGTGCAAGAGATTATCTCCACGAAATACGAAAGCTTAAATAAGAAATTTCCGAAAGTCGAGATCGAAGTTACTCTTCAAGCAAAGCTAGATAACTTGGAGAACATTGAGATGAACTTGTTATTTGATTTGGAACAAGAAGATCTCAAAGTTCAATGTGAATCATCTAAGAATGATCTAGTTATTTCACTTGAAAAGATCAAAAGGTTGGAAGAAGAAAGCTCGAGCTTAAAAGAGAGTTTGTCTAGAAATAGCAGCTCATATAAATTAACCACAATATTGGGAGCATGTAGAATTCATCACGATACACGAGGATTGCGCTATGAAGGAATAGACGCTCCTGGTATTTGCAAAGAGGTAAAATTTGTCAGAGCTAAAGTTTCTTCTTAACCAATACATTCCACGGTTGACAAAAGTGAAGTATCTCTACCAACTGTCAATGACGAAAAGAAGAAATCCTATCAAATTCCAAAGAAATTACATATACATTCAGGTAACACTAAACATAACTTTTTCCATTCTACTAAAAATTACTTTTATTATGGAAAACCAGGTCACTTGCAAAGGAATTGCAGATTTCTTAAACGAGATAAAACAAGATCTGATTCTGTTAAGATGACAAGATCTGATGTTCCAAACTAGAGAAAAACTGAGTCTTATAATATCAGTTCTTCCAGTATTCCCCCCAAGAAGTTTCATAATTATATTAGGGAGAAAAAGAAATACGTTGCTCCAAAAGCTGCTCAGAAATGGGTACCAAAGAAGATCAATAAAGCAATGAGTGCTATTAAGAAGGATCTCCTAGACAAGAGTTTGACAAGGGATAACATCTTAAAAAGGTATGGAACAGTTATTGAAAGTTTCAAGGAAGTTGTTAAATTCCTAGATTCCATGCATGATTTTGTTTCGAATATCTGTGGTGAGCAATATTTTGTTCACCTCAACACAACCTGATTGTGTTGGTAGTGCATCCTCACCAAGAATCCCTAGTAAATGCGGCGAGAATTTCAAAATAATTGGGGTGCACATATTATGTTGGGTAATTTTTGAATATGTGGAACAATTTATTATTTCAAGCTGAGTTTAACTCGCTTACATATTTCTCGAAATATCCGTTGGTAAGCTTTCGCTTCAACCAAGTTCATCTTATATTCTTGATGAAAGTCAAAAGATGATCATGTGAAAATCGCCGAGTAACATCTTACATGGTTTGTGTGTTACAATCATTTGGTGTAGACTTGAAATGTTTCGTTATGATTATTCAATAACTTGAAAATTGCTTTGATGCTAATAGTGTGTGAAAATAGCTATTGTCATCCTCTAAGAATGTTTCAATGATTGAAATAGAGTTTAGAACACTTAACCAACATTGGATTATAAACATGTTGTGCACTCTTGCATATATGTGATCCATGTCTGGGAACAAATTGGTTTGAGAAGTCTGGGAACCTAAGTACGCGTACCCGTACGCATACTGGCATAAGGTTCATGTCCGGAAAATTTTGCTGGGTTTGGAGGTATGTGTACCAGTTCTCATACTAGCGAAAACCAAACTTGGTCCGGCTGCTTCAAGTATGCATACCCGTTTGCATACTTGAGTGGTTAAAGTTATAAAAATGGTTTTTTCACGAACTAATACATTTATATAATAAGGAATGCATTCTATGCAAACCGTGGCTATAATGTTCATGAATTGATTCGAGTGTGTTAGAGCATAGCTCGGTTGAACCCACCAAGCGTTGGTATGTCAAGTTTGGTTGTCATATTTTAGTGAGCCAAAACTCATTTAAGAGTCGCTTGATTTAAATGTACTAGAGTCAACTTCGTATAGGTTAGATTGAAAGTATTAGGATGAGACAGTACAAGTATTGCGAGGACTTGAAGAAGTGAAGAAGTACGGAGCTACAACCACAACATCATCCTTCCACTCGAGTGATATTTGACTTGAAATGTTTCATTCCCTAACTTATCTTTCAAGTCGTGCATATTGAAAACATAAAACTGCGAAGCATGAACACTCTAGATAGACATAGTATTAAGGAATACAATATGAGGTTTATTGCTTAACCATTAAACTTTTATATAAGAAATCAACATAATCGTATGAATTCTATTGTCATTATATATAGGTATGAGGTGAGGATTTCATCCTAGGAAACAACGTTTTTATATGTGTTTTAAGGAAGTAAGTTCATGATATATGTTGTGAACCGAAAAGGAAATCTCCAGGCGTAATTGGGGCTGTTCTTCATTGCATATCTTATGAACGACTAATATATGTGATTAATATAACCGCTCATGACTTGTTTGTGTTCTTGGTAAAACTATTCACATGAGGCCTGACTTATGTATTGGTATGACTTTTATTAGTGAAACCAATATTAAGTAATCACCTGGGGTATGATCGAGTTTGTGTGTGTCTGACCAAATTTGAGAGAGGGGAACCGATTCTAGTAAGAGGTGCAGTACATTACAAGGGAACCGATCCTTGTATGAGGTGCAGCAAGGTTTATAGAAGAAAGGGAAAGCGATCCTATGAACATGTGCAACACATTTTTAGGCAAAGGGGAACCGATCCTATGGACATGTGCAACACATACAAGTTAGATACCAAATATATGTAGGGAACCGATCCTAGTACCTGGTGAGCTAGATCTTTGGTAAGCTAGTGTGACTATGCACAGTACTCACATAGAGGTAGAACCGAAACTTGTTTTGGTAGAGCCGTTACACCCATGACTTGTGATTGAGTGTTATTTGATCAATCGCATAGTTCTTAAAAGTCAGATGAACCAATTCTAAACTTGTTTGGAAGTGTGGTAAATAGGTTTCAAGTGAGTAAGTATGAAAAAGGACTTACAAAAGGAAAGATGTCAACACACTTTGAACATGCGCATGAATGTGTATCTTTTATTTTTCAAAGATAATTCTTAACAGCTAAGAAGAAAGTAAATCCCAAGATCGAATTTAAATAAGTTAAGAATCTTTTAATTAAGGATTTTAATTATATATGTGTAAAATAAGAATTAGTAATGTGCATTTGCTAGTAAAAGATTTTCCAAGGAGATTTCGATCATAAATTTGGACAGTGCATTCTCAGGAATTATGAAAACCGAATTTGGAAAATATTGAATATCTTGAAAATATTTTCGGTTTTGGAAATTCCTTGGTGTCCAAACTTCCTTTTCTCACTACAACAAAAACATACATGAATCATTCTTAAATAGTGTGATTTAAGTACCGGCTCTCTGTGATCTTTGCCAGTATAATCTAAAGGGTGATCTATAGATAACAACTCTCCTGCAACGAAAAGTGTGATCTTACCCTATGCAAAGAACATAAAGTTTTGAAAAGTTGAGATCTAAAGACAAGGTTTTTAAAAGACAAGTTTTTAGAAGTTGTGATCTTTCCTCTAAGTTTTCAACCCATATTTACCCTATACAAACATTATATTCCATTTCTGCACCTGGAATTCAAATTCAAATTTTGAGTAGAGACAAAATTCAAAATTATATAGATAAATAGGAAATAATGTCATTGAACAGAAAACTGGAGACAAATAGAGAAATTACACATTTTTGCCGAGTCAACTTGTTCAACTCAATAACTACACACCAGATCCAATTCCTAAACAAGAGCATGCAAAAACTGTTCTGCCAATATGATTTCCAACTCTAATTTATCTCACTCAGATTCAAGCTTTACCATCCTTCAGCCCAATGGAGAATTAAGTAAAATCTGAGAAGCACAAGACTTGCATAATCTATAACAACCTCCTCAAGACTAATCTATAGCAAACCTTCATTATCCTGTAATTTAAAAACCATAATCATGGTTACCACAATAACAAGTTTGCACAAGTGACCCCATCGAGAATAGAGTTGATAAAAATAAGTAAGAACTTTAAATTTAATTCTGCAGGTGGAAAGCTTATTTAGTTCCTGATTGATAATTTTCTTGCTTAAGCAGGGACATAATTATCTAGAAGAAAGTCCTGTACTCTAGTTAATAACAAACTGATGTCTGAGCAGATCGAAAGCCTCTAAGTAAATCCCAATAATTCCTAAGATATTCTTGTACACTGAAATGAGTAAATGTATCTACAACTAATTTTTCAGTATCGCACAACACTTTGAGGTATGAGGTTGAACTCAATCTAACTTGACTAGGCACATATGAGTTGTTGAACTTTATCATGGGTAAGAATTCTCTGATTTAACATATCATTACATACCTGTGCTCTAGATGTGAAGAACTCAAGCAACAGAAAATGTCTTAGTCTGAATTTGGAACTTGTTGGCACATAGCAATCCGTGGAGGCTTCCGATTATTAGGATACTGCGGCTGCAAACATTTACACTTGACAATGAGCAATGTCACACACCATATTAGTGGGTTAGAACTTAGAAGATCTGTAGAGATGCTCCATAAAATCACTAATGATAACCTGACAAGATTTGTGTCTTACATGCTAAAAGCAGAGTATTAGGAGTCGGAATAAGAGCTGAATTTAGATCATGGCCGAACCAAGATAACTCACTATAGGATCTTTAGTGAGAGGTACTTTTAAGCTTCAAGCGATAATAATAAGAATTGGACATGGATACAGAACACTCCAAACATGAAGACAAAAAGTTTGGTATAAGAAGAAAAAGCAGAACTAGAAACAGTAATGGAAGTTCTCAGTGCTTAATAGAGGAGATGACAAGAATACCTGGAAAATCATTTTTGCAGCTGTGACTTACTGATTTCCAGGTCCAAAACATTTCTCCACCTTCAAAAAAAATTAGAAAGTGACGATACCGATTAGGCTCTTATAAGGTTGAATACAATCTAAAGGGTGATCTAAGTGTAGTGCTTGATAAAGGTTACGGAACCAACCACTACCTGAGCATCCTCGGCTTTAAGAAAATGAGTCACACCATCTTTTTTGGCACCATAAAGCACCTCCTAGAGAGACAAAGAACAAAAAAATATCTTTTTAGCTTATAATGTAATGTAATTAGTGACATTATTCACAAGAGTAGATTGGTAGGTAATAACCTTGCAGATGCTGCCATCTTTTCCAGGGGGAGTATCCAGAACAACACTTTTGCATCCTGCAATCTATGTAGGATGGTGTAGAACAAACAAAATGTCAACTCATCTGGTAACCGAAAATTGAAAGTCACCATACAGCACATAAGTCACAGAAAAAGAAATTTCTCTGTTAGCATAAACTAGAGAAATTATCACTGCAAGCACGAGTGTTGTTGAAGGTAAAACTGCAGTTCCCCCAGGAACATAAAGACCCACAGAAGTAATGCACCTTGATACTTGCTTGGATCTAACATCCTGACCAAATAGAGGGTCAAACATCATATGTGCTACATTCTAAAGAAAAGCGGAAGACATGCCCACTTAACTATTGAATTTCCTACTAATTCAGGATAAGACTGCAATTTAATACTTTTTAGAAGGGACTAGTTATGTGATCCTCAGGAAAACTTAGGACTTGGATCATCATTGTGTATACATGAACGAGGATCTTCAAGGCTCTTTCAATCAGAGGCAATTACTCTAAATTTTGCTAAAGAGAGAAGAACAAAGAGATAAAAAAAAGGGATGAGGCCTAGGGAACTTCAGACCAAAACCCATCAACATTCTTCTAATTTGTAATCCTCGTTTAGTTTGATTTCCAATCATACTAAAAAATGTGAACCAGAAACACAAAAACGGATTGATATTTTACTTACTTTCATGTCCTCATCTTTCGCCAGGGGAGCCTTTTGAGGATAATGAAATGCATATATGTTATCATAGGCAACATCAAACGCCTCTTTAACAGCTGGATTAAGCTTCTCGCACACTCACAAAAAAGGCTTAGCAATAGTCTTATAAGAAAAAGACTGACTGTACACTTTTCACTCGAGTATATAAACACACAAACACATGTGTATAAAGACGACCAAGATCCCTAAATTCAAATAACAAAGTTTGCAGCATTTTTCTGTTTTCATTTTCTATGTCAACCATGGATCCTGCAGCTCCTCTCCAAGGCAGCTTTATGTGTATATGGATGAGTGCTATCTAGCTGTGTATGCTCTGCTGTCTATTATATATAGAAAGGTATCAATAACAAATAATAAGATAAGTGGTTGCACATGGCATGGGAATGAGGACAGTGAGATGAGAACATTAACCATTTGATTAAAATGAAATATAAATGAACCAAACAGAGAAGGCATCGAAGAATCTACATAAAAAACAGATTAAAAAATCTGGAGGGAATAAAATAATCTTAATTAGTTGACAGATTCATCTTACTAGCAAACATATATAAGGGATAGCTATGAGTTTGACTTTTCCCATCAACTCACCTGATAAACTTTTTCTTCTCCTACTTCTGAACAATGGGAACTATTGAATGACAAGAGTGTCCGCAACTCTGCCTAACTAAAGGTTAAAAGTTAAATATACTATGAATTAGTTCTGTGTTCCACTACAACTAAACTTGGACATCAACAAACTTTTGAGAGAAATATTGTTTCAAAAGAATCAAAACCAGCTGCTACAGGCATAATCTAATCAGAATCCAATTTCTTTGCCAAAATCCAGTTGAATTTAAACAAGAGGGGAAACCAGTTGAACCGGGCATGATTCCAAATGAAATTAACGATTTCAACAAAATCATCACTTGAATTCTGTCTGAATCGACCAAAACTCGAGAGATGGAGGGAGAGAGTGAGACATAAAGAGTTTTCAGATAAAAATGAAACTATAGCTGGACTGAGTACTCGAGGAGAAGAAGTTGGTTTTGCTACTGGACCCCAAAATTTAAGTGGGCTTTCTTTTCTTCCCCCAATGGTAAAAAAAAAACCTGAAGGTCGCGTGTTCGAGCCACGCTGATCGCAATTATTTTTTAAATAGATAGATTTTAGATCACAAAACATTATTGAAAGTGGTCAAATGGATAGTTGTAAGATCACACTTTCTTAAATGCGTGAGATGTATAGGAAGGTCACTATATCTAAGATCACAAACACTATAATATCAATGATCTTTAAGTTTTAGCCCTAAAAAAACCACAAGTGTTCATGAATTGTGATCTTTAGTGTGTGATCTATACCACTTTTTGTTGTAGTATCTATAAATACTTTGAGTTTGCATTTCTAGCAAACTAATCCTTCGTGATAGTAAACTTCCTCTGTTGTACTGCTACTGGTGAAGCCGCCTATTCGGAGGGGAGAGTAACCTAATTAGGCGAAATCTCATATGTCCGCTCAGTTTAAAGTCTTCTTTGGGATTGAGAAGCTCTAGTGTGTACCGTTGGTTGGAAACTAGATAATCGCGGTTTATCTTTAGTTTTCATATTGATTTGATTGACTAACGGTGGTTAAACTTTGATTGCACCTAGTTTTTTTATGCTTGAGAATCTTCTCTTCTGATATAAGATTCACTCAAACTAGTTCAAAGTTTTGACAGGGATCTTTATACTGTTGTTAGATCTAAAGACGATCTTGTGATAATCCATTGTTAACAGACTCTGTTCTGTGTGTGATTGATCACAAGAGATTCAAGTAGTTGTGTGCAGGTGTTTATTGAAGATCTGAGAAGATTTGAAGACAAAGAAGAGATAGAAGATTTCAGACTTGGTTTTATAATCTTTGGTGTGCACAATACTTGTTTTGGTAAAAGAGGATCCAATTAATAATCGGTTTATCCTTGTGGTAGATTGGATTGATTAATTGTGAAGATCGGCATCGACACAATTCTTTGGATTAAGAGTGTTGTTGGCTTAATCTTAACGATTACCTTTTGGTGATTGAACATAAGATAGATATTGGAACATGGCAAAGGAGTTTATGTTAAGATAAACAGAAGAGCCTTTGCGCAAATCATATCACTTGGTTGAAGAGTGTTGATACCAAACAGATTTGTTGTTCCTTCACTATTTGGAATACGAACCAAAGGAATTGGTCCAAATACGTGACTTGTTTACAGATTGGAGGTGTGGGAATACAGACGGAACTAAGTGAACTATAGGTTTAGTTGCTTGGTATCAACTATACGAAGTTGGTTTATTTTGTATAGCGGCTTAATCCTGAGAGTATTCAATTCTGGACTAGGTCCCGGGGTTTTTCTGCATTTGCGGTTTCCTCGTTAACAAAATCTTGTTGTGTCATTTACTTTATATTTTCGCATTATAATTAAAATAAATTGCACAAACGTTAATTCATATTTACTTGATATGCAATACTATTGAGTTTGGTTAAGTCCGAACCTTTGTATCAAGTAAACACACTTCATTATTATATTGTCTCGATCTCGTATCCATAGACAATCACATGAAGTGTGAACCGATTTGTTGTATTGTCTCGACTCAGTCTATAGATAATCACTTTCGGAGAAAGGACTTATAGGAAGGAAAAGTTATAGATTGAGGTATATTTGGGTACCCTCTCCTTTTCAGAGTGAATCAAACCGATTTTACTTTAATTGTGTTCTTGTATACTTCTATGAGAATATAACAATTGAACAACTTTATAACTAGTTTTATTTGAGTCATTTGAACTAGTTGTGTTAAGATGAATATGGATAAATACCACGTATATGATTCATAATTACCTAACTTGATTTGTGATTGAAATTCTTAAGTATAACATGTTATAAGCAATAATCAAATCCATTGGATGTTGGTTTTTATTGTCAAATAAACCTTCTTCATACACTTATGGTAACCATTCTTGGTATAAATCCTTGTGGAAAAGGTTATTCTTCCTTCTAAGCATATCAATTCTTGTTTATACAAGTTTGTATCTTTGAAAAGATAATCACAATATTTGATCTTCATGATTACATATTGTGTATTATTACCATGAGATAATTCTAATTTTAGTAACACGATCTCATGAAAGACTTTCAATAATTAGTCCTTAGCTCGTATCTCCTTGTGGGATTTCTAAAATCCAATATATAAATCCTTATCCCAGGAGTAAGATCACTCTTGTTGTTCTTTAGGGAATGACATTTTATGGGAGAGAGTTCTTAAATGAACTTGTTCTTAATTGTCATATCTTTATAGGGAGAAGCGGGTTTGGAACATGAAGGGGTTACTTGTATCTTTATAAAGTCCTTGATGAATACACTAAGTTTTGACTATGTAAAATCATCGAAACAAAGTTGACATGTTCTCTTTTGGTCATGAAGTAATCTCTTTGAGAATTTCATTATGATCCCACAATTTTCGTACATTTTCCAATTTATATTGACCAAAAGGGGGAGAATTAATGTGTAGTTCGCACTACAATACATATGGTTTACGAATCATTATGTAAGGGGGAGTAGTTTTCATTGTGAGGTGAAGTATTGACTACGGGGGAGTGATACATATCACCGTAGTATTATTATCAAAGTTGTGATACAATTGAACTTTGATGCTGTGTAATAATACTATGATGGATCTTCAACAGGTACAGGATGAACACACACATAGTTGAAGAACCAAGGAAATCAAGCATGTCGTATTTTGGAGCTGTAATGCTTTTAACAAGTACAATCCATATGTAAAATGGTTTTGTCACTAAAATTGACAAAGGGGGAGATTGTTGGAGAATTGCTTGGTTGAACCCACTAGCGTTGGTATGTAAAGTTAGTTGTCAATTTTATTTTCCAAAATACATTCTTGATTTAGTATACTAAAGATAGTTTCGAACTAGATTAAGTCTAAGAAGTAGAATCGAAGCTATCCTTAAAAGATGAAGTTTGAAGACTACAAGAAGACATCAACAAAGACCTCATCAACAAATGTATGTGGTAATTGATTTCATTTGGATTCTTGTTCAATTCTTCCTTTCTAATCTATCCAAACAAATGCTCACTCTATGGAACAATTCCTATGACGATGAATGTACATTTATGTATATATACTCGAGGTTATTTGAGCCACGACTTTTGTGACAATAAACTTTACCCCTGGAAAGGTTCTTATATTATAGTGAATGAGCTTACGAATTCAACGAGCCAATAATCACTCAATTCCGAGTTATAACGATGAAGTTATGAGTGATTTATTAAAGTAACAATTATAAGTGTTGCTGTAATTATTACAGTTCGTTAGTGGGAAACAATCCACGAACTATTTGTAACGGTTCACAGACTTAAGCCCAATCACGTGACTAGAAGCCATTTTTGGTCAAATTTTTGATGTTTCCTTATCTAGGCAAGATAGCTATTACTCCAAACATACTTGATTACCATATTAAAGTGTTTGTGATTCCTTCCTAAGATAAATTATGATTTACTCACATAAATACAATATTTGCTAAACTAATTATTTATTTAATTATTTTTGGCAAGAGTTGTAACTTAGGAAAGACTCCCAAAATTAGGAGAGTCTTGAAAAATAAAAATAGCTTTGCTTAGCTTCCAATCTATTGTTCACTATAAATAAAGGGTTCGTGAGTGCTACACGTTTTTCATCCCCTTTGGAAAATTGGTGTAAGCTTCATAAGGTTGTTTTCCATGTCTTTTGTTCTTCATGAATAAGAGTGAGATAAAAGTCTTTGTATTGGGGATCACAAAGCCGAGTTGGATTTAATCTTCGTGATTGACTATACAACTTGTAATCTAGGTTTTTCACCTCTTGTCTATTCTAAGGTTTTCTCTTCTGATTTAAAACCATTCAAGAGTTGTTGATCATAAACCCTAGGTTTTGATAGATTTCAGTTTCCGATCGTATACCAACATTTATTAGTCGAAATTGGAGACTAGAAAGAAAACTTCGACTAAGGTATCTCGTAAAAATCCTTAAGAAGATTTAAACAAGATATATCTAGATTTATTCTAGTTGTTCTTGTTATAGAATCATTAGGTTTCTCTTCCTATTTTTGAAGAGTATAATAATCCTAATCTACAAGTTTGTTTTGATATTACTTTTATCTAGTATTTTTTTTTATCAAAACAAACACAAAATTTCCAAAACCTTGATTTACATCTAAAGGGAAATCGATTCGGTGTTTGTGGAAACAAAAGATCGAAAAGTATCAACCGTGTTGTTGTATATTTTGAAGAGAACTTTGTTCTGCCAGAAGATTTTCGGGAATAACTTCTAAAGAGAATTTGTGTTCTGCTAGAAGTTATACGAGAAGAATTGCTAAAGATAATCGTTGTTCTGCTAGGAGTTCTATAAGTGCTTGAATACAGTTGAAGCATGTATTACATCTAGTCTGAATAGGTAGTAGGAAATTGGTGTAACAACTTATAATCAGTGTGTGTTTATTCTGGACTAGGTCCCGGGTTTTTTCTGCATATGCGGTTTACTCGTTAACAAAATTTCTGGTGTGTGTGTTATTTCTTTTCCGCATTATATTGTTTATCTTTATAATTGAAATATCACAAGTTGTGCGTTAATCAATCATTATTGATAAATCCGACCTTGTTTGTTGGATAGGGTTTTGATTGATCTTGGATATTGGTCTTTGGTACCGTCCAAGTATTTCTCACATCAATCAGACTCATAGATTTCTGATTTGCTGATTGATTTGAGAAAAAGAGGTAAACTCTTTAGTATTATTCTTTGATTGAGTTTTCACTCTCAGAATATTATTGAGGTTTAGTCCATACATATTGCCGAAATAAATATTGGGTGTGGTTGTTAGACCCCCGCTTTTTCATATCTTCTCTAGATTATGAACAACAAAATTATTACAATTCTCTCTTTGTTACGCTCACAAACTATCTAGGTAAATAACCTTAAACTATTTGTTAAGCTTGTTTTTACAATAATTAATTGCCTCACAAACTTTTCTCCAGGTATGTGTGTTAAACCTCCTTTTCTAGGTGTCAAACCACGCTCTCTAGATTGTCTTAGCTATGAGCTAAACATCTCCATTTGTAGCTTTAACGGTTTCCCAAACCTTATAGGAATCTATTTCCTTATCTAGGAATAATTCGCTTTCTAGGTATATTTCCCTTTCTAGGAATATTACCTTGTCTAGGAAGTATTTCCTTATCTTGGTATACTTCCTTACTTTGGTTTGGTTTCCCAAACCTATTAGGAATTTATTTTCTTTTTATAGGAATACTTCCTTAAATCAGTAATCCCTCCTAAATAACAATTATATTATCAATCCATCTTGAGGATCACTAGTTCCCGGAGAGAGGAAGATACATATGTATCATGCCTATATCCACCAAAGCGGTTACGACTTCTTAATTATTATGAACCACTAAATAGAGAATTACGTAACGATTGACGAATCAATCAACAAACTCCGATCCAACATTGTGTTGATCATAAACCCTAAAATAACTCTCTTGGACAAAACGCTCCATAAACCTAAATAATGTCTAACTAAACAAGATAATACTTATCTCACATAATGAGATGATCTCATTCTAAACGATATCACTTCCAACACCAAAGATGTCTTTTTCACCATAAACGAACAAGGCGATATTATCTTCACTAAACGATGTCTTCCACATCTTCAGAAAAGCATAACAATGTACTCTTTCAACACCAACGGTGTATCTTATAACTCCCTAAAATGGTCTCTCTTCTCTAATCTCCACCCTAAGAGGTGGGATGGAATCCCTATAAACCTTAGATAACTACATTGTGTATTCTTTAATTCTCTAGAATACCTATAAAATTCCATATCTAAGAATCACCATATAAGCTTCCTTATATAGTATTCATAACTTGATTCCCAAGTATTAGTCTCCTTGAAAAAGGAAACCCAAACTAACTATGAAACCTAATGTTATTTAGGTAACCTATATAAATATGGAAATCAACCTAAACTAGGAAACCTTATGTTTCTCTATACTAGAGATTTATAGTGTGTTCCAGAAATTTCTGGAATCTTCCCTTAAACACCGACAATTATCAACAATCTTCACCTCAGTAAAGATTCCACTAATCTGAGTCGATCTTCAAACCATGACAATCACTTCAGCATCCAAAAGGACCTCAATGACGAGAAAACTGGATTAAGTACCAACTTAACCCCTCAAACGACCGAAGTCAACAAATCTCGTCCAAAATTCTGCTTAAGTGTCTTCTTCACAGAATAAAACTCCTTCATCTCGAAACTTCAAACTCAATTGCTTCTTAAAGCAATAAAAATGAACTTGCTCTTTGCCATGAGCATATCCCCGAAAACGAGTAAAGAGATACGAGGAAACCAAACATGTCAAGCTTCACAAAATCACTAACTCGGTAAACAAACAAACCAAAGGCTCCAAATGCTGACATACCAAACTTCCAAACTAAACCATCAACATTAAACCAAATTGGTTGTGACAAATTAATGTCCTTTACTAAATCTCCAGGCAAGAATGCAGTTTCGACTTTGTCAACTAAGTCAAACAGCCAGACTAAAACTAACAGGACTCGTATAGAAATATGATTATTCACAAAGGAAAAACTTTATAACAATCACACTCTGTCTAGTGCATATCCTTTAGTCAAACTTACCCCAAAAATGTATACCAGTACGTAATTGTTCCAAACAAGATCTGGAAATCATCCTTAAAATAATGTAAAGACCCCAAACATACCCAACCATCTTCTTAACCTTAGGAAACTCCACCACCTCCCAAGAAACTATCCAAAATGTTGTTGTGCTCACCCATTGTCTTCTTACTCTTAAGCAACCGTAATAAGTTTCTTAAGTAACTATCCAAGAAAATAATGCTAACTTCTCACGCTAAGCTGAGAAGCAAAGTATGATAAAACTAAATTATTGCTGAATAGACTTCTTAAGAGAAATCTCCGATTTCATCTTCTACCGCCTCTGTTACTATTGAAACCACGATCTCAATATTTATAGTAGATGAGAAAATGGGACACACTGCTCCACCAGAATCAAAACCTCTCAAATTATCATCATTGATCTAACATAAAACTCTCTATCGAGAGTTCAAAACTGATTAAGAATTACAAACACAACTTCTTAAATACCAAACAAAGAACACCTTCTTCAACTCTAACACCAAAACTCTTTCCTCTTACAAGATATAAACTTGGCAACCAAAACTTGATCACTTTCCAGAAGTACTTCGCAAAATAACAGTAGACGATAAAAGGTTCACGAGATAGCACACCGAAACTTCAGCCCCAAATTTTTCCAAGAAACTTGAACAACATGCACTGTGTTTTCTCCAAGTAATATGCGATAAAATCACTTTCTACACCAAACAGTAAAATTGTACCTAAACTTATAAAGTGCCCAAACGATACCTTGTTCCTCTCGAACGGGTCTCCACTTCAAAATTGGAACATATCAATACTAAAAGACCAACCTGTTTCTCAAAACGGACTTGCACTTCAAACCACTTCGATGATCCCTGATACACTGCCAAAATCCTCCTCCAAAACATCATCGAAACAAAGGTCACAATCTACTGAGCATCTCTCTTAGAACAGTGGGAAAGATTCCCTAACACCTAAATGGATGTCACTAAATGTATCATGTATACGAAACATAATGATACCTAAACCTGCAGCCACGTCGCTCTCCAAAGGTACACGCCCTTCGAAGCTACAACATTCATAGAAACACAACTAAATAACCCTTTCTTCAATCATATGCCTATGATGCATATTCCATAACTTGTGTTAACACAATTATTTCTCATTAAATAATAAGAAACCATAGCTCCACCACAATTGAAATCCCCATAAACGAACTCCAAAGCATACCAAGTCTCATCAAACGATCATCACACTTCAACTTGCTAGTAACCAACGCGCAACAAGTACTCCAAAGTCCAAACGAAATTAAACTCTTCGAAACTGAAACATGTTGATCCTTGATAACGGTCAACAATTCCCAAAACGAAATATTCAAAAAGATCTCACCAAATCTTCACTGCCTTATGCAATTGAAGCCACAAAAAACTTTGATTCTAAATTCTTCTTAACATCCTTTGACTTTTTAGGTCAAAATATTAACAACAACATGATCTAACTGATGATACCGGAAAAAAATAAGAATTTGACACACTAAAAATTGTCGTCTTTACTTCAACAAACATACAAGCCAAAACTTGTATCTCAACCACAATGCTCTTTCTTTCTCAAAATGTGATTTGTGAAGCAAATACACCCAAACGAAAACAACTTAGTTTTCCAAAATTGTCCACAAGAGCCTCATACGAAACGAAGTAAAAAACACAATCAACTAACCAAAATATGGTTACACAAATACTTACTTGGAGCTATGTGGAATGTATAGGGCTATATGCTTCAAGAGGTATAATGCCAAATCCTTCGATATAGAGCACTACCAAAAACGAAGGTGGAATATCAAAGTATCCCATTCTTCCGAAACACTTTAACTTGCTTCATACCCAAAATTGATAACAAAAAACCCTTCAAACTTGAATGCTTGATAACATCAATATATGCATCTTCGAATATTTTTTTAATTTTTAATAACTTCAAATCCTTCATACTTGAATACTTGAAAATATCAAATTCTTTGAAACCAAAAAATTCGGATATCCGAAGAAAACCGAAACATCCACACTTATAACTTCGATTCTCTCCACGCTCACCGCACCACTTGTTATGGGAGATAGCCAAACTAACCACACCACTTGTTGGGAAAATCCAACAAGAACTAAACCACAAGAAACTAGATCTTTGGACCGACGTAGAAGGAAAGATAAACGATGCAAACACACATTAGAATAAATAAGTAAAGCACAAAAGACTTAACGTGGTTCGGCAATATGCCTATATCCACCAAAGAGGTTACGACTTCTTCATTATTATGAACCAATAAATAGAGAATTACGTAATGATTGACAAATCAATCAACAAACTCTGATCCAATATTGTGTTGATCATAAACCCTAAAATAACTCTCTTGGACAAAAAGCTCCATAAACCCAAATAATGTCTAATCAAACAAGATAATACTTATATCACATAACGAGATGATCTCCTTCTAAATGATGTCACTTCTAACACCAAAGATGATTTTTTTCACCATCAACGAACAAGGCGATCTTCTCTTCACTAAACGATATCTTTCACATCTTCATAAAACCATAACGATGTACTCTTTCAACACCAACGGTGTATCTTAAAACTCCCGAGAATGGTATCTCTTTTCTAAACTCCACCCTAAGAGGTGGGATGGAATCCCAAGAAACCTTAGAGAGCTACATTGTGTATTCTCTAATTTTCTAGAAAACCTCTAAAATTCCATGTCTAAGAATCACCATATAATCCTGCTTATATAGTATTCATAACTTGATTCCGAAGTATTAATCTCCTTGAAAAGGGAAACTCAAACCAATTAGGAAACCTTATGTTATTTAGGTAACCTATCTAAATATGGAAATCAACCTAAACTAGGAAACCATATATTTCTCTCCACTAGAGATTTCTAGTATGTTCCGGAATCTTCCCTTAAAAACGACAATTATCAACATGAACAATATGATTAGCGACTTTTACAAAAACTATTTCTTCGTATCAGAGCAAACCACTTTTTCCGATCTGGGAAGTATGTTTTAAAGATTTAACAAACATCCTAATGATTATGTAAAGTGACTCAGGATTCAGTCTTAATACTATCATGATCTGAATATAACTGAGCAGCAGTTGGTGGATCTCTGTAATGATGGCATGATACATGTTTACCGTATGCTACTGTAGAATTTATGTTTCTAAACATTCTATGAACTTCATGAGGCGACCAAAAGATCAACTACTACCTCACCTTCTTTGTTGGAGAGAGTCGGGCATGTTAAGATTGAAGAAGCTTGTGAAACTCGTGGAAACAGACATCTAATCAACAAGAAATACAATCTCCAATCATTTGTATGTAATGTCACTGAAGGGAGAAAGAGTAAAACCATCGCACCAGAGATGCAACAACCTAAACGTGCGACACCACTACCATCCTAAAATCCAGCACCAGCAACGCGGGAGCCTCGAAGAGCAAATCAAGTCCAAGCAGCGCCAACCCCATCTTTGGCTCAACTCCAACCACGCCAGGAAATGAGGGAAGCTCCGAAATTCCCGAAGTTCCTTCTTCCCATAGAAGACGTGGATGAATTAGAAGTATGGATACATGATGGAACTATCAACTTACCATATGTTCGACAACCACCAACCGAGTAAGAGGTGGAATATCCTAAGTGTCGTTGGTTCCCCAGGTTTTTAAATCACCCTAAAGGATAATTTAATGGTTTGAAGTGCATCTTTAAGGAAAAATTCGAATAAGGATAACTTCCTTTGAGGACTAAAGGAGTACACAGAAAACCTCTCGTGACAGCTCGGCTATTCGGACTTCCAGCGGACACGGATTCGGCCTTGTAGGTCAGGTTTGATCCAGCTAGAAAGTCCAAATATCCGGACCGCCACTCGTGTAGGACCAATTTTTTTTTATGTTCTAAAACATTTTAATAAAAATAAACATAAAATCAAACTCAAACTCAATTAAATTTACAAAATGAAATGTATTATTACTTTTAAAAATATAAAATGTTAAACAAACCAAACCTCGATTTAACTCAAAACGCAATACCAAATCCCCCAACATATAATAATTTCTTTTACGGCTAGTCTTTCTTCATTGTCGGTGGAAAAGGGGTGAGCAAACCACATCCCAATCGGAAGTTCCCAAAAATAATAGAGTGCATCGAAAAAAAAAAAAATGCAACAGATATAATAATTCAAACCATGCACCAAAAATTCGCAAGAATACTTATGTTAATTTCAACCACAAATACTTAGCATTTTCTTACTTAAAATCTTCAACCTTAAATTCTAGATCCTTAATCTAATTTTCAGAGTTGTTTCGGATACTACCCAACTGCTTCGAAGAACGGCATCTCGAGAGAATGACAGTTGTCCTGGACTTTCTGACTTTTTTTTTTCTTCCGAAACTACTGAATCAATTCTTTTCTGTCCAAAAGTTCCAAAATTTCTAAATCAATATAACACCCATTCAACTCGTTAAATTCACTTTCACAAACTAAAACTCAATTTCATTCACTAGTCGTATAATGCATCAAATCCATTTTCGCAACGCAAAACTCCATAAATATGCAGTAATATAATTTCTATATTGAGAAAAACATTACCACCTAGATTAAATTTTAAAATAAAAATCTAGAAGACAATAATGGTTAATAATCAATACATAAAATTCATAAATAAATCAATTTACAAAAAAAAACATAACATAATAAATTTTTTTTTAAAAAACATCATGATTATTAGCATGAAAATCAAAATATATTTACTGCTAAAATAGGTTTTGATTTTGATATTAGGTAGAAACCTCTACCATTTTAACAAATCTCAAACTATTGAATCAATCCAAATCCAAACAAGACATGCACAATTTTCAAGAATAAAGAAGGATTAATAACTTAGATTTTCTTTTTATTATTTAAATAAAGGTAAAGAGAAATAAACAGAAGGAAAGATAAATGAATGCTAGGAGACAAAATAGAAGAAGAAAGTGACGACTACTTCTTTTTTTTAATTGTTACCCTCTATATTTGAAATAGAGGAGTTAATCAAAGAGAAGATGAAAGTGGCGATTACTTTTTTTTTTTTTAATTGTTACCCTCTATATTTGAAATAAATGAGAGTTAATCGAGTCCATTGTTGTTTAACATTGAAAAAAGACTTTGACGCGGGAAAAACAAAATCACAGACAATAAAAAAAATTAACGAGGAAAACTGCAAGTGCATAACAAAGCAACGTACCTATTAAAATTTTGAATACTCACTGAATTAAGCCGTTACAATCTCACATATTACGCAACTTTAGTCAACTGTAGTTGAAACGGAATATACTAACACTAAGTTACCTCGTTTCAGCAGTATCCATGCCCTACAACTGATTGCTGGCCTACGCATGTGAACCCCCATTAGATGTCCATTAATGTCTAGTAATGTGTGTTTTCAAGGTCGTCGAGAATATCATCGACCATTATCCGGCCTCCAACTAGACGACTAGATTTTGTTTAGATTATATAATTCACACAACCAAGGAATATAGGACGGTGAATTCAGTGTCAATCACAAAAGAAAGAATCTTTTTAAGTCAAGGTTCTTCCGTTAACAAGTAATTCCTTAGTTCCCAATCTACAGGTACAAGATATAAACCAGCCAAATGACTTGGCGATACTCACCTAAGAGCGTCCACAATCATGGACCATACTAAAACTAAAACCATAATCAAATACTAAAATTATATGGGTTTGAGGGTGTTTCAACGCAGCGGTGGAGAGCAAAACTATACACGGGCGGAGATGAAATGTACGCCTGGAAAAAAAAAAAACGGGCGGAGATGAAATGTACGCCTGAAAAGAAGAAAAAAAAAAGAAAAAAAAAACGGGCGGAGATGAAATCATGAGCCCCATTGGGGCGTACTTTCAAAGTGATCCCCATGGGGCGGAGATTCAAAGTGCGCCCCATGGGGTGGACCTTCAAGGGATATTTGGTTTACGCCTGGTTGCGGCGCGGACATTTGGTTTACGCCTGGTTGCGGCGCAGACATTTGGTTTACGCCTGTCATCAGGCGCACTTTGAAATTCCGCCCGACTATAATCAGTTTTAGTCGAGAGTCTCGACCAAATTTGGTCGAGATTTCACTCTCTCCAACTAAAACCAAATATTTGGTTTTACTCCAGCCCCACTGCGATTGGTTTTCTCGACTATATGGGGTTTAGTCGACATTTTAGTCCATGACTGTGGACGCTCTAAGGTCTCACAGATCGAAATATGTTAATAGGACTAATGGGGCTTTTATTCTCATATTCCAACAAGATTAAAAACAAAATAATATGAATAATTTTTTCCACGGTGTTTGAGTGGATTTTAAGAAAAATAAATTCCCTTAAAATAACCAAGAAAAAATAGAGTCGCGGAAAAGTTAGAATTGTAAATCAAATGAACTAACAGGGCAGCAGTTAATTGAGATTTGAAATGACTTCCGGAGAGTTTCCAAATCTACTGTTAGTCCATAGATATTTTTGGAGAGTCTCCTAATGTCTCTTGTTATTGGTTAGAGACTTTTTTTAAGTCATTTAAATTCTCTGAAACTCCATGTTTTTGGATTATGATTTCATAAGAGTCACTCCAACACCCTTGTTATTCGAAGGAGAATTGAAAGTCATTGATTTGTTGTTTTCAGAGATTTCAGAGACTTTGTTTTTTGGAAAATAGGCAGGTAGAAATCTCTCCCCAAGAGGTGATATTTTGGGAGACTTGGAAATTTTGGGAATATTTTTTTTTGTGAGTAAACTGTTTTTCATTTTTATTTAGTGGATGACCAAGGAACTGACCATTTGCGCAGTAAACCAGTGACGATATAGCATAGCAAATAAAATGCGGGATGAATGGAATAAAGAGAATGGAAACTTAGACATGGAACAACAATGAGATTTATTTTTGACAATAAACACATAATTTACTAGATGTTCATGATAATTTATTAACATTATAACGTACATAATAAAGTAATCGGTAGAAGTTTTGAATTTTTGATCACATATTTTTATTTTTATTGTCTCTACAAATCACAAAGACTCTTTACAAATCTCATTTTCTGTCTCTACAAGTTACAAAGACTCTCTAATATACTCTCAGAATTCTCTAGTAGTTTTTAGATTTTTAGAGAATCTCCGGAAGGCACTCAAATAAAAAATCAATGAAATTATATAGAAATCTCATTTGAATACCTCCTTGTAAAATCTGAATACCAGTTTCTCTTCTGCCTAAGTAGAGATACTTCCAAGCTTCCTGACCTCGATGAACACTTCCAAAATCATCTTCTGATCCAGAAGTTTCAAGGAAGAATAGGAGAACCCTCTATACAATTTTATTATATGGAACATGTGATGGGATGAAGATTGTAGTGTCGCAAAGAATCACTATCTGTAGTGGTAAATCAAGGCTTTATCTACCTTTGCTTAGAGTTTAAGCTAAGTAATTTCCCAAAATATGATACACTATTTTTAATGAGAAATACCTCCAACATCAACCAATATTCCAAGGTGAGATCACAGTTCCTTCTATTGTCAGCCCACAATGGAAACAAATGGCGTCTCTCATACTTTCAGTAAAATAAAATTTATTTCACCAAATTGGAAATGGTTTAGATACCCCTATCCAAGCTAACTGGATACAACACTTTCAAAATTTGATCCCACCCAGTGCTCCCCTATACAATCTGTAGCTGAGTTAATTGACCCTTTTTCTAAACCTCTAGGATTAACCTCGGCGCTCACAACAGAAACATGGGCAACATTATTAGCAACTAGAACTGCTACTGAAAGAGGATGGTATAAAGTGTTATTTGAGACAGATTCTGAAAGTATCATACACTTTATTAAAACTCCAACGGAAGCCTCTTGGTATATCTTAGAAATGGTCGCAGAAATTTAACACCGAATGCGCCAAATTCCATGATGTGCTGTTTCAACACAATTTGTGCAAGCGATTAGGAGCATTTCAAACAAAAAGAGATTGTGCAAGAGATGTCAATTTTTAAATTTATGTGTTCGTGCTATATGCATCTTACCGAAAACATAAATCTCCCAAGACATGCTCTTCTATTTCTATGTGCATCTTACCAAAAACATCAGAAAAAACATATAACAGACTTGTACCCATATCTACGTAAAACATACAAAGTGTTTGAAATGCCATAGCAAGTGTGCTCTTATGAATGATCGATTTTATGCATGTTTTGCAGGGGTGTACATATTGGTCCACCTATGTAATTCCCATGAAAAAATAGGTTTGTGTGTAGTTATGAATGACAGATTTTATGCATGTTTTGCAGGGGTGTACATATTGTTGCACCTATGCAATTCCCATGAAAAAGTAGGTTTGTTTTTTGTTATGAATGATCCATTATATGCATGTTTCGTAGGGATGTACATATTGGTGCACTTGTGTAATTCCCGTGAAAAAATAGGTTTGTGTGTGGTTATAAATGATAGATTTTATGCATGTTTTGCAGGGGTGTACATATTGGTGCACCTATGTAGTCCCATGAAAAAATAGGTTTGTATGCGTTTATGAATGATCGTTTTTGTGCATGTTTTGCAGGGGTGTACATATTGGTGCACCTATGTAGTCCCATGAAAAAATAGGTTTGTATGCGGTTATGAATGATCGTTTTTGTGCATGTTTTGTAGGGGTGTACATATTGGTGCACCTATGTAGTCCCATGAAAAAATAGGTTTGTATGCGGTTATGAATGATCATTTTTGTGCATGTTTTGTAGGGATGTACATATTGGTGCACCTTGTAATTCCCATGAAAAAGTAAGTTTGTTTGCTATTATAAATGATCGATTTTATGCATATTTTGCATGGGTATACATATTAATGCACTAGTGTATTTTCCAGAAAAAAATAGTTTGATGCGTGGTAATGAATAATTGGTTTAATGTATGTTTTGCAGGGGTGTATGTATTGGTGTACCAGTGTAATTCCTATGAAAAGTGGGTCTGAGAGTAAGTATGAGTGACTAATTTCCTGCTTGTTTTGAAGATGTGTACATAGTTGTATATTATTGTTCCGTCTCATGAATATATTGTATGTTTTGTGAATATTGAAGTTGGATTTTCTGGATTTTTGCAGATGTACATGTTTTGTGAGTATAGATGTTGGATTTTTTAGATTTTTGCAAATGTGTACATAGTTGTACACCAGTATAAAAAAAATGAAGATTACATAGTCATATGGGTACTCTTTTTGTAGATCTCGGAAAGAGCATTCCGAATATATAAATTTTGCGAATTTTGGACCAACAGTTTGAAAGATAAATTGTTTTTTAATTATTTTTATATTATTCGAAATTACTGACATCATCACTAGTCACTTTGGACTAAATCGTAAATATTTGGACTAAATTGTAATTCAAGAAGGTTTTCAGTGTATTTTCCATATTTTAAATAACTTTTGGACTAAATTGTACCTAGTTAACTCGGGATGGACTAATCCATATATTTTAACGTGTTTTTGTGTATTTTTCCCATTCGAAAACTCACGGTGACCAGAATTTCCGTGAGTTGGTTGGAAACACAAAATTCAGAAGAAAAAAAAAAATTCTCATGGTTTCAGAGTGTCTATGATTCCGATCGAAGGAGAATCAAAACTGGAACTTTAATCTTTCGCGAGCACCAGTATTTCCGCGTTTCACGAGCACCAATCTATCTGCGGGTTTGAAGAGAAATATATTGTATTGTTAGTAGTGTGTGACTAACAGGCTAATGAGTAATGACATTGATGGGATGGACTTCTATAGTATCCAGGCGCAAGCCCAATAACTGTTTGTGATAGAGCACTGCTCGGTTGAACCCACCAAGCGTTGGTATGTCAAGTTTGGTTGTCATATTTAGTTCCAAAGATCGAGTCACTTAATAAGTGAACTAGAGTCAACTTCGTTAGATTAGGCTAGAAATGATAGAAATATTTTTCTCCAGTTACTCACGAAAATCTGAAGATGGATTGAGACAACAAAGACATTATCCTACATCTCGAGGTTAGTAACTACAGACTTGACTTGTTCCATTCCTAAAGTATCTTTTAAGTCGTGTTATATTAAAAACGTAACTGCGAAGCTTTATATACTGTACATATTGTATATAATACTCTTGTGACGTATAGTATTAAGGAATTATACTACGAAGTATAACACTTATCTTTTGAACTTCGTAGATATGACATCACATAATCTTGTATATAGTGTTATGATTATGTGTATGGGTGTATGGTGAAGATTTCATCCTAGGAAATAATATTTTACATTTGTTTAAAGGAATTACATTCATGAACTTATTTCGTGAATCTAAAGTTAAATCAATAGGTTTATTGGTCCGGCTATTCATTGCATATCTTTGGATAACCAATATGTGTGAGTTGGTAAAATCGATCTTAACTCGGGTTATGTATCTTGGTATAACCGATCACAATGCCTAGATTGGTGATTTGGTATGACTTCTCCTGGTAATTGGTGTAACAAATCCTAAGTAATCACCATGAGATGGTATGATAGATCCTTGTAATTGGTGTGACCGATCCTAGTAATTGGTGCGACCGATCATAAGTGTTGTGTGACTTATCCTTGTAATTGATGTAACCTATCCTAGTGACTAGTGTGATCGATCACAAGTAGATACCATGTGTATATGGAACCAATCCTTGTAACTGGTGCAACCGATCATAGTGACTGGTGTGACCGATCAAAAGTAGGTACCATATTTAGGTATAACCGATCCTAGTGATTGGTATAACTGATTGAACCCATGTATGTGACTTGGTAGGACCGATCATAACTAACCATTGTGATTTGGTATGACCAATCACATAGTAGCCTTGGAATACTGGTGTTGATGGTGGTTTTTAGCTTAGGGTTATAATCGTAAAACCCCATCCAGACAGTGACGTCACAGAATTTAAGTAATAATGTCTCTGCTAGGCACATTTATTGAACCCTTTTAATGTGTCTGCGAGAAAATTACCAGGGTATCTTTTTTTCTAACACTAATAAGGGTTACGATAAACCAAACCCTAATTCCCACACCACTGTACCAATGGCAAGCCGTGCCAGCCACAACAACCGCGCCAAAGGCATGCCCACCATGCCAGCCTCACCACTGCGCCAATGGAAAGCCGTGACAGCCACACCTATCGCTCCAAAGGCATGCCAACCATGCCAGCTGCACCACTGTGACAGTGGCAAGCTGTGCCAGCCACACCAACCGCGCCAAAGGCATGCCAACCATGCCAGCCGCACCACTGTGCCAATGGCAAGCCGTGCCAGCCACACCTACCGCGCCAAAGGAATGCCAACCATGCCAGCCGCACCACTGTGCCAATGGCAAGCCGTGCCAGCCACACCTACGCGCCAAAGGCATGCCAACCATGCCAGCCGCACCATTGTGCCAATGGCAAGCCGTGCCAGCCACACATATGCGCCAAAGGCATTCCAACCATGCAAGACGCACCACTATCCCAATGGAAACCCGTGTCAGCCACATATATGCGCCAAAAACATGCCAACCATGCCAGCCGCACCATGTGCCAACGGCATGCCAAACCCTTGGCCCCACCATGCCAATCCAAACACACCTTGCCTTGGCCCTAGCCATGCTAGCCACACCATGTTCCAACGGCATGCCAAACCCTTGGCCCTAGACATGCTATCCGCACCATGTGCCAAACGGCATGCCAAACCCTTGGCCCCACCATGCCAATCCAAACGCACCTTGCCTTGGCCCTATCCATGTTAGCCGCACCATGTGCTAACGGCATCCCAAGCCCTTGGCCCCACCATGCCAAGCCAAACACACCTTGCCTTGGCCCTAGCCATGCTAGCCGCACCATGTGCCAAACGGCATGCCAAGCCTTTGGCCCCACCATGCCAACCCAGCCGCGCCACCATGTTGTCCTTCCATATGCGGCTACCAAAATGAAGGCGTGCGATAATCAACGATCTCCCTTCAATCCCGGGAGCAAATCCTAGCCGTCCAAGGTTACCAGAAAACGCATGGTAACTTTTGGCCCGAAACCCTAGTTTGGCCACGCCAAGGCTTGCGATGCCAACGGCATGCCAACTTTGCCGCGCCACCATACTGGCCTTCCCTATGCGGCTACCAAAACGAAGGCGTGAGATAATAAACGGTCACCCTTCAATCCCTGGAGAAAATCCTATCCGTCCAAGGTTACCAGACAACGCATGGTAACCTTTGGCCCGAAACCCTAGTTTGGCCACGCCAAACCGCGCCAAGGCATGACATGCCAAATTTTCCGCGCCACCATACTGTCCTTCCCTATGCAGCTACAAAAACAAAGGCGTGCGACAATCAATGGTCTCCCTTCAATCATAGGAGCAAATCCTAACCGTCCAAGGTTACCAGAAAACGCATGGTAACCTTTGGCTCGAAACCCTAGTTTGGCCACGCCAAACCGCACCAAGGCATTCCAACCTTTTCGCGCCACCATGCTGGCCTTCCCTATGCGGCCACCAAAATGAAAGCGTGCGACGATTAACGACTACCTTTCGTCTTAAGATGCAAAATCTCGACCGTCAAAGGTCACCAAGCTAGCAAGTCTCCCAAACTCGACTTTCCATGTAACAACAATATGCTGCATGTTTTCCACAAAAACATTCGAGACATCAACACATATCACAAACTGGTGGATCCTCTTTGGGTATTGGTTTGGCGGTTTACAGCGTGCGGCGTACACTACGCCAGTCATAAGGAAGTGTCATAAGGATGAGGCGATTAGTAAGTACAAGGAGTTAATGGTGAAACTCTCTTTTTTATGGAACATCAATTCCATGCGTTAACGGTTACCACCTCCTCCCATTTACTCCCCCATTTTTCCATTCCTTAATGAGACCAAAGTACGTTTCACTTCGATTTGTATAAATAAGTCTTACCTATTTCCACCCAATAACAAGTTAAGTCAGGAGAATACAACACTCAGAAAACATCTTCTATCCTTCCATTTGTTAGCTTCCCACTTTTCTGATACAAGTCGTAGAAAACAACTACTCTTCCAGAAATCAATTATTCTGGTCTCATCACTTTCCTTGCTTCCCTCCCCAAAACCAACCCATTCTCCTTCACTTTGTGACCGATGCAAGTCTGGAACGGCCATTTATTGGTTTAGGTTGGACTTTTACAGATTAATATCTCGAATCTAAAGTACTCCCATGCAGTACATTGTTTAGTGTTTAAATTCGTTTCTCACCCACACACCCGAAATTACCGAAATCAGCAGAAACCGTTTTCTACCTCAAACAATTGGCGACCACAGTGGGAGGTTGTTCTTTCGGTTACAATGTCAATTTTCGACCATCGATCTCATGCTTCGACCCAGATATCAAGATGGTAGAAGCAGGCGATCCGCTCAGGGATCGACGACTCAGTTACCAGACGACCCGATTATTAGTCATGACACAATAAGGGATGACTGGGGAATTCCCAGAGGTTAGAAGCAAACTATCCGCCCGAGAATCGATGACTTGGTTATCAGGTAACTTAGTAACGACTGGGGACTTTTCCACAATCACGGTGGTACTTCCCATAAAAATTGGTTTTATTACATCCGGAAGGTTTCCTTTTCATCAGGAGACCTAAAAAACCAAGTCCTACTTAGATAAGATACATGGTTTGCTTTTTCAAGTTTTCACGGGAATGATAAAACCAATAGCCATGTTTTGTTTCACCCCATGTCATCTACCAAACACACGGTTCCATGGTTTTCCTGGGATGCCTACAATACTTTCAATCATAACCAAGACAATATTATTTCCAAAACAATTTATCCCAAAAGAATAATCCAAAACCCTTAAGGTAACATTTGTCTATCAACCCAAGAAATCCATGAAATCAAACCATAAACCAGGCGCTTTGTTTTCCTTTAAAAAAAACAGTCACCTACACGTACGTGCCTAATTTGCATAATAGTGATTACTTGTCACTATTCATGAGGTAGCCGACGTTACTACGGTGATATTCGAAGAGGAATTGTTTATGATGAAGTATTTATACAAGTTTATGAAAGGCATACCCATGGCTAGGGTTTACACCAGTTCAGAAGAAAAATAGTTCTACAGATTTATGGAAGGCATACCTATGGCTAGGGTTTGCACCAATACAAGAAAACAAGAGATCAAATTGAAAGAGAAATGCTGGAGTACATAGCTGGAATATGCTTGCCCACTTTATTGCTACCACGCTACCGCTAACACCAGGACGTGATAACAAAGATACGAGATAAAAAGGGGAGCCAACCCATTTCATAAGCATAACACTTTTTGGAATTTGAATAAGGAAAGGATTTCCTGTTTGAGCTACGTATGGAAAGAGGCAACTGGGCCCACAAGAACAAGTCTGCGCCACGTCAAGCCAGCGTCGTGCCAAGCCAGCACTGTGCCAATCCAATAGTATGTGCCATGCCCAGTCAATAGTCCGCTTCATACCAAATCCAAGCTAGCGGCCACTACAAGCCAGCGCCCATTCCAATCCGATCCAGTGCTAACGGCTTGCATCCTTCCAGCGCTAGCAACTTACATCCTTCCAGCACTAACATCGCGCATATTTCCAGCACCAGCATCAGCATCTTGCATCCTTTCCAGCGTTAACAGATTTCACCCTTCCGGCGCCATCTTCTCCGCTCCACAACCAGCCAAAGCAGCGCCATCCTCACCCTTCAAAACAACACCATGGCTCCTGCACTCCGTGATCAAAACCGCGCCATCTATGTACGATACACCTACGATCACTAGAGACAGAGCCGCTTCCGGCACCCCAACGTTTCTTCAAGTATGATAGCTCCAACCGTCACCAGAGACGCTGCTACTCCACCATCAGGGCAAGATACTGGAATAGATGGAAGAAGCCGACCTCCTTTTACTACTGTTGATTTGATGGAAAGATAAAAGGTTCTCATAAGGCTCAGACAGACGTGTTTATAACTCGAAAAGAGATACATATTTCCTAAAGACACTGACGGAGCGGCTATCTTAAGTTTCAACATCCTCTCTAAGAGTCGAAGCCTCTTCAACACCACTCCTTCTTGTAAAGGGTCGTGCCACCACACTCTCCATGTCAAGAATCATGATCGCAACCAACCAATCTTCATATTCATGGCCACCTTTTGATCCATCCTGCCAAAACTCATGACCATGGACAAGCTTGCTCGTTTACGCATCCGTCCAACCCTTTTACTTCCATTGAGTCCCATACAATTCCATCCAACCTACTTTGTTACCGCGACAATATAGTCTCTTCTGATTACATCTTCTACCAAGAACTGTTACCGCTCATTTGTTGATACCAGAAAGAGCTTCACCACAACAACAATCACTATAAAGAGAACCCATACTCCTCCATGTTCTAAATTCCACGTGGAAGAAGTAACAAAACCACCAGTACGAACGCACGATGGTGTTAAGTGCATATTTTGCATATATTTAGTGTCAAATCCATGCTAGTATTTGCTATATTTTCTTGCGAATTATTGTATATTACGTTTGTTTTCTCTTATTTGTGTTTTTCTAGGTGAATCATCCAAAAGAAGTGAATTGGCACATATTTGTGCAAAGAAAGAAGTTAGCCGCAAGCGGAGAAGGGCCAAAGACCAAGTGGAACTCGTTCAAACTTAGGAGTTCATGCTATCATTTCGAAGAGGACGCAAATACGAAGCCAACGGCGAAAGAATGGAGTCGTTCCGACGTCGTATGAAGATTTTATGGGCATTTGAAGCAAGCAAAGTTGCGCGCACAGAATTTATAAGGGGTAGCCAATCTGTTAAGGGGCTGCCACCTTCTTCCTCTTTACCAAAGTACGTAACATGGAGCATGGAGATGATTGGGGAGACAAACCAATAATTGGAAATGATTAGGAATGATTGGTAATGATTAATGGTGACGGAAGTTGAAAAGTCCCATTGAGGCAGTTGACTGAGATGACGCTGCCGATTTGGTCGATTGATGGGAATGGCTCGATCTTCAAAAAGGGAAGCTGGTGGTGACTGATGGCTTGGAGGGTTACCGTGGTTGATAGAATAGCTCGAGTTAATGGCAGTGACGTGAATAAGTTCGAGAATGAAGGAAGGCCGGGAAGATCATTGGCTACTGTTGGAGATAGCTGCTGAAGAATGATCACCAGAGTTGAACGGTAGAGAACCGAAGTGATGAAGGTTATCGCTGGAGATGAAATGTTGACATACAGAGAAGAAGGAGTTCGAAGCTGTAGTTGAGACTAGTGTTTCGGTGGTTGAGTCGACTGGTAGAATGATTCAGGGAAGAAGATAGCTCGCTGTGATTTGGCGGTGAAGTTGGCGGAGATGCTGACGAGCTCGAGATGTTGCTGGAGTTTATGAGTTAGCAGTCGATGGTGAATAACTGAGATGATCATTGGGAGTTGGAGCTTGACAGTGGCAGTTGGGTCGATGGAGTTGAACGGTGCTGCATGGTAGTAGCTGGAGAGTTGGAGCTCGAGAACAAAACAGGGAGGAGCTCGAGTCTGTTTTGGAATGAAGGAATGATGTTGGCAGTTGATGAATTCGAGCTTAACAGGGAATGAAGAGACAGTGAAAAGAAAATATGTTTCACGGAGACCCTGGTATACGTGGGAGTTATCAGTCGAGAATGAAAATCCAGGGGAGATTATATTTCGCGATTACCAGAATTCCCGTGAATTTCTAGCCGGAAAAGAAAACCCAGCAGAAATTATCGCTCACGATTAGTTGAGTGTCCGTGAATCTGCCGGGAGAAACAAAATCCAGCAGATATTTTCGCTCACGGAGAGTAGTCTGTCCGCGGGTATTGAAGGTGAAGTTTATACTGTCAGTTCCACGGAACTGACAGGCTAACGACAGACTGTTAAGGTAAATGGGCTGGGCCTCTGCCACTTGCGCAAGCCCATTCAGATTTCTCAAGCCATTTTGGAACTGCCAGACTTGGAGGCGTGAGCATATTTGGTGTTTTGGCAAGTCTTGCAACCACATTCGACACGGGATTTGGCGCACGGGCACATCAATACTTGGGACACCTATATAAGAGAACTTCTAATATTTTTGGAATAATCATATAATTTTTAATCAAGTATTGGAGAGAAGAATACAAGGGAGAACAGCTAGGGTTTTGGAGCACTCTTTATCACCGTAACTATTTCTTTATTATTTTCTTATATGAAACTCATGGGCTTTGTTAGTACCATGAGTAGCTAAACTTCTTAGTGATTGGGGATGAATTCTAAGTTCTAGACATGATTTGAGTTATTATATAAATCTATTTTGAAGTTTTTTCACATAATTATTGATTGTTTTTACTAATTGGATATTTATGATTAATTGATAGATTGTTTAGGTGGCCAACTGAACTAATTTGTTGATTCAATCAAATGCTAGTATTGAGTTAGGAGATAAGTAATAGTCGAATAATTCATACAAAAGTAGAGAACATAAGACCTTGTAGAGGGATTCTGTGTAGCGATTGTGTGTATAAACAACACTAGAAAGTGGACCTTGAGCTAAGAGTCTAACTACTAGGATCAATCTATAATTCACAAAAGATAAAGCATTCGGAGAAATTACACCTTGAGTGAGCTACTACTAGGTGGTTTAGACGAATAGAATCTGGTATTGAGAGCTTAAAATTACTCGGTGATATAAGGAATTTAGGGGATATCACTGAGCTAGCTTTGTTATTCCACGGTTGGTAATAATTTGTGATTAATAGTATTAATGGATGAATATAATAACTTGATGACGGTTTAGTAACGAAGAAGGATTCCCTGATCATATTTCTCTCCATTGCTTGCAACTTAATTATTTTCAATTGCTTTATTTACTTTGTTTACGATCTAAAACAAAACCCCCCATTGTGGCACTTTTGACAACTAAATCTCCCTGCTCTTTGTGGGAACGATCCGTACTTCCATTATATTACCAGTTAATTGTGTGGAAAAAAGTAATTTAATTTGAGCACCTACGACACGCATCAAATTTTGGCGCCGCTGCCGGGGAGCAGTCGGTAGATTTAGTTGTTATTTCTTTTTATTTTCTTTTTGTTTTTAGTCTTATTTTTAGTTTTTGATTTAGCTTTTGAGAATTTTATTTCAGGTACTTAATCTCTGGCATCGAAGGATTGGAATTACCAGAGGTGTGGAATTCAAACTCGCAAGGGAATGGTACTACAAGCACGCCCAAAGTTGCAAGAAGAACCTTCTACATCAACAATGGTAGGCGGTAACAATAATCCACCACCACCTCCACCGCCGGAGAGAAAGTTAGGAGAGTTGACATCTCCATGCTTAGATTCGCAACCACTGTGCATTATAATTACTGAACCAGTGGAGCTGAAGTCAAATCTACTTCATCATCTACCAAAGTTCAAAGGACATCCTGGTGAAGATCCGAACCGTCATCTTCAAGTATTTCAACACAAGATGACAAGTCTGAGGCATGCAACCGCAGACAGAGATATGGCTATGCTACAAGCCTTTCCATTCTCATTGACAGACTTAGCAGAAGAATGGTTGTATTGTCTTCCTCCAGGGAGTGTTACAACATGGAATGAGATGAAAAAGCTATTTCTGGAGAAATATTTTCCTGCTTCCAAAGCGGCATCTGTTCATAAGGAGATTAGTGGCATTCTACAAATGTCTGGGGAGTCTTTATATGAATATTGGGAGAGGTATAATAAGTTGTTGGCAAGCTGCCCACACCATAATATATCCTCAACACTTATCATTCAATACTTCTACGAAGGATTACTTCCGGAACAGAGGAATCTGATTGATGCAGCAGCCGGTGGTTCACTCACTGAGAAGACAATCTCGCAAGCAACTAGTCTGATTGGGAGTATGGCCTCAAATTCTCAACAGTTTTATACAAGACATGGCTCAAATGTTAGAAGAGTTAGCGAGATGGGGGACTCTCCGAATACAGAGTACCGTTTAAGTACAATTGAGAAGGAGATTCATCGCATAGCTTCTGTAGTAGCTCCATCATATGAAGAAGAGGCCGAGGTTAATGCTTTATTCCCTAATCCTAGGCCAAGGTATGATCCATATTCTAATACTTATAATCCAGGTTGGAAAGATCATCCTAATTTAATTTATGCCAATAAGCAAGCTGTAGCTCCTAATCCTTATGCGAGGCAAGGTGGTTTTCAACAACAATTTCAGCCACAACCTCAACAACAGAATCAAAGCTCTAGTTTAGAAGAGATGATGAAATCTATGATGCTAAAGCAAGATGAAACGTCCAAAGAGCAAAAGGCGATATTTCAACAAAACCTACTTTATCAACAAAAGAATGATGCTGCCGTTAAAGACTTGCAAGTACATATTGGGAAATTAGCGACAGATATGAATAAAATGAAAGCACAAGCTTCTACAAAGTTGCCATCACAACCTTTTGTGAACCCAAGAGAGCACGTTAATGCAGTAACTCTAAGAAGTGGGAAACAAACGGAAGAGCCAAAGCAACAAGAATTGGTTAATAACGACATCGAAAAGGAAGTAGAGGAGGAAACCGTCCCAAAGGAAAATCCAACATCAACCGGCCAACCTAAGGACACGGTTCCCACCTTTACCACACCACCTCCTTTCCCTAGTCGTTTTTCCAAATCAAAGAAGCAAGCTCAAGATAAGGAGATCATGGATATTTTCAGCAAGATATAAATCAACATCCCATTTATTGAGGCCATCAGAACCGTGCCCAGGTATGCTAAGGTTTTGAAGGATTTATGTACAAGGAAGGATAGGTTAATTGCTGATGAAATTACTCATGTGGGCGAAAGTGCAACAGCTATGCTATTGAAGAAGATGCCTGCAAAGTGTGAAGATCCTGGTGGCTTTACAGTACCAATTACTATTGTTAAACGACGATTCGAGCGTGCTTTGCTTGATTTGGGAGCATCCATAAGTGTTATGTCAGCCGATGTTTAAGATTCTTTGAATCTTGGACCTTTGAAAGAGGCGAAGATTACTATTCAATTGGCAAACAAGTCCAATATATATCCTAAAGGAGTCATGGAGGACGTGTTAGTTCAAGTGAATCAGTTAATCTTTCCGGTTGATTTTTATATTGTGGATATGCATAATGGAGATAATTGTTCATCTACTTCGTTACTTCTTGGGAGACCGTTTATGAAAATAGCAAAGACGAAGATTGATGTGGACAATAGTACACTCACTATGGAATTTGATAAGGAGGTTATACGCTTCAACATTTTTGAATCTATGCGTTATCCTAGTGATGTGCACTCCGCTTTCTCTGTTGATGTTATTGGTTCGTTGGCACAACAGATGTTTGATTTGAACAAAGAAGATGAACTAGAATCTGTGCTACAAAATAGCATTGATTTGGACGTCCATGGAATGCCTAACTTGGACGTTGATATTCCCAAGGAATTTGTTGAGACATGTGGTGCTTTAACGTCATCACAAGAATTTAAAACAGGTAATATTTCATATATCTCTTTACCTATTACTGATGAAGTTCCTTTACCTTCTGTTGTGAAGGCACCTAAATTAGAGATGAAACCTCTACCTGATCACTTAAAGTATGCTTTCTTGGGTGATGGGGAAGAGCTTCCAGTCATTATTGCAAAGAATCTCACAGAAATACAGGAAGAACGCCTTCTTCGGGTTCTGAAAGAGCACAAAACGGCTATTGGTTGGACAATTGCTGATATCAAAGGCATTAGTCCATCCACGTGCATGCATAGAATCCTTATGGATGATGATGTAAATCCAGTACGTGATGCTCAGCGTAGGCTTAACCCCCCAATGATGGAGGTCGTGAAGAAAGAGATCCTCAAATTACTGAGTGTGGAGGTGATTTACCCAATTTCTGATAGCAAATGGGTTAGTCTGGTGCAAGTGGTGCCTAAGAAATCGGGTGTCACTGTTGTTAGAAATCAAGATGATGAACTCGTTCCTACAAGAGTTCAAACAGGATGGCGAGTGTGCATAGACTACAGAAATCTCAATTCGGCTACCCGCAAGGATCACTTTCCTTTGCCTTTCATTGATCAGATGTTAGAGAGGTTAGCGGGACATTTATATTATTGCTTTTTGGATGGTTATTCGGGCTACAATCAAATTTTTATTTCACCAGAGGATCAAGAGAAGACAACTTTTACTTGTCCTTTCGGTACATTTGCATATAGAAGAATGTCATTTGGTCTTTGCAATGCGCCTGCCACTTTTCAGAGATGTATGGTTAGTATATTTTCTGATTACGTGGAGAACATCATTGAGGTATTTATGGACAACTTTAGTGTTTATGGCGATTCATTTGATATTTGCTTAAATAATCTTGAACTTGTGCTTAAAAGATGCATAGACACTAATTTGGTTTAAAACTGGGAGAAATGTCACTTTATGGTAGACCATGGAATTGTACTTGGCCACATCGTTTCCTCTAAAGGGCTCGAAGTGGACAAGTCAAAGATAGACTTGATTAGGAACTTACAATACCCCACTTCGGTGAGAAAATTCGCTCGTTTCTTGGTCATGCAGGTTTTTATAGGAGGTTTATCAAAGATTTCTCCAAAATCTCAATGCCGATGTGCAAATTGTTGCAAAAGGAGGTTGCCTTTAACTTCGACCAGGAGTGCAAAGATGCCTTTAATAAATTGAAAGAATTGTTGACTATTGCACCAATTATTAAGTCACCTGACTAGAATTTTCTGTTCGAGTTAATGTGTGATGCAAGTGATTATGCAATCGGAGCTGTTTTGGGTCAAAAAGTAGACAAGAGGTCGCATGTGATTTATTATGCATCTAGGACCCTAAATGATGCTCAAATTAACTATTCTACCACTGAAAAGGAGTTTTTGGCTATAGTGTTTGCACTTGAGAAATTTAGATCATATTTGGTGGGTGCAAAAGTGGTTGTGTATTCCGATCATGTAGCACTTAGGTACCTACTTAAGAAGAAATAAGCTAATCCAAAACTTATACGGTGGATATTGTTGTTGCAAGAATTTGATTATGAAATCAAAGATAAGAGAGGTGTTGAAAATACTGTTGCTGATCATCTTAGTAGACTTGTTGTTTCCGAAGAAGAACTCCCATTACAGGATCATTTTCCAGACGAACAACTCTTCTCAATTGAAGATTCAACACCTTGGTATGCTGATATAGTAAACTACTTGGTTACAAGGCAAGTACCTAGTACAATGTCTAATTTTCAAAAGCTTAAGCTTAAGAAGATAGCCAAGAAGTATGTGTGGGATGAGCCCTACTTGTGGAAATATGGTGTTGATCAAATTATTCGCAGGTGCGTACCAAACTCTGAATTTCAGTCAATTCTATCTTTTTGTCATTCTTATGCTTGTGGTGGTCACTTTGGTGCTAAACATACCGCTCTCAAAGTTCTTGAGAGTGTCTTTTATTGGCCTACCTTGTTTGAGGATGCATATAATTTTTGCAAATCTTGTGATATATGTCAACGAACAGGCAATCTAGGTGCTCGAAATCAAATGCCACTCACACCAATTCTCACTGTTGAGATATTTGATGTGTGGGGAATTGATTTTATGGGTCCTTTTGTCAATTCGAATGGGAAATTTTATATACTTCTTGATGTGGATTATGTTTCAAAATGGGTGGAAGCTAAAGCCACCCCTACTAATGATTCTCAAGTTGTTTGTGAGTTTGTGAAGGAATATATTTTCTCTAGACATGGTACACCAAGAGTGGTTATCTGTGATGGAGGCTCGCATTTCAAGAAATCCTTCCATGCTCTTCTCAAGAAGTACAACATTACACACAAGATTGGTACGCCGTATCACCCACAAACTAGTGGGCAAGCTGAAATTTCAAATCGTGAGATTAAGTCCATCCTTGAGAAAACCGTTAATACTACACGGAAAGATTGGAGTTATAGGCTCAACGATGCACTTTGGGCGTATAGAACAGCATATAAGACACCGATTGGTATGTCTCCATATCGGTTGGTTTATGGCAAAGCTTGTCATCTCCCAGTTGAACTTGAGCATAAGGCTTATTGGACGGTAAAGATGTGCAACATGGAGTATGATAAAGCAGGGAAACATAGGCAACTACAAATCAATGAGCTAGAGGAGATACGTAATGATGCTTACGAGAGTTCTCGTATATATAAGGAAAAGACTAAGATTTTCCATGACAAGATGATTTCTCAGAAGAATTTTTTTGTGGGACAAAAAGTTCTTTTATTTCATTCTCGTCTTAAGTTATTTCCTGGTAAGCTAAGGTCCAGATGGATTGGACCATATATTGTTACTAATGTTTATTATCATGGTGCAGTTGATATCACTAGTCTTAGATATGGGACTACTTCTAAGGTCAACGGCCATAGATTGAAACCATACTATGAAAACATCGCTTATGTGAATGTGGAGGAGATAGAGCTTCAAGATTTGCTCCCTCTGGAGGAGTAATAAGGACAATGCCAAGTCGGGCTGAGAACGTAAAACTAAGCGCTAAATGGGAGACAACCCATCGGTTTTGTATCTATATATTTTGTATTTTAATTTTCTTAGCTTTTCATATCATTTTTGCATTCCCATGTTTAATTTCATTGAGTCCGGAATTTATTTTAGAAGAAAAATTCAGACTGCGCGTAGTTCAGTTCAGAGACCATAACTGTCAGAACGTTTATCGAAACACTGTGTCCTTCTGATACTTTGTAGAAAACACGTAGATGAACAACCTTTGTGAATTGGAGTTTTTCCAAATTCCTTACCAATTTGCACAGTTTTTGCATTTTATCTGCTGTTATGTCAGAATTCAGAACTTTCGGTTTTACACATTGAGGACAATGTGAAGTTTAAGTGTGGGGGAGTATTTTGCATATAGATTTTTCAAAATTTTGCATAAAAAAAAACCTTCAACTTTTAGAGATTTTAGAGTCACTAGCATCCTTCTAGGTATGTTTACATAGAGTTTCTGACCGACATAACAGAATTTGGAAGTGTTAGAGAACTACATTCGGATTTCTTACTAATTGGAGTGTTAAATAATGGATTTAATCATGTCGGTGATGCAAATTAGGAGCAGGGAGAAATGCATTATTAGAGTTACTGATCAATCATTAGTGGAGACTACCTATTTTCATATCAACCAAGGCACCAGACCAAATTTTCTTTGTAGCTGACTAAAAAGCTTCTTTTGAGTGTGTGTCACCGTACGTTAATTCCGGGTAGAATGGTGAGCTACCCAACCTCCCACCAATAGAAGCACTATTTTTGATCTCTTGAGTGCTAATTTTGTCAATCATGAGGGTGACGTCTATAGATGAAAACCACTTTCTTGTAGTTTGATTTGCAGTTAGCACCATTCTCTCTCTCGCCAACAACAGGTCCATAGAAACACATCATCATCAACAAGGGAGCGACATCAAAATCTACAAGGAAAGTTGAAGACGTTTGAGGTTTACAAGCAACAATACAAGGAAGAGCAAATTTCATATCTAAGTAAAGCAACATACAATGAGCATATTTTTATATACATGTTGAAGACTTACACATAAGGAGCGGAATTTTATATCAAAGTATAAAGACTTATTTACAAGAGTGAAGAAAATCAAAAGATGAGAATTATTGAAGTTTATGATACGAAGACATTACAAGTTGTGAAGATTAAAGTGGTAAAGTACTTCTTTCATGGCCATGTTAATTTTATTTCATATTTATTTTTTTTAGTTGCAATCTCTTTATAAAAAAATACAAAAAAATACAAAAAAAAAATACAAAAAAAAAAAATACAAAAAGGAAAAAAAAAATATATACAAAAAAGATTTGCATTAGGTTGTTATTTATTCAATAAGGCCATGTGGAAGAGAAATCTATAAAGAAGTTTCAAGCAACAAGGAAATTGAGAGGAAAAGAGTTACAATTGTCAAAGTTCTACAAGTTCAAGAGTTTATCATCAACAATTAAAGACCGAAGACGAAGACCAAAATGATGAAGAAGACGAGCCGAAGGAAGACGTTTCTATTGGATGCTGTGAGAGTGGTGCTTTCATCATTTCAATCAGATGTGAAGGTGGTAAGTACTCTCATCCTTGCTAAAGTGGTTGATTTCCTTTCTTAGAGATCATCAGAAAAGAAATATTTTTGTTTTCCATGATTTTGTGGAGTCTCCAGAAATAATTCGGAAGGTTACCTTCCCACCATTCAACGTGTGTAGGATTTCTCTCTTCATTCCTACATACACACATGTGAGACCCATAAAAAAGCCGTCTTATTGAGTGCAATTATCATAAAATCCTTTTAAGTGAGGCAGAAGTCGAGGCGAAATTCTTATTGATCGTTCTCAAACACGCGTTTCTTTCATTATGGTATGGTTATTTCTCACTCAAAATTAAAGAATGAATATGTTATTTGGTATTTCTAACTTCTTATTACTAGCATGCAGAAATTCTATGTCCTCATAGCTCTTTGGATGCTTGGGAAGCTGGAACGCTTTGAAGTTGGAGTAGGTTTTGTGGGTATATCTCTAGTAAGCCCTCACGAGACTATAACTCGTCCACTAGGGACACCTAGGGGTTTAAAGGACTGTTATTCATGCTAAGAGTAACCGTATTCTCGGTGACATGGAGTTGTTGTATTTAGATAGTTTGCTCGAGGACTAGCAAAAGACAAGTGTGGGGGAATTTGTTAAGTGCATATTTTGCATATATTTAGTGTCAAATCCATGCTAGTATTTGCTATATTTTCTTGCGAATTATTGTATATTACGTTTGTTTTCTGTTATTTGTGTTTTGCTAGGTTAATCATCCAAAAGAAGTGAATTGGCACATATTTGTGCAAAGAAAGAAGTTATCCGCAAGCGGAGAAGGGCCAAAGACCAAGTGGAACTCGTTCAAACTTAGGAGTGCATGCTATCATTTCGAAGAGGACGAAAATACGAAGCCAACGGCGAATGAATGGAGTCGTTCCGACGTCGTATGAAGATTTTATGGGCATTTGAAGCAAGCAAAGTTGCGCGCACAGAATTTATAAGGGGTAGCCAATCTGTTAAGGGGCTGACACCTTCTTCCTCTTTACCAAAGTACGTAACATGCAGCATGGAGATTATTGGGGAGACAAACCAATAATTGGAAATGATTAGGAATGATTGGTAATGATTAATGGTGACGGAAGTTGAAAAGTCCCATTGAGGCAGTTGACTGAGATGACGCTGTCGATTTGGTCGATTGATGGGAATGGCTCGATCTTCAAAAAGGGAAGCTGGTGGTGATTGATGGCTTGGAGGGTTACCGTGGTTGATAGAAGAGCTCGAGTTAATGGCAGTGACGTGAATAAGTTCGAGAATGAAGGAAGGCCGGGAAGATCATTGGCTACTGTTGGAGATAGCTGCTGAAGAATGATCACCAGAGTTGAACGGTAGAGAACCGAAGTGATGAAGGTTATCGCTGGAGATGAACTGTTGACATACAGAGAAGAAGGAGTTCGAAGCTGTAGTTGAGATTAGTGTTTCGGTGGTTGAGTCGACTGGTAGAATGATTCAGGGAAGAAGATAGCTCGCTGTGATTTGGCGGTGAAGTTGGCGGAGATGCTGACGATCTCGAGATGTTGCTGGAGTTTATGAGTTAGCAGTCGATAGTGAATAACTGAGATGATCATTGGGATTTGGAGCTTGACAGTGGCAGTTGGGTCGATGGAGTTGAACAGTGCTGCATGGTAGTAGCTGGAGAGTTGGAGCTCGAGAACAAAACAGGGAGGATCTCGAGTCTGTTTTGGAACGAAGGAATGATGCTGGCAGTTGATGAATTCGAGCTTAACAGGGAATGAAGAGACAGTGAAAAGAAAATCTAAAAGAAAATATGTTTCACGGAGACCCTGGTATACGTGGGAGTTATCAGTCGAGAATGAAAATCCAGGGGAGATTATATTTCGCAATTACCAGACTTCCCGTGAATTTCAAGCCGGAAAAGAAAACCCAGCAGAAATTATCGCTCACGATTAGTTGAGTGTCCGTGAATCTGCCGGGAGAAACAAAATCCAGCAGATATTTTCGCTCACGGAGAGTAGTCTGTCCGCGGGTATTGAAGGTGAAGTTTATACTGTCAGTTCCACGGAACTGACAGGCTAACGACAGACTGTTAAGGTAAATGGGCTGGGCCTCTGCCACTTGCGCAAGCCCATTCAGATTTCTCAAGCCATTTTGGCACGGCCAGACTTGGAGGCGTGAGCATATTTGGTGTTTTGGCAAGTCTTGCAACCACATTCGACACGGGATTTGGCGCACGGGCACATCAATACTTGGGACACCTATATAAGAGAACTTCTAATATTTTTGGAATAATCATATAATTTTTAATCAAGTTTTGGAGAGAAGAATACAAGGGAGAACAGCTAGGGTTTTGGAGCACTCTTCATCACCGTAACTATTTCTTTACTATTTTCTTATATGAAACTCATGGGCTTTGTTAGTACCATGAGTAGCTAAAATTCTTAGTGATTGGGGATGAATTCTAAGTTCTAGACATGATTTGAGTTATTATATAAATCTATTTTGAAGTTTTTTCACATAATTATTGATTGTTTTTACTAATTGGATATTTATGATTAATTGATAGATTGTTTAGGTGGCCAACTGAACTAATTTGTTGATTCAATCAAATGCTAGTATTGAGTTAGGAGATAAGTAATAGTCGAATAATTCATACAAAAGTAGAGAACATAAGATCTTGTAGAGGGATTCTGTGTAGCGATTGTGTGTATAAACAACACTAGAAAGTGGACCTTGAGCTAAGAGTCTAACTATTAGGATCAATCTATAATTCACAAAAGATAAAGCATTCGGAGAAATTACACCTTGAGTGAGCTACTACTAGGTGGTTTAGACGAATAGAATCTGGTATTGGAGAGCTTCCGTACTCAGTGATATAAGGAATTTAGGGGATATCACTGAGCTAGTTGTTATTCCACGGTTGGTAATAATTTGTGATTAATAGTATTAATGGATGAATATAATAACTTGATGACGGTTTAGTAACGAAGAAGGATTCCCTGATCATATTTCTCTCCATTGCTTGCAACTTAATTATTTTCAATTGCTTTATTTACTTTGTTTACGATCTAAAACAAAACCCCCATTGTGACACTTTTGACAACTAAATCTCCCTGCTCTTCGTGGGAACGATCCTTACTTCCATTATATTACCAGTTAATTGTGTGGAAATAAGTAATTTAATTTGAGCACCTACGACACGCATCAGATGGTGATGTCTTTGTCATGGTCAACCCACTGACCATACAAGATGGAAACATGTAAACCATACTTGTGGACTGAAGGGATACGCGGAATCCCTTCCCTGTCAAAGCTCAGAAGACACAGTCAACCAAAAGGCCATAGCCACAACAAGGTCACTTGCTCTTCAGGGGTGCAGTGCAAGAATATCATCACCTATCTGTCTAGAAGACGTCGTCAACACTTTACGAGGCCGCGGAGGATCCCAAGCCTTCTATGAGGAAAACAACTTTAGAAACTAAAGAAAAATGCGACTGGGTACTTCTCATCGCAGTCCATCCAGACGACCATCAAAGATTCATGAGATAACTCCAGAGACGTGGCTGAAACATTTTCTTGAAGAAAAAGAGGGAGCTACGATAAACAACATAACTCTATCATTCCTACCTCTTCGTTATCCATAATATCTCTTTCATGTGCATCCCAGCAACACATTCAGGAGAGTACAATAAGCTTGTATCATATCCCGTGGACATGGATTCAAGGTGATGCAATGAAAGTAGGATACACAAGGAGACTACCAGCATGGGACGCTTTCACTCCCCTCAACCAGGTTATTTCTAATTTCAATATCATCACTGTCGAAGCTTTACGCAAGAACTTCTCTACTTGAAGTCGTACATATGCATCGAAGGCTCCAAAAGAATGCCACTAAGATACATTCACATATTCGACCATGACCATTGGATCAGACATAAATATAACTAGGGACTGCTCAACACATCCCATTCCATAGGATAGTCCAAAATTCAGAAGATAGTTCAAAGGATGTCGTTTGGAACAAATTCCTTGAAGACTTTGATAGAAATACATCGGCAATGGAACGTCTTCCAACTCATCTATTTTATCCAGTGGCGTTGGAATATTTCGACCATACAAGCATTCAGAACACATCATCATCATGATCAGAAAGTCCAGGCACTGAACAACCTAAAGACGGGGATTGACCGACAACGTAACCACAATCTCTAATATTAGCCCTAACATGGTCGTTTCCGAGTACATATTTCATCCATCCGTCCCAAGAATGCGACGGAGTTCGGAAAATTTTGGAATCCATTGGAGAGACACTACAGATGAAGGCGCGGATCGAGACGGACAATAAAAAACAGAAGAAGATCCATATCACTTTTCATTAGGACGGAGTTTCTAGAGCCTGAACAAAATAAAGATTTCTTCTTGATCCATGAAACGGATAACTGGGCGCGACTATACTACCTCGGGCCCACAACGTCCCTCTTGAATTCTTCCTGAATTTTACTGTCGATCTATTTTCACCTCCCGAACGAGCTCAAAACCTAAATATTCACGTGTGGGAAGATAAGAAATTCTTTTCCGTTCGGAATGGAGGGGCGGACCGTCAAAATCTGAGTTCGTACGAGAGTTCTACGGCGATTCTAGTACAGTGCGCTAATTAGGGTTTCGGCATGCCAAACCCTAATTCGGACAAAGTTGCCATCATCCCACAGAACTGAAGCCGGTGGTTATCCTTCCACGGAACTGAAGCCAGTCGTCATCCTTCCAAGGAACTCAATCTAGCTCCACTCCAAGCCGAGTAACGCAAGCAGCTCCGTTTCCAGACGACCAATGTTGACGGCTCCCATTCCAAGCCAAACAAGTGCTGACGGCTCCCACGCCAAGCCATCCGTACATACCTTGCCTTACCAAACCATGCCTCACCTTGGACCACCGCGCCAAGCCGTCCATGCACGCCTTGCCCTACCAAACCGCGCTTTACCATGACCGCACCGTGCTGAGTTGTCCGTTTCATTTTCGTGGCCCCATCAGGCCAAGATGTTCGTGCCATGACTTGCCGCACCAGCACCAAATCGCCAATCCAGCGTTATGATGTTCCCTAAGCCAGTCAAGATTATACGTAGCCGGACCAAACCGACGATCCTCATCTCACCACTTCACGGTCTTCACCACAAAGAGAATCTATGCAAGGTTGCCAAACATGGGATCATGAACTCTCCTTACCTATCAAAAAAGGTTAGTCGGACTTTCCTGACCATCTTGCATGACTTACGTTTAGATTATGTCCTTGCTTGTCACCATCATATGGTTACCTGGCAATAATTCCCATGTTCCGAGCTAAGCAGGGGACTTAATGTTGATGGTGGTTTTTAGATTAGGGTTCAAATAGTTAAACCCCAGCCAGAAAGCGACGTCACAGAATTTAAGTAATAATGTCTCTACTAGGCACATTTACTGAACCCTTTTAATGTGTCTGCGATAAAATTACCAGGATATTTTTTTTTTAATATTAATTAGGGTTCCGATAAACCAAGCCTTAATTCCTACACCACTGTGCCAATGTCAAGTCGTGTCAGCCATACCAACCGCGCTAAAGCCATGCCAGCCGCACCACTGTGCCAATGGCAAGCCGTGCTAGCCACACCAACCATGCCAGCCGCACCACTGTGCCAATGGAAAGCCGTGCCAGCCACACCTACCACGCCAAAGGCATGCCAACCATGCCAGCCGCACCACTGTGCCAATGGCCAGCCGTGCCAGCCACACCTACCACGCCAAAGGAATGCCAACCATGCCATCCGTACTACTGTGCCAATGGCAAGCCGTGCCAGCCACACCTACGCGCCAAAGGCATGCCAACCATGCCAGCCATACCTATGCGCTAAAGGCATGCCAACCATGCCAGCCGCACCAATGTGCCAATGGAAAGACGTGCCAGCCACACCTACGTGCCAAAGGCATGCCAGCAGCACCATGTGCCAACGGCATGCTAAACCCTTAGCCCCACCATGCCAAGACAAACACACCTTGCCTTGGCCCTATCCATAGTAGCCGCACCATGTGCCAAACGGCATGCCAAGCCTTTGTCCCCACCATTCCAACCCAGCCGCGCCACCATACTGGCCTTCCCTATGCGGCTACCAAAACGAAGGTATGCATCAATCAACGGTCGCCCTTCAATCCCAGGAGAAAATCCTAGCCGTCCAAGGTTTCCAAACAACGCATGGTAACCTTTGGCCCGAAACCCTAGTTTGGCCACGCCAAACCGCGCCAATGGCATGCCAACCTTGTCGCGCCACCATACTGGCCTTCCCTATGTGGTTACCAAAACAAAGGCGTGCGACAATCAACAGTCGCCCTTCAATCCCAAGATCAAATCCTAACCGTCCAAGGTTACCAGACAACGCATGGTAACCTTTGGCCCGAAACCCTAGTTTGGCCACGCCAAACCGCGCCAAGGCATGCCAACCTTGTCGCGCCACCATGTTGGCCTTCCCTATGCGGCCACCAAAATAAAAGCGTGTTATGATCAACGGCTACCTTTCGTCTTAAGATGCAAAATCTCGACCGTCGAAGGTCACCAAGCTATCAAGTCTCCCAAACTCGACTTGTTAGGCAACAACAATATGCTACATCTTTTCCACAAAAACATTCGATACATCAACACATATCACAAACTGGGGGATCATTTTTGGGTATTGGTTTGGCGGTTTACAGCGTGCGGCGTACACTACGCCCGTCATAAGGATGAGGCGGTTAGTAAATACAGGGAGTTAATGGTGAAATGCTCTTTTTTATTGAACATCAATTCCATGGATTAACGGTTACCACCTCCTCCCATTTACTCACCCATTTTTCCATTCCTTAATGAGACCAGAGTACATTTCACTTCGACTTGTAAAAATAGGTCTTACATATTTCCACCGAACAAGAAGTTCAGTCAGGAGAATACAACACTCAGAAAATATTTGCTAGCTTTCCATTTGTTAGCTTCCCACTTTTCTGATACAAGTCGTAGAAAACAACTACTCTTCCTGAATTCAACTATTCTGGTCTCATCACTTTCCTTGCTTCCCTCCCCAAAACCAACCCATTCTTATTCACTTTGTGACCGAGGCAAGTATGGAATGTCCATTTCTTGGTTTAGGACGTACTTGTACAGATTGATCTCTCAAATCTAAGCTACTCCCGTGCAGTACATTGTTTAGGTTTTAAATTCGTTTCTCACCCACACACCCGAAATTACCGAAATCAGCAGAAACCGTTTTCACCCTCAAACAACTGGCAAACCAATTCTAAACTTGTTTGGAAGTGTGGTAGAACCGATTCTAAGAAGCAAATCCATGTAAATATGAAATAAGGATTTGCAGTGAAAAGATTCCAACATACTTTGAACACGAGCAGTAACTCTTATCTTTTATTGTTTAAAGATATTCCTTGATACTCAAGGTGACCCTATTCCAAAATAAATTAAGAATATTTTAATTACCAGCAATTAATGCATAGCTCTAGAGAATAAAAATTAGTAATGTGCATTTACTAATCATATATTTTCTACTGAGAGATTTCGAAAAATATTGGACCAACATTTATATGAAAACCGAATTTGGGCATTCCTTGCATATCTGGAGAATATTTCCGGTTTTGGAAATTCCTTGGCGTCAAAACATCATGGGTCTATAAATACCTAAGTTTTCATTTCAAGTAAACTATCTTAAGAGCCAGTCAAGCTTCATTTCTTGTTATTTCTGGTGGAGCCGTCTATTCGAAGAGTAAAGTACCCTAATTAGGTGAAATCTCTTACGACCGCTCGTTTAAAGACTTATGTGGGATCAAGAAGCTTTACGAGTACCATTGGTGGGAAACTAGATAATTTCATTGTTATTTCAGTTTTCGATAATTGATTTGATTGACTAACGGTTGTTGAACTTTTATTTCACCTAGTTTTTTTATTCTTGAGAACCTCCTCTTATGATATAAGTCTCACTCAAACTAGATAAAAGATTTAACATTTCTACGTATCTAGGTTTTTTCTAGATCTGTAAGATAGATTCATTGATTTTTCACTGTTAACAGACTCCATTTTGTGCGAAAAATCAATAAGGAATCAAGTTTCTTTTTGCAGGTTATTACTTTGAAGATTAATTCGAAGATTGAAGACTTTAAATATTTGAAGACTTTATTCTTGTATTTTGATCTTGGTGTGACTTGATTTTCCGAGACTAAAAGGTTGTTTATTTTCAATAAACATAAGCCTTTTGAGATCAACAAGTTGTTTGTGAATTTATCATAATCCTTGTAATCAAGATTGATTATTTCGGTAATCATTGTCTTGTTTGATCTCGTAACCTAAGATCTTCGATCTGGTAACGGATCTTAAAAATAGAAGATCTGTAACTGTGCTTTTATCATATATTTTGGTATTGTGATTAAAAAGTGAGTTTGGTTACCAAATAGTTCTGATCTTTTACTGTTTGGAATACGATCCAAAGTAATCTTATCTTTCCAGTTGAAAGAATGGTGTAAGAAGTTATTGTGAACCATTAAGAAGATATACTAGAGTTAGTCCTAAAGAAAATGTATGTTCTTCTAGGATATCTATTATCAAACGTCTATTGAGAACTTCAGTTCTGCTAGATGTTATCAAAACAAGAATACTGTTGAAGCTGAGTAACTAGGATTTTAGATTACTTGGTATAGTCTACACAAAGTTGCAGGTTTACTTTTTGTACCGTCTTAATTCATTGAGTATTCAAAACTGGACTAGGTCCCGGGGTTTTTCTACAAGATTGTAGTTTTCCACGTTAACAAGTTTTGGTGTGTGCTTTACTTTATTTCCGTATTACAATTGTGTTTATATTATAATTAAAGTAAATACACTTGTACGTTAACTAGGCACTATGATATTGATCTTATAGTGTTTCGGTCTTATATCGTAACTGTTATTAAGTGAACATCTTGTTGTTGTATTGTCTCGATCTTGTATCCATAGACAATCACACAAGATGTATTATGATTCGCCACATGGATTTGATTTCTCACATTGTTAGGCCAGTCCAGAATAACCCTGTTCCAAGTGGACACCGTGTTGAAATATTTCTTTAGCGATTGTTGCTTAAAGAGGCTTACGCACGGTGGGTCTTGAATTGGTAGTGATCGAAATAAAAAATTGTGGTGTATTTGGGTACCCTCGTCTTTTCAGTTTGGGTTGGTTTTAACACGGTCAGACGTGGATGTGTGATATTTTTGGGATTTCGGCGAGTTTTGGCAACTGCTTCGCATGGGATTTGGTGCACCTGAAGATCAATATTTGGGACACCTATGTAAGAGATATATCTTTAATCTCTTAAACTTTAATTAAGATTTTAGAGAGAGAACTCAAGAGAAGTTTAATTTCTTAATCTTTAATCAAACTTTTGGAGAGAGAACTCAAGAGAAGAAAAGTTAGGGTTTGGGAGCGTTCTTTATCACCGTAACTATTTCTTTTACTTTTATCATATGTACCTAATGGGTTTCACTAATCCCATGAGTATCTAAACTTCTTAGTGACTGGGGATGAATTCTAAGTTCTAGACATGATTTAAGTTATTATATTGAATCTATTTTGAAGTTCTTCACTTGATTATTGCGTGTTTATACTATTTAGAATGTGTATGATTGATTGGTAGATTATTTAGGTGGCCAAATGAATTAATTTTTTGATTCAATCTAATGCTAGTATTGAGTTAGGACATAAGTAAAAGTCAAATAACTCTTAAATAAGTAGAAGAAAACACATGACCTTGCAGAGGGATTCTGTGTAGCGATTGTGTGTATAAACAACACTAGAAAGTAGACCTTGAGCTAAGCGTCTAAATACTAGGATCAATCTATAATTCACTAAAGAGAAAGCATTCGACCAAATTACATCTTGAGTGAGCTACTACTAGGTGGTTTAAACGAATAGAATCTGGTATTGCAGAGCTTCCGTACTCAGTAATATAAAGAATTTAGGGGATATCACTAAGCTAGCTAGCTGTTATTCTACGGTTGGTAATAATATGTGATTAATTGTATTAATCACATAATATGTGATATTCTCTTTACATAATGGATGAATATAAGAACTTGACGACGGTTTAGTAACGAAGAAGGATTCCCTGATCAATCTCTCTATATTGCTTGAAAACTTAATTACTTTTTATTACTTTATTATTTGTTTCACTTTAAAATCTAAAACAAAATCCCCCATTGTGACATTTTGACAACTAAATATCCCTACTCTTCGTGGGAACGAATCTTATTTATAGCTATATTATTCATTAGTAAAGTAGAAAATGAGTGAATTAATTTGTGCACCTACGACACGCATCAATCAACAAAAATGATAATGAAATATTTAGAAGCAGCATTAAACCAAGATTTTCAATACTTTGATACAGAAGTTCGAACTTCTGTTAATGTTATTTCTATTGATACTAATGTTTTACTAGTTTAAGACAAGATGTCATAAATCAGAAGGTAACTGCAAAACCCAAATTGATTCTAAGGGAAGTGAATCTAACATATACTGATTGTATAGGTTTGATATAGAAAATTTAATACTGCTGAAAGTGGAGATGTTGATGGTTGTGAATTACAATCTTGAAGGAGGTCATATTCGAGGTCATAATAAATATGTAAGAATCTAAATGAAAAATTGTTGTTGTTCATTTGAATTTTCTATTAAAGGACGAGAAGAACACCCACAAAAAGAATAAAAAGATGATATAATTTTTATCTAGGGGTAGATTTATAAAATAATTATTTTTCAAATAAAATTAATTAAAAATAAAATAAAGATCACTCAAACAGAGATAGACAGTCAACATCTGTCCAGGAACCAAACTATTGGAAACCAAATCTATGTGTTAGACATTTACCTGGTACCAACCATTAAATTTCCCATAACTCATTTGCATTAGTGACAAACATATTGTTTCTAATAAAGTATTCCAAAAATGTAACACTCATTAATGTTTAAGATCTCCTACTAGATTTATCACCATATACAGTTACTTGAATATAATATATTTCACTAAAAAAAGGTTACTAGTAATTATCCCAAGCCCTGAAAATAACAAGCTCATAAATGTTTATTCGAGATATCGCAGCAGCAAGCACTCTTCAATATTAATCTTCACAAGTTAGCTATGTAGTCAACTCTTCTACTTTGCTGAAATATGGCTCCCAATAAATAGTTGTTGCTAACTTACACCTAAGTTACATATTAGATTCATCAAGATGAAACGTCCTTTTGGTGAAACTGGGATCATATTCAAGTGTCCCTTATATATCCAAGAATAGCTTCAGAACAATGTAGAATGTCTAGCCTTACGTGGCGAAGAAAATTGTTGAAACATGACTTAAAAACATTAAGTCACGTTTTAGCCCACGAGTTTTCGAACTTACATGTTTGGATTTTCGAAAAGTACCAATTACCGATTATTATATATTATTAGATTATTTGTATAACATGTACTATTCAATATTAGTATACCATGGAATTTCATATGGAGTCAGGTACGTGAACTTAGGGAATCACCATAAGTGTATCAACCTTCAAAGCGAACGTAATCTAATTTTAATAGATAATTAGGTACCCACTAGAAAACCGGCAGTACTTTAAGCTTCCAGGGTTGTCGATACTTGGAAGTTTGAGATCCCATAAGTCAATTTTCCGATAAGAGATTCATCGACCTATTAAATTCATACTCCATTCGTCCCACCAGAGCTGATCTTTCAAGTTTGCATAATTCTTTTACCCTTTCCAGTTGTCCAAGACGAGGGTAGGGATTGGATGGAGAGATATTTCTCGGAAGATGAAGTTTGGAAAGTGGTTAAAAGCATGGTTTCTAATAAAGCTTCAGGTCCGGATGGATTCACTACAGAGTTTAACAATAAGTGTTGGGATATCATCAAAGTTGATTTCATGAGTATGATCAATGATTTTCACCATTACGGTTCTTTGGATTGGTGTTTAAATTGCTTTTTCATCACTCTCATTCCCAAAAATAAAGAGACCTGCACTCTGAAAGACTTTAGACCTCTAAGTCTTATTGGTAATGTTTATAAAAATTTGTCAAAGATACTAGAAGAGAGGATGAAGATTTTTATGTCGGGGCTAATTTCTGATTTTCAGGGTGCTTTTATTCATGAAAAGAAAATTCTAGATGGAGTTCTTATCGGTAATGAATGTGTAGATAGCAGAATGAAGGCTAAGAACTTGGGTATTCAGTGCAAAATTGACACGGAGAAAGCTTTTGATAATATCATGGAAATCTCTTTTTCGTATTCATCAAAAGCATGGATTTGGAGATAAATGTATTTTTTGGATCAAACGGTGTGTCTCTTCTTCACATTTATTAGTTCTTGTGAATGGCAGTTCTACAGAGAGATTCAAACCATCTAAGGGGCTGAGACAAGGTGACTCATTATCTCCATATCTTTTTTTTTGTTAGTTGTTGAGATTTAACTAAGATGATGAATGATTCTATTGAAAGAGGTCAAATTCATGGTTTCAAGGTTGAAGAAACGAGTAGTATGATTTCTCACCTTCAATTTTCAGATGATACTCTAATTTTTATTGATACAAATACAGAAGAAGTTACGAGACTTTTCATCATTTTGTCTATGTTTGAGACTACCACTGGGATGAAACTTAATCTAGATAAGAGTATTATGGTGAGTGTTGGAACTGATAAGATCATTAATAATCTGGCTAAGGAATTTGGATGTAAAACAAACACATTGCCAATAAAATATCTTGGAATTCCAATTGGAACAACTTCAAGAAATATTTCAATTTGGGAGCCAGTGCTATAGAAGATGGAGCAGAGATTGGCCACTTGGAAAAAAAAGTTTTTGAATAGAGTAGTAAGATCGGTGCTCATCCAAAGTTGTTTAGCTAGCTTATCAGTGTATTACTTGTCTTTCTTTCGTCTCCAAGTTTCAATTGAGAAGAAGATGACCAAATTGATGCGGAGCTTCCTTTGGGGTGTTGTGGAAGGCAAGAGAAAACTGTCTTGGGTAGGGTGGCCAAAGATTTGCTTATCAAAGTAGAAAGGGGGCTTAAGAGTTAAAATTTTTAGAATCACTACTAAATATTTACTTGCTAAATGGATTTGGAGGTTCACAAAGCAAAAGAATACGTTTTCGAAGGTTATTATTCAACATAACTCCAAGGATAAAATGGATTTGGTTATTCCATTTGATGACAATACTACTCAAGGGAGGAGCCTCTGGAAAAACGTGGTCAAAGTGATGCCGGAGATCAATAATATGATAACTTTCAAAATAAGAAACGAGAAAGGTGTAAATTTTGGCAAGACAGGTGGGTCGTTGGTGGTTGTCTAAAAGACATTTTACCAGTCGTTTACAGAGCCTACATGCGGAAAGAAGATACAATTGAAGAGATGATCAAGGACGGAAGATGGCATGGAGAATTCATGCATTGTATTAATGCTAACGAGCAGATGGGGTGTGATTTTTTACGGTGTGATCTATGTAATGCTCCAAATCTAGGGGAAGGAAAATGAGAGGTGGAATTTCTTTCCAACTTCAATAGAAACACTTGCTATGAATTACTTACGGGTGATGCACCTGAATGTTCCTTCTAGAAGTTCCTATGGAAGAAACACATTCCAGCCAAGGTTAGTTTCCTTTTGTGGGTTATTTTTCACAACTCTCTTCCTACACGTTATATGCTTCAGCATGGAGGAGTATAACTGTCGAGTCTTTCTTTCCCTCTCTGCAACATGACTTTGGAGACTAACGATCACCTGATGCTTTATTGCAATAACACTTTGTAGCTGTGGGACTATTTTATAAAATATATGTGTGTCTCATGGCCTATTCCTGGTATTATTGAGCAATTGTTTGAAGCTTGGACATGGAATGTGTTGCAAGGCTGGTTCAAACATATATGGAATATCCTACATTATGCCATTTTTTGGAATGTTTGGAAGGAAAGGAACAGTAAGGTTTTTGGTGGTAGGCCCAAAGATTCTACTGAGATTATAATTCTTATTAAGCAAACCTTAGTGCTTTGGAGTTGCGGTAAAGACATTTTCAAGTTCTTAGACAGAAGCCAAGTTATGTATAACTGGGAGCTTTCAATTCATATGTTATTGGCACTATTTTGTGTGTTTGGTGAGTTGGTCATGTTTTGATATTCTACTTCCTATGGCTTGTTTCCTTTAATATAAATTTTTCTTATTCGAAAAAAAAAAGTTTGCACAATTATTAAGGCAAGAAGGAGAGTGAAATATTTTTTTAGGTTTTTACCAACTATATCCTTATGGATAACAAAAGGTAAAATTTCTTTCATCTTCTCTCCTCTTCTTTCATCTTCTCTCTAAGAAAAAAAAAACACATTTCTCCCTTAACATCTTGCTCAGATTTGGTCCTTTTTGGACCAGATCTGGGCAAGATTTCTCTCTTTTTAAGTTTTTAGTAGGTAGATTTTGAATAAAACTAATTTTTCTATTAGTTTTTATGTCTTTCGACATTTTTCTTCGCTGTTTGGAGCGAATTTTCTTCGCCATTTGGGGCGATTTTCTATTCGCTTTGAGGGCGATTTATTCAAACCTTGATCGCTGGTTCGTGGCTTGCTATTCTCGATACAAAAAAATCGATGTTTCAACACGGTATTGCTTTAAATCCAGTTTCAATCAAAGGGATTTGGGGCATCCAGGTATGTTTGGATCTACAAGATTATGGGAGAATTACTCCTTTCTTTTAGGAGCATCTCTTATTCAAGAAGATGAAAATCAGATTAAATGGTCGGAATCGATTCCGGATATACTATCATTTTTCCCTATTACATATACAGAAATTCGATATCGTTGAGGTTTATGGCTCTTTCTCTTCGCTATATACTTGTAATTGATATCTTTATTTGTATTAGGGTGTTGATTATCTTGTATTTTGATGTTTTTGTTATCCTTGTAAGCGATCATGTAATCACGAATTTGATATGAATAAATTGAAATTGTTGATTATCCAAAAAAAATAAAAAAATAAAAAAATTTAAAAATGACATACATCTCAAATCATGTCACGAACATTTGCTAATTTTATATCGTTAAAAAAAAATTAAAAACCAATACAAAAAAACCATATTAAGATTTGATAATATTTTTACTAATTAGTGTCAGAATTATGACCTTATTTAATAACAAGGGTCAACAATAAATGGACAAACATTTCCAATTAAATAATCATCTTTAATGGGACAGAGGGAGCATGTTCCACGATCTCCACATTCCTTTGGTTTCAATGGCACATCATAACAGTTTAAATTATATGAACATAACAAGGTATATAGAGATGAAAAAGCTAATGAAATTTGAACAAGAAAAGAAAAAGGGGAAAGCGCTAAGTTTTGGTAGTTTAATCTGGTTTATGGCTTCATTAGTTCGAATGAACTTTAACAATTTTGTTGCTATTTATATATTTATAATGGGGAATCTCAACTGTCAAACACTCAAATAGAAAAACTTTAAAGTTAATGGGATACGATGGAGGTCAGATTAATCATCAGTTTGGACCCGTTTGAACCCCCAAGAGTCGATGTTCCCCTATAACTTCTAATATATTTCTCAATGTATACTTATTAAATTATATATAAGGAAATTGATTTACCCGGTTAATTTGGGGCCTAGGCCAATTATTTGGTCCTGTTACTAGATGACAAAAAAGTCACTAGAAATAAATTTTACACAACTCCTTATCCAATTATTATTTAACTACCTATTTTACCCTTGATTAATTAATATTAATTAATCGTTTTAGGTGTTAATTATGTTTTAGATGTGAGATCAACTAATGTTAAATCAATCTTCAAAACATCAAACAAATGAAAAAAATTGATTTTTTTTCGTAAACAGTATCCAAAATCGGTTAACGTTCATGCACTCGTAAATGAATTCTGAGTCGGTGTTTTCAAAATTAACAGAGGACTTCCAGAATCGGTTGACATATGCATATATAAGATCTGATTCTTACAATCGGCATTTTGTGGGACATATATAAACCGATTGTTATCTTTCATAAAAAAAAAAAAATCATTCATTTCACTATCGTAGGAATCACGGATGCATTTAGCACATGCATCAAGCCTTTAAACCCCTAGGCGACCCTAGTGGACGAGTTATAGTCTCGTGAGGGTTTACATAGAGATCTACCCACAAAACCTACACAAAACTTCTAAAACCATCAATCTTCGTCGGAGGAATCCGAGTCCGATTCACCCACCATGAAGTCCAGGGCGTACACCGAAATTTTGGATACCATGAAGTGATAGCTTGCATCAAATGTGAATGCTTCCCCCTTTTCCTCCAAGTAGCGCGCTTTCACGACTTGGTGCTACAAAAACACAACACAAACTTACTTTGTTAGTGGTTTTTAATTGGAAGATCAAACCACATGGATTACGTAAAATAAACCACAAAAACACTTACAAATTGTTCAAATGGACAAGCAAAAGTGGCTAGCGTTCAAAATCCGATGTTAGATAGATAGATAAACAAGTATCGCACTTTCGATGACTTGGTGCCTAGCATGGATTTGTAAAACACTTCTTCCATTTGGATTTCCAAAATATTGCCTATATTTGTTATGTACCTTTATCCAAAAGGTTTCGGCATCTACCCTTACAGAGTACTGATTTTTAGTTCGAGTTTCCGCATACCATGCTTTGGTGATGGATAAATCTTCGTTTGATTCAAAGGATGTCATTGTTGTATGTAGAGATATGAAATGAGTAATTTTAGAGTATATGTAGTGAGAGGGTATAAAATGAGCAATTTTTAGGCATATGGGGTCCAAGGATGAGGTTTATATATATAGAAAAAGACCCCAACGGCTAGTTTTTTCGAAAAAAATGAAAATTGGGCACAATCTGCTTTTCCAAAGGTCCATATAATCCAATTATGTTTTTACACCACCAAAAATCGGTCTTTATCTTAGACAATATAAACCGATTACAGACAAGTAAAAAATTTGAATTGTCACTAACAATAATCGGTTTATATAAATGGACATGTGATCTGATTCTAGATAGAAAAAGATACTGAAAAAACTGGATTTATAAGGCATGGAGAATAGGATTATAATTACACCCCACATAAACCTATTTTTTAATAGACCCTCAAAAATCGGTTTATGTTGACATATCGAGTAGCCCGATTATTTGCTTGTGTTTGGAAAACAGAATTATTGAGCATGTATAAACTTGTTTTACGATACACATAATTATTATTAAAACTTTAAGTGCATTAAGTTCAACACCAAGATAATCCAAAATATAAACCTTAAACTTAAACATAAAAATTTAAACTTATAAATCATAGAGCACTAGCATCAGGAGCAGCAACACCAGGAGCATTTGCATCAGCAGCAGCAACATCAACACCGGAAGTATTTGCAGCAGGAGCATCTTCTGCTTCAGCAAGGGCTCGAACTTCAGCCATTTTTTCAAACATATCTTTCAAAAATCTGTGGCGATCCCTTTCAGCTGAAATCAAATCCCTCTTTATCTTCGCAAACCTAATGACCTCATAGAGCTCTTTCAGTGAAAGCTTTTCTACTAGTGCGAGTGCTTTCTCTAGACGGGTCTCACTCCCATATGCAAACTTGTAAAGGATTTTTTCTGGCACGGGTTGTGGTGCCCTGTGAATATATTCATGGGTGATCTATCGAGAGTAAAATTCTAGGTTGACGAAGTCCATAACTACAAAAAAAACAAGAATACTAGTTAACAATCGGTATATAGAAAAACATATGTAATCTGATTCTAAACAACAAAACACATAGGAATGTCAAACATTAACAATTGATTTATGTGGTACATATATACAAACTAATTTTGAAATGAAATATGAAGAGACAATTCTTAATCGGTACATTAACAAGCAAATAAAATCCGATAAGGAAACCCAAAGTTCAAAAGAATTTAGTATCAAGAATTGGGTTATGCTAATGCACCTATAATCCGATTCTGGTGATGTCTTTTCATATTCTGATTCAGGACCCATAATTGGTTTATGTTAATCATCATATAAACCGATTACTCTGCATGCTCTTCATGGCCGAAGAACAAAACTCATAATCGGTTTATACGATATGTCAACATAAACTGATTTTGGGAAAGATCGGAGATTTCGATTTTCAAATATCGTAGATTTAAACATGTAAATAAATAAAGAAATGCGAATACTAGAAAGGGTTGATGGAGATTTACCTTTTTCTTGGTTGGGTCGAAGATCGTTGGAGAATAGGATCAATTTTTTTATTAGGGTTTTGAGAATTTTGAAAGATTAAGATGAAAATTGAAAGTTTTTTAGGTTTAGGTTTTTATGTTTTTCGGACTTTACTGAAAATGGTATGGATTGGTATTTATATGAGTTAGTTTTAGGAATTAATTTGGGGGTAAATTAGACTTTTTATGAAATTTGGCACCCCATAGCAATTTGATAGAGTTGGGAGAGAAATTTGATATGCCCCAAATAAGTGGACTAGGCCCCAAACTAGCCATGTTAATTTACCTCCAGTATGGAGGAATAAATAAATGAATTCAATCTTTTACCTCGGAGTAACAATATGTGCCCGTTAGATTACTGAAGGAAGAATGTCGATAGATCATTTTCTTTTCTTTTCTTTTTGAACCATGGAGATCATATTTATGTTAGAACTACAATAAAATAAAACAAAACATATAAGGGAACCTTACTGAAAATAAAGAATATAGAATAGATATAGCTACTTGATCAATAAGTTGTTCTAAACATAATATTCTTGATCAATAGACACCTTTTCTTTTCTTTTTATCGTAAAATTAAAATTTTTGTAGATAGAAGTAAAAGTATATGTACTATGGACTAGTCCCTTGACAAAAAAATACAAGGACACCCGACCAAAAACAAAAAGAAAAAGGAATGCTACAAGCTAGCACACCGAAAGACCAAAGGAAAAACATTCACCACTCACAAATAAGCACCAAAAGAGCCCCGAGAAAATACATACGTCAAGGAGATTGGAAAAGAACTTCCTTCTAGTCAGTGGAAAGTAGCTCCAAAGAAATACCATTAAAAAAATCCTCTATTATGCAACCAATTGGCGATAGTTAGCTTTACTGAATCAATTATAGTCTTGTTTCTACTTACATTATCGAACGCTCTTTAGTTCCTTTCATCCCATAAACATCAAAAAAACTGCCGCATGGAGAACTTTAAGCACCAACTATCTTCTAGGAAAAGTAGCCCTCGTTGTCCACGATATAATAAGACTTATGAGGTCATGAGGCATCACCCAAACGATGCACTTTGTATTCGGGATAAAAATGCCTGATATAACCCATTAATAAAACAAATACATAGTGTCTACTTCAAGAGCTTGGCGGCAAAGAGAACAAAAGAAATGAACACTGAAGTGCACAATATAGCAGATGGAGCAAGAAAACGGAAAAAAGACGCGTAGGATAGTGAATCGCACTTGGGTTAAGGAATGTTGTAAAATTAAGTTTAAACTACGGGATGAAAACGCACAGAGAAATTATATATCCCTGATTTCTAGGATCTTTCAATTATTTTAGACAATAATTCGACCTTTTCTTTTAAAAAATGACAAGTACAACAGGTCAATGAATTATGCCTTCAGTATTTGATGAATCCCTAACACAGTAATCGAATTAAAATATTGTACTTCCTTGATCCAACCAAGAACACATTGTTTAAAGTTTCTGATGAAGTTATTAAGAAACAAGAAAACAATAAGTTTTGTTGATGTTTTCAAGGGAAAAAATCACCATTATTTATAAGGGGTTTCATGAACATTGGAGATGTCTCTTCATCTCAAACAGACACCTTCAAGAGGCATCAATAGGCACGTGTCTATTCAAATTACAAAGAAACTTAAATTAGGTTTTAAAATTAAACCAGAAGAAAATTTTACCAAGCGATGTGTCGCACTCTTCTAATGGATACTTCCCCCTAAACTCTCACCAACTGACCTATCAAATCAACTGAAATCCTATGGGATATCACATACCCCCCACCCCACCCACGTCATAGTGGAAAACATTGCATACATTTTGAAATATCAAACAAGGAAACTACGGTTTTTATTATAAAAAAAAAGTTTCAATTAATATCAATGTAACTAATGGAGAAACATTAAAATTGAAGACAATTATTATATGTGGGCAAAATGGGAAAAAGAACGTTCAAAAAATTAAACTAACCACTAGTGTATAAACATTTGCGCGCAGATAAAAAAAATTGTTACACTGGGAAATAGAAGGGTATCAATTTTCAATTAATTTGAGAGCTCTACCACTTAGTTGTTGTGATATGGTGTTGGGAGATGATTGGCTACGTCAACTTGGTGATGTACACTTTAATTTTTCTCAACTGAGAATTTCTTTTCTGAAATGAGGAAGCAACATCACACTTCACAGAATTTCTTCTAAACCTGCTCTTAGTCTCATTAGTGAGTCTTCTCTTAAAAAGTTTCTAAAAAGTAAAGCTCCAACAATAATTGGTTAGTTATTTTCTATTACTGCAATTCTGGTTAGAAAAATTTCCAGTGAAGGTTATGCTTTACTATAGACATTTAAAGATGTGTTTGAAGAACCCTATAGACTTCCACCCTTCAGATCTTTAGACCATAAATTCTATTAAAGACTGTATCAAATCATATATCTCAAAGGACCTATAAGTGCCTTATGTTCATAAGTATGTAATTGAAACTTTGGTGAAGGACATGCTTTCTATTGGAGTAATACAACAAAGTCATAGCCCATTTGCGTCTCTTATCCTTCTAGTTAAGAAGAAAGATGGTACATGGAAATTTCGTGTTGATTATCGCAAGTTGAATGGACTTACTAAAAAGGAAAATTTTCCAATACCTCTAATGGATGAGCTGCTAGATGAGTTGAAGGGTGTCAAGGTTTTTTCAAATATTGATTTACGTTCTCGATATCACCAAATCAGAGTATATGAATCTGGTATCCCAAAAAATTCTTTTCGCACCCATCATGGACATTATGAATTTAGAGTAATGACATTTGGTCTTACTACTCCAACAACTTTTTAGGCGCTCATGAATGAGGTTTTTCAGCTAATTCTCAGAGAATTTGTGCTTGTATTTTTTGATGATATTTTTGTCTATAGTATATTTCTTGCAGATTATTTGGATCATTTACAACTTACTTTATATTTTCAGCGACAATATTCGTTGCATGCAAAGATGTATAACTTCACATTTGCTCAACCCCAGCTAGAGTAATACGGCCACATCATCACTGCTGAGGGTGTAGCTGCAGATCCTGAAAAAGTTGTTATTATGCTGAATTGGCCTCAACCTAAGAAATTGAAACAAATTAGAAGGTTTCTAGGCCTTACAAGATATTACATAAAGTTCATTCAAGTTTATAGAACAATTTGTAAATCTCTAATCGAATGTTAAAGAAAGATTCTTTCTTTTGGAGTGATGTTGCCGGTATTTCCTTCTCAACAATCAAGTATGCAATGACTTACGCACCATTGTTGGCCTTATTGGACTTCTCCAAACCCTTTACCTTGTAATAAATGCATGCTCCAGAGGTATAGGAGTTGTATAAATGCAAGATAATATGCCAATTGCATGCTTCAACAAATCTTTGGGTCTTAAAGATCTTGATCTATCCACTTATGAGAAAGAGTTTCTTCTTATTTTCATGGATGTACATAAAAGGAATTATTATCTGAACAGTAATCAGTTTACTATTAACACATACCATCAAAGTTTGTAATACATGATGGAGCAGAAGTTGTCTCCTGCACTACAGAAAAAATAGCTTATCAAACTCATGGATTTTTATTATGAGATAAGATATAAAAAAGGTTTGGAAAATAGATTTTTTGATGCCTTGTCAAGGTTACCAAAGGCTTCTTGTTCTGCTATATGTTTATAACAGCCTCAATGGGCATTTGATATTATTTCTAGTTATGTGTCAGATACATCAGCTCAACAACTCATTGCTCAACTCTTGTGACTCCAACTCTACTATATTACTCTTACCATCAAGGTGTATTGATATTTAAAGGAAGAATTTACATTGGTTCAGGTAATGATATCAGAACTTCCATTTTTACATTCTTTACACCCTTTTATTGTGTGTGGCCATTCTGGTGTTGTGGGTACTTACAATAGAGATAAAACTCATTTCTTTTGGCCTAATATGAAACAAGACATTATTAACTATGTCACCACTTATGATGTTTTCCAATGTAGCAAGGGAAAAAATTTATTTCCTAGTGGGTTTCTTCAACATTTCCCCATTCCTGACACTGCATGGCAGTATATTTATTTAAATTTCATAAACAGATTACCTATGTCTTCCAAAAAGAATGTCGTTTTGGTGGTTGTGGACAGACTTACCAAGTACAATAATTTCATCCCCATTGGTCACCCATCACTTCCATAACAGTTGTTAAAGAGTTTTTTGTTCTAATGCATGTATTCAAGTTGCATGGTCTTTCTAATTCTATTTTCAGTGACAGAGACTAAATATCCATCATCCAGTTTTGGAAAGAATTATTCAAAGCATTGGTTACCACATTGAAGCTTAGCACTACTTATCATCCTCGCATAGATGGCCAAACTGAAAATGACTAATGCTTGTGTTGAGCAGTACTAAGATGTATGACAATATCTTATCATAAACAATAGGTGAAGTGGTTAGCTCTAGATTAATGGTGGTTCAACGCCAACTATATATCATACCATCCTTAAGATGTCTCCATTTCAATATATGTATGGATATCAACCACCACACTTGGTTTTTCATATTCCTACTTCTAATTCTGTGGCCACTGTGGATAATTACTTGCAGGAAAGGGATATTGAAAAAGAGGGGGTCTAACAACCACACCCAATATTTCATTTAGGCAATCTGTATAGAAAAACTCCAATATAATTCCAAGAGAATCTACTAGACAGACAGACTTAATTAATGGAAATAAATCCAAGAGTCGTATCTCTATTTCTCAATGTAATCAACAAATCAAAAAGATAGAATCCATGAGCCTGATTATTATGAGAAACAACTTGAACGGTACCAAAGACCAATGTTCAAGTGTCAATCAATTTATATCAACAACCAAAGGTTGGATTATCTAATTGATTGAACTACGCACAACCAATGATATTTCAATTATATAAACAAATTTAATGCGGAAAATAAATAACACAAACACCATAAATTCTGTTAACGAGGAAACCGCAAATGCAGAAAAAACCCGGACCTAGTCCAGATTTGAACACCACACTGTATTAAACCGTTACAGACACTAGCCTACTGCAAGTTAACTTCATACTGGAATATAGTTGAGCCCTAACCAACCTCATACTGATCAAGGTACAGTCGCGTTCCTTACACCTCGAATGCCAGCATGACTCTACGCACTTGATTCCCTTAGTTGATCTTACCCACAACTAAGAGTTTCTACGACCCAAAGTCGAAGACTTGATAGAAAAATCTGTCTCACACAGAAAAGCCTATTGAATAGATAAATTTCTCTCCCAAGGAAATACCTACAAGTTTTGTTCCGACTTTTGATAAATCAAGGTGAACATGAACCAATTGATACACCGGACTTATATTCCCGAAGAACAGCATACTATTATCAATCACCTGACAGTAATCTTAATCGTATGGTAATGAAACAAGATATTATGGAATCATAAATGATGAGACGAAGATTTTTGTGACTACTTTTTATCTTTCCTATCGGAGATTAAATCTCAAGCAAATCTTAGAGAAGATAGTACTCAATACGAGAACACGCAACTACAAAGAAAATAGTTGGGTCTAGCTTCATAATCCCAATGAAGTCTTTAAGTCGTTAACCTATAATGGTTTTAGGAAAAACCTAGGTTAAAGGAGAATCGACTCTAGTTTCAACTAATATCACACAGGAGGTGTGGGGATTACGTTTCCCAATTGCTAGAGTTCTTCCTTATATAGTCTTCAAATTAGGGTTTGCAATCAATGTTACCTTTGTAACAAAGCATTCAATATTCATCATTAGATGAAAAACTGATTAAACTCAAGCTAATATCTTTCAACCGTTAGATCGAACTTAGCTTGTTACACACAAATGAGAAGTGACTTCATTAAGATATGGGTAACCGTACCTAAATGTGTACACATTGTTGGCTCAACAATAGCTAACCGAAGTAAGCCATATGAACACTTTCATATCAACTGTGTTCATCTTAACACAAATAGTTCAAATGACTCAAATGAAACTAGTTATAGAGTTGTTCAATTGTTTATATTCTCATAGACGTATACAAAACACAATTGAAGCAAAATCGATTTTGATTCACTCGAATCAATTCATGAAAATTATATCCACGGCTTATAAAGTATTGCGTTCCTTATTATATATAAATGTATTAGTTCATGAAAAAATCGATTTTGGAACATAACCCACTCAAGTATGCAAACGGGTACGCATACCTAAGTTGCCGGACTTGGTTTGTTTTCACCAGTATGCGAAAAGGTACGCATACTGTCGTACACCACCAAACTCAATTGAATTCCCGAACTAGAACTTACGCCTGTACGCATACGGGTATGCATACTAAGTTCCCGGACTTCAACTAACAGACCAGTACGCATACGGGTATGCAAACTATGGTTCCCGAACTTGGAATAACTTGCAATAGTTAGCATAAAAGTACGCATACTTTGTTATATCCAATCATGGTTAATTGTTCAAAACTCCCATTTCAACCATTGAAACATTCTTAGAAGACGACAATAGCTGTCTCTCACAAACTATTAGTTTCAAACCAATTTTCATGTGATCAAATGATCAATACGAAACATTCCTAGTCTACATCAAATGACTATCTCACACAAATCATATAAGATGTTACCAGGAGATTTTCACATGATCATCTTTTGACTTTCATCAAGAATATAAGAAAAACTTGGTTAAATCGAAAGCTTACCAACACATATTTTAAGAAATATGTAAGCGAGTTGAACTAAGCTTGAAATATCAAATGTGTATAATCAAAGTCTATATGGTATACGAATTTTGTCTCAAATAGGAGATAGAGTAGAAATAGGCTTTTGAGTGATAGATTCGTTCAAGTCTCCACATACCTTTTGTTGATGAATTTTCATAATCTCCCTTTAGTAGTTCTTCGTCTTCAATCTATGAACGTCGTGAAGTCTAAAGTTCAACTACACATTCTATCCTAATCTGAGACTTATCTATAAGTAGACTAGAAATCAACACTTATAGTTTTGACAACTAAACTTGACAAACAAGCTTGAGATAGAAACGCTTGCGAGTTTGATCGAGCAGTGCTCTAACATATATTATGTTACAGCTACTCAAGGATGAATTACACGAAAAGTTCGGAATATAATAAAGTTTTTTGTTGACAAGGAAAGGTTAGATAGAGTCTTTGAAGTTGGTGATATGATGTTTTTGAAATCACAACCTTTTGAGGTATTACAGAAAGTTGATAATGTTGGGTCAAGGATCCATCAGGTTTCTCACGTGTTATAGTTGAAGAAGAAACTTGGGTTATATGCCACTGCACTTCCTCGACTGCATTTAGTGGATCATAATTACGAATTTGTGATATAACCTATTATTGAATTGGGCACCAGAACTACTCTTGGAGATGATGTTCCTATTCCACAGATTCTGGTAAAGTGGTATAATACAACTCCATAAGATGCAACATGAAAGGACACTGCACACATTAAGGCTCAATTTCCTGACTATATTCTTGGGGACAAGGAAATGGGAGAGGGGCAGTGTCATGTACCTAAATGATTGTATTGGGCTTAAGATTGTTTAGTTTTAGTGGTAGCTTTTTTGTGAGGGTAGTTCAAGAGAAGACATGATAATTATTCTCCGGGTTAATTTCCTCAAGTTTCGTATTTTTATGATTGATGTAATAATAATTGTGTGATGTAGTTATTTCAGTTAGGCTATTTATATCTAATCATTGTAATGCCTGAGAATTAGCAATGGAAATTTATCTTGCTTTCAAAAGAAAGTCTTAGGCTTTTTTATAGAGAAAGTAGCAATTGCTACTCTTATTACCATCTTCATCTTCTAATTGTATAACCAGTACACTACAATATTTTAAAAAGATATTCTTGTTTCCTTAAAAGGAAAGTCAAATATTCTAAGATTACTAATTTACCCATATGAGGGTTGTTTGTACCAGAAATTACTTTCAGGCACAAAACACAATTGATTTGATGATGATGTGAACTTAGGGTTCAATAACATGAAATAAACATAATTAAGAGAGACTCAAATTTAACGTGGTACAGAATGTTTTTCCTACATCCACAGATGAATCCCTGCATGGAGAGATATTATATTGATATATGATATACAATGGTTTTTCTGATTCCTTTTAGGGTTGTTGGTGTATTTTCATGTATCTAGGTGTGTCTCTTTAGGGTTGAGACTCCCCTCTATTCATACAGTTGAATATTATGGGTTAAGCCCTAATTTCGAGATAAACTTCGTATGCAAGTAACTTGGCTAGCAAGACATCAGGAATGTTCCAGAACTTCCTCTGCAGCGACTTGGTTAACAAGCAGTCCAGAAACTTCTAGAACTTTCCTGACGGATTTTGGCATTGGATCTAGAAAAGAGATAAACTTTCATGAACCAACGGATTTGACTGGTGGGACTTGACTTTGTCTGGCGGGTTAGCTTTTTGTTGTTGACTGCATGTTGACTATGGTTGGCGAGCTTTGACTTGCAGGACTTGCTTGCAGTTTGGTTGGCAGACTGGTTGACTTGCATAATAGGCTGGCAGTCTAGTTGGCAACATGACTGAAAAAATGAAATTTTGACTGGATGTCAACATGGCTGGTAGCACGACTGGTAACATGGCTAGCAGCAAGTTTGGAAAACTTGATAGTAGACTGGCTTGCATCATGGCCGAAATATAAATGGACCGAACCGCGAGAATCAAGTCCACGAGTCAAGTTGGGTGAGTCGGGTCGGACGAACTGGACTAGAAAAGTAAGCTAGACAAAATAAACCGGCGGACCGGGTCGGGCGATTGATATTGACTTTGACAGATGGTAGACTTTGACCTACAATTGAGTTGGGTGAGTCGGATCAGACGAACTGGACTAGAGAAATAGGCTTGACCACTTAATATTGACTTTGACACATGGTTGACTTTGACTTATAGTTGATTTTATGGCAGACTGGGCGGTTTGGTGGGCTGTGACGGCTGCCTAGATGGAAGACTTATATGACAACTGAATGGTGATCCAAACAGCATTCTGATCCAATATGTGGTAATTTTATCATAGTACAAACAAGGGTATCACGCTTTTTTCTATTTTCTTTTGTGACAAAAATTTGGGGAGTCTTTGTTGGGTGCAATAATCAAAACAAAGAAAAATCAAATAAGAAAAAGTTATTGATACTTAGCTTCTTTTAATGGAAGTGATGGATTTGACGAAACGAGCGAGCTTCTCATATCTCCACAACAGCAACAAGGCAAAACTTTGAAAAACAGAGTGAGTCACGTGTTCAACACGTTGCCCTTAAGACATTAGCGCCCGGCTACACTCAAGAGTGATGCTATAGCCCTCACAGGACGGATATCTCCAGGATAAAACACCCTAATACACCTACTACTAGCATATGTAGTAGATGCTCAATCTTGAGCTTGACAACTCCGAAAAACCGTAAAGGAAAATCGCGAATGCTTGAGAAAACATATAAAATATCTTCCTTTGGGGGTCCCTCTAAAATATAGAGCAACCCATTTCCCATAGATTTTACAAAAGTAGTGAATTTGTTTATATAATGGAACAAAACAACTTAAGAAGAGGAACTCCCCGATGTGGAACTAAAAAGCTTATATAATCTCTTAAAACAACTAAAAAGTGGAAACTCCACAATGTGGGACTAATAAGTTTTTCATTCAAAAAAAAAACAATAAATTATAATTTTATTAAAACCTTAAAAATCATTTTTTTAGTAATTGTTTTCCAACAATCTTCGGCCTCTCCAGAGAATCAGCAAGTGCTATTCCGCTGCCACTGGATATTGGACTAGCTAATTAGCTGTTCTTTATCTTTACTTCAAAGAACTTTACTTCTTTTCTCACAAAAAAAAAAAAAAAAAAAAGGAAAAAGCTTTACTTCTCACTACGGCTAGAATTAGCCAATCCGTGTGCCTTTTGCATAAATAGCTTTCTTAGATAATCCTTCTGACTATCGTCAGATTGGGATAAAATCTAAACGTGAGGCAGACGAGGTTGACAGAGACTGGCAGGACGGTTAGGAAAAAAAAGTTGAAAAGCTGCAACCCGCCTCGAGTGTGGGAATACCCTCCTTGCTGCATTGCAGTGCTTACAGAATGTACAACTTTTTTCCTGTTTGCCAAGTGAAATTCTGGTTTATATAGTGAAACAAACAAATGGAAAATTTGTTTAATTACCCAGTCAATGGTCACCGACTACAAATTTACAGTTTCTGATTGCTTGAAACTCATTATGATGCATTTGAAATAAAAAACGAAAAATCAAGCTAACCGAAGAAAGGACTATATAGTGACTCATCGGAAAGCAAACCCCCAAAAAGAGCTTCTGAGTGTTTTACTGGTGGTAAAGGAGGAAGACAATCAGGACGGGTGCGAGGAGTATCGGTGGAGTAATGCCGCGTCTCAATCGCAATCATCTATTCTCCCCCCATTCACCATGAGCTGATTAGTGGGTCATCTGATCACTGATCACTAGTCAATTTTATCTAAGCTTTGGAAAGAAAAACAAAAAGAATTAAGATGAGCTAAACGATATTGGATATGTTCGAACGCATTTGTATTCGAGAAAAAAAAGTGTATAAATTACACAATACCGATGTTGATTAAGGCTTATCTACGAACCATATATAAGGTTCATGCGCGATGATACTAGCTTGTTAGTTATATTAGTTAGTGAGAAGAGGCGAAAGGACGTGACCTTTGAGTATAACCATAACCCATGAGATTGATCGGCGATCGTGATGAGTACGTAACTGCAAGAGAACAAAATGCGTCTAAAAGATTATCAAAATCCAAGTTTAGGTCATCTTCCATGCATCTTTGAGCTTTGTCAAATGCCTTAAAATTTCCAATTCAAATGACTAAGCAAACACTAAATACATAAACAACGGACTCCTATTACTTATGGATGAGGACCTAGGAAAGATGATTAATTGGATCCTGAGCGAAACAAAATTATAAAAAAAAATATCTAAAAGAAGTATGCCGTATCATCTTTGTTTTTAGCGTTTGAATCTTTGAATGGTATATACTTTATTGTCTTAATGGACATCTCGTATGTGAACTTAACTTGTTCCTACAAGACATTTTTACAAGGACATATTTTTGTCTTTATAGTATTTATTTATGCAGTATATATATAGTCGAATGATGATCTTCATCATTTATTAAAAAACGAGCCATTTTTACTCATTTATGGCAAATTTCAAGCTTTGGGTTTTCCTTATTATGCTATTATTTCCATTTTCTAGCTGTGAATGTCGCTCTTTGAGTGACCCTAGTCCTATACTACATCATTCTCTCGAACTGAAGAGAACCTCTACTACATCGTTTGAGAGGTCGGAAGAGATTTTGAAGGCAATATTGGCGAAAAGGCTGAAGTTCCCAAATAAATACATTGATTCTAAGCGATCGAGCCCTGGAGGACCTGACGCACAACACCATGCTAAGGATTCACCGTGAAAAGTTTATGTGGAGTCTTTGTTGTTGTTGTTGCAGGGGACTCTTTCAAAACCAACAAAAAAAGAAGTTATTGCAAGTAATGAACGAGCTAATTTTACGATCAGTTGTCTTCTATCACATTTACAATTGTTAAAATGTAGACATTTTGTTTCAAGATTACCACATTTTAGTAGGACGATATTGCCGTGTATATATACTCTTATTCTGGTTTGCTGATTTATCTTCGGATTAGGGGCGAGCAGCAGGTGAAATTCGTGGATTTGGTGCTGCCCATGTCCTGTCCATCTAGATAGTAGGTGTTAGAAAATATAAAAGTAAAATTGGTTAAGTATAGTCCAGTTACTGATTTATAACATCTCAAATCCAACCTTCCAAGAGAAGAGAGTTTGAGTCCTTTTTGACTTTGGCCGAGCGATTTTGACCAAATTCAAGAGATTGGGTTCACACAGATTCACTATGAATCAAAATCATCTCCAACCGGATCCTGGAATTGCTACTGGATCTGTTCAATTCACTACTACAACTACCGAAAACAACCAATCAAATTCACAATCAGAAAACTTGAGCACCCCGATCCCCAATTTTCGTGATGCAGCCAACCGATCTAAACGGGTTTCATCAAGTTCTTCAGCTGGACTTAGTTATCGACCTCCGTCGGTGTTGAATGGAATAACGTTTGCTGCAATCAAGGACAGTGATATTGTAAATCACATGGTGAATTATGAAAAGCTGGTCGTCGGAGGATTTGTAGGACGAAAATTTCCGTTCAACTATGTCAAAAACTCTATCGAAAAAGCTTGGAGAATTAAAGGTAATCTATCAAGGACCCTCCATGGTGAAAAAGCTTACATTTTAAAATTTTCATTGGAAGAAGATCGTTTATTAGCACTAGAACATGGTCCAGTATTTATTTCTGGGAGTCCTTTCCTAGTTCGTGAATGGCAACCCTTTATTGAAAAGGAACTGGAATCAATCAAAACGATTCCAATTTGGATGACATTAAGAGGAGTTCCTCTTCACGCTTTTAACCCTGAAGGTCTCAGTGTGATTTCTAGCGTTGTTGGCAAACCACTTCTCTTGGATGGTCCAACAGCAGAACGCACTAGGATGGCATATGCAAGAATTTGTGTGGAGATCAATCCAAAGAGTGAGCTAAAAAAAACTATTCCGGTAGTCTTTGAGAATGGGAAGGAATGCACTGTTAATGTGGATTATGTGTGGAAACCACCACAGTGCCCTGGATGCTTGACGTTTTGCCACAATGAAACAAAGTGCCCAAAAAGAGTTACGGCTACACCAACTGCAGTGAACTACATTCCTAAACTAAAAGAAAAGGCTAGTACAACTTACTCAGGAAGACAAGAAGATGCAATACAGGTGCCTCCAAGAACGGAAGAAGATTGGTCCATTGTAAATCATAAAAGGAAGCTATCGAATACAGGAATAAACACAACGTTTAAGGAAACTGGTTTATCGGGCCAGGAATATCCAATGTTCCCCCCAGGTTTTGAGCCGGAAAGGAACTTTGAAGATCCTGGAATGCTACAAACATTACAGAACTCCTTCGCCCCTCTGCTTGAAGTCGCTGAAACTGAGGACATGGTAAATGATGCACTGGCTGGAAATCATAACACCAAAAGTTGCGAGATTGGCTCTACTTCAGCGGGTAAGTTTTTTGAACAAGATAGAAACTTGGACATTAATAGTTCTAAAGATTATGCAAACAAAAATGTGAGTGGTACTTTCATGGGTGTTAGAAGTACTGACCTTAAAAAAACAGGTCGGATTAGACATACCCCTTCACGTCTAGTTATTCATGATTAATTTAGGAGCTTGGAATACTAGGGGGCTTAATGACCCTCTCAAGCAGATGGAGGTGAGAAATCTTATTTGTAGGCAAAACATCAAGATTTTTGGGTTGGTTGAAACTCGGGTGCATGCTAGCAATAAAAGTAATGTTAGGAATAATATCCAACCTACTTGGTCTTATTTAGACAACTATGATTATCATCATCTTGGACGTATTTGGCTTATGTGGGATAACAATTGGGCAACAGTTAATCATTTGTTTAGTTCAGAACAGTGTATTTTTGCTAGAGTCTCAGTTAAGAATGGTCCTTGGTTTATCCTCACTGTTGTGTATGGTCACAATGCTGAGGACAAGAGGGAAGTCCTGTGGAACACAATTTCTAGATTCTCCTTGTCAAATGGTCTTCCATGGTGTGTTCTAGGAGACTTTAATGCTTGTCTTTACACTAATGAAAAAATTTGGGGGGAATAATCTGGAACCGGCCTCTCTGAGTAGCTTTCAAGGTTGCTTACAAGATGCTCAGCTGTTTGATTGCAATTTTGTGGGTTGCTTATACACTTGGTCTAACAAGGAAGATGCTGCAACGAGTATTACTTGTAAGCTGGACAGAATTCTAATCAATCTGCAATGGCTTGATCTTTATCCTGACTCTTCAACGGACTTCTTGACTTGTGGAATCTCTGATCACTCGCCAATGATTTTAAACGTTTTCCAAGGTAGGGGTTCCGGTCCGAAGGCTTTTAGATACTTTAATACTTGGGCTGATGAAGGAGATTTCTTGAGTGTCGTGTATCAGGCTTGGAACTTGGAGGTGCATGGTACTCCGATGTTTCAATTCGTCTCCAAATTAAAGAATGTCAAGAAGCTCCTTATTCCTTGGCGGAAAAATAGGTTTACAAACTATACAGCTCAGGTGGAGGTTGCAAAGACTCTTCTTGATACTGTCCAAAAAGCTCTTCAGGTGAATCCAGTTTGTCCTTCTACTATCACCAATGAGAGGGAGGCAGTTCAAGACTATTATAAGAAGGTGCGTTATGAGGAATCTATGAAGACGCAACAATCGAGGGTTCAGTGGTTGAAGCAAGGAGACAATAATACTCCTTTTTTTCACAAGTCAATAGTGGAGAGAAGAGCAAGAAACAGAATCCTGGCCCTTTACGACTCTGAAGGTTCAAAACTTACTACAGATGCAGATATTGCTAAGGAATGTGTGTCCTTCTACACAGCTCTTTTTGGTGGTCATTCTGCTACCCCCTTTGATCCTTCTTCCTGGGACCAGATTGAGCTAACGAACCATGTTTCGTTGGAGGAGGCAAACGTATTGTCTACAACAGTCAACTCTAATGAAATAATCCTAGCCTTGTCAACCATTGATTCGGACAAAGCTCCTGGTCCGGACGGGTTCTCTTCCCATTTTTTTAAACACTGCTGGCAAATCATTGGTGAGGACTTTATCAAGGCAGCCAAGAGCAGTTTTTAGAGTTCAAAGCTTCTTGGAGAGGTAAACGCAACCTTAATTTCCTTGATTCCAAAAACAACTAATGCAACTTACTTGAATGACTACATGCCAATTGCCTGCTGTAATGTTATGTATAAGTGTATTACAAAGATTCTCACAATAAGACTCAAGAATGTGATGAAGAAGTTGATTAGTCCTTGCCAGTCAGCTTTCATCTCAGGGAGATCTATCCAAGACAACATAATGCTTGCCCACGAACTGCTTAGGAATTATCACAGAAATAATGGGGCACCTAAGTGTGCTATTAAGATTGACTTGAGGAAAGCGTATGACTGCATCAGGTGGGATGCTCTTCTTATTACGCTGAAGAAGTTTGGTATTCCGAAGAAGTTTATTGATTGGATCAGCATGTGCATCACTACACCAGAATACTCTATCATGGTAAATGGGACTGCGTATGGCTATATTGAGGGGAAGAGGGGTATTAGACAGGGTTTCCCTCTGTCGCCTTATCTTTTTGTTCTTGTCATGGAAGTTTTCAATTCGCTTATGCTGAATCAGGTTAAGCTGGGGCGTTTTTCTCTTCATCCCAGATGCAAAAATCCGGTTATCACGCATCTTTGTTTTGCAGATGACTTAATGGTGTTCATGAAGGGTGATGGCCAGTCAGCTAGGGCTCTTACTGATACACTTAACACCTTCTCTAACAGGACGGGTTTGGTCGTTAACAGCTCAAAGAGTAATATTTTCATGTCTTCTGTGGATGATACTACAGCATACGGTATCAAAGCAGTTCTGGGGTTCGAAGTGGGTGATCTGCCGGTAAGGTACCTTGGTCTTCCTCTTCTTTCTACTAGACTTTCTCATACGGACTGCTCTCCTCTGGTAGACCACATCATCACAAGAATAAAATCTTGGAAGGCTAGAAACTTGTCCTTTGCTGGTAGAGTCCTACTTATTAAAGTCATCTTGAGTAGCATGCTAATTTTCTGGATTTCTTGCTTTGTCCTTCCAAAGAAGACAGTAAATCTTATCAACACAATTTTTCGAAAGTTCCTTTGGTCTGGTGGTGATTTAAGTTATAAGCAACCAAATGTAAAATGGACAATCACTTGTCTTCCTTATAGTGAAGGTGGCTTGGGTATTAGGTGCATTGAAACTACAAACACTGCTTCCAATCTTCGTCATATTTGGGATATTGTGTCTAATAAGCCTACAATATGGGTCGACTGGGTAAAAATGAACTTGATAAAGGGTAAGGACTTTTGGCATTTCAAGGTTCCAACGGATTCTTCTTGGTGCTGGAGGCGTATTCTGGAGCACAGAGATGTGGCTAGCTCCTTTGTCTTGCATCTGATAGGGAATGGAGAAAGTACTAAACTTTGGAAGGACAGATGGCTTACTCAAGGTAACCTTATTAAAGAATTCCCCCCTCACCTTAAGTATGATTCTACTTATCATCTGGATGCCTCTGTGAGTAGTCTGATTTGTAGTGGAGAATGGAGTATTGCACCAAACTTGATGAATGCTTTGGGTAATCACTACATAGACATTATCAATATTAAAAAAGACAACCTAATTGAAGATAGAGTGGTGTGGACAGCGGGGAGTTCTGGAGAGTTTAAGCTCAAAGATACCTATAATGCTCTGAGAGGTCAAGCTCCCAAGGTTCAATGGAAGTCTCTGGTTTGGTTCTCTCACTGCATACCAAGACACTGCTTTATTGTTTGGGTTTCTCTGCACAGAGGTTTAAAAACAAGATTTAAACTTAATTCTTGGGGCTTGGATGTGGACCCGGTTTGTGTTCTCTGCAACCATATGCTAGAGGATGATTTACATTTGCTGTTCCATTGTTCGTACTCAATGCAGATTTGGGAAAAAAATGTATTCTTTACTGGGATTAAGTGCTTCGAGACAACCTGACTGGGATGCGAAGATCCATTGGTGTGTGACTAACATCACGGGCAACAAGTCAGTTGGAGTTTTGAGGAAGCTGGCGTTCAATGCGTGTATCTATCATGTTTGGGGCGAAAGGAACAGAAGAATCTTCACAAAAAAGTATATTCCTGCAGAGAAGCTGTTCAATCTCATTTGTGCCGATATTAGGAATAAGTTGTGCTCTACTGAATCGGTTATGCCTGATACAAACGATCATAGGAGACTAGCCAGGGTCTGGGGGTTATGCCCTAGTTTTACTCTTCCTAAGATGATTTTTACAACTTGGAGAAAACCTCGGCCTGGCGAGGTGGCAGTCAACACGGATGGAGCTTTGAATGACAACGGGGCTGGGTTTGGAGCAATTATCAGAGATGAGAAGGGAATTACTTTGAGTGCTGTGACTGGCAGCGCATATACAAATACTATTATTGTGCATGAACTTCAAGGGGTTGAAGCAGGCCTAAAGCTTGCAGTTAGAAATGGTCACAGGAAAGTTTCCTTACGTTCAGACTCCAGTACTGTTGTCTCTTATCTTTCGAGGAGCAATCCCAAGCCTCCTTGGAATTGTCACCATCTTTGGGAGTCTATAAGAAGATTACGTGGTCAGTTACAGTCTTGCGATGCTGAACATACCTTGCGAGAAGCAAATAGAGCTGCAGATAATATTGTGAGCTATCGGCCTAGCGGGGAGTTTGTGGAGATTATCCCAAGCTCTTTCGCAGAGGATTTGAAGAAGATCATTCAAGAAGATGCGGAGGGGAAAGTTTATACTAGAAACGGATGATGTTTCTTTTGCTTTTTCCATTGTGGAGTTGTTCTGAGATTTGTAATTCTCGTTTTTTTTTTTTTTTTTTTTTGTTTGCTTCGTTGCTATTTTCCTTTCTTGTAGGTTGGGGTCCCCTTAACCCCCTCTCCTTTCCAAAAAAAAAAAAAAAAAAAAAAAAATCCAACCTTCCACAATTATTGGTAATAAAACCATAAAATCTTAATAATGTGGAAGACAAAAACATCTCATTTGTAGCTTAAACTCTTTCCACCTTTATATTAGGAAAGTGTAAATATAGAACTTTGCATAGATAAGTAATACTACTAGGCATAAACTAGAATTGTCTTCGTATCAATAACCTAAACACCCAACCACATCTCTTACACCACGTCGAGAGTTGCGGTAACCTCCCCTCCCATTGGCCGGTGAACAAAACCCTCGCTCCTGATTGGCCGAAATCAAAGTTAGCCCCCTTACATTTCGTGGCCGTCAATTTCTAATTAAATAGATTCGATCCGATGCTCCAAATGTAGTGGTTGTGTCCACCCTCTTTTATGTTGGTGTGTAGACGAAACCCTTGATTCTGATTGGCTAAAATTTGTTGAAATTTATCACACCACGTTTACATGATATTAATAAAATATGGATCGTAAAATCGAATCAATAATAGAGGGCTAGGATATTTTCGGGCCGTGAAAAAAAAAAATATCTTGGAAATTTTATTAATTGATATGAAAATCTTGAAAATTTTATTAATTGATATGAAAATCTTATTAGTTACCATAAAAAAAATCTCGAAAATCTTTTTTTGGGACTAAATTATATTTTTGTTAACAAATCTATCAACTTGAAAAGTATCTGTTCATTATCTATACTTAGGTTAATTTTTGGATGCGGATTGGGAATAATATTGTAGTTTTGTAAACAAATCTAGGAACTGCCAGATTTTTTTTTTAATTGATATGAAAATCTTATTAGTTACCATAAAAAAAAGATCTCGGAAAAATCTTTTTTTGGAACTAAATTATATTTTTGTTAACAAAGTATTTGTTCATTATCTATATTTAGGTTAATTTTTGGATGCAGATTGGGAATAATATTGTAGTTTTGTAAACAAATCTAGGAACTGCCAGATTTTCTTTTTTGTTGAACTCTATATATGGATGTTGATTGGGCGACAATTTATGCTTGGATTAGTGGAATTTCTTAAAGACCAAGCTATAGGTCTATATATAAACGATCCAGAGATACTTGGCTTGCACATTCAGTTGCATCCGCCGGGAGATACATACCGGATAGAGATGGAAATCAAAGAACAATGCACAATCCTAAGCAAGGTTCGTAACCTAATCAAATTATCACTATCACTGTAGTATTTTTTTTTTTTTACGTATGTCAATTTTGATTTAAAAAGAAAATTCACCGATCTTATTCGTTTCTCACAATTTTTATAAACAAAGCAGGCAAAATCACAGTTAATCAACAACCTGATCTTCCATCTTTGTTTTTTTTCACCTTTTTATTGTTTCAGTATAGTTGATAAGGTAGCTATGATGATGATGATGTTGATTTTATTTTTATTTTTGGCCAACCCTTATCCTTTCTTCCTCTTTCTCTTTATTGGGACAGTGAACACCTTAGTAACAATCAATAGGGACAGTGAAGGAGGCGACTGCAACAGCTAAAGAAACTAGAATTTTTGTTTTCACTGATGATGCAATAAGTTTTAGTATTAGTAATGGTTTATTTGACTGATGTCTTTTGTGGTCTAGAAGAGGGTACTCAGAAAATCCTTCTAATGGTTTATTTCTATTTGAATATTTTGCAAAAATTGCATCTAGAATTTCTTAGGCTATTGGTTCGACCACTTTAAGGTTAATGTTAATCTCATGAAGGTACTCTTCTTAACCTCTATATATATTTAAATTTAACTATACTTTATTTTTACTTTGATTTTTATGAGTTGGCTTGGTTTATATTTAATGTCTGGAATTAAGAGTCTCGGAACTTCAATTATGATACTATGATACTATCAAAGTAATGAGACGTGACTTGAATACCTTCACTGACTCTAAATGGTGCAGCGACTGGTGTCCATGTGAAGCTATTTTCTATTCTTTTCTCATTCTCTTTTTTTCTCATCAAATGTTGTCAGAGTATTGCAGGAAGGCAACAGCACCATCAACGAAAAAGTGAGGAAAAATTATGACTTATTTTCTGTATGTGACTGTTAGAGTATATGATTAGTAATAATAAATTATATGGTAAGTTTTAGTATTTAGGGTAATATTTAGTATTTGATATATTTAGTATGAATTGATTTATAAGTATTATTCTTGCATACTAAGTTACGGTATCGCTATATATATCCTATGAGTTCTCAATGTAAAATACACCGTTCAATAATAAAATTCTCTTTTATCTTTATATCTTCTAGTTTTGACTTGGTATCAGAGCGGGTTCGATCCGGACCTGTTACCCACCTCGTTTTATTTTCTAACCGGCGGCGGTAGTTTCCAATACTACCGTCCGCTGCAATATGATTAGTTTTTCTTATTAGGTTTATAAAAAAAAAAATCGTTCGTTTTCTACCAAACTCTTTATTTCTCACCACCACCACCGTCTCTCCCTTTTATTCTTTCTCTACCACTGCCACTACAGTCCACCTCTCTTTCCCTTGCGTTTTTATTTCACGGTTCCACCCATTAGTTAATTCCTTCGACCAGTTTTTCTTGCCCATTCTTTCTACTACTATTCTCTTCACTGCCTTTTCTCCCTTAATTCTCTTTCCACTATCAACCGTTCCCACCAAACAAAGCACGTCTTTGCTGTCTTACTCTAATCTTTCCCATCACCACCTTATTCCGTTAAACCTACTCCATATCCGGCGGACATCTTTCACTTTTTCCTCTTCCAAGCAATTCCGTTAAACCTGCTCCATATCAATCTGTCGCACATCTTTCATTTTTTCTGTCTTTTTCGCATCATTCAAGCTGCCCACTTCTTTCCCAGCATTATTCTTCTATTCACCCTAAATATCAATTAATTCCGTTCCCACTGTTCTCCTGTTCTTCCCTTACCAACAGCAAGCCCATTATCATACCCTAATCAAGCAAGCCCACTGCATACTTTCTAAAACTATATTTTCTTTGATTTCAATTAATCCCATATTTTCTCGGATTTCTTTTCTGTTACTACTTCACCAATAACTTCTTTCCCCTTACTACTTCACTTTCTACCCCACCAATTATTTTCTTCTCGACTTTCTGTTCAACTACGCAGCCTCGGTCATTCTTTGATTAATTAATTTTGTTCTCTATCTTTTCGTCATCTATCCCAATTTTGCAGACAATGCAGGGTCTTATCTCTTTTCTCTTATCGAAGGTTCTTATATGCTCCATCAATGGTTCTGTTATTTTCGCTATTTTGGCGGTTCTCCTAATCAGTATTCTTTTTAATGGCGACGCGCTTCTTCTTATACTTCTCGGACGTTTATTAGCACCGCACTTCATCAACAACTTTCAAGGCCAATCTCATGTGATTTGCAATCCCCATGAGATTGAGGGAGGGTGTTAGAGTATATGATTAGTAATAATAAATTATATGGAAAATTTTAGTATTTAGGGTAATATTTAGTATTTGATATATTTAGTATGAATTGATTTACAAGTATTATTCTTGCATACTAAGTTACGGTATCGCTATATATACCCTATGAGTTTTCAATGTAAAATACACCATTCAATAATAAAATTCTCTTTTATCTTTATATCTTCTAGTTTTGACTGTGACAGCCGAAACAGCTACACGTCTACAACTGTGTTGTCGGAAAAATTAATCTCGACGTTACAAGACTGTCAAAACTGCGCATTTGATAGCAACTCCTTATGTCATCATGAGTTATTAGTTTTCAGCCAATATTCATACGGTTCGTTGTCTTCTTTTTTGTTTTATTGATTATCATTCTTATTTGCCAGTAGAGGTAAAACTACGTTCAATTTTTGTCGTTGTTGATATATATGTTTTTTACTTGGATTGCAGTCGAGATTTATATCGTTCTCTTCTATTGATATGTTTATGGTTCGAAATCTAGGGTCGTTTTTGTGCATGTAGATGCTTGAAGATAATATAGGGACACAAACATGTTGTTAAGCTTACATAGGCATCGATCTAGATGTTAATTTTGTTGCAGCTAAACATGTTTCCTTAGAAAATATTACTTAATAGGATTTTCTAATCAGTATGGCTATCATCTATCTCTTCCAAGATAAACATGTGAATCCTTTGTGTTTGAGTGGTTGTCATTTATTCTGCACCTTGAAACTAGAGAGCATGCAGCTATTGAAATGCAAAATGTGCATGAGAATCATCTTTGTGTTTGAATATCTGGTATGCTTCCTCCTCCTAGAGACCAGAGTGCATGCATGCTTTGTGGATGTGTTTTAATTTATTAATACCTGATACGTCTTACATTTCACCTCAAAAAATCATATTCTGGATGTCATTTTCCCATTGTTGTCGATATTTAGGTTTGATGCAACCTCCTGAATAAATAACGGCATTTGAAGAAATTGTCGTTTAGCTTCAATCTCCTAGCTTTGTGTGATCAAGAAATTTAGATGTCTATGATCATGTCTCTTGGGAATCTGTTGGGATGTTTCAGCAGCCAGAATATCACTTTTCAATTACTACTCCTGAGCATAAGTCCTTCACTTTAACTTTAAAATCAGGGAATTTGTAGATTTTCTTTGTAGATACTGTTTGTACATGTTCAAGTCTTTGACAGAGTTTTTATGATGCTGTATAGAGCTTGATGCATTTATGAGTATACAAATATTTTCCATGGAATCCACCAATGGAAAAAAATAGTCAAGTTTATAAATACAACATTTGTTTTGAGATGCTACATTTATATCTCCAGTTTTTGTCACAGTTCTGTTAATCCATGCGTGTAAAAATTTGTTTGGGCCTTTTGGCCACATCTAATACTTGCAAAATCCGAATGCTGGATAAGAAGGTGGCTTCATTGGTTACCTGCTCCTTCAGTTAAAATAATAGATCCAGCTTCGTGATTGGGCCAGAAGGAATTTCATGGAACTTTAGGCATGGAATATCTCATATATGGGAGAAAGTAGACTTCATGGGCATGATTGAAGTCAACCTGGATGGTTCTTTGTAGTTTCAGTTGAATTTGGGTTAAAGTTCAAGGACAAAAAGATTCAAGAATGCCTATGAAATCTACTTTCTCCCATCTATGAGAATATTGTAAACTCGGAAGATAAAGGAGGTATTTTTTTTTTGTCCACGGAAGAGGCGGAGAAAATAAGAATCTTACACTAAGTGCATCTTCAGATTCCTTCGGTAGTTCTTTTTGACGTTATAGCTTGGTCATGACATGACATCAATAGGTGAACCGGGCATAATTTCATCTCTTAGCAAATCTACTGAGGAGTAGATGAAATTTGACCATGACAAAAATTATTTATTCATCGAAAACTCTTTTAAGGAAGGGAGGGACTTAACATTCATGTGAAATCTAAACTAATCTTAGATTTCCAAGATATACCGTTCTTACTAAATATTGACTCCCTTTCTAAGTATCGATGATTTCCGGTTTAAGATTAAAGTCGATCTTCTTCTTTGGGTGAACAAACAAGCCACGTAAGTTTGCTAATGTGTCAATGGGTTTCTTTTAATGTTTTTTTCAATGTGAAGTTTACTGTTTACGTTTTCTGTACACCAACAATATGTATCTATTTCCAACAAGGTAATAATATTTTCTTCTTTTTCTTCTAATTTTGTTGTTGGGATTTTAGGGTTTACTTGTTTATTCTTATTGCTATTTGTTGTCTTTTTCTAAAGTAATTGGGTTTACTAATCACTTCTTTTGTTGTTATTTTTCATTGCACGGAGAAGAACTAGGGAAGGTTGTGTTGTTATTACTTTAGTTGAATTATTATGGTACTGCAGCTCACTGTGAAGAGGAAGGCACATCTGTTAATTGTTAATTGAATCGGGTTAGTGTTTGTACATCTAATCTACGCTTTTTTTTGGAAATGATGATATTACATGCATGAATACTAACTCAATACCAGTTAAAAAAAACCACAGATTCCATCTATTCCCAGTTTTGATTGTTGGTTTGATATTGTTACTTCCTGGGGAATTTGGTTATTTATGGAAACATGTTCAGTTGACTTGATTAATACATGCAGTTCAGGGACGGACCCAGGATTTTCCTTTGGGTAGGGTTGGATTGTAACAATTGATAATGCGACCGAAGGCCGCTGCAAATTTTTTGGAATACATCACATAATTAGTGGCCAAAGAGTGATCCACCGTACAAAACTAAATAGCTAGGGAAATAAAAGTTAAAACGAACATAAATAACAGAAAAACAAAGTGATTACCAAAAGAGAAGAAAGTAGGAGTACAAAGATAGTGAGTGGAAGAAGGTTATTTACTTTAAAAATGATTTAAATTTTGATCACCTCATAGTATGGGATAAAACTCACATACAATTAGCTAACTACAACTAATATGTGGGCTAAACATAAAATTTATCCTAAGTTTCCATACTAAAAAAAATTACCAAAAAATTAGGGACGGGCTATAGCCTCCTTTAGCCCCTTGCTAGGCCCGTCCCTGATGCAGTTCATGTCATCAAGAATGGAGTATTTATGGAGGATTCATCGAACTACTTGATGTTGATGAAGATCAAACCCTTTGGTTATGTACTGTGTTTTGAAGCACTAATACAGCGAGCTCCAACAACGTTGTAGTTAGAAGAAATCTTACAACTACACCCTCAGTAGAATTCTATTAATTTGATTTGATATGAAAATAAAGATTAAAGTACTAAAATTGTAAAGGAGACACAAGAAATTTTACATGGTTCGATCATTGTGATCTACATCCATGGTTCTTCACTAGTGATTGTATATAATTACATGATTTTACAATTGAGACTCCATTAATGAATATTTGGAGCTCTATTTTTTTGGGGAAGAAGATGATAAAGAAAAATAAATCCCTTCCTAAAAATTTCTCTCTCCTCCTAAAATTATCCTCTCTCTCAAAATGTCTCTCTCCCAAAAGAACCCCTCCCTTTTCTCTCCTGCCTAAATGACTATTTATATGATTTTACATAAAAGATCACAGTTGTGTTCCCCCGCCATTTCGGATTTAAAATATATTATGCGAATCTTCGCAGCCATGCTCGCAAAATGTCTTTTCTCTCCATAAATTCGCAAGCTATCATTTGTTGCGTCGTTTCTAACATTTCTTCTACGACATTATTAAGTTGCGTCGTTAATAATTCGCAAGTGAAGGTTGCTGCAATATTCTGCTCCTACATCTTGCCTCTTTTTTCTTGAATATTGCTTGAAGAGCGATCTTTAAGAAAAAACCCGTTGTAGTAGTCTTTGATCTTTGTTGATGAAGGAACGAGCGAAAGAATACTAGACTTGAAAAGTACGTACTTGCCTCTATTCTTTTGCGAAGTTCTAGAATGTTGCGAAGTAAATAAGAAGTATCAACCATTGAAGTATAAGAAGTATGAAGTATCCTTGAAGAAACATAAGAAGTATAAAATATCCTTGAAGAAGTATAAGAAGTACTCAATCCTCAAAATATATAAGAAGTATGAAATATCCTTAAGAAGTATAAGAAGTACTTAATCCTATAAATGTAAGAAGTATCCGTCCTTGAATAAGAATGATAAGTATTGCCTCTATTCATGCGAAATTATTACTCCATTTTTGGTGAGGATTCTTATCGAGAAGATAAAGAACATAAAATATTTTCTTGGGTATCCATAGTTGCCTCTGTTCTTTATCTATGAAGGAGAATCCTTGAGAAAATGTTGAATGATTAAAATGCTGATTTCTGAGTTTTTCTGCGATTTTTTGAACATTTGCAAATAGTGCTGCGAATAGTGTTGCGAATAATGTTGCGAATACTGTTGCGAATTATGATATTTATGTAATGATTATGTTATGAAATGCATATGCAATGCTTATGCCATGAAATGCTTATGCAATGCTTTTATGTTGCGAGTATGATGCTTATATGATGAGAATGCTTATCTATTGCAATGTATATCTAAAGTTTGTGTTACTTAGCTCATTTTGCCGCGGTAAAATTGTTGTAACTTTAAATTGCTTCCATTCCTGCACTATTAGTCTCGCATGATATAATATAATTAAAATATTAAAGATGCATAATCTCAATTTCATTTCTCAAGAAATATGTTCGCAAGCTTGTTTGCTTACATACAATCATCTTCGCAATTTTATTTGCGTATTCTCTTGTGGTCTTATTTTGCCTTTCTAGTTAAAGGTCTTATTTTGCCACGTTTCTTTCTTTTTGCGACAAAATCGCAGGACGTCCTTACATTCACATGTAGAGACCCATTGATCTTGCCTTAACTTTTTTGTATAGTATTTTAGCCTCTTCAGGAAGTGTTGCAACAATATGACAGGCCTAAATATTCTTGCGAACGTAAAGCCCCGTGACATTTCCGTCTTGCGATGAAATCGCAGGACGCCTCTACACTTTCATGTAGCGACCCATTGATCTCATCTTAACTTCTTTATTATGTTCTGCGAGTTCTCTTCCTTTTTTTTTTTTTTTTTTTAGAAGGCTCGCAGAAATTCAGTTGTTGCACAAATATGACAAGCCTTAATTGTTCTTGCGAACTAAAAGCCTCGTGACATTTGCGTCTTATAGCACGTATCAGCTCCCTAATGGAGGGTGCTGCCCTTTATCTTCCCTTTGGTTGCCCCTTCAAGGAAGCGTACATCGACCATACAAGGTTAGCTCTTCCCATCCGGTTCTGCAAACAACCAGTTTTTGTTCGCAACCTCTTATCCTTTTTGCCTATAGGGCTTATAGTTACGAGGTTGCACCCTATGGGGTATCTTTGGGCCAAGTGCATCATTTGCCAAGACTTGTCAAAAATGGCAGGTGTGATTCAAGCCCTCCCGGCACTCTTGACTCAACCGTGTACCTCGGCGCCTTGATCGTTTTCTGCACTTCTTGAGAAAGACATGAGTATGCCTTAGTCGCCCAACCTAAATCATGGTACATCGCAAGATTAGGTTGAGAATCCAAGGTGTCTAACCCGGATAGGTACCCCGTTATTGGGTTGTACCCCGTAAAGTTCCATGTACTCAGGTTCCTTGGTGGTGTTCCGGTGTCCCTGAGCCATGGTTATAGGTACCCCCTTAAATGACGCACTTTAGGACTTTGCCTCTTACGAAATATTGCTTCGCGAACTAGGGTGTACGCCACAAAGGTTTTCCTGTGTAAATTTTTTGCGGCTCTCTTTATTTTTTGGAGGCTAATCACAGTTTGCGTCTTTCTTTTATGAAAGCTAATCGCAAGTAATATTTGCGTCTTTCTTTTATGAAAGCTAATCGCAAGTAATATTTGCGTCTTTCTTTTATGAAAGCTGATCGCAAATAAATCATTTTTATTCGTAAAAACTCATCACAAATTTTTCATGTACAAAGAATGTTGAATGTTTTCATAAAATGTTTAGTATAAGAAGTATGAGAAGTATTCATATCACGTCTTTAAATCAAAATTGTTCTATAGAAATATAGGAATTTAATTTTCTCTGTTTTTTGTAATTTTGAAGTCTTTGAAATTTTTTGAGATCTTTAAATTTTTGCGATGAAGTCATTTTTGAATTTTGCGATTGTATCGCTTTTCACTAATCTAAAAAATCTTTGAAATATTTGGAAATCTTAGAATTTTTAGAAATCTTGCGAGTATATCGCTTTTGGTAAATAAAATCAAAAATCTTTTATCTTCTGTAAATAAAATATTCAAGGAAATGGTACTTACCTTTTGCGGCTTGTTGTTGTCTCTTGCGAAGTATATGATTTGCTTGAAAATTGAGAAGAAATGAGAAATTAAGTCTTGCGAAATGAACTCTTGATCTACCTCTTGTGTAATGTTGCTCCATACCAACTGTTCTAACCCTCTCTTGCAAAATATGTCTACGAAATAATCTCCCACTTTCTTCTTGCGAAATATCCAAAATTTTTGCGAAGTAATGAAATACCTACGGATCCATATATCATTTGTGCTGCGAATGTTCATTTGTTCATTTAATGGGCTTGTACGGACAGATTTCTAGTGTTGGCTGAATGGGCTTGGTTTGCATGAAGTAATCTATTCCTTTCTGCGAAGCTTTGCTCTGTAAATATTTGATTGCGTCTACACTTGATAGTGCTGCGAATGTTCTCAAGGTGAACATTTGCGAAGTGCAAAATTTTTTTGCAAATGGGGGGATTCGAACCTTATACATCAATCTCCTTCCCTTTACTGCTGACCATCTGAGCTAGCTTCAGCTTGTGAAAGAAACACATATTGCCACTCTATTATTCTTCGTTTCTTTTCAATAGTTCCAAAAAGTGTGAAAAATATTGAACTTTGCGAGTATTGATCACACGAACTCTAACCCATACTCCTAATCCCTGACCATCTGTGCCAATTTCTGTTTGTGTTAGTGGGGTGAACTTTTCTCGAGTTATTCATTTGTCCCCGTCCCTGGTATAGTTATTATCTTCGTCTTTTCTTCCTTATCTCCTTCTTCTTTATTTAGTAATTGACGCCTTCTTTCTTCCACGAACTGTACTGTTCTTTCTTCCCTCTTCTTCGCAAAAATTATTAATTTCGCATGATCTATTAACTTCTCAGGTATTGAATTGATTCCTCTTCTGCCTTATCATCTCTGCGTATGCTTTATTTTGATTTCTCTAAAATACAGGTGCTACTTTGACTTCCATATTTTCCCTTGAAGTTCATAGATCCACTAAAATTTGATGCTCTTGAGAGTTTTGAGGAATTCGATTTAATCTTCTGGTTATGGTAGCTATGCTTCTTGTTGATAATTTCAATCTTGAATTAATTTGCCTTGAATTGTATTACTTTTCTGAAATGAATCTTTTTTGTCTACTGCTTCGTAAATTTACTTCGCAAATTAATTTGCTTTATTTTGCTGGCTTCTCTTCTTTGTTATGAACTAGATGATGCCTCTTCGTCATAGATTGGGTTGTTGGACTGTTGTGAATTTTTTATTTTTCTAAATTCTTCCCTGGTGATTTGAGAGTGAACTAGCGATAAATAATCACCCTTTTGCTCCAAGACGTAGCAAACTTGTTGGTTGTATCTATTTCTCACTTGCACTGCTCGCAGTCTCTTTTGTTGCTTTGCATATTCTCATTTTTGCGAAATAGTCTTTGGTTGTTTTGATTATCACCTTGCTGTTGGTTGGAATCGGTTCCTTCTCACTGAAATGACGCTTTTCCTTAATTTCCTGTTTACTCATTACATGTAGTGATTAAGCTTGAACGCTGGAGTTGACAAAGTGGGCAATTGACGAATGATAATTAGCTTACGAATATCAATGGATATTCGCAGATTATTTGGTGGTAGTGTTGGCTGATAATTGTGCTACTTCTCTTGTATTATTCGCAGATTAGTAGGAAGGCGTGAGCTGCTGGAGTTAACTGAACCTTATTCCAAAATTAGATTCTTTCAGAATGCAGCAAAAGCATGTTATAGTTTCACATATTATGAACCCAGCAAGAGTATCATTATCTTCGCAAGTCTAACACTTCTCTTCGCAACTGATGGTTTTCTGTGATTTTGGCTGCAGTTGTTGTGACTTTGCTGTAGTTGGTGACGACTCAATGATCAATTCAACTAACATTTCCTTCTCAGATGTAGTATTGTTCTTAATCTTCTTGGCGAGTTCATTCCTTGTACTTTTCTCTACGGCGTGTTGACTTAACTTTGCAGAAACCATTTATTTCGCAGGTGTTGAATTTCTCTAACTAATATATGAGTTGATGGTGAACTTCATCTGTTGCTTGACTAGGTAATTACTTTGCAAGTTTTGTTTGCTGGTAACGGTGAGAATTGACTTCTGTTGTTCTTTGGTGGTAATGATGAACTTCATAATTCCCTGCGAACTGAGTTCTCTTTGATTCGTGAAAATAAACATCAGCGGTTGAACCGAGTATCTCCTTTCGTCCTTCGCACTTAACAACTGGGTGTTCGCAAGTCCTTTTATTTTTTGAAGTTTTAGCCCATAATTTGCAGGGGAATTTTCAATCATGCGTTGCTTCAAGCAAAAGATCAATTCAGTGAATATTTTAGAATAGTTAATGCTAAATTATTGTTAAGAAAAATGAGAGAACTCAATTTGGTTTCTCCCATGGGAAAATTCCCAGATGATGAAAATTTTGGTGTTTCATAATATGCAATTCATTGTATGGGTTATGTGAAAATCCTTTTAGCGTTCGAAATTTTTAAGATTCGTTTCAAATACGTTTGCAAAATAAAGCTTGGTTGATGTAAATCTGTAAGAAAAAATTGTTTTGACTTAAGATCGCAATTGAGAATCAAATTTGAACAAAATTCATTGGTGATGAAAATTTTCCTAAAGAGCTCGGTTTTGAAATTTCCAAATCTGTATAATTAGATATAAAAATAAAAATATTAAGAGAGATTTATCCTTTGGATTAATTGTTGATGGAGATTTCGCTTGATTTCACTCCAGTAGTAATGCTACTATTTTTCAACCTCTCTTTTCCTTCATCTCCTGCGAATGATACTTTTTTGTCTAGAAACTTAAAATTCTTTCTGAAACTTCAATTCTTTCTCCTGAATCCTTATAGATCTAAATCTTCAGTCATTTATTTCTTTGAATCTTCTTTTATCTAGCAAATATCATCCCTGTTTCTAGCTCCAATTATGTAGTTGCAAGAAATCTTACAACTACACCCTCAGTAGAATTCTATTAATTTGATGATCTAATTTATTTGATATGAAAATAAAGATTAAAGTACTAAAATTGTAAAGGAGACACAAGAATTTTTACATGGTTCGATCATTGTGATCTACATCCATGGTTCTTCACTAGTGATTGTATGTAATTATGATTTTACAATTGAGACTCCATTAATGAATATTTGGAGCTCTAGTTTTTTGGGGAAGAAGATGATAAAGAAAAATAAATCCCTTCCTAAAAATTTCTCTCTCCTCCTAAAATTATCCTCTCTCTCAAAATGTGTCTCTCCCAAAAGAACCCATCCCTTTTCTCTCCTGCCTAAATGGCTATTTATATGATTTTACATAAAAGATCACAGTTGTGTTCCCCCGCCATTTCGGATTTAAAATATGTTATGCGAATCTTCGCAGCCATGCTCGCAAAATGTCTTTTCTCTCCATAAATTTGCAAGCTATCATTTGTTGCGTCGTTTCTAAGATTTCTTCTACGACATTATTAAGTTGCGTCGTTAATAATTCGCAAGTGAAGGTTGCTGCAATATTCTGCTCCTACAAACTTTGTTGCCTAAGAAGCCAATAATTGGCAAGAACAAGGCTTTTCTAGGGGGTTTTATATGGCCTCCTAGATCTTACACATGAACTTTTGTGCAAGAATTCAGGTCAGCTCAAGCCTTAGGTGAGCACACGAATGTTGATAAAGATGAACTTAAAAAATATGATCATTATAATGTCAGTGTCAAACATCATGTTATGATTTACAGATCTGACTATAGCGTTGCATCACAAACTCGATGTTGTGGATGGAGATGGACGAGGATCTCTTTCTTTTGCTGCTGCTGAAGGAAGAGTTGATGTTTGTAGATACTTTCTTGAAGAGTTGAATCTTGGTTATATATGATGTTGTCTTTAACTCCTCTAGGAGCCCGAAAATTGGATTTGGTTTTTGCATTCCTTGAGTTACAGAATTGCACTAAATGAGTAATCCAATATGATTTACCGCCATGATTTTGAGAGGCCAAGAATGGTAGATTTGCTATTTTGGTTTTGTTATTTTTTTTTTAAATCTCTTTATACAGGTGAATTAACGGATCTTATTGTTGATTCTAATCATTCCATTTGTCTTATCATAAAAAGTAAAATAGTATTGTAAAAATTATAATGGAATTAACCAGGTCTAAGCTGCATAACTTAACTCAGTGCGTAGTGAGTAGCACAAGTTCTACCAAGAATAGAATAATATCCTATGGTGACATGTCATTTGGTTGAAATTTGGTACGATCGGTAAAACCATGCAAGCTCGGAGAAAATGGAATTAGGAACTACAAAAATGAGCAAACAAATGATGATCTATCCATCAACTAAAATGAAATATATTTATATATATATTTAAAAGGGGTTAATAAATTAAAGTTACCAAGGCTAAGCACAATGGTTGGTGTATTTTCCTTAGTTGTAGCTCAATTAAAGCTAAAAGAAATGTGTATGAATGCCACCTCACTATGGATGAGGGGTTAAAAAAAGTTTTGGCAATCAAATAAAAAGAGTGAAAACAAAAAACGGACACTGAGTATTCATTTAGTACTGCAAGGAAACTGAGTAAAATATAATTTCATCAACAGAAACTGAGCTTCCATGTGACTTCGCTTAGCTAAAGGGTACACTAGATCTGATCAACATTAAAGTTTAGCTAAAGGATTTTGCTACATTTAAGCGGCATGGAAGGCCATAGTATTTGGATTCACTACAATTAGGCTATAGCGAAGGGAAATCGCTTACCATTGTACTTGGCCTAATAAAAAATTTAGATGAAATAAATACGACAAAGGATGAACATTTTTCACAATATTTATTTTATTTTTATGTGCATCATCTATATGCAGTGACATAATTTGTAGATATGTATGGTAATGATCACTTGAGGCTTTGAGGTAGTTTTAATAACTTCAGGTGTTGTTGGCGGGAAAAGGCTAAGATATATATTGACTATATTTTTTTAAAGTTCTCCGATATATTCTAACTAATTTTACAATTTAGGTAGGGAAAATTTGATAAACTATTACTTAATAGTGTATCGATGGTGCTAGATTTACCGAACTTTTTCTTGATATTTCTCTTGAAAGGAAAACCCAGTTGCTTTGGATAGTTGTTCTAGCATTAGAATGGGTGTATGGGAATTAATTAGGGTCCATTTTTATATCTATATCTCTGTCGATAAAGACTTAGGGAAAATCTCGAAATAATTCTGGAGTTACTGATATTCTATTACATTGCACGTTGAAAAATAAATTTTTTTTTTGCGTGACATTCAAGATTCTAGACTTCCAATTTCTCAGTTGTTATAGGGTAGGACTTGAATATCATCTGATTTTCTTATTTTTGTTCCATCTATAACTTTTCTCTTTTATAATTGATGTGGTGGAGTATTTTATCCAGATAGATTTAGTGTTCGCGATATTCACGGGAACCCATTAATTAACTCAATAACATCATGTTCAAGTATCCGCATAAAACAAGGGTACTCAATTCTAACCCTATAGTACACATGATCATCGTATAATTCACCTGGTCAATGATGAGATGGTTTATATTGATCGGTTGTCAATCGTAAAAAATAATTCACTTTCTTACTTAACAAAATATGAATGAAGTATAAAGTAAGGAAGGGTTCGTATCCACAGAGAGGCGATTGTAGTTATCAATTTCTAGTTCCTTAGTAACCAATATGGGGGATTTTTGATTTTTGTAAAATAAAAGTAAAATAAAAGCAAAGTAAATAGTTGGAAGTAATCGATAGAGAAAGATATTGGTCAAGGAATTCATCTTCAATCTTAAACATGTGCTTGCATATATGATTAGAATTACGATTTAATGTCTTTTATTATCAAAAGCCTAGAAAATCAAGAGAGCAAGATAATCTTAAAATTTCCTAAGTTCATAAACACACACATTAGAGCTGCGTATGTGAATTCTACCTAAAGAATAACCTAACGCCTTGCGCTAATCAAGTTCAATTCCCAGGAGCATTAAGTTTTGGAAATAGGCTAATCAATGCAATTCTCATACACAATGGTCAAACTCTACATATGATTATAAGAGTGTATCACTACAAACTATAATAATATCATGCTACTTGTATTTGGGTTATCGCTCGATGAAAAACCCTAAAATAGATATGGACAAGATGCAAGTTTAATTAATTGGCCACTTAACTAACCAAACATCTAAATCCTATCACAATACATCAATCATGTGATTATTAAAAGCAGTCGAGATTTGAACGAAAACAAAGAGAGAAAACTAATACATTAATCAAGCACAAGTTTTAGAAATAGGACTACATCCTTAACCAATAATATTAAATTTAGCTACTCATAACTATGGAGTTCATCATAATCAATAATCAAATAAAGGAAATGAATATTAAATACGAAAGCAAACCCTAGTTGCAGTTTCAGCGGCTTTCTCCTCTACTCCAAGAATAATACCCCCTCCAAAGTTGTAGAAGTCTTTCTTTTGTAGTCTTTTTCTCCTTCCAAAACTAGGTTTTGTCTTCAAAGTCCATTAGTTGGAAATTCACCCGGCCCACGAGTAAGAGAAACCCATGTAGACAATCTGTCCCAAAAGTGATCGTCGGAAAACTTGGAATTTGACCGGAATCCGTCGCCGGAAAGTTGCCACTGGCCACCTGAAAAGTTAAACGGTCAACGGTCCAATCTCGGGTCAACTGCCGGGTCAAACACAGTAAGTCACACCGGGTTGAAACGGGTCAGTGATGAGTCAACTCGATGTCAACTAAGCCAGTTGACATGAGTTAGTTGAGGCCAACTGTTGAAGTTCACGGTCAAGATGGCCCTGCTGCTTCCCTGCACCTTTTCTGTAGCTTCTTTGAAACCCTGCAACTGAGTTCTATTCCCTTATTCATAGTGTCAAGACCATAAGCTCCAACACCTACAAATTCCATTCCTACAACAGCTGTAACTTCGCAATTCAAGCCATACTGCTCATTCCATCTACACAAATTGAACCATCATATTCGCAACCACTCATTGATTCACTACTGCGACAACAGGCATTGTATCAACCAAAACCCAGTAAGTAATCTCAGATCCAACTACTACCAACACAATCAGCAAACCCTGCAATTTCATCATACATTTTTCCATCTTCAGCTTGTAGTCATCACCATCTGTTAGCTTCTCTTATCCACCAATCTGAGAAGCAAAGTCTCTCTATCTTGCAGTTCCATTCTCCATACAAACACCACCAGTTCCATTAGTAAAAGCTACACCTGCAAGTCATGGCTGCAACCACAACCACCAAATCCTCCCATATACATCTGCAATCATCACCATCACAGTATCCCATACTGTTCATCACTCACCATTCACTTCTACCATCTGCAATTCCATTCATTCACCAATAATACCAGATTACTCAAGCCACAGTTATCTCCTTGTTCTTCTCTGTACCAGTACTACAGTACTCCTCCACTGCATCTCAGCTATTGCAACCTTGGCTACAACCACCTTAAAGTATCTCTGCAACAACAAGTTCCAGCTGCACTCACTCCATCACTTGACCACTGCAAAACAACCACCATGATTTAGTACCCAAAGTCCATAATCACAACACCTGCAATTTCTCAAACTCAAGCTTCTGCCATTTTCCACTGCAACTTCATTACAAACCCATCATTCCAAACTCAAGTCTGAGTCTAACCCTTCATTCATCACCTAAATCTTGAATCTCAACATAAACCATTTCATGGCAGTAACTCAGGTACAAACCCATATCCCGGTTCTCCTTTTTCACAACTCAGAACCTCCATCAATTGATGAAATCGAACCCAGCTTCAAATCCCTATCTCGACCATTGGGAGACAACCAAAATAGTGAATTTAACTTCAACCCATTACAATCTTCATTACAGAGTTTCACTTTCTCGATCTTCAAATCGCAATTTCAACATTTCAAACCCTAATTACTCTTTCATGAATTAGTAAAACTTCATTGCTCATCTGTAATTTCTCGATCTCCCTGCTAACTCATCTTCCTTTCTCAGTTTCAACCAAGACCCGTTCTTCATAATCCCAATTCAAATCTCAAACTCAGCAGGGTCTTCTCACATCATCATTTCATCACTGATTTTCTTACACAGCAGTCCCTTCTCAAATTCAGAATAATGTAATGACAATGATTGCCTGAGAAAGAGAACTCTCGATTTAGGGTTGTGTAGGCCAGTGGATATTTCCACCCTTGTGAGGTAGATAAGGGCCAACCTCAAATAATTTGGCCTGTCAGTTATGCAGAACTGACAGTTCAAATTTCCGCTCCGTTGCACAACCTTCGCTGGTTCCGAACATAGCTCACATGTGAACTGGCACTTGCTCCTTTTCCCTCCAAATGAACGCTTCTTCGCTTTCAATAGCTGTCTCTTCCTTCTCAAATTCACTTCTACCCTTCAATATCTTTTCATAACTAAAGTTGTCATGTTTTTCAGACAAAATCCGCATCACTAAATCCGACATACTTTTCAGACAGAGATGAAGAAATAAAAGAAAATAATGAGAAATAGTTCGCCTCTAACACCAGTTGCACTTGGAATGAACTTTTGCCCTATTTCTTCTCCTTTTGATCCAAATGACTCCAAAGTACCTAAATACTCAAAAACAAAACATAAGATACATATTTTACAAGAAAACTAGCAGAGAAAGCATAAACAATAGGTAAATAATAAGGTGTTTTAGACACCTATCATCTATTCACATGGTAATTTTTACATTATCTCATAATTTCGGCGCCAATTATTTTATAAAACCTAAATAATAATATATATTTAAAAAGAATTTGGTGATCTTCTTCTTGCAAATCTCTACATATCTACCAAAATTTATTACATTTCGAGATGTTAAACCTTAGCATCTGCTGATTTTAATTTCATTTGAATTCTATTGGTGCCGAAATTATGAGATAGCATGAGAACTACCATGTGAATGGATCCTCCCCTTTTAATAATCTTTTATATATTTTTCATCCAATTCTATGTTGTTTTAATTTCTCTAATTGTGGCATTTGACAATATTAGTTATATTATTTATTCGTTATTTTGTTGCAAAAATGCGTTCTTGCTTATCGGTCTACGAAAAGAATAATGCAGAGAACCGTTATTTACAATCCATATTTAGTTGCATAATAAGATAGACTATATGCTGTGATTTTCGTGTGATCATGATTTAAAACTCACATTCTACGATAGAATTAGCATTTTTGTGTTTTGATATTTTGATACAAATGAGAAGATTTAGTATTTCTTATTGCACAAGTATGCTTAAAAATATTACAATAAAGATTTTTATTTTTATGATCATTATTATTTTGCTTACATAAGCTAAATATTCGTACAATATATTGAGTACCAAATGATATCAATTTTTCTTTTATTGGAAAATAATCTACCAATCAATAAAACATTTAAACATGTTTTACTTCATCTGGACTACGGGACGGGAAGAAGCCCCGCCACACCCGACAAACAATTAGCACTGGACCCGACGCATACCACGGGTTACATACTTGAAGAAACAAACTTCATATGTCCCACTCTAAAAGCACATGACATATTTCATTATGATAATGATTTGGAGAAAGCACATCTATCAAACAAAAACGAATGGGCAAGTTCAAATCCCGACACATAACAACTCCAGAAACCTACTATGAAAGACCCGGTAAAAAAAATGTATGTCGTTATGGATAACGACAATGACATGCCAACGTTGATCGATATTTTGGAGAGGGATCATGACATGCCACCATTAGTCGATATAGATGAAGAAAACACTGAAGTGTTTACTTAGTATTTGTTTTTAGACACACCACTTTTGAAAAGTATAATTATTCTCCAACAGTATATTGGTTAAATATTTTTAAAACCAAAAACCAATTTTGGAAATTTTAAACTAAATAGATGTGAATCTTATAATTAACAATGTTATCATGGCGTTCTTTTTTGGGACCAGTTCCCACCTTGGATAAGTCCTATTAAGCTGTATCATGGAACGACGCTTAAGTAGTAGTTCAAACACCACCAACGAACATTGCATGCAAAATAGGATCACCATAGTACTCGCATATTGATCAACTTCTGAATCTCTCGACATAAATAAAACTATGCAATAACACTGCATGCACACTCCTTGAATTTCACATTTCTTTTATTTTCTTTTCAAAATTTTATTTCACAAATTTGAATTCCAAAACTTTTACAGATAAAGTCGTTGGATATAATATTTTGTTGATAAAAAAAAGGTTGAACCAAAAAAAAAAAATCTATGCATTTATGTTCAATTGCAAATAATTATAGGCATATAAAATTTAATTATTTTAAATCTAAAATTTATGGAGGCAACTTTTTTTTAATTATTTTAATATTTGCCTATAGGATTAATACATAAATTTAGACTTATAATAAGGAATTTAAATCAACAAATCATTAGATACCTAAGAGCATCCGTAGTGGGAGACCAAATACCAGAGTATCGATCAAACACCAGACGCAGTGGAGAAGGAATAAAGATCAAAGACCAGACTAAAACCAAATACAAGAGTATATTTGGTCTTTGGTTTGGTTTTAGTCGGGCGCAATTAAGAGTTACGCCTGATGGGGCGAAGATTGGAGTTACGCCCGAATTAAAAAAAAGAAGAAAAAAAAATTGGGGCGCAATTAAAAGTTACGCCTGATTGGGGCGCAACTTTAAAATTACGCCTGACCAAATTTTAGTCTCCCTCCACTGCGTTGCAACACAGACTAAACCCAAATTTTGGTCTTTTTTTTGCTCTTTGCTCTTTGGTTATGACCGCACCACTGCAGTTGCATTAGAGGGTATAAAGTTTCCTATCCATTTAAAAAATCAAACTAATTAAAGAATGTTCAAAAAAAATCTGATGTATTTGACCACGGGAACGGGGAGAAGCCCCACCACTCTAAATTAGTTGATCCCATTTTTCCCGGTGCGTAGCACGGGTTACACACTAGTATACTTTATTATACAATTGTAAAAATACTATAACCTTACGGCCTACGGGATCGAAGTTTGGAAGTGACTCCGTGGAATTGTAGGGGGTCGTTTTTATTTTGTGACAGTTTTCTAACAGTTTTGCAACTATTTTTGTAACAGTTGCTTAATAACAATTATAAGTGTAATATTTATGTCATACTTATTATCTAATAATTTTGTAACATTTGTTTGAAACAATTTTGAAATAACAACAGAAGCTTTAGATCCGATGGCCGAATTTTGTTGGTAATCAATAGTCAAGATCAAAATTGAAAGTATCAGTGACGGTTTTTTTGCCATTTTCACGCCGGAAATACCGTCAATTGATTCGACTTCCCATCGATTCAATGGACATCTATCCTTTCATCCGCACTTTTTAATAAAATTTTAAGAATGCACTCGTGCCCAAATCATGGACGGGTTGGGTATCCGATCACCAAATTATGAATGTATTGAGCTAGATTGGAGGATTGGACCACCCATGCTCAGCGCTACCTTGGATTCATTCCAAATACCCTTTTAAGGGGTGTTCTTGGCATTAAATGCATGTTACAACCTATGAGCGTGTTTGGATTGAGGATTTTCTTTCTCCGGATTCACACTTCTTGAAAAGCGGGATCCAAAGCCTACCATCATCCATGATTTTAAATTCTCCTATTTTAAAGAAATTGTATTCTCGTTTCTTCTAATTCCTATTTATCAAACATGATAATGAAAATTTATTTTTCTGAAATAAATCTCGTATTCTCCAGTGAATGTGCTCCAAATGAAATAGTTGAGGAGGCTGATGCGTTTGGTGTGACTATTTCCCAAGTTAATGAAAAGAAGGGACTAAAAACTGTATCAGTATTAACGGTTATATAAAATAAAATGAAAATTATCTGGAGATACTGCCATTTGAAAAGTTAACTGTGAGGGACAACCAGATTAAAAACACATTTATAAGGGTGGACAAATGGGGTTTCCATAGACTTTCATATATATTTTTTATTTGAGTGACTCACAGAGATTGTCTGAAAAATATTGAGATTTATTTACTAAGAGTATATTAGAGAGTCTTTGTGACTCGTAGAGACAGACAAATGAAATTTGTAAAGAGTCTATGTGATTTGTAGAGACAAAAAAAAAAATTATAATACCTTATTAAAAGTTAAAAACATATACCAGTTACTTTATTATGCACGTTATAATCTTTATAAAAGTACCATGAACACCTAGTATAATGAGTGTTCATTGTCGAAATAAATCTTATTGTTGTCTTATGCTTATGTTTTCATTCCCTTTAATTTACTCATCCCACAATTTATTTGCTATGCTACCTAGCCTTTGATTTATTACGCAAATGGCTTGTTACTTGGTCATCAGCTCAAAAAAAAAAAAAAAAAAAAAAAAAAATTGGTCCCACTCTCGAAAACAAATATTCCCCAAATTTCTAAGTCTCCCAAAATATCAATCTTGGGGAGAGATTTCTACGATGACTATTTTCCAAAAAAAAAAAAATTATCCAAATCTCTGAAAACGACAACTCAATGACTTTTAGTTCTCAATCGAATAAAAGTACTGGTGTTGGAGTGACTCTTATGAAATCCTAACCCAATAACATAGAGATTCAGAGAATTTAAATGGTAAATGGTAAATGTTTATTACAAAGTTTTTTGCAAATCTAACTGCATCACATTCTTTTACTACAAATAGTATTGATCATCTAGGTCTGATGAATATTCCTTTCATAGGAAATCCATTTATTTGGTCCAACAGTAGAAATAATTTTACAATGTGACAACTAGATTTAATGGATCTTAGTGTTCTAAAGAATGGTTCACTATTTTTCTTAAAGCTATTATTAATAATTTGGTTCATCTAGGATCATATCATGTTTCATCAAACCAACCCAAACTGTATGAACTTCCAAAAACCATACAAAAATTCTATGAGCATTGGTTGGCTTACAACCTTGTAAAGAAATTATAAGGAACAGTTTGGGGTAAAACAAAGAAGGCAATGCAGCTCATCGAGTCACATCAAAGCTCAAACAAACTAAGATTGGTCTAAAGATATGGAAGCGGAAAAATTTTTTGGATGTTAAGACAAAGATAAGAGAGATACAATAATATCTTATGCGGATTCAACAACAAACCCAAATAGATAATAATCAAGTTCAAGAGCTGTAAAAATTGGTTTGATGTTAGAAGTAGAAGCTTGTGTCAGCAATCAAGAAAATATTTGCTCAAAATTCAAGATAAAAACACAAGGTATTATCACTCAAAAGCAAAATACAAAAATAATAATAATAATAATAATAATCAAATTGATTCTTTGAAGGATCGAGACGGAAATTGGTAAAAATCCAAATAGGATATTTTTACTCTTTTGAAAGATTATTTAGTGGAATAAGTACTTCTTCTAACCCTCAAGTCAACAAAGATATATTGGAACTTAATACTCCTTGTATAACTGAAGAAGACTATGTCAGCTTAACTATTATCCCTACAACACAAGAAGTAAAAAAGTGTGGTTTTTCAAATAAATACTTGGGATGCTCCATGACAAGATGGAATTCAAGATGGGTTCTACCAGAATTACTGGGAATTCGTAAAGAGTTCGAATTCTTCTTAAACTAATAAATCATACTTTTCAAACTTTGATCACCAAACTCATGTGTGTAGAAACTTCTTCGGACTTCAGACCCATCAATTTGTGGAACATGTCATTTAAGATAATCTCAAAGCTCATGAAAATTAGAATGAAGAATTTGTTGCACAAGTTCATCTTTCCATGACAAACTGCTTATGTACCATGTAGAAATATTCTCGATAATACTTTTATTGCTCATGAAGTTATTATTTAAATTCTTCAAAAACTTGGATTCAGCTAACATTGGTGCAAGATATTGGAGTAGTGTATATCTACGACTTCTATTTTTATACTTCAGAATGAGGTACCTAAAGATATTATATATCCAACTAACGGTTTGTGACAACGAGATTCAAAAATAAACAATAATTCATATTTATCCTACTACCAAGAGTCTTGTTATCTCTCACTTATTTTATTTTCCAGATGATTGTATTATGTTTAACTCGGCTATAAGGGAGAATCATTGTACATTTTAGTCAGTATCATTAACATTTCTTGCAAAGTTTCTGTACAGATGATCAATGTCAGTAAATCAAGCATGACTTTTAGCTAGAAACTTATCCTTGAAGCTCAAGAAGACATCACTCAAATAATGGGAATGCAAGCTACGCCTCTTGAAAAGAAGTATTCATGAATAAATATTTTCATTACAAGGGATAAGAATAAAAAAAGTTGTCCTAAAGCAAATAAATTTAACGGGCAAGCATCAATAATGGCAAGGAAACTTTATTTCTCAAGTAGAAAAAAGGTACTCAGATACTGTATGTTATAGGCACTATGGATCAATTTCAGATGGGTTGTTTCTCTATTCCTAAGAGTACAATAAAAACTATGTATAGCTAATCTTCAAATATAATATTGGTAGAACAAAGATAATGGAATGGGTTACTATATAATATCTTGGAGGTCTATATTAAAGTCAGAGAGGTACGGTGGTCCGGGGTTCAAAAATGTTAATGATTTTGATGAAGATTAAATCACTAAGTTTGCTTTGAAGATAATTCAAGAAAATGATGCTATGTGGGTGAAAGTTTTAAAGGCAGGGTACTTCAAAAATTCATATCCTCTCAAAGACGATATCAGAATAAAGGACACTTGGATTTGGAAAGTATCTATACATGTCGTAAAATGGGTTAAAAAATTATCCATTTGGCAAGTTGGTGCTGGAAAAAAAGATAAAAGTTTTTAGAGATAAATGGGTTCTATAAAATAACAATCAAATGTTCTCTTCACAAGTAAATAATCCTAGTGCTCATGATAATCTGAAGGTGGTCGATCTGATAGATGAAGACACTAACTATTGGCGTATGAATCAATTAATACTTACTTCAATGAAATTGGATAAAAATGAATGTTGATGTTTCTTTTACTGTTGATAATTACTTTGATAATTTGACTTTAATTCTTAGAAATTTTTCGGGGTTGCTGGTGGGGGAGTGAGTTTTCATTGACAAAGTTATAGATGGTGAGCAGACTAAATTGTTAGTAATATATGAAGTTATTGAATGAGAAAATCAGTTAAAGCTTGAGCATCTCATAATAGAAGAGATTACCAAGGATATGTTGCTTGGAAGGCCATATTGTAAGCAGTTTTTTTCTTATGACATCAATTTTCATTGGAGAGATTAAACGCCCAATTAGATTGTTTTTACATTCATCGACACTATGAGATTTTCATTTTCAGACATCTTGATTGACAAAATATTATTTTTCATAATAATTTTTGGCAATTGAGGGGAAAGAAACACTTTATTTTTCAGACCAAATACCATGCCCGCACAGGATATGAATTCTTTCACAAGTTGTTGAGTTACAGAGCAAGATTGCTCATTGTATTAATAATACTAATCAAGAACAAAATATTCATATATCATGACCGAGTAACATAACATCTCGATAATCAACAACTGAAAGCTACTGGACTTAGAAAGTTTTCGAAGTAATATTAAAAAGATAGGAAAATTATGGGGAATATTTTCTCTCTCCTAAATCTATATAGGTAAATTAATTTCCATTAGATAATACCATTATGTCTCTAGAATTATGCTCGCCTTTTACTGGAATGTACATCACTATGAGTTGTTTATCCTAGCATTTTTTAAGGGACACCTGAAAGGAATTAGGGGCCAAAAATTTATACCCATCCAAGGGAATTAGCTAAGGGATACCCTATAGGAATTCAAGTTACATATATGCCCTTCCACTAATAAAACCAATAAAATCCTAATCTAATTTCCTTTTTAATTTCATTTCAACTCTTCTTCTCCTTTTCTTCTTCTCTCCTGATTGTCGTACTACCATTGATCCAAAGATTGGACAGCATTCAAGGAACAAAGTGATTGTAACTGGAAATGACGAAGAACGCGAAGAACACTTCGAAGATCCAGCCACTGATGTAGTTTTTGGCGGTGATTCTGATAGTCAAACTCTCAGGTAACTTCAAATGGATCTAATTAGGTAAAATTCTACCAATTTATTTGGTTTATATCGCTTTAATTCGACGAATCGATGGAAATAAATTATAAGGTTTTCGTATTTTTTCCCAGAATCGGGAGATAAACATCATCATTTACTCCTGAATATGGTTGTGTTCTTCAATCCTCAAGAACATCGACAATATTCGGGAGATATTTTTATAGGTTTTCTTCCGAATATAGAACGATGTTTCTCACTGAAACCTAAGTTGCCCAAAAATTGGGAGTTAAATATTTTTTTGACTTTCGAATATACTAGAGGCTTAGAAGATGTAGAGACACAGTATTCGGAAGTAAGTTAAATTCAACTTACTACCGAATATATTTGTTGAAAAATCCGAAAAATTAAGGTTTTGTTTCAAAAACTCATTTTGGGGCCAGTATATAATCGGAAGTTTAATTAACTTAAAATACTACCGAATATGGTAATTCTCATTTTGAAATGCCATTATATAATTGGAAGTTAGGTTCACTTATCTTACTTCCGATTGTTATAATTCCGAAATTCGAAAAACTAAGTTTTTTTTTAAATCTCATTTTGGGGCCACTATATATTCAGAAGTTTGTTTAACTGAATTACTACCGAATATGGTAATTCTCATTTCGAAATGTCACTATATAATCGGAAGTTAAGTTCACTTATCTTATTTTTCGATTGTTATAATTCCAAAATACGAAAAATTAAGGTTTTTTTCAAAAACTCATTTTGGGACCAATATATAATCGAAAGTTTGTTTAACTGAATTACTACCGAATATGGTAATTCTCATTTCGAAATGTCACTATATAATCGGAAGTTAAGTTCACTTATCTTATTTTTCGATTGTTATAATTCCAAAATTCGAAAAATTAAGGTTTTTTTTCAAAAACTCATTTTGGGACCAATATATAATCGAAAGTTTGTTTAACTGAAATTACTACCGAATATAGTAATTCTCATTTCGAAATGCCACTATATAATCGGAAGTTAAGTTCACTTATCTTCCTTCCGATTGTTATAATTCCAAAATTCGGAAAAAGTAAGTTGTTTTAAAAAATCATTTTGGGGCCAGTATATATTCGGAAGTGAAAATTAACACAATTTACTACCATTATAGTAGTACGAAAATTCAAAAATTGAAGGATTTTGGAAATATCTCATTTTGGGGACACTATATATTCGGAAGTTAAATTAACACAATTTACTACCGATTATGCTAGTACCAAGATTCGAAAATTGTATACACAAAATTTTTTTTCCTAACAATAACTAAATATACACTAACTACCGATTATCCTACATATCTACCGATTCTTGAAGGGCAAATTAGCCATTACGAAAACAAAAGATAAGGGTGGCTTCAATTTAGGTTTGGGTGATTTTTTTTTGTCTTGCCCTTAATTCCTTTCGGGTGGCCCAAAAAAATGATAGGTCGTTTATATGATAGATTTTTTATTTTATGTTTTTTCGAAGTACACGGATATAAAATGGTCTGGTTGCTTCAACTTTATTTTAAATAACAAGTAAATATTTACTCCTTTGATGGTTCATTCGCAGAAGGAAGAAGTTAAAAGGGATGAGATGTAATCCTATCTACTTCTTTGTCTTTCGGTGTGCCTCGTCCGCACTATTGATATAAATTTGTCGTTTCCATTACAAGAAATCTGAAGATGATAAAAATGTATGGTTTTTAATCCCTGTGCGGCGGTGCCGCACTTTGGACCATTTGGAATGAAAGGAAGCATAGATTTTTTGAGGAGAAAGCCAGTAATGTTGATCAAGTCACTCAAAATGCAAGAGCATTAGTTTTCTCATGGGCATCAATCTTCAAAGCTACATTAAGAGGGAACTGCAATGACATGCTTTTTAATTGGGATATAATCTTTGTAGAGAGAATGTTAACGTTCATCGCAATGACATGCTTTTTAATTGGGATATAATCTTTGTAGAGAGCCCAAGTAAACAAAAGAATTGCTTTGTTTACAACAAGCTTAGGTGCGGGCTTAGCATTCTCTTATCATTGAAAGCCCTGGCAGAATGTTAACGTTCATCGCCTTAAAATAAGCGTTCTTCTTCTTCTTAGCAAATCCCTAGTAGGGAGTCTACTGTGAGCAATCAACCACAAGAAGAATCCTATTTTTGGAGGGCATTTGAGATTCCAAATAAAAGTGAAAATGGAACTCTGCTGGTCACTTTACCGATAATCCTAGCATTTTCAAAGGAATCTATTTGGTGTATGCATAAACGTATAGATATATGATATTATGATCAGGAGTGGAAAACCCACGATGTAAGCAGGTCAGAGTCGCATAAGTTATGAACCCATACCATGTACAAAGAGGTGGACTTTTGTTTTCTTTTACCGCCCGCCACAATTCTAACTTAATATATATAGATAATTATGTATTGACTCTCCTCCACTAAAATTGGATTACGATGATCTAAATAAACTAAAGTATAAGTTGTACCGTATAGCTCATGCCCTTTTTCATCATCATCCTCGCATCTAAACCGTCCAAGAGCCATGAGTTGTATCTCTATAGGGACTTTAATACAAAGTAATGTACGTCTATATATAGGTCGAAACAACAAATGTGTATCCACATTACCTACATACCATATTAGCAAAGCTTAACTACGATAGAATACAATGAAGTCCTCATTGAGATTGAGATATTGTTTGTTTCTTGCATTGTTTTTGGTTTTACTTGTTGTGAGATTAACTGAAGCAAGAAAGGTTTTATTAGATCCAGTTTTAGGACAAAAAGATTTAACTATACATAGCCAATCTCATGTGGTAATTCGAAAGTTGAAAGAAGAAAGTGGAGATAAAGTAGTAGTGAAGATCATTGGAAGGTTATCAGGTAGCGGAGATGAGAAGAGCACTGATCATCATGAAGGTCATGGCCATGAATTTGATGATCAGTCTGCACGAAGAAGTCCTTCTGGACCTGACCCACAACATCATGCTAATCAGTATTAAGGAATTACATGACTTGTTCGTCTTCATGGCTGGTCTTGATCTTGTAAAATTAGCAAGTACAAGTCTTTCTCTTTTTACTTCAAAAGCAAAAGAAAACTACAAATCCTTAGATTTTCCTTTCGTCAATAAACTACCGATTATGGATTTAACCCATAATCGAGGATACTAACTTTTTTACTAATGGCCGGGCATTGGAAGGGAATGCAGTATTATGTAGTCTTTCCATTTCAAAAAATAAATAAATAAAATATAGGCGTTTTGTACGAGGATTGAAAACTATGATATGATTATGATAGTTCTTTTTTTCATCTTTTCTACTATCATTTATAAGTTTTGAATAATGTAACTAATTATACTATATAAGTTTATGGAGGTAAAATAGTATAAGTGTCACTGTGTCAGCTCTCTATTTTCCCAGAGCGAAAATAGGGGAAAATAGGCATATAATTTTTTTACTTGATCAGAAATAGGAAATAGGCCTGTAGAAGAAGTTAACTCATTGACATCTTCATGCCCTCCGGCCCCTCCCTCTCCTACGTTTGTAATAAACTCCCTCCCTCATTCGTTTCCACCAATAGAAAGTGTGGGTTTTACATGTCACTGTCCCGTTGGCGCCTTTTAGTATAGATCAATATGCCCGATTCAGAAATCTACGAGATATAATAGGTAGCAAGGTTTGATATTTCTGGGCACCTTGCGTGAAATGAATATATATCTACATTTTCTAGAAAAAAAGTGTATAAGAATGGGATTCTATATTACTGTACTCATGGGAACCAGAGGCCAAATTGGCGGTTTGGACTTTGATTCATCTTCTCCTAATTGTACATGCAGGCTACAACCTGGATATGTGCCAACTGATACAGTATGTTTTACGGAAATGATAAAGTGACCGCAGGTTCCCGACAGACACAATATGGATTAGGAAGAAGGCATATGCACGTAACCCATAGAAGGCAAGGCATTAACCAAGTACTCGCAACAATAAGTAAAGTCGACAACTCGGCAGATGTTTAGTACATCTACAACTATTAAAAGTTTTGTTATTTTGTACCTTCCCATTTCATAGTCCTATGACTCCTACCAACGGTGACTAATTAAGTAGCGTAGTTTGAAAAAAAATTGGACTTTGGAGCACCCACTAGAATCTGTATTTTAATCGAGTACACTCATATATGTGTGGCGGTCGTACTGATATGAAAAGAAGGTGATAGTTATATCAGCTTATATCTTGATGATCGTATATATCCTTGGACTACTCTAGTGGTGTGTATATAGACCAGACGAAATAGATGTGAATGCGGTGAATATTAACATGAAATGTAACTTTTGTTCTCATCCACCTACTTTTTTTGTTACGCTATATGCATGAGCTTTTATATCATAATATCTACACGAGCGGTCCGTAATATGACCTAATTAGCATTAGAAATATCTATACAAGCGGAAAAGCTCCGGTGATCTCGTGATTCGTGACCAATGTTGTTGAACTAACTGAACAACCAATCAAAATGATTTGTCAAATATACACTCTTTAGAGCTTCTCCAATGGTTACTGTATGTATTTTCTATGTGGCAACACAAACAAGACATTCTTATTCCAAATTTTCCTTAAGTTTAGGTGAAAAAAATTATTCATCTCCAATGATGTTGTTTGTCATCATTTTCTTATTAAATGTAAATTTTATATTTAGTAATTTTAAGATTTTATTAGATCTAAATATGATTATGTATTGTATTTTAGTAAATAAAATATATTTTTGATTAAAAAAAGCTGACTAGGATGGTAGAGAATGTCAAGGGGAATGTGGGAAACTAGACAATCACCTTGACATTTTATACCTAAAGTCATGCATACATTGATTTATGACATCCGGGTTGGAGAATGATTTTAGAGAAATTTGATATACATCCTAGGTGGATTTCGACATTTATCTCCACACACATGCCATTGGAGAAACTCTTAGAGGAGTGTGCACAAAATTGAACTCAATGTTTTTTTTTTGATCGGTCAAAAGGAAGATTCATTGAAAAAAGGTACTTAAGGGGATGCTTTTTTTTTTGATCGGTCAAAAGGAAGATTCATTGAAAAAAGGTACTTAAGGGGATGCGTGGCAAAACTGGTACAACTGGTATATGTGTGCACAAAACTGGTATATGTGTGGCGGTCGTACTCAAAATTGAACTCAATGTTGATCTTCCCATTAGTTGATTATTATCATTTCATGTGAATTGAGGATGCGTGGCAAAACTGGTACAGCCGGTATATCCAAAGATAATAACTGTGTATTATGCCTACTATCTTTCTTCTTCTTCTTCGCTGTTTCCGTTTTTCTTATAATTCTCTGTTTCCGTTTTTCTTATGACAGTGATGACAGTGCAATTTGGTTGTGATGTGTGAGATTTTTATTTTCGGAAAATATAGATTCACCAGGTGTGTTTCACCGTGAATCACACCGAGTGACACAATTGGAGTGGGTCCCACAGAAAATAAAAAACAAGCCCCTTATAATTTTCTTGTGGGTTCCAGGGGCTTACTCTCACGAAGTGTGTTTTTTTGGTGAAACACACCCGGTGTGCGTAGCAAAGCCGATTTATTTTACCATATGAAAATGTAATGTTACGATGACTGGATAAACAGAAGTGATCTGGGTTGCACGGACGCTCCATTTCTTGAGCCGTGTCTGCGTCCGATGATGACGCTAAAATATGCACTGGGACGCTGCAATATTGACCTCGTGTCCGCGGCAGCGTCGTGTCGTGTCCGCGGCAGTGTCGTGTCGTGTCCGCGTCGTCGCGTCCGTGCAACCCAGGAAGTGATGAAACAATTATATATATATATAGCTATTGATTGGGCCATACTTCCATTGGCACCATACGTAAGGTACACTTAATTAACATGCTGATCCAAAAACAAAAACGATTAATTAGCATTTACTATCTCGTTTATATATCCCGATCATTGATTCGTAGCCGTAAGGGGATAAAAAGCTAAATACTAACATTTCCATTATTATTGGAATATTGACAATACTGGAAAAAAGTAAATAACATTTCCATCTTTATTGGAATAAGTTGGCACTGGAATTTCAAACTTTTGTCATCCATTCCATGTAAGTCGTTCTCATGCTACGTATGGAAATTCCAAAAAACAATGTATTCCATCAGTATGTATGAGAATGATTTTGCTCCGTCATTTGCAAACGATTCTCAAAGCTACGTATTGGGAGCTATGTTTTGGCTACCACTAAGTTCACCATCGTTGACATGGTGACGTGATACAGTGACTTGATAATCATGAGAATATTCATCGGTCAGAAGGAATCACATGATGTTGTGGGTCAGGACCTGAAGGACTTCGTCGCATTGAATCGTCCCCGCTCTCGAGTCCTCTCTTTAGCACTTCTAATCTATGCTTCACCAGGGTTTCATATAATTCATTAAGCTTACGATTGCTTCCCTCCTGATACTGTGCTTGCAGAGGACGCGGTTCCACCCTATAAACTGAAGATAATACCAAAGTAAGTATCAAACAAACCCTAATGAAGTTAGGCATTCTGTCTTCTTTGCTGCAACACCTTAAGCTGACCAAATCCAGTAATCAGAGTGTATAAGCGTTTTAACAAAAATACTTATATAGTATTGAGCTGAATGATGAGATAGAGAAAGCAAGAGAGGAAGAGGTACACAAATCTATGTATATGTGGATATGGACAGAGCTTATATATAGTTTTGGTAAGGGTGTATTTTGGATACGCACGACCTTTGAATATTGTTTTTGCTTGATACGTTCTTTGAATATTGTTATATTGTTGATTAGCTTGCTCTTGGCCATTAAAGCATATCTATTAACTATACATATCTATAAATAAACATGAACGGATTCCAACCGTTTAACGGGTTTCCTTATAGAAGTATATAACAGTAGGGTGGTTCAATTGTACTTTTGGAGATCAAGAAAATTAAAGAAAAATCTCTACAACTGTTTTTTTGCCATTAACAATTGTTGCTGATTGAATTCTCTTAAAAAGACAGTTGGGTGTCTTAATGTTAATTCCAACTAATGCAAATATATTTTAGAGGGAGTGAGTGAATGTATAGTCACTCTTTTTTGGAAGCATGCGTACGCGTAGGGATTAGTACTAATAATAATGAATTAATCATCAAATATCATACACATACAGTAGCTAGAGAATATCAAGTACCCAAACTTCTTTTTTTGAATATTAAGAACCCTAGCTTTCCTCCACTTGGTTATGTCTCCCGCATGTAATTTGTTTAATTAGCTAGCTAGTTAGAATTCTGTTTAAACTAATAAAACAGAGAATTAAAGGCTCAAACAAAACCGTCCATTAATTATTTGTCTTTTTTCAGTAGTAGTGTAGTTTAGGTCTGTGAATTGATAAGGTAACGTGATAATAACATCAATGGACTAATGACTAATAAAAGTGATCCCTGATGATTATAAGTCGGCATTGGTGCCACCAAGGATGAGCATTGCCAGTTCAACCACCGGTCGTTTAAAAAGAAAAAAGGATTAACTAGATTAACGACGGATGCTTTATGAATGATTAATCGTGCAGCATTTGTTGAATTCGACTTTAGTGTTAATTATAGACCAGATCTCATATTGCCGTATTCGGATCTATTGCTTTAAAAAAGAAATCAATTACTCAAAGAGAGCACTTGCCCAAATGGGTATCAGGCATCTAGCAGTCAAAAGCTTTACCTAAACGGGGATTAAGCATCTAGTAGTCAAAAGCCTTGAGCGCATGTGCAACTAAACTAAAGTTATGCTGCATTTCCAGCAAAACGAAAGATAGCTTCAGTAACTAGTGCTTTTTTGAAAGGGTGCTAGCTGTTAGGTTTAACATATATATACAGCTACATGTTAAAGAGGTCCCCAAAATCGCAATATCCTAACTTCTACTTTTAATTTTCACAAGTGTTAGTGTGCAATGCTATTGTAGGTACCAAAAATCACACTTGACGTGTGGCGCATTACGAATGATGGAGTAACTAAACCAAGATAGCTTAGTTTGTACGAGATAGGACGAGGCTGCGAAGTATGACCTGAAGATAGCGAGATGATAATTAGCGAGGTAAAGAAGACTTGCGCAAGTAACCCAGCGAAGTAACTTCACGAAGTAACATCCTGAAGTAACATCCTGAAGTAACATCCCGAAGTAACTCCACGAAGTGTGGATTGTTACGCAAGAAATAGGCAAATTGTCGTGAAGTAAAATGAGTCATCAACGAAGTAAAATGAGTCATCAATAAGTGAAATGAGCTATCAATGATGAAATGAGTCACGAAGTAAAATGGGTTGTCAGCCATTATGTAGTTTTCCTTATAAATAAAGGACTTGGTCCACTGTAATAAGGGTTGGAACTTTTAGGAGGAGAGAGATCAGATTTTATTTGACCTTATCTTCTTCTTATTCTTCCCAAAAACTAGATCCAGAAAAACTCCAAAACTCATTAATGGAGTCTCACCATGTAAATCAATTGCCTATGTAAACATTAAATATTTTAGTAGATTTGTGTGTCTCTCTTATACTTTTAACACTTCAAATTATCATTTTGGTATCCAAAAGTTAGATCTACAAATTGTTATGAAGTTTGAAGGTTGAAATGAGTTTAGATGTAGAAAAACATCATTTGGGTGTAACTACGGATGGATTTTCTGTAGTTACATTTTGGCATCCAAAAACAGGGATTTGAGTAAGGGATTTATCCACCTGCAATTTGTTGATTCAAAGAAGAGATCCAGAAATTTTGATAAAGATTCCGTCAGAAAAGTTCTAACGAAATCAGCTACTGATGGTCATTAGTTCGAGAGAGTTAACGAGTTTTAAGGGAAAAAATGGAAATCTCACCAAAGTCTCAACCAGCATCGTCAACTTCCCCAGAGCCTTCATCAACAATTTAGTCTCATAAGGACAAAAATCTCTTCCTTAATCTATTTAATTTTATGTCAATTTTTTCAGATCTAGAAGTTTTTAAACAGACTTTTGAGAAAAGTTTCATACACACTAAAAGTTTTTCTCCATGAAAACTTGATTTTCTATGGTTATCGTGAATCCAAACAAGTTTTGTTCACTGATTTACAACAACCAGACCTTGTTTTACAAACCCAATCATTGGATTTAAAAAACATGGGATATAAAAATCTTCAATCGATTTGGGGAAGTTTTTCGTGAAAGAACTTAGGCGGGCATGCATTCTTGGCATAATAACAGCTATCTTAAACTTACCCTGATTTTTCACTAACTTGATTGATCATTTGCTGTATTATTAGATCTAGAAATTCAGTCAAAATGGAAGCAGCGAAGTGGGACTACAAGTTTCACGTGCATAAACCGGTGTGAACCAACATGAGCTCAGTTAATTGGATGGATTTTTCATCAACAAGCATCATAAACAAGCCGAAGAATCACATTTGTGTGATACAAGATTCATGTGAATTTGCTGACAAGCAGCAAACTTATCTCGTCACAATAATTAGTTCATGGCAAGACTATTCTATGCAAGAGACCCAATTCCAACTATCAACGAGCAAAGAGGAGACACCCAGAAGAATTAAGATCACATATGCAAACGAAGAAAATTCAGTAGAGATAACTACTTCGTTACTAAGCTTCGGAGAAGCCTGCCAGTAACTCGAGCAGAACCAGCGAGCAAAAGAAGACAACGAAGTACCATCTCGTCGACAATCATTCCGGCAAAGATGTAACCAGTTCATATCTAGCTCTCCAATGCGCTACTCCACCAAGGGACACACTGCTTTGGTCAAAACACTTGGGCCTGTTAATCGGTTGCATATCATCTCTATCATCAAGAATACCGGTCATAGATATTCAAAGAGAGGAATTGATGCCAGCGAGATCGAATTCGTCACCAACCAAAGCAAAATGGAAGACTCAAAGCAAAAGGAGGCAAGCTGAAGACTCAGATTCATCAATTTGAAGGAGGAACGTACTCAGTTAGTTGGATGGATTTTCATCAATGTGTATCAATAAACAAGCTGAAGACTCAGATTCGTATGATACAAAATTAATATGAAGACTCGTTAATCCAGCTACACGAAGTGAAATCCTACTCGCAAACAGCAAAATTATCTCCTCACACTATTGATTTCATGGTTCTCAGGGGCAAAATGGAATAACGAACGATTAAACATCTCTCCAACGTAATTTTTTGACGATGAACGAAGAGATATCTATCACATTTTGTACAAAGTACTACGAAAGGCAGGGTCGAACGTACCTTACAACAACAAAATGAGCGAAGTGCTTTGGGGAGAGTTAAGGCAACTTCGTCACCAGACCTAATAACGATCAAAGAACATCCATCCCACTTCAAGGATAGTAGACGAAGTTCAACGAGATAAAACTTTGAAGTTCAAACACGGACGAAGTTTACTACATCAGAATCCTACTTCGTTAGAGGTTCTAGCGAAGGTCAACCTTGTGATCACCAAAGAAAACAAATCTTCTTAAGTAGAATCCCACGAGTTGGAATATTTCTCTTCCCAAATATTTTCTCTTCGTGGAATATTTCTCTTCGCAAATATTCTCTTCGCGGACATTTTCTTCTCAAGCATTTTCTTCGCAAACATTTTACTGAAAGTTACATGAACAGAAGATACTTCGTAAGGTTTACTTCGTCAAATATATTATGTGGAGACAAACCACGAGGCAGCGAATAATATTAAAGCTGAAACTACATGAGGCAGAGTACGAGAGAGGAGGCTTTACATAAAGTTCACACTATGAACAAAGAGATACTTCGTAAAGTAAGAAATAATTAGACGAAGAGACACTTCGGGAAAGTCAAGCAAAAGATACTTCGTGAAAGGGGGAAGCAGTAGACAAAAAAGAAACATTTCAAAGAAATAAACTTGCGAAATAATCATCCCAAATGGGTTAATAACTCCAAAGAAAGAGAGACTCCATTCACCAACCACATCACCAAATAATAATCACCGTTATTACTTCGCCATCTAATGACCATAGCACCAGCAAAAAACGAGTTCTCATTAAATCCAACAAAGATTCTAAGAAAACATGATCAGATAGTTACGAAAGCAACCAACACAGTAAACCAACTCGAAACTCTTGGAGTTCCCAGTAAACTCATCATGGGATTTCAATGAGTAAGTTGATCTAGCTTCAGAGACGATTAACGAAGAAGAAGATACCAGCAAAACTGACTTTGTCATCATATTCAGCGAAGAACAGGATCAATTAATTAATTAAGTAGCCAATGAAGCAACCAAACCAACTCGTAACTTCAGCGAAGAGTATTCAGTTCAACGAAGTATCATCATCAGCGAACGAATAACTTATAGAAAAGATCAGATAATTTTAGCATCTCACTTCGTCAGCAGCTTTGGTGAGGGAAGATTCTTACACGGAACAGCTCATCTCGTAAACAAAGATAACTCGTGAAAAGTCAAATATTATGGATAAGGTTTACTTCGTAATCAACTTTGGCGAACAACTAATTTAGTTACGAAGCTAATCCCCACTTGAAGAGCGAAGAAAAAATAGTATGAGGGAAGATGCGGATGCCGGACTACCTCCGTCAACGACCTTCATTCTCAGATCACTCGCGAAGTTCACGTCTGTTTGGACAAACCAGGACCGAGAAACACAGCTAAAAACAGATAAGTTCATCCATCTTCTAGCTTTCTGTGTTTAAACTTCATCCCATGTCTAGCAATTACTACACATACTTAATCACTCATTAATAGATACCAGACTTTTGAATACACTTCAAACATATACATAAGCATGCATGAAATTTTTAGAATGATAAACATTTGACTAATATTCTTGAAGCTACAGGGACATGATACTGGAAATCGACCAAGGTGCATGAGAAAAAGCTTATGACGAAAAGGAATCTGTTAATGATTCGCAGAAAATTACTTCGTCAACCAGAGACAGGGTGATAGTTCTGTTGCATAAAACATCTCTGAAGCCAGAAAATCCACGAAGGAACAGCTTTGTGAAGAAAAAATAATTCATGAAGAGGAAAAGGAATTAGCTTGCTCAGATCCAACAAAAATCACTTGCAAGACTGCACCAAATTTTTTTCTTCGTTAACAAAAGAAAGAATTAATGCGAAGTAAATAGTAACAGCTACTTCGTTATCAAAGACGATCAGTATCTCGGCCAAAGCATGGAGATATTACACTCCATAATTCCAATTACTTCGGCAAAGATACGTCATTTTTACTACATGCAAAGACGATCATCACTCCAGCAAAGAGACCTAACGTACTTCGTCCACTGTATACTGTTGGAATTAATTACAATAATCGAATGCAAATGGGAAATAATACTTAGATTACACTGATAGTAGTAACAAACAACTCAATAAACTTAGTAGAGGCACGTATGAGATACGCTGAGCTAAAGGTAATATTGCCTGCTACTCCTCCGAGATGCTATAGCAATTAACAAATTACCTCCGTGGATACAACTATCGTTAGTTCTCCTCTATGTGTAGCATACACAGAGAGAACCCTTAGAACTTGGCAAAGAAAAGTAAAAACAAAAACTCAAATTGAAAATACAAATTGTTTCGAGTAATGTAAAAACAATTTTATGTTTCGTAAACTATATTTCTGAACTAAAATTTCGTAAATCAAGAAGTAGTTATACAAAATTATGTTTCAGAAACTACAACTTGTTTAAGAAAACAACTCAACGTTTTCGAGTTTTAAGACAAATATTAATAAGAACTTAAGTTTCTGAAAAATAATTAGAGAAGAAGGAGAAATTCAAGATAAGAGTTCGAATGGTATGTTTTTTAAACCGAAAGCCTTAACTCGTATTTATAGGTAAGAATTCGAACGTTTGAGACACAGATCCGTAAATCACGCGTTCAATTTGTCGGACGAGTAAAAGCAAAAAGCATCCGTTAAAATAACAAGAAAAAACGATCTGTCGGGTAAGATTCTTCTCGACGAGAAATCTCTGTGCACATGTGTCCACACGCATGAGATGCACAGGTGTCCACACGCGTGAGATTAAAGATTCTTTACGATGAAAACAGTTAAGAGAATTCACGCGTGAGAATTAACCGTGTGTGACTAAAGATGCTTCTAGTGGCTGTCGGATATCCAAAACCGAGAAGGCAAAGAATAAAATTCTTTACATGTGTGGGAGAAGCGTGTGGTAAATTTCAGCAAAAAGAAAGGATGGGTCGGATACACCCACACCCACACCCACTCCCACTCCCACTCCCACTCCCACTCCCACTCCCACTCCCACGCCCTCGCCCTCGCCCTCGCCCACGCCCACGCCCACGCCGAGCCGAGCCGAGCCGAGCGAGCGTGCTTCTGTGCGAAGCACCGCACGAACGGGAAAGGCAATAAGAAATGCAATAAGGTTTAGGCAACCTTGCCATAGTCTAGGGCTTTCCCCATACACAAAGGTCTAAAGACCCAAAGGGCCATGCCCTTAAGGCTAAACCAATGCTATTTAAGTCTAAAACTCTTAGTGTTTTAGTCTATATGGGACTAATGTTTTATTCATTCACATGAAAAAACATCTAGGGAGAAATAGGTCTTGGGATCAAAACATGGTCCATGCATTTTTTGATTAAAACAAAACATTTTTTTTTCTAACAATCCCCCACATGAATAATAAAACATGTCGATAAAACACGATAAAACATAAGGCAACAAAATAGGCTAAGGTGTCCCAAAGATTGAACCTTAACTTAGTGAGAGGTTACCTGAATCGCTTGTTGATACGGTGAACGCAATGTCTTGAACCGCCAACAAAGAATGCAATTCGAAATAACAGCCACACTTGATGCCTCAACCGAAGAAAACAATGCCAAGCTCTTGCGGTTGTGCCCATTTTGGCCGTGGGCTAAAATCCCGACTTAATGAATGTCTCTAGAGAATCAGCTCATATTCTCATAGGAAGCGGCCACACTTCCAACATCCACAAAGGTGGGTCCATAAAGAGTGTCCTGCCACACCCCGCTTTAATCAAAGCCATGGAACCCATTAAGATCTCAAAAGATCATCCTGTAAATCATGCAGTCCGCACTATCATATGATTACACCATAGGGAGGGACAAAGATAGTGCTTTACCAATATCACCATAAATTAGTTGTCTCATTGAACCTTGATCTTGGAAATCCAATCACAAGGTTGAGTATCCTTCATGGTGATTTATTCTATGAGCTTAAGTCCCATCCCCTCGATGTGGATTTAACTTCCTCTCTCGGTAAACCTTTCGTCAAAGGATCTCGCAAGATTATCTTTGGATTTTACAAAGTCTATCGAGATAATACCAAGAGAGAGTAGTTGTTTCACCGTCTTGTGTCTTCTTCGTATATGTATAGACTTTCCGTTGTATACATTGTTCTTTGCGCAACCAAGTGCAGCTTTACTTGTCACAATGGATGGCGATTGAAGACACAGAGCTTGGGCCGAGTGGAATTCCTCCCCAGAAACATCGCATCCATTCAAATTTCCTCTCCAGCCTTTTCTAAGGCTATAAACTCGGACTCCATAGTGGATTTAGCTATACATGTCTTTTGGTAGACTTCCATGAGACAGACGCACCTCCAAGCAAGAAGATGTACCCACTAGTAGATTTGCACTCTTCCGAGTCCGATATCCAGCTTGGCATCACAATACCCTTCCAAGACAAACAGGATACTTCCCAAAACTTAAGCAATAGTTTGAGGTCCCTCTCAGGTAACGTAAAACTCAAGAGAGCATTCCAAAGATCCCGCCTGGGTTGCAAGTATACCTGCTTAATCTACTCATAGAGTAAGCAATATCATGTCTTGTACAGTTCATAAGATACATAAGACTACCAATAATGCGAGAATACTCAAGTTGATCAATCCCCTCACCCTTGTTCTTTTTCAATTTACAAGTGGGATCAAATGGAGTAGACGCAGGTTTAGCATTTTCATAATTAAATCTCTTTAATACGGTTTCAAAGATAATGAGATTGACTAAGACTATATCCATCAGACGTCTTTCTGATTTTCATCCCTAAGAGTACATCAGTAGGGCCTAAGTCTTTCATGTCAAAATTATCTCTAAGCATGCTTTTAATGGTATTAATAATATCAAGGTTGCTGCCTAATATGAGCCTATCATCAACATATAGGCAAACAATAACATGAGAATCATACAAAGATTTAATGTAAACACATTTATCAGATTCATTAACCTTGAAACCATTAGTTATCATAACATTATCAAATTTTCCATGCCACTGTTTAGGTGCTTGTTTTAAACTGTAAAGAGATTTGTTTAACTTGCATACTTTGTTTTCATAACCTTTTACTATAAAGCCTTCAGGTTGATCCATATAAATTTCTTCATTCAATTCACCATATAGAAAAGCAGTTTTAACATCCATCTGATGTATATGCAAATCATTAATTGAAGCAATAGCAATCAACATTCTAATCGAGGTGATTATAGAGACTGGTGTATAGGTATCAAAGAAATCTACTCCTTCCTGTTGTCTATAGCCTTTAGCTACCAACCTAGCTTTATATTTATCTATAGTTCCATCTGTTCTAAGTTTCCTTTTGAACACCCATTTGCAACCTATGGATTTACTTCCAGGAGGCAAGTCTACAAGCTCCCAAGTTTCATTTTGCTGAATGGACTCCCATTCATTTAATGAAGCTTCTTCCCAGAAAGGAGCTTCTGGAGAAGTCATAGCTTCCTTATAGGTTTGGGGTTCATACTCTACCGTAAGAGTCAAAAAATCTGGGCCAAAACTTGTTTCAGTTCTAACCCTCTTACTTCTTCTTGGTTCAGTCTCATACTCCAAAGTTGGAGTTTGACTAGTCGATGGAACATCCAGGAGGTCATCATGGACCCTTTTCCGAGGTCCAGACCTTAAAGGAAATATGTGTTCATAAAACACGGCATCTCTAGATTCCAATATGGTGTTCTGACCAATGTTATTATGGTCAGAACTGATGACCATGAACCTGTATGCAATTGTATGCTCAGGATACCCTAAGAAAACACAATCTACTGTTTTAGGTCCTATTTTAGTTTTCTTGGGAAGAGGAATGGCCACCTTGGCCAAACACCCCCACACTTTAAAGTATGCATAAGAAGGTTGTTTACCATTCCACAATTCATAAGGAGTTTTATCAGATTTTTTAAATGGAACTCGGTTCAAAATATAGCAAGCAGAGAGGATAGCTTCCCCCCACAAGTTCGAAGATAACCCTGAACTTGTCAACATAGCATTTACCATATCTATGAGTGTTCTATTTTTTCTTTCAGCTACACCATTCGATTCTGGTGAATATGGTGCAGTTGTTTCATGAATGATTCCATTATGTTTACAAAACTCACCTATGGGTATCACATACTCACCGCCACGGTCTGACCTAAGAGTTTTAATTTTAACTCCTTTTTGGTTTTCTACTTCAAGTTTATAAAACTTGAAAGCCTCTAAGGCCTCATATTTACTTCTAAGAAGATGAACCTGACAGTATCGTGAGTAATCATCTATGAAAGTGATATACCATTTTCTACCACCTCTTGTTGGTGTTGATTTCAAGTCTCCTAAATCCGAGTGTATTAATTCCAAAGGAACTGTTCTACGTTCAACACTTTTATTAAATGGTTTTCTTGCATATTTAGATTCAACACAGATTTCACATCTTTGTTTTTTATCAAAGTTTATTTTTGGTATGCAACCTAAATTAGAAAGTCTTTCTAGCGATTTGAAATTAACATGCCCAAGTCTATCATGCCAAACATGTGAGGAGTCACAAACATAAACAGAAGAAGATGCATTAACATTCAATTTCAAATCGATACACTAAGCTTAATCATGTTATCGGTAACATAACCTTTTCCTACGAATTCACCATGCTTAGAAATCACAACAAGTATTGGACTCAAAGAACAATTTTAAAACCTTTTCCTAGCAGGATGGTTTCTGAGATAAGATTTTTGCATATGTCCTGGACGTAGAATACGTCATTCAATGCGAGAGTTTTTCCCGAAGTTAGCTTCGCCCGACCTTGCCTTTCCCCACCACTTTCGCGGTGGAAGAGTTTCCCATGAACAGTTTCTCATCATCTCCTACTATGGCATAGGAGGAGAAAGCATTTCTGAATTTACAGACATGCTTGGTGGCTCCATAATCAAGCCACCAGTCTCTCACATTAGTCATACTAGAGACAAGGTCGACTTCAGACACCATGCCAGTGAAATATCCAGAGTCCTCTACTATGTTTGCCTTATTTTTCTGTTTTGGATCATATTTGATCCTTTTAGGGGCCTTACAGTCTTTAGCCATATGTCTAGGTTTACCACAATTAAAACAGTCGCCTTTGATGGTGTGCTTAGTGACACCACCTCTAGGCTTAAAATTGTTACCTCTGGGTTTTCGACGTCTGTTACGTCTATTACCCATTTTGCTGGATTCTCCAGGAATTTTCTTTGAAGCAGCTTTATCGTCCAAAACATGAGCTTTGTTGGACATTTTTTTGCTCAGCATCATGCTCTTGTCCTTGCTGCACATAAGCTCCTCAACCTGGATCTTTTTGCCAAGCTCCACCATGGTGATTTCACGAGTCTTGTGTCGCAGCCTCCTCTTATATTCGCTCCATGAGGGTGGAAGCTTTTCAATCACAAATTAGATACTTGTAGAGCTTCATCAAAATTCATGCCTTCAAGAAAAATCTCGCTGATGAGGAGTTGAAGTTCGACGAACTGTTCTACCACAGCTTTTCGTCACCATGTTGTATTCTAAGAACTTAGCCATCAAGAACTTCTTACTTCCAAAGAGCTTTCAAGATGATATTTTTCTTCTAGAGCTTCCCATAAATCAAAAGCATTAAAATCTTCTTTTGTATTATAGAAGTCATACAAGGAGTCATCAAGACAGTTAAGAATATGATTCTTGCACAAATAATTCTTCCTATTCCACCTGTCCAATTTATCTTCATTACCACGGCGATGAAGTTTTCTCGAGGTTTTTCTAAAGCATATCCATCTAACCTTTGGTCGTTTAGGAAGAATAGCATTTTAGACTGCCATCTCTTAAAGTCCTTACCACTGAACTTTGGTGGTTTTTCTACATATTCTTTCCCATGTTCTTACAACAAAGAATATTACAAAGATTACAATATTACAATAAGGCAATTATTACCTTTAGATTGTTGGAATTAATTACAATAATCGAATGCAAATGGGAAATAATACTTAGATTACACTGATAGTAGTAACAAACAACTCAATAAACTTAGTAGAGGCACGTATGAGATACGCTGAGCTAAAGGTAATATTGCCTGCTACTCCTCCTCGAGATGCTATAGCAATTAACAAATTACCTCCGGATACAACTATCGTTAGTTCTCCTCTATGTGTAGCATACACAGAGAGAACCCTTAGAACTTGGCAGCAAAAGTAAAAACAAAAACTCAAATTGAAAATACAAATTGTTTCTGAGTAATGTAAAAACAATTTTATGTTTCTGTAAACTATATTTCGTGAACTAAAATTCAGAAATCAAGAAGTAGTTATACAAAATTATGTTTCGTAAACTACAACTTGTTTAAGAAAAGAACTGAACGTTTTCCGAGTTTTAAGACAAATATTAATAAGAACTTAAGTTTCTGAAAATAATTAGAGAAGAAGGAGAAATTCAGAAGATAAGAGTTCTGAATGGTATGTTTTTTAAACTGAAAGCCTTAACTCGTATTTATAGGTAAGAATTCGAACGTTTGAGACACAGATCCGTAAATCACGCGTTCAATTTGTCGGACGAGTAAAAGCAAAAAGCATCCGTTAAAATAACAGTAAAAAACGCATTTGTCGGGTAAGATTCTTCTCGACGAGAAATCTCTGTGCACAGGTGTCCACACGCGTGAGATGCACAGGTGTCCACACGCGTGAGATTAAAGATTCTTTACGATGAAAACAGTTAAGAGAATTCCCGCGTGAGAATTAACCGTGTGTGACTAAAGATGCTTCTAGTGGCTGTCGGATATCCAAAACCGAGAAGGCAAAGAATAAAATTCTTTACATGTGTGGGAGAAGCGTGTGGTAAATTTCAGAAAAAAGAAAGGATGGGTCGGATACACCCACACCCACACCCACACCCACACCCACACCCACTCCCACTCCCACGCCCTCGCCCTCGCCCACGCCGAGCCGAGCCGAGCCGAGCGAGCGTGCGTGCTTCTGTGCGAAGCACCGCACGAACGGGAAAGGAAATAAGAAATACAATAAGGTTTAGGCAACCTTTCCATAGTCTAGGGCTTTCCCCATACACAAAGGTCTAAAGACCCAAAGGGCTATGCCCTTAAGGCTAAACCAATGCTATTTAAGTCTAAAACTCTTAGTGTTTTAGTCTATATGGGACTAATGTTTTATTCATTCACATGAAAAAACATCTAGGGAGAAATAGGTCTTGGGATCAAAACATGGTCCATGCATTTTTTGATTAAAACAAAACATTTTTTTCTAACATATACAAGCGAAAAAATAGAAAATATTAAGGAGAAAATGAGTCCACTTCGTCAAAGCCTCACCAGCGATAGACGAAGTTCGAAATGAATCCAGTAACAGTTCTTGATAAGCAGCCCCGGCAAGCTTCACCAGCTTACTTCGACAAAACTAATGCAATGAAGATAAATCACTGGTTTGTCCAGTAAAGATAAATCATACCCAATGCAAGCTGAGGCAATCAGAGTAACATGTTCAGAAAGGAACGGGACAACTCGTCAACCCAACTATCTCGTAATTATTAAAGGAATTTCAGCTACTTCGGGAGCATCCAAGGAATAGTAATAACTCACGGGAGCAGTCAACCAAAGGAGAAGCAGAAAGCCACCGGACAAAGAAATTCGAAGAAACGGAACTAGGAATGTTAAAGCCTGCCTCTTCAGTGAGTGTAATGATCAAGCTCTTCGCAACTTCAGTGGTCTCACTTCGCATGGATCAACAGAAAACCAACTTCGCAACATCTACTTAGCAGCTCTAATATCATTTCAAGCGCAGAAACAACACAAAGCAAACAGGAGCATGAGCGAACATGCAAAAGCAAGCAACAAGCATGAATGACATGCAGATATGAAGAAAAGAAAGCTACGAGCTAAAATGATCAAAGAAAAGGGGCACTGATAAGACCCAAACATACAAAAAAAACAAAAAAAATGCAAATTCAAAACATGTGAATGCGAGGGCCACAAGTAAGACCTCATTTAGGAGGTCTGCTTACGACCCTCAAAATAGGCGATCGTAAGTCCTATATAAAACCTCTACTTATGGAGGCTGAGACCTCGTGGCGTGCAACCTAGTTCGCACAAAGTGCAAGGGGCAAATGTAAGACCTACACGCGCGTCACGAGATAATCTCAGATGTGGCTAACAACCACCAGCTAGGGGCAACCGTAAGACCCATCCTCCGAGGTCCCCAATTGGGTAACCACTCGGTAAGGGGTGTAAGAACAAGCCAGTGGAGAAGAAGATGGACTGGTGTAGTTCTTCCGCTCGGTCCCAAAACCACCTCAACTAGGGTGTGACTTTGTAACCAAGAACCATATCGGCGAAAGGATGCGAGGTCACGAAATAACTGATGCCTAAGCCCAAAAGCACAGGGGTATTCATAGGGGAAGGGACAGCACCCTCCTTTAGGGAGCTGAGTGACCACAAAAGTCGGCAATGTTACGGGGCTGGTACTCATGGGAGTAGGTAGGCCTGTGATATAGTTGCATAATAAGACCTCAATGAGAGAGATAAGGCGAGGTTGATGGCCGGTATTTACTTCGCAAGAGTAAAGAGTGTCTGAGAATTCGTCGAAAATCCTTGACCAACGGGGTGGGGCATAATAAGACCTTAACTAGGAGGCAAAATAAGACCCCGAACTGATGATAGAGATGTGAGGAAAAACATGAGACATGAGGAAAAACAAAAAGGAAAGTATATACTTATATGTAGGTACGGAAAACCACCCCTCCACGTGTCCGAGGAAGATTGAGCGAGATAATAAGAAGAATCTTCGAGAAAGATATTATTCACCACTCCCGAAGGAGTGTGAGTGAGAAGTCTAATCAGCTGTCAGATCCGCCTTAACTAGGCCCCGTCAACAAAGAAGAATTAACTTGCTCGGAAAGATATCTAGCGAAATAGAGCTAACCTGCTCGGAAAGACATCTAGCGAAGTAGAACTAACCTGCTCGGAAATACATCTAGCGAAGTGGACATAGCTTTCTCGGGAAGATATTTAGTGAGGTATGGATTGTTTCACAAGAAAAGGGAAGGGTCACGAAGTCGGTTGCGCGAGGTATGACTTGTTATCCAATAAATAGTAAGGTTTCCCGAAGTAATAACGCGAAGTATGGATTGTTGTGCAAGAAAAGGGACAGCTGTCCCCGACATGAACCAAACTTTAAGGCGAAAAGTAAGCTTAAAAGTTGTTTTGAACGAGATAAAAGCGTCAGTCCGAGATAAATCGAGCTGTATTCCATTATGTAATTTTACCCAATAAAAGGAAAGACTTAGCCTCTTAAGAAGGGGTTTATTCATTTAAGGAGAGAGGGAGACTACTTTGTAAGGAGAGATAATCTAGATCTTGAGTGTTCTTGAGCGTATTGTAACTTTGAATCAAAATAATTCTAATCTAATATAAGATCCGTGCATAAACTTGTGTTTATATCTAACGAAGTAGTGAAAGGGTGTAACTATGGATTTTCTGTAGTTACATTTTGGCGCCGAGAAACAGGGATCTCATGTTGAGATTTTAGTCTCACTTGAGATAGTTTGGGAAATTTGTTATTACACAAATCACTAAGAGAGTTGTTACTTTGCAAGAATTGAAGAATAGTGGTCAAGGAAGCCTGATAGTGCTAAAAGAGGAAAGGTAGATCTTAAACCTGCTGACCGGAAGGAAAGAAAGCTAGATCTGGTCAAAAGACGGTAAATCGGAGAAAGAGAGTTTAGCAGGTTGTCCATGGCAAGAGTACCGGAACGATCACGGCACCTCATCGCATCAAGGATAATCTTGCGTCTAGCAGGAAGAGGAGGCAGGATGGAGATAGGAGAAACATCAAGCAGAGGAGGAAGGCAGGGTGAGATCCAACAGGAAGAGGATGAACGTTACCAGGAAGGATCGATCCATACCGTTAACACTGAAACGGAGGTGGAAGAAGAACCTCTGCAAGAGAACGGAGGGGAAACTGCCGGTGAAGAAAATATGACATTGGAGCAGATCAGAGAGGTGCTGCGCTTAGAAAGGGAAAGGGAGAGAGCTCTAATGGAGAAAAGGACCATACTCATGAGGCAAAACGCGATCTTGGTACAGCGAAACAACCAACTTGATGAAGAAAGGACTATTCGAGATGCACGAGGTGAAACTGGTATGGGAGAAAACGTGATTTAAGGAGGGGAAGTACCTCAGGATGAACAGGAAGGAGAAATAGGAGAACGGAGAAGGAGACGTCGAAGAGAAAGAAGCGAAGAAAGGTTGCTGAGGAGAGCTTTGGAGGAAACAAGATGGGAAGACCAAAGACGACGATTTGAGGAAGAAAGAACTCGGGGGGAGGAGAGACTTCGGGAATAAGAAAGGCGAAGAGAAGCTGAGGGAATCCGGAGTGAGGAAAGATCTCGGGAAGAATAAAGATACAGAGAACAACAGTGGCAGGAGGAAGCAAGGAAGTATGCAGGGGAAGAAGAGAGATACCGAGCATAGAGAAGGGGACAAGAGGAAGAAAGGAGAGAAGGTGATGGTGAGTGAAGTAATAGGAGGATAAAGTGAAGGAGAGAAGAAGGAGGGGACGAAGTTAATCAGAAAGTCCTGAACGAAATACAGGAAATGAAAGCATTACTCAATAATCCACGAAGGGGAGGAAGATTACAGTTGGTTGAGGAAATTATGGAAGCTGACAAATCACCATTCTCGTGCGAAGTAATAGAGGGAAGAATCCCAGGAAGGTGTTCACTGCCTACCTTCGGAAGCATATTCGATGGAACAGGGAATGCCGTGCATCACCTGAAACAGTATACTCTCTCGTTAATGCAGTGGGCGAGGTATGAAACAGTACCGTGCCAATATTTTCCAGCTAGCTTAACCGGGGACGCCTCAAAATGGTTCGAAGGGTTAGCAGAAGGTTCAATCTCATCGTTTAAAGATTTGCAGAGAGTATTCCTGACGACTTACATAAGCAATAACATGTTAAGGCCAGGAATAGAAACCTTGTTCAACTTGCGAAGAAAGCCATGAGAAAACTTGCGAAGTTTAATTACGAGATGGAGAACCATATTCAGTGAACTCGCGGGAAGGGTAGATGAGAGAAATTTCATCTTGGCCTTCGTTAACGCGTTAATACCAACCGATCTCTTGCACACGCAGCTCTTCGTAATTCACAACACAATATCAATGAGCGAACTCCGAGAATATCAGGAGGAGTACGTGGCGTTGGAGGAGAAACAAAGGGAGGCAATTGAAGCATCCCTAATTCAATCCAAGGAGGGGAACTCGCGTTTGCTGCCCAGAATAACAAATGTGATAGAAGGTGATATGAAATATGAGGACGCAGAACCATTGTCAACAATACCCGCGAAGTTGGTAGCAGTATCCAGTGGGGACCAAGAATGGATAGATCAACATCCGAGGTATATCGATCCCATATCTCGAAATTACGAAGGGTTCCGAGATGATAATCCGAGGAACTCAAGAAGATACCTACCGGGAAGCAATACGGGAGAAAGAAACCACAGTTCGAGGACGTAGTTTTGCCCGAGATCAACACCACTATCGAGAAGATATGGGAATCAATTGTCCTGACGGAAGAAATTCCACCCCCGGGAAATTTTGGGGTAGATCCCTTGTCAAGTGTGAGAAATAATGACTTTTGCAAGTATCATTGCTTCCATGGACACCGCACGGAAGATTGCAGAAACATTCGACGAATAATACTTCGCCTAATTGAAAAGGGAAAACTCAAGCATTTCTTGGCAAATTCAGGACCCATACCACCGCCACCACCTCAAAGAAGTGATCAAAAGCAATCAAAAGTATACAGAATCGAAATCGATAGAGGAGCACAGAAGTTAAACTGCAACTCCATCATTTACTCTGCGAAGAATATACAAAACTTTCATGATAATATGTTACAAAGGGTTCATAAGCGGGATTTTGAAGGAAATGAGATATACAACATCGCGAAGAAAGAGCCATTAGAAGAATGACATAGAAGAACTATTTCCTTTTCAGCAACAGATGCCCCGGAAGGAGGAGATTCGCACACAGATCCTTTGGTGATCACTTTGAACTTCGGAGAGCGAACGAAGTGGGAAGAAAGTTACGTGGAAAAAAAGAAAGTATGGGCAATAGATAGGATCTTGTGGACACAGGGAGATCGGTGGATATTCTCTTTTACCACGCATTTAAAGCAATGGGCTACCGAGATTCGGATCTGGTACCGTCGACCTATAATATCTATGGGTTTAACGGAGTAGCATCGAAGCCAAGAAGGGAACTGGTCGTGAAAATCTTCGCAGGGGAACTTGAAACCGAGGTAACAGTATGCGTGGTGGATGTAGAATCTCCTTACAACACTCTGATTGGGCGGCCATGGATACATGGGATCAATGGAATAGCATCCACATATCACCAAGCTATCTGATTTCCTATGCCAAGCGGTATTGGCGAGATAAAGGGAGATCAGAAGGAAGCCATAGAGTGTAACGATGAAGATGTGCATAACTATGACAAGAAGATAAAGCGAAAGAAGGAACAAAAGAAGAGAGTGCAAGCAGCAAAGAGGGAAGAAGAATTAATGGTGTATATGGTCAAAGCAAAAGAAGGATGGGCTATTCCAAGTGAAATCCCCGAAGATAAGGATGAGCCCTTGCAGCAATTAAAGGGTCCGTCTTCGCTCGGAGACCCAATCATGAACTTCACAGCAGTAGAACCCACGCAAGAGATAAACTTGGGCAGCGAAGAAGAAATGAAAACGGTGAAGATCGGAACAACGATGGAGGCGGATGAAGAGGAAAGGTTGATAAAGCTGTTGAAAGAATACAGTGATATCTTTGCATGGGTCATGAACGAGATGCCTGGGATAGATCCTGAAGTTGCTTGCCACAGACTGGATCTAAACCCAGCAATCAAGCCAATAAGGCAACGAATACGAAAGATATCCACTGCTTATCACGAGCAAATAGAGCAGGAATTACAGAAAATGTTAAACTCGGGAATAATAAGACCCGCGAAGTATCCAACATGGATAGCCAACATGGTGATAGTACCGAAGAAGACCACAGGAATAAGAATATGCATAGATTTCAGCGACTTAAATACAGCTTCTCCAAAGGATAGTTTCCCTTTACCCAATATACCGCAAATGGTGGAGTCAGCTTCAGGGTACAAGAGGTTAACTTTGATGGACAGTTATTGTGGATACAACCAGATACCACTCGCAGAAGAAGACCAAGAGCACACGGCCTTTTTCGCTCCTAGAGGCTTGTATTGCTACACGAGAATGCCGTTCGGACTGAAAAACGCAGGGGCAACTTACCAGCGGATGGTGGAGAAGATTTTCGCAAAATGGGTGCACAACAAGCTGGAGGTCTACGTCGATGACATGCTGGTTAAAACTAAGGAGTCAGGGGACCATGTTGAAGACTTGAAAGAAATCTTCGAGCAGATGAGGGCATTCAAAATGAAAGTAAATCCTGCGAAGTGTATATTCGGTGTGGAATCAGCGAAGATCTTAGGGCACATCGTGTCCGAGAAAGGGATTGAAGTAGATCCATCCAAGGTTCAAGCCATATTGGACATGCCATCGCCAGCAATGGTAAAAGACGTCCAAAAACTGAATGGGCAGTTGGCAGCTTTGGGAAGATTCATTTCTAAATCCTCGGATAGGTGCAAACACTTCTTCGATATTTTCAAGAAGGGAGCAAAATTTACGTGGACACAAGAATGCGAACAGGCCCTAAAAAATATAAAAGAGTATCTTATCAACTTATCAATTCTCCAAAAGCCTGAGCCAAATGAAGAACTACTGATTTGTCTCGCAGCTACACTGAATGCCATCAGTTCGGTGTTGCTTCGGACAGATGAAGGCGTAAAGAAGCCTATTTTTTACGTCAGCAAAACACTCAATGCTGCTGAAAAAAACTATACAAAGATTGAAAAGTTGATTCTAGCACTGGTGTATTCATCAGAAAAACTAAGAACCTATTTTCAGACTCACAAGATAAAAGTTCTAACAAGAATCCCTATAGAGTCAGCTTTAAAGAATACGAGGAGAGCTGGGCGAGTTGAAAGATAGAATAATCGAATAGATCAATTCGGATTAAAATACGAGGTACAAACTTCAACAAAGTCACACATAATTGCGGAATTCCTGGACGAGTTCCCAATAGAAGAAGACGAAGGAGTAGAAGAGATGTTGGATATAGATGAAGACCGTCCGGATCCTACAGATCTACTAAAAGAAAATCACCCAAGGAGATGGGAAATATTTGTAGACAGATCATCCAACAGCGCTGGAGGAGGAATGGGAATAGTATTTACTTCGCCAAAAGGAGCAAGGACAGTATTTTGCTTCCGAATGGAATATAAAGCCACTAACAACGAGACAGAATATGAGGCAGTCATACATGCCTTGAGGCTGGCTATCGAGATGAAGTTGGAAGAAATAAGAATAACTAGTGATTCTCAGCTGGTAGTCAGGCAGATAGAAGGAAGATATCAAGCGAATGATGCAGTGATGAATCGATATTTGCAACTCGTGAAAGAGTATTCAAAGAGAATACCCAATATAATTTTGAGGCAAGTAAGCAGAGACAATAACAGATACGCGGACGCTTTAGCCTTTATTTCATCAATGATAGAAGACACCTCGGAGAAATATATCTGAATTGAAAGGTTAATGCAACCCTCAGTAACTAACGAGTTGGAAGATGAGAAGTCCATGATGATAATAGAGGGTAGCACATTCGGCGAATTGGGAGAGGATGACTGGAGGACACCTATTCACAAGTACCTCGAGAAGGGTGATCTGCCTAGAGACAGGTTTGAGGCGCATAAAATCAAAGGGAGATCTACCAACTATGAATTAAGAGAAGGAATCCTATATCGGAGATCATTCCTAGGACCACTGTTGCGATGCTTGTCACAAGAAGAGGGGGTGAAAATCATGAAGGCAATACATTACGGTGACGCTGGAAATCACAGCGGAACTAGATCACTGGCTTACAAAACTAGAACGCAAGGATACTTCTGGCCAAGCATGCATAAGGACGCAAAAGGTGTAGCAATGAGGTGTGAAGCTTGTCAAAGATTCGGAAGACGCATACACGCACCCTCGACGAACTTGAATTCTGTGCTAAGTGTGTGGCCATTCGCCATATGGGGAATAGACATCGTGGGACCATTTGTTGCTGGAACCTTGCAGCGAAAGTACCTAATAGTGGCAACAGACTACTTCACTAAGTGGGTTGAATCCAAACCAGTAAAGAATATGCGGGACGGAGATATGTACGATTTTATAGTTGAACACATCGTATGCAGATTCGGAATTCCACTGCAGATAGTCTCGGATACCGGGATGCAATTCGAGGGAGAGAACGTGAAAATGTTATTTAGCACTTTTAAAATACAAGCCACACAGTCAACTCCGCTATATCCGCAGAGTAATGGACAAGCTGAAGCAACAAACAAGACAATTGCATCCACTTTAAAAAAGAAGCTAGACGGGAATCTCCATAATTGGTGCGAAGAAGTCCCGAAGGTGCTATGGTCATACAGAACCACCAGAAGAGAGGCAACATGGATGTCACCTTTCTGCTTGGCATATGGAGTGTAGGCGGTTCTGCCTACTGAGATCATGTTCCCCACTACAAAACGAGAATCCTGGAAAAAGGGTCTAAACTCGGACATGATCCTAGAAAAATTAGATGACTTGGAAGAAAACAGGGAAATGGCTCTACAACACATGACGAACTATCACCGGAGACTATCTCGCGAATACAACAAGAGGGTGAAAGAAAGAAGTTTCGTCCCAGGGGAGCTGGTTCTGCGCAAGATACCCCCATATCAAAAGGGACCCGGAGGAAAACTGGATCCTACGTGGGAAGGACCTTTCATCGTAAAAAGAAAAGTGGGAAACGGAGCTTATGAACTCGCGGACTGTAAAGGAAAAGATTCAGACAGTAACGGGGACATCGTATATGGCGAAGCAGAAAGGCAAGGTCGCAGACTGGACCACCCGTGGAATCAAATTTACATCAAGAATTATTATCCATAAGCAACAGAAACTCGTGAAGAACTGATATATATATATATATATATATATATATATATATATAAAAGAGAATATAAGTATCAATCAGAAAATGAATGAATCATTTGTTGAGCAAGCATCGAAAAATCAGCAAAAACACTGGTTCAAAACAGGTGAATACGAGGGCCACAAGTAAGACTTCATTTAGGAGGTCTACTTACGACCCTCGAAATAGGCAATCGTAAGTCCTATATAAAACCTCTACTTAGGGAGGCTGAGACCTCGTGGCGTGCAACCTAGTTCGCACAAAGTGCAAGGGGAAAATGTAAGACCTACACGCGCATCACGAGATAATCTCAGATGTGGCTAACAACCACCAGCTAGGGCCAATCGTAAGACCCATCCGCCGAGGGACCCAATTAGGTTACCTTCGGTAAGGGGTGTAAGAACTAGCCAGTGGAGAAGAAGATGGCCTGGTGTAGTTCTTCCGCTCGGTCCAAAAACCACCCCAACTAGGGTGTGACTTCGAAACCAGGAGCCATATCGTCGAAAGGGAACGAGGTAACGAAATAACTGATGCCTAAGCCCAAAAGCACGAGGGTATTCAGAGGGGAAGGGATGGCACCCTCCGTTAGGGAGCTGAGTGACCACAAAAGTCGGCAATGTTACGGGGATGGTACTCACGGGAGTAGGTAGGCCTGTGATATTGTTGCACATAAGACCTCAATGAGCGAGATAAGGTGAGGTTGATGGATCATTACTTCGCAAGAGTAAAGAGCGCTTGAGAATTCGTCGAAAAACCCTGACCAACGGGGTGGGGCACAATAAGACCTTAACTAGGAGGTAAAATAAGACCCCGAACTGATGATAGAGATGTAAAAAAAATATATGAGACCTGAGGAAAAACAAAAGGGCAAGTGTATACTTGCAAAGAGGCAGGTATATACTACAAAGAAAAAAGCAAGCACATTACAAAGCTTGACCACACAAGCCATACAATTCTAAGAAGTACTTCTTGCATTGCATAAGAAGCACTCGCAACTGAAATCTTATACATGATGATATATGCACTAACTCGATTATGCTATGAACTGAACAATAATAATTGCAGCGAGATGACAATAATGCGAGATCTACTCACACGAACAACTAAGGCAGAGAAAGTAAGGTCAAGCGGATCTAAAAGTACAAAGTATGCTACATAAATCCACCAAAGAATAAGAGGCAAGTATATACTTTAAATACGATTTTATTCTTTCGAGCATTTATTTCGCATTAAGGCAAAAAAAAAAAATTACTTCGGAAACACCCAAAGAATAAGGGGCAAGTATATACTTAAGAAACATTAATTATTCTTTGATTATTTCCTTCGCCAAGTATATACTTGGTATCTCGGAGTAATTCCGAAATACTAGGGCAAGGCATCCATTAACAAACATGCAGGTCATATATATAAGCGCAGCAAATGAAGCAAAGAAAGGGAAAAGCTAATATATTAGGGCAAAATACGAGCAAAAATTTTCATGCCCCCCAAGCTTGGGAGCGCACAGATAAAATGTTAGAAGGACAAAGAACCAAAGTATCACAAACATCAAAGCAAATAATCAGGGATTTTTAACTCCCTCTTCATCAAGATTGCCATCATTGTTACCAGCTCCATCATTATTACCAGCCCCAGCATCGTTATCGCATGTGCCTTGAGGAACCTCGTGATGAGGTTTCTCAATGTCTTCATCAGTCTCTGTATCTTCGTTTTCAACTTCGGCGAATACAGTGGGTTCGTCATCGGAGAAAATCTCGAGGTTCATGTTAGGGACATCGAGACCATGAGATTTGCAGAACTCGGTAACAAATTTCACCTTCTCTTCCTGGGAATTTCGGCGAGTCCATTTCGCTACCTTATTAGCGTCCTCCTCCATCTTATCGCAATCCTCGTTCAAGGAAGCAAACTCTCCATGCAATTTGGATAACTCCTCAGCCAAGTTATCCTTTTGGAGAGACAAGTGCAAAATTTGATTCTTCAAACTCTCCTCGGATTCTGCAAGATAACAGCGAAATGAGAAACAAGAATAACCAAGTGAAGCACGAAGCAACAACAACACCTAGATCTACCTTCTTTCTGCGAAATAAAAAAATTTAAGGTTTTCTGGACGTCAAGATTAAAATGGTCAAGTCTTGATATTTCTGATTCGAGAAAGCTGTGATGTCCTAGAGGTGATTTTTCCATGTCCTCTCCAGGGTCGGACATGGATCTATCCTCATCAGGGGATCCGATAAAAAGTTTACCGCCTCGGGGAGGCATAACAAGCTTCTTCTTCGCAGGAGGAGCGGGAGCAGTTTTCTTGCCCTGGAGCTTGACTCTTCACATTCTCCTCACGAAGGTGGAAATTTGACTCTTCATAATTAGCGGACTCATTAGCTAGACGCTCATCCAGATAATATGACGTCGATAGCTTTTCACTCAAGATCTCATTTTCAGATAAGTAACAGTTAATCTGGGACAAAAGTTTTGCTTGTTCTGCTTGGTAATCATCCACGGTCGACTTGGCTTCTTCAAAATTCATATAATACTTCGTATAACGGTATTGAAGAAAACAACAAGATAGTAAAAACGAGAACGATATAGAAATAAAGACCGAGAAAAGATTAAACTTACTGCGAAGCTCCGAAATTTGTTCATCTTTCTTAACTGAATGCTCCCTCTCATCAGCGAGATCATTCCTAAGATCCTGAATTCGTTCATTAGCAGTCTTCAGATTCTCACGGGAAACCCTCATCTCCACGAGTTGAGCCATATGACGGTTAAACTCCTGCGAAGTATTTTCAGTAAGATGGGGATTTGTACGTCAAATGCATTTAAGATTAATAATACTAACCAAGGACATAATAGCAGCGTGCTGGTTGGTGGAAAGATTCAATGAAGCGTTCTGCATGAAAGATTGATCTTGAGCTAGAAAGGTATCGGCGCATAGCGAGATTACAGATTCCATAGCTACAGACCTTGTGGAAGGGTTGTTCCGAGTTAAAATGAGAGCATCCCTTAAGAAGTCCATGTCAGGGGCATAGGCTGGATCCTCTGATTCAAAAACCTTCCGAGTCTTTCCACTAGAAGGACCTGCTGATGGTTTAACAGGGGGCTCTTCCACCGTGATACGAGGAGTTGGCATGGGAACCTTCGGAGAAGGAGTGGCACCCTTTAGATTCTCGGGCTTGTTCTTTCCAGGAGGAGAAGGAAACTCTGTTGGCTTCTGGGCAGAAGGTATACGGGTGAGATCCCCCATATTCAAAACCATGCGGCGTTTTTGGGGTTCAGCGGCAGGATCGGATTGAGGAACCTAGGAAATAGGGGTTAGTATCTCGGAGTTGAACAAAATCTAAGGCAACAAGAAGGGAGTACTATTAAGAAGTAAATATGGTAGCAGAATACCTTGGTAGCAGCAGCCGCACCAGAAGAACTCTCCTGATGACTTCGCTTCAGAAGGACACGAGGGTTTACGACGGGGGTTTCCACGAATTCTTCCTCCTGTCAAAACCAAAAGTTAGATTCCGAAAGCAAAATTTGAACACCAAAAGCGAAGCAGGAAGCGGGTTACCTGGTCCGTAGCAGGAGATCCAACAGCAAGCTTCTTGGAGGATCTATCCTTGATCAAGCCGGGAGCGGGCAATGAGTACTACAAAAAAAAAAAAAAAAAAAAAAAAAACACAACAAGAAACAAGGAATACAGGTAAAAGACACCAAAATGAAACGAGGGGAGAAGACTAGCGAGCTCACATCGGAGGGCTTCTCGGACCAGTTGAACCTCCAAGGTTCAAAGGAAGCGAGATGAACGTGACTTGGGAGGGGGCCTTCCCGAGCATTCCAGGGTTCATCATAGCCCCAAACAAGGGGGCCCTCGATAACAACTGGGAACATCATCCAGTCCTCATCATTAGTTAGACGCAAAGAGGGGCCTTTGGGAGCCTCCTTCTAAGAACCAACGGGCTCAACATCCAAAAGAAAAACTTTGGAAGGATCCTTCAGGGACTTCCGATGTAAAGCAACATCCCACTCTTGATACTTCCTTATTCTACCTTGAGTATTATCGAAGTAATTCTCCGAGAAAGAAGCAATGTTGTAGTCTGCAGGGTTGAAGCTCTCCGCCACAGCTGGGATCTGGGATAAACCGCTAGAGGAATGCCTCACAAACTCGTTACAAATCCGAATTGAATTACCGTTCAATTGGAAGGATCCCCTGTTGATATGAGCAAGAATCTCACAGAGAAGATGATTCCGGGCGTCATACAGAGGAAAGGTTAAGCCCGCTCTCAACTGACCCAAAGTGGCAATCATCCTGGTAGATGACCACGTCTTTGCATCAATCCAGCGATTGTTCAATTCCATCCGTTTGGTTGAGGTTACCGGAGGCACAACTGAAAGATCCACCGCCGGTGACAGAATTAAACCTAGTTTTTGGAAATCATCCTGGAAATCTTCAAGCTGCTTTGATGTAGTGGAAAGGGTTTATGGGTGCCATTGTTGAAAGGAGATAAGACGATGTGGAAAAGTTGAGGAAAAACTAAGGAAATCAGAAAGCAGACAGAGTTTACAGAAGAACAGCGACGGGGAAGAAGAAGTTGAAGGACGTAAAGAAGAAGAAAAAAATGAGGGAGAAGACTATTTATAATGGACCCAGGGTGACCTGGAAAAACGGTTGCACAGGAAGGGGAACCGGTTGGTAACTGTTGATAAGAATCGTTGGAGACAAGATAGCGGAAAATCCGCGTACGTGGCGGTTACGAAATTAATGCAGGATTCTCTTTATGTTCTTGGTACCCGCTAAAGGAATGAGAAAAGGCAAAATGTAGGTACGGAAAACCACTCTGCCACGTGTACGAGGAAGATTGAGCGAGATAATAATAAGAATCTTCGAGAAAGATATTATTCACCACTCCCGAAGGAGTGTGAGTGAGAAGTCTAATCAGTTGTCAGATCCGCCTTAACTAGGCCCCGTTAGCAAAGAAGAATTAACTTTCTCGGAAAGATATCTAGTGAAGTAGAGCTAACCTTCTCGGAAAGACATCTAGCGAAGTAGAACTAACCTACTCGGAAAGACATCTAGCGAAGTGGACATAGCTTGCTCGGGAAGACATTTAGTGAGGTATGGATTGTTGCACAAGAAAAGGGAAGGGTCACGAAGTCGGTTTCGCGAGGTATGACTTGTTGTCCAAGAAATAGTGAGTTTTCCCGAAGTAATAACGCGAAGTGTGGATTGTTGTGCAAGAAAAGGGACAGCTGTCCCCGACATGAACCGAACTTTAAGGCGAAAAGTAAGCTTAAAAGTTGTTTTGAACGAGATAAAAGCGTCAGTCCGAGATAAATCGAGCTGTATTCCATTATGTAATTTTACCTTATAAAAGGGAGGACTTAGCTTCTTGAGAAGGGGTTGATTCATTTAAGGAGATAGGGAGACTACTTTGTAAGGATAGATAATCTAGATCTTGAGTGTTCTTGAGCGTATTGTAACTTTGAATCAAAAGAATTCTAATATAATATAAGATCCGTGCATAAACTTGTGTTTATATCTAACGAAGTAGTGAAAGGGTGTAACTATGGATTTTCTGTAGTTACATTTTGGCGCCGAGAAACAGGGATCTCATGTTGAGATTTTAGTCTCACTTGAGATAGTTTGGGAAATATGTTATTACACAAATCACTAAGTGAGTTGTTACTTTGCAAGAATTGAAGAATAATAGTCAAGGAAGCCTGATAGTGCTAAAAGAGGAAAGGTAGATCTGAAACCTGCTGACGGGAAGGAAAGAAAGCTAGATCTGGTCAAAAGCCGGTAAATCGGAGAAAGAGAGTTTAGCAGGTTGTCCATGGCAAGAGTACTGGAACGAGCACGGCACCTCATCGCATCAAGGAGAAGCTTGCGTCTAGCAGGAAGAGGATGCAGGATGGAGATAGGCGAAACATCAAGCAAAGGAGGAAGGCAGGGTGAGATCCAACAGGAAGAGGACGAACGTTACCGGGAAGGATCGATCCATACTGTAGTACCATAATATCGCCAAAACGATATTCTCGTGATAAGAACGACATTTCCACGAGAAGGTTGAATACTCCCACTACAAGAATGACATCTTTCACGAGAGCGTCGTGAGAATTCTCCAACGAAATTTGGTGAGCAACATGAGAAAGCATCAAGATAGTTTACAATTGAAGAAGCATGATAAAAGAATGTTGTTTCACGAGGATTACGAAAGATGGCGAAAATAAACAATGTAACTGCCACGATGAGATCGCAGAATATATCCTAAAGAAGGGGAAAGCTTGGCTGTCTTCCATTATGTAATTTCCTATATAAGGAGATCAGGTAAGTCCAGAGGATGATGATGTATTTTTTAGAGTTAAGAAAATCTTGAGGAGAGAGAAACTCCAGAAAAGAAAGTTGTAATTCTGAGTTTGAATATTTTCTGTAAACATTTCTGAGATCTAAATAATAAAAGTGTCGTTTAATTCTTTAATCTTCAACTAGTTTCACTTAGATTTTTATAGGATCTTAATAGGGGTGTAGTGTGGGAAATCCTGCTACTACATTTTGGCGCCGACTAAGGGGAACGTTGAATTAGCAAAATCGAAGAAAAGGTAAAAAAGAAGACAGGAATTATTCAAGATCAAGGAAACTTTGAAGAAGATTGGTGAAATATTCAGAAGAAAAATGATTAGAATTAAAGAAAATTGTAGGAAATTGAAGTATGAATTAGTGTCAAGAGAAATGATCGATAAATTTCATGAAAATATTAAGGGAGGATACATAAACGTGATTCTGAAGGGAGAAAAATTATGATGGTAGAAAAACGTCATTATTAAAGAATTGGGAAAAGCAGGAAATTACATTTACAAAGAACAGAAGTTTTAGAAGAAAATCTAGATCATACATCTCCTTTGGTGATTACGGTACCCATGATACCAATAAGGAAGGAAAAGTCAATAAAATCTGTAGAAAAATGGGCTATAAATATAACTCTAGTTAACACAGGAAGTTCTGTGGATATAATGTTCTATCATGCTTTTAAGAAAATGGGGTATAAGGATGAAGAAATGTCTATTTCATCATATCATATTCATGGTTTCGGAAAATCTATAACAAAACCAAGAGGAGAAATAATAGTACGATTACCACTTGGAGAAATTGAAACACAAGTAACACTATGCGTGGTGGATATGGAATCACCATACAACATGATATTGGGAAGACCATGGATACACGCAATTAAAGCTGTAGCGTCAACCTTACATCAACGCATCAAATTCCCTATGCCTAGCGGAATTGGGGAAATTAAAGGAGATACAGATCTTGCGAAGACATGCTATCAAATTGAAGTAAAAAATTGTGAAGAACGTCCTAAGAAGCGAAAAGCTCGCAGAAAATTGATGAGAGAAACAAGAAAAGAAGAAGAATTTAAAATTTACATGATAAGAGCAAAAGAGGAAAAAGGGATACCCAATGAATTTTCGCGAGAAGGAGATGAACGTGCGAGAATCATAAAAACACCAGCACCAGAAGCCGCTTACATCTGCAATGAACCAACAAAAAAGTAAATGTTGGGAGTGAAGAAGAACCTAAAATACTGAAAATTGGGACTAGAATGGAGATAGACGAGGAAGAAAGAACTATAAATCTTTTGCGAGAATACAAAGACATTTTCGCGTGGAGCATGGATGAAATGCCAGGGATAGATCCATCGGTAGCATGTCATAAATTAGAAATCAACAAAAATGTAAGGCCGTTCAAGCAAAGAATAAGAAAAATCGCAACAACATACCATTCTCGAGATAGAAGAAGAATTACGAGAAGATGCTTGATGCAGGAATAATAAGGCAAGCAAAGTATCCAGAGTGGATTGAAAATATGGTGGTGGTCCCAAAGAAGAATAAAGGAATAAGAATTTGCATAGATTTTACCGATTTAAATAAAGCTTGTCCTAAAGATAGTTTTCCACTACCATATATTCCTCAAATGGTTGAGTCAGCAGCGGGAAATGCAAGAATATCTTCGTTAGATGGATATAAAGGATACAACCAAATCCCTCTCGCTGAAGAAGATCAAGAACATACTGCATTTTTTTCTCCAAGAGGGTTATATTGTTATACAAAAATGCCCTTTGGATTACGAAATGCTGGTGCAACATACCAAAGAATGGTGGAGAAGGTATTTTCAAAGTGGATCCACAAAACACTGGAGGTATATGTAGATGATATGTTAATCAATAGCAAAGAAGCTGAAGATCATGTACAAGACTTAAAGGAGATTTTTGAACAAATGCGAAAATTTAATATCAAAGTAAATCCTGACAAGTGTACTTTTGGAGTGACTTCAGGAAAGTTTCTGGGGTATATTGTATCAAAGGAAGGAATACAAGTTGATCCAGAAAAAGTGCAAGCGATTCGCGATATGCCCACACCAACTACAGTAAAAGATGTGCAAAAATTGAATGGGTTGTTAGCCTCGTTAGGAAGATTCATCTCGCGATCCTCTGATAAATACAAGAATTTTTTCGATATACTCAAAAAGGGAACAAAATTCAGATGGACAGATGAATGTGAGAAGGCCTTTCAGGGAATAAAAGAGCATTTAATGGATACAACCATTTTACAGAAAGCTGAACCAGGAGAAGAGTTATTAATTTATCTCGCGACAACGGCATATGCGCTAAGTGCGGTATTGTTGCGAGTAGATGCTGGGATAGAGAAACCAATTTACTATATTAGTAAAACATTCAATTCAGCAGAGAAAAATTATTCAAAGATTGAGAAATTAATCCTAGCATTGGTACATGCAACTTTCAAGCTTCGCATTTACTTTCAAGCATATAAGGTCAAGGTATTAACAAAAGTGCCAATTGAATCGGTAATGAAGAATTCAAAAATATCAGGAAGAGTAGAAAGATGGAATGCACAAGTGGGACATTTCGATATCAAATATGAAATTCTATCTTCGCCAAAATCCCAAGTCATCGCAAATTTCTTAGCTGAATTTTCTTTGGAAAATGACGAAGCTGTGGAAGAAATGATGGAGGCAGAAGAAGAACATGGAGATCCAAAAGAATTATTGACAGAACCCAATAGATGGGAGATATTAGTGGATGGATCATCTAATGGATAAGGAAATGGGATTGGAGTTGTTTTTATTTCACCAGAGGGAGAAAAAACAACTTTTTCATTTAGGTTAGAATTTACATCCACTAATAATGAGACAGAATATGAGGCTGTTATCCACGCTTTGAAATTTGCAATAGAAATGAAGTTGGAAAATGCTAGAATCACAAGCGATTCTCAATTGGTTATTCGTCAAATAACTGGAGAATATATAACAAATGAACCTTCTTTAAAGAAATACAAGAGACTCGTGGAATAATTATCTGCGAGAATTCCAAAGATAAAATGGAGGCACATATCAAGGAAAGATAACCGACTTGCGGACGCTTTTTCCTTCATATCTAGCATGATGACAAACCCACTTGCGAGATGCATAAAAATTCAAACACTCTTATTACCTTCAGTAAATAAAGAAGACGAAGATGTGGATGGGAATTCCGTCGAAATTGACGAAGAAGGAGAGAAAGATGTGATGATTGTAGAAAATGGTGAAATAGAAGCAAAAGAGAGAAACAAAGATTGGCGAGCGGAACTTCTTGCTTATTTGGAGAAAGGAGAAACTCCAAGAAATAGACTGGAGGCACACAAGATAAGAAGCAGGGCAACTAATTATGAGTTAAGAGACGGAGTGTTATATCGCAGATCTTTTAATGGACCATCGCTAAGATGTTTGACAAGGGAGGAAGTAGAAAAGGTGTTAAAAATGCTTTCACAAATGGAGATGCTTGTAATCATAGCGGAGGTAGATCTTTGGCATATAGAACGAAGATGCAAGGGTATTACTGGCCTTACATGCATGAAGATGCGAAACAACATTCAAGGCGTTGTGAAGAATGTCAGCGATTTGGAAAAAATATACATGCACCAGGAGCACCACTATCATCCTCAAAAAGTGTATGGCCCTTCGGAAAATGGGGATTAGATATTGTGGGACCATTTGTGCCTGGCTCTGGACAAAGGAGATACCTCATTGTGGCTACAGATTATTTCACAAAATGGGGAGAAGTAAAAGCAGTACAACATATTCGTGATAAAGATATTTTCACATTCATATTCGAGAATATCATCTGCAGATTTGGAATACCAGCACAGTTGATGTCTGATAATGGAAAGCAGTTTGAAGGACAGAACATAGAATTACTACTCAATGCATTTAAGATAAAGTGTGGAAAATATACTCCTTTATACCCACAAGCAAATGGTCAAGCTGAGGCAACTAATAAAACGATCGCAGATATTCTGAAAAAGAAATTAGAAGGGTATCACAAATCATGGTGTGAGAAAGTACATAATGCAATATGGGCCAACAACACCACTATAAGAGAGGATACTGTAATGTCACCCTTTTGTTTAACATATGGGGTTGAAGTTGTATTACCAACAGAAGTTGCTATTCCTACAACAAAAAGAGAAGTGTGGGAAAGGAATTTAAGTGCTGGTATGATTTTACATAAACTAGATGAATTGGAATAAAAAAGGGAGAAGACTCTACAAAGATATGGAAAACTACCAAATGAAGGTTAGCTCGCGAATACAACAAACGTGTCAAAAAACGAGAATTCCAAATTGGTGATTTAGTTCTGCGAGAGACACCTAGATATCAGTGAGAGAATGGTGGAAAATTGGCGAAAAAATGGGACGGACCTTACTTAATTAAAGAAATAATTGGAAATGGGGCATACAAATTAATGGATCCTGAAGGAAGAGATGTTGGCCAACGACTTGATAGACCATGGAATAGACTATTTTTGAAAAGGTATTATCAGTGACAAATAATGAAATGTAAGAAATATTGTCATAATTAAAGGTTATTATCAGTGACTATTTTTATTTTAAAGATTACGCGAGCAATATCGCGAGAAACGCGAATGAAATTTCGCAGAGATTAAGAGAATGGGACAAACCTTTATGGCGTGCAACTTAGTTCGCGAAGTACAATTTCGTAAGAGGCAAATGTAAGACCTACAAGCACGTTATAAAAGGGGTATCTCTTTATATGATTCAGGGATAAGGTTATACCGCTACTGGAACCTGAGTCATACAGATGTAGGGGTTAAAGAAAACCTATCCGGGAGAGAGATCTTGGATTTCCATCTTTATAAGGTTATACTCTGGTTGGACGACTGAGAGTCTCTTCCAAGAAGTGCAGAGTATGATCAAGGCGCCGAGGCACACGGTTTAGCCAAGGATGCCCGGGACGGACGAACCTACCCTGGACATCTTTGGTAAGTCTTGGCTACAATGCACTTGGACTGAAGAAAACCCCACCTAGGGTGCAGTCTTGTAACTATAAGCCATATAGGCATAAAGGACAAGAGGCTGTGAAAACAACTGGTTGTTGGTAAATCTGGATAGGAGGAGCTAGTCTTGTATGGCCGATGTGCCCTCCTTGAATGGGAAGCCAGGGGGAAGATAAGGGCGGCACCCTCCATTAGGGAGCTGATAAGTGTCTTAAGACGGCAATGTCATGGGGCTCTAAGATCGCAAGATCATTTAGGCCTGTCATATTGTCGCGTAAATTATACAGAGGAAAAAAGCCATAAGAGAAAAAAGTTAAGATGAGGTCAAGGGGTTTTTACATGCAAATGTGAACACGTCCTGCGATTTCATCGCAAGACGGCAATGTCACGAGGCTTTGTTTTCGCGAGAAAACTTAGACTCGTCATATTGTCGCAATATAATAAAGAAATATAGATAAGGCAATATCAATGGTTCAATACATGAAAGTGTAAAGACGTCCTGCGATTTTGTCGCAAAAAGAAAAAATTGGCAAAATAAGACTTTTAATTAGGAAGGCAAAATAAGACCAATAGAATAATCTCAAAAATTAATTCTTCTTTGTTAAGCATGCAGGGAAGATTTCTTTATCACAAGAAACAAGTTGAATTCAACAAGTCTCAAGAAATTTAATGAGGAGGCAAGCAAGGGAATAAATATGCAGAATTTCATTAAGTTTCTTGAGAATATTATAGTTCAAAAAAGGTTATATCATTTGCGAGAAGGAAGAAGAAAAAAGAAATTAAAAATAGAACTCAAGCTTCAAGCGGTAGTCTCGCCAGATTTAGAATTTTCAGGATTGTTATCATCACCAATATTTCTTTCATCGCGAACATCATCGCCAGAGTTCTTTTTGTTACGATCTTCTCCTTCTTTTAGAGGGTTTTATTCTTCTTCTTCAGCGTCTTCTTCAACATCTCCTTCAGAAGACGGATATTCTAAATCTTTATCCATAGGAAGAGGGACTTCACCATTGTCAACTTTCAAAGGTAGAACGGATACAGGAGAAAGAGAGTTGGAGATCAAAATTTCGTTCACGAGAACTTCAGCACTAAGATGAACTTGGCGAAGGAAACCTTTGTCACGATTTCTGATCTCTATATTCTTGAAATACTCAAGATAATCAAGTCTTCTTTCTGCTTTATCACGAATTTCTAAAAGGTTGAGAAGAAGAGTCTTGTTTTCTTTGCGAACACTGTTTAGCTCCTTAGTAAGATTGGTGATAGTAGAATGAAGGCTTTTTTCAGATTCTGCGAGCAACAAAATAATGAAAGGTTATAGAAATAAATATATCGTGAAAATATCAACAAGTGAAATATAACATAAATTGTGACAAGGGAAATCAAGAAGTGAGGCAGTCATAATTGACTACCTTCTTTTTGCGAAGTTAAGCTTTGGATTAATGAAAAGAGGCAGTTCTCCCATTGGTTCATAGCATCATCAAATTTGTCTCCAACTATGCCTTTTACACGAGATTTCATGTTCTCTTCTTTGGTGCGTAAATATGAATTTTCTTTTGAGAATGAGGAATGAGACTCCTTTAGTTGGGAATATTCATCTCGAAGCTTGCTGGCATTCAAACTAAGAGTTAGTCTACCCTTGATAAGTTTGTCTATTTCAAATGAGATGATTCAGTTACTTCGTCAAGTTTATTTTTAAGAGAGCGGAGAGACTGCTTTTGGTCATCACATATCCCTTGAAGATTGTTTACTTTCTGCGAGGAGATCGCCAACAAGCTTGATAATTTGTGTTTCTCTTGAGATAAAGTTCTATTCTTGTCTGACAAAGATTCTATAGACAAATTAGTCTTGGATAACGAATATGAGAGGCGAGTAACCTCATTGTTTAGAAAACTGTGATTTTGCAATAATTGATTATTCTCATTTGTGAGATTTCTTATTTGATCAACTGAATACGTATAAAGATTATCTAATCTACTATGCTGGTCCATCCAAGAATCTCTTTCAATGCGAGCTTCATCAGCTATGGTTTCAGATTTAAGTTTTTCGATGAAACGATTTCGGTTGGAAACTAATATATAAACCAAGAATTTAAAGGGAGGATTAAGTACGAAGAATATGGAAATAGAATAAAAAGATAAAAGGACAGAGGCAAAAAGAAGCTTACTTTTTAGTTCATCAATCTTTCTAGCGAGATTCTCGCGATCCAGTACAGAGTTATTGAGCTTGTAGTTTAGAGTTTCATATTCAGAAGTCTTATCTTGAAGACTTTTTCTCAAAATAGCATTTTCATTCTCTAGAGAAGCTCGTGAAACAGAATTGTCTGAGACAAAATATTTGAGAAGAGTTTCGCAAACTCCGCTTTGGAGAGAATCAGTAGAAGAATCTCTAGCATTATTTAGAATGTTAGATAAAATTTTGAAAGCAATATCATTTCCTGCGATGGTCTCATTTGATGAAGGAAGGTATGTAGAAGGTGAAATAGAGGAAGTGAGGACAAGTTGATGATTTGAGTCATTAGCAATGGTTGTATCATCAGAAGGAGGAGTTTTCGGGAAAGTAACATTTGGAGGAAGTAAAGGGCTAAAGGGAGTTTCAGGTATGATGGGTTCTGATGTAGGAGCGGAATATCACAACAAATGATAACTTACGAAATTATGGAGAGAAAATACATTTTGCGAGTATAGAATATTTTGCGAAGATAAAGAAATCACGAAGAACGTTTTACGAGTAAAGGAAGTTCGTGAAGTAAATTTGCGAAGGTTCGTATGATGATTCTTTGATCCGAAATTAAGGGAAAAATTAGTTTTTATCCAATATGTAAAATCATATAAATATCCATTTAGGCATGGGAGGAAAGGAGAGACACATTTTGAGAGAGGGGATGATTTTAGGAGGAGAGAGAAAATTTTAGAGAGGGATTTTATTTTCTTTATCATCTTCTTCCCCAAAAATTCTAGAGCTCCAAATATTCATTAATGGAGTCTCAATTGTAAAATCATGTAATCACATACAATCACTAGTGAAGCACCGTGGATGTAGATCACATTGATCGAACCACGTAAAAATCTTTGTGTCTCTTTATAATTTTAGTACCTTAATTCTTAGTTTCATATCAAATTAATTAGGTTTAGGAATCATTTTAATGGAATCTAATGAGGGTGTAGTTGTGAGATAATCCGCAACTACATAATTGGCGCTAGAAACAGGGAAAGAGTAATGGATTTATCCTTCCTGTAACTTGTTGGTTCAAGAAATTTTCATGAAGATTAGTTATTAATCACAGTTTGAGGGAGTACATGTCATCAACAATTTCTTTTAATAAATTGGTCCTCTTCTCTTTCTACTATTTTCTCCCCCAATTTTACTTTCTAGAAAATTCAATCTGAAAAGGTAATGGTGTCTTCCAGAAATAGTTCCAATAATGGAGTAGAAAATGGATTTGAAAGTTCAATATCATCTTCAGGGAGATGTTATAGTTCATCTCGTTGTTCTTTACATAAGAATAATCATAATTAGGTAAATCGATTCGTTTCACAAATCGATTGAATGTTAGAAGATCAGCAATGACTAATTCGCTTGTGAGGATTGATACTGTTGAAGGTGATTTGGTTAAAAGTGCTTTAGCTGATTTGATTCGTCCAATCAGGAAGATAATCCAAGTTCGCATCATTCAACCTTATTCGCAACATTTCAGTTTGAGGCAATTATCTTTGTTTCGCAGCAACATATAAAGAAGAAATGAGGCTGGCGCAAAAGGCATATAAAATTAATGAGCAGCAAAAAGTGGACCAGCAGTGAATAGTTATAACCAATTAGTTTGCTGCGTAATCAAACGTATAAAAGACAAAAGAAGAAACGGGGAAGTAACTACCTCTTGCGAACATTCTTGACGCACACTCGCAGCTTGACGTCCACTAGTGATCATTAGATTTCGTAAGTGTAGTTGTGTACTTAGATTATGAATCTTCACAGCAAAGATTTTGGTTTACCTCAAGGGAGCTCTTGCTACGTCACCTAATATAATAATTCAAAGTAGTTCGTAAACAAAAGACTAAGCTCGTGGAACATTATTCTTCGCAAACATTTTCAGCACAAGCATTTCCTTCGCAAGCATTTATTTCGCAAGAAGAAAATGGGAGATTATTTCGCAGACATATTTCACAAGAAAGGGTTAGAACAATTGGATGCTAGCTTCGCAAGAAAACCATATACTTCGCAAGAGACAACAACAACAACAAACCACAAAAGCTAAGTACTTCTTTCCTTGAACATTTTATTTTTCTTACGAAAAATAAAAGATTTTTGATTTGATTTACAAAGCGCGATACAATCGTAGAATTACAAAGATTTCACAATTACAAAAGAAATTACAAAGATCTCAAGATTTCACAATTACAAAAGAAATTACAAAGATCTCAAGATTTCACAATTACAAAAGAAACCGAGAAAAACATCTCGCACAAATCAATTTATATATTTCTCTTGAAAATTTTACTTTATTTCCAATGATATGATATTCGACATGGAGAGTAGTAGCTGGAAAACCTTTATGGCGTATAATCGTAAAAGGCAAAGCACCTCAGTGCGTCATATGAGGGGGTACCTATTAGGATCATTTCCATGGAAAAATATTTGTCAAGAGAGATGAAATAGATAATACAAAGGAAATCAAAACAAACAAAAAGATTTTGAAGTAGCATATAAATAAAAATAAGAAATTTTGATAAAAGAAATGTTGAATACTAATCTAAATTTTTATTTGCATTACAGCATAGCATGAGGCAAAGAACATGGAGTGAGAGTTCGCATGATGGGTTTGCAATATTTCTTACATTTAAAGGATAAAGTACTTCTTAAGGATACTTCATACTTCTTATATATTTTGAGGATTAAGTACTTCTTCAAGGATACTTCATACTTCTTATACTTCAATGGTTGATACTTCTTATTTACTTCGCAACATTCCGGGACTTCGCAAAAGAATAGAGGCAAGTATATACTTTTCAAGACTAGTATTCTTTCGCTCGTTCCTTCATCAACAAAGATCAAAGATTACTACAACAACGGATTTTTTCTTAAAGATCGCTCTTCAAGCAATATTCAAGAAAAAAGAGGCAAGATGTAGGAGCAGAATATCACAGCAAATGATAACTTACGAAATTATGGAGAGAAAATACATTTTGAGAGTATAGAATATTTTGCGAAGATAAACAAATCACGAAGAACGTTTTACGAGTAAAGGAAGTTCGTGAAGTAAATTTGCGAAGGTTCGTATGATGATTCTTTGATCCAAAATTAAGGGAAAGATTAGTTGTTATCCAATGTGTAAAATCATATAAATAGCCATTTAGGCATGAGAGGAAAGGGAGAGACACATTTTGAGAAAGGGGATGATTTTAGAAGGAGAGAGAAAATTTTAGAGAGGTATTTTATTTTCTTTATCATCTTCTTCCCCAAAAATTCTAGAGCTCCAAATATTCATTAATGGAGTCTCAATTGTAAAATCATGTAATCACATACAATCACTAGTGAAGCACCGTGGATGTAGATCACATTGATCGAACCACGTAAAAATCTTTGTGTCTCTTTATAATTTTAGTACCTTAATTCTTAGTTTCATATCAAATTAATTAGGTTTAGGAATCATTTTAATGGAATCTAATGAGGGTGTAGTTGTGAGATAATCTGCAACTACATCTGCAATTTGAATTGGTGAAGGACCAGTAGAGGCAGTGGTAGTGAAAGCGAGCTTCTCGCCAGAAGAAGGAGGAAGATCAGATTGCACAGGTGTAGGTGAAGCTTCCGCATATATTAAGGGAGGAATGACGAAATTACTCCCAAAGGTCTTATTTAATTGGCGAGATCTTTTAGGAGGATTAGCATTACCCTCGTCATTCTGCAAACAATAATCTAGATAAGAAACAGAGGCAACAATATTGTTATTAAGAAATAGAATGTGTTTCTTACTACCTTATTGCTCGCAGAATTTTCTTTCCTTTTTCCAGTCGGCCTCTTATGAATAATAGGTTTTTGAGTCGAGGATTGGGAAATAGATGCGACTCATTGAAGAGTACATAATATGGGGTTATAAATAATTAAGTAAGAGAAGATCGGAGAATATAAATAAAAAGTTTGATCTAAGAAAATACCATGATCAAAAATATACCTCGAGGACTCCATTAATACAGTAGCAGAAGAATGAGAAGGAGAAGAAGTTTCAGAACAAAAAGCAAAGAAACTAAGTAAAGAAGAAAGAGAGTTAAGAGAAGAAAACTAGAAATGAAATTCGACTCTTCCTTTTATAGGCAAAGAAGGGAGTAAATTATGTGAGATGTGTCAATACAAAAGGATAGATTTACAACACGTGTTAACAAGGAAAGCTGAATTAGCGGAATATTGCCGAAGAAAAAAGTTCAGATATTCTTGCGATAGTTAAGGATTCTCATGATCATTTCTTCTTCGCAGAAAAGACATGAGAAGAGGCAAGATGTAGTACCAGAATATCGCCACAACGATATTCTCGTGATAAGAACGACATTTCCACGAGAAGGTTGAATACTCCCACTACAAGAATGACATCTTTCACGAGAGCGTCGTGAGAATTCTCTAACGAAATTTGGTGAGCAATATGAGAAAGCATCAAGATAGTTGACAATTGAAGAAGCATGATAAAAGAATGTTGTTTCACGAGGATTACGAAAGATGGCGAAAATAAACAATGTAACTGCCACGATGAGATCGCAGAATAGATCCGAAAGAAGGGGAAAGCTTAGCTGTCTTCCATTATGTAATTTCCTATATAAGGAGATCAGGTAAGTCCAGAGGATGATGATGTATTTTTTAGAGTTGAGAAAATCTTGAGGAGAGAGAAACTCCAGAAAAGAAAGTTGTAATTATGAGTTTGAATATTTTCTGTAAACATTTCTGAGATCTAAATAATAAAAGTGTCGTTTAATTCTTTAATCTTCAACTAGTTTCACTTAGATTTTTATAGGATCTTAATAGGGGTGTAGTGTGGGAAATCCTGCTACTACACATACCGTTAACACTGAAACGGAGGTGGAAGAAGAACTTATGCAAGAGAACGGAGGGGAAACTGCCGGTGAAGAAAATATGACATTGGAGAAGATCAGAGAGGTGTTGCGCTTAGAAAGGTAAAGGGAGAGAGCTCGAATGGATCAAAGGACCATATTCATGAGGCAAAACGCGATCTTGGTACAGCGAAACAACCAACTTGATGAAGAAAGGACTATCCGAGATGCACGAGGTGAAACTGGTATGGGAGAAAACGTGAACCAATGAGGGGAAGTACCTCAGGATGAACAGGAAGGAGAAAGAGGAGAATGGAGAAGGAGACATCGAAGAGAAAGCAGCGAAGAAAGGTTGCTGAGGAGAGCTTTGGAGGAAACAAGATGGTAAGACCAAAGACGGCGATTTGAGGAAGAAAGAACTTGGGAGGAGGAGAGACTTCGGGAAGAAGAAAGGCGAAGAGAAGCTGAGAGAATCTGGAGGGAGGAAAAATCTCGGGAAGAACAAAGATACAGAGAACAACAGTGGCAGGAGGAAGCAAGGAAGTATGCAGAGGAAGAAGAGAGATACCGAGCAGAGAAAAGTGGACATGAGGAAGAAAGGAGAGAAGGTGATGGTGAGTGAAGTAATAGGAGGAGAAAGGGAAGGCGAGAATAAGGAAGGGACGAAGTTAATCAGACAGTCCTGAACGAAATACAGGAAATTAAAGCATTACTCAATAATCCACGAAGGGGAGGAACATTACAGTTGGCTGAGGCAATTGTGGAAGCTAACAAATCACCATTCTCGCGCGAAGTACTAGAGGGAAGAATCCCAGGAAGGTGTTCACTTCCTACCTTCGGAAGCATATTCGACGGAACAGGGAACGACGTGCAGCACCTGAAACAGTACACTCTCTCGTTAATGCAGTGGGCGAGGTATGAAACAGTACTGTGCCAATATTTTCCAGCTAGCTTAACCGGGGAAGCCTCAAAATGGTTTGAAGGGTTAGCAGAAGGTTCAATCTCGTCATTTAAATATTTGCAGAGAGTATTCCTGACGACTTACATAAGCAATAACATGTTAAGGCCAGGAATAGAAACCTTGTTCAACTTGCGAAGAAAGCCAGGAAAAAACTTGCGAAGTTTAATTACGAGATAGAGAACCGTATGCACTGAACTCGCGAGAAGGGTAGATGAGAGAAATTTCATCTTTGCCTTCGTTAACGCGTTAATACCAACCGATCTCTTGCACACGCAGCTCTTCGTAATTCGCAACACAATATCAATGAGCGAACTCCGAGAATATCAGGAGGAGTACGTGGCGTTGGAGGAGAAACAAAGGGACACAATTGAAGCATCCCCAATTCAATCCAAGGAGGGGAACTCGCGTTTGCTGCCCAGAATAACAAATGTGATAGAAGGTGATATAAAATATGAGGACGCAGAACCATTGGAAACAATACCCGCGAAGTTGGTAGCAGTATCCAGTGGGGACCAAGAATGGATAGATCAACATCCGAGGTATATCGATCCCAGATCTTGGAATTACGAAGGGTTCCGAGATGATAATCTGAGGAACTCACGAAGATACCTACCGGGGCAGCAATACGGGAGAAAGAAACCACAGTTCGAGGGCGTAGTTTTGCCCGAGCTCAACACCACTATCGAGAAGATATGGGAATCAATTGTCCTGGCGGAATAAATTCCACCCCCGGGAAATTTTGGGGTAGATCCCTTGTCAAGTGTGAGAAATAATGACTTTTGCAAGTATCATTGCTTCCATGGACACCGCACGGAAGATTGCAGAAACATCCGACGAATAATACTTCGCCTAATTGAAAAGGGAAAACTCAAGCATTTCTTGGAAAATTCAGGACCCTACCGCCACCACCTCAAAGAAGTGATCAAAAGCAATCAAAATTATACAGAATCGAAATCGACAGAGGAGAACATAAGTTAAACTGCAACTCCATCATTCACTCTGCGAATAATATACAAAACTTTCATGATAATATGTTACAAAGGGTTCATAAGCGGGATTTTGAAGGAAACGAGATATACAACATCGCGAAGAAAGAGCCATTAGAAGAATGGAAGATAAGAACTATTTCCTTTTCAGCAGCAGACACCCCGGAAGGAGGATCTTCTCACACAGATCCTTTGGTGATCACTTTGAACTTCGGAGAGCGAACGAAGTATGAAGAAATTTCTGTGGAAAAAAAGAAAGTATGGGCAATAGATAGGATCTTGGTGGACACAGGGAGCTCGGTGGATATTCTATTTTACCACGTATTTAAAGCAATGGGCTACCGAGATTCAGATCTGGTACCGTCGACCTATAATATCTATGGGTTTAACGGAGTAGAATCGAAGCCAAGAGGGGAACTGGTCGTGAAAATCTTCGCAGGGGAACTTGAAACCGAGGTAACAGTATGCGTGGTGGATGTAGAATCTCCCTACAATGCTCTGATTGGGCGTCCATGGATACATGGGATCAAGGGAATAGCATCCACATATCACCAAGCTATTCGATTTCCTATGCCAAGCGGTATTGGCGAGATAAAGGGAGATCAGAAGGAAGCCAGAGAGTGTAACGATGAAGATGTGAATAACTATGACGAGAAGATAAAGCGAAAGAAGTAATAAAAGAAGAGAGTGCAAGCAGCAAAGAGGGAAGAAGAATTAATGGTGTATATGGTCAAAGCAAAAGAATGATGGGATATTCCAAGTGAAATCCCCGAAGATAAGGATGAGCCCGTGCAGCAGTTAAAGGGTCCGTCTCCGCTCGGAGACCCAATCATGAACTTCGCAGTAGTGGAACCCACGCAAGAGATAAACTTGGGCAGCGAAGAAGAAACGAAAATGGTGAAGATCGGAACAATGATGGAGGCGGATGAAGAGGAAAGGTTGATAAAGCTGTTGAAAGAATACAGTGATATCTTTGCATGGGGCATGAACGAGATGCTGGGATAGATCCTGAAGTTGCTTGCCACATACTGGATCTAAACCCAGCAATCAAGCCAATAAGGCAACGAATACGAAAGATAGCCACTGCTTATCACGAGCAAATAGAGCATGAATTACAGAAAATGTAAACTCGGGAATAATAAGACCCGCGAAGTATCCAACATGGATAGCCAACATGGTGATAGTACTGAAGAACACCACAGGAATAAGAATATGCATAGATTTCAGCGACTTAAATACAGCTTCTCCAAAGGATAGTTTCCCTTTACCCAATATACCGCAAATGGTGGAGTTAGCTTCAGGGTACAAGAGGTTAACTTTATTGGACGATTATTGTGGATACAACCAGATACCACTCGCGGAAGAAGACCAAGAGCACACTGACTTTTTCGCTCCTAGAGGCTTGTATTTCTACACGAGAATGCCATTCGGACTGAAAAATGCAGGGGAAACTTACCAGAGGATGGTGGAGAAGATTTTCGCAAAATGGGTGCACAACAAGCTGGAGGTCTACGTCGACAACATGCTGATTAAAACTGAGGAGTCAGGGGACCATGTTGAAGACTTGAAATAAATCTTCGAGCAGATGAGGGCATTCAAAATGAAAGTAAATCCTGCGAAGTGTATATTTGGTGTGGAATCAGCGAAGTTCTTAGGGAACATCGTGTCCTAGAAAGGGATTGAAGTAGATCCATCCAAGGTTCAAGCCATATTGGACATGCCATCGCCAGCAACGGTAAAAGACGTGCAAAAACTGAATGGGCAGTTGGCAGCTTTGGGAAGATTCATTTCTAAATCCTCGGATAGGTGTAAACACTTCTTCGATATTTTCAAGAAGGGAGCAAAATTTACGTGGACACAAGAATGCGAACAGGCCCTACAAAATATAAAAGAGTATCTTATCAACTTATCAATTCTCCAAAAGCCCGAGCCAAATGAAGAACTACTGATTTGTCTCGCAGCTACACCGAATGCCATCAGTTCGGTGTTGCTTCGGACATATGAAGGCGTAGAGAAGCCTATCTTTTACGTCAGCAAAACACTCAATGATGCTGAAAATAACTATACAAAGATTGAAAAGTTGATTCTAGCACTGGTGTATTCATCAGAAAAACTAAGAACCTATTTTCAGACTCACAAGATAAAAGTTCTAACAAGAATCCCTATAGAGTCAGCTTTAAAGAATACGAGGAGAGCTGGGAGAGTTGAAATATGGAATACCCGAATAGATCAATTCGGATTAAAATACGAGGTACAAACTTCAACAAAGTCACACATAATTGTGGAATTCCTGGTGGATTTCCCAATATAAGAAGACGAAGGAGTAGAAGAGATGTTGGATATAGATGAAGACCGTCTGGATCCTACAGATCAACTGAAAGAAAATCACCCAAGGAGATGGGAACTATTTGTAGACGGATCATCCAACAGCGCTGGAGGAGGAATGATAATAGTATTTACTTCGCCAAAAGGAGCAAGGACAGTATTTTGCTTCCGACTGGAATATAAAGCCACTAACAACGAAACAGAGTATGAGGCAGTCATACAGGCCTTGAGGCTGGCTATCGAGATGAAGTTAGAAGAAATAAGAATAACTAGCGATTCTCAGCTGGTAGTAAGGCAGATAGAAGGAAGGTATCAAGCGAATGATGCAGTGATGAATCGATATTTGCAACTCATGAAAGAGTATTCAAAGAGAATACCCAATATAATTTGGAGGAAAGTAAGCAGAGACAATAACAGACACGCGGACGCTTTAGCCTTTATTGCATCAATGATAGAAGACACCTCGGAGAAATATATCCGAATTGAAAGGTTAATGCAACCCTCAGTAACTAACGAGTTGGAAGATGAGAAGTCCATGATGATAATAGAGGGTAGCACATTCGGCGAATTGGGAGAGGATGACTGGAGGACACCTATTCACAAGTACCTCGAGAAGGGTGATCTGCCTAGAGACAGGTTTGAGGCGCACAAAATCAAAGGGGGATCTACCAACTATGAATTAAAAGAAGGAATCCTATATCGGAGATCATTCCTAGGACCACTGTTGCGATGCTTGTCACAAGAAGAGGGGGTGCAAATCATGAAGGCAATACATTACGGTGACGCTGGAAATCACAGCGGAACTAGATCATTGGCTTACAAAACTAGAACGCAAGTATACTTCTGTCCAAGCATGCATAAGGACGCAAAAGGTGTAGCAATGAGGTGTGAAGCTTGTCAAAGATTCGGAAGACGCATACACGCACCCTCGACGAACTTGAATTCTATGCTAAGTGTGTGGCCATTCGCCATATGGGGAATAGACATCGTGGGACCGTTTGTTGCTGGAACCTTGCAGCGAAAGTACCTAATAGTGGAAACAGACTACTTCACGAAGTGGGTTGAATCCAAACCAGTAAAGAATACGCGGGACGGAGATATGTACGATTTTATACTTGAACACATCGTATGCAGATTCGGAATTCCACTGCAGATAGTCTCGGATAACGGGATGCAATTCTAGGGAGAGAACGTGAAAATGTTATTTAGCACTTTTAAAATACAAGCCGCAAAATCGACTCCGCTATATCCGCAGAGTAATGGACAAGCTGAAGCAAAAAACAAGACAATTGCATCCACTTTAAAAAACAAGCTAGATGGGCATCTCCATAATTGGTGTGAAGAAGTCCCGAAGGTGCTATGGTCATACAGAACCACCAGACGAGAGGCAACAGGGATGTCACCTTTCTTCTTGGCATATGGAGTGGAGGAGGTTCTGCCTACTGAGATCATGTTCCCCACTACAAAACGAGAAGCCTGGAAAAAGGGTCTAAACTCGGACATGTTCACCGGAGACTATCTCGTGAATACAACAAGAGGGTGAAAGAAAGAAGTTTCGTCCCAGGGGAGCTGGTTCTGCGCGAGATACCCCCATATCAAAAGGGACCAGGAGGAAAACTGGAGCCTACGTGGGAAGGACCTTTCATCGTAAAAAGAAAAGTGGGAAACGGAGCTTATGAACTCGCGGACTATGAAGGAAAAGGTACAGACAGTAACAGGGACATCGTATATGGCAAAGCAGAAAGGCAAGGTCGCAGACTGGACCACCCATGGAATCCAATTTACATCAAGAAGTATTATCCATAAGCAACAGAAACTCGTGAAGAAATGATATAAAAAAAAATATGTATCAATCAGAAAATGAATGAATCATTTGTTGAGCAAGCATCGAAAAATCAGCAAAAACACAGGTTCAAAACAGGTGAATACGAGGGCCACAAGTAAGACTTCATTTAGGAGGTCTGCTTACGACCCTCGAAATAGGCGATCGTAAATCCTATATAAAACCTCTACTTAGGGAGGCTGAGACCTCGTGGCGTGAAACCTAGTTCGCACAAAGTAATACCTACACGCGCGTCACGAGCCAATCTCATATGTGGCTAACAACCACCATCTAGGGGCAATTGTAAGACCCATCCGCCGAGGGCCCCAATTGGGTTACCTTCGGTAAGGGGTGTAAGAACTAGCCAGTGGAGAAGAAGATGGCCTGGTGTAGTTCTTCCGCTCGGTCCCAAAACCACCCCAACTAGGGTGTGACTTCGAAACTAGGAGCCATATCGTCGAAAGGGAACAAGGTAACGAAATAACTGATGCCTAAGCCCAAAAGCACGGGGGTATTCAGAGGGGAAGGGACGGCACCCTCCGTTAGGGAGCTGAGTGACCACCAAAGTCGGCAATGTTACGGGGCTGGTACTCACGGGAGTAGGTAGGCCTGTGATATTGTTGCATATAAGACCTCAATGAGCGAGATAAGGCGAGGTTGATGGATCTTTACTTCGCAAGAGTAAAGAGCGCCTGAGACTTCGTCGAAAAACCTTGACCAACGGGGTGGGGCACAATAAGACCTTAACTAGGAGGCAAAATAAGACCTCGAACTGATGATAGATATGTAAAAAAAAAAAATGAGACCTGAGGCAAAACAAAAGGAAAAGTGTATACTTGCAAAGAGGCAGGTATATACTACAAAGAAAAAAGCAAGCACATTACAAAGCTTGACCACACAAGCCATACAATTCTAAGAAGTACTTCTTGCATTGCATAAGAAGCACTCGCAACTGAAATCTTATACATGATGATATATGCACTAACTCGATTATGCTATGAACTGAACAATAATAATTGCAGCGAGATGACAATAATGCGAGATCTACTCGCACGAAGAACTAAGGCAGAGAAAGTAAGGTCAAGCGGAGCTAAAAGTACAAAGTATGCTACATAAATCCACCAAAGAATAATAGGCAAGTATATAATTTAAATACGATTTTATTCTTTCGAGCATTTATTTCGCATTAAGGAAAAAAAAATTTACTTCGGAAACACCCAAAGAATAAGGGGCAAGTATATACTTAAGCAACATTAATTATTCTTTGATTATTTCCTTCACCAAGTATATACTTGGTATCTCGGAGTAATTCCGAAATACCAGGGCTAGGCAGCCATTAACAAACATGCAGGTCATATATATAAGCGCAGCAAATGAAGCAAAGAAAGGGAAAAGCTAATATATTAAGGCAAAATACGAGCAAAAATTGTCATGCCCCCCAAGCTTGGGAGCGCCCAGATAAAATGTTAGAAGGACAAAGAACCAAAGTATCACAAACATCAAAGCAAATAATCAGGGATTGTTAACTCCCTCTTCATCAAGATTGCCATCATTGTTACCAGCTCCATCATTATTACCAGCACCAGCATCGTTATCTCCTATGCCTTGAGGAACCTCGTGATGAGGTTTATCAATGTCTTCATCAGTCTCTGTATCTTCGTTTTCAACTTCGGCGAAGACAGTGGGTTCATCATCGGAGAAAATCTCGAGGTTCATGTTAGGGACATCGAGACCATGAGATTTGAAGAACTCGGTAACAAATTTCACCTTCTCTTCCTGGGAATTTCGGCGAGTCCATTTCTCTACCTTCTTAGCGTCCTCCTCCATCTTATTGCAATCCTCGTTCAAGGTTTTCTGGACGTGCAAAATTTGATTCTTCAAACTCTCCTCGGATTCTGCAAGATAACGGTGAAATGAGAAACAAGAATAACCAAGCGAAGCACGAAGCAACAACAACACCTAGAGCTACCTTCTTTCTGCGAAATAACAGAATTTAAGGTTTTCTGGATGTCAAGATTAAAATGGTCAAGTCTTGATATTTCTGATTCGAGAAAGATGTGATGTCCTAGAGGTGATTTTTCCATGTCCTCTCCAGGGCCGGACATGGATCTATCCTCATCAGGGGATCCGAAAACAAGTTTACCGCCTCGGGGAGGCATAACAAGCTTCTTCTTCGCAGGAGGAGCGGGAGCAGTTTTCTTGCCCTGAAGCCTCTCCAAGCGAACCAAGATAGAAGACATGTCATTATTTAAATCGTTGTTCTCATTCCTTAACTCAGCATTCTCAGTCTTCAGCTTCTCATATCCATACTTCAACTCGGAGAGCTCACTCCGGACCTTGCGAAGTTCGGCTTCGGACCTGTCCTTCCTCTTAATTATTCTTTCTTTATCCTCCTCAAGGCGTCTATCTCGGTCCATGGAGGAGGAATGAAGGTTACGGGAAGTAGTGAGAGAAATACTGATCTGTCGAAGCTCGGTCCTCAATCGTTCATTCTCCTCACGAAGGTGAAAATTCGACTCTTCATGATTAGCGGACTCATTAGCTAGACGCTCATCCAGAGAATATGACGTCGATATATTTTCACTCAAGATATCATTTTCAGATAAGTAGCAGTTAATCTGGGACAAAAGGTTTGCTTGTTCTGCTTGGTAATCGTCCACGGTCAACTTGGCTTCTTCAAAATTCATATAATACTTCGTAGAACGGGCTTGACGAAAACAACAAGATAGTAAAAACGAGAACGAGATAGAAATAAAGACCGAGAAAAGATTAAACTTACTGCGAAGCTCCGAAATTTGTTCATATTTCTTAACTGAACGCTCCCTCTCATCAGCGAGATCATTCTTAAGATCTTGAATTCGTTCATTAGCAGTCTTCAGATTCTCACGGGCAACCCTCATCTCCACGAGTTGAGCCATATGATGGTTGAACTCATGCGAAGTATTTTCAGTAAGATGGGGATTTGTACGTCAAATGCATTTAAGATTAATAATACTAACCAAGGCCATAATAGCAGCGTGCTGGGTGGTGGAAAGATTCAATGAAGCGTTCTGCATGAAAGATTGATCTTGAGCTAGAAAGGTATCAGCGCATAGCGATATTACAGATTCCATAGCTGCAGACCTTGTGGAAGGGTTGTTCCGAGTTAAAATGAGAGCGTCCCTTAAGAAGTCCATGTCAGGGGCATAGGCTGGATCCTTTGCTTCAAAAACCTTCCGAGTCTTTCCACTATAAGGACCTGCTGATGGTTTAACAGGGGGCTCTTCCACCGTGATACGAGGAGTTGGCATGGGAACCTTCGGAGAAGGAGTGGCACCCTTTAGCTTCTCGGGGTTGTTCTTGCCAGGAGGAGAAGGAAACTCTGCTGTCTTCTAGGCAGAAGGTATACGGGTGAGATCCCCCATATTCAAAACCCTGCGGCGTTTTTGGGGTTCAGCGGCAGGATCGGATTGAGGAACCTAGGAAATAGGGGTTAGTATCTCGGAGTTGAACAAAATCTAAGGCAACAAGAAGGGAGTACTATTACGAAGTAAATATGGTAGCATAATACCTTGGTAGCAGCAGCCGCACCAGAAGAACTCTCCTGATGACTTCGCTTCAGAAGGACACGAAGTTTTACGACGGGGGTTTCCACGAATTCTTCCTCCTGTCAAAACCAAAAGTTAGATTCCGAAAGTAAAATTTGAACACCAAAAGCGAAGCAGGAAGCGGGTTACCTGGTCCGTAGCAGGAGATCCAACAACAAGCTTCTTGGAGGATCTATCCTTGATCAAGCCGGGAGCGGGCAATGAGTACTACAAAAAAAAAAAAAAAAAAAAAACAAGAAACAAGGAATACAGGTAAAAGACACCAAAATGAAACGAGGGGAGAATACTAGCGAGCTCACATCGGAGGGCTTCTCGGACCAGTTGAACTTCCAAGGTTCAAAGGAAGCGAGATGAACGTGACTTGGGAGGGGGCCTTCCCGAGCATTCCCGGATTCATCATAGCCCTAAACAAGGGGGCCCTCGATAACAACTGGGAACATCATACAGTCCTCATCATTAGTTAGACGCAAAGAGGGGCCTTTGGGAGCCTCCTTCGAAGAACCAACGGGCTCAACATCCAAAAGAAGAACTTTGGAAGGATCCTTCAGGGACTTCTGATGTAAAGCAACACCCCACTCTTGATACTTCTTTGTTACAGAAAATCCATAAACTTGAGAAAACTATGGATTTTTCGTAGGAACTATTTACATAAAATAAGCTCACTATTTACTACAATGTAGGAAATACTACATAAACTATTTAGTAACTAAATGATAATTAATAGTAAAGTACTTATCGATGGATTATTAATAGTAAACTAAATATTATTAATACTAAGATTATTATCATTTAATAATAATCATTATTAATAATCATTATCTAAGAGCTATAATATTTAGTTTACTATTATTAATAATTATTTAGTATTATTAATATTAGTAATTATTAATAATAGTATTATTATTAATTATTAATAATACTAATTACTAAATACTAATTATTAATAATTATTAATATTAAATATTAGTATTAATACTAATTATTAAATATAATTATTAATACTAAATACTAAATATTATTAATACTAAATACTTTACTAAATATTATTAATAATTATTAATAATCATTGATTAATAATTATTAATAATCTATGATAATTAATACTAGTTTACTATTAGTAAAGTACTTAGTATTTAATTATTAATCTAATAACATTTAGTTTTATGTAGATTATTAATAATCTACATAAAACTACATTTTTCATCTATACTTAGTATTCTTTTGTAAATACTAAGTATTAATAAATACTTAGTATTTAGTATTTATTTAATACTAATAAATACTAAATAGTTCATAACTATTAATCCATAGTTTTCTGTAGTTCATTAATATTTACTGTAGCATAAATACTTATTTTTATGTAACTACAGAAAATCCATCCGTAGTTACACCCAAATGATGTTTTTCTACATCTAAACTCATTTCAACCTTCAAACTTCATAACAATTTGTAGATCTAACTTTTGGATACCAAAATGATAATTTGAAGTGTTAAAAGTATAAGAGAGACACACAAATCTACTAAAATATTTGATGTTTAGATAGGCAATTGATTTACATGGTGAGACTTCATTAATGAGTTTTGGAGTTTTTCTGGATCTAGTTTTTGGGAAGAAGAAGAAGAAGATAAGGTCAAATAAAATCTGATCTCTCTCCTCCTAAAAGTTCCAACCCTTATTACAGTGGACCAAGTCCTTTATTTTATAAGGAAAACTACATAATGGCTGACATCCCATTTTACTTCGTTGACAGCTCATTTCACTTCGCTGACAGCTCATTTTACTTCGCTGACAGCTGTCCTATTTCTTGCGTAACAATCCACACTTCGTGGAGTTACTTCGGGATGTTACTTCGTGAAGTTACTTCGCTGGGTTACTTGCGCAAGTATTCTTTACCTCGCTAATTATCATCTCGCTATCTTCAGGTCTTACTTCGCAGCCTCGTCCTATCTCGTACAAACTAAGCTATCTTGGTTAAGTTACTCCACCATTCGTAATGCTCCACGCGTCAAGTGTGATTTTTGGTACCTACATTTTGCCCTATTTTTCTTGAGTGTTGCTTGAAGAGCGATTCTTGAGAAAAATCCATCTTCGTGTAGTCCTTTGGAGAGAGACGTGTGGTGCTTGAGTAGATGACTTTGATCTTTGTTGAAGAAGGTGCGAGCGAAAGAATAATAACTTGAAAAAGTATATACTTGCCTCTTATTCTTTTGCTAGGTTCCGAAGTCTTGTTGTTGTATAGAAGTATCATTCCCGAAGTATAAGAAGTACGAAGTATGAAGTCCTCTTCAAGAAGTATAAGAAGTACTTAATCCTCGAAAATATAAGAAATATCAATCCTCAATTTTGTTGTTGTTGGAACGGTTCATTGCTTTTGATTTTTCCCTTGCGTGCTTGGTTGCTGGTTCTTCATGTTGATGAGTAGTAGCGAGGTGTCGTGTTACATGTAATAATCTAAAGTTGTCGAGATGGCACTTGATTCATATAATTTATTGTCATTGAAGATTCTTGTCGTTGACGAAGTATGGAGTGTGTGAGATATCTCCATAAGTAAATGTACCGAGTTTCTTCATTGTGAGCTTTGACCATGAAAATTGGTTTTGATGATTTTATTCCAAGTTTCCTTTTATTAATCCTTGTGCGAAATCCATTGTAAGTACTAGTTTGGGCTTTACCGATGATAACCTTATGTTGATGTTGCCCTTGATGACGAGTTGATGGTATCACTTCTTGTTCTTGCCTTGCCTCATTGTAGATTTTCACATGACATTGTTTGATTTGTAGCTTAACGTCCTTATAATTTGATTCATATCAAATCCAAAAAATTTGAAAAAATTTCCGCGAAGTGTATAATGTGCATTTTCCCATATGTGTGTGCCTCCTTTTGCTTTGGTAGATGAAGGAACTAAATCTATCCGAAGTAAAAGTAATGTGCTTCATCTTTCTCGCCCTTGCCCTTGTTTTGCTTGATATCTTACTATTATATAGCGAAGTATTGATGAAATATCCTCCATTGGTTCATATACATGCGCAGTATCCTTAGAAGTATATAATCCGAAGTATATAATCCGAAATATAAGAAGTATTCATGAAGCACTCGTGGCGATAAGTATTGTCTTCAAGAAGTATGAACAATAAGAATTCCCGAAGTGTTATTGCATGATGTATGTTGGATGAATGTATGTATGTTATGAGTGAATGCTATATGTATAAAATGATATGCTTTTCCTATATGTATGCATATTATATACTTTCCTTGATTTTTATTGTTTGTGCCTCTGATTCTCCTTTGCATTCCTTCTCGTTCCCATCTCGTATGTAATTATACCTCGTTGCCTTTTAGGGCTTGTTCCTGCATTATTAATATTCAAATCATAGCATAATATTATCATATGAAATATTTATATTGCGAGTACTTCTTATGCAACGTAAGAAGTACTTCTTAGGATTGTGTGACTCGGGTGGTCAAGCTTTGTAATGTGCTCGTTTCTTTTCTTTTCTTTGTAGTATATACCTGCTTCTTTGCAAGTATACCTGCCTCTTTGCAAGTATACCTGATTCTTTGCAAGTATACCTGCCTCTTTGCAAGTATACCTGCTTCTTTGCAAGTATACCTGCTTCTTTGCAAGTATACCTGCTTCTTTGCAAGTATATACTTGCCTTTTTGTTTTGCCTCAGGTCTCATGTTTTTCCTCACATCTCTATCATCAGTTCGGGGTCTTATTTTGCCTCCTAGTTAAGGTCTTATTATTCCCCACCCCGTTGGTCAGGGCTTTTCAACGAAGTCTCAGACACTCTTTACTCTTGCCAAGCAAAGACCCATCAACCTCGCCTTATCTCGCTCATTGAGGTCTTATTATGCAAAAATATCACAGGCCTACCTACTCCCTTGAGTACCAGCCCCATAACATTGCCGAATTTTGTGGTCACTCAGCTCCCTAAAGGAGGGTGCCGTCCCTTCCCCTCTGAATACCCCCGTGCTTTTGGGATTAGGCATCAGTTATTTCGTGACCTCGCATCCTTTTGCCGATATGGATCTTGGTTACGAAGTCACACCCTAGTTGAGGTGGTTTTGGGACCGAGCGGAAGAGCTACACCAGGCCATCTTCTTCTCCACTGGCTTGTTTTTACACCCCTTACCGAGTGGTTACCCAATTGGGGCCCTCGGCGGATGGGTCTTTCGGTTGCCCCTAGCTGGTGGTTGTTAGCCACATCTGAGATTACTCGTGACGCGCGTGTAGGTATTACATTTGCCCCTTGCACTTTGTGCGAACTAGGTTGCACGCCACGAGGTCTCAGCCTCCCTAAGTAGAGGTTTTATATAGGACTTACGATCGCCTATTTTTAGGGTCGTAAGCAGACCTCCTAAATGAGGTCTTACTTGTGGCCCTCACATTCACATGTTTTGAATTTGCATTTTTTTTTGTATGTTTGGGTCTTATCATTGCCCCTTTTCTTTGATCATTTTATCTCGTAGCTTTTTTTTCTTCATCTCTGCATGTCATTCATGCTTGTTGCTTGCTTTTGCATGTTCGCTCATGCTCCTGTTTGCTTTGTGTTGTTTCTGCGCTTGAAATGATATTAGAGCTGCTAAGTAGATGTTTCGAAGTTGGTTTTCTGTTGATCCATGCGAAGTGAGACCACTGAAGTTGCGAAGAGATTGATCATTACACTCACTGAAGAGGCAGGCTTTAACATTTCTAGTTTCGTTTCTTCGAATTTCTTTGTCCGGTGGCTTTCTGCTTCTCCTTTGGTTGACTGCTCCCGTGAGTTATTACTATTCCTTGGCTGCTCCCGAAGTAGCTGAAATTCCTTTAATAATTACGAGATAGTTGGGTTGACGAGTTTTCTCGTTCCTTTCTGAACCTGTTACTCTGATTGCCTCAGCTTGCATTGGGTATGATTTATCTTTACTGGACAAACCAGTGATTTATCTTCATTGCATTAGTTTTGTCGAAGTAAGCTGGTGAAGCTTTCCGGGTCCGCTTATCAAGAACCATTACTGGATTCATTTCGAACTTCGTCTATCACTGGTGAGGCTTTGACGAAGTGGACTCATTTTCTCCTTAATCTTTTCTATTTTTTCGCTTGTATACAGTGGACGAAGTACGTTAGGTCTCTTTGCTGGAGTGATGATCGTCTTTGCATGTAGTGACAATGACGTATCTTTACCGAAGTAATTGGAATTATGGAGTGTAATATCTCCATGCTTTGGCCGAGATATTGATCGTCTTTGATAACGAAGTAGCTGTTACTATTTACTTCGCATTAATTCTTTCATTTGTTAACGAAGAAAAAAATTTGGTGCAGTCTTGCAAGTGATTTTTGTTGGATCTGAGCAAGCTAATTCCTTTTCCTCTTCATGAATTATTTTTTCTTCACAAAGATGTTCCTTCGTGGATTTTCTGGCTTCAAAGATGTTTTATGCAACGGAACTATCACCCTGTCTCTGGTTGACGAAGTAATTTTCTGCGAATCATTAACTGATTCCTTTTCGTCGTAAGCTTTTTCTCATGTACCTTGGTCGATTTCCAGTATCATGTCCTTGTAGCATCAAGAATATTAGTCAAATGTTTATCATTCTAAAAATTTCATGCATGCTTATGTATATGTTTGAAGTGTATTCAAAAGTCTGGTATCTGTTAATGAGTGATTAAGTATGTGTAGTAATTGCTAGACATGGGATGAAGTTTAAACACAGAAAGCTAGAAGATGGATGAACTTATCTGTTTTTAGCTGTGTTTCTCGGTCCTGGTCTGTCCAAATAGACGTGAACTTCGCGAGTGATCTGAGAATGAAGGTCGTTGATGGAGGTAGTCCGGCATCCGCATCTTCCCTCATACTATTTTTTCTTCTCTCTTCAAGTGGAGACTAGCTTCGTAACTAAATTAGTTGTTCGCCAAAGTTGATTACGAAGTAAACCTTATCCATAATGTTTGCCTCTTCACGAGTTATCTTTGTTTACGAGATGAGCTGTTCCGTGTAAGAATCTTCCCTCACCAAATCTGCTGACGAAGTGAGATGCTACAATTACCAAGAAATAGGACAGCTGTCAGCGAAGTGAAATGAGCTGTCAGCCATTATGTAGTTTTCCTTATAAATAAAGGACTTGGTCCACTGTAATAAGGGTTGGAACTTTTAGGAGGAGAGAGATCGGATTTTATTTGACCTTATCTTCTTCTTCTTCTTCCCAAAAACTAGATCCAGAAAAACTCCAAAACTCATTAATGGAGTCTCACCATGTAAATCAATTGCCTATGTAAACATCAAATATTTTAGTAGATTTGTGTGTCTCTCTTATACTTTTAACACTTCAAATTATCATTTTGGTATCCAAAAGTTAGATCTACAAATTGTTATGAAGTTTGAAGGTTGAAATGAGTTTAGATGTAGAAAAACATCATTTGGGTGTAACTACGGATGGATTTTCTGTAGTTACAGCTATGGTCGAAGACTAGACGTCATTCGAGTTCATCATATTATTTATGGCGGGCCATAACTGACATACGGGTTGGATATTGGCATCAATTTGCGATAGCATTTGGCTGGGAGGAGAGGACCGTAAGATGCCTAAGTCGTAAAACGTTAAAAAAAATATAAAAAGTTAAAAAAAATGTAAAAAATGGGTTATATGTGCAATGGACTTGTAAAATATAGGTTTGGGTGAAAAAGACATAAAAAAAATAGTCAAATATATATCATTAACTTTAAACTTTATTCTTTATCATATATTTTCTCTCTCTTATTTATTTTCTCACTCTAATTTAAAAAGTAATCGCGAAAAAGCTTTTAACTTCCGAAATATTGATCGGATTTTAATAAAATTTATATTTTCGGAAAGGGGTTTCAATAAAATTTATATTTTCGGAAATGTCTCAAAAATCTCTTCAAAACAATATCCATCGTTGATATGAAATTCTTAAAAACCCAAGCCGAATATACGTTATGCACCCAGATGCAACTTGGCCAAAATTAATTTCCTATAAAAATATGCATTATGCACCCGAGTGCAACTTGGCCAAAATTTATTTTCCACAAATAATGCATTATGCACCCAGGTACAACCTAGACAAAATTTATTTTATATAAAAATATGCATTATGCACCCAGATGTAACCTGGCCAAAACATTTTTCTTATAAGAACCAAAAAAATGTACATTATGCACTCAGGTGCAACCAGCCAAAACACTTCATGTCAAAATTATACATTGTGCACTCAGGTGCATCTTGTGTACTTCGCAGATCAATCTAGGTTTATCCTAGTAATCACGTGCAATTTATTATACATAATCAAAATTATTAGATCATGATCTCGAGCAATAAATCCACCACCATTACTATCACATTCAGTATCAAAGCATCAACCAAAAACAAATGGTAAAGAAAAAAAATAAGAAGAACAACAAAAATAAAAAAACAATATACATTATGTACTATGTACTCGGGTGCATCTAGTCAAAACCTATTTATTTTAGGGAATATACATAATGCACTTGGGTGCATCTTGTTAACGAAACCAATGTCAAGAAATTTTCAAGAAACAGAATCTCAATACATAACAACAAAAGAGGAAAAGGCGTATCCGCATATGTCGAGGAAATTTGCAAGCTAGGAATAAAGAGCAGCTACAATTGCGTGAATTTGATTAAAATACCAAGAAATATTTGCCAGTGGAGAGCTGACCTTCAAAACACTTGACAAATTGCTTAAATTTTGGCCGAAGATATCATCATTTTGGATCATTCTCTCACTGTCTCTGTGAAGGATAATAGTCTCACACTCTTAATATCCCCATAAATAACTTAAATATAATATGAAAGGGCCACTCCACTCATTGCCAATTGGTTTTGAGTTGGATGCCCGTATTTTAACATGGTATCAGAGCAGGCTATTTGCGACGAGTCATTTGACCGCGCATTTACTCCGCGTCACCCGATTTAATTGTCCACGTGTTAGACTCAACGAGGCTACACGTGAGGGGCGTGTTGAGATTATTAGTCTCACATTGTCTGGGCATCTAAGATCCTGCAGTTCATAATACTTTAGGGCCTCTCCACTCATTGCCAATTCATTTTGAGTTGGATGCCCGTATTTTAACAGTCTCCATCATCTTTAATCATCTGCATGGGAACCTTTTGTGTATCTGGGTTCATTTGTTGTGCAGAAGATACAGAGGATGTCCTTGGACGATAAACATGAACAACCAAAAAGGGAACCAGTGGATTTGACATAAAAAAAAATGTCTTTAGTTGAACTCTTGATGAAATTTTTTCAAACATCTTACGGACATAAAACTGGTGGGTGCAGAGGTATTCTTTTGCTGTAATTTGCGCCTCCGTTTATGGTTGTTCTTATCCCTGCATACTCGAATATAGACACCACACAATCCTTTATGGTTGTTCTTATCCCTGCATACTCGAATATAGACACCACACAATCCTTGACACGCATAAACACTAAAACAACTCTTAATCCACCTATCCATCGACAATAATCAACTGCAAACACCATGACTCCGAGTTATTTCTGAGCAACAAATTCAGATTCTAAATTGATTTTTCAAGTTTGAACCTTCCCCAAATCGAAAACAAATCCATACCCAACGTTCCTCCTAATCTCAGCACCTAATTCCAAACTTATTTTCTTCTTTAGCTCCGAATAATCGTGAATTTGAGCTAAAAAAAAACTTTTAACTTTCGTTATCAAAGAATTTCGCAACCCATACGCCACCAGTAACAAATCATCCCGACATAGATTGGATCTATACCAAATGTGGTTTTAATTTTTCAACCAATAGGGAAATCTGGTGGTAGTTTAGGTTGTGAAGAAGAAATCAAATTAAAACCTAAATAGAACAAAAATTAGAACAGTAAAAAATCATGAAAACCCACTGTATTGGGAAGAGTAGCCATGGTAGACGGAAATAATTTATCTGTTCACCGGCTGTATTCAAGAAAGGGAATTATAGTTAGCTATTAGAATGTTTATTCAAAGTGGGAATGTTATTTATGCCCCTACTATCCATGGGCCTTACACAAACACCCTTATGGGTCTTTACAAACATCCTTGATGGCATAATTGAAATTTTCTTTAAAAAAATAATAACCATAATCCCTGTTTTAACCTTTCTTCCTTTGTTCTTCTTCATTTCTAATAACAGAAGCTCATCGCTCCCACCTCCATCATCTCCGTCGCCCCTACCATTACCAAGATCTATCACCGCCACCACAACTAGCACCACCACCTCCGTTAGCTCCGCCACTAGTATCAGCAGATTTTCCATGATTTGTGTTCGACTTCAAAACAGTTCAGAGATCGATTTGATTTTTTTATTTTCGATTCAGTAATTTCGAGTTGAGATGCAGATTTCTGTTGGGTTTTTAGTTAAAGATTCGGATTCAATGGTTTGAGCTCGAGTTTTTGTTGATTTTGAAACTGGTAAGGTTCAATTAGTTTCTGGTGGTGGTGGTTAAATCGGTGAAGCTAGGGTTAGGAGTTTGAAGCTACTGATGGTGTTATTGGTACATTAATTTAGATTGAACTACAAACGTATTCTGAAAATATGTATTAGGTTTAATTTTATTCAATTCGAGATAGTTTGAAAAACGTAGATCGATGTCAACATCATTTTTCTCGAAGGTTTACTGTAAATGGAAGGGAAGAATTGACGAGATTCAAGATCAGTTTGGTTTACTGTAAATGGAAGGGAAGAATTGACGAGATTCAAGATCAGTTTAATTTGAAGGATTCATCTTCAAAAACGATTGAAAAGGTAAGTTAATCATTATCCTTTTTAACTCAATCGGGAGTTTCAATTGGTCGATTTCAGATTTGAAATTTCTGAAAAGTAATTTTAGGATTTCAAAAACTTTATGATTTATCTCGTAGGGTGAATAATGGTGAAGGTTGGTGTTTTGGTTGTGGACTGGTGGTGGTGGTGTTGGTGTTGTTGCAACGGTGGTGGTGGATGTCATTTTCAATAATTATAGGGATAATTATTATTTTGTGCTTTGATTTTGTGTTTTGACTATAATCCCAACTGTGTTGTTGTTTTGGTTGGGTTTGCTGCTGCTGTTGATTTTTTGAGAGAAGATGGTGGTCGTCGCCATTATTGTGACAAGTAAAGAAAGAAGCAGATGAAAGAGCTAGGTCAGATGTTGACTTTTGCAGGAAGTTTAGCTGGTGTTTTCTGGTAGAATTACAGAAGATTTGAGTTGGTGTTTGAAGCTGTAGTTGCAGCAGAGAGATGGATTTGGTTTCTTCCAGTGGAAATGGCGTTTTCGGTGATGAAGGTGGAGTTTATGAATGGAGAAGATAATTTACTACGGGTGGTGGTTGGGTCACATTATACGAAGTGCAGGTTGAGATTGCAGTTGATAGTGTTATTGTGCTTTGAAATGAAATGCAGAGGGGGTTGGATGTGTGTTGGTATGTGTTTGAATGGAGTTGCAAGTAAATGAGCACGACAAGCGAGTGAACCTACAAAAATAATCTTAGATGAATGCTTATGAGCTGGAACTAGACAGAGAATGGGAATGAAGTGTTGTTTGATGTTATTGTTGGTTGAAATGTGCAACAACTGGTTCAATGACTGTTGCAGGGTTGATTTAGGTGCAAGTGCAGCTTAGAAGATGTGCTGGGATGAACCAGGCAGTAATGCCAAATATATTGCTGGTAGTAACTTAAATGCAGTGGTCAATTGGTTGGGGAGATGCAAATGCTAGATGTATGATTAGGAATGAATTGCAGGCAAGGATGAAATTGCAGAGAATGAGAGATGATATTGCAGGTGATTACTGCTAAGACGGTGGTTCTGGTAGAGTTGAAGTTGAGTTTGTGAGATGAACTGACAAGGGATGCAGTTGTAATGGTGATCAGTGACTTAGATTGTGGACTGAATGATGTTGGTGTTGCTATCAAAGAAGGTACAAATAGGTCTGCATGATTGCAGTGATGGTGGTTGCAGAGAAGGATTGAAGCTGTTGCAGAAGCTACAAGCAGAGTTGAAGTGTTTTGTACTGTGGAAAGACACGCAGAGATGGATTTGGTTTAGTAGTTATGCTTGAATATGTACTGGCGTAGTTGTAGTTATATATGGCATAAGTGGAAGGCATGGAACTGCAGGTTATGATTATGGCCGAGTTATGAATTGTGAGGTGATGATACTAGTGCAGTTGCAGTTTTTTAGCTCAAGTTGCAGGCATGAAGTGTAGGTGTTGTTGATGTCCATAATCTAAGAGGGGAAGCTGAGTTGCATTAGGATGTTTCAAAACTGAGTTTGCCAGCCTATTCATTCGAGACAGAGCAACTTGAGAAAGTTTGGACTCTAGACTTGGGGGCAACTTTTGAAAGTTGCTTTCAAATTTGGAGACAACTTGAGCTAGTTGATTTCATATTTGGAGGCAACTTGAGAAAGTTGCTTTCAAATTTGGAGACAACTTGAGCTAGTTGATTTCATATTTGGAAGCAACTTGAGAAAGTTGCTTTCACTTTTGGAGGCAGCTTAAGCTAGTTGATTCTAGTTCGGAGACAACTTGTCTGAGTTGCTTCCATATGTGGAGACAACTTGAGCTAGTTTCCGCCATATGTGAAAGCAACTTGTTCAAGTTGCTTTCAAATATGGAGATAACTCTATCTAGTTGGCTTGAGATTCGGAAACAACTTTGAGCTAGTTGCTTTCAGATTTGGAAACAACTTCATCAAGTTTACTCCACATGGTGGTGGTGGAATTGGTGGTTGCTGGTGGTGATTGGTGGCGACGGTGGTGGTGGTTTGTGGCGGTGGTGGATGGACAGTGGCGTTGGTTGTCCGCGGTGGATGGCGGCGGCGGGTGGCGGCGGTGTTGGTGGACAGTGGTGGTGGTTGGCGGCGGTGGCGGTGGCGGTTGGAGGTGGTGGACAGTGGTGGTGGTGGTGGTTGGTGGCGGTGGTGGACAGTGGTGATGGCGGACATTAGATGTTTTTTTTTTGTTTTTTTATTTTTTTTGGTTGATTAGTGGTTAGTGGTAATGATTTTGTATATACATTACACAAAAGAGGATATTTTAGTAATGTATTATGCTTAGGGGTATTTGTATAAGTTGATAAGGGTATTTTGGAAGGGGCCCTATAATAAGGGTATTTAAATAATGTTCCCATATTAGAATATTGTCAATATTTTGCATGTCTTTTAGACCCAAGAATTCAAATCCAAGGGCTAATTTACCAAAAAACTGAAGACAAAAAATATGACCAGGTCATATCTGGAAGATCACACCAACGGGTTAAAGGACAATTTGGCAATCTGTGTGTTGGTTATTTAAGAAGGTTGGTTCTTATTTGCATGTTAGAAGGCGGTTTGTTAAAATATAGCACTGTGGCTACTACTATCCTAATTTGGAGGGTTTCCTAACTTGCATTTGTGAGTATATAAGAACAAGTCTTATTCTTTCAAAGTTGAGGCAAAACTCTCCATTTTCCTACATGTCTCACCATTTAATCAGTGACACTTTGGATTCCAATCCAAAGTATCGAGAGTGACGTGCGGCTGGTTTGGGAGGTAAGAGCGGAAAATAACTTACAATTTAATTTAGTTATAGTATACGGTTTGAAGGAAGCGGCAAATTACTTGTTTCCCGTGGTCATGTTACTTGGCGCTTCAGAAAACTACCCATATAAGTTTCTCATCTTTCATCCTTCGCTCCAAAATCTATTGCGCCAAATACTTCTTTTTTTTGATTGGTTATTGCGCCAAATACTTCAGTAGATTGATTTGCCATTCCATAAGACTTGCTTTAAAGAAAAGTAGTGTCCATAGCTTAGAGCATTGTCGAGCCAAAATATCTCAATAATTATGTTTTTGTTTATTTATTTTTTTGTAAATCAGCTTATGCTTCTAATATTGAGTCTTGGTGTGTCTGAAGATTAGCTAACCTTGGGCACAACAACTCCTGCCCTCAGGTGGCGAAAGCATCCATCATATTGTTGAGATATCGTCCTATGGGGGACTAATCATCAGATTCAGGGGCAGAGATGTGTGAGGACTAGTTGTCCTCCCTAGAATTTGAGATGTCAAGATAATAAGCTTAGAAAAGAAAGGATATTTACAAAGTTGTCCTCCCAGTGCTTTCAATATTCCATTAAATAGCTTAGAAAATTGAGATATTTATACAATTGTCCTTCTAAATTTGGTAAAGTTACAATAATAGCTTAGAAATGATAGATTTTCATACATTAATCCTTTGAAGAAAAAAAATTTGGACGGCTTTCGGCCGTCAATTTGTACGTAGGTTCTATATATTTGGCTCCACCACTGATCAGATTGGGTGGTTTTTAGTTTCCCGCACCGTACAAGTATGTGGTATGATTTAAAGTGTCAAGTTATATTCACTTGTATTTCATAAGAGATCGAATCTACACTATGACCATACCCTCTTTTCTTCGAATTACTTACATGCTATCTGAGAACTAATCACAGTACATCATAAAAAAAAGTGATATCTTGGTGGAAATTGTTTTGTTCAAGAAAGTGTTTTCTTATCGGCAAAGGTAAGAAATATATTGGTGCCGCTTGCCAGAGGTAAGCAAAGGAATTGTCAAAGAGTGTACAAACCTACCAGAAAGACAAAACAACTTTGAAATCCCAAAACCCACTCCACACTGAAGTGAAAAAGTGATAGAATTTCTTTTCCAGAAACAGAGGGAGTACATGTTACAAAGAAATTATCCCACTTGGCCATTAATACATCCAGCTTGGTCCCCTTGAGCTCGTCTATGTTTCTTATCCACAAGAAGGCTTGTGTATTCCTTAGGCCATTAGAAGCTCATCGAATATCATTTCCATCTCCCTATGAAAGTCTTTGTATGTATTTGCACTCTTTCGTCGTCTTCCTCACTTAGATATTTGGATAGCAATTAACTCGCTTCACTATAATTTCGTCCTCTCTTAGCCTTCTCTTAAGCATGCAGTACATTTCAGGGCTTTCGCCCAGGCCATATTTATGTTGTAGGAATTACTGTTTAGTCCACTTTTTCATGACCCAGTTAATGGCTAGTCCACCCATGGAAAACATTTACTCCCTAGTCCAAAAACATGTTTTTGGACTAGATTATTTACTCTCTAGTCCAAAATCTTCGTGGAGATTAAAAAGTGTATTTTCTAAATGCCTAAAACACCCTTCCAAATCTAATTAGTATCAACACATGTAAATGTTACTACATACTAGTAATATCAATACGGTGATACTACATATTAATATGTAATATACTAGTTGTAACAAAAATATCTTATTGTTACCCGTAAATTAGGTAACTACTTTACTATACTAGTAGTATGTAGTATAGTATACTAGTAGTATGTAGTATAGTATACTAGTAGTAACACATGTAGTATCAATACATAACAATTTTTGATATGTAGTATCAATACATAACATACTACATATCAATATGCAGTATCAATATATAACGTACTACATATCAATATATACCGTACTACATATCAATATGTAGTATCAATATGTAGTATCAATATATAACATACTACATATCAATATGTAGTATCAATATATAACGTACTACATATCAAACATACGACATATCAATATATAACGTACTACATATCAATATATAACGTACTACATATCAATATGTAGTATCAATATATAACATACTACATATCAAACATATACTACATATCAATATGTAGTGTCAATATATAACGTACTACATATCAATATGTAGTAGTATCAATACATAACATATTACTATTAGTACTAGTTACTACTAGTATACTACATACTACATATGTTATTACTACATACTAGTTACTGCTAGTATACTACATACTACTAGTATACTAGTATATTACTACATACTAGTTACTACTAGTATACTACATACTAGTTACTAGTAGTATACTACATACTACATGTTATTACTACATACTACATACTAGTTACTACTAGTATACTAGTATACTACATACTACTAGTATGCTAGTAGTATGTATTAATATATAAAATTTTATATGTTAGGGTTATTAGAGTAGTTTTACTATTTTCAAAACTCTTTTGGACTAACTAGTAAATGTGTTTTCCCGCTGGACTAGCCAATAAACCGGGTCGGGTTTACTGGACTAAACAGCAAATCACTCATTTATGTTAGGCTGCGGTTGGTCCAATGCACTTGGTAGTTGGTACCTTAGTATATACACCAATTAGTAATTTACCAGTGCAATATATTGTTTTGGCGCTGCATAGATTAACATCAGTCTCACCAGATAGCCGTTACCGGTTGGTTTACGTGAGATTTAGCGTGGGACACAGGACTTGGAAGAAGATTCATTGTTATACGTATGATGTCAAAAGCAAACTAGCTAATGGGGAAAGGCCACGAACCCACAAATATAATAAGACAATATAAACACAACCAAAAGCTTAGATGAATTAAAACGAAGAAGAAAAGAAAAAGGTTGTTAGTTTTTTGCTTTAGCATTGAAAGCAAAACTAATATACTACAACAATATCATTATAATGGTAAAGAAGAAAAGGATACTAACCTTTTTAAGGTATAAAGAGCCTAGTTTAATTGGGGGCCCTGATTTTTAATTAGGGGCCCTAAACAATTTATACCCACACCACAAATTATAAGGGGTTCCAAAAATGGGTGAAAATACATTTATACCCTTTCTGCTTAATAACCTATTAACACTAACCCTAAGGCCCCTAATTCATTTTCTAAAAACCAAAAAACAGTTTTTATTCCCCTCCCTCCCTCTTCTCCGACCTCCCACTCCTCGTCTCCTCCATTAACGACTAATTTTTTTTTTCTTCGTCGATTCATCGTTGTAATCGACGATACAAAAAACTTTAATCGACGATTAAATTCTTTTACAAAGATGGCTCGAACCAATGAGTACAAAGGAAAGTTTAGTAACCCTAATTTGGTGGAGAAACCGAAACTGAAGATTAATCTCAAAACCAACGTTGTGGTATCAAGCCGGGAAGAATTAGAAGAAGAAATGGCACATATTAGAAGGTAAGTCACTCAAACCCACTTATGATTTTGATTCTTTATTGAGTTTTGACTGTGAAATCGAGCACTGGAAACGATTTTTTTCAGTTTCAGTGTTAGGGTCGTTATAGAGTTTTATGTTAAATTCTAACGATCCTTTAATTGCATGTGTTGTGTATGAAAAATCGTTATAGAATAAGTTTAGTTTGGTAACGACCCTAAATCTGCTAATACAATATTGTTTCCATTGACTAGAGTCGTTATAGAATAAGCCAACTTATTGACGACCCTAACGTTGCAGAGACCATACTCTCTGCCTTAAAAATAGGAAGTGTCGTCATTTGTTACTTTGGGTCGTAATAGTTTTAACTTACGTGACGACCCTAACTATATTTGATGACGCCCCTAGTTAGAAAACAAAAATACCCACTGTCTAAAATATTGAAAGGGTCGTTATATTTGTTATTAGAGTCGTCATTGTTTTGTTTGGGTCGTTATTGTTTTAACGTATATTATGACGACCCTAGTAATGAGATAGCATAAAATATTAAAGTTATTTGTGTGTATGTTACCATTGTAGTAAAAAAGAAAGACAAGGAACACATGCCCACTCCACCTTCCAAACCTCCACGGCACGACAAATACTTGGCGGCCGGTGAATTCCGCGGAAAACGTCCGAGTGAGGTTGCCTTTTCTATCCGCGAAATGAGAAATCAAGGTAATGATTCGTCATCTGCTTCCACCCCAGTTATCACTGCTTCCGGAAGCTATGGGGAAGAAATTATTGAACAAGAACAGATTCACGATGATGCTGGCGATGGTAACGGCGGTGGTATTGGTTGTTCTGGCCTTGGTGGTGGTGGTGCATGTGGTGGTGATTATGATGATGAGGAGGAGGAGGAGGAGGAGAAGGAGGAGAGCTATGAAGGTAATGCTGGTAAGGGTGTTGGTGGTGATGATCAGGAGATAGTGGTAGAGGAGGCGAAACCGTCAAGACGGAAGGATGGAAAGCCAGTTGCAGAGAGCGCGAGACACATTCCCACCAAACATTTGCAGCTAGAACGTCTTTATGGTGGTAAAGCTAGAGGAGAACCGAGAGATCGGTGCGAAGTTTTATTTGGATATAAGGGCAGCTGGGCTCGTACCATCTACGAAACAATCGTAACAATCTAAACTTTTCTTTTAAATTTGATTTGTTGATGTTCACTTGAATTTTTTTTTATGTTTACTTGTTTTTTCTTTTGTAGGATCATAAGAATGCCGTACGTATTTTCAGGCGGCAATCTTCTTATGTGAAAATGTCCATGTGGGAGCTAAAAGATGAATGTGAAAGAGTCAAGGAGATTATTGAAAACTCGGCTCTGTATACTGCAGTTGTGAACTCAGTGATTGCATATGACAAGGTTGCAATTTCAAGTTTTAGTGAGAGGTTTTACGGTGAAACACATACATTCCAATTTACTTTTGGTGAGATGGCATTGACACCAGATGATGCAGATCAGATATTAGGGTTGTCGGTCGAAGGAAAATCCACCAATGCTAAGTTCAAGAAAAGGCTTAGTTGGGAAGAAATTTATGGATTGACCGAGAGATTGTTTGGATGGGATCAAGAGACTACATATGGCCTTTTCGTGATGGGAAAGAAGTACCCGAAGAAAGAGTTCAAACTCGTAGATATTAGAGAGATGTTTGCTGGAACACTAATAAAAGAAAGAGTTGATGGTCTCTCTGATGCTCAATGTCGTTATGCGGCAGCTGGGTACTTTTTGTACACACTTGCGTCGGTCATATTTCCCGACAGCAAGGGTAACCGGGTGAGTGTCAACCTACTTCAACTGTTGGATACTTTGGATGATGTGAACAAGTACTCTTGGGGTACTGCCATGGTAGCACATTTGAATTGTCAGTTATCAAATGCATCTCGGGAACGATCTTCTCAAATTCATGGCAATACGGCTCTAATGCAGGTAATTAGATTGAACTTAGTTGTATCCCTTATTTTTTAAAAAAAAAAATTTTGAAATTTTTTATACCTATCGGATTGTTTTGTTTTATTTTGTTTGATGTCAATATAGGTGTGGATTTATGATCGTTTCCCTTCATTGTTCAAAGACAATCCCGACGTCAAAATAAACCCAGAATGGAACAAAACCAAACCAAGAGGGACTCGATACTTGTACACTGGGTCTGCGGATAGGGAACAGAAGGATGCGTTGGTCGAAATACGGCAAAAATTGGACAACATCACAGTTGAAGAGGTAATCTTTGATCCTTATAAGAAAGATAAGGTGAGCGAAATGGAAGATGTTGTGTATTACGACGGCCCTCTATTTTACCCTTACGGATTTTCAATGTATAATCCAATGATAATCATGCGTCATCTTGGGTTTATTCAAGATTCACCCGCACCAGATTATAAACCACGATTCAAGCACAAGTTAGACAAATGCGAGTCTAACGAGTCGGAATTAGTAGTGGTTTATGAACCTCAACCATTGACCAAGCATTGGGATGATAGACACAAGCATGATAGCAAGGTAGATGTCTCTTATTGGGAGCATGTGAATCAAGGTCACGAGTTCACAGATGATTACTTGGAATGGTATGGACGCTTCTCTCACCCTCAGGTCATCCGGATAGATGCTCCGGGCACTCGAAGGACTAACAAGGCATCTACATCTGATACAAGAGATGATTCGACTATTCTTAAGCTTGTGGTAAGTTTTTTTTTGGGCATTGCATTATTCACAAACAAACAAATATGCGTTATTTAATATGAAATGGTATTTGAATGCCAATAGAGGGAGCGAATGAAGATTCTTCTCAAGGCATTTTGTTGCTGGGCCGAGAAAGGAGAAGTGGAAGAACCTGAGCGACATCGGAAGTATGCTGATTATATTAGTCACATTGAAAATTCATCAGCTAAGAAAATATTTGCTGATCTGGCTAAGAAATTTAAGAGGCCCAGGAAAACCCGTGAACAAATGAGACAACAACTTCAACAACAGGGTAAAGCATGGCAAGGTGATGCAAGCTCGGAGGAAACAGAAGATGGTGAATCCCAAATATCTAGTACAAGTCAAGGCCGTCGTAAGAGAAGCTGGTCATCATCTGTTGAATGTAGTCAGGAAGGCCGAGGTGGAGGCCGAGGTGGAGGTCGAGGACGAGGTGGTGGTAGAGGCCGAGGTGGAGTTCGTAACCTTGAGTGAGGAGATGTTCTTATAATGTTACGATGGATGACTTTAGTATTTCGAAAACTGAAACTTAAGTTTTTTTTTCCATGGTTTGATACCCCTATCTCGTGCTTGTTAAACTCGATTAGTTTACATATGTTAGTATTTTTGGTTTTAAAGGCTTCATGTTAATGTTGTGATCTAATACCAAACCCAACCCTTAGAGTCGTTATGTTAATGGTTGTAAAAAATAATGACCCTTCGGGGAAAATAAAACAGAGAACTGGGTATAATTCCTGGCTTAGAGTCTTTAATATTTAAACTACCTTAAGTAACGACACATGCGGGAAAAAAAACATCTCCCTTAGAGTCGTTACCTCTTTAGTTTTGAACATTGATGACTCTAAGAAAATTTTGAACAGAGTTGTAGGTATAACTTCTGCCCATAGTGTCGTTACATTTAAAATGGATTTTAATAACGACCCTGTTGACAAAATCATACCGACCTGGACACATATTTGTCTTTTATAGTCGTTACCTTTTCGGTTATGAGTAATGACGACTCTAATAAAAATTTGTCCCGAGATGTTGGTAGAACTTCTGAAATAGAGTCGTTATTATTTAAAAGGATATGTATAACGACGCCTGTGGAAAAAATCATACAGACTTGGACACTTATTAGTATGTTGGCGTCGTTACCTTTTTAGTGTGATAATTGACGATGCTATGACACCTCAAGAGTCGTTCATTTACTTAATAAATATAGTGACGACTATAGCTGAAAAATTACATGTTAATACGTGATTGAACTACCAATGCGGCTTCGATGTGATAAAACGGCTCTCCTCTCCATTTGGTGTAAGCATCTTGGGCAGCACACCTATCCCCTTTGAGCCCGGCGATAAAATCGTTGTACTTGGTGCACCATTTCATAACAACAATTGTCATATCCCTAACGTGAGACGGAAAACAAGGATATCGGTTTGGACCCGAACCAACACAACTCCAAAATATACTATCGTCTTGATTATATTTGTTAAGATCCTTGACGATATAATGATTTTTAACCCATTCGGTCTCTTCGTCGACTTGCCTGAATCTTTCCCGGAGTTGGGATTTTTGTTTTCCCCGTTTATTTGCCTCGCGCAACTCTTCTTCTTCCTTCGTAGGATATGGTGTGATAGTGTATGGTTTTTTACGTGGGGGAATGCTTCTTTTGCGTAGTTCTTCCTCCATTGCCAAAATTGAGGAGGTTGGTCGCTTGCATCTTCTAAGTATGTTTTCAATTGAATTGTTTGACATCTTAGTTTTATTTTCGCTTGTATTGGACAGTTCATGTTGAAAGATATATACCTAACATATCCCAACGGCTATTTTTATTGGGAAGAGTGTATTCAGAAAGAGTCGTTAAATATATTAGGTGTTAGAGTCGTTATTATATGCTCCTTAAAAATGTAACGACTGTAAGCGGTGTTAGTGTCGTTACTATAAAAAAAATTAAAAATAACGACCACAGGTTACAAAAACATCCAGGAAACGAACAATATTTGCACAAGAGGGTCGTCACAGAATATGGTCATATATATAACGACTCTAATCTTTAAAAAAAAAATATTCAAGGATCGTTACAACTTATGTTTAATAAATAAACGACTTGTGTTTACCAAAACTTCCAGGAGATCATATTTTGTTTTCGGTTAGAGTCGTTACCTTTTATTGAGTCATACAATGACGATGCTAACTGAAAAATGAGAACGACATTAATATATATAATAGTAAACAGCATTTATGCAGAAAGATATAACGTCTATTCAATAAGCATTCTTCAAAATACAACCATCTACCAACAAAGGGTGTTTCATAATAAAGCTCAAAATAAACAGTCATTCATTCTTTCAATTGTTCGCCCATGCCAACATGAGCCGGCATCGGGTCCAAAGCATTCCACTAGTTCAGGCCGTACTCGTACTGACTTGTCCACTCCTGAGTGAAGTCTCCCCACTCAGCATAGACTACCCATGGAAAAGGACATTCCTGTGTTATCTTCAACCCTATGTAATGGTTCATATTGACATGTGCCATTACAATTATTATTTTCTTTAACGCCGGCTCACACCCAGTTCTTGAGGGTACATACGTACAAGATCCTCCAGGGAACCCTTTGCTGAATACATGAATGACACAAGAGAATGTGTCCGCTAACAGTTGGGCACCAAAAGGCATTTGCATCCAAAACTTATAACCGGTCGTCTTCGACCCCTTTCGCCATTTGACGTTGGATACCAACTCCTTGAACTTCATTTCTTTCTCTTTTGAATCTCCTTCCATGATCATTGTTAGATAAAGTAGTTTGTCCTGAACGAGTTTATCGGCCATTTTTCTCCTTGCATATTCGATTTGGGTGAGTTTTAGTTTGTCAGCTTCATTGAAATGGCCTAACTGTTCCGTTGCAACATGGTAACCACAATTTCCATCCGCATCCACGTCGTCGGTGGAGATAAGGTGATCCCAGATGACGTAAGGAAGTTGATCGGTATACTCTTTATACAAAGCGTAAGCAACACGGAGCGGTCTTCCATGGGAATCTCTAGGGGTGCACGGATTACCCTTTATTCCTCTTATCGTCACCATTCCGCTTGTTTGGCTTTGTTGGGTGCCGACTGTATAATCAACATCATCCATATGACTTAGGGTGACTTGTTTTTTTTTTGGCCGACCCCTTTTCTTGGTAATGAAAGAGTTTTCATACTCACTATATTTCGCCTGCACCTTCTCATGCCCACACTGGTCCCTTGTACAACTTTTGTTTTCATTTACAGTTTCTCTAAATGACAATTTAGTTGTCGGACGCCCTGGTTGTTTTTGTTTTATAGGCTCTTCTTCTACCGCCAAGCTTTTTTTGGTCGCCGGCCACAAGTTGGAAACCAATATTTGTCTTCCTGCACATTTCGATTTCCTGAATTTTTCTTTGATGTACTTTCCAATTTTCAAGTCTCCGAACTCTTGCTCAGCGTCCCCTGTGGGATTTGGTGTGAATGAGAGTTGCTGCCAGAATGGATCAATATCTTTAAGAGGAATGATATCTTTGTACCCACCAAGTTTATGTCTACAAGGGAGGCCGAGCCATGTCTCTGTTGTACAATAACACTTCATCACCTTCCAAGCGGCCGTGTTGTCTCTAAACTTTATAAGTTTTTCCATCATATGGGTTATTGCCCACCATGATACTTGATGTGCTATCCCCCGTAACAAATCTTTGTCTCTAACGTATGCCATCTGAAAACGGTCTTTACTTATCTCCATCTGGGCCACTATTTTTCTTAGATCATTCTCTGCGTGCTCGTGAATAGCTTCCTGTACCGTAACTACCCCACCAGTATTCTCTTCTAATTTTTTTTTCAGACGGCCATGAGACTGCTCTGCAATACTGGTAGACTCATTTTTGAAGTGCTTGTATCTATTGGTCCATGCGTAAACAAACCTCTCCTTCCAAGGATTCAACCATGTATTCTGGCAATACTCGACAACCTTCTTATGTTCCGTGGTCCAATCATCAATAAAATTTTGCAAGTTTGCATAATACTTAACCTTGGTCTTTGAATGAACCAAATGGTCCCAATCTTTGCAAAAAATCTTCCATAGATCCCCCTCTTCATCGTATTTTTCCTTTTCTTTCCTTTTCTCTTCCGCTCTCTCTTCTTTGGACAGTTCGCTAAGACGCTCTTCTTCCTCCTTAGAACGTTGATTACCCTTCTTAGTATGGATCTTTTGGATTTGGTTCTTGAAATTTGAGAGAATATTGGTTTGGATGTGCCACGTACAAAGAAAATGTTGATCAAGAGGAAAAGCCTGACGAACGACACTCATAACTGAAAAATCTCTATCAGTAAATATAACCTGCGGCGTCTCGTTTCCACGGTAAATCAACCGCACTTGCTCAAAGGCCCAAACATAATCCTCTATTTCTTCTTTCTCCATAAAGCACCATGCAACTGTGAATGATTTTTTATCTGAAGTATGACCAACCACGTTCAACAAGGGCATGTTATACCTGTTTGTCTTGTAGGTGGCATCTATGAACAGAACCTGGTAAAAACACTGTGCCAAATCGACCATCATAGGGTGCGCAAGAAAAATATGAGTAACTTTTTCTCCGGGACCAACTTTTGTTTGCATGGCGTAGTTATGTTGTTCTGCTAACCACTCGGATTGTTGCATAATTTTCCTACCATCTCATTCGGTTCTCTTCAACGTTGCTTTGGCCGCATAGATTGTCGAAATGGTAGACAATTTATCCTTATCTTCCGCCCTTATTGCATTTAGGATCTTAAGAGGCCTACACCCCTTCATTTGTCGAACCCTCTCCATTTTATGCGGCTTCAAGCGGGCATATGCAGGGTGTCCATATAAACTTTTAGGTGGAGGATGGTTGTGACGACCGTCCGGAATAATATCCAATCTCCATCGATGGGTTTCATGATGCCTTTTGAAATAAATCTTGAACGGGCAACCGCATTTCTTCGACGCAGTTTTGTAGACCCTACTTGTTTTCTTCTCATATTTGTAATTCTTACCTTTGTGACTTTCCCCTTTTTTCCCCGCTCTCTCGCACACCATCTCCATCTTATAACGATCGACGTGTTTGCTTTGAACAACAACGCACATCTTCTCTTTTGCCTTAGAGATAAGCCATTCCTTGACCTCAACCTTGTATTTCCATGTCTACATTCACCAAAGAAATTATACATCCATGTGATCAAATAATTTAAAATTAAATATAACTAAAAGGTTAAGTAAAACCTACCAAATCAGTCATATAGTGTTGGGAGGTATCCGGACCGATCGTAGAGACTGGTTCTGGTTGAGAGCTTGGATGCACCACCATCTACAACATAACATAAATAGAGAAGCTTAGAGTCGTAAATGAATAAAAATAAAACATAACGATCCCAAAAATTAGAGTCGTCAATGATGGTTTAGAGTCGTCAATGATGGTTTAGTCGTTAAACAAAATAATAATAAATGAACGACTCATTTGGTAGGAAAGAGTCGTCACATTGTAAACAGAAAAGGTAACGACTCTTGTGGCAGTTAATGTCAAATTTGAATTCAACAAATATGGTTGAGTTGGGCAACGGTAAATAATTCAAAAAAATGACTATTGGGCCTTTAATCTCTATAAAAAGAGAACCATATCTCACCACTTCTTCACCCAAACCATAATTCTCAAACTTCACATTCATTCTCATTCATTTATCACCCAAGAGCAAAAACTAGAGGTAATACCATGGCTACTCCCTACACTTCCGAAGAGAATTGCGCCGTTGTGAGAGCTTGGTTGACAGTCACAAACCACTTTGATAGTCTAGACAAAGACATTGATGAAACATCTGATACTTGGTGGAACCGTGTATTCATCGTTTTTGTTGCGTTGGACGGAAATCGCAACTCAAGGTCTTTGAAACAAGTCAAAGAACTGTTGCAAGAGATAAAATTAGAATGTGATGCTTTTAAAAGAGAAATTTGTGCCGTAAAGAAAACCATGCCCGATATGCTCGGCGTTGTAAGAGTAAGTCTTTAAACAAGAGGTAAAACTTATTGAAAGCTTTGAACAATACTAACTAAGTTTTTGTTTTTTGTTTTCAGTTGGGTAAGGCGTATAAGCGATACGAGGTGCTTCGTGGGAACAAGTTTGAGTTCGACGATTGCTACCTCATCTTGCACGGCACTACCTATAATTACAACATCTATGGTTGAGTGTTTAAATGCACCGTTATTATCTATTGTATTTCATTTCCTTCAATGCAACGCTATGCAAGATGTATGCCTTTTAAGATTCAATGAAATGATTCTATGAAATCAAAAATTATGAAAAATCGTTGAAAAAGTCGTTATTAATTTTACATATAAATATAACGACCCTAAAAACAATTTGCAATGCCTCTTTAGGATCGTTAACTAAGTTGACTACAAATATGACGACCCTAGGTGTCATACTGACCAGCGAATTTGGGTTTTAGAGTCGTTACTCAGTAAACAATAAAATTAACGACATTACGTGAACTTCCTAAAAAGGGTCGTCAATATATATAACGGTACATTAACGATTTTTCATAACCTGGAATGAGTTGCAGGTTAGAGTCGTTAATAGTACTACCAATAATATGATGACCTAATAGGGTCGTTATGGTTTAAATACCCCGACTATGACGACCCTATCACTGAGCTGTTGCATATTGTGGATGAATCGACCAACAAACAAACAAATCGAAGGGTGTAAGCTGTTTACCTCATTGTTTTCAGCTCGGGGTTCCTCGTTTTGAGGGTTGGTTGCTTCATTTCCATCATTATTCATGGCTTCATCTATTAACATTTCTTCATCAAACATCCAATCCATAGGATTAGTTGACACAATCTCACCATCAACACAATCATGGTTGTAATTAGAAGCTTCACCAACATCATTTCCTTCACTAGAATCATTCATTTCAAATAACCTAAAGTTTTCACCAAAAAACTCTACTTCTCCCTAGCCACAACACCAAAACACAATTTTTTCTTTAATCCAAAAAGTTACCAAAAAAATGATTTTAATCTAACCTTATTACTTAACACATTAATTAACTAATTAAATTTAATTAACACTAATCACTTAGGGGTATTTAAGGCATTTTAAAAAATATGGGATAATGGATAACCCAAAATTACTATTTCATGACCCTTTTTGTCACGTAGTGCAGGGTCCCTAATTAAAAATAAGGGCCCCCAATTAAACTAGGATAAAGAGGAATAGGAATGTGACGAATATCCATTGAGACCCCAAATGTGTGTCCGTACATTTAACATGGCAAACAAAAACTATAATCCGAATTTTCTATGCTAAAGCATAAAGAATTTGACCCTTATCTTTGATTTTTTTTTTTTCTTTTTTTAGTTTATTAAACTTTAAATTGAAGATTTTTATTTTTGTGCATTCCTGAGGTTGAGGCTTCGCATAAGAGGGGAGTGGAACTAATGAAACGAAAGCTAAGTGGAAGGATAAAAAGGTCTTGTCTGTGCACCAAAAAAGAGCAAATGGGAGATCACATAGTATATCAGCCATTGCCATATTACCATATAAGTCGCTCCTAGGTTTAGGATTGACAACGTTGTTCGACGTGTAAATTCGTTTCATTGGACTTCAAAAGGAGCAAATTACTGATGATTTTTTTTTCTGTAGGTAATGCAACAAGATCATTGTAATTAAAAGTATGAACTCTTTTTTAGTTCAGTGGCTGTGAAAGAAAAAAAAAAGTATAAACCGAAAAAATAAAATCAAATGTGAATAAATATGATGAGCAGACAAGGATTGAGCGATTGTTGATCTACGATATGATTGATTGCCGATGAGTTTGCATAAAATGGGTGCAGGGGTCGTTCTCTAACTTTAATATTTATCGGTTTTAAAATATTGGCAACCAAGGTGATCTAGTCCAGTTTAGTCTTAAATCCTCGTACCAGACTTGTACATTTTCAACATTTGCTTCCTAATATTACTTTTCGGTACAGATATGGCCGTCACCATCTTGGCTTGGTCAAATTATCTTTGTTGATTGGTAATTAATTTAAGGAATCTAACATAAAACAAGTTTCATACAGTCATGCGTTACATAAATCGAACAAATTGTCCAATCTGCTTTACAGAATCAAACAAATTACCGAATCGCATTGATACCGTTAATGCACCACAGTGTCATCCCACCACAGGTATCCATCTTAATGTCGTTTTCTTTACGTTGAAGATGAAAAAGTAAACTCCATAGGCATTCTTTCTAATTAATTAATTATGAGTTTTGCACAAATAGTTAGAACATAGAATGACTAGGCAATTTTGCATAATTAAGGACCATCTTTGACCCCCAAAAAACAAAAACAAAAAAAAGAGCAAGTGCTTCAGATTCTGAAGGACCATCTTCACACCCACCACCACCAAACCAAAAAAAATTTAAAAAAAAAAATTGTAGTCCATCCATCTACTATATGTAGTCCACGCATATACTGTTCATACCCAAAAATACTAGATGACCGCTCCACGGTGGGACAGCCGTCCGAAGAAATCGACGCGAAAATATCATTTCTGACACGGCGCGAAAGTATTATTTTTTCTGATACAGTGTGAAAATATCATTTTTTTCTGACACGGGGTGAAAATATCACTTTTCTTAAAATAAAAAATTAGCCGATGCATAAACCAAAATATTGCTGCATAATTTGTTATGCATCCTTTGTGGCGGTTTGCATAATGGTTATGTAGTCAATTTTCGAAAATTGTGCCTAAAATGAAAATATCATTTTTCTTGAAACGGATGGTACATCGTTTTATTAGTTGCAACGAAAAATAAATTAATGCATAAACCAAAATATGGCTACGTGAAGTATTATGTATCCTTTGTGGTATTTGCATAATACATATACATTTAAATTTTTAAAATTATGCCTAAAATGATAAACACCTCTGAATTTTTCATAAAAACTCTAAATTTGATATTGTTGTTTGTATTCGTTACGTTGATTTTCTTAAAGTCTTTCCAACGATATAAAATTTGTAAAATTCCAAGGCACAAATTTTTAGATATGTTATATTAAAATTTGGTTACCAAATATACCCCTGAAAAAATAGGATATATAAAAAGTTATAGTAATTGGATCAAAAGGGAGGGACAATTTTGTCTAACAAAAAACAATCACCAACACCAAATCCAATCTTTTTGTATCAAATTGGAAAAAAAAGTCATGCTTCACATTGACACAAAGTCACCATACATAGAGTCCTCCCTCGCTTCGCTCGGTCAGCCCACAGCTTGCACACATTACTAACTGGGAGTATGATGCATGAATATGCATAGTTACCAGGTGAGTTTATAAAATACAAACTCTTTCACGGATGCAAGTTCCAACTACCAAAAATCTGACCTCATAACCCAATTGATTGCATGACTCTGAAGAACAAGCATGAAGCATCACTTGAATATGAACAATTTTTGCGTGTTGGAATCCACCACTAGAAAGTTACACTAAAATCCAAGTTGCATTTACGTTATATATATATATATCACATTACCCATTTTTGGTTCAGCAGTTATGTCAAGAATATACAGGCAAGAGTAAAGTAGACTATACAATCAGACTCTTCATGCTAGTCAGGAAGAAAAGGTAATTTGTCCACGCTGTAGACTGAACCATTGTTCATGCTGCTATCTAATAAATCATTATCATCAATTCTAGTATCATGAGTGTCGTCTAAAATTTCATCTGTTGTGTCATCCTCATCCATTATGTTACTCTGAAGTGGAAGGATACGAACATGTGCATTAGGTTCCTTACCAACTCTCTCTGATAGTAGTTGATACTCTAGAGCGAGGTTCATCTGAAGAGACATTATGTGGAAAGTCCTAGGGAACAATTCAACAGGTTCTCCTTTTGGGATTACAACTTGTTCAATGGCCAATCGTGCCTCCTGTAATCAGAAGGAACTACGTTAAGTATCTTGTGGCAACATTGTAGTTTTAATGACCAAAGGGGTTGATGGAAGTTAGTTACAAACTTTTACATTACATGCATGGTTCTTATGAGCTATGTATGCACTAAGCTATGCAAACCCAACCAGAACCTTATCCGAAGTACAATCAAATCAGGAGTGGACTGAGAACTCCCTTCTCACTTTGATGTTTGAGAATAAATACTGACCCAATAGAGCTGTATAAACACTTATTCATTATTACCTCTAGTGCATCCATCTTCTCCGAAGAATTCATCTTTTCTCCTGCAAAATCCTTTGACCCACTATCATGTTCATTCAATAATGCTCGGACAGCTTTCATTATCTGCATCAAAGAGGTCGTCTACAACAAAACCAAACAATTAAATTAGACTCATCTTGATTTTAGATTTCAATTTTGTCAACACATGTTTGTTTGACATGAGAACAAACATCCATAATGTGATTGGTGGGATCTAACAGGACCATGACTGAGATTTAAAATCTCCAAACAAATTTTGAAATACGCACAATTACCTTCGTCACATAAATGGACTTGTCGTGAGATTTAGCAACAGCTTGAATACGTGGATTTTTCTTCAGCTTGGCCTGCAAAGCAAGCACTGCATCTGCTTCACTCATGTTATCTGTTAGTTCAACTCTATCATCTGCCTTCAGCTGTTTAACCCCTTGAATAACGCTTGTCTCGGGAATCTAAAATAACTGTTAACCTATTAGTCCCAGACAGGCGCTCACTACAAATAAATATATAGAATACCACCAGTGAAAACAGCAATCAATAAGTGAGTATTCCAAAAGAGATGCATCCACAAAAAATGTATCTCTAACATCTCCGGTTTGAAGTGGAATACCACAAATAAGACTTTTAACCCAAGAAGGGATGAGGTGTTAACTGATGGTGAGGCTAAACATATACTGTCAAATCAAATTGCCACTTCTGACTATGAGTATGAAGGTGGATACTCACTGCAAAGTTTGATTTTAAGAAAGCAGATTAAAAACAAACAAGTTAACATCTACTCTCATACTATCTTTCATCTGCATATCCAGAGATATCAAAGCAATAACTTAATACAGAAAATGTGTAATAAAGATGATGGCAATAACTACATAACTATACCAGAAGTTTAAAATATCTTACCCCATAAACAAATAGATGTACGGGGACCTCATCTTTGCTAGTGCTTACTGGCGTTTTTGTAGTAACTTTTGATTTCATCCAGACTATTTGGTCATCCACATCCAGAAACTCTTCAACAGAGATTTCATCTTGCTTCTGAAAGGAGATGTCTATTGAAGGTTCTGTTAGCATGGAATGTGTCTCATCACCCATTCGCCAAGTGTTCATTTTGCGTATATCATATTTTGGGGATCGACCTGTGCAAAATACATGAGATATCACTATTATCACATATTAATAAAGAGACACAGCAAGAAGAAAAATAAATAAAAATATGTACCTGAAAGAATGGCATCCACTGTTGCTTCTAAACTACGATGAACTCTTAACTCAGCCTTGGAAATCATTTCCACAGCACAAGTAAAGGTTGAAGGTCCTTTCCTCTCCAATACAGTCTTCTGACCACCCCTTCTACTAGCCTCTTCATCTCCAAGTGTAACACTCTGAAATAGAGCTGATAATTAATTGTTTCCTTTCCCAACAAAAGACACCAAAATAACTGATTGACTGGAATAAAGAGGCATCGTACCAAAGTTTATATCACGGTATAATGCAAGAAAGGGGGTACTGAGTAATTTAGGAGTTTTGTAATAAGTGAAAAACAATTTGTCGAAAGCAACATGCAGGCACCAAAGGGAGAATCCTTTTGATGGGTGCTCATAGAAGAATGACGTGCATCAAGCAAAACAAATTATTGAAATCTACATTCCAAGGAAACTCCATTTTCAAAGACTTTGCCGTTTCAAACCATGTCAAAGAAATCTTACAAATCAGAATGCCATACCATTGAAACAGTTATATGTCCCAGTATTGTTCAAAGATTGCATACACGGATATATTAGTGTTTCACTTTAATGTGCACTAGAACCCTTTATTGACAATGATGGTTCGCCTAATAATTATACATAGACTTTTAAGAAAAGGGAAAAAAATAATAATAATAATAATAATAATAATGCGAGGCATCAGAGAAATAAACACTTGAACTTTTCCATTTGGTATAGAAAATTCCTCAGAGAAATAAAGCAGATGATTAATGCTTCAAAGATTCGGAGAAATAAAGCAGATGATTAATGCTTCAGAGATTCAGAGGAACAGTTGTCTTACTTGTATTCCTCCAACAAGCATCTCCAAAGAAGGATTCATTATCAAATTTTCTATAGTTACTCCATGAGCAGTTGCAACAAGCTGAATTCCACGTTGTGCAATGGTGCTTGCAGCCATAGCTTCAAGTTTAGTACCTATTTCATCAATTACAATGACTTGGGGCATATGGTTCTCAACAGCTTCGATCAGAACCTGCAAAATAATTATAAAAGCATACCAAGAAAATCATTGTGATTTTTGTATAGCTGAGAATAGTTTTATTAAGAAAGCCTGAAAGGCAAAGAGTTACAACAATTTAGCCAAACCAAGACTATACAAGCAAACTTCTAGCATTCGCTTAATTTGTATCCTTATCCTTCCACCAATCCAGCAACGGGGATGGATATGCTTGCAAACAGACACGAGAGAGCAACCAAATTTAAACAAAATACCAAAGCTCATTAGGCTAAGACCACAGACCCACCAATAATACCCTACACGCACTTTGACACGATATGTGCACATCCCATATCGTAATTTAGAGTCCCTCGGGTGGTAGCCCTGACATAGGTCATTTAATGTGGTTTAAAATGCGGATCTGCTTCAATAAAAAAAGTAGAAGTAATGAAGCAACTCGGACTAAATCCTACGGCTAGTTGCAGAATTATTCCAGAGCACACATCAAATTTAGAGAAAGAGGGAGGATGACGGATACTAAGATCTAAATGTGCAGGAGAACTAATCTTGTTGTACTGCGGCTATCACACTACATTAGCTGGTTAAGAAACAAACCTTATGTTGCATATCAGTATGTGGAACTTGCATCCTTCGAGCCTTGCCGATTCCAGCATGAGGTATATCACCATCACCACCTATCTCATTTGATGTATCGACAATCATCACACGTTTGCTGCAGTCATCTGCGAGCATCCGAGCTACTTCTCTGCAACAAAAGTTGTGTTGGTTAGCTACTTACTACTTGACAAGATGTAATGCATAGTATCACTATAGCTAGTTGAGCCTGTTTCACGCCTCCTCTCATTTTCTACACTTAGAATATAATCTCAGCGGGGAAGTGATATACGCTAATAGTGAGATCATAAATCCCACATCACTACATCAGTGTTATTAATGTTGAGAATAGTGACTCGACAAAGTTTTCCTCTGATTCCCCCCCTACAAGTACTCAAACACGTTAGTAATTAACCACGGCAAGATCTTCAAAGTTTCTGCATGGGTCAAGCTTCCCTGGGACAAATACTCTAGAAAATCCTCACAGACAAGGTATAAATATTGGATATTTAAAAGAAGAGAAAAAGGTTGACTGAGGATTGAAGCCGAGACCAAATATAGTCCAACAAAAGATCTATTCAGAACACACCGACTGATGTAAAATAGGAGAACATGCTAAAACTGAAGCGATTGGTAAAATTGCAAGAGTAAACATCTTTATGATTTACGCACGACAGGCAATAGCTTAACTTCTTTTTTAGAAGATTAAAATGCACTGAGTAGCACCGCTGCAAATTACAACATGTGAAACTAATTACATTTTTGTAGATGATATTTATGTTTTTGAATAAATTAATTTTGCAGACACATATATCAATTAATTATGGGTATGGAGAAGATTCATACAAGTTTGCATTGCTAGTAGTGTGAATGACAGACCTAATAATTGTAGTCTTTCCGACTCCCGGAGGCCCAATGAGCAATATAGAAGCTTCATCCTTAACCAAATCCCGCAACAAATCAGCACTTTCCGGTATTGCCCGACCAACGCGACAAGTTAAACCCACAATCTCACCCTTACGATTTCTTATGGCACTTATACGATGTAAGGTTCTGCTGATGCCTGCGCGGTTGTCAACAGCAAAATCACCAACCTGCAACGTAGGTTCTTGTAAACGAACTTTCTATGGTCTTCTAAAACGTCACATATGATAAAAGGTATCGCGAAGAATCAAAAGAAATGCTACAAATAGCAGTTAATTGATCTGTTAACCAAACCCAAACCCTACGCCAGATAAGTATTTTCACTTTGTCTATCTCCCATGCAGGAAATGGAGAATTGATGACCATAATGTGGAACTCCATTCTTAAGGGTGTAAGCCCATGATTAGATGTGCTTTTAGTTCGGTAACAGTGTGCTTGCTTAGAAGACAAAAAAATCAGTCCTTGTTTGATTGTCAATCTTAACATTTGTTTCAGTGATTTTAAAGTAATAACTTAAGAGACAATCTAGTCATCAATTAGACTCCAGCTTAGCTCTTGCGAGTTGATGAGGGTTTACGTTATCAAGCTAAAGAGGAATGACATCTCTTCCTAATTTATTCCTTCTCTATAAAATACTGCTTTTCCATCAGTTTTGTGTTTACTATTCTGATTATCCTACCTTCGACTTTCATAAATCAAACCAAAACGTTAAAAAATAAAAAGATGGTAATTCTGTAAATTAGGGTTTCACCTGAGATATTGCAACCTGGAGATCCTGAAACGTGATAGGATAATCAGATAAGATAAAATCACCAGAAGGGAATCGAGCAAGAGGTTTTCGACCCAAATCCATTACAACTTCAATCATTTGGTTCAATTCTGGATGCTCAATCGCCTTTTGTTGTAATTTCTCGGGTAACAACGCCAACAAACGCTCCAATTCGAAGTGAAATTCATTTTCAGTAGTCGAAGTAGAAGAATAATTCAAAGAAGCACGGGAAAAGGTTTTTGGGAATCTAGGGTTTTGTTTAGTAATTCTTGGAAACGAAGAAGAACAAGTAGAGAAGTGGATGTGGGAAGGTAGAGGATTTGAGCGGGAAAGAAGTGTAAGAGAAGTGTAAGGGAAGGAGGGATGAAGCATTAGCGATTGAGAAATCATTTGAGAGTTGTTTGCAGGTTAGTGGTTTATTCGTCTGCTTCACTTCTTCTGTTCAGTCTCATTTTTTCGTTTTTCAGGGTTCCTCCAGCCAGGAGAGTCCACTGGGTATCAGTGACAGAATAAACTCTCTATCCATCCTAAACTCAGGCTTACATTTTTACACTTCTGTTACACTCATCTTATGAAGAGGAATTAAAAAAATTCCAGAACTCCATTGTACAGTCCTCATTAAGGCTCTAACTCACTGAATTTCCGTCCGGAAGAACTGAATTATGAAGCTCTACAATAACGCATAGGAAGGAATACCATTGATAAATCCACTCAACATTCAAGAACAGGCAATTCCCCGCTCAAGAGCTGAAGTAAAATGAATTATTGATTTTCATTTTATTTTTCCAATTGTATACGATTATCAATTCAACAGAAAAAAAAAAATTATAAAAGAAAATCGATCTTTAAAATCCCAATCTGGGTCATGTCGAAACAATCCTATCTTCTATGATTTAGTAAATGGCTTCCATCAATTTGTATGATTGATGCGAAAGTATTGTATAAAGAGAAACATCTATCTGAAATCCTTTCTCATGGAGCTGAAACGAGTTTTCTGATTTGAATCACCAGCAGTAACATTTCTTAATCTCTTCTTCAGGTTTGGAGTTTTTGTTGAGAAAATTAAATAACCAGATTGAGTATTTGATGGATGGAAGAGATTTGTAATATCTTCGAGAGGTTTTCTGTTTATCTTTTTGATATTGATTGAAGATTTTGAGATTTTAGTATTTGGGTTTGTTTTCTTTGAAGAAACAAATGCGACTGGTTTGAGATTTTCTTTGTTGTTGTGTTCATTATGAGAGACAGACTCCATTTCTGCAAGATTGAGAGCTTCGAAGAGAGTGAGATGAGAGACTGAAGAAGAGAGGGAGGTATTTGAAGAATTGGGTTTGTGTAGATTTGGAGGGAAAGATTCAATTTTTTATTTTCTTTCATGGTTTTTGTTAGGGAGGGAACTGAAATTTGATACGGATTGGATTTCAATTACTCACTCCATTTGTTTTTAATAGGTCAGTTTCTTTTTTTTTTGAGAAAATTAAGGAAATTAAGAGAACTAATTATTGAAAGTGATCCTCTAGACACTTGTCAATAAAAGAAGTGAAGTGAAATGGTCCCCATGACACATGTCAGCCAAAGAAATAAGTGAAATGGTCCCCCATGACACATGTCAGCCAAAGAAGTTAAAAGAAAAGTGGTCCCAGAAAATTAAAATAACATTTGACTTTCCCAATTAGGAAACTGGCCTATTTTTTTGAAACATTTATTTATAGAAACTGGCATATTAAAAAATAACGGAGGGAGTATATTACAGTGGGTATTTAGAAGCAAATCTGGAATATTTAATGGAGGGAGAGAAGAACCGGATTTAAAAAATTCAATTAGTTTTTAATTTTGCGGGGGTAATTTTGTCTGATAACTTTTAGGAAACAGTTTTGGTGGGTGACTAATCGGATTTTTCATATTGTTGTTAGTGGGACTTTCCGAGATCGGAGGGAACTGGCATAAAATATTTATTTTCCCTACAAATTTGTTTATTAGATAAAAAGTATTATATTAACTAGTTGCCTATTTATTTTTTGTCTCTTATTCATATGCCAGCTACAGTTGAATTGAATTGAAGCTCACAAAATTGGTGAGAAATTTTGTATGGGATTCAAGCAATGAGAAGAGGAAGATGTACTGGGTTTCATGGCTCAAAATTTGTAAGCCAAAGAATCTTGGGGGAATGGGTATTAAGAATCTGAAAAGCACCATTAAGGCATTGAAGGCTAAGTGGATTTGGAGGTATTCAAAGGAAAAAAAGGGCTTTGTGGAGAAGAATTGTGCAACAAAAATTCAACAATAACCCTGAGGTTCTACTTCCAAGTGATGATTTCAGGCCTATGGGTAGAAGTGTGTGGAAGAATATTCTTAATTCATCTTCTTTTTTACAGGAGCATTTAAATTTTAAACTGAACAATGGCAAATCTTTAAGGTTCTGGTGGGATAATTGGACTTCAGGAGGAATGTTGAAAGATAGATTTTCCGCCATCTACAAGGCTTGTAACACTAAGTTAGCTATTGTGGATGATATGATACAGAATGGGTTGTTGTTTTGTGGCTCTAGAAGGAATCTGACTTCAGTGGAACAATGGGAGTGGGATATGCTATGTAATGAGTTGGGGCCAGTCCACGGATTTTATGGAGATGAAGATACAGTTGATTTCTTTGGAGGTTTTACTGTAAAAAAGTGTTATGAAGTGCAATTGCAGGATGATCCAGTTGGGGATTTTAATAAAATTTTATGGAAGAAGAATGTTCCTCCAAAGGTTAGCTTTATGTTATGGTCTTATTTTCATCATTCTTTGCCTACAAGATCTATGCTTGCTCACAGGAAAGTTGAGGTTGCAGCATTGTCTTTTTTGTGGTAATGAGATGGAGACTGCAGATCACATGTTGCTGCAATGTGATTATGATTACAAGGTATGTTTTAAGTTCATTGAGGGTTTTTCAATAGGATGGGTTGCTCCCGTGTCTTTGTGGAATCAGTTTGAAGCTTGGGATCTTAATAATTTGCAAGGAAGGAAAAAGGATATTTGGTGGAAATTTATCTATGCAATTCCCTGGAATTTGTGGAAGGAGAGGAATTCAAGAGTTCATAGAGGGAGAGTTAAGAGTGTGGATGAGCTTTGTTTGATTATTAGACATTCAATTATACTTTGGTTGTCTAAGACAAATGTTTTTGCAGACATTTTTGTAGGTTTTATTTTGTTCAATTGGAATACAGTTTTGAACATGTAATGTGTGTTCAAGGATGGTACTGTGGCTGTAACTTTGTTTAGCTTTTTCCTTTAATATAACCTTCTTTTAAAAAAAAAAAAAACTAGTTGGAAGTCTAACGAGCTAAGCTCCAACAACATACTACTACATTAATTGAACAGGTTGTTGTGCTAGTCTACCAGCGAGCCTCATGGGTAACCTAGTTAAGGGAGCCGAAGAGGATGGTGTGGCTGAGATTGTGTCACAAGGCCACCACCTCCACCATGTTAATTCCTGCAATATTATGTCATTGGGGGCTCGAAACTGGGACCTCCCGGAGTGCATGAAACTTTTAGAAAACGGGGATGACCATCTGAGCTAGTGCCAGTATTTTTTCTTTATTTATACGTGAAAGCCGGACCCAGGCCCCTACCCGAAACCAACCAGTTGGACTGGCCCCACTACCAGACCCAACACTGCTAAACCCACTATACAATAACTAATCTATTAAAAACTTTTACGGCGGCGGGGATTGAAACCTGACTTCCTCCTTATTGGAGTTGATGAGATACCACTGAGCTATGCTCTTGGACCTACAAGTTTGTTTTCGGTACATTAATCAAATACCCCTAGTTTTGACACCCAATAAATATACTCTTATGCAACAATAAGAATACACTTATCATTTTAAAACCTTATCCATTTAAAAATAGATTACCTTAATACCCTTACTCATATAACATTTTCTTTATTTCAAAATACAACAAATTTCTTTTTTACCACTTCAAGACCACCACCTCTACCATTATCACCACCACATGTCCACCACCACTAACATTTCACCACCACCGCTCAACGAACACCACCTACTAACCTCCACCACCTGAACACCACCGTCGTCGCCGCCGCCATCGTAGTCGCCACCACCACCGGTCCGCCGCCGCCAGTTGTGTCAACAACCAAAGTTGATCACAAAAAAATAGGAAATAAGAATAAAAAATATGGTGTCAACAACCAAAGTTGATCCAAAAATATGGCGTCAACAACCGAAGTTGATTCCCAAAACAAAAACCAGAAAATCAAAAATAAAATAATACAATGTCAACAGTCAAAGTTGATCCCAAAAACAAAAATCACAAGAAGAAGAAAAATAACCGAGGTTGATCTCGTAATATGGTGTTAACAACCAAATTTGATCCCCAAAAGCAAAATCAGAAGGGCCAAAGCTGATCCCAAAAATATAGTGTCAACAACCGAAGTGGATCCCCAAACTAAAATAAAAAAATAAAAAAACAATAATATGATGTAAACAGCCGAAGTTGATCCCTAAAATTAAAAATTCAGGAATTGTTCAGATTATTTATGGTATCAACAACCAATGTTGATCCCAATAGCTAGCATCAACAACCAAAGTTAATCCCAAAATTGATGTACTAAAATTAGTGAGCCTGGCATGAATCGAACATGCATCTTATGATGTGGAGTCAGTAGTGTTACTCTTGCACCACAGGATCAGTTCAATTTGACACTATTCGAAAAAATGAAAATTACTAAACCGAAACACTATGAGTACGATTATGAATCAAAATGTTATGTTTCAGTACCTATTTTAAGAAGAAAGAACCCAACCATGTGTCCATGTATTTCACAATTAGTTTGAAACGTTTTCATATGTCTCAGCCAGATATTAAATGTGTCAAATGTTTAAGTAACATGTCTATTGACTTTTTTGAAACTGCAGACAAAGTATCCTTTCCATGGGAAAATCAAAACGAATGTGATGGCTCAAGACTTCAGTAAAAGATTTGTGGTGTCCCTACGAGATATGCATCAAACCCATTTATATTCCCCTTGTTTGATCAGGAGCAATAAGGCTAACTGAGCATCTTAACAAGTTTAGTTGAACCAAATTCAGCTACATAAAGAGTATTACAAGTTGTCCACAAAGGGATTCCTTAAAAAATAGTATCCACTTCACACTCATGTCAACATGTGTTTAGAAGCCAAACATGGAACCATACTGTTAAAAGTTATTTGTAATTACTAACCAACAACAAAGTATGAGATTTGTTACCTAATTAGCATGTCTGAATCAGCCCATGAAACTCTCTTCTAACCTGCAACTTATAAACACAATTCCAAGCTAGCTCCAATAACTGTCTCCATCTAGCATGATTGCACGAGTCAACCCCAAATGCAATCTACTATTTATCCCTTATCATATTAATACCATGTTCCATCCTGTTTCAAACTCCAAATCCATCGCTAAAACTACTTCATTTTTATGGTTTTCCTAGCATCTAAATTACCCCATGTCTGAATCAGCCCATGAAATTCTCTTCTAACCTGCAACTTATAAACACAATTCCAAGTTAGCTCCAATAACTGTCTCCATCTAGCATGATTGCACGAGTCAACCCCAAATGCAATCTACTATTTCTCCCTTATCATATTAATATTATGTTCGATCTTGTTTCAAACTCCAAATCCATCGCTAAAACTACTTCATTTTTATGGTTTTCCTAGAATCTAAATTACCCCATGTCTGAATCAGCCCATGAAACTCTCTTCTAACCTGCAACTTATAAACACAATTCCAAGTTAGCTCCAATAATTGTCTCCATCTAGCATGATTGCACGAGTCAACCCCAAATGCAATCTACTATTTCTCCCTTATCATATTAATACTATGTTCCATCCTGTTTCAAACTCCAAATCCATCGCTAAAACTACTTCATTTTTATGGTTTTCCTAGCATCTAAATTACCCCATGTCTGAATCAGCCCATGAAACTCTCTTCTAACCTGCAACTTATAAACACAATTCCAAGTTAGCTCCAATAACTGTCTCCATCTAGCATGATTGCACGAGTCAACCCCAAATGCAATCTACTATTTCTCCCTTATCATATTAATACTATGTTCCATCTTGTTTCAAACTCCAAATCCATTGCTAAAACTACTTCATTTTTATGGTTTTCCTAGCATCTAAATTACCCCAAATCAATCCAACCACAAACAAGTAATATGAAAAAATCAAAATAAAATTCAGAAATACGTGAAATCAATCAAATGCTCTTCAAAATAGACCAAACAATAAAACCCTAAAACAATACCCCAAACAATATGTACCAAGAGAAGAGCTTAACTAGAAACAAGACCCTATGTTTCCACCACCATTAATACAAACTTCACAAAACCCTGATTTAACAACTTGAGTACCAGAACAATAAGCATCAGCAAAACCACACCAATAGATTACACCATGAACACCACAAACAGGATGAAAAAAAAATCAATTGACCGGACTAGAATGTGGAACCTCTGATTTTTTTTTGTATAATGTAACCTCTTGTTCAGAAGGTAATCGAATTAAAGAGCTGTCTTTTTTATTTTCTGATTGTAATTGCACAATACTATCAAAAGTATAACCAGCAGAGAAAATAGGGTTGTTAACGATTACATTTTTTAAAGGTTTTTGGAGAGCTAGCTACGAGAATTCTAGCTCGCTTTTTACCTCAGAGTAACATCAGTATGCGAATTTAATCTTTAGAAATTGAGTTACATCATTACATCACATCAAAATTATATGAGATTCAAATCAATTTTATATTTCTATGGTTTTTGACATAAACCTTTTTTTTCTTTCTTAATCACATATTTTTATTAATTGAATGGCAAAATCAATCAAAGGTTACAAAAATTGAAAAGCAAAAAAGCAGGAACCATAAAGGCTCAACACAACTCAAAACACAAATATTTTAACATAACCTATAGTAAACTACATTTGGCATTTCAACTCTTTTGATGAAATTGGGCCTTCCAATGTGTATTATTCTTTCTCCATCTTTAAGAACTGCACCTCTTTTTGCAAGATCATCAGCGCTAAAATTAGCTTCTCTTAAAATATGTTGAGAAAAAAAACACTCCATCTTCTGAACTGCATTGATCCATCTTGTTTTGAGTGCCCAAGGGATGTTGTTGGCATATAAATCATTAATCACAGATTTAGAGTCTGATTAAATGATTACCTTTGTTGCAGAAAAACCTGAGGCCCATTCCAGTGCACATATTACTGCAAAGACTTCAACTAAGTAGTTGGTAACAGTTCCATTGCCTCCTGACATTGTCCCAAGCACTTGACATTCATGATTTCTGGCTATGATACCAAAGCCTGCAGCACCTGGATTTCCAAATGAAGAGCCATCACAACAGAAAAGTAGAAAACCATAATCTGGAGTTGTCCAAAAACATTCTTTAAAGTTGTTATATCTTGTAAATCTGGTACCCATTTGAAAAAATTCTATAATGTTCTGGTCATATGCTTGTCCCCATTTTGTGCCCTTCATTCTTAAACTTCCTTCATATACTGATCTCCATATTTTTCTTTTGAACTTTATTGAGCTGAGGTGATTTTTCTTCGAATAGTTTTTTATTTTATTTTTGAAACCACATGTCTATCATGATTGTACATGCTGCAGTCATCCATACTTCCTTTATCGGAGAACTTTTTTGTTGGGCAGCTTTGCATATATCACTGAAGGATTTGGTTTGTTAAAACCAAAAATAGAACATATCCAACTCTATATATTAACACTGAATTCACACTGCCAGCGACTATGTTCCATAACAGTCTTAGTCTGCAACACATATGCAACAATCTATAGACCATATCATACCTATTTCTTCTCATAACTTCATTATCCACATATAATTGGTGTTGAATTTTCCCTATATTGGTTGCAATACTTAGATGAAGGAAAGGTTTCCAAATAAAAGAATGTCATTTTACTTTTGGTTATTTAAACTTGATTCTATTCACTGCTGCTGAAGTAGAAAATTTACCTTTAATATCACCATTCCATACCATTTTGTCCATTCCTCCACTCACTTCAGGCAATGTTATATTAGCAAAATAATCAGTAAGCTCCTCAAGAATGCACCTTTCCTTCCCATTTAGAAAATCTTGGATCTTAACACTTAAATTTGCTTTAACAAATTCACTCAGACCAATATCATTTATGATTGGAGAATTACCTACCCACATGTCAAACCAAACTGAAATCTTTGATCCATCTCCAATACACCATCTAATATAATTTTGAAGTCAACTCCAAGCCCATTTCAGAACAGACCATACAGTGGATTGTCTCCAATTTGAAATCCATTGACCATTCTTGTCAGTATATTTTTCTAAGAAAAAAGAGCTCATTCCACTTTTGAATTCAATATCTTCCACATCATTTTCATGAGCAAAGCTTTATTAACAGTCTCTAATTTTTTTAATCCCAGAACTCCTTCACAAAAAGGTGTACAAACTTTTCTCCATGCTAATGTTTTAAATTTTCTTATCTCACTGTCTCCAGACCATAAAAAAAATCTGATGATTCTTTCACATATGTTAATCACTGAAGCTGGCCATTTATAAATTTCCATGTTGTACAAAGGTATACTACTTAAGACTGATTTTATTAAGACTATTCTGTTTTGAAATGATAGTAATCTCCCCTTCTAAGAAGCTAGTTTTCTCTGAATCATCTCCACCATAGAAACAATTACTCTACTTGGTGTAATAATCACCCCTAAGTAGTTATCAGGAAAATTGGAAATATCCATATGAATCCTTCCACTAATTTGTTGTTTTTGGTCTTGAGACACTCCATCAACAAAGCATTTTCTTTTGGCTCTATTAATAATTTTCTCAGATTTAAATTGGTAATCATCAAGCAATTTCATTAAGTTTACCAAAATCTTCTTAGTACCATTGCAAAACACAAAGACATCATCTGCAAAAAAAATAGGTGAGTTCGGTGTATACCTTTTCTAACCACCATTGGCATAATTTTGCCATTTTGCACCAAATGAGATAGATTTCTGCTAAGAATATCTTCCATCAAAATGAATAACAAAGGAGAAAGTGGATCTCCTTGCCTTAAGACCCTTCCCATAGAAAAGAATCCACATGGTCCACCAATCACCATTACAGAAATCTTGGCTGAATGAAGAATTGTCATTAACCATCTACACCAAGAGTTAGAGAAGCCAAATTTGAGCAATACTTGAGTTAGAAATTCCCAGCTAACTGCATCATATGCTTGAGAGATATCTAGCTTAAGTCCTACAGTTCCTCCTCTTATCTTCTTCTTCATTTCATTAACCATTTCTGAAGCTAATAACACTTGTTCATGAATACTTTTTCCTTTAATATAAGCAGTTTGTTGAGGTGAGACAAGTTTTTCCATTGAGGTACTCATTCTTGCTGTGATTAATTTGATTATGATTTTTATACTAAAATTGCTCAAACCAATGGGTCTGAACTGAGAGGTATTTTTAGCACCTTGACATTTTGGTAGCAGAACCAAAATACTGGAATTTAACCCCTTTGGTATGAATTTTATAGACCAGCAAAATTAAATAACAACTACTATATCATGTTAAATAATGTCCCAACAGGTTTTGTAAAATATACCTGAGAAACCATCTGGACCAGGAGAGCTATTTGGATCCATTCAAAGGTAATCTTTTGTTATTTCCTCTGCACTGGGAATTGAATCAAGCATAATTTGATCTTCTGCATTAATTGAATGAGGAATGATATCAAGTAATTTTTCTACAATATTCACTTATTTATGTGCAAACCTTTTCTCAAGGAAATCAACCAATTCAGATGAATTTTTTTCTTGGTCAATAATGATGTTGCCACTAGAATCGTCCAGTTCACTAATTTGATTGATAGCTTGCCTTATCTTCAAATTTGCATGAAAGAAGCTAGTATTAGCAGCTTCATCCTTAACCCATTTAGTTCTGTATTTTTGCTTCATAAGAGTGTTATATTGCACTTCCATTCTGGAGTACTCATTCTGAGCTTCTACTAATGTATTATATTCATTCTCATCAAGATCCTTTTTGCCAGATTCTTCCATTGCCAATTTAACTTTAGCTTCAGCTTCTTGAATTTTTTACTTTCACATCTCCAAACACCTTCTAATTCCACTCATTAAGATATTTTTTGAGATTTTTCAACTTGTACATAAACACAAAATTTGGATAACCAATTACTTCATTTGACCAACAATCTGCAACTACCTGAAGGAAATTTGGATGTTGTATCCATATTTTTTGAAACTTTTATGGCACATTTTTTGGCTTTGGAACACTAGAACATCCTCCCAATAACGGTGCATGATCAAAGACAAGCCTTAATCCAACTTTATAACCCCAATCACCATAAAATTGTAACCATTTTTTATTAAAAATAACTCTATTTAGGTTGCATAATATTCTTTTTTTGCCCTGCTGACAATTTGACCAAGAGTAATCTAAACCAGTTTTAGGTGCTTGAATGAGTTCACAATTGTTTAAACAACTTGTAAAGTCAAGCATTGTTGTTTTATTAGGATTTCTTCCACCAACTTTCTCTTCCATAGATGTTACTGCATTGAAATCACCTAGAACAATCCAAGGCTTTTAAATTTCACTTATTAATTCCATTTCAGACCACAAGAATTTCCTTTGAGTTACTCCAACATGTGCATGAACTCCAGAAATTAATACATTACCAACATTTTGTGTAATCATTTGACTTGAAATTGATATGACTTGAGGAGTTGAAATGCTCTTGTTCCCAAATAATCAAATGTTACGTTTTTTGTTGGAAGAAGTAGAGTTATAAATTACCATACTTTGCATCCCAGGCAAATTTAATTTACTACAAAAGAAGCACTGCAAACTATTTTTGGATTTGCTATCCATAATAATGAGGGATTAAATTGATTAACTAAAGACCACAACTTGTCTTGAGCCCTAGATCTTCTAAGGCCCCTTATATTCCAAAATAATTGTTGATAGTGGTTTTTAATTCAGAGTTAAAATTGTAAAACCATGTATTTAATGCGCTGTCGCTTTGCAAAGAGGATGAGCCATTTATAAGTGATGAGTGCTCAAACCTATCAACTTACATATGTATTGAGTAATTCAGTATATTTAATGCATTGTCATCCTACAAAGGAATAAAGGCCATTTAAGAGTGAGGAGTTCATAAACCTCTTCGCTTACATATGTATTGAGCAATTCAACATATTTACGAAATTTATCCAGAATGGTGTTGTTTATGGGAGAAAATGGCCTCTGCCGAATTTGGTAAATTCGATGGTGGAGAGATTGGTTCAAACCCCTAAAAAAATATGCTGCATGTGAGCACTTTATGATTCAAGATATCAATCTGTACAACTCTGGCCTAAACCAAGAAGATGGCCCTTCCAGATTTGCTTCGGTCACAAAGTGGAGGAGAAGGGTTGATTTGGGGAGGATAGCGAAGAAGGGTGATGAGACCAGAGACTTCTGGATAGGTAGTATCTCGACTTGTATCAGAAGTGTAGAAGCTTGCTAGCGATGAAAGCTTTTGAGAGAGCTTGCAAAGTTGCTATCTGATAGGGTTGTATTTTGCATGACCAAAACTTGTGTGTTTTGGCAGAAATAGGTGAGACCTATTTATACAAATGAGATTGAACGTACCCTGGCCTCATTAAGGAATAGAGTAAAGTCGCGGATTAAATAGAGGAGGTGGTAACCGCAGGTGTTTATGGTGAAAACGTTTTTCACCATTACTGCCTTATTTAATTGACCGCTTTTATTCCTTTCACGTCGTTCTTATTGCGAGCGTAGTGTACGCTGCACGTTGTGACCTCCAAGCTAAAACCCCAAGAAAGCATCCCCTAGTTTGTGTTGATGTCTCGAGATTTGGGCACAAGTGCCAATGCCAAAGTTGCTAGTGAAGCGTTGCGGCATGTGCGGGATGTCTCGACCGAAAGTTGTACTTTGAGTGCGGATGGTAATGCCAAAGTCGCTTGGTGGAGCATTTGGCATGTGCGGAATACCTTGGCCGTGAGTTGCACTTTGAGTGCGAATGGCAATGCCAAAGTCGCTAGTGGAGCATGTGTGGCATGTGCCAATGGCATGCGCGGAATGCCTTGGAAATTGGCTAGCAAGTTGAGGATAAAAGTGGCTAGTGGTTGCGTGTTGGCATGTGCCAATGGCATGCACGGCCAATTTGGACAAGTCGCGGGCGCTACAATGGTATAGCGGCTTTATAATGGGAATTGGCTAGTGGTTGCGTGTTGGCATGTGCCAATGGCACGCACGGCCAAGTTGACCTAGTTGCACGGTTTGCAACCCTAGGGCGCTATTTTTGGCATGTGCCAAATGGTATAGTGGCTTAGAATTTGGCTAGTGGTGCGTGTTGGCATGTGCCAATGGCACGCACGGCCAAGTTGACCTAGTTGCATGGTTTGCAAGCCTAGGGCGCTATTTTTGGCATGGGCCAAATGGTATAACGGCTTAGAATTTTGCTAGTGGTGCGTGTTGGCATGTGCCAATGGCCCGCACGGCCAAGTTGACCTAGTTGCACGGTTTGCAAGCCTAGGGCGCTATTTTTGGCATAGTCCAAATGGTATATCGGCTTAGAATTTGGCTAGTGGTGCATGTTGGCATGTGCCAATGGCACGCACGGCCAAGTTGACCTAGTTGCACGGTTTGCAAGCCTAGGGTGCTATTTTTTGGCATGTGCCAAATGATATAGCGGCTTAGTTTGACATGGTTGCCTGTGGGTGCAGTATGTGGTTTGGTTTTGCCGTCGTTGCCATGGTGCGCAGTATGCGGCTTGGTTTTGGCGTCGTTGCCATGGTACGCAGTATGCGGCTTGGTTTTGGCGTCGTTGCCATGGTGTGCAGTATGCGGCTTGGTTTTTGCGTCGTTGCCATGGTGCGCAGTATGCGGCTTGGTTTTGGCGTCGTTGCAATGGTGTGTAGTATGCGGCTTGGTTTTGGCGTCGTTTCCATGGTGCGCAGTATGCGTCTTGGTTTTGGCGTCGTTGCGATGGTGCGCAGTATGCGGCTTGGTTTTGGCGTCGTTGCCATGGTGCAAAGTATGCGGCTTGATTTTGGCGTTGTTGCCATGGTGCGCAGTATGCTTCTTGGTTTTGGCGTTGTTGCCATGGTGCGTAGTATGCCGCTTGGTTTTGGTGTCATTGCCATGGTGCGCAGTATGCGACTTGGTTTTGGCATCGTTGCCATGGTGCGCAGTATGCGGCTTGGTTTTGGAATTAGGGTTCTGTGTCGAAAACCCTAATCTGGTATTTTGATAACAATACCCCCATTAATTATTGACACCTGAATTAAATGCTCTTAGTTAATGTGCTGCTGATAACACTAGGTCATGGGGTTTTACGATTTTACCCCTTATCTAAAATCCACCATCGACAAGTGCGTGAAGCAACAATCCCAGATATTCTGTAAATTTTAACCTATTGCATTATTCACTAATACATTGACTTGCCTGATATTTTCCAATGCTATGTTCCCAGCCGAACTCCCAATATTGACATGACATGACGATTAAATGTTCACTCTCAGTAGAGTAGCGGTGAATCTCCCGAAGTGTCAGTATTGAGAATTTGCATGAAAATACTCGCACAGGATACATCGTCCTCTGACAAAGAGATCTTCGTGTCGACGCACTTTTAATTAAAGGATAGCTCAATCGAACACGTTTAAATTCCTTAAGGAAATCTGGACTATTCATATCAGTCTCAAAAAATAATCACGGCCACACGATTTGGCCGCGCGATTTAACAAGCTTAGACTACTCTTAGAAGAACTAGGCAATCACCATAGTGACCACCGCCGAGCCCACTAATGCCCTAGTCGATCGAGTTTTATTCTTCTCATTCACAAGTGATTCAAACGCCGACTCAAACATGGGTGTTCGTGCTGTATAAAAACAAGCACAGACGAGCTAGGACCGGCAAAAATGGTCTCAGAGACATCACAACCGTCCAACTTCGCCGTCCTAGTTGGACAGCTTAGATTTTCATACAAATGATTAAAGGAGTATTGGCGTGTTCACTGGCGTCCCAACTCCTTCCTTGGTCGATCGACCTTCCCACTATAGGTCCAGAGAATGCAAAAATGTTTGTCAAAACTAGAGCAAACGCGCTATTATAAAAACCCTAATTGGGTCGCGGTAGTACACAACAGTCGCAAATCAATCGTGTTCGTACAACTTCTCTATCCTAGTTGAACGGCTTAGATTGCATTTCAGATGATCAAGAAGGTGGACATGAGTTCACCACCGGTCCAACTTCATTATCATTCGATCGAATTGCCTGTGAGAATCCAATGACGTATTGAATCGCTCGATTAAACTAGAGTAGTCGCGGCTGTTCTAAACCCTAATTCATGTTTGCGGCAGTATGCTAATATCGCAAATCGATCATGACCACTCATCTTCTCCAGCCAAATCGAGTGGCTTAGATCCGATTTTAGATGACCCATGAGATGTCAATGCACTCACTATCGGATCATCTTCACACATGGCCAATCGGCCTATTCGAATCAACGCCCAGTGCTTTGATTTAACTATCCAAAATAGGTTGTCCGCTCGGCCTCTAAACCCTAAAAATTGCGTCAATGGAAATAGACAACTGCCGCAAATCAATAACGACCATCCAACTTCGCCAGCCTAGTTGGACGTTGTAGAATTATTTTCAAAAAACTAACAAAGTAGAATTGTGATCATCGGCCATTAGTCCTCCACAGGGAGTGATCGAACAAGTGATAGTTCGCCCATAGGGCACTCTAACGATCACCCAAAGATGGTCGGTCGTGCTACTTTTAAGACACTCAATCCGTGATTGTTTCGATCGAGCTCAAAAACAACGATGCTTCATGCACATCGATTATTTTGAGCTGCTTAAAGGAGATGCTTTACGCGCATCGAATACATACGATATTTTATATTGGCCTCATAAAACAACTTAGTTGTTTAACCTAATAGCACCATATACTATTGTTTGCGGTAAGTCCCACGACTTGACCCACTTCCTCGAGACATCAAACATGTCACAAAATGGGGGATGCTCACCGGGGTATTGGTCTTGCGTTTTACAGCGTGCGGCGTGCAACACGCCCATTACGAGAACGTGTCAAGGAAGAATGAACGGTTAATGGAAATGATATAGTGGGTGAAGGCGTGACTAGTTTCCCCTCATAGTGGAAATGTGGTGATCACCACTCTTTACACAACTCTACTTCTCCATTGCCTAATCACCTCCACTTCCTACGAGATCAGGGGTGTTCGAACATGACTTGTATAAATAGGTTTTTCAACTTATTAAAATATAGAACACAAGTGTTATCAACACAATTAGCCAGAAACCATTTTATGATACAAGTCATAAGCAGCCACACCTTCATAATTAACATTATGATCTCAAACACCTTCTTCGCTTCCCTCCCTAATATCAACCCTTGTCCTTCACCTTATGACCGAATTGAATCTGGAACGGACATTTCTTGGTTTAGGATAGAGTCTTACAGATTGATCTCTCGAATCTAAAAGTACTCATGTGCAGTGCATTTGTTTAGGTTACTAATTCGTTTCTCATCAACACACCCAAATTTACCAAAAAATAGCAGAACTAGTTTTTACCCTCAAACAACTGGCGACCACAGTGGGAGATTAATCTCTCGGTTGCAGGATCAATTTTCAATTTTCTCAAATTCAAGATGGTAGATTTTAGATCTGGGTCAGTTACTAATCCTGATACTGCAGGCACTGATAACACTCCTGGTGCTAGTATCACTGCCGTTAACACCAATGTATCGCCTGCCATCACACTCAACACATCGCATGGTGCTACGTCCTCTAGCACCAACACCAGTAACGCCAGAAACATCCCCTATGGCATGACGCCTCCAATTACCAGAGCTAGATTCGATGTTACTCCTAATATTCCTTCAAGCTTGACATCTCCAATCGTCACCATGGCTTCCATTGTTTCTTCATCAGGACGAGAGGATGGGGGAGTCAGAGGAAGCCAACCTCCTATCACCATTGTCGATTTGATGGAATGACAAGTAGTTCTATCTAAAGCTCAGATGGACATGGCAATAACTCAGAAAGAGGTACTCAATTTCCTCAAGACACTAACGGAGCGACTACCACAAGAGCCGCGTCAACCCTTGAAGCCAATAAGGAGTACTTTTAACACTCCTGGCCTAAGTGCTTTAGTAGGGCATGCTTTCATAGATAAAGAAGTTCGTGTGGCCCCTGAACGCTTCCCACGAGAGAGGAATCAGCCGTCCGACTTCATTACACGTGAGGATCCAGAGCATCTTCTCCAAAATCGAGGCAAAGAAACCTAGTGGACCTACACCAGCACCAACCTCCTTATCCTCCTGATGTGCATAGAGTTCCTCTCTTGAGAGGATACTCCTCCTCTCAATTTTATCTCTATGATGGTACTGGTAACGCTCACGAACACATCTCTCTTTTTTTAGAATCTTTTGGAGAACATGAATACAATCATGTCCTCCGCCTGAAAGAGTTTTCGAAGTCGCTTACCGGAAGAGCGTATACTTGGTAAACCAACATTGCACCAAACAACATATCCAACTGGTGTGAGATGGTCACCGCTTTCTATAAGAAATATTTCTTCGTATCTGAGCAGATCACTTTCTCAGATTTAGGAAGAATGTTTCAACGAAACAACGAGCATCCAAACGATTACGTCAAGAGATTCATAATTCATGCTTTAGATTGTCATGACCCAAATGTGACCGAGCAGCAGCTGGTGGAGTCATGCATCAATGGTATGGTTCCCATCTACCGTGCTTTAATGGAAAACCTGTGTTTCCAGACGTTCTCTGAACTCCATGAAGCTTCTAAGCGGTCGGCTACAACCGTACCAGCGTTGTTAGAAAGATTCATACTAGGCAAGGGTGAAGATGCAAGCGAAACTCGAGGAAGCAGACGCCTCATCAATAAGCAATATAACACTGGTCCTTCTGTAAGCGTAGTAGGTGAAGGAGGGAAAAGGAAAGCTTCATCAATGGAGCAACAACCCAAGCATTCAGCACCAGCACAAACAACTCCATCCCGGAAAGCCGCATCTAAGACTCATATACAAGAAACTAGGGATGTTGCTCCAGATTTTCCATTTCCAATGAACGAAATCCTAGAACTCCTAGAAGCATGGATTCAAGATGACTCCATCGAACTACCTCCTCTCATACGATCGCTAACCGATAAAGAGATGGAAATCCCAAGTATTTTCACTACCATAGGTTTGTCAACCATCCGACCAGCGACTGCAACAAGTTGAAGCGCATTTTCAAAGTGAAGGTGGATGCAGGAGAACTTTAATTAGGAAATAAAGGAGTTCACAGAGACCCTATGTCAGGAGCTGCATGATTTCTGGGGATTCCGTCCATAAAAATATGCATTCTATGATGGAGCATCTATGTGAAATATTATATTTCTCCAAGACGCAGCGTCAAGACATGTTCGGATCCCTCAACCATGTCATATCAGGCAAGCGTCCGTTTCTAGTCAGTGAAGCCGCTCTGAAACCCCAATCTTTCCTGGGAAGCGCGACTAATAAATGCAACTGGGGACTCCTAACCACCACTCACTTAAGGGATGTCGAGTTCGAAAAAGCATTGATTGATCAGCATCTGATTTCAACATTATCACTGTCAAGAATCTGAGAGCTACAAATATTTCAAAAAAGTAAGATGTTCACTGCCCAACTGTGATTAAAAGCGCAGAAGAAGAACCAAAGGATTCCTACGGATACATCAATCTCGAAATCAAGGTGGGAGATGCTCTAACGCATGCCAAATTTCATATTTTCAAAGAATGCTCAAATTATGATATGGTCCTGGGCGCTCATGGATACACGATAACAAGGCGAAACTAGGAGTATGTCCTTTACTAGTGTCTATACCTGAAAGGGTCTCCAACAAGCCGTCCAATCCTGGAGACTATTTTTTGCCGTATCAACAACTAGCGAATGTGATGAAACTTCCTGAGGAGAGTGTATCAGCATTCGTTCGCAGGTTCCGAACCCAAGTAAATCTCATTGAACAACCTTTTCTGCAATCAGTCACTCCTCCTTCTATTAAGGGCTGGGAACTTGACCCGATCGTTAACCAGTCATCACTATGAGATGTGAATGGGGTGTTGGGACTTTCAAGTATTTTATTAAAAATTTAGAAGCTACTTCAACCAACGATCACGAGTCAGAGACTCAAGTAGCTGTGCAATGCCCAAAATTGTTTCAGATTGGATATACGGTAGTGATAATTACCACTCAGCCTGATTCACCTACAGAAGGGAAATACGAGCCATATCTAGTAGCAGACGTTATCTTAGGGGGTTACTGCAAGCTCATCAATGCAAACAGACTAGAAGGCGTGGTAATACACTCACGATGGCTCAAACTTTTCAACACCTAAAACGTTGTGCTACCTCTTGCCTCCAGCGTTCCTTTTAATACTTTCCCTAGCAATTTCCCTTTTCATGCGATATTTATAATTCCTCCAAAATGATTGCACTGCTTGCATTCATAATTAGGGTTTCACTTTGTCAGTTAATTAAGTATCATTTTCCTTTTAGAAATCTCTTTACTCCCGAATCATCTCAAGGAAAAGTCTCGAGTAAACCCAAATCCTCACAAAATCGTTACCCATTGATTCGAAACCAGAAAAAGAAAATCAAACCATGCAAGAGATGTCTCATATGTCTCAAAATACCGAGAGTGGAGTAGGTAAAGGAAAAGAAAGAACAAGATCATCAAGCATCAACTGTAGTTGCAGAATAACCTACAACTACACCCTCAATAGAATTAGTAAAAACTCAAGAAGTTCTTGATGATGAATAACAATTTTCTTATTAATGTTCTCAATTGATCACAAAGAAGTATCTAAATGGAATTAGAATAGTTACAACTTTCTCTATTCTCTTTCCTAAAATATTTTCTAACACTCACTAAAAGAACCTCTCGAATTTTACATTTGAACTCCTATTTATAGTAAAATTTATACAGCTGTTCATGAGTTACGAAGTATCACAAACTTATTTCATCCTCACAAAGCTTCATATTTCTCCACGCTTCTTCTATCATCGTATCATTTTATAACTCTTTTCCCCTGATACTCGTGAACTATTATCTTGCGATATTCAGTACCTACATCTTGCCTCTTCTCATGTCAATTCTACGAAGAAGAAATGATCGTGAGAACATAACCGTTACTTAGTCTTTTGAAATTTTGACACGTCTTTTGTAACCGTTCTTTTTTAGTTATTCCCTTAGATAACTCCTTTATATTCTCTTCCTTTTCTTCTTCTTATTTCCGCAATTCTATCTTCTACTCATACTCTCTATCACTATTTTCTCTGCAATTTTTTCTTCTACTGTATCTTCATGAGTTCTCCAAGGTAATTTCCCTCTATCTCGGCGTATTTCATTTGTTCTCCTCTTTAATTTCTATATAATTTGTTATCTGATTTTGGTTTATTTCAGCAAAATAACTTCTCAGATGAAATCTCAACTAAAGAATCCAAGCCTTAATCCACGAAGAAGAAAATCTAAGAATCAAAAGGTAGTTAAAATACTCTGTCTTCTTTCCTGAACAATATATTGTTGCCTCAGTTTTTAATCTACATTTTTATTCGCAGGTTGACGAAAAACCAAATCCAAGCAAGTGATCTCGAATAACTAAACCCACACCATTAATTCCGATTGATGATTTCCTTCCTGAAGTTGATAAGGAATTTTCCTCTCCTCCTCGTGAAAATGCTTCTTCACATACTCCTGCCTCTACTCCATTACCTGATTTTCAATCTCCTATCAATGTCAATTTATCAACACTTCTTCAAGACCAACCCTCTCAAAATATTTCTTCAACTTCTTCTTTTGAAAAACAACCCTCGCAAAATATTTCTTCAACTTCTTCTTTAGAAAAACCTGTCTTGTCCCCAAATCCTTTGAGTGCCATTTCTCCAAACAATTTGCAGCTTGCTCTTATTCCTTCAAATTCTTCTCCTCTTCCTCAAGAAATTCGAGATGGAATTTATTCAACTTTCCGAATGTTATCTGAGGTTTTGACCAATACTGCGAAATCTACTAATGTTCGTTCGCAATATGAATTTTCCGAAGTTCTGAATAATTTCGTCAATCCAGATATTTCTTCTTCACGTCAATCCTTGGAAAAAGAAATTGAATTACTTCGCCATTCTTTGAAAGCTTCTCAAGAAGAATGCGAGGATCTTCGTAAAGAAAATCATCATCTTCAAAATAATTCTCTGGATTGTGCGATTCTTCGCAAAAGAAATGATGAACTGAAAGGTATGATTACTATCTTCATATTTTCTCTTTTATTTATTTATATTCTTCATATGCTTGAAACATCCATTAAAACCCATTCCCTTTATAGAATCCATCCGAAAATGTAGAAGATTGGTACTTCACCATGAATCAGATGCAACAGAATATCGAACCAAGCATGAAAGCCTCTCAAACCAATTCTCCCATTTATCTAATCTTTACTCGTGTGCTCTTGACAACTCTGATGCTCTTTTTCAAGAGAATACTCAATTAATATATGATCAAAAAATTTTGAATGATGACATATCTCAATTTTTTTCTTCCTTAACCAAAGCTAATTTGAGAATAAAAACCTTATTAGAAGAGAACAAAACCTTATCAGAAGAGAAATATTCATTTTTGAATACAATGATTGTTTTTTCGCAAGAATTAAAGACTCTTCAGAATAAATGTTGCGATCAAGAAAATCTTCTTTCTTTGTTGAAAGGTGAATTTGAGGAATTAAAGAAGTCTTGAATCTTTGAAAGAAATTCTTTTGTTGTTGAGAAGAATTCCCTTATTAATAAGAATATAGTCTTGTGTGCTAAGAAGAATCAACTTGAAGAAGATTACTCGTCATTAAAAAGTCTTAATGCCAAACTTGCGAAGGATAAAAACTTTCTCCTTTATAAAGATCAGAAGCTTCAATCTCGACTTAAAGGATTAGTTGGTGATGGTTTTGATAATGCGATGAATCAGATGAAGAACTGTTGTCTATCTTTCACTCAATCTCTTACTTCGCAAAGAGAAGGTAGTCATTAAAATTTGACTGCCTCTAGTATATCTTTAAATTTCGTTATACTCGCAAATTTTATTCTTTGAACTTTGTTTTATTTGCAGAATCTGAGAACCACCTTCGTAATGCAAAAGCTGGATTAGAAGCCTCCTGTTCTGAGCTTCGTAAGAAGAATGCTTTGCTTTGTACTCGCTTAATCAACTCTCGTGATCGTGCTACTCGGAGATTCAATTATATTGCTTATTCCAAGGATATCGAAGATACCAATCATCAAAAGGCTATACTTCGTGAAAGTCATCTGAAAGCTCAAGTCTTTGCGAATAACATTCTCTTATCAAGAGGCTTGCCTCCTGTAAAGATTACTCCTATGAAGATATCTGACGATGAAGTTGCTCGTGAGCCTGATAGTGATTTCGATTATGAGAGTGATGATGAAGATCTTGATGATGAGAAAGAATTTATTCCTCAAGGAGACGTCCCTGCTGCATATTCTTCCAAGGATGATATCTCGCAAAAGTCGAAGGCTGCTAATGACCCCTCTGATCTTAAAGATCCAGCACAGAGTGTTGATGAAGCATGATAATATTCCTTGTTCAATTTATTATTGGCTCTCTTTTCTTTCTTTCTTCTGAATTCCTTCCCTTAATTACCGTTGGTTTCCTTTTTTGCGAACAATTCTATTTTTTGAGAAGTACATTTGATATTTTACGAAGATGATCTATCCTTTCTTTTTGATATTTTGTGAAGATAATTTAACCTTTCTTTGACTAAATTTGCCCCATTTGATCATGTGAAGAGAAATAATATATAACTCACAGATAAAGATTAGTATATCCTTTTCCCCCTATTATTTCTCTTTAAATGATTAAACATTGTTTGAAGTATTAAAATATCTGCCTCAGTTTATCTTACGAAGTTTCAACCTTTGTAGAAGTATTAGAAGTACCAAATCCATCAAATGAAGAGATATAAGAAGTATTAGAAGTATTCAATCTACCAAATGAATTATTAGAAATACACAATTCCCTTTTTCGTATTAGAAGTACTCGATCCACCGAATGAAGAGATATAAAAAGTATTAGAAGTATTCAATTCATCAAATGAAGAAATATAAGAAGTATTCGATCTTTGAATAATTATGTAACATATGAAGAAGTATAATGATTACTTAACTTTCACCAAATGAAATATCCATTAAAGAAGTATAATAAATATGAGATATTCTTGAAGAATTATAAGAAGTATTTAATCTTTTTGTGAAATATTCAATATATGGAGAAGTATAAGAAGTATGTGATTCTCGTAAACTTTTACGAATATGAACTTATCTGTATTTGATTGTTATCAAAATCGCATCTTTTGTTAAGTCTTCATTAAAATTCTTCAATGATGTTGTCTTTTTTGATAGGACTTCTCGTAAAATTCTTCAATGATATTGCCAGAGCTGTCTTCTCTTCAAAATATCTTGATGTATATTCTTGTAAAATTTATTCAATGATATTGACGAAGTTGTCTTCTTTTTCAGATCTTCATAATGTATATTCTTGTATAATTTCTTCAGTGATATTGATGCAATAAATTTCATTAATTTCTGTGGTCTTATCATGCCTTCCTAAGTAAATGTCTTATTTTTCCACCTCTTTTGTATTAATTATTTGCGATAATATGACAAGTCTGAACATTCTTGCGAACATACAACCTCGTGACATTATCGTCTTGCGATGAAATCACAGGAAGTTCTTACACTTTCATGCAAAAACCCATTGATCTCATCTTAACTTCTTTGTATAGTATTTTAGCCTCTTCAGGAATTGTTGCGACAATATGACAGGCCTAAATATTCTTGCGAACATAAAGCCCCATGACATTGCCGTCTTGCGATGAAATCGCAGGACGTCTCTACACTTTCATGTAGCGACCCATTGATCTCATCTTAACTTTATTATGTTCTGCGAGTTCTTTATTCTTTTCTTTCTTTCCTTCTTCCCCTTTTTTTTTTTTTTTTTTTTTAGAAGGCTCGCAGAACTTCATTTGTTGCACAAATATGACAAGCCTTTATGTTTTTGCAAATAAGAAGCCTCGTGACATTTGCGTCTTATAGCACTTATCAGCTCCCTAATGGAGGGTGCTGCCCTTTATCTTCCCCCTGATTTCCCCTTCAAGGAAGCGTACATCGACCATACAAGGTTAGCTCTTCCCATCCGGTTCTGCCAACAACCAGCTTTTGATCGCAACCTCTTATCCTTTTTTCCTATAGGGCTTATAGTTACGAGGTTGCACCCTATGGGGTATCTTTGGGCCAAGTGCATCATTTGCCAAGACTTGTCAAAAATGGCAGATGTGGTTCAACCTCACTCGGAACTCTTGACTCAACCGTGTACCTCGGCGCCTTGATCATTTTCTGCACTTCTTGGGAAAGATAGTATGCCTTAGTCGCCCAGCCTAAATCTTCTTACACCGCATTTTATATTGCGTAATGTCGTTAGATTAGGTGAGAATCCAAGGTGTCTAACCCGGATAGGTACCCCATTATTGGGTTGTACCCCAAAAATTTTACCATGTACTAAGGGCCCTTGGTGGTGTTCCGGTTACCCTTAGCCACGTTATAGGTACCCCCTTAAATGACGTACTTTAGGACTTTGCCTCTTACGAATTATAGCTTCGCGAACTAGGGTGTACGCCACAAAGGTTTGCATGTATAAAATTTTCTGCGGCTCTCTTTCTTTTTTGGAGGCTGATCACAGATTGCGGTCTTTTATTCGCAAATTAATGAAATTTTAATCGGAATATAAATTTTGAAAATTCGTAACTTTTTCCAATTTCCTGCGAGCAAACAATATTCGTAAAAATTTTCATGAGTTTTATGGGTAATACCTTTTCAAATATAGTCTGTTCCAAGGTCTACCGAGCCTCAAACCCATGTCTCTCCCTTCTGGATCCATCAGCCGATAAGCTCCGCTTCCTACAACTTCTTTAATAACATATGGTCCATCCCATTTTGGTGCTAATTTCCATCCATTTTCTTTTTGATATCGAGGTGTTTCTCGCATGACCAAATCACCTGGTTTATATTCACGTTCAATGACTCTCTTGTTGTATTCTCGAGCTAATCGTTCCTGATAAATCCTCATATGGTGCAACACCTTTTCTCTTTTTTCTTCCAAATCATCCAATTCTCGTAATATTACTCCCGCACTTAAATTTCTTTCCCAAGCTTCTTTCTTTGTTGTTGGAATTACAACCTCTGTGGGTATCTTTGCTTCTACTCCATATGTTAGACAATAAGGAGACATTCCAGTTGCTTCTCTTCTAGTTGTATTGTATGCCCAGACTGCGCTAGGTACTTGCTCGCACCACCCTTTGAGATGTCCTTCTAATTTCTTTTTGATTGTATCTGCGATTGTTTTATTTGTTGCTTCAGCTTGTCCATTAGCTTGTGGATATAACGGGGTTGACTTCCCACATTTTATTCTAAAAGCACTGAGTAACATCTCTATACCTGCAAATGTTTTCCATTATCAGATACTAGTTGTGCTGGAACCCCGTACCTTCAAATGAGGTTCTCAAATATAAACGTAAAAACATCTTTATCACGAATATCTTTGTCTTGCTTTTACTTCATGAGCTTCGTGAAATAATCTGTTGCAACTATCAAGTATTGCCTTTGTCCAGATCCAGGTATAAATGGTCCAACAATATCCAACCCCCATTTACCAAAAGGCCAGCAGCTTGTTGAAGAAGTTAATGTAGCCCCTGGTGCATGAATTCTTTTACCATGTCGTTGGCATTCCTTGCATCTTCGTACGAACAATTTTGCGTCTGTATGCATATAAGGCCAGTAATATCCTTGTATCTTTTCTTTATATGCTAGAGATCTTCCCCCACTATGATTGCCAGCTTCTCCTCCATGTAACATCTTCAATATCTTTTCTCCTTCTTTGCGAGTTAAGCACCTGAGAGGTGGTCCACTAAAAGATTTTCTGTATAAAATTCCTTCTCGCAACTCATAGTTTGTTGCACGACTCTTTAATTTATGTGCTTCTAGTCTGTTCCTGGATGTTTCTCCTGTTGCGAGGTATTCATGAATTTCTTTTCTCCAATCTGCGATGTTGTTTGATAACTCTCTTTCTACTTCCATCGCAAAAGCTTCTTCAATTTCTTTCTCTTTGTCCACTGATGGGTTTTGAATTGTTTGTATTTGGATATTTCTTGTATTTGGATTTGTCATCATGCTTGGAATAAATGCAAAAGCATCTGCGAGACGGTTATATTTTCTTGATATATGTCTCCATTTTAATTTTGGTATCTTCGCAGATAATTCCTCAACGAGTTTCTTGTATTTCTTCAAAGAAGATTCATTTGTGGTATATTCCCCTTTAATTTGACAAATCACTAATTGTGAATCACTTGTTATCCTTATACTTTCAAGCTTCTTTTCTATTGCGATCTTTAATGCATGCACTACAGCTTCGTACTCTGTTTCGTTGTTCGTGGATGCAAATTCTAGTCTGAATGAGAATGTTGTTCTATCTCCTTCTGGTGAAATCAACACAACTCCAATTCCATTTCCCTCATTATTGGATGATCCATCCACCAGAATTTCCCATCTATCAGGCTCTGTTAACAAGTCTTTTGGATTTCCAAATTCTTCTTCAACATCCATCATTTCCTCTACTGCTTCATCTTCTTCCAAAGGAAATTCTGCCAAAAAATCTGCGACAACTTGTGATTTTTGCGATGATAACACTTCGTATTTTATCTTGTAATGGTTTACTTGTGCATTCCACCTTTCTATTCTTCCTGACCTTTTGTGTTCTTCATGACTGATTCAATTGGGACTTTGGTTACCACTTTTATTACATGTGCTTGAAAGTATATTCGCAACTTGAATGATGCATAAACCAAGGCTAAGATTAACTTCTCCATTTTAGAATAGTTCTTTTCTGCTGCATTAAAGGTTTTACTAATGTAGTAAATGGGCCTTTCTACTCATGCGTCTGCTCGTAATAGAACTGCACTTAGAGCATATGGAGTTGTTGCGAGGTATACCAATAATTCTTCGTTTTTCTCTGGTTTCTGTAGTATAGATGTATTTGCGAGGTATTCTTTGATTCCTTGAAAGGCTTTTTCACATTCATCAGTCCATCTGAATTTTGCTCCCTTCTTAAGTATGTTGAAAAAATGCTTGCACTTATCTGACATTCGCGAAATAAATCTCCCAAGTGAAGCCAAGAGTCCATTTAGTTTTTGTACTTCTTTTACCGTTGCAGGTGTTGGCATGTCACGAACTGCTTGGACCTTTTCTGGATCAACTTGTGTTCCCTCCTTCGATACTATGTATCCCAAGAACTTTCCAGATGAAACCCCAATTATACATTTCTCAGGATTTAATTTGATGTTGAACTTTCTCATTTGCTCAAATATTTCCTTCAAATCTTGCACATGGTCTTTAGCTTCCTTGCTTTTTATCAACATATCATCTACATATACCTCCAAAGTTTTATGTATCCACTTCGCGAACACTTTTTCAACCATACGTTGATATGTAGCACCCGCATTCCGCAAAACCAAATGGCATCTTCACATAACAATACAAACCCCTTGGAGCAAAAAAGGCAGTATGTTCTTGATCTTCTTCTGCGAGTGATATTTGATTATACCCTTTATATCCATCAAGTGAAGTGACTCTATCATGACCTGCAGCTGATTCCACCATTTGTGGTATATCTGGTAATGGAAAACTATCTTTGGGACATGCCTTGTTTAGATCAGTGAAATCTATGCAAATTCTTATCCCTTTATTCTTTTTCAGAACAATGACCATATTCGCAATCCATTCTGGATATTTTGCTTCCCTTATGATCCCTGCATCCAACATCTTTTGTAATTCTTCTTCTATCTGTACATGATAATTTTGTGATATCTTCCTTATTCTTTGTTTGAATGGTCTTATATTTTTATCTATATTCAATCTATGACATGCCACTGATGGATCAATTCCTGGTATCTCATCTACACTTCCTGCGAAGATATCTTTATATTCTCGCAAAAGATCAGTAGTCCTTTTTTCTTCTTCTTCATCCATCTTAGTTCCAATTCGTAAGAATAAAGGCTCCTCTTTACTTCCAATATTTATTTCTTTAGTTGGTTCAGCTGCAACATAGCTTGGATTTTGCTCCCCCATAGGTGTTAGTTCTTTAATTATTTTTGCTGGTTCCCCTTCTTTTTCTGGAATTTCATTTGGTATACCTCTCCATTCCTTTGCTCTTATTGTATACACTCGGAATTCTTCTTCTTTTCTTGTTTCCTTCGCAAGTTTCCTACGAAGTTGTTTCTTTCTTACTCTTCCTCCGCATTGTGTTACTTCAATTTGATAACAAAATTTTGCACTATCAAGATCTCCTTTTATTTCTTGAATTCCATTTGGTGTAGGAAATTTGATTTTTTGATGTAATGTTGAAGCAACAGCTTTGATCGCATGAATCCACGACCTTCCTATCAGCATGTTATATGGAGATTCCATATCTATCACACACAAGATTACATGTATTTCGATTTCTCCTAGTAATACTCGCATCACGATTTCTCCTTTAGATTTTGTTGTAGATTTCCCTAATCCATGAATAAGACATTTTGAATTTATGATTTCTTCATCTCTAATTCCCATCCCCTTAAGTGCATGATAGAATATAATATTAACAGAACTCCCTGTATCAACCAAAATTCGGTTTAATTTCCATTTTTCTTCAGCTTTCTTATCTTCTAGCATGATTGGTAATGTGATCACCAATGGTGAAGTGTGGTTCAAGTCTTCATTTGGAATTTCTGCTACTGAAAATGTGATTTTCTGCTTTTCCCATTCTTCTAAAGTTGTCATCTTTTCTTCCTCCATGATTTTTCTTCCTCTACAATCTCGCTTGCATATTTTTCCCTTCATATTACTATGAAATTCATAAATCATTGTCTCTGTGATCATATTACATTCTTCTTTTTTGCCATCTCCATCTACTGACTTCATTTGATCTTCAAATTTTCCACAATTCCCTCAAATTTAGGCTACCACAATTCTCAAGTCCCTGTTTCTAGCGCCAATTATGTAGTTGCAGAATAACCTACAACTACACCCTCAATAGAATTAGTAAAAACTCAAGAAGTTCTTGATGATGAATAACAATTTTCTTATTAATGTTCTCAATTGATCACAAAGAAGTATCTAAATGGAATTAGAATAGTTACAACTTTCTCTATTCTCTTTCCTAAAATATTTTCTAACACTCACTAAAAGAACCTCTCGAATTTTACATTTGAACTCCTATTTATAGTAAAATTTATACAGCTGTTCATGAGTTACGAAGTATCGCAACTTATACTCGCAAACTTATTTCATCCTTGCAAAGCTTCATATTTCTCCACGCTTCTTCTATCATCGTATCATTTTATAACTCTTTTCCCCTGATACTCGTGAACTATTATCTTGCGATATTCAGTACCTACATCAACACATTCTTTCTCTGGAGTAAGCATCTTTTGCATACGAAGAGCAGCCTTCTTCAACCTCTGCTTGACGAGATTCCTAGAAGAATTTTGTTGTCTGTAATTTTCCGGATTTTCGGAATCCCCTTCACGGAACCAAGAAGCAATGAATTTGAAGTTAGCTACAACTACTTTTTAAGAAACGGCGCATCGAATCATATTGCACGCGCCATTAATCGGAGATAAAGCCTCCTCACCTAACAAGCATAGATTTTAGATTTTTAGTCAGTGGAAATACATCCATGCTTCTTCAGAGAAAGCTTCAACGTTCTCTCCAGGAGCCTCTTCAACGTTCTCTCCAGAAGCCACTTCAAAGTTCTCTCCAGAAGCCGCTTCAACGTCCTCTCCAGGAGCCAAAGCCACTTCAGCGCCTCAACAATCCACACAGACCAACCGCATCATGTCTGCTATATCAACGACAAAGTCAGATTCGGTGTTTCTAGATTTCCAATTTCCTCTGGAAGGGGTGTATGGGCTGCCAAAAGTTTGGATACAACAAAGATATATCAAAAACTACTCCCGCTCATTGATTAACAAATGATGACTCCAAAGTACGCTACAAAGATGTTTTCACATATCCGTCCATTCCATTGGATCTAAGGTATAGCTGGGGACTGCTCAATCGCACTCCATTCCATACAACAATCCAAGATTCAAAGGATGTCGCTTGTAACTAAGTCCTTGAAGACTTGATAGCAGCACGTCGGAAACAGAACGCCTCTCAGCCCGTTTACTTCACTCAAAGACTCCGGAAGATTTCACCCATAAAAGAATTCCAAGCATTTCATCATCGCATCAGAAGGGAAAGAATGAGACGATGAAATGAAGAGTCAGGATGAAAGCAATTCCATTCCAGTCAATACTCAGAAGTTTAAAAACACTTTAGTTGTGACTCAGTAGTCTAGACTCTAAGTGACTTAAAGTCAAGGCCTCTCGCAATTGAGCGCAATGGAGTTTAGAAAATTTCGACCTGGAGGCAATTGACGTATGATAGGAGGGTGATCACTGCGTGCTTTGATACTTCGTTAAACATGTCTTGCTCAAATACCTAGCCGAACCATCTCTCCTGGTAACATCTAACTTTGTCTCATAAGTTTTATCTTTATTTGTCACCATCTAGTGCTTACCCCGCAACAATGTTACTGTTACGTACTAAGCAAAAGACTAAATGTTGATGGTGGTTTAGTTCAGGGTTAAAAATTTAAAACCATGTATTTAGTACGATGTCGTTCTGTAAAGAGGATGAGGCATTTATAAGTGATAAGTGCTCAAACCTCTCAAATTACATATGTATTGAGTAAGTCAGTATATTTAATACCTTGTCATCTTGCAAAGGAATAAAGGACATTTAAGAGTGATGAGTGCATAAACCTCTTCGCTTACATATGTATTGAGAAAATCAACATATTTACGAAATTTATCCAGAATGGTGCGTGAATCAACAATCCCAGATATTCTGTAAATTTTAACCTATTGCATTATTCACTAATACATTGACCTGCCTGATATTTTCCTATGTTATGTTCCCAGACGAACTCCCAATATTGACATGACATGACGATTAAATGTTCACTCTCAGCAGAGTCGCGGTGAATCTCCCAAAGTGTCAGTATTGAGAATCTACATGAAAATACACGCACTGGCTACATCGTCCTCTGACAAAGAGATCTTCGTGTCGACGCACTTTTAATTAAAGGATAGCTCGATCGAACACATTTAAATTCCTTAAGGAAATCTGGACTATTCATATCAGTCTCAAAAAATAATCACAGCCACACGATTTGGCCGCGCAATTTAACAAGCTTAGACTACTCTTAGAAGAACTAGGCAATCACCATAGTGACCACCGCCGAGCCCACTAATGCCCTAGTCGATCGAGTCATATTCTTCTCATTCACAAGTGCTTCAAACACCGACTCAAACATGGGTGTTCGCGATGTATAAAAACAAGATCAAACGAGATAAGACCGGCAAAAACGGTCTCAGAGACATCACAACCGTCCAACTTCGCCAGCCTAGTTGGACGGCTTAGATTACGTTTCAGACGATCAAGAAGGTGGACATGAGTTCACTTCGGTCTAACTTCATTACCATTCAATCGACTTGCCTGTAAGAATCCAATGACGTATCGAATCGCTCAATTGAACTAGAGTAGTCGCGGCTATTCTAAACCCTAATTCATATTTACGGCAGTATGCCAACATCGCAAATCGATGACCACTCATCTTCACCGGCCAAATCGAGTGGCTTAAATCCGAGTTTAGATAACCCATGAGATGTCAACGCACTCACTAGCGGATCATCTTCACACATGGACAATCGGCATATTCGAATCAATGCCCAGTGCTCTGATTTTACTAAACAAAATAGGGTTGGCCGCTCGGCCTTTAAACCCTAAAAATTGCATCAAAGGAAATAGACAACTGCCGTAAATCAATCACAACCATCCAACTTCGCCAGCCTAGTTGGACGGTGTAGATTCATTTTCAGAAAACTAAAAAAGTAGCATTGTGATCATCGGTCATTACTCCTCCACAGGGAGTGATCGACCAAGTGATAGTTCGCCCATAGGGCACTCGAACAATCACCCAAATATGGTCGGTCGTGCTACTTTTAAGACACTCAATCTGTGACTGATTCGATCGATCATGAAAAAAACGATGCTTCATGCACATCGATTATTTTGAGCTGCTTAAAGGAGATGCTTTACGCGCATCGAATACATACGTTATTTTATATCGGCCTCATAAAACAACTTATTTGTTTAACCTAATAGCACCATATTCTATTCTTTGCGGTAAGTCCCATGACTTGACCCACTTACTCGAGACATCAAACATGTCACAAACTGGGGGATGCTCACTGGGGTATTGGTATGGCGGTTTACAGCGTGCGGAGTGCAACGCGCCCATTACGAGAATGTATCAAGGAAGAACGAACGGTTAATAGCAATGAGTTCGTAGGTGAAGGCATGACTAGTTTCCCCTCATAGTGGAAATATGGTGATCATCACTCTTTACACAACTCCACTTCTTCATTTCCTAATCACCTCCACTTCCTACGAGATCAGGGGTGTTCGAACATGACTTGTATAAATAGGTTTTTCAACCTATTCAAACACAAAACACAAGTGTTATCTACTCAAGTATCCAAAAACTATTTTCTGATACAAGTCATAAACAACCACACCTTCATAATTCAACATTCTGATCTCAAACACCTTCTTCGCTTCCCTCCCTAAGATCAACCCTTCTCCTTCCCCTTGTGACCGAATTAAATATGGACAACCATTTCTTGGTTTAGGCAAGAGTCTTAGAGATTGATCTCTCGAATCTAAAAGTACTCCCTTGTTGTGCAGTTGTTTAGGGTACTAATTCGTTTCCCATCAACACACCCAAATTTACCAAAAAACAGCAGAGCCAGTTTTTACCCTCAAACAATAATATCTTCATTATTTGGGTTGAGGGTTTTTGGTAACCCCTTTCCTGGATATTTCCTAAAGTTATACTTGACAGGATTTTGTTTACTGACCTTACTTTTCCTAGGACTTTTACTTGAAGGGCTTGCATTATTGTCTTTCTTACCTCCTGAATCAGCACCACTAGCAGATGAAGTTACCATTTCCTTGTTAATAATTTTGGCCCATGATATTACTGGAATAGCTTCTTCTGTTACCTTTCCATTAATACCATTGATAAATTTAACAATACTATTCTGCAAGGAATTTTTCTCCACTACTTCAACAATTTTTGGAGCTTCCATTATAACAGATTCTTCGTCTGCTTCTGATTCCTCATACTGAGATCATTGAATCTACCCAAATTTAAGATTATTGCTTCCATATTAGGATTGCTATAAGAAGTAACATTAATTGTATGGACTATAGCATCTTATTCACTTTCAGAAGTATCACAAATATCAAAAGGAATTCTAGCTGGTTTAGAATGATTGACTTCCTGAGATTTCACATAAGAGTTAGATCCCCTACAATGCCACAAGTAGAACAGAATTTAGGACAATCACGAATTAAAATATCTTGAAAAAAAGCCTCAAAATTTTGCTAGGAATTGATTGAGCAAAGTCCACCTCAACCAAAACATTAGCGCAATACCCAACTTCACTTTTTGTTGTTGCAGTATCAATCTTAATTGGATCCCACAATTCTTTGCAGATGGTGAATAAGATTTTTTCCTTCCAGAATTCAAGACCTAAACCAGGAAAACGTACCCATACTTGAGCTTTTGAGGTTCTCTGATTTGTTGGAAGAAAATTTGATACCCAATTCCTAACTCTTAGTACTTCATTGAAAATTTCCCATTCACCAGCTTTGATGTAATTCTGATCAATTTCAATATCCAGCTTAATGGTAAAAAAACATTTTTCGAGTGGTATAAGTTTAAAATCGCCAACTAATTTCCATTGTTGTCTCAGGATAACAACAACATTAACAAATTTAGTTTTCTATAGATGTAATCTACCTATAAGAGAAAATTTCCAAGGGTTTAATCCTCCTTCAAACAAATCATCTGGCAAATCCATCGATGGAACTTTTTTCGAAACTTCTTCATTACTAACATTAGATACTTCTAGATTCATTTTACCATTAACTGAAGTGGTTATAGGACTATTATTCATCGATCCTCACTACTCAATCACCAGTAATCATTGAGAATGAAGAAAAATTAAATAAAAATCGCCTGAATTTATGAAGAAGAAGCTCGGAAATCTAGATTTGGGAAGAAAATTTTCGTCGAGTCAGTCACCGATTCGCAGAGCGTGACTTACCTGAGTTTTTAAAATACCAATTCTGATTAAAATCTTTTGACACAAACCTGATTCATCAATCTCATCTTGTTTCGATTCTCCATTATAAAATTTGAAATTACCATAGATGGAAACCTAAAAATCACATCTCTCAGTCGCCTGAATCTATAGATGATATTGAAATCACTGGCAGTATGAGGGAAAAAAGATGAAGAGGAAGAAAAAGAAAAAGAAGATCAACTTCTGGTGATAATGTTGTAGTAGGGGTGGTGCAAAAGGCATGAAAATAAAATGGAAGCGGCGGAGCTGGTGGTGGTGGTTGCAGAGCTACTGGCGGTCGTTGAAAGAGAAGGAGAGAAAGAATAAAGAAATAAAATGTTGATGGGCTTATAGATGGAAAGGGGTATATTTATTGTATGATAAGGATATTTGTGAAGCCCATCAAAACAAAGGGAATTTATCTAATTTCCATGTTTGTTTTTTCTTAGATTTTGTTAAATTGTACTGCCTCCGTCACTGAGAAATAAGTTCTTTCCTTTACTTTTGTCCCAATTACTAATACTTAGCAAATAAATGGCTTGTTATTCCGTAACTGTCATTTTTCTCAAAGTTTAGTTCAGTCTTGTGAAATACTTTGCATATTCTCTTTTTTTTTCTTGAAATTTTCTTAAATCAAATGATAGTTCAATCTCAATTCTATCGTCATAAATGTAATGCAATTCGAAGTTTTAAAAAGAAACTTCATCTCAATTGTATCAGAATTCATTTTCTACGATTTGTTTTCCAAATTTATATTTATTCTTCGGTTGAATAATTTTTCTCTAGATTTTGAGATTCTTACTGAAAATTCTTTAATTGAGTATGCACTGATCTTTATTAGTTATAATGGGTCAAGTCCAGAGTAATGAATCTTATGTGGATGATTCATTATGAATTCCTTAGTTCAAAAGCTATGGAATGAGTGACCACCAAATCCAATGAGAGACTTGGTAAAAGAGTATTTTTTGCATAATAGGATAGTGAAGAAACTGACTAAGAACATCAGCCGCTTGAGAAAAAATTCACTTGCGCGGTTGATCTTTAGCCACCCAAGTATGTATATTTAGGTTTTTTTATAATAAAATTAGTATGGGACCCGCTTTAAAAAGTTTATATAAATAAATAAATAAAAACTGAAAAAAGTTTGAGTGGTCGGTGAAGATTTTTTTTTTCCAAGTAGCTGAAGAACGGCCTCTTAACCTCCAATGTTGGATATTCCTTCACTGGAAATAGCGTATGAATGAATTTGGGTGAAAGTGGACCTCTCCAACACCCATAGTAGACCTAACTTGATCAAACTCTTTTATTTTTGAGTGAGAGTTTTTAACTCATAGCCCTTGCTTCCATAAAAAAAAATGTGGGTATGGATAAGCTTTGTAAAGTTAATTCAATTTTTTCATCCTTTCAATCCTTCTACTCCATCTCTTGCAACATTAATATATTTGTGGTAATGGTTACTAAAGATAATGTCATAAATTGTTCACAAACCGTATTGGACAGTTCAAGAACTGTTTTAGTTTTTGAGATTTATTGAACTCCACTAATAGTTGAAAGTTCATGAATAACTTAACCATTTTTCTTAGGCTAACAACTTAGCGCGCAGGACTTATTTCGACAAATTTGTGGTTCCAGCTTTTTGTCTCTCTAGCTCTCAAACACTCTATAGCTCTCTCTCTCTCTTGACTTTTCTGATTAATTTTTTTTAGACGATATAATGTCCCATATAATATTATTTCCCTATCTTTAAAACATGTTATATCTTCTTCTCCATCATCGTCTAATGAGTAGACATTTTTGTGCCTCTCTTTCCATTAATTTTTTTTTCTCTAGCTCTCTCTATTAAATCATGACTTTCACCACCACCAAATCTATGAAGTACTACTGATATGTATTGATCTTTGTACCTTGGTGACTATTATTATAGAAGCGGAATTCAGAATAATAATAGACGAAAACTAGAAAACAGAACACACTAGAAACCAAGTTCGAAGAAAATATCTTCTCTAGATTATGAAAAAGAAAACTATTACAATTCTCTCTTTGTTACGCTCACAATCTCTCTAAACAATAAAAAAAACTTAAAATGTTTTGCTAAGCTTGCTTTTAGAATAATTAATTGCCTCACAAACTTCTATCTGGGTGATTTGTCTCACAAACCTCCCTCTCTGATCTAGGTGTGTTTGTATCACAAACCACACTCTAGATGTCTTAGCTATGATCTAAACATCTCTATTTATAGCAATCTTATTATAGGGGAGACATGGTTTATTAGAGGGGAGGCATTCTAATAGGACAAAAAGGGTCATTACATAATCATTCAAGGTGTCCCTTACATATAAAAAACTGGAAATGACAAATTAACCCCCATTATTGATAATCTAGTTTAGTGATGATAATCAAGTTTAGTGTTAATGATTAATTTCACTTATATTAACTCAAAATCAAAACAAAATCATATTTTTAGAGTTAAAAAAAAAAGTTTAGAGGAGAAGGTCAATCTCAATCAATTGAAGAAATTATCCAACAAAATGAAGAATCAGGACCTGAAAATGACCGGGTATACTTCTAATTTAGTCTCAACTAGCTTTTTATTGCTCAAAGTTATCTAAAGTACGTAAAAAAATTAATTTTTTTACATTTTCAGAGCTAATTACGGTTGGAATTTCGCTCATAACCAAACGTAAATCGAAGTTACGGTTCGTAAAAGATGAACTACCAACCGTAACTGGTTAAATTTGAAGAAAACCCAATCGTAAAACCAATTACGGTTGTAAAATAAGTGCTCGTTACGAACTGTAACTCAGTTACGGTTGGTAACTAAATGCTCGATACCGACCGTAACTGAGTTACGGTTCGTCAACTAAAATGGTTACCAACCGTAACTGAAGAAAATTCTCAGATATAAGAACATACGGTTGGTAATTGAACTATTACCAACCGTAAAAATATCAAAATCTCCAGTTACGGTTCGTAATTGAGTTAAAATTAATCGCAACTCACATAAACCCAGAAATTTCAATTTCAATTTTCATCTAAAACCCTAATTTTTGATAGAAATTAAACTTAAATCGAACAAAATAAACCAAATCGTAACTGGGTTTTCAAAACATGCATGTCATTACACTACACTTGATTAATTTTCGAATCGTCGATTAATTGAAGATGATGAAATTTTGAGTTTTAATGGAGGTTACGGTTGATGGGAGGAGGAGAAGAGAAGAAGAAAGAAAACAAATTTTCAATTTAGCTTTGATTTAGGTTAAAAATTGGGGAGGGTAATCTAGTCAATTTACACCCTCTATAGGACATCCCCTAACCAACTAGAGAGACATTACTATCACCATGCCGCCCTATAACAAGCTTGATTTATAGTTTAATGGTTTCCCAAACCTTCTAGGAATCTATTTCCTTATCCAGGAATAATTCCTTTTCTAGGTATATTTCCCTTTCTAGGAATATTACCTTGTCTATGAATATTCCTTATCTAGGAATAATTCATTTTCTAAGTATATATTTCCTTATCTAGAAATATTACCTTGTCTAGGAAACATTCCCTTTCTAGGTATATTTCTTTATCTTGGAATATTACCTTGTCTAGGAATATTTCCGTATATAAGAATATTGCCTAAAAATCAGTATTCCTTTCCAAAATTACAATTTTATCCTCAATATTTATGTATCTTGACCTTGATGTTTAATTTGAAAAGTGTCCATATCTCCTCGTCTTGTCATAGTCACTCTTCGTTCCATGATGCAATCTACTTTGAGCGGTTCTTCTTCTTCTTCTTCTTCGTTCCATGATGCAATCTTATTCTTCGCCTTCCTCTTGGGTGTATGATAATGAATACCTTCAGTCGATTCCTTAAGGGTAACTTGAAAAAACTGCGTGTTTGTTTGTATCTCAGACACATTTTCTTCCATAGTTTGTGGTTCTCTATGCTTAGGATCATCAACTGACTTTCCCATGTTTGATTCTCTTGTTCTCTTAACGTCTTCTTCTCGAGAACCTCACCAAGTTTTACGTAAAGAGACCATGTGAAAACCATAAACCACATGAATCTTCCCTAAACAAAAAGAAGAGACAAAGGTATTATTTTCCCAGTTTTTCTAAATCCTAAAATAGGTATATGTTAATAAAAAAAAGATGGATCAATATTGGAGACGATCAGATCAGCGACTGGCTCGAAGTTAAACTAGTGTCATCTTCTTCCCATTTTCATATGAAATTTCGTCTTTGATCTCCAATTTTCTATCTTGCATACTTTAATCTTGTCTTCCACTTTAACTCTATACTTTTTTGTACCTTTTCTCGTTTTAATCAATTTAATGTTGCTAGTCTCAAACTTATCCTTTTGAATAGGTGAATGATCATTATTAATATCAAGAGTTGAGTTAACTACATAATTATAAACGAAATACCCCAAAGGTTGGCCTTTTTCAACATTAGCATCAATCAAATATTCATCACAAACCACAGGCACATTAGAATAATTATTGTTTTGAAAATAAAATTCATCTTCATACCTTTCTTCTTTATATTGATCAATACTCTTTATAAGTTAGCAATACCTTCATGAAGTTCTTGGAGTTGATCATTTATAGTCTCTTTAGATTTTTGAAACTCTTGTTGTACAAAGTTGGAAAATTTATCCAATAAGTTAGAGACTTGTTGTTCACGAGAATAAGAATCCTCCAATCCTTGTGGTTGATCACACACATACCCGCCATAAGGTTGTTGATATGTATGAGGACCACAATATTCCGTATGATATTGATCATAGCCAATAAATTGATTTTGATTATACCCATAGAATGGTTTAAAGTTGTCATGTTGTTGAGGTTGTTGGAAACCGTATCCATTGTTCCAATATGCTCCATCCATGAGAAATAAGTACATGAAACACGATTCTCAAAACAAGGTTAAAAACCAGAAAATAAAACAAAAACAAAACAAAAAACAAAAAAATAATAAACCAAAAACAAGTGACAACCGCTGCCTCCCCGGCAACGGCGCCAAAATTTGATGGTTGTCGTATGCGTCAAAAATAAATTACACTTTCTAACTATTCAAAATATATAATATAGCAAGGGCAAGAAAGGATCGTTCCCACGGAGAGGACTAGGTTGTCAATATGTTTAGGTTTCTTATGTATAAAAAGGGGGGATTTTCTGATTTATGACTAAAACAAATATAAAAGCAAATAAAGAAAAGTAAACAAATAAATTCAAAGATGTGAAATCATTGGTTAAGGATTTCGTTTTCATTCACAAACATATTCTTGTCATAATAATTAGAATTGATATTTAATCTCTTATTATCAAAGGCCCTAGGATATATTGATCGAAAGAATATCCCGTTAATTTCCTCTTGTCATCAACAAACACATTAAAAGATGCGAGTATGAATTCTATCTAAGAGAACAACCTAACGTGTAAAAGCACTAATCAAGTTTAATTCCCTAGATGCATTTAGTTCTATGAAATCAGGTCAATCAATGAAATTGAAATACATTGCGCAAACAATTTAACCAAGGTCACGATTCACTTGTGATTACTAGGATGTATCACTACACGCAATATTCACAATTTTGCTAATTGTATTCAAGGATTATCCCTTTTTCGTATAATAAACCCTAAACTAGCAATAGATATGATTACAAGTTCTACCAATTTGCAACTTGATAAAACAAACAATCAATCATGTTGTAATACGTCAAGCATACAACTAAATTTTCAGAAAATCGTGAACGATAAATATGAGACAAAACTAATTCATTAAATCAAAGAGATATTCTATGTGAAATCCAACTAATCCATAACCAATAATAAGATTCAATACTTATGTTAATAGGGTTCATAACAAGAAGAAAAATAAAAGTTTCCATGTCTAAAACCCTAGAACAAAAGTAAAATCAAAGATCATAAAATAGTAGAATTAGAGAGCTTCATCTATGTTGTGTGATTAGGTTCCAAAAACTCCACCAAAGCCTGACCACATTCCAGCCCATTAACAACCATATCCAGTTCAATATAGGTCCAAGCCTTCTCTGCCAACTCGAGCTAACTCACTGAGTCAACTCAGTAATAACCGATTCATGCCGAGTTCTGGCTGTTTACTGGTCATTTCTGGTCGATTCCATCATTTCAAAGTCCTCCCCTGTAATATCCTAGCATACACCTATCTTCTAATTCCTTGGAACAACAACCATTCTCCTGCATCACTGATTTGAATTCATTTAAGCTCATTAAATCTCCAACTGCATCTCTTGCCCCACTCAATGTCTACTGTAATCTCACCAGATGCGACTACCAACTGCACCCATTCTGCAACTTCCTTATTATAATCCCTTTCTTTATGCAGCTCGGTACCATTTCCTTATCAACCTGCCAACTCTACTTCAGATTGTACTCAGTTTGTTGTTGATTCGACACACACTCACTATTCTCATATGCGGCATCAGTTCACAGCTCCATACCCTTGTATATCTTTACTAGCACCATTAACATCTCTAACCAAACTGCAAGCTCCACTGTATCTTCCCAAGCTCCAATTGCATAAATCATTGTCCAATACCAACCACAACTGACCAGAACCAACTGCAACATCTGCAGTTTTACTCCAAATTTCTCAATAAGTCCATTCTCCATCTCAGAACCTTAACTCCTCCACCATCTCTGCTTGAAATAGCTGCAATCCAATTCAATTCATGCCTGCACAATCCTTCTACTAGCACAGAAAACACTCAATCTTCTCTGCAGATTCAAATCATTACTAGACACTACATCTACTTCCATTACAAATAAACAACACCACACTCCATCCCAGCCTTGTATAACTACACAACCACCACCTGCAGATCCAGCTTAACTCTTATTGTGGCTAGAAACCATAACGCCATCCCGTGCGCCTCCATGCATTCATAATTCTTCCAATTCTATTTAAGCTCTTCATATGATCCATTGCTTCAGTTCATCGCCATACTGCAGCTCCAGTATCTCAGGTCACTAATATCATTCCCATGTAATTACCACTTCAACTTCAGTTCCACCACCAGACCAGTGTATAACCACCATTCCTCATACCAACAGCTCCAGTCCATCCTCTTCTTACATATCTCTGTGTTGTTCTCTCAGACAATAATGGAAATTAATCAAACCTATCAGTTCTCGGCACAAGTCTTCTTCTCTGCCATTTCATCACAACCCCATTGAAACAATCACCAAGATATTCTTATTTATTACAGAATCAACGTCAAACCCATGATTATCTTCATCAATTTCTCAATTTCCTTGACCTGATTACCGGCAGCAACAGATTCATCCCTCAAATTCTTCATCACCAACAGTTAATAGTAACAGCTCAGCAAACCCCCGTCGATCACTTCCATTTCAAATCTCAGTTCAAAACTAAACCCTAACTTCTAATTTCTAGATCAACCCAGCACAAGGACATAAAATTAAGCTGACTCGATAATCAGCCGTAACATCTCGTCTGTAGGATCGAGCAAGAGAGAGGAGAGCACACGCGAAAGCAAATAAATGATTACATTGATAATCAGTTTGGTGTACATTATCTCATGGCTTAACAGCCTACTTATAGTCTCACAAACTTGACAATCACTCAAAGTACTTTCCTAATAAAATCAAACTCTAAATAAAGCACACTTCTAGAAACACAAAGAAACTCTAAATATAGTAAAACTCTAAAACAAGCAATCGACACAACTTGGTCTTCTGGTTAACTCCCACTTCCAAATATCGCACAGTGTGTCAACAGCTCATGTTGATCCAACTTGACTGCGTCAACTGCAGCAATTGATCCATTCGGACTGGATCAACATCATATGTTGATCCACGAACCAAATCACCATATCTTGGTTTAACTTCCTACATCCTCCCTTAAACCAAGATATCATTCAACGAGAATTCTGTAACCCTCTTCTACTCCTCATCTTCTTCCATTGATCGACGTTAGCACTTCCTTGTCTTTTCTCATTTTCCATTCCTCTTCTTCCATAGATAAACGTTAACACATTCTTGTCTTTTCTCATTCTTCTTCATAGGTACCACCAACAAACCCTTACTCCTTGATACTCGATTATAGCTTATCCCAACTTCATGATCTCACCGGAATTCCGTCATCAAACTCAAACTCAATTAAAAAACAAAGCAAAACAGCAAACTAACTAAAATGAAACAATCTTCTAATTTTGCTTAACAACAATCTTCAAACACATACCATAATGTTGTCATACCATAGCAACCAGCGCAAACTTATTTCTTCTTCATCACAGTGGAGCATCTTTGTTAACAAATCCTTAACAAGCTAGAAACACCTCATTGTGCTCTATTCAACTTGCTAACCAAACACAAAACCAAAATATTTAACTCAACACTGAGCATTGTAGATCATCTTCTTCTTTCAATCTTCTCCTCAACTCATAGGTATTATAACCTCATTTTGTTGATCACTCTCTTCTCAAATTGCAGCACCAACTGCAACTCAACCAATACAAATTCCATACTGGAATATATTCACTTCTCTAGCCAAATCCCAACTAGGATTGCTTCACACAAATCTAGCCAAATCCCCACTGGGATTGTTTCACACAACTCTATCCAAATCCCCACAGGGATTGCTTCTCTCAACTTGTGGACTTTACTCTCATACAATCTTGTTTCACACTCACAACCTTGTGACGTCTCAAACTCCACATTCTCTCATCACCACCTGGTGATTAACTTCTTTTTCTTCATAACCTTAATATTGTTTCTTCTTTTCTTCCAGTCACGCTTTTGTTACGAAACCTTCACACTTCTTTGTTCTTCAAGATTCTCTCACAATCTTTCTTTTGTTACGCTTCTGCCACAAGCAATAACTAACACGAAGTCTGCCACACTTTGCACTGTTATAACCCTTTTGTCAATCTAAGTTCTTGAATTCGATTACCTCAATCAAACTGTACCAATCCTTCTTGACTGCAATACCAACTTTGATCTTCTGTTGCGTTTATTTCGAATCCATGACTTAATCCTTTGAATCAACCACTTACCCAAAACTTCTTCAAACACTTTAATAGCTTTCTGCAATGCCTCTGACAGAAACTTCCACACTTCTGTCACAATTCGCTGAGTTTCTCGGTAACAATCCCCTTTTTTAATAAAAGGTTTTTGAACGCATGAACATAATACTATGGGCTTTGCCTTCTTCTCAACTCCGAAACATCCCTGTCTCATCAGCTTGATTCATCTAACCCTCTTTTTTATCTCGTTACTAAACACAACAGCATCAAAGCTTCAGTATTCAAACTCCACCAGATTCTCTTGCTTATCTGTAACCCTAAACCATCTGCTCAAATTTATTTGTACAATTTCTTCTCAATATAATTTGAAACCTAAACCAATACCTTTAACTCACTGTAACCAACTTCATTCTTTATCTTTCATCGGCACAACTCTGTTTTCTTCAAAGCAGTGAACAACTCGAGCTTCAAACCTAGCACCAAGCTCGTTCGTCTGCCATCACCATCTTGTAATTGTTTCCAGCACAATCACAGTAGCACCATCGATTTAACAACGAACCTAGAACTACTGAACTTTTCCAACAAAATATTGCGTAGCTTTTGTTAAGCTCACAACATAACCCAGCAGCTACGGTCCATTAATCATAACCTTGCCTTCACGAATAAACCCATACGAATATGGCTTGACATCCACAAGAATCTGAACAATAACCTTGTCTTTATGGATGCATATTTCTTCCTCTGAAAAATAGCAGCACGGCTTTGACAAACCTTTAAACAGTTTTTTTTACTTCTTTTAATCTCAAACCCTAACACAGCTTCACAAACTCCAATATTTTTTTAACTCATCAGACCGTCACACAACTACTTTTTTTTTAACGAAAAACAATTTTGCAACTTCGTAACTATTTCTCTCCTTTTCCTCCCCCTTCCTATCACCTTGATCTGATACCACATGTAGGATCGATCAAGAGAGAGGAGAGCACACGCGAAAGCAAATAAACGATTATATTAATAATCAGTTTGGTGTACATTCTCTCATGGCTTAACAACCTACTTATAGTCTCACAAACTTGACAATCACTCAAAGTACTTTCCTAATAAAATCAAACTCTAAATAAAGCACACTTCTAGAAACACAAAGAAACTCTAAATATAGTAAAACTCTAAAACAAGCAACCGACACAACTTGCTCTTATAGTTAACTCCCACTTCCAAATATCGCACAGTGTGTCAACAACTCCTGTTGATCCAACTTGACCGCGTCAACTGCAGTAGTTGATCCATTCGGACTGGATCAACATCATATGTTGATCCACGAACCAAATAACCATATCTTGATTTAACTTCCAACATCGTCCATCACTCTTCACTGGTTCTGCCGTCTTCCCTGAATTTCGTCGATCTCACTTCACTGAAATCTTACAGCATTCGCGACTCCTTTTCGTCTCTGAATTTTAGATGGACTGTAATGAAACAGCCACTTCTCGATTAAGGGGTTATACTTTTTGGGGTGTACTGTAACACCCACTAATCAAGATAAGGGTCACCAATGGAAATGGAAACCCCTTAGTAATTTATAAATCAACTGTCAGTCCTGCAAGACTGACAGTTCAGTCCACAAGTTCAGCAACTTTGATAGGCTTCAAAAGCTCGCAACTCCTTCATATGAAATCGGAATGACCTCATTATTTCACAGTTGGCTTCGTCTTTTCATCCTTTTCAAGATGATGAGAAAAAATCTAAGATTTGTGCGAGTTCCATAACTTCTTTATGCTACAAAGACTCCAAAACACCTATAAACCCAAAACAAACGTAATAATACATAATTCACAAGAAAACATCGCAAAGAAAGCATAAAATATAGATAAATATCAAGTTGTTTACAACACCTATCGGACATCTATTGTCGTCTTCTAAGAATGTTTCAAATATTAAACTGGGAGTTTAGAACAATTAACCATGATTGGATATAGCACAGTATGCGTACTTGTATGATAACTGTTGTAGGTTATTCCAAGTTCGAGAACCATAGTATGCGTACCCGTATGCATACTGATTGGTTAGTTGAAAGTCCGAGAACCTAGTATGCATAACCGTATGCGTACCGACGTAAATTCAAGTCCGGGAATTTAACTGAGTTTGGTGGTATGTGTACCCATTCGCATACTGGCAAACCCAAACTAAGTTCGACTACTTAGGTGTGCGTACCCGTTTGCATACTTGAGTAGGTTATGTTCTAGAATCGGTTTGTTCATGAACTAATACATTTATATAATAAGGAATGCAATCTTTTGAAAACCGTGTCTATAATGATCATGAATTGATTTGAGTGAATCAAAATCTATTTTGCTTCAATTGTGTCTTGTATACTTCTATGAGAATATAAAAAATTGAACAACTCTATAACTAGTTTCATTTGAGTCATTTGAACTAGTTGTGTTAAGATGAACAAGGTTGATATGAAAGTGTTCATATGGATAACTTCGGTTAACTATTGTTGAGCCAACAAGGTGTGCATGTTTAGGTATGGTTACTCATATCTAAATGAAGTCACTTTTTATTTGTGTGTAACAAGCTAAGTTTGATCTAACGGTTGAAAGAAATTAGCTTGAGTCTAATCACGTCTTTATCTAACAATGAATATTGAATGCTTTGTTACCAGGGTAACATTGATTGCAAACCCTGTTTTAAGAATATATAAGAGAGAGATCTAGCAACTGGGACACCTTTCCCCATACCTCCTGTGTGATACTAGTTACGACTAGAGTCGATTCTCCTTTAACCTAGGTTTTTCTAAAACCATTATAGGTTAATGACTTAAAGACTTCATTGGGATTGTGAAGCCAGACCTAACTATTTTCTCTGTAGTTGCATTTTCTGATCTTACTGTATTTTATCGTATTGAGTACTATCTTCTCTAAGATTTGCTTGAGATTTAATCTCTGATAGGCAAGATAAAAAGTAGTCACAAACATCTTCATCTCATCATTTGTGATTCCACAATATCTTGTTTCTCTACCATACGATTAAGATTATTGTGAGGTGATTGATATTACTAGGCTTTTCTTAGGGAATATAAGTTTGGTGTATCAATTGGTTCATGTTCACCTTGATTTATCAAAATACGAAAAAAAAACTCATATGTATTTATGTGGGAGACAAATTTATCTATTCAATAGACTTTTCGGTGTGAGACAGATTGGTTTATCAAGTCTTAGACGTTGGGTCGTAGTAACTCTTAGTTATGGGTGAGATCATCTAAGGGAATCAAGTGCGTAGAGTCCTGCTGGGATTCAGAGGTGTAAAGAACGCGAATGTACCTTTATTAGTGTGACATTGGTTAGGGATCAACTACATTCTACTCTGAAGTTAACTTGGAGTAGGCTAGTGTCTGTAGTGGCTTAATATAGTGTGGTGTTCAAATATGGACTAGGTCCTGGGGGTTTTCTGCATTTGCAGTTTCCTTGTTAACAAAATTTCTTATGTTTGTGTTATTTCTTTTCTGTATTATATTTGTTTATATAATTAAAATATCACAGGTTGTGTGTAGTTCAATCAATTAGATAATTCAATATTTTGTTGTTGATATAAATTGATTGATACTTAAACATTGTCTTTGGTACCGTTCAAGTTGTTTCTCATAATAATCAGGCCCACGGATTCTGTTAGAGCATTACACGGTCGAACTCGCATGCGTTGCTATCTCAAGCATGTTTGTCAATATTAGTGATCAAAACTATAAAGTCTTGATTTCTAGTCTACTATAGCTAAGGTCTCGGACTAGGATAGCAAGTGTAGTTGAGCTCAAGAACTCCATGGAAATCATCATACAAGACGAAGGACTACTCAAGGAACCAGTGGATCTTCATCTACTAAAAGGTATATGGAGACTTGAACTTATCTATCACTCAAAAGTCTATTTACTCTATCTCCTATCTTGTGACAAAAGTCGCTTACTATATAGACTAAGAATATGTACATGTGACATTACGAGCTGAGTATCTCGCTTATCTATTTCTCGAAATGTATGTTGGTAAATATTTCGCTTTAGGTAAGTTCATCTTTACCTAGTGACGAAAGTCATGTTATGTTTCAATCACTTTGGAAATTGCTCTGACGAAAACTAGTTTGTGAATAACAACTATATGACGTCCTCTGAGAATGTTTCAATGATTGAAATGAGAGTTTAGACTATATAACCATTGGGGGATATAAACATTATTGTGGAAACACATATTTGTATAAGTCCTTATCACTTGAACCGAAGTTTGCAAACTTTGTTGATCAAGTGAAACCGGAACGTGAGCTGTAAACTCAGTCTGCGAACTGGCTTAGTTCTCGAACCCGAGAATTTCTGCTGGAGTTGAAGCTTAGTTTCAGTCTGCGAACTCAGTCCGCGAACTAACGGAAGTTCTCGAACCCTAGAAGTTCTGCTGGAGTTTGTGAAATCCAACCGGTTAACTTGAGTCCGCGAAATCAAGAAGGTTATGTCTGAAAATAATGATTCGTGAACTTATATTAATTAACTAAGGAATGCTTTTGCAAACCGTGGCTTTATAGTTCATGAATTGATTCGAATGAATCACATCGTTTTTGATTCAATTGTGTCTTGTGTAGTACATGAGATCTCATAGCAATTGAACAACTCTCTAACTAGTTCATTTGGACTAGTTATGGTGAAGAAGAATATGGTTGATATGAAAATTATCATTTGGCTAACCATTTGGTTGACTAATATTGAACCAACCTTTGTACACGTTTGGGAATGGTTACACAAACCCAAAATCGTCAAGTACATGTGTGTATGGCAAGCTAAGTTTTCGATCTAACGGTTGAGAGATATTAGCTTGTATCTAATCAGGTTTTCATCTAACGGTGAATATTGAATGCTTTGTTAGTAAGCTAACATTGATTGCAAACCCTGATTTGAAAGACTATATAAGGGAGAACGCTAGCAACTGGGAAACCTAATCCCTACACTTTCTGTGTGATACTAGTTTGCTAAGCTAGAGTCGATTCTCCTTTAACCTTTGGTTTTCTTCTTCTAAAACCAGGTTTACAACTTAAAGACTTCATTGGGATTGTGAATCCAGACCGATACTACTTTTCTTGTAGTTATGTGATCTGATCTTGTTGTTTCTATTGTACGAGTATAACTGTAATAATTGGCTTGAGATTTCTATCTCTGATAGGCAAGATATAAAAGTAATCACAAACATCTTCGTCTCATCATTTGTGATTCCACAATATCTTTTTTCGCTGCGTTGATTATGTAGGATCAGAATATCTCCATGACATTATTTCTATGAAATTAATAACACTTCTGCGAGTACGTCTGCGAGTACTTCTGCAACACTTTGCGAGCATCACAAGATAACTTAAAAAGTGACGTAATAGATGACGATGGGAAAAACACGAGAAGTGCATGATGATTCTGCGAGGATTACAACACCTGCGAGGACTAGCATTGTAACTGCTGCGATAATACCGCGAGTCATATCCGAAATTAAAGGATAGCTTAGCTGTCATCCATTATGTAACTACCTTATATAAAGAGACCCAATAGATTCAGAGAGGGGGAGAGGAATTTTTGAGCGTTAAGAAAGTTTTGAGGAGAGAGAAAATCCAAGAGAACGGTTGTATTCTTGATTTCTTCCATTTCTTGTAAACATTTCTGAGAATCAAATAATAAAGTGTTGTTTTTAATCTTCAAATATGTGTTGATTATTGTGAATTCTTGTGAAGGGTGTAGTGTAGGTTTTCCTGCAACTATATTTTGGCGCCCGAAACAGGGACTGAATTAACGAAGATCTTAGAAAAAGCGAGGTTGAAGATGAGAATTATTCAAGATTAAGTAGATAATTGAACAAATCGGTGAAATAGTTAAAAGAAAAATGATTAGAGCCAAAGAGAATTGTAGGAAATTGGAGTGTGGTATGATAACAAGAACAATGGTCGACAAATTCCATGAAAACATTAAAGGGAGGATACATAAACGAGATTTTGAAGGAAAGAAAATTATGACGGTGGATAAAATATCACCGTTGAAGGAGTGGGAAAGCAGAAAATCACATTTACAGCAGCAGAAATACCAACAGAAAATTTGAATCATACATCTCCTTTGGTAATTACGGTATCCGTTATACAAATGAAAAAGGGAAAATCAACAAGATCTGCGGAAAAATGGGCTGTAAATAGAACTTTGGTGGATGCAGAAAGTTCTGTAGATATAATATTTTATCATGCATTTAAGAAAATGGGATACAAGGATGAAGAAATATCTTGTTCAACATATCATATTCATGGCTTTGGAAAATCTTTAACAAAACCTAAAGGTGAAATAGTGGTACGAATTCCGCTAGGAAAGATTGAAACACAAGTAACATTATGTGTGGTAGACGTGGAATCTCCATATAACATGATACTGGGGAGACCATGGATACATGCAATCAAGGCTGTAGCATCAACATTGCATCAATGCATCAAATTTCCTATGCCCAGTGGAATTGGAGAAATTAGAGGAGATACTGATCTTGCGAAGCTGTGTTATCAAATTGAAGTGAGAAATTATGAAGGGCGTCCAAATGTGCGAAAATCTCGCAAAAAAATGGCGAAAGAGACAAAGAAATAAGAACAATTTAAAGTTTACATGATAAGAGCAAAAGAAGGAAAAGGAATACCCAGCGAAATCTCGCAAGAAGGAGATGAACCCGCGAGAGTTGTGAAAACCTCAACACCAATGGGAGAGCCTGAAGCCAGCTACACCGCAGCAGATCCAACAAAAAAAGTAAATATTGGAAGTGAAGAAGAACCTAAGATGCTGAAAATTGGAACGAAGATGGATGTAGATGAGGAAGAGCGAACCGTAAACCTCTTGGGAGAGTATAAAGACATCTTCGCGTGGAGTATGGATGAGATGCCTGGAATAGACCCGTCAGTTGCATGTCATAAGTTAGAAATTAACAAGGATGTAAGACCATTTAAACAAAGGATAAGAAAAATCACAACAACATACCATTCCCAAATAGAAGAAGAATTACAGAAGATGCTTGATGCGGGAATTATAAGGAAGGCAAAGTACCCGGAATGGATTGCAAATATGGTGGTGGTTCCAAAGTAGAATAAAGGGATAAGAATTTTATAGACTTTACTGACTTAAACAAAGCTTGTCCTAAAGATAGCTTTTCATTACCAGATATTCCTCAAATGGTCGAATCAGCAGCGGGAAATGATAGAATATCTTCATTAGATGGGTATAAAGGGTATAATCAGATTCCTCTCGCTGAAGAATATCAAGAGCACACCGCATTCTTTGCTCCAAGAGGATTGTACTGCTATACAAAGATGCCCTTCGGTTTGCGAAATGCTGGTGCAACATATCAAAGAATGGTGGAGAAAGTGTTTGCGAAGTGGATCCATAAAACATTAGAGGTATATGCAGATGACATGTTAATCAAGAGTAAAGAAGCTAAAAACCATGTGCAGGACTTGAAGGAGATTTTCGATCAAATGCGACATTTTAACATCAAGGTGAATCCCGAAAAGTGTACTTTTGGAGTAGCTTCAGGAAAATTTTGGGGTACATTGTGTCAAAAGAAGGAATACAAGTTGATCCAGATAAAGTACAAGCAATTTGCGACATGCCAACGCCAGCAACAATAAAAGATGTGCAAAAGTTGAACGGGCTCTTAGCCTCGCTAGGAAGATTTATCTCGCGATTTTCAGATAAATGCAAGCATTTCTTCAATATACTCAGGAAGGGTACAAAGTTCAAGTGGACAAATGAATGTGAAAAGGATTTTCAAGGAGTTAAAGAATATTTAATGAACATATCTACTTTATAGAAACCAGAGCTAGGAGAAGAACTATTGATCTACCTTGCGACAACCACGCATGCATTAAGTGCAGTGTTACTGCGAGTGGATGAAGGAATAGAAAAACCAATTTATTACATAAGCAAAACATTTAATACCGTAGAGAAAAATTATTCAATGATTGAAAAGTTAATTCTGGCATTGGTTTATGCAACTTTTAAACTTCACATCTATTTTCAAGCACATACATTAAAAGTATTAACAAAGGTACCAATTGAGTCAGTAATGAAGAATTCAAAAAGATCAGGTAGGGTTGAAAGATGGAATGCACAAGTAGGACACTTTGAAATCAAATACGAAATTCTATCATCGCCAAAATCACAAGTTATAGCAGAGTTTCTAGAAAAATTTCCTCAAGAAGATAATGAAGATGTGGAAGAAATGATGGACATAGAAGAAAAACATGGAGAACCAAAAGATCTATTAAAGGAACCCAACATGTGGGAAATATTGGTGGATGGATCATCAAATGGGGAAGGTAATGGAATTGGAGTTGTTTTTATCTCGCCAGAAGGAGAAAAAATGGCTTTTTCATTTCGTTTGGAATTCATGTCCACTAATAATGAGACGGAGTGTGAAGCTGTGGTGCATGCGTTAAAATTCGCAATAGAAATGAAGTTGGAGAATGCCAGAATTAATAGTGACTCATAATTGGTTATTGGCCAGATAAAAGGAGAATATACAACAAATGAACCATCTTTGAAGAAATACAAGAAACTTGTTGAAGAGTTGTCTGCGAGAATTCCAAAAATAAAATGGAGACATATATCAAGAAAGGATAACAGACTCGCAGATGCTTTTGCTTTCATATCTAGCATGATGATAAACCCAACTGCGAGATGTATAAAAATTCAAACACTTGTATCACCCTCAATCGATAAGGAAGAAGATGAATAAGCAGATGTAATGATGATAGAAGGTGGCGAAGAAGAACCGAGAGACAATATTGCAGATTGGCGAGTGGAACTTCATGCATATTTGGCGAGAGGAGAGACACCAAGAAATAGATTAGAGGCACATAAATTAAAAAGCCGAGCAACAAATTATGAATTAAGAGATGGAGTATTATATCGCAAATCTTTTAATGGACCATCATTAAGATGCTTGACACGAGAATAAGGAGAAAAGGTGTTAAAAATATTGCATAGTGGAGATGCTGGTAATCACAGTGGGGGAAGATCTTTGGCATACAGAACAAAAATGCAAGGCTATTACTGGCCATACATGCATGAGGATGCAAAGAAACTTTCAAGACGTTACGAAGATTGTCAGCGATATGGAAAGAAGATACATGCACTAGGCGCACTACTGTCATCTTCCACAAGTGTATGGCCTTTTGGAAAATGAGGGTTGGATATTGTGGGACCATTTGTGCCCGGTTCTGGACAAAGAAGATATTTGGTTGTCGCTACAAATTATTTCACAAAATGGGGAGAAGTAAAGGCAGTACAACACATTCGTGACAAAGATATTTTTACATTCGTATTTGAAAATATAATTTGTAGATTTGGGATTCCTTCACAGTTGGTATCTGATAATGGAAAGTAGTTTGAAGGACAGAATATAGAATTGTTACTTAATGTATTTAAAATTAAATGTAGAAAGTCAACACCACTATATCCACAGGCCAACGGAATGGAAGAGGCAACAAATAAGACAATTGCAGATATATTGAAAAAGAAATTAGAAGGACACCACAGGGCATGGTGCGAGCAAGTGGATAATGAAATATGGGCTTACAATATAACTAGACGGGAAGCTACTGGAATGTCACCATTTTGTTTGACTTATGGGGTCGAAGCTGTGTTACCAACAGAAGTTGCTATTCCTACAACAAAAAGAGAGGCTTGAGAGAAGAATCTTAGTGCTGGTATGATTCTAAATAAAATTGATGAGTTAGAAGAGAAGAGAGAAAAGCTTTACAACATATGGAAAATTATCAGCGGAGATTAGCTCGCGAGTATAACAAACGTGTCAAAATACGTGAGTTCCAACCAGGTGATTTAGTGTTGCGAGAAACACTAGGTTATCAGCGAGAAAATGGTGGAAAGCTGGCGAGAAAATGGGATGGACCATACATTATTAAAGAGATAGTTGGAACCAGGGCATACATGTTAATGGATCTAGAAGGTAGAGATGCTGGTCAAAGACTTGATAGACCATGGAATGGAATAGATTATATCTGAAAAGATATTATCAATGACAAATTCTGCGAGATTTGAGATGCTGGTATATTATATGATGAAACGGATAATAAAAAAAAATTAATCATAGCTGCGAGATTCTTAAAATAATATAGCAAATAAGAAATGCGAAAATATCGCAAGAAACGCGAATAATATTTCTCCGAGATTAATAGAATGGGACGAACCTTTATGGCGTACACCCTAGTCCGCGAATAAAATTACGCAAGAGGCAAATGTAAAACCTAAAGTACATCATATAAGGGGGTATCTGTTTGCATGGCTCATGGAAAAGGTTATACTGCTGCTGGAACCTGAGTCATGGAGAGTTGGGGTCCATCTCCATGAGAGATACCTATCCAGGAAAGGTACCTTGGATTTCCAACTATATATATAAGGTTATACCCTGGTTGGACGACCGAGGATATCTCTTAAGGAGTGCATAATATGACCAAGGCGCTGAGGTACACGGTTGAGCCAAGGGTGCCCGGGGCGTACGATACTACCCTGGAAATTCTTGGAAAGTCTTGGCTATGATGCACTCGGCCTGAAGAAAACCCCACTTAGGGTGCAGTCTCGTAACTATAATCTATATAGGCAAAAAGGATAAGAGGATGCGAAAACAACCGGTTGCTGTTAAGACCGAATGGGAGGAGCTAGTCTTATATGGACGATGTTCCCTCCTTTAAGGCAACCAGGGGGGAGATAAGGGCGGCACCCTCCATTAGGGAGCTGATAAGTGTCTAAAGACGGCAATGTCATGGGGATTTATGTTTGCAAGAACATCTAGGCATGTCAAATATGAGAGGCGAGTAACTTCGCTACTTAATAAATTTTGCCTTTGAAATTATTGGCCATTCTCATTAGTAAGATTATCTATTTGATCGATCGAGTATGTGTGGAGATTGTCTAGTCTATTATATTGGTCCATTCAAGAATCTTTCTCAGCGCGGGCTTCTTCACCAATAGACTCAAATTGAAATCTCCCCATGATTCATTTCTGATTTAAAGCTAAATATGCGAACCAAGAATTTAAAAAGGGAACTGAGTACAGAAAAGATAAAAATTTGCTAGAACATAAAAACAAGAGACAGAGGGAGGGAAATTATACCTTTTAGTTCATTGTTTTTACTGCGAATATTTTCGTAATCAAGTGAAGAATTGCGAAGCTTTTGGTAAAAAATGTCATATTCTAAAGTCTTGGCCTGGAGACTTCTTTTTAAAGTTTCAACTTCATTTTCTAAAGATGCATGTGAAGCCATTTGGTTAAAACCAAAACACTTACCTAAAACCTCACAGACACCCTGCTTGACAGGATCAGTAGAAGACTTCTTAGCATCATCTAAAATATCAGAAAAAACTTTAAAGGCAACATCTACTCCTACTGAAGTTTCCTTAGAAGAAGGGAGAGATGCAAATGGTGAAGTAATGATAGTAGAAAGATGGAGATTTAAATCATTCACAATAGTTATATCATCAGAAGATGGAGTGTCTGGAAAAGTAACAGTTGGAAGTGACATAGGAGTAGAAGAGGATTTGTTTACAACAACTTTAGGAGTCTCATTTGTCAGAAGATCAGCTGAGACATGGGTATTGATAATGATATTCTCGTAGATAGAGGATGGAGGTTCCATTTGCGAGGTTGTAGGAACAGAACTCGAAGAAAATGTGGGAATGATAATGTCAATATCAACAGTTTTAGCTTGGAGAGATCGCTTGCGAGGTTTACCAATACCTTCATCATCCTACGAATAATAATTTAGATAAGAAACAGAGACAACAATATTGTTATTAAGAAAAAAAATGTTTCTTACTACCTTATGACTCGCAGGCTTCCTTTTCTTTTCATCTAGTTTTTTCCGCGAATCTGTAAGAAGATTAGGGTTTTGGATTACAGACCGGGTGTTAGGAGTAGTTTTACTAAAAAGCAAACACAGTATTGGAGTTACGAAGAATCTAGTAGAAAAGATTGAATAATATAGATGAACATAGTTCAGACAAGCAAAATCGAGTCTAATAATGTCAGAAGAACACATACCTTGGTGATTCCATTAAATCAGTAGCAGGTGAATTTGTAGAAGAAGAAAGTTGCAGATGAGAAAAGTTTGCAGAGAACGAAGTGGTGAAGAAGATGAAGAAGTAAAAAAAGAAAAATATTTCTTTGACAGACTCTCCCTTTTATAGACAGAAGAATGGTAACTGGATAATAAAAGATTAACAGGTAAAGAAAAGAATATTCGACACGTGTAGGCGGTTACACTTAATTTACGGGGTTTTGTCGGAAAAAGAAGATGAGAAAATGGGTAACTACGACTTTAAGAAGAAATAACTTTTTCATGATCTTTTCCTTTTCGCAGAAAAGACATGAGAAGAGGCAAGATGTAGGATCAGAATATCGCCATGACATTATTTCTATGAAATTAATAACACTTCTGCGAGTACTTCTGCAACACTTTGCGAGCATCACAAGATAACTTAATAAGTGACGTAATAGATGACGATGGGAAAAACACGAGAAGAGCATGATGATTCTGCGAGGATTACAACACCTACGAGGACTAACATTGTAACTGCTGCGATAATACCGCGAGTCAGATCCGAAATTAAAGGATAGCTTAGCTGTCATCCATTATGTAACTACCTTATATAAAAAGACCCAGTAGATTCAGAGAGGGCGAGAGGAATTTGTTAGCGTTAAGAAAGTTTTGAGGAGAGAGAAAATCCAAGAGAACGGTTGTATTTTTGATTTCTTCCATTTCTTGTAAACATTTCTGAGAATCAAATAATAAAGTGTTGTTTTTAATCTTCAAATGTGTGTTGATTATTGTGAATTCTTGTGAAGGGTGTAGTGTAGGTTTTCCTACAACTACAGATTAAGACTATTGTGAGGTGATTGATAAAACTGAGCTATTCTTCGGGAATATAAGTCTGGTTTTATTGATTGGTTCCTGTTCACCTTGATTTATCAAAAGACGTAACAAAACTCATAGGTTTATTCGTGGGAGACGGATTTATGTATCTTGTAGACTTTTATGTATGAGACATATTTGTTTGCTAAAGTCTTCGACTTTGGGTCGTAGCAACTCTTGGTTGTAGGTGAGATCAACTAAGGGAATCAAGTGCTCAGTATCCTGGTGGGATCATAGGCGTAGGAGCATAACTGTACCTTGGATCAATGTGAGATTGATTGGGGTTCAAATATAATCCAGACCAAAGTTAATTTGGAGTAGGCTAGTGTGTGTAGCGACTTAATACAGTATATGTTTAATCTGGACTAGGTCCTAGGGTTTTTCTGTATTTGAGGTTTCCTCGTTAACAAAATTCTGGTGTCTGTGTTATTTATTTTTCGGATTATATTTTTATAAAATTAAAATAATACAAGTTGTGCGTTGTTCAATCAATTAGAATATCCGACCTATTGGTTGTTGATTTAAATTGATTGACACTTGGATATTGGTCTTTGGTACCATCCAAGTTATCTCTCTTTGGTTAGAACTCGTGAATTGTATTTGCTTGAGTAAATCAAATTGAGATATTGAGATAATAACTCCTTGAGTATTTTCTATTGATTGAGTTTAGTTGATTCTCTAGAAAACAACTCGGAGTTGTCCATACAGATTGCTAATCGAAATATTGGGTGAAGTTGTTAGACCCCCGCTTTTTCAATTGGTATCAGAGCAGGCAAACATGTTCAAGACCTCATAAGTCTGTGTTTGTAGCAATCTGACTCTATGGACAGAGGTGTTATCTCAATAAACGTACCACCAGTCTTCGATGGCTCCAATTACTTATGGTGGAAAATTTCTATGCGCGCTTTTCTTCAAGCATGTGATTTCTAATCATGGGTATATGTTGTTAATGGCTATGATACTCTCGTTGAGGCAGTTGGAGGTGTAAATGCTCCAAAACATATTGCTGAATACACTCCTGCAGAGATTCTTGCTGCAAAGCAAAACTCCGATGGTTTGAATACAATCATATATGCCATTACCCCAAATATTCAGCACCATGTGTCTAATTTCATTAAGTCGCAAGAAGCTTGGGATATCTTAGCAACCATATTTGAAGGAAACACCAGTGAAAAGGAAGCTAGGCTTCAAAACCTTAGTTCTGATTGGGAAAACCTTCGTATGGCAAATGAGGAAACATTTGATGAGTTTAATCACGAAGTGTTTGAAATTGTTAATGCATCTTTTGCATTGGGTAAGACTATTCCTGAAAAGGACATTGTGATGAAAATTCTCAGATCACTGCCATCTAGATACGATGCTAAGAAGCACTCCATCGTTGAGGGAAATAACATAGATAATCTCTCCAAAAATACGTTGGTTGGAAAGCTTAAGATCTTTGATCATGAACATTCATCCAAATCTAAGGATGTTGCGTTCAAATCACTAAAGAACACTAAATTACTTGATAAAAGTAAAAAAGTGTATATCTCTGAAGATGATCACTCTGAGACAGATTCATCAGATGAAGATCTTGACAAATCAGTCTCGATGATCACAAGACAATTTAGGGATTTTCTAATGAAGAGAAGTAAACGGTTGTCCAGAGATAATCCCAAGGCATCAGTCAAACCTCATAATCGTGTTCATCCTAAAAACAAGGATATTGATAAAACTGATGATGAGGATATGCCTCAGTACTTTAAGTATAAGGGATTAAGTCATTTTGCAAACGAGTGTCCAAATCGTAGAAAATACACTGGGAACAAAAGTCTTGCAGCAACTCTTGATGAAATGTCTGACAGCTATGACTCTAATGAAGATGGGAAATCAAGTGTTGCACTTCTTGGTGAAAATATTGATTTTGATAATTGTAGTAATACACATATCAATTTTGATATTCTTTCAGAAGATAATCCAACCATTCTGGAAGAAAAAGTTGACCATTTTCTTGGAAACTCTGCTTATATATGTAGATGGCGGATTTTCGATAAAGGCTAAAATCGTAAACCCATAATTATACAAACCTCAGATCCAGCAAAGTATTGAGACACGGGTCTCTCATCGAATCCTCTGACTGAGAATACCTTCTCTCAGAGTACATGTAGATATGTAGTCTCACGACTAGACAACATCATATCTCATGAATGCTGAACACTTCGGTAATTATTTCTATATAGTATCACAAGATGGACGGCTCCTAGACAGCTTGCTCTGCTAGTATAGAGCGATAACGTCTTTAGGATACAAACAACGAGTTCACCTTGACTACATAGAGGATATGAAGCTCCAGTAAGCTCATATCGGAATAATTAATGCTCCTAGACAGCTTGCTCTGCTAGTATAGAGCCATAAGTTAATTATTCCTAAATTCTTGGATTCATCCACAGAATTTCCGAAAATATTCAAATATTTTCGCAGATATTTCATTACTGCAAACCATGGTTCTTCCCAGCAGAAATCCATGGGTTAGTAATAAATATTTAACGCACGGGCATCGGAGCTACCTCTGAGTAATCCCTGTCTCAAAAGGTGCAAGTGTATTCAACGATGATGCATTAACAATCACCGCACGAACGAGTATTTAAAAATACGACGAAACGATGAACCTATGCAAAATAGGGAAAAAATAATAAATAATCAAAATATTGACCAAGGCGCTGGGAGCATGGGCCCACTGACCGGACGACCGTGCCATGGCCAATCCCACACTAGTTTTATATTTTATTATATTTTTATTATTTTCCTTGATCTGATGAAAATCCTTTCATTTGAACAAATATCCTTCGTTTTGAGGAAACTCCTCAATTTCATGGTGCTTCCTTCGCACGGAGGAAATAATATAAAATTAGGGAAAACATTGTGGGGCCGTGATCATTGGCCAACCGGCCATGCCTTGATCCCGGCCGGCCCCACACCTTGTGGTTCCTCATTATTTTATTATTATTTCCCTAGTTTCATGAAAATTCCTTCATCTCATGGTATTTTTCAAAAAATACATGAAAAATAATATAAAATTAGGGAAACCGGTGGGACCGGTCCCCAGCTGGCCGGCAATGCCCTAGGCGGTCCCACACGCCCCTTTATTTTATTTTATTTTTTTATTATTATTTTTTTAATAAAGAAACTAATTCTAATTATTTTGTAAAGAGTATTACATTAACTAGTTGGAAGCCTAACAAGCTAAGATCCAAAAACGCACTACTACATGAATTGAACAGGTTGCCGTGCTAACCTACCAACGAGCCTCATGGGTAACCTAGCCAAGGGAGCCGAAGCGGGAGGGGGGGATGGGATTGTGTCACAAGGGGGGTAAGCTAACTCTGATGTCCATGTTAATTATTATTATTATTATTAAGGTTTCCTTCATCCCATGAAACTCCTTGATTTCATGGTATTTCTCTCAAATTAGGAAAACTCCTTCAAATCATAGAAAAATATATAAAATACATAAAAATTAGGGAAACTCATGGGACCGGGCCCAAGCCAGCCGGCCATGCCCTAACTGGTCCCACATACCCATGTTTTTATTATTTTAATATTATTTGCTTCCTTGATCCAATGGAAACTCCTTCACTTCAAGGAAAACTCCTTAATTTCAACAAATACCTTTATTTCATGATATTTTCATAAATTCATAAAAAATAAGGAAAAGGCACCACGGGACCGTGGTCACTGGCCGGCCGGCCATGTGGACTCGGAGGTCCCACGTTTCATCATTCCATTATTTCATAATTATTTTCCTTCATGTCATGAAGTTTTCCTAGTTTCAGCAAAACCCTAATTTTGTCATATTTTCTCAAATGGTCGCTCAAACGCGCACCAGAAAATATCAAAATTCTCAGGACTGAGACATGGACGTATCAATAACGAAAGAATGTTACCTTGACCGACCAGGGTTGGCCTTTTGGCTCGCAATGATCCGGTCCCACGTATTTTCATGATTTGACCTAATTTGCGTAATTGCACATATTGGGTCCAAAACTCTTCGAATAATTTCAGAATTTGACGGAGTGATCGTCATTCGATCGCATGACCACCCAGGGCCAGTTTCATGACCCCTTGGTCGATCCCTTACCTCTTCATAATTAATTAGGTTTCATCACCTAAGGCTCAGACGAGCATTATTTTAAGGATTAAACCAGCATTTGATCATCTCTTCACCAACTCTTCAAGAGGTCTTGGTATTTGCTCACGCGAGCATATGGACACTACATGGTTGATTTACGGTCACATATAGTCAGTCCCTCCATCATTCCATGGTCAATTTTCCAATTAACCATCAACTGATCATCAATTGATTAAATTAGGGTTTCTGAGTCCAAGGATCATAATTCCAGACTCGAATACTAATAACATTACGACGATCTCATGATCAGTATTTTATTAATTATGCTTGGTTCAACTACCAGTATCCTAATTAATACTTATTTTGGTCACGCTACTAACAATTCATCAGACGGGCAACATTTGCTCATACGAGCTATACTTGCTCAAATCAGGGAATATTGGTCCAGCTATTAATATTCAACAATCCATCGAATGAGCAATACTTGCTCATCTCAACGTAATAGTTATACCTATGTCTCAATAGAAACGTTCAATTTATGAGTCTCAGAACATTTTATGTTCAACTCAACAAATACATGGACTCGTCGTCCCATGAAGTTAGCAACTGACTAATTAAATACACGTCTGCCCTATAGACTCCACAATCACACGAGACATCAATCGTTTCACTTGGGGGATATCAACTAGGGTTTTGGTCTGGAGATCTATGGAACGTGTGTTCAAATACACGATGGAATGTGAGAAAGTCGTGCAATCAATTGGAGGAGTTAACAAAGTAATGGATGGAAAATCAACCAAGTCTTCGCACGATGAGCAACTGGTTTCAAACACGATTTTCATTTCGCTACTCTTTCATCCCATCAACTGTCACATTTCACGGAATCGTGGTGCCTGCAATTTCAACAATAGAAATAAGTCTCTGAATCATGATTGAAACAACAATGATCTCACGCCTCACAGACAACACGAGATCAACAACTCTTCAATTGATCAATTACTCTCAACTGAGCAATTTCAATTATTTAGAACTTATCATATTCAGAATTCACAACATACCTACAATCTTTGATTACCATTGATTCCACACATTTCTCAGCTTCCCTCATACAGATCGACCTATTCTCTCTTGTGACCGAATTTACTCTGGAACGAACATTGTCTTGGTTTAGGCCGGAGTACTACATATTGATCTCTCGAATTCAAAGCACTCCCTTCTTACAGTGCATCTGTGTGAGGTTGAATATTTTTCTCGGTTCAAGGAGTCTTATCCGTACGGTCGTATCCTCAATTCCATAAAAACCAGCAAATCGTTTTTCCCAATCTACAGATTGGCGACCACAGTGGGAGATCATTCTCTCGGTTACAATCTCAATTCTAACAAAGATGGTCAGTCTTAGGTCTGCCAATCCGGGTTCAAAACCCGATCCTAATATCGCAAGCTCTAGTGGTACCGCTAACGCCACTCCTCCAAGCACTGATGCTCCAGTGATCACCCCTATAAGTGACGGCTCTGGCTCCATCAATAATCCACTATTCGGTTGATATCCTGAAGAAACCAGAGGAAATAAGCCTACCATAGTTGATCTCATGAAGGTTAAGACTAACGTAGCTGCAGCACAGAAAGAGTTGTGAGCTTATCTCAAAACTCTCACAGGCAAGCTTGCGTCTGAAAAAACTCAGCCTTAATGCGAGAAAGGAAAATCTAAAGAAACATCTTCAACTGCTGATCCTGAAATCTCTCCAATCCATGTTATACATGATGAAGAATTCTGCAAAGCTGCAGATGACTCTCCAGCAATGGAACCCGCAAGTTTCATCACTCGTGAAGACTTGAAGCAATTTTTGTGAATTGGGGAAAAGACAAGGCATCATCTGTCCATTTTCACCAACCTTCATATCCTGCTTCCATACATAGGATTCCTCTTCCAAAGGTTATACCGCTCCAACATTCATTCTTTATGATGGAACATGCAATACTCAAAAACATATTTCTTGATTTCTGGAATTATTGGGCGAACACGAGCACAATATGTTGTCCGTTTGAAGGAATTTTCAAAGTCTCTGACAGGCAGATCATACACCTGGTACAAAAACATCGCACCGGGAAGTATCATCGATTGGAGAGAGATGATTAATGCTTTCTACAGAAAATACTTCTTCGTGTAAGAGAAAATCACTCTCTCTAATCTATGAAGGATGTTTCAGAGGAGCAACGAACATCTTGATGATTATGTGCAATGGTTCACAGTTCAATCCTTGGACTGCCATGACCCAAACATTACATAGCAGCAACTTGTAGACTTGTGCATCAACAGAATGATCCCGGTCTACAGAGCCTCGCTGGAAAACCTCCGGTTCCATACTTTCTCAGAACTTCATGAAGCAACCAAACGATCAGCGACTACTACACCTGCTTTACTGAGCAAAGTCTACAAGGTCGAGGAACCTCGGAGAAGCCGACGCATGATCAACAAACAGTACAATGTCCAACCTTCCATGAACGTTGTTTCTCAAGGAGGCAAAAGGAAATCTTCTTCTCAAACATGCGACATCCAACATTTCATCCTACAAAGAATCACGGAAGGATAACTAATCTTGCACAAACCTCGACCCAGCGTCGAACGGGAAATGATCGGACAGACTTAAACTTCTCTTGTCTCATGAAGGAGTGATCGAGTTACTGGAAGTTTGGGTTCAAGATGGTGCGATCAAATTGTTTTTCATCAGGAGAGAGCCAAAAGAAGAAGAAATGGAGAATCCCTGGAGTACACAAGAATCCTCTTCAGCAGAACCTTGCGCTCTCTGAATTCAAAGAAGCAGTTCAATCGTTGCTCGAGCAAATCTGTAGAATTGCTCTATCTGCCGAAGGAACAAAGGAGAGACATGTTCACAGCATTGAACCACATCGTGTCAAGAAATCCATTCCAGGAATACTTCTTGAGCCTCCAGTCATAGACCAAGATATGTACAACTGGGGACTGCCTACCACAGTCAATCTCAGAAGAAACAAATTTTGAAGAACGTTGATCGATGCTGGCACCGCCATCAACATTATTCCACTGAAAACCCTTAGAGCTGCATGCATCACTCGACAAGAAGCTACTTATGCTCCCATCTCAATCAGAGACCTTGAAGGAGCGCTCAGAAATTCTCATGTTTACATCACTCTCAAAGTGAACATAAGTCCAACCTGGACAGAAACCAAGTTTTGCATAATCAGGAAGATCCAGGATATGACATGTCCTTCAGACGAGCGTGGATCCATGCTGAAAAGATGGATACTTACAAAGTGCCTTTGGTTATATATCTCTTTAACGAATAAAGTTCTGATCCAGAAGGTTTGACGAACATTCCATCATCAGAGTACTTTGAGGAATTTCAAACTTTGACGAAGTTGAAGCAAGAACCTGCAAAAATATGCATAGACATTCATCAAGAGAATCCGCATTCAGGCAAGTCTCATTCCATGTCAATGTCATTTATTTCCTCACATGATATCCTAGCACGGGGACTTAATTGTGCTAGCAACTCTATAAGATGTTATGAATGGTAGCTTCACCGCATTAGTATTTTACCAAGTGGTTGAATCTGACGTTTCTCCGAATCAAGCACTGAAATATTTATTATTGAGATAATTTCCAAACATGGCGTAAAATACTTTGGGAGTTTCTCCTGCAAGTCCATGTGTTCCACAAAATCATAAGGCTCTGATGTCTGCACAAGTGTCGAATCCCACTACCATAACGAAAGGGATGCTGAATCAACAGAAGAAACTCCAGGGCCGAGATAATCAAACCCCTAAGGCATTTGATGCTTAAGGAGTATACGCTTCTGTATAAATCAGGCATGTAGAACGGTTCGAGTTCCGGTCTATTCTTTTGTCCACAATTGTTATGGGGCGAGGTCCATGTGCTCATCCGTTCGTGGATGTTTATCACACAGGGTCTGGCAGAGATAATTTCTTACTAGTTTATTAGCAATAGGGCCAATTCTGCAAAGAGGAAAAGAGAGGTAGATTGGAGTCGCCACCTGACTAAGGGGAGTCAGGACCCTTTTAACTAGTTTGAATTCTTATGGGAAAACAAAGCCAGTTATGACTTACATGTTTATGGTCTGCTATCAGAGAGTCTGGGTAAGGAGATTCTAGTACCTGATGGGAAGGTGTTAGGCACCCATCAGCCGCCCAATCGTAAGATTGGCCTCTACTTCATGATTAAATGGGAAAATGTTTATAATTTATTGAGAATAGATTTTCATGCATGAGCTATTTAGAAAAGAGACATAGTTAGAAGTTGGGTGGAACTTCGACTATGGAGATGTGGTTTCTTTCTTTTTATGGTGGTTTGGGTGGAAACCTTGGTTTTTTTTATCCTTTTGTTATGGTTTGGGTGGAAACCTTGTTTTGTGGTTTGGGTAAAAAAAACTTTGTTTTGTGGTGGTTTTGGGTGGAAAACCTTGTTTTGTGGTGGTTTGGATGGAAACCTTGTTTTGTGGTGGTTTTGGGTGGAAAACATTGTTTTTGTTGTGGTTTGGGTGGAAACCTTACTTTATGGGGGTTTTGGGTGGAAAACTTTGTTTTGTGGTGTTTTGGGTGGAAACCTTGTTTTATGAGAAGAAATTTGGATGAAATTTCAAAATTAAACAATTAACCTGCAGATTAGCTCAATAAAAAAAAAAATTAATGCAAAGCTTATTATTATTATTTTTGACAATGGGTCTAATGTGGGAGGGAATTCCGCTTTATACCCACACTTTGATTCATCCCACTTGGAAAATTAATAACAAAACACAATTTTTTATGTAATGCAAAGAGTAGTCTCGGTGTTACTACGAAATGGAAAACCATTCCGTTCCCGTATGACTACATAATTTACCGAAGAGATAGGCAATTAATATACTTGAAATATGATATTTAAATTTGAAAGGATTCTTACGACGATTGTTTGCTTCCGTTAAGTATGCTGAAAGGATTTAAAGTACTAGAAATTTAATGCTAATCTTTTAAAAACTTAAAGACAATACTTAATTTAATCTTCTTATTTTTTGAGTTTTCTCAAAATGAACTATAAGTGCACAAGACAATGATAACTATTGTGTAGGAAGAAAATTTGATTTCTCTTTGATTAAATGACATAATACATGGAGACTTGAAACATGTGAGAAGAAATATTTTCTATTTGAGAAACAATAATTCTTCTTGGTTTGGGTGGAATCCTAGATTTTTGGATTGTGGTTTGGGTGGAAACCTTGTGTTGTGTGGTTTGGGTGGAAACCTTGTGTTGTTGTATGGATTGGGTGGAAACCTTGTTTTGTGTGGTTTGGGTGGAAACCTTTGTTGTTGTATGGTTTGGGTGGAAACCTTGTTTTGTGTGAAGAAGTAAAGGAAGAAGTCTCCCTCCTTTTCTCCCTCTTTCTCAAGTTCCTCTTCTCTGTTTTTTTTTGTGGTTCGAAGAAGTCTTTTTTTTTTCTCTCTCTCACTCGATCTCTATTTATACATAAAATTAACCAACCATTTCCTCTAATTCCTCCACCAAATCCGGGCTGGAAATGTTGAACGAAAATTAAAAGGCGGCTTCTGCGTCGTCCTTTTCTTCTTCGCATGCATTTGTTGAAATTTGCATCTGTCCTTTTGTTCGTCGTCCTTTCTTCTTCTTTTTCTTCGTTTTTCTTCAATTTTTTCAATTGCATGCGTCAGTTTAACAAACATGATTATGACTGCGGGCCCCCCATACTATTCATGCTGATTTTACTATTCACACTGATGTTACTGTTCACCGCATCAAAAACATGATTGATGTGAAATCAGGCTCTTACCTAAGTTCCCTATCGTCCCCAGGAACCTAGTGATGTATTCAAAATCTAAAATCATTGTTGATCAAAATCCATCACCATCGTGATTATCATGATGACCACCATTAAAAACACTCATGTTCTTCATGAGGAAGAAGAAGAAGTGCCCTTAGTAATAAATCAGGTGCCTTTAGTACTGTTGTATTTTGGCACCCCCTATTGTAAAATACCTGACTCCCTCTATTGGTTTCTTTAAACTTGACTTCCCCTTAACTTCTTCGGAGTTTTGTTTTGCTCATAACTTCTTCATACGAACAGAGAATGATTTCGTTCTTTCGCCATTGACTTCGTATTTTCCTCCTCTTCAATGTGATAGCAGGAACTCCTGGGTTTGAATGGGTAATGAAATGGGTAGGAGTAGTGTTTGTGAGCTGATTTAAAGGATATGGAAATCCTTAGTTGTTCCATAAAGAATTTCCCTTGTATTCGGCTTCGAAGCATAAGACTGATATTTTCCATGGAAGGTGCGAAATTGGGGTGTCAACGGATTCAACGCTCAAGCATCTGAGAAGCCATCAAATTGTAATCCCAATCAAAGAGTACAGCTTCAGCACAAATATCTGGACGATGACACATTGATTCAACACCATCACGATCAAAGTTTTACTAAACTACAATCGATACGTCTTTATTATCCCATGATAAGAAATCTGAAGCAGATGCAACATCATTCATACATGGATGACATTAACTCCTTCAATGTACACTGGGCAACCTAAGGCGATTCCGTGAAACTTCATCAACGGTATTTCTCTACATCACAAGCCCCTGCATGATTGAGGAACTTTCTCTCTTCACCAATCACATCCAGTACGAAAATTGCTGATGATATCTACCGCAACAATGACGACTCACTGACAAAGCCTGTCCGTGGTAAAGTTATGCTTACAGGAGCATTCAGGTTGAACTCTCAGTACTCCTTCATCTTACGGACGCTCAGCTCATCAACTAGTTTGTGAATGTAAAAGGCTTGCCGGAATAAGGATCAAAGATTATATCTATAATCATGGTTCTATCCATTTCGGTCTTTGGAATAACTTCAACCGTGGTATCAGCATCAACAATCTCTAGGGGAACACCATCCATGATCTCAGCATCGACAAGGATCTCTGAAGCGTGATCATTCATAGTCTCAGCACCAACGACGGTCTCAGGAGCAACATCCTAAGGGCTTCATCAACTAATCATTCTTTGAAGTGTTACACATGAAGCGGATTTCTCTAAGAACCGATAATTCATATCAAGATGTGTAGACCTGATAACATGCTCTCAAATTACATATGTATTGAGTAATTTAGTATATTTAATACGTTGTCATCCTGCAAAGGAATAAAGGCCATTTAAGAGTGATGAGTGGACAAACCTCTTCGCTTACATATGTATTGAGCAAATCAACATATTTACGAAATTTATCCAGAATGGTGCATGAAGCAACAATCCAAGATATTCTGTAAATTTTAACCTATTGCATTATTCACTAATGCATTGACCTGCCTGATATTTTCCTATGCTATGTTCCCAGCCGAACTCCCAATATTGACATGACATGATGATTAAATGTTCACTCTCAGCAGAGTAGCGGTGAATCTCCCGAAGTGTCAGTATTGAGAATCTACATGAAAATACTCGCACATGCTACATCGTCCTCTGACAAAGAGATCTTCGTGTCGACGCACTTTTAATTAAAGGATAGCTCGATCGAACACGTTTAAATTCCTTAAGGAAATCTGGACTATTCATATCAGTCTCAAAAAATAATCACAGCCACACGATTTTGCCGCGCAATTTAACAAGCTTAGACTACTCTTAGAAGAACTAGGCAATCACCATAGTGACCACCGCCGGGCCCACTAATGCCCTAGTCGATCGAGTCATATTCTGCTCATTCACAAGTGCTTAAAACACTGACTCAAACATGGGTGTTCGCGATGTATAAAAACAAGCTCAAACGAGCTAAGACCGGCAAAAACGGTCTCAGAGACATCACAACCGTCCAACTTCGCCAGCCTAGTTGGACGGCTTAGATTTTCCTACAAATGATTAAAGGAGTATTTGCGTGTTCAGTAGCGGACCAACTTCTCCCTTGGTCAATCGACCTGCCCACGACAGGTCCAGAGAATGCCAAAATACTTGTCAAAACTAGAGCAAACGCGCTATTCTAAAAACCCTAATTGGGTCGCGGCAGTATAAAACAGTCGTAAATAAATTGTGTCCGTCCAACTTCGCCAGCCTAGTTGGATGGATTAGATTATGTTTCAGACGATCAAAAAGGTGGACATGAGTTCACTGCCGGTCCAACTTCATTACCATTCGATCGACTTGCTTGTGAGAAGCCAATGACGCATCGAATCGCTCGATTGAACTAGAGTAGTCGCGGTTGTTCTAAACCCTAATTCATATTTACGGCAGTATGCTAATATTGCAAATCGATCGTGACCACTCATCTTCACCGGCCAAATCGAGTGGCTTAGATCCGATTTTAGATGACCCGTGAGATGTCAACGCACTCATTAGCGGATCATCTTCACACATGGACAATCGACCTATTCGAATCAATGCCCAGTGCTCTAATTTTACTAGACAAAATAGGGTTGGCCGCTCGGCCTTTAAACCCTAAAAATTGCGTCAACGGAAATAGACAACTGCCGTAAATCAATCACGACCATCCAACTTCGCCAGCCTAGTTGGACGGTGCAGATTTATTTTCAGAAAACTAACAAAGTATCATTGTAATCATCGGCCATTACTCCTTCACAGGGATTGATCGACCAAGTGATAGTTTGCCCATATGGCACTCGAACGATCACCCAAATATGGACGGTCGTGATACTTTTAAGACACTCAATCCATGACTTATTCGATCAAGCTTGAAAAAAACGATGCTTCATTCACATCGATTATTTTGAGATGCTTAAAGGAGATGCTTTACGCGCATCGAATACATACAATATTTTATATCGGCCTCATAAAATAACTTAGTTGTTTAACCTAATAGCACCATATGTTATTCTTTGCAGTAAGTCCCACGACTTGACCCACTTACTCGAGACATCAAACATGTCACAAACTGGGGGATGCTCACTGGGGTATTGGTATGGAAGTTTACAGCGTGCGGCGTGCAACGCGCCCATTATGAGAACGTGTCAAGGAAGAACGAATGGTTAATAGCAATGAGATCGTGGGTGAAGGCGTGACTAGTTTCCCCTCATGGTGGAAATGTGGTGATCATCACTCTTTACACAACTCCAATTCTCCATTTCCTAATCACCTCCACTTCCTACGAGATTAGGGGTATTCGAACATGATTTGTATAAATAGGTTTTTTAACCTATTCAAACACAAAACACAAGTGTTATCTACACAAGTATCCAAAAACTATTTTCTGATACAAGTCATAAATAGCCACACCTTTATAATTCAACATTCTGATCTCAAACACCTTTTTCGCTTCCCTCCCTACTATTAACCCTTTTCCTTCACCTTGTGATCGAATTAAATATGGAACGGCCATTTCTTGGTTTAGGCCAGAGTCTTAGAGATTGATCTCTCGAATCTAAAAGTACTCCCTTGATGTGCATTTATTTAGGGTACTAATTCGTTTCTCATCAACACACCCAAATTTACCAAAAAACAGCATAGCCAGTTTTTACCCTCAAACAATAATATCTTCATTATTTGGGTTGAGGATTTTTGGTAACCCCCTTCCCTGGATTTTTTCTAAAGTTATACTTGACAGGATTTTGCTTACTGACCTTACTTTGCCTAGGACTTTTACTTGAAGAGCTTGCATTATTGTCTTTCTTACCTCCTGAATCAGCACCACTAGCAAATGAAGTTACCATTTCCTTGTTAACAATTTTGGCTCATGATATTACTGGAATAACTTCTTCTGTTACCTTTCCATTACTACCATTGAAAAATTTAATAATACTATTCTGCAAGGAATTTTGCTCTACTACTTTAACAATTTTTGGAGCTTCCATTATAACAGATTCTTTTTCTTCTTCTGATTCCTCATACTGAGATCATTGAATCTACCAGAAGGTAAGACCATTGCTTCCATATTAGGATTGTTATAAGAAGTAACATTAATTGTATGGACTATAGCATCTTATTCACTTTCATAAGTATCACAAATATCAAAAGGAATTCTAGCTGTTTTAGAATGATTGACTTCCTGAGATTTCACATAAGAGTTAGATCCCCTATAATGCCACAAGTAGAACAGAATTTAGGACAATCAGGAATTAAAATGTCTTGAAAAAAAAAACTCCAAATTTAGTATTAATCCAAATTTTTCTAGGAATTGATTGAGCAAAGTCCACCTCAACCAAAAAATTAGCATAGTACCCAACTTCACTTTTTGTTGTTGCAGTATCAATCTTAATTGGATCCCATAATTCTTTGCAGATGGTGAATAAGTTTTTTTCCTTCCAGAATTCAAGACCTAAACCAGGAAAACGTACCCATACTTGAGCTTTTGAGGTTCTCTGATTTGTTGGAAGAAAATTTGATACCCAATTCCTAACTCTTAGTACTTCATTGAGAACTTCCCATTCACCAGCTTTAATGTAATTCTGATCAATTTCATTATCCAGCTTAATGGTAAAAAAACCTTTTTCGAGTGGTATAAGTTTACAATCGCCAACTAATTTCCATTTTTGTCTCAGGATAACAACAACATTAACAAATTTAGTTTTCTATAGATGTAATCTACCTATAAGAGAAAATTTTCAAGGGTTTAATCCTTCTTCAAACATATCATCTGGCAAATCCATCGAGGGAACTTTTTTCGAAACTTCTTCATTACTAACATTAGATACTTTTAGATTCATTTTACCGTTAACTGAAGTGGTTATAGGACTATTATTCATCGATCCTCACCACTCAATCACCAGTAATCATTGAGAATGAAGAAAAATTAAAGAAAAATTGCCTGAATTTATGAAGAAGAAACTCGAAAATCTAGATTTGGGAAGAAAATTTTCGCCGAGTCAGTCACCGATACGCAGAGCGTGACTCACCTGAGTTTTTAAAATACCAATTTTGATTAACATCTTTTGACACAAACCTGATTCATCAATCTCATCTTGTTTCGATTCTCCATTATAAAATTTGAAATTACCATAGATGGAAACCTAAAAATCACATCTCTCAATCGCCTGAATCTTTAGATAATATTGAAATCACTGGCAGTATAAGGAATAAAAGATGAAGAGGAAGAAAAAGAAGGTCAACTTCTGGTGATAATGTTGCATTAGGGGTGGTGCAAAAGGCATGAAAATAAAATTGAAGCGGCGGAGCTAGTGGTGGTGGCAGCGACGAAGCTGGTGGTGGTGGTTGCAGAGCTACTGGAGGTCATTGAAAGAGAAGGAGAGAAAGAATAAATAAATAAAATTTAAAGAGGAAGTTAATCGATCGAAACTTAAAAGAAGAAGGGTGAATATGGAAAGAAGAAAAATATTGATGGGCTTATAGATGGAAAGGGGTATATTTATTGTATGATAAGGATATTTGTGAAGCCCATCAAAACAAAGGGCATTTGTCTAATTTCCATGTTTGTTTTTTCTTAGCTTTTGTTAAATTGTACTGCCTCCGTCACTGAGAAATAAGTTATTTCCTTTACTTTTGTCCCAATTACTAATACTTAGCAAATAAATGGCTTGTTATTCCGTAACTGTCATTTTTCTCAAAGTTTAGTTCAGTTCAGTCTTGTGAAATACTTTGCCTATTCTCTTTTTTTTTTTGCTTGAAATTTTCTTAAATCAAATGAGAGTTCAATCTCAATTCTATCGTCATAAATCGAATGCAATTCGAAGTTTTAGAAAGAAACTTCATCTCAATTGTATCAGAATTCATTTTCTACGATTTTTTTTAAATTTTTTATTTATTCTTCGGTTGAATAATTTTTGTCTAGATTTTTATATTCTTACTGAAAATTCTTTAATTGATTATGCACTGATATTTATTAGTTATAATGGGTCAAGTCCAGAGTAATGAATCTTATGTGTATGATTCATTACGAATTCCTTAGTTCAAAAGCTATGGAAGGAGTGACCACCAAATCCAATGAGAGACTCGATAAAAGAGTATTTTTTGCATAATAGGATAGTGAAGAAACGGACTAAGAACATCAGCCGCTTGAGAAAAAATTCACTTAGGCGGTTGATCTTTAGCCACCCAAGTATGTATATTTATGTTTTTTTGATAATAAAATTAGTATGGGACCCGCTTTATAAAGTTATTATAAATAAATAAATAAGAACTGAAAAAAGTTTGAGTGGTCGGTGAAGATTTTTTTTTTTCCAAGCAGCTGAAGAACGGCCTCTTAACCTCCAATGTTGGATATTCCTTCACTGGAAATAGCGTATGAATGAGTTTGGGTGAAAGTGGACCTCTCCAACACCCATAGTAGACCTAACTTGATCAAACTCTTTTATTTTTGAGTGAGAGTTTTTAACTCATAGCCCTTGCTTCCATAAAAAAAATGTGGGTATGGATAAGCTTTGTAAAGTTAATTCAATTTTTTCATCCTTTCAATCCTTCTACTGCATCTCTTGCAACATTAATATATTTGTGGTAATGGTTACTAAAGATAATGTCATAAATTGTTCACAAACCGTATTGAACAGTTCAAGAACTGTTTTAGTTTTTGAGATTTATTGAACTCCACTAATAGTTGAAAGTTCATGAATAACATAACCATTTTTCTTAGGCTAACAACTTAGCGCGCATGACTTATTTCGACAAATTTGTGGTTCCAGCTTTTTGTCTCTCTAGCTCTCAAAAACTCTATAGCTCTCTCTCTCTTGACTTTTCTGATTAATTTTTTTTTAGACGATATAATGTCCCATATAAGATTATTTCCCTATCTTTAAAACATGTTATATCTTCTTCTCCATCATCGTCTAATGAGTAGACGTTTTTGTGCCTCTCTTTCCATTAATTTTTTTCTCTCTAGCTCTCTCTATTAAATCATGACTTTCACCACCACCAAATCTATGAAGTACTACTGATATGTATTGATCTCTGTACCTTGGTGACTATTATTATAGAAGCGGAATTCAGAATAATAATAGACGAAAACTAGAAAACATAACACACTAGAAACCAAGTTCGAAGAAAATATCCTCTCTAGATTATGAACAAGAAAACTATTACAATTCTCTCTTTGTTACGTTCACAATCTCTCTAAACAGTAAAAAAACTTAAAATGTTTTGCTAAGGTTGCTTTTAGAATAATTAATTGCCCCACAAACTTCTATCTGGGTGATTTGTCTCACAAACCTCCCTCTCTGATCTAGGTGTGTTTGTATCACAAACCACACTCTAGATGTCTTAGCTATGAGCTAAACATCTCTATTTATAGCAATCTTATTATAGGGGCGACATTCTAATAGGACAAAAAGGGTCATTACATGATCATTCAAGGTGTCCCTTATATATAAAAAACTGGAAATGAAAAATTAACCCCTATTATTGATAACCTAGTTTAGTGTTAATGATTAATTTCACTTATATTAACTCAAAATCAAAACAAAATCAGATTTTTAGAGTTAAAAAAAAAAGTTTAGAGGAGAAGGTCAATCTCAATCAATTGAAGAAATTATCCAACAAAAAGAAGAATCAATACCTGAAAATGACCGTGTATACTTCTAAATTAGTCCCAACTAGCTTTGTATTGCTCAAAGTTATCTAAAGTACGTAAAAAGTTCAATTTTTTTACATTTTCAGAGCTAATTACAGTTGGAATTTTGCTCGTAACCAACCGTAAATTGAAGTTACGGTTCGTAAAAGATGAACTACCAACCGTAACTGGTTAAATTTGAAGAAAACTCAATCGTAAAACCAGTTACGGTTGTTAACTAAGTGCTCGATACGAACTGTAACTCAGTTACGGTTGGTAACTAAATGCTCGATACCAACCGTAACTGAGTTACGGTTCGTCAACTAAAATGGTTACCAACCGTAACTGAAGAAAATTCTCAGATATAAGAACATACGGTTGGTAATTAAACTATTACCAACCGTAACAACATCAAAATCTCCAGTTACGGTTCTTAATTGAGTTAAAATCAACCGCAACTCATATAAACCCAGAAATTTCAATTTCAATTTCAATTTCAGTTTTCATCTAAAACCCTAATTTTTGATAGAAGTTAAAATTAAATCGAACAAAATAAACCAAATCGTAACTCGGTTTTCAAAACATACCTCATATAAGTCATTACACTACACTTGATTAATTTCCGAATCGTCGATTAATCGAAGACGATGAAATTTTGAGTTTTAATGGAGGTTATGGTTGATGGGAGGAGGAGAAGAGAAGACAAAATAAAACACATTTTCAATTTAGCTTTGATTTAGGTTACAAAATGGGGAGGGTAATCTAGTCAATTTACACCCCGTATAGGACATCCCCTAACCAACTAGAGAGACATTACTATCACACTGCTGCCCCTCTAATAAACCATGCCGCCCCTATAACAGGCTTGATTTATAGTTTAATGGTTTCCCAAACCTTCTAGGAATCTATTTCCTTATCTAGGAATAATTCCTTTTCTAGGTATATTTCCCTTTCTAGGAATATTACCTTGTCTAGGAATAATTCATTTTCTAAGTATATATTTCCTTATCTAGAAATATTACCTTGTCTAGGAAACATTCCCTTTCTAAGTATATTTATTTATCTTGGAATATTACCTTGTCTAGGAATATTTCCGTATATAAGAATACTGCCTAAAAATCAATATTCCTTTCCAAAATTACAATTTTATCCTCAATTCGTTTTGAGGATCACTAATTCCCGGGGAGAGGAAGATATTGAACTCCTGTGAAAGTTATATTTGGAGGTTAGGGAACTCAAAAGTTCCCTTCATCCTGCTGAACCATCTATCTTTGCTGGAAACTTGACCTTGACGTCTAATTTGAAAAGTGTCCATATCTCATCATCTTGTCATAGTCACTCTTCGTTCCATGATGCAATCTTCTTTGAGCGGTTCTTCTTCATTCCATGATGCAATCTTCTTCTCGCCTTCCGCTTGGGTGTATGATAATGAATACCTTCAGTCGATTCCTTAAGGGTAACTTGAAAAGACAGTGTGTCTGTTTGTAGCTCAGACACCTTTTCTTCCATAGTTTGTGGTTCTATATGCTTAGGATCATCAACTGACTTTCCCATCTTTGATTATCTTGTTCTCCTAATGTCTTTTAGCTTCTCGAGAACCTCACCAAGTTTTACGTAAAGAGACCTAGTGAAAACCATAAACCACAGGAATCTTCCCTAAAAGAAATAACCTTGCTCTAATACGTATTGATCTATGTACCTTGGTGACTATTATTATAAAGGCGGAATTCAGAATAATAATAGACGAAAATTAGAAAATTGAACACACTAGAACCAAATTCGAACAGAAAACTATTACAATTCTCTCTTTGTTACGCTCACAATCTCTCTAAACAGTAAAAAAACTTTTTTTTTTTGCTAAGCTTGCTTTTACAATAATTAATTGCCTCACAAACTTCTCTCTAGGTGATTTGTCTCACAAACCTCCCTCTCTGGTCTAGGTGTGTCTGTATCACAAACCACACTCTAGATGTCTTACCTATGAGCTAAAAATCTCTATTTATAGCTTTAACGGTTTCCCAAACCTTTTAGGAATCTATTTCCTTATCTAAGAATAATTCTTTTTCTAAGTATATTTCCCTTTCTAGGAATATTACCTTGTTTATTAACTACAACAGGTAGACAATGAATTACTGATGTTGATTTTTTGAAAGGAAAGACATGATTTCGGTCTTAGTATTTTTATTTTTATTTATAGGTTTCATTTTAGATTTTGATGGCTACGAGTTTCGAAACATGTGGGTTTAGATATAAGTTCAACTTTAAATATCAAAAATAAGATGGGATAAAATTATTTAGCAATCCTAAACAAACACTAATCCTAGAAATCAATATGACAAGAAAAAAATGAAAATAAAACTGGAGTTTGATTTGATTTTTTCAAGGATTTTTCGGTGGTTATGATTGACCTTAACCATACGCCTCTTTCAGCATCTATGATCTTGAAGATGGATTAATTTGAATGATAAAATGAGTTTGATTTGAATGGTCACATGACTCATTTCAATTGATAATAGTAACTTAATTTCTTTTATTTTTGTATGAACTTGACTAATTTCAACGAGTTCATATTAAATTTCCTAATTAAACTAAGTTTACCTCATGTTGTCGTAGTGATAATTAGTTTTAGTTTCTCTTGTTGTATGAAATTTGAATTGTTTCCGAAACTGCTAGAGGCTTTGCAGAAGGATTATCATGTCCAAAAATATGTAGGTGCATAACGCGTTTTCAGCCGTAGGAAATTTTTAAATTAAAGATCCTAGAAAAACAATTGAGTGTCTTTCTACGATTTTACCATCGAGGTTAATCTGAAGTTGAATAACAACTAAAACATATAAAAACCATATAAACAAAAATAAGAGACAAACTCATCCTTTTGAATAGGTGAATGATCATTATTAATATCAAGAGTTGAGTTAACTACATAATTATCAACGAAAGACCCCAAAGGTTGGTCTTTTTCAACATTAGCATCAATCAAATATTCATCACAAACCACAGGCACATTAGAATAATTATTGTTTTGAAAACAAAATCCATCTTCATACCTTTCTTCTTTATATTGACCAATATTCTTTGAAAGTTAGCAATACCTTCATGAAGTTCTTGGAGTTGCTCGTTTATAGTCTCTTTAGATTTTTGAAACTCTTGTTGTACAAAGTTGGAAAATTTATCCAATAAGTTAGAGACTTGTTGTTCACGAGAATAAGAATCCTCCAATCCTTGTGGTTGATCACACACATACCCGCCATTAGGTTGTTGATATGTATGAGGACCACAATATTCCGTAGGATATTGATCATAGCCAATAAATTGGTTTTGATTATACCCATAGAATGGTTTGAAGTTGTCATGTTGTTGGAACCATATCCATTGTTCCAATATGCTCCATCCATGAGAAATAAGCACCTGAAACACGATTCTCAAAACAAGGATAAAAACCAGAAAATAAAACAAAACAAAAAACAAAAAAAATAAGAAACCAAAAACAAGTGACAACCGCTGCCTCCCCGGCAACGGCGCCAAAATTTGATCGTTGTCGTATGCGTCAAAAATAAATTACACTTTCTTACTATTCAAAATATATATAATATAGCAAGGGAAAGAAAGGGTCGTTCCCATGGAGAGGACTAGGTTTTCAATATGTTTAGGTTTCTTATGTAAAGCAAGGGGGGATTTTCTGATTTATGACTAAAAAAAAATATAAAAGAAAATAAAGAAAAGTAAACAAATAAATTCAAAGATGTGAAAGCATTGGTTAAGGATTTCGTTTTCATTCACAAACATATTCATGTCAAAATAATTAGAATTGATATTTAATCTATTATTATCAAAGGCCCTATGATATCTTGATCGCAAGAATATCCCGCTAATTTCCCCTTGTCATCAACAAACACATTAAAAGATGCGAGTATGAATTCTATCTAAGAGAACAACCTAACGTGTAAAAGCACTAATCAAGTTTAATTCCCTAGATGCATTTAGTTCTATTAAATCAGGCCAATCAATGCAATTGAAATACATTACGCAAACAATTTAACAAAGGTCACGATTCACTTGTGATTACTAGGATGTATCACTACACGCAATATTCACAATTATGCTACTTGTATTCAAGGATTATCACTTTTACGTATAATAAATCCTAAACTAGCAATAGATGTGATTAGAAGTTCTAACAATTTGCAACTTGATAAAACAAATAATCAATCATGTTGTAATACGTCAATCATACAACTATATTTTCAGAAAATCGTGAACGATAAATATGAGACAAAACTAATTCATTAAATCAAAGAGATATTCTATGTGAAATCCAACTAATTCATAACCAATAATAAGATTCAATACTCATGTTAATGGGGTTCATAACAAGAAGAAAAATAAAAGTTTCCATGTCTAAAACCCTAGAACAAAAGTAGAAGCAAAGATCATAAAAGAGTAGAATTAGAGAGCTTCATCTATGTTGTGTGATTAGGTTCCAAAAACTCCACCAAAGCCTGACCACATTCCAGCCCGTTCAATATAGGTCCAAGCCTTCTCTACCAACTCGAGCTAACTCACTGAGTCAACTCAGTAATAACCGATTCATGCCGAGTTCTGGCTGTTTACTAAGGCTGCACATGGTCTGGTACGGTCCGGTTCTCCTATGGAACCGGTCCCTGTACTTGGTGTTGACCGGGACTGAAATTTGAGGACCGGTACCTGTACCTCCGGTACCGGTCCGGTACAAGTCCGGTACCGGTTTTTACCTATTACAGTTATCAATAAAAAAATAAAAAATATCATGCATAAGTTTATCATGATCAAACAATTCTCTTTGATGATGAATTTCAGTAAAACCACATATTGTGCAACCTTCAATCAAAACCACAGCCTCAACATGACAACATTTTGTTTTCTTCAATGTTTTCATGGCACCAACAATCTCAAAGACGGAGGACAATACAACAAATCTCAACAAAAAAACACTAATTAATTGAATCAGATAAATACCCAAGTCATCTAAATCCAAAACAAAAAACAATTAAGTAAAACCCTGGTTTAGTGAATCAATTAAACAAAACCTGGTTTACTGATTCATATCAAAATCCGAATTTCACTAAATTAAAACATAATTTCTCAAAAAACCCATACTTAATCCATGGAACCATCTTGTTCACTGCAACAATTCTTCAATCTAAGTTTTAATTTCATACCCACATTCACAGCGAAAACCCAAACTCAATTTCTAACCCATAAGAATTTTGGTTCTTCTCGGCAACAGATCTTCCCATCCTTGACTTTAAATACTCCTTCAACAGATCCAAACATGCAATAAACAGTTTAATTAAACATGCAATTGATTATTAAGAACCCTAATTTAATCAAACAAATTTCAAATTACCCAACATCAGATGAATGAATTACCTGTTGTGGACTTGTGGTTGGTAATTGATGATGGTGATGGTGGTGGGGTGAAGAAGATGGTGGTAGTGGTGGTGAATCTGATGGAGATTAGAGACAGAGATGGTGAACAAAAAGAAGAAGAAGAAGTGAAGTTCTTCACGTCGAGAAAAGAAGAAGAAGAAGTGAAGTACTCGATGGATAAAATACCTAGGATCAATGGCCAGGATTACATCTAATAAATATATCTACGGCTTATATCAACCGGTACTTATGGTCCGGTACTGGCCGGGAATTTGCTGAGAACCGGTCCCTGTACCTGGTGTTGACCGGTTCTTAATTCCCAGTCCCATTCCCTGTACCGGCTACACCGGTTCCGGTCCGGTACCGGGTTTTTTTGACCGGTTCAAGTCCGGTACACCGGGTACACCGGGTTATTTGTGCAGCCTTACTGTTTACTGGTCATTTCCGGCCGATTCCGTCATTTCAAAGTCCTCCCCTGTAACAGCCTAGCATACACCTATCTTCTAATTCCTTGGAACAACAACCATTCTCCTGCATCACTGATTTGAATTCATTTAAGCTCATTAAATCTCCAACTGCATCTCTTGCCCCACTCAATGTCTACTGTAATCTCACTAGCTGCGACTTCCAACTGCACCCATTCTGCAACTTCCTTATTATAATCCCTTTCTTTCTGCAGCTCGGTACCATTTCCTTATCAACCTGCCAACTCTACTTCATATTGTACTCAGTTTGTTGTTGATTCGACACACACTCACTATTCTCATATGCGGCATCAGTTCACATCTCCATACCCTTGTGTATATTTACTAGCACCATTAACATCTCCAACCGAACTGCAAGCTCCACTGTATCTTCCCAAGCTCCAACTACAACTCTGCAATTTCATAAATCACTGTACAATACCAACCACAGCTGACCAGAACCAACTGCAACATCTGCAGTTTTACTCCAAATTTCTCAATAAGACCATTCTCCATCTCAGAACCTTAACTCCTCCACCATCTCTGCTTGAAATAGATGCAATCCAATTAAATTCATGCCTGCACAATCCTTCTACTAGCACAACAAATACTCAATCTTCTATGCAGCTTCAAATCATCACTAGACACTACATCTACTTCCAATACAAAGCAACAACACCACACTCCATCCCATCCTTGTATAACTACACAACCACCACATGCAGATCCATCATAACTCTTATTATGGCTACAAACCATAACGCCATCCCCTGCGACTCCATGCATTCACAATTCTTCCAATTCCATTTAAGCTCTTCATATGCTCCATCGCTTCAGTTCATCGCCATATTGCAGCTCCAGTATCTCGGGTCACTAATATCATTCCCATGTAATTACCACTTCAACTTCAATTCCACCACCAGACCAGTGTATAACCACCATTCCTCATACCAACAGCTCCAATCCACCCTCTTCTTTCATCTCTCTGTGTTGTTCTCTCAGACAACAACAGAAACAAATCAAACCCATCAGTTCTCGGCACAAGTCTTCTTCTCTGCCATTTCATCACAACCCTATCGAAACAATCACCAAGATCTTCTTCTTCATTACAGAATCAACATCAAACCCATGATTATCTTCATTAATTTTTCCATTTCCTTGACCTGATTACCAGAAGCAACATATTCATCCCTCAAATTCTTCATCACCAACAGTTAACAGTAACCGCTCAGCAAACCCCCATCGATCTCTTCCATTTCAAATCTCAGTTCAAAACTGAACCCTAACTTCTAATTTCTAGATCAACCCAGCACAAGGACATGAAATTAAGCTGACTCGATAAGCAGCCGCAACATCTCGTCCATCACTCTTCACTGGTTCTACCTTCTTCCCCGAATTCCGTCGATCTCACTTCACTAAAATCTTACAGCAGTCGCGCCTCCTTTTCGTCTCTGAATTTTAGATGGACTGTAATAAAACAGCCACTTCTCGATTAGGGGGTTATACTTTTGGGGATGGACTGTAACACCCACTAATCAGGATAAGGGTCACCAATGAAAATGGCAACCCCTTAGTAATTTCCAATCAACTGTCAGTCCTGCGAGACTGACAGTTCAATCCACAAGTTCCGCAACTTTGATAGGCTTCAAAAGCTCGCAGCTCCTTCGTATGAAATCGGAATGACCTCATTCTTTCACAGTTGGCTTCGTCTTTTCATACTCTTCAAGATGATGAGAAAAATCTAAGATTTGAGCGAGTTCCATAACTTCCTTATGCTACAAAGACTCCAAAACACCTATAAACCCAAAAAAAACTTAATAATACATAATTCACAAGAAAACATCGCAAAGAAAGCATAAAATATAGATAAATATCAAGTTGTTTACAACACCTATCAGACAACTATTGTTGACTTCTAAGAATGTTTTAATGATTGAACTAGGAGTTTAGAACAATTAACCATGATTGGATATAGCATAATATGCGTACTTGAATGATAACTGTTGCAAGTTATTCCAAGTCCGAGAACCATAGTATGCGTACCCGTATGCGCACTGATTGGTTAGTTGAAACTCCGAGAACCTAGTATGCATAACCGTATGTGTACCGACGTAAGTTCAAGTCCGGGAATTTAACTGAGTTTGGTGGTATGTGTACCCGTTCGCATACTGGCGAACCCAAACTAAGTTCGACCACTTTGGTATGCGTACCCGTTTGCATACTTGAGTTGGTTATGTTCTAAAATCGGTTTGTTCATGAACTAATACATTTATATAATAAGGAATGCAATCTTTTGCAAACCGTGTCTAAAATGTTCATGAATTTATTTGAGTGAATCAAAATCTATTTTGCTTCAATTGTGTCTTGTATACTTCTATGAGAATATACAAAATTGAACAACTCTATAACTAGTTTAATTTGAGTCATTTGAACTAGTTGTGTTAAGATGAACAAGGTTGATATGAAAGTGTTCATATGGCTAACTTCGGTTAACTATTGTTGAGCCAATAAGGTGTGCACGTTTAGGTATGGTTGCCCATATCTAAATGAAGTCACTTTTCATTTGGTGTAACAAGATAAGTTAGATCTAACAGTTGAAAGAAATTAGCTTGAGTCTAATCACGTTTTTATCTAACTATGAATATTGAATGCTTTGTTACCAGGGTAAAATTGAGTGCAAACCCTGATTTCAAGACTATATAAGAGAGAACTCTAGCAACTGGGACACCTTTCCCCATACCTCCTGCCTGATACTAGTTACGACTAGAGTCGATTCTCCTTTAACCTAGGTTTTTCTAAAACCATTATAGGTTAATGACTTAAAGACTTCATTGGGATTGTGAAGCTAGACCTAACTATTTTCTCTGTAGTTGCGTGTTCTGATCTTACTGTATTCTATCGTATTAAGTACTATCTTCTCTAAGATTTGCTCGAGATTTAATCTCCGATAGGCAAGATAAAAAGTAGTCACAAACATCTTCGTCTCATCATTTGTGATTCCACAATGTCTTGTTTCTCTACCATACGATTAAGATTATTGTGAGGTGATTGATATTACTAGGCTTTTCTTCGGGAATATAAGTCTGGTGTATCAATTGGTTCATGTTCACCTTGATTTATCAAAATATGAAACAAAACTCATATGTATTTATGTGGGAGACAAATTTATCTATTCAATAGACTTTTCGGTGTGAGACAGATTGGTTTATCAAGTCTTAGACGTTGGGTCGTAGTAAATCTTAGTTGTAGGTGAGATCATCTAAGGGAATCAAGTGCGTAGAGTCCTGCTGGGATTCAGAGGTGTAAAGAACGCGAATGTACCTTTATTAGTGTGACATTGGTTAGGGATCAACTACATTCTACTCTGAAGTTAACTTGGAGTAGGCTAGTGTCTGTAGTGGCTTAATATAGTGTGGTGTTCAAATATGGACTAGGTCCTGGGGGTTTTCTGCATTTGCAGTTTCCTTGTTAACAAAATTTCTTATGTTTGTGTTATTTCTTTTCTGTATTATATTTGTTTATATAATTAAAATATCACAGGTTGTGTGTAGTTCAATCAATTAGATAATTCAATATTTTGTTGTTGATATAAATTGATTGATACTTAAACATTGTCTTTGGTACCGTTCAAGTTGTTTCTCATAATAATCAGGCCCACGGATTCTGTTAGAGCATTACACGGTCGAACTCGCATGCGTTGCTATCTCAAGCATGTTTGTCAATATTAGTGATCAAAACTATAAAGTCTTGATTTCTAGTCTACTATAGCTAAGGTCTCGGACTAGGATAGCAAGTGTAGTTGAGCTCAAGAACTCCATGGAAATCATCATACAAGACGAAGGACTACTCAAGGAACCAGTGGATCTTCATCTACTAAAAGGTATATGGAGACTTGAACTTATCTATCACTCAAAAGTCTATTTACTCTATCTCCTATCTTGTGACAAAAGTCGCTTACTATATAGACTAAGAATATGTACATGTGACATTACGAGCTGAGTATCTCGCTTATCTATTTCTCGAAATGTATGTTGGTAAATATTTCGCTTTAGGTAAGTTCATCTTTACCTAGTGACGAAAGTCATGTTATGTTTCAATCACTTTGGAAATTGCTCTGACGAAAACTAGTTTGTGAATAACAACTATATGACGTCCTCTGAGAATGTTTCAATGATTGAAATGAGAGTTTAGACTATATAACCATTGGGGGATATAAACATTATTGTGGAAACACATATTTGTATAAGTCCTTAGCACTTGAACCGAAGTTTGCGAACTTTGTTGATCAAGTGAAATCGGAACGTGAGCTGTAAACTCAATCCGCGAACCCAGTCCGCGAATTGGATTAGTTCTCGAACCTGAGAATTTATGTTGGAGTTGAAGCTCAGTTTCAGTCTGCGAACTCAGTCCGCGAACTAACGGAAGCTCCCGAACCCGAGAATTTCTGCTGGAGTTTGTGAACTCCAACCGGTTAACTTGAGTCCGCGAACTCAAGAAGGTTATGTCTTATTTTTTGCAAACCGCGGCTTTATAGTTCATGATTTGATTCAAGGGAATCACATCGTTTTTGATTCAATTGTGTCTTGTGTAGTACATGAGATCTCATAGCAATTGAACAACTCTCTAACTAGTTCATTTGAGTCATTTGGACTAGTTATGGTGAAGAAGAATATGGTTAATATGAAAGTTATCAATTGGATAACCATTTGGTTGACTAATATTGAACCAACCTTTGTACACGTTTGGGTACGGTTACACAAACCCAAAATCGTCAAGTACATGTTTGTATGGCAAGCTAAATTTTCGATCTAACGGTTGAGAGATATTAGCTTGTATCTAATCAGGTTTTCATCTAACGATGAATATTGAATGCTTTGTTAGTAAGCTAACATTGATTGCAAACCCTGATTTGAAAGACTATATAAGGGAGAACTCTAACAACTGGGAAACCTAATCCCCACACATTTTGTGTGATACTAGTTTTCTAAGCTAGAGTCGATTCTCCTTTAACCTATGGTTTTGTTCTTCTAAAACCAGGTTAACGACTTAAAGACTTCATTGGGATTGTGAATCCAGAACGATACTATGGACCTCATAAGTCTGTATTTGTAGCGATCTGACTCTATGGACAGAGGTGCTATCTCAATAAACGTACCACCTGTCTTCGATTTCTCTAATTACTTATGGTGGAAAATTTCTATGCGCGCTTTTCTTCAAGCACGTGATTTCTTAATGGCTATGATGCTCCCATTGAGGCAGTTGGAGGTGTAAATGTTCCAAACAATATTGCTGAATACACTCCTGCAGAGATTCTTGCTGCAAAGCAAAACTCCGATGGTTTGAATGAAATCATAAATTCCATTACCCCAAAGCTTTAGCACCATGTGTCTAATTGCACTAAGTCTCAAGAAGCTTGGGATATCTTAGCAACCGTATTTGAAGGAAACACCAATGAAAATGAAGTTAGGCTTCAAAACCTTAGCTCCGATTGGGAAAACCTGCGTATGGAAAATGAGGAAACATTTGATGAGTTCACAAAGTGTCTGAAATTGTTAATGCATCTTTTGCATTGGGTAAGACTATTCCTGAAAAGGACATTGTGATGAAAATTCTCAGATCACTGCCATCTAGATACGATGCTAAGAAGCATGCCATCGTTGAGGGAAATAACCTAGATAATCTCTCCAAAAATACGCTGGTTGGAAAGCTTAAGATCTTTGATCATGAACATTCATCCAAATCTAAGGATATTGCGTTCAAAGCACTAAAGGACAATAAATTACTTGATAAAAGTAAAAAAGTATATATCTCTGAAGATGATCACTTTGAGACAGATTTATCAGATGAAGATATTGACAAATCAGTCTCGATGATCACAAGACAGTTTAGGGATCTTCTGATGAAGAGAAGTAAACGGTTCTCCAGAGATAAGCCTAAGGCATCAGTCAAACCTCATAATCGTGTTCCTCCTAAAAACAGGGATATTGATGAAACTGATGATGAGGATATGCCTCAGTGCTTTAAGTGTAAGGGATTTGGTCATTTTGCAAACGAGTGTCCAAATCGTAGAAAATACACTGGGAACAAAGGTCTTGCAGCAACTCTTGATGAAATGTCTGACATCTATGACTCTAATGTAGATGGGAAATCAAGTGTTGCATTTCTTGGTGAAAATATTGATTTTGATAATTGTAGTAATACACATATCAATTTTGATATTCTTTCAGAAGATAATCCAACCATTCTGGAAGAAAAAGTTGACCCTTTTCTTGGAAACTCTGCTTATAATTGTAGATGATGGATTTTCTATAAGTGAAAAATACTTGAACCCCCCTACTATATGGGTTCAACATATACAAGCCCCACAAAGTGGATCCTCCACTATCAAGCCCACACTTTCCATTTTTGATATTTCTAGGCCTAGAACTTTTATTTTTGGGGCCTGGTTTTGAATTATCCCGGATTGCTGATGTCAACACTTTCTTTAATAAAAGTGAAAATACCCAAAATAACCTCCAGTATTTTTAGTCGTTTTATAACGGAAACAGAAACAGAAATCCAATTCACTTTTAGCTCTCTATTCTCTTCTCTCGATTATTTTTCTTCAGTAGCAGAGTTAGGTTGATTTCTTCTACACGAATTGTTGCATTGAAGAACAAGAGTTCGTTAGTCTGTTGCTGTGTTGAAGAACAAGGATTCGTTGTTGTTTTTTCTCAATTTATTGATGTTATTATGTGGATTTCAGATCTGACGAGTTTGAGACGATGCTTTGAAGAACAACAAATAGGTTCGTATCAATTTTCTCTTCTGTTTGTATCGAATAGGTTTGATTTATTACTTTTTCTGATTGATTGTTTGATTTCTATCTTCTACTGATAGATGATTTTTGTTTTGTTTCGATTTTATTGAGTCTGAGAAGAGAAAAAAGACAGGTTGGAATAGAGAAATCAACGTAGGTACGAATAATTCAACTGATTTTTGATCTAGTTTTCAATTCAAACTCGTCAGAATGTTACAATTGCGATCTAGTTTTTTTCACTTTTTTTATTTGGTTTTTATACTGAGTATGTTTTTGTTGATGTTTACACAGGTTTGGTTGATACCGAGAAGAGGAATAGTAAGAACATTGTTTCAGAAGTAAGAAAACAACAAATCTAGGTAAGAATTTTATTTTGTTTTAATTTCAGATATGTTTTCAAATATTTTTTTTGAATTATTTGTTCTTCTTGCATGTCCGATCTGTTAATTTTTGTTAATACTGAGAGGAGTATGAAGAAACAATTTGTTTCAGTAGAACAACTTCAATTTGATTTGTTGGACATGCTATTTTTTTGTTACAGGATGTGTAACTTTAGGTTACACATATATATCTTGTTGTATTTTTAAGCATGTGTAAGGAAGATGCAAATATTTTTTAGTTGCAGCATGTGTAATTTTAGTTTACACACATATATCATGTTTGTATTTTTAAGCATGTGTGAGGAAGATGCACATGTTTTTTAGTTATAGCATGTGTAAATTTAGTTTACACATATGTATCCTGTTGTATTTTAAGCATGTGGAAGTTGAAGTTACATATATATGTCTTGTAACATATTTATGTGTAAATAGTTGTATCGTCTGTATCTTTTACTCATATTTAGCTTGCCGCATATAATATACTTCTCACGAGGGGGCAACGCACCCGAGTGAATTGCGTTCGTTTTAAAAAATTTATATTGTTATTGTGTGTTTTGATATTTTTCAAGTTGTCATGGATTCTGTTAGTTGCATTGCTGTTGTTCGCTACTTTTTAGATTTTATTACCCTGCGTGTTAATACTGATATCATACTTGAAGAGTTTAAGGAACAAGTTTGTCGGGAATGGAAGCAGTTTAATCCTCTTGGTATTACTTTCTTCTTTCGAGAAAGTGGGAAAGATTTCCCGGTTGACTGTGATTTTTCGTTGCAAGCTCTTATATCCATCACAAATAGTAAACAAAAGATTAGTATTGATATTTTCTGGCAAAATGTTCCTCGTGTGGCCTCTTCCTCCATCTCTAGGTCAGATTCTTCTATTTCTAATGAATCTAGTAGTATGTCTTCGTCCAGAAACAATCTTACTGTTGCAATGAATTTGGAAGATAAAAGCAAGCCTGCGAAACCTTTGTTATCGGATGGTTGGCCCAAGGTTCTTGGTGAGATTGGTCATGTGTTTGTTGAAGGAGTTAAGCAAGTCAGGGTTTCTTTCACCAAGTATCGTCTTCACACTGGTTTTCAAATGATTGTAACTCACAATAAGCGTTCTAGGTTCACGGATAAGTGTGCAGATGAAAAATGCGGCTGGAAATTCCATGCAGCTTCTATCGATGAAAGGAACGAAATGTTTCAGGTATGTTTTCCGTGTTCTGTCATCTAATGCTTAGCATATGTTATGTTTTGTTACAGTATGTGTAACTTTGGTTTACACATGATGTTTTTTGCACCATATTGTTTTTTGGTTGAATTGTTTATATTTTGTATGAACCTCTTCAGGTCAGGTCTTATAACCCTGAGCACATTTGTGGTGATGGTGGGTGCAACTTGAACCAAACTTACTCCACCAGCTTCTTGTCTAGTTTGATTGAGGAAGACGTTCGCAAAAATCCTCACAAGAAGCCCAAGCAAATTTCTGCTGATTTCCAAACCAATTATGGGATTAACATGGAGTACTATCGGGCATATAATGCTAGGGAAAAGGTTTATGAGACGATTTATGGCGACGATGTCAAGTCCTACTCGCACTTGGTATGGCATATTGATGCTATAAGGGATCCAACCCTGGTAGCGTGATAAAGTTTGAACGTGAAAATAAATAGTTCCAACGGATTTTCATCGCATTTGTTGCATGCATCAAAGGGTACTGGTTTTGTCGTCCAATGGTATACTTGGATGCTATTTTCCTTACTGGTACATTCAAAGGTTGCTTGATGGAAGCTACTGGGATCAATGGTAGTAAAGGTATGTTTTTTTTATGTTTTTTTTAACAACTTTAGTTGATAAATAACTGAGAGTTACACATGTGTAACTTTGAGTTACACATTACTTTACTCAATGTGTAACTAAGAAAATAGCATTTGTAACCTTAAATTACATATTTGTTTTAGCATGTATAACTTATATTTACACATTGTTTTCTGTTTGTGTGAAACTTATTATTCTTTCGATTATGCATAAATTTTTTTGTAGGATTTTTCCCCTTTGATTTTGCACTAGTCGATTCTGAGACGATCGACAACTGGGAGTGGTTTTTAAGGAATTTGACTGAAGTTGTTGGTGATGGGAGGCCAATCACCTTCCTTTCGGATCTCCATGATGGACATGGTGTTCCACTTGTTTATCTAGATGGGTTCCATAACTTCTGCTACTATCATTTGTTTTGCACTAGTCGATTCTGAGACGATCGACAACTGGGAGTGGTTTTTAAGGAATTTGACTGAAGTTGTTGGTGATGGGAGGCCAATCACCTTCCTTTCGGCTCGCCATGATGGACAGGGTGTTCCACTTGTTTATCTAGATGGGTTCCATAACTTCTGCTACTATCATTTGACGAAAAATATACCCATCACTGCAACAGATCCTAGGTACTCGCTTGTGATGGACCATTTCCGAGAGGTGACATACGCACTCTCACCTGAAAACCATGCGAAAGCCATACAGAAGATTAGATACTTGAACTGCGATTGGGTGGCTGATTACATCGAGACCATCCCACCTGAAGCATATGCGAATGCCTATTTCAAAGGTTGTCGGTATGGACGAACATCTAGTACTATAGCAGAATCAGTCAATAGCTGGGTTCTGGTTCACAAGAAGATGCATGCATCTGCTCTTTTTGATCAGGTTTTTTGAGTGTGTGTGTGTGTTTTGTTGTTTGTTGTCTTTTTATTTCATGTTTTGTCACTTTATGTATTCATGAGTTTTTTTCCTTTTCAGATTAGGAGGAAAATAATGTGTTTGATGGCAGAGCGTCGTGAAATTGGTGCTAATATGATGACTCCATTAACCCCTTAGTATGAAGAAAAGCTTGTGGATCTTCAAGATGAAGGTTTGTCTTGGGAAGTATTGATTGATAGTCCTACCGTGTTTGAAGTTATTAGCAAAAGGTCTCACATGGTGGACCTCGAACACGAGACTTGCACCTGTCAAAGGTTTGGTTTCTTATGCTTTTTCTTCTCTCTGTATGTTTTTTTTTTTTTTTAAAATGTGTATATCCACTTTACATTAGATATATGCATGTGTAAATACTAGTTACACATCTATTTTGCAAGTGTAACTTAAAGTTTCACATCTTGTATATGCACCTGTAACTATCTAATTTTGAGTGTTTTATGATTTGTATGTGCAACTAACTGATTTTTTGTTTGTTTTTGTTATTTTCAAGGTGACTCGTATATGGGTTTCCTTGTGCTCATGCTCTTGCAGCCATACGGAAGATTAAACGTGATGCTATTGATTTCATTTCACCGTATTTTACAAGCGACTATTTTAGGAAGACTTATATGCATGCCATCCAGCCGATTCCAAACTACAACAAGCCTGCTGAATACCATCCAGACAACACCGTCATCCCGCCTACCGTGAAGAAGCAACCAGGTAGACCCCAGATAAGAGGATTATAAGTAAACATGAGAAAAAGGTGAAGAGAAAAGTTCATTGCAGCAACTGCAAGGAAACTAGTCACAACAAGGCAGGTTGCAAGAATCCTCGGAAGTTCACACCTCACTAGCTTGAGCCTACCAAAGTTCATTTCTACAAGTAATGATTTGATGTGTGGATTCTTATTTGTCTTTGATTTTATTTTTTTAGTTTTCTTCATGTTGGTTTTCATGGACCAAACGTTTTTATTTTTCTGCAACGTTGATTATGTGCAGGGATCATTCATTCATATTTTATAATATTAAATTTTTATATTTTTGCGAGTTCACAAGTGAAATGTGTTTCTATTCAGAAGGGAAATGCATGTGTAACTTTGGTTTACACTTATAAAATATGGATGTGTAACTATTGCTTACACATTGTTATTTTTACATTTTTTTGATTAAGCTTTGTCTTAATTGCATGTGCAACTATGATTTACTTAACCTATGTTTCAGCATTTGACCCTGTTATACATTCTACTATATAATGTCTTTACATGTTGTCTATAAACAATTATTTTTAAACATGTGTACGTTTGATCAGTGGTCAAATGCTTTTGTAACTTTAGTTTACACTCAAATATATGGATGTGTAACCAGAAGTTACACTGCTGTGAATGCATGGGTAATATTAGGTTACACATGATAAATGCTTGTGTAACTTTATTTTATTTTGATTTATTGGGAAAGTCCGATCAATGGCTTGTGTAACTTCAGTTTACACTCAAATATATGCATGTGTAACCAAAAGTTACACTGCTGTGAATGCATGTGTAATATTAGGTTACACATGATAAATACATATGTAAACTCTGGTTACACATTCTGCATCAAGTTAAGATGTGTAGTTACTTAACCTGTTGCATACTTTCTGAAACCTGTACACACAACAGTAAAAGTTCTAACAAGATAAAAGTTTTTAATTCAAAGAATTTCAATCTAAAAATATTTTCAAAACCAAAAACTGCTAAAATCTACTAACTGATGAAATTTAAAAGTTTCTAACAACATATTTTCCAAGTCTAACATCTGCTTGTGGCTAACAACATATTTGCGAGTATAGATTTTTTTCTAATCCTAAAGAGTGCTTTATACATCTCTGGATGGATCCGAAAGAATCTTGTATAACATGCTTCTTCTCATGCGCTTCAGCTTGTCAGTCCACCATAGAATCATACTTGAGGTTAATTTTTTGTCAAGTGGTTTATTCTTAATCCTTATCTTCATGTAAGCGCATACACATGGAAGAAAGTCAGGAATTGTACCTTGTGAGGGCGAAGCGATATACTTGGCCTTATCATTTATCCCAATAGCATAAGGACACAAGAGTGTCAGTTCTATAGTAATTGCAAATGCATATTTCCTGGATTGAATAAGGTGATCACTCCTGAGTTCCTTAATGTTTGATGAGTTCATGTAGGACCAAGCATTAGAGCTCATCAACTCATACTCCAGCAGTGTGTAGTGTGTGTTTTTGTTGCACATTGGGGCGAAAAGTCTGATTGCATCTTTCTTGTACTTGCCATACTCCTTCGCAAGCTTTGGAATCCAAAATTTCTTGAATTCTCCGTAATCCTTCAGGTACGTGATCTGCAAAAACCATTTGGAATGTCAAACTCACATTTTTAATCAAAAGTTTACAAATGAACAGGTGATTATGTAAGCAGAAGTTACACATAGGGCCTTGGGTTTTACACTAGAAAAATAAGAATGTGTAACTTCAGATTACACATTATAAATGGTTGTGTAACTTCAGATTACACATTATAACTGCATTTGTAACTTCAGATTACACACTATAACTGTTTTCCGACATAAAAAAATCATAATCTTACAACACATACTACACATTATAAATGCAATAAGATTTCAAATGTATCGAAGTACTTAGTATGCTTGTGGCGACAGGAATATCACTTTGTCATACTTGATGTTAGAGTTCATCTTTGTCCTCAATCTGCTAATATTGAAGTCGATGAATTCTGACTCCAAGAAGGATTCTTTCTTGGTAAGCTGTAGCATTAGTTCTCCAGATATATTAAACAGCTTCCTACCATCTTCGTTGAGTTTAATCCAAGTAATATGTTTGCATTACAAAGAAGTAAACTATTATTAATCAACATAATAAAATCAAATAGTAATATACAACAATCAATAATAGAATCAATCCTACTTGGATTCAAGCTACTTACGTTTTCGGATGAGTATTGAAATATTCAAGCACTTTCTCCTTTTTCTCGCCTTCCAGCCTTTCGATAACTTCAGAATATTTCGTATACTTTCTCATTTTTCCGTCATCTTGTTAAGAAACCTCATCCATTATTTCTTCTTCTACTCCTGGAACCGCGTCCATTCTTTCTTCATTAACAGTCTTCTTAATCTTCTTTGACCTCTTTTCATACTGCTTCAGATCTTGTGTTGGAATTTTTCTATTCCTCAACACACGTTGTTGTATGAATGCTGATTCATTTTCTCTTATTGTATTCGCAACTTCCTTCAGTAACTCTCCTGCAGGTATTGGAGTTCTATCTATTCCAAGGCTAAAAACGTTCCCCTGTGTTGTAGCTGCGCAGATAAATATAGACAGAATCTCAATAAATCAGCACATGTATATAACTTAAAGTTACACAAGCCAAAATAATAATGTACTGTATGTAACCTCAAGCTACACATGCCTTTTACAATGTGTAACTTGAAGTCACACTTCCATTACAAACAAAACAAGCCAAAATAATAATGTACTATATGTAACCTCAAGCTACACATGCCTTTTACAATGTGTAACTTGAAGTTACACTTCCATTACAAACAAAACATAAAGGAAAAATAAAACGGAAGAGTGGTTACCACTTGAGCTAGGTTCTGCATTCTCCATCACTGCAGGTCCAGTTTCACTTTTGTTAATGTCAGCGACAATCTCATGTAGCATTTCACTCACTGCAGCATCTGTCATGTCAGTAGGGTTAGATCCTAGTTGCACCAACCTGTATGTCTGAGCATAGTCAGGCTGTGTTTATGGTGTTGTAGCAATTATTACCGTGGAGTCTTCAAACTGTGTTGAAGCAAAACTGTCGTCAATAGTTTCTAGTGTTTGTTGAGTTGGATCAGTCAGAACCAAACCATCACCAACAGTTGCAGGTGTATCTTCAATGACATTTGCATCAGCACCTGTGGCTTTATCATGCTGCTCAACCACAACACCACCTTCTGCATCTTTCTTTTGTGCCTAATCAGCAGCATGCGTCTCTTCATCAGCTTTCTTCTGCGCTTCATCAATAACATCTGCAGTAGTGCACTTTTTCTTACCAGTGGGCTTCTTCTTTTGATGAGCCTTGCGCCCCTCTGCAGAAGTTTGAGCTTGCAGAATTTTTGGCGTATTTCCAGCTGCAAGGCTCATACATGGAACTGCACAAGCATTGAAATGAGAATTAAGATGATGATTATGATGTTAAATTTTTTAATAAAATTGCAAGAAGAATATATCATGTGTGATTGAATGGCTTGGATAACTAGCATGTGTAACTTCATGTTACACATGAATATGGCATGGATACCTAGTGTAACATGCAGTTACACATGCATCTGACTAGTGTGTCTAGAAGTTTCACATGCATATAGCATGTGTAACTATGGATTACACATCCATATGATTAGTTTACTCAACAATAATCAAGTGTAATGAAGTTAAACAAGCATATTAAAACTGAACAACTAAAATATGAACCTAAAAAGGTTCAAAGACCTTAGTGTCAACTAATTGGGTACCTCTATCAAGTTAAAGAAGCATATTAAAAATGAACAACTACTTACATTCTTCATGGAAGGATTTTTTCGTGTCATCTTTCTCTTTCTCGGACTCTTCTTCTTCATGTTCACTATCTCCATTCTCAGTAGCTCCATATCCTTGTTGATCAGTTGATCCATGCAGTAACTCTACTTCTTCATGCTCAGTAGCTCCATGATCAGTACCTCCATGTCCAACATCTTTATGTTGCATAAACTCTTCCTGGGTCACTTTGTAAGGATCAATACCCATTGCTTCCATAATTTGGCAACTAAAATTGTGAATCTTGAATTTTGTTGTTCCTGAAAGGTCCCCCCTTTCTGATATCCCTTCTCTGGAAATTGCATTCACTACTTTAAACATTGCTTGGTTTGCTTGCAGTTGCTCTTTCAGTTGGCCATTCTCAATGGTTTGCGCTTTCAGCCAGCTTTGCAGGTCATCCTTGCTGGGTACCACGGTTGATATACCTAGTTGCTTATCAAGCTGTGAAAACTCAGCCACAAAGCTAGGAGTTGGCTGCAATTAACAAATAGAGAGGTTAAAAGGAGATAGCAAAAACAGTTGAACATTCTAAATATACAAATTTTCAGTTGTATGTGTAACTTAAAGTTACATAAGCACATTTTACATGTGTAACCCATAGTTACACATATAAATTGAATTCACTGGTGTTATGTTTGCATGTGTAACTATAGGTTACACAAGAACATTTAAATGTGTAACTTATAGCTACACATGACAATTCTGATTACATCAAAGTTATATCTAAATTATATTGATATTACCCTAAATTTACAAAACATAAACCAACTAACACTTACCGAAAATTGTGTCATGTCTGTTATAGAAATGTAATCCGAAATCTGGTATAGATCCCACCTTCCAACCCGTGGGATATCTTTGTAGGTACTGAATATCGCAAGATAATAGTTCACGAGTATCAGGAGAAAAGAGTTATAAAATGATACGATGATAGAAGAAGTGCGGAGAAATATGAAGTTTTGCGAGGATGGAGTAATTTTTAAGAGTATGAGTTGCGATACTTCGTAACTCATGTACAAAATGTATAAGTTTTACTATAAATAGGAGTTCAAATATAAAATTCGGGAGGTTCTTTTGGTGAGTGTTAGAAAATATTTTAGGAAAGAGAATAGAGAAAGTTGTAACTATTCTAATTCCATTTAGATACTTCTTTGTAATCAATTGAGAACATTAATAAGAAAATTGTTATTCATCATCAAGAACTTCTTGAGTTTTTACTAATTCTATTGAGGGTGTAGTTGTAGATTATTCTGCAACTACATAATTGGCGCTAGAAACAGGGACTTGAGAATTGTGGTAGCCTAAATTTGAGGGAATTGTGGAAAATTTGAAGATCAAATGAAGTCAGTAGATGGAGATGGAAAAAAAGAAGAATGTAATATGATCACAGAGACAATGATTAATGAATTTCATAGTAATATGAAGGGAAAAATATACAAGCGAGATTGTAGAGGAAGAAAGATCATGGAGGAAGAAAAGATAACAACTTTAGAAGAATGGGAAAAGCAGAAAATCACATTTTCAGTAGCAGAAATTCCAAATGAAGACTTGAACCACACTTCACCATTGGTGATCACATTGCCAATCATGCTAGAAGATAAGAAAGTCAAGAAAATGGAAATTAAACTGAATTTTGGTTGATACAGGGAGTTCTGTTAATATTATATTCTATCATGCACTTAAGGGGATGGGAATTAAAGATGAAGAAATCATAAATTCAAAGTGTCTTATTCATGGATTAGGGAAATCTACAACAAAATCTAAAGGAGAAATCGTGCTGCGAATATTACTAGGAGAAATCGAAACACATGTAATCTTGTGTGTGATAGATATGGAATCTCCATATAACATGCTGATAGGAAGGCCGTGGATTCATGCGATCAAAGCTGTTGCTTCAACATTACATCAAAAAATCAAATTTCCTACACCAAATGGAATTCAAGAAATAAAAGGAGATCTTGATAGTGCAAAACTTTGTTATCAAATTGAAGTAACACAATGCGGAGGAAGATCAAGAAAGAAACAACTTCGTAGGAAACTTGCGAAGGAAACAAGAAAAGAAGAAGAATTCCGAGTGTATACAATAAGACCAAAGGAAGGGAGAGGTATACCAAATGAAATTCCAGAAAAAGAAGGGGAACCAGCAAAAATAATTAAAGAGCCAACACCTATGGGGGAGCAAAGTCCAAGCTATGTTGCAGCTGAACCAACTAAAGAAATAAATATTGGAAGTAAAGAGGAGCCTTTATTCTTACGAATTGGAACTAAGATGGATGAAGAAGAAGAAAAAAGGACTACTGATCTTTTGTGATAATATAAAGATATCTTCGCAGGAAGTGTAGATGAGATACCAGGAATTGATCCATCAGTGGCATGTCATATATTGAATATAGATAAAAATATAAGACCATTCAAACAAAGAATAAGGAAGATATCACAAAATTATCATGTACAGATAGAATAAGAATTACAAAAGATGTTGGATGCAGGGATCATAATGGAAGCAAAATATCCAGAATGGATTGCGAATATGGTCATTGTTCCGAAAAAGAATAAAGGAATAAGAATTTGCATAGATTTCACTGATCTAAACAAGGCATGTCCCAAAGACAGTTTTCCATTACCAGATATACCACAAATGGTGGAATCAGCTGCAGGTCATGATAGAGTCACTTCACTTGATGGATATAAAGGGTATAATCAAATATCACTCGCAGAAGAAGATCAAGAACATACTGCCTTTTTTGCTCCAAGGGGTTTGTATTGTTATGTGAAGATGCCATTTGGTTTGCGGAATGCGGGTGCTACATATCAACGTATGGTTGAAAAAGTGTTCGCGAAGTGGATACATAAAACTTTGGAGGTATATGTAGATGATATGTTGATAAAAAGCAAGGAAGTTAAAGACCATGTGCAAGATTTGAAGGAAATATTTGAGCAAATGAGAAAGTTCAACATCAAATTAAATCCTGAGAAATGTATAATTGGGGTTTCATCTGGAAAGTTCTTGGGATACATAGTATCGAAGGAGGGAATACAAGTTGATCCAGAAAAGGTCCAAGCAGTTCGTGACATGCCAACACCTGCAATGGTAAAAGAAGTACAAAAACTAAATGGACTCTTGGCTTCACTGGGAGATTTATTTCGCGAATGTCAGATAAGTGCAAGCATTTTTTCAACATACTTAAGAAGGGAGCAAAATTCAAATGGACTGATGAATGTGAAAAATCTTTTCAAGGAATCAAAGAATACCTCGCAAATACATCTATACTACAGAGACCAGAGAAAAACGAAGAATTATTGGTATACCTCGCAACAACTCCATATGCTCTAAGTGCGCTTCATTATGAAGCAGACGCAAGAGTAGAAAGGCCCATTTACTACATTAGTAAAACCTTTAATGCAGCAGAAAAGAATTATTCTAAAATGGAGAAGTTAATCTTAGCCCTGGTTTATGCATCATTCAAGTTACGAATATACTTTCAAGAACATGTAATAAAAGTGGTAACCAAAGTCCCAATTGAATCAGTCATGAAGAACACAAAAAGGTCAGGAAGAATAGAAAGGTGGAATGCACAAGTAAACCATTACAAGATAAAATACGAAGTGTTGTCATCGCAAAAATCACAAGTTGTCGCAGATTTTTTGGCAGAATTTCCTTTGGAAGAAGATGAAGCAGTAGAGGAAATGATGGATGTTGAAGAAGAATTTGGAAATCCAAAAGACTTGTTAACAGAGCCTGATAGATGGGAAATTCTGGTGGATGGATCATCCAATAGTGAGGGAAATGGAATTGGAGTCGTGTTGATTTCACCAGAAGGAGAAAGAACATCATTCTCATTCAGACTAGAATTTTCATCCACGAACAATGAAACAGAGTACGAAGCTGTAGTGCATGCATTAAAGATCACAATAGAAAAGAAGCTTGAAAGTATAAGGATAACAAGTGATTCGCAATTAGTGATTTGTCAAATTAAAGGGGAATATACCACAAATGAATCTTCTTTGAAGAAATACAAGAAACTCGTTGAGGAATTATCTCATGAAGATACCAAAATTAAAATGGAGACATATATCAAGAAAATATAACCGTCTCATAGATGCTTTTGCATTTATTCCAAGCATGATGACAAATCCAAATACAAGAAATATCCAAATACAAACAATTCAACACCCATCAGTGGACAAAGAGAAAGAAATTGAAGAAGCTGTTGCGATGGAAGTAGAAAGAGAGTTATCAAACAACATCGCAGATTGGAGAAAAGAAATTCATGAATACCTCGCAACAGGAGAAATATCCAGGAACAGACTAGAAGCACATAAATTAAAGAGTCGTGCAACAAACTATGAGTTGCGAGAAGGAATTTTATACAGAAAATATTTCAATGGATCACCTCTCAGGTGTTTAACTCGCGAAGAAGGAGAAAAGATATTGAAGATGTTACATGGAGGAGAAGCTGGCAATCATAGTGGGGGAAGATCTCTAGCATATAGAGCAAAGATACAAGGATATTATTGGCCTTATATGCATACAGACACAAAATTGTTCGTACGAAGATGCAAGGAATGCCAACGACATGGTAAAATAATTCATGCACCAGGGGCTACATTAACTTCTTCAACAAGATGCTGGCCTTTTGGTAAATGGGGGTTGGATATTTTTGGACCATTTATACCTGGATCTGGACAAAGGCGATACTTGATAGTTGCAACAAATTATTTCACGAAGCTCACAGAAGTAAAAGCAGTACAACACATTCGTGATAAAGATGTTTTTATGTTTATATTTGAGAACCTCATTTGCAGGTACGGGGTTCCAGCACAACTAGTATCTGATAATGGAAAACAATTTGAGGGGCAGAATATAGAGATGTTACTCAGTGCTTTTAGAATAAAATGTGGGAAGTCAACCCCGTTATATCCACAAGCTAATGGACAAGCTGAAGCAACAAATAAAACAATCACAGATACAATCAAAAAGAAATTAGAAGGACATCTCAAAGGGTGGTGCGAGCAAGTACCTAGCGCAGTTTGGGCATACAATACAACTAGAAGAGAAGCAACTGGAATGTCTCCTTATTGTCTAACATATGGAGTAGAAGCAGTATTACCCACAGAGGTTGTAATTCCGACAACAAAGAAAGAAGCTTGGGAAAGAAATTTAAGTGCGGGAGTAATATTAAGAGAATTGGATGATTTGGAAGAAAAAAGAGAAAAGGTGTTGCACCATATGAGGATTTATCAGGAACGATTAGCTCGAGAATACAACAAGAGAGTCATTGAACGTGAATATAAACCAGGTGATTTGGTCATGCGAGAAACACCTCGATATCAAAAAGAAAATGGAGGGAAATTAGCACCAAAATGGGATGGACCATATGTTATTAAAGAAGTTGTAGGAAGCGGAGCTTATCGGCTGATGGATCCGAAGGAGAGACATGGGTTTGAGGCTTGGTAGACCTTGAACAGACTATATTTGAAAAGGTATTATCCATAAAACTCATGAAATTTTTTACGAATATTGTTTGCTCGCAAGAAATTGGGAAAAGTTACGAATTTTCAAAATTTATATTCCGATTAAAATTTCATTAATTTGCGAATAAAAGACCGCAATCTGTGATCAGCCTCCAAAAAAGAAAGAGAGCCGCAGAAAATTTTATACATGAAAACCTTTGTGGAGTACACCCTAGTTCGCGAAGCTATAATTCGTAAGAGGCAAAGTCCTAAAGTACGTCATTTAAGGGGGTACCTATAATGTGGATAAGGGTAACCGGAACACCACCAAGGGCCCTTAGTACATGGTAAAAATTTTGGGGTACAACCCAATAATGGGGTACCTATCCGGGTTAGACACCTTGGATTCTCACCTAATCTAACGACATTACGCAATATAAAATGCGGTGTAAGAGGATTTAGGCTGGGCGACTAAGGCATACTGTCTTTCCCAAGAAGTGCAGAAAACGATCAAGGCGCCGAGGTACACGGTTGAGTCAAGAATGCCGGGTGAGGTTGAACCACATCTGCCATTTTTGACAAGTCTTGGAAAATGATGCACTTGGCCCAAAGATACCCCATAGGGTGCAACCTCGTAACTATAAGCCCTATAGGCAAAAAGGATAAGAGGTTGCGATCAAAAGCTGGTTGTTGGCAAAACCGGATGGGAAGAGCTAACCTTGTATGGTCGATGTACGCTTTCTTGAAGGGGCAATCAGGGGGAAGATAAAGGGCAGCACCCTCCATTAGGGAGATGATACGTGCTATAAGACGCAAATGTCACGAGGCTTCTTATTTGCGAAAAGATAAAGGCTTGTCATATTTGTGCAACAAATGAAGTTCTGCGAGCCTTCTAAAAAAAAAAAGGAGAAAGAAAGAAAAGAATAAAGAACTCGCAGAACATAATAAAGTTAAGATGAGATCAATGGGTCGCTACATGAAAGTGTAGAGACGTCCTGCGATTTCATCGCAAGACGGCAATGTCATGGGGCTTTATGTTCGCAAGCATATTTAGGCCTGTCATATTGTCGCAACAATTCCTGAAGAGGCTAAAATACTATACAAAGAAGTTAAGATGAGATCAATGGGTTTTTGCATGAAAGTGTAAGAACGTCCTGCGATTTCATCGCAAGACGATAATGTCACGAGGTTGTATGTTCGCAAGAATGTTCAGACTTGTCATATTATCGCAAATAATTAATACAAAAGAGGTGGCAAAATAAGACCTTTACTTAGGAAGGCATGATAAGACCACAGAAATTAATGAAATTTATTGCATCAATATCACTGAAAAAATTATACAAGAATATACATTATGAAGATCTGAAAAGAAGACAACTTCGTCAATATCATTGAAGAAATTTTACAAGAATATACATCAAGAAATTTTGAAGAGAAGACAAATCAATATCATTGAAGAATTTTTACAAGAAGTCCTATCAAAAAAGACAACATCATTGAAGAATTTTAATGAAGACTTAACAAAAGATGCGATTTTGATAACAATCAAATACAGATAAGTTCATATTCGTAAAAGTTTACGAGAATTACATACTTCTTATACTTCTCCATATATTGAATATTTCACAAAAAGATTGAATACTTCTTATAATTCTTCAAGAATATCTCATATTTATTATACTTCTTTAATGGATATTTCATTTGGTGAAAGTTAAATAATCATTATACTTCGTCATATGTTACATAATTATTCAAAGATCGAATACTTCTTATATTTCTTCATTTGATGAATTGAATACTTCTAATACTTTTTATATCTCTTCATTTGGTGGATCGAGTACTTCTAATACGTAAAAGGGAATTGAGTATTTCTAATAATTCATTTGGTAAATTGAATACTTCTAATACTTCTTATATCTCTTCATTTGATGGATTTGGTACTTCTAATACTTCTACAAAGGTTGAAACTTCGTAAGATAAACTGAGGCAGATATTTTAATACTTCAAACAATGTTTAATCATTTAAAGAGAAATAATAGGGGGAAAAGGATATACTAAGCTTTATCTGTGAGTTATATATTATTTCTCTTCATATGATCAAATGGGGCAAATTTAGTCAAAGAAAGGTTAAATTATCTTCGCAAAATATCAAAAAGAAAGGATAAATCATCTTCGTAAAATATCAGATGTACTTCTCAAAAAATAGAATTGTTCGCAAAAAGGAAACCAACAGTAACTAAGGGAAGGAATTCAGAAGAAATAAAGACAGGAGAGTCAATGATAAATTGAACAAGGAATATTATCATGCTTCATCAACACTCTGTGCTGGATCTTTAAGATCAGAAGGGTCATTAGAAGCCTTCGACTTTTGCGAGATATCATCCTTGGAAGAATACGCAGCAGGAACATCTCCTTGAGGAATAGATTCTTTCTCATCATCACTCTCATAATCGAAATCACTATCAGGCTCACGAGCAACTTCATCGTCAGATATGTTCAGAGGAGTAATCTTTACAGGAGGCAAGCCTCTTGATAAGAGAATGTTATTCGCAAAGACTTGAGCTTTCAGATGACTTTCACGAAGTATAGCTTTTTGATGATTGGTATCTTCGATATCTTTGGAATAAGCAAGATAATTGAATCTCCGAGTAGCACGATCACTAGAGTTGATTAAGCGAGTAGAAAGCAAAGCATTCTTCTTACGAAGCTCAGAACAGGAGGCTTCTAATCCAGCTTTTGCGTTACGAAGGTGGTTCTCAGATTCTGCAAATAAAACAAAGTTCAAAGAATAAAATTTGCGAGTATAACAAAATTTAAAGATATGCCAGAGGCAGTCAAATTTTAATGACTACCTTCTCTTTGCGAAGTAAGAGATTGAGTTAAAGATAGACAACAGTTCTTCATATGATTCATCACATTATCAAAACCATCACCAACTAATCCTTTAAGTCGAGATTGAAGCTTTTGATCTTTAGAAAGGAGAAAATTTTTATCCTTCGCAAGTTTGGCATTAAGACTTTTTAATGACGAGTAATCTTCTTCAAGTTGATTCTTCTTAGCACACAAGACTATATTCTTATTAATAAGGGAATTCTTCTCAATAACAAAAGAATTTCTTTCAGCATCTGAAGACTTCTTTAATTCCTCAAGTTCACCTTTCAACAAAGAAAGAATATTTTCTTGATCGCAACATTTATTCTGAAGAGTCTTTAATTCTTGCGAAGAAACAATCATTGTATTCAAAAACGAACATTTCTCTTCTGATAAGGTTTTGTTCTCTTCTAATAAGGTTTCTATTCTCAAATTAGCTTTGGTTAAGGAAGAAAAAAGTTGAGATATGTCATCATTCAAAAAATTTCGATCATATATTAATTGAGTATTCTCTTGAAAAAGAGCATCAGAGTTGTCAAGAGCACACGAGTAAAGATTAGATAAATGGGAGAATTGGTTTGAGAGGCTTTCATGCTTGGTTCGATATTCTGTTGCATCTGATTCATGGTGAAGTACCAATCTTCTACATTTCTGGATGGATTCTATAAAGGGGAATGGGTTTTAATGGATGTTTCAAGCATATGAAAAATATAAATAAATAAAAGATAAAATATGAAGATAGTAATCATACCTTTCAATTCATCATTTCTTTTGCGAAGAATCGCACAGTCTAGAGAATTATTCTGAAGATGATGATTTTCTTTACGAAGATCCTCGCATTCTGCTTGAGAAGCTTTCAAAGATTGGCGAAGCAATTCAATTTCTTTTTCCAAGGATTGACGTGAAGAAGAAATGTCTGGATTGACGAAATTATTCAGAACTTCGCAAAATTCATATTGCGAACGAACATTAGTAGACTTCGCAGTATTGGTCAAAACCTCAGATAACATTCGGAAAGTTGAATAAATTCCATCTCGAATTTCTTGAGGAAGAGGAGAAGAATTTGAAGGAATAAGAGCAAGCTGCAAATTGTCTGGAGAAATAGCACTCAAAGGATTTGGGGACAAGACATGTTTTTATAAAGAAGAAGTTGAAGAAATATTTTGAGAGGGTTGGTCTTGAAGAAGTGTTGATAAATTGACATTGATAGGAGATTGAAAAGCAGGTAATGGAGTAGAGGCAGGAGTATGTGAAGAAGCATTTTCACGAGGAGGAGAGGAAAATTCCTTATCAACTTCAGGAAGGAAATCATCAATCGGAATTAATGGTGTGGGTTTAGTTATTCGAGATCTCTTACTTGGATTTGGTTTTTCGTCAACCTGCGAATCAAAATGTAGATTAAAAACTGAGGCGACAATATATTGTTCAGGAAAGAAGGAAGAGTATTTTAACTACCTTTTGATTCTCCGATTTTCTTCTTCGTGGATTAAGGCTTGGATTCTTTAGTTGAGATTTCATCTGAGATGTTATTTTGCTGAAATAAACCAAAATCAGATAACAAATTATACAGAAATTAAAGAGGAGAACAAATGAAATACGCAGATATAGAAGGAAATTACCTTGGAGAACTCATGAAGATACAGTAGAAGAAAAATTGCAGAGAAAATAGTGATAGAAAGTATGAGTAGAAGATAGAATTGCGGAAATAAGAAAAAAAAAGGAAGAGAATATAAAGGAGTTATATAAGGGAATAACTAAAAAAGAACGGTTACAAAAGACGTGTCAAAATTTCAAAAGACTAAGTAACGGTTATGTTCTCACGATCATTTCTTCTTCGTAGAATTGACATGAAAAGAGGCAAGATGTAGGTACTGAATATCGCAAGATAATAGTTCACGAGTATCAGGAGAAAAGAGTTATAAAATGATACGATGATAGAAGAAGCGCGGAGAAATATGAAGTTTTGCGAGGATGGAGTAATTTTGCGAGTATGAGTTGCGATACTTCGTAACTCATGTACAGCTATATAAGTTTTACTATAAATAGGAGTTCAAATGTAAAATTCGGGAGGTTCTTTTGGTGAGTGTTAGAAAATATTTTAGGAAAGAGAATAGAGAAAGTTGTAACTATTCTAATTCCATTTAGATACTTCTTTGTAATCAATTGAGAACATTAATAAGAAAATTGTTATTCATCATCAAGAACTTCTTGAGTTTTTACTAATTCTATTGAGGGTGTAGTTGTAGATTATTCTGCAACTACAATCTTCTTCGTGGTTTGCAACTTTCGGGATTGAGCCTTCTGGTGCATGTTCATCAAACAATATCCGCAACATATAAATTTTAATTAGTCAAGCAATTAATATTAAAATATACTGAACGTAACACTAAAAGTGCTGGAATAAAAATTACACACAAGCTTTACCTGTAAGTACTGCACACAAGCCTTCACATTTGCCAAGCAATCAATATTATCATGAATTTCTTCAAACAAGTGCTCGTGTATTAAGTCAGGCCAAGACACCTTGAGCACCGTCTCATATGTTTCAATGATACTAAGATATTTCACATTCACTCCATTAGCATTCACGTCGCCGAAAAATAATACACAACAAAGATAAAAACCTATCAAACAAACTATATCCTTATCATCAATTTTCCTTCTTTTCCCACTTTTGCTCCTTTTGGTCATAAGTTATTTTATCTTCTCTAATTTTTTTGTCTTAGTCATTGTTGTCTGATGTGTTGTAGACTTAAAGTCGGTGACTTGTTGTATAAAACATTGTCAATCAAATCCTTATGAGAAAAGTTCTTTAATAGCTTTTGACCCTTTCTAGTTCAAATCCTTTGCATGTAAAATAAACCAGCCAGCTTTTCCGGTGTAGACTCTATAAACTTATCATCACCAAACTTGAAAGAACAAGGTGTGTCACAATCCAGATCAAAGCAGTTCAAAAGCTTCAAGACGCCGCTTTTGTTGGTAGTGATTTTTTTTGTTGTTCTTGGTACAGCTGGATCATACTCATCGTAATACATCATTACGAGCTTACCGTAAGCAACTCTCAAAAGATATCTCTGAGCCCTATCAGTCAGTCCTATAGGTTTTATCACCTTTACCAAATCCTTAATGGCATTCAAGGATTGCATTAATTTTCTTGTACACATTACACACAAAAATAACATGAGTCAGTATTTTGTGTACTTATCAAATACACTCCTTTATAACTGCAAAATCAAAATCATGTCACAAACTATGTGTATTTGCCAAGTACACAAATTGAATCATTCTATTATGTGTTGTGTAACCTCAGCTTACACATGCATATGCAGGTTTACAGAGGTCATTTTTTTATGTGTAACTATTATTTAAACACAATACAGTCATAGGTGATATTTTGCATGTGTAACTTTTAGTTACATAGGCAATTGGAAAATCAGTGGTGAGATTTTCCATGTGTAACTTATAGTTACACAGTCAATTGGAAAATTAGTGTTGAGATTTTCAATGTGTAAATTATAGTTACACATACACAGGAATTACATATGATCAAAACATGAGATTCCAAATGTGTGAATTATAGTTACACAACTCCTTGGCAAGTCAGTGGCGACATCTTGAATGTGTAACTTACAGTTATATAGGCTCATTTGTAAGTGTAACTTCAAGTTACACACTCAATATACATACCACAATATAGTCAGTGGTTAGATTTTGAATGTGTAACTTAAAGTTACACAGGGCCTTGTTTGTATAGTTCAACATTCAAAGGCATTTTTCACTAGCATGATATCATAACACATATACTCAAATAATTTCACGTCTAAGCACCTCTTAAAGCATCTGTTTCAGGGGGATTCCTTCTTCCTTGCGCCATTGACGAAAACAGATTCAAACCTCTGTTCGTCTTCTTCTTCTTTCTTCGTCTTCTTCTTTGATCAAAAAAGGACTGAATCAAACAATGAATGAAGCAAAAAACAGATCAAATACAGATAAAAAAAAAGGATCAAATACAGTTCAAATACAGATCAAATACAGTTCAATTAAGTTGTGTACTTATCAAACACACTGTTTTTAATTGCAAATCAAAATCATTGTACAAAGAATGTGTATCTGCCAGGTACACAAACTCACTGAATCATGCTATAATGTGTTGTGTGACATAATCCTAGACATTCTACAAGGTGTAACTTTAACTTACACATGCATATGAATGAGTAACTCCAAACCAATATTTTATGTGTAACTACTAGTTACACATCCTAAACACAACCAATTTTTTACGTGTAACTACTAGTTACACATCCCAAGGCAATTCAGTGGTGACAAGCTCATTTGGTATGTGTAACTATAAGTTACACAATCAATATACAAAACACAACACAATCAGTGGTGACATTTTGAGTGTGTAACTTATAGTTACACATCTCCTTGTCCGTGTAGTTACATATTCAAAAGTATTACATGAGAAATAAACATGAGACCATGACAACAATAATTTTCACATCTTAGTACTTGTAATTGTATTATCTTTTACATGGATTCATTTTTCCTTAGAGTATCTAGGGTTTTCAAACAGTAACATCTCAGAAATGAAATCCACTAAATCAAATTACAATCTGTTATATCACATCTATGACTTACCTTTGTTTCTATTCAATCAGTTATTTTCTATTCAATCTGCACAAATGATTGTTCTCCTTCTCCGATCTGTAAAATTATCAGTCAGAATGAGTTATGTTGGTTGTAATCTCATTACAAAGACTAGTTCAGAATTTTTTGACACACGAATTAGTAACAAAAGGAATCAAAACTAACAGATTCAAATCAAAACATACCTAGTGATTCATCGTCGGAGTATTTCATCAACAAGAATCAGTAACAACGGCGATTTATGTTTTGAATCTGAAACTGAAATTGTTTCTGTGATTTTTTGGGGTTTTGAATCTGAAACTGTTTCGATCTGTTTATCTGATTTAGGGGTTAGCAGATTCAGCATATGATGAATAGTTTTTTGATCTCGATCTTTGTTTTGCAACAGATTTCAGGAAGGTTTCTTGATTTTTTGGTTTTTTTTCTAGATTTGTTTCTGTTTTCAGGTGAGTGAGATTTGTTTTCTCTCTCCTGGGAAATGAAATAATGGCGTCTGAACGAGAGAAAGGTAGGTGACGTCTCTTATATACTTGAGGCTAATTTAGTCTTTTCGCTTTCATTAAATTTATTTTTTAATTCGGGGTCTGGTTTTAAAACTCTTTTAACTAGGGGCCTCATATTATGGGTTATCCATGGGTTGGGCCTAAGCCTAATTTTCCCTTTCGATAAAGGCTAAAATCGTAAACCCATAATTATACGAACCTATGATCCAGCAATCAGACATGATTATTGAGACACGGGTCTCTCATCAAATCCTCTGACTGAGAATACCTTCTCCCAGAGTACATGTAGATATGTAGTCTCACGGCTAGACAACAACATATCTCATGAATACTGAACACTTCGGTAATTATTTCTATATAGTATCACAAGATGGACGGCTCCTAGATAGCTTGCTCTGCTAGTATAGAGCAATAACATCTTCAGGATACAAACAACGAGTTTACCCTGACTATATATAGGATATGAAGCTCCAACAAGCTCATATCGTAATAATTTATGCTCCTAGACAGATTGCTCTGCTAGTATAGAGCCATAAGTTAATTATTCCTAAATTCTTGGATTCATCCACAGAATTTCCGAAAATATTCAAATATTTTCGCAGATATTTCATTACTGCAAACCATGGGTTAGTAATAAATATTCAACACATGGGCATCAGAGCTACCTCTGAGTAAGCCTTGTCTCAAAAGGTTCAAGTGTTGTAGGACCAGAATATCGCTACATCTATTCTCTACGAGATTAACAACGCTTCCCCGCGAGCATCATCGCAAGATCATCAACTACACTTTGCGAGTGTCACAAAATCAGTCAAAGGAACGACGCAATAAATGACGAGTGAGGAAAACTTGAGAAAAGCATGTTTATCCTGCGATGGTTACAAAACTGGCGAGAGTGAACATTGTAACTAATCGCGGTACAATCGCAGAATCAACCCGAAATAAGAGGGAAACTTAGCTGTCATACATTATGTAGCTACCCTATAAATATAGACCCAATCTGTCCAGAAAATGATGATGTATTTTTGAGAGTTAAGAAAGTCTTGAGGAGAGAGAAACTTCAAGAGAATAGTTGTAATCTTGAATTCTCTCATTTCTGTAAACATTTCTGAAACCAAAACAATAAAGTGTCATTTTTCATCTTCAATTATGAGTTGATTATAGTAAAATCTTAACAAGGGTGTAGTGTGGGAAATCCTGCAACTACATTTTGGTGCCCGAAACAGGGAGAATCAAGTTAAGAAATCTCTAATTACAATTCGAAGATTTGAAGAAATTATTAGAATTGAAGAAATGGCTAGAAGAAGAAGAAATACATCAGAACCACCAACAACTGTGAGGAGGAGTAAAAGACTTGCAGGAGAAGAAACAAATGAATTAGGAGATTCTTCAAGGATAAGAACAAGAAGAAATAGAACAAGGATTGAAGAAGAAGATCAAATCCCACAACCTAATCAACAAACACCGATCCAAAATAGAAATGTGGATTATGATAGAGTGAGTGTGCATACTTGGAGATCGGACTCGATGGAAGATGTAGAAAATCAATGATTAAGAGACGGAAGAAGAGGAGAAAGAAATCAAGGAATAGTTAAAGGATTAATTCATGGAGGAGATGAAAATGAAACATCAAATGATCCAAGACAAAGAATACAAGAGGAAAAAAGATTAGAGGCGGAAGAGCGTGCAAATTTAACAAGACAAAATCACGAGTTGAGAATGTAGAATTTGAGATTACAAAATAGAAGATCAAGAAGTACTGTTAGATCGAATTCAAGATCAGTAAGGGAAGAATTAAGGCCAAATTCCCCAGTAAGAAATGCTAGAGGAAATATCCAAGAAGAAATGAAAAATCTAAATGAAGAGCAACATCATAGAGACGAAGAGGTAGTAGAAGATCGCCATGATGCGCGTGGTGAAAATTTGGATAATAGACTTAACAACAGAAATCAAGAGGGAAGAGACAACCAAAATGATGAAGATAATACAGAAGAAGGTAGGAGGATATAACATGGGCGAGAGATCCATAGAAATCGAAGAATAAATTGAGAGACATTATGCTGAACAAGCACGACTAGCTCGCGAGAGAGAAATATTAAGGGCAGAAGTAGAAGAACAGGAATTTCAAGAGGCATTACGACAAAATAACCATGAAAATCGAGAAAGGAGATGGACGCAAAATCGCCATAATAATAATATTCAGGAAGAGTATGATAGAATACAAAGGATAATAGAAAGACAACGAAGAGAAATGATGATAAATGAAGAAATTCGCAGAGAAGAAAATAGACAGTATAATCAATTGCGATGGCAAGAAGAAGCTGAAGCAGAAGATCGCAGAAGAAGAAATATGGATGTAGATGAAGATATACAAAATCTCGCAAGACAAGAAGTACATGAACGCAGAAGAAGGGAAGCAGCATTGAAAAGACCAATGGAACCAAATTCAGCTGCGAATGAGCAAATTTTAAGAGAGTTAGCAGAGATGAGTGGAATAATAAATAACAGAAAAGAAGGAGGTAGAAGGCAACTTGATGAAGCTATTTAAGAAGCTGCGAGAACTTCATTTACTCAAGAAGTACAGTTAAGAGGAATACCTCCAAAGTGCAACTTACCAACATTAACCAGCATTTTTGATGGAACTACCTGTGCTATACAACATGTTAAGGCTTATGTTAGGTGTATGCTGCAATGGGAGAATCATGATGTTGTATTGTGTAAATATTTTGCATCTAGCTTAACTGGCGAGGCGCTAAAATGGTTTGAGGGATTGCCAAAAAATACCATAACTTATTTTGATCATTTACAAGCTACATTTCTGGGAGCATATATAAGAAACAATTCATCATGGCCAGGTATTGAAGATGTGTTTGGGTTAAAACAAAGAGTTGGCGAGAGTCTGAAATATCTAGCCATAAGATGGAAGAAAATGTGCAGTGAGATGGCAGGGAGAGTTGACGAGAGATATCTTATCTTGTCTTTTATCAATGCAATGTTCGCGACCAATCTACTGTACATACAAATTTTCAGAGTCAAGAATACAATCACTATGACTGAATTACGAGAACTACAAGAAGAATACATTGCTTTGGAGGAGAAACAAAATGAAATAGAATCATATCCCATCGCGAACACCAATTCAGTAGCAGCAAATGGGAGTTTACTTCCTAAAATGATTACAATGTGGCGAGCAGCTCACAAGCACAACAAGAGAAAGTGGAGATTGATAACCAGCAGAAATTGGTAGCAAAGGGAAGTCGATATCAAGAAGAATATGAAAGGGAGAAGAATTATTACAATCGCGGTGGGAATAATAAGATTCAAAGGCTTGATCAGCCGCAAGAAACTTATGGTGGACAGAGGCAAAACAATTTCAGAAGCCAAGGAAATCAAAGGATAATATGGGAAGAAATTAAGATGCCTCCTATAAATGCTAGTATAGAAAAAATCTGGGAAGCTATCATTTTGATGGAAAATATACCCTCTCCATGGAATATGGGAAAAGAACCACATCCTAATAATCGTAGTCAAGAATTTTGTCCTTACCATCACTTTCATGGTCACACAGTAAATGATTGCAGAAATGTAAAGAGAATAATTTTAAGGATGATTGACCAAGGAAAGCTAAACCACTTTTTAGTAGGACAACCACAATCTCAGCGATTTCCTCTAGCACCAGAAATTCGCAGGGTAAATACTGTAAAAGGAGCATAATCATTCGTAATAGAAGTTGAGGCTTAAGCAAAGAATTTGTTTTGTAATTCCATTGTACATTCACACAGAATAATAGAGGATTTCCATGATAATGTTCTAAGCAGAGTCTTCGCGAGAGATACAGATAGAAGAGAGATAATGAATATCGCGAGAGCCTCGCCATTAGAAAAATGGCAGAAACAAATAATATCATTCACTGCACAAGAAGTATCAGAACCTAGCGAGCAACATGATAATCCATTGGTAGTAAGATTAGAGATAAATCCAAAGCAAGTAGAATAAGAAGATGGAGGAAATGATGATGACAATGAAGATTCTTGGGCTATCAATAGAGTTTTGATAGACACAGGAAGCTCAGTTGGAATACTATTTTATCATACCTATAAGACCATGGGTGGAAGAGACGAAGATCTAATTCCATCAACATATAAAATCTATGGTTTTAATGGTACTACCAATAAACCAAAAGGGGAAATTGAAATGCGGATTCCATTGAAAGGGATAACTTCCAAGATCTTGTTCTGTGTTGTTGACATTAAATCACCTTACAATTCCCTGATTGGTCGACCTTGGCTACATGGGATATTAGGTGTAGCATCTACTTTCCACCAGTGTGTTAAATTTCCTCATCCTAATGGTGTTGGAGTTATTAAGGGAGATTGGGGAGAAAGCAAGAAACGTTATGAGATTGATATAAAATCTTGCGAAGAAAGAGCTAAGAAGAAGAGCAATTGGAAGTACAACATCAAGAAACGACAGAGAGCTGAAAGATTGATGATTGATTCAATAGAGCAGCGAGAGGAAGAAAATGGCGAGCTGATCGCAGAAAAAGAAGAAAGAGCAAAATGTAACAGAAAAGCAGAACCGAAAGATAGTAAGTAGAAAGGTAAAATGATAAAAGCTTATGCAAAATTTGTTTGAAGAAAATGCAATTGAAAAGAGTACTCTGTTTGAAAAATTTGCAAAATTTTACAAGAAAATCAAAGAAATGAAATTTTATCAGAGTTACAATGCTCGTGAGAAACGCGAATAAAATTTCGCAGAGGTTAATAGAATGGGACAAACCATTATGGCGTGCACCTTAGTTCGCGAATACAATTTCGCAAGAGGCAAATGTAAGACCTAATAGTGCGTCATATAAGGAGGTATCTCTTGACATGACTCAGCGATAAGGTTATACATTTCTGAACCTGATTTATGCAGATGTTGGGGTTAAATAAAACCTATCCAGGAGAGGGATCTTGGATTTCCAATTATATAAGGTTATACCCTGATTGGACGACTAAGGACATCTTCTAAGGAGTGCAAAGTATGACCAAGGCGCCGAGGTACACGGTTGAGCCAAGGGTGCCCGGGGCGTAAGAAATTACCCTGGCCATTCTTGGTATGTCTTGGCTATGATGCACTTGGCCTGAAGAAAACCCCACTTAGGGTGTAGTCTTGTAAATATAAGCCATATAGGCATAAAGGACAAGAGGCTGCGAAAACAGCTGGTTGTTGGCAAATCTGGATGGGAGGAACTAGTCTTGTATGTCCGATGTACCCTCCTTGAAAGGGTAACCAGGGGGAAGATAAGGGCGGCACCCTCCATTAGGGAGCTGATAAGTGTCTAAAGACGGCAATGTCATGGGGCTTTATGATCGCAAGAACATTTAGGCATGTCATATTGTCGCGTGACGAAAGTTATACAAAGGAAAATAGCCAAAAGAGAAAAGCTTAAGATGAGATCAATGGGTTTTTACATTTAACGAGTGTAAAGACGTCCTGCGATTTCATCGCAAGACGGCAATGTCATAAGGATTAATTCTTGCAAGGGAGTTTATACTTATCATATTGTCGCAGAGATGTTGAAAAAATATTGATAAGACAAGATCAATGGGTCAATGCATGCAAATGTAAAGATGTCCTGCGATTTTGTCGCAAAAAGAAAAGATGTGGCAAAATAAGACCTTTAATTAGGAAGGAACAATAAGACCATAATATTATTGCGATACTGAAAGCAGAATTTATGAGATTTGCGATTCTATGCAAAAATCATAAAATTATGCCGTTATTTCTAGCGATAACATCGCCGATAATGAGGCAAATTTAATTTTATTCACAACTAATATCTAATCTCTACTCAATTTTTTCATATTGCAGATGAATAATAGAGGCAAGTATGGGAATGCATAGAATGATGAAATTATTATTCATCCATCATATGATAAAATTGCATAGATAATACATTTATACAAATAATTAAAGGATAATAATTATGATTGATTGATTATGTTGCAGAAAAAATATTATTTTCTAATTCATAACAGATAAAAGCAAAAGAAGTTTACACATCAAGTTGGAGAAGCTCGCAACGATGTTACGAGAAGCAAAATATAAATGTACAAAATTTACAATGAAGAAACAGAGAAGAAACAAGACTAAGTAGATCCTTCACCACCTTCATCAGAGCTCTTTTCTTTCTCTTCATTACCGGATTTATCTTCCCCATCATTATTATTATTATCTCTATCCACGTCAGATCTCTCTTCCTCGCCAGAAAATTCTTCATCGTATTCGCTAGACTCCTCAGCTTCACTATCAGAGATAACTAAATTTTGGGAATCAGCTGGAATTTCCTTTGCAAGATCGGGGTATATAGAATAAGGGATACCATGATCATTACAGACTAGTTTAACAGCGTCATTACGAACACGGAGAAGGGCATTGCTAAAATATGAAGATGAGATTTTCAATTTGTCCTTCAATCTAGAATACTTTTCATTGTGAGAAGATAGACTTCCGGCGAGTTGGTTTTTCTCTTCTTTTAACTCATCAAATCTTTTACGATAGTTCTTTTCGGATGCTGCGAGCAAATGACAACAAAATTAGTACATATAAGGATGATTCAATTAGGAAATAATTCAGGGAAATCATAAGTGTGATAACCTTCTCTTTCAGAAATCATGTATTTAATTAAAGTCGCTTGATCAGAATGAAGACTAACATCTACACCTAAATTAGTTCTGGCATTATCAAGAATCTTCGCAGCCCAAGCAAACTCATCATCGCTATTGATAAGGAGACGAGATCGAACTTGAGTTTCCCTCGCAAGAAGATCTTCATTCTCGCGGATAAGCTTATCTCTTTCCATTTGAACATTAAGAAGAGTTTTATGGAAGTTTTCTAGGGTCTTGGTGCCATTTTTAACGGCAAGATATTTCTCGTCAATAAGATCGCTATTCCTTTTTCTTAATCTATCTACTTCTTTCTTCGAATCAAGATAAAAGCGCTTATACTTGTTGATTAAACCTAAATTGAATATGTGTTCAATTTTTAAGAGATTAAATTTGGATTTAAGTTCATCTATGGAAAGGGATTCAATCTTATCATCTGAGAAATTACTTAAAGAATTATTAAGGCGAGCAAGAAGGGTATTATCATCTACAGGGTCATGAAAATATTGGAAGAGTGTAGCCTCATCAGTAAGACCATAAATATCTGCAAAAATGGTTGCTTGAATAAGCTGCGATAGGATGAGAAGAATTAAAAGAGAAAAGAAATAAATCATACCATAGAGTTGTTGATTGGCTTTATCAAGATCAGAGATTTTTTGCTTGTCAACTGAAGCTTCAGTCTCCAGCTGCTTATTTTTTCTGCGAAGCTCAATAACTTCAGCTTCTAATTTTTCTTTATCTTGACGAAGATTAGCAGCTTTCTTTTCATAAGTAATACGCCTATTGTCTAAATCAGAAGCAACAACAAAAGCGGCTCTTCCAACCTGAGATAGAAATATATAAATCAATGTTTGACAAAAATATCGGTAGATACACAAAAATGATGAACAGGTAAAAACTTACCAGGCTACCAAGTGAATTCAAAAGACTTGGAGTCAGCGATCTTGAAACCCCGCGAAGGGTATCGCTGTCAGCTAGTATGGGAGCATCGCAAACATTGGCGAGGGACTGGGATATTTCATTAACAACTTCATCTCCATACTCATTTGGTATACCAAACATATTCTTGCCAAAAAATTTGGATAAATGAGCCATCGAAGAATCAGAATCAGAAGAATTCTTTATAGAAGGGAAGCTGTTATTATTAAAATCCTCGTCATTATTATCCTTGTCAAAATCAATACTTGGATTTTCTGGAGTGGGTTGAGGATTTGAAGAAGAAGAAGGTCGGGTTTTCCTTTTCTTCAAAGGATGATCTCCAAATTCTTCACCACAAGGGGCAGAAGGCTTTCCCTTGGGAGGAACAACAGATTTATCCTGATCGCCAGATTCTTCACCGTGAGGGGCAGAAGACTTTCCTTTTGGAGGAACAGTAGATTTATCCTTAGAGGGTTTCTCTTTAGTTCTCACAAGGTTTATTGGCTCTAGTTCTTCAATTTCCTGCGAGCACAGATGAAGATAAGAAATAGGGGCAACAATATATTGTTAAAGTTTATGAAGAGATATTCCTTACTTCATCCGTGAAAGATTTAAGAGCTAAGAAAGTGCTGGGCTTCTGTTGATGGTGGATTTCTATTTAAAGGCTAAAATTGTAAAAAACTAATTTTTGTAAGCTGACGCCCTGCAAAGGATAAATCCTTCAGGTGATGAATATTTCTCGCCATGATAATTCATTGGAGCATGTGCAACCATCCCTGAAAATTATAACCTACCCAGAGCGGATCATGTAGCAACCATCCCGATTTTCTGTAGGTTTACAGCATTACTGCTTTAATTAAAGCCTTGTGTTCGACATGCAAATACCCGTAGGCTACCCGACGGGGGGTTACATTAGCCCCGTTGAACGCATGCAAGACTACCCATGTTAGTCTCACCTGCTGAAAACAAACCTAAAAATAGATCTCATCCGTCCAACTTCGCAGGCATAGATGGAGGGTGTAGATATAGATTCAGGGGGTCCTGAGCATGCTACCATAATCACCTCGGACCCACCTTAATGCATGACCGAACGGTCAATACCAACTACAGTTGGTCCTTCCAAAACGTGCGCTCAAAGTGAGCATGGCGCACGGCTAGGGTTTCTTTTAATCGTGAACGTCCAACTTCGCAGGCATAGTTGTACGGCTTAGATTATACCCTAAAACAAGTAGTGAAGTGATGATACACCACTGGCGGACCCACTTTATACCTACATGATCGACTCCCTCATAGGAAATCCGTGGTGCAAAAAACGATTGCCCAAAAAAGGCTAGGTTAACGCCTTATGCAGGTTGAGAAGATCCAAAACGATCACGACCATCCGACTTCGCAGGCATAGTTGGATGGCTTATATTGCGCCCAGGGTCATAGAGAAAGAATGTACATGCTCACTGTCGGCCCAAGATGTTTCATACATGGTCGGTTTCCCCAAAGGAGGCGCACGCAACCCAAAACCGATCGCCCAAAGTGGCCGGTCCAAAATCCTAATTAGGGTTTGCGGCGTATATGTCGCAGAAACATCTCGAGCGTCCATCTTCGCAGGCTTGGATGGAAGGCAAAGATGGAGACTTAGAAGGAACCGAGCATGCTAGCATGACCATCGTGGGCCCGAATTCACGCCTAGATGATCGGCCAAGACCAGCAGTGGTCAAGTTCCTCGGTACGCGCGCCCAAAGGTGGCATGTCACAGCCCCTTCATAAGTTCTAATCTCGACCACTCGTCTTTGCCACCTGAGTCGAGTGGATTAGATCAAATCATTGCGAGTCAAGAAGGCATAGGCGTGAACACCATTGTACCACCTCCATGCAGGGCCAATAGGTTCCTCCATAGAAACTCCCTTAGCATGCAAACGTTTGGGTTGAAATAGGAAGCATGCGCGCCTCCCATCCAACGATCGCAAGTATGGTTACAAACCATCTCGTCCGTCCAACTTTGCAAGCTTGGACGAATGACTTAGGGTGCGAATCAACCAGAAAACAAGGTATCATCATGATCACCATCTGTCACTCTTCTTCACAGGGTAACCGACCAAGGTGTGGCCTGCCCATATAGCCTCCAAACGGTCAGCTGAAGATGGATGCATGCGATGACATACCAAGTTCACGATTCACCCTGCACTATTTTATGTGGGTCCCACGATCCGCACACTCGAGACATCAATCATGTCACAAACTGGGGGATACAAACTGGGCTATTGGTCTGGCGATTTACAGCGTGCAACATGCCATCACAAGATCGTGTCAGGGAAACATAGGCGGTTAGCGATGATAGGAGAAGTGGGCAAGAAACCGTGTGACACTAACACACAACTCCACTTCCTCCATCACTCCACTTCCTCCACTTTCCCACAAGAGACGTGATAAAGGCTTATCGACTTGTATAAATAGGTTCTCATCCCTATTTCCAACAACAACACAGAAAACTAAGTGTTAATACCATCGTATTCAACTCCCAGAGCCTGCATGCAACATTTGCTCGCATGCTCAACCTTCTGTTAACAAGTCATCAAATAGCCTTCACCTTCATACTCTCAACACCTTCTTCGCTTCCCTCCCTAAGATCAACCTCACATCCTTCACCTGTGACCGAAACAAATCTGGAACGACCGTGTCTTCGGTTTAGGCCAGAATTGTACAGATTATCTCTCTAATCAAAAGTGCTCATCGTGCAGCACATTTTTTGAAGGTTTAAATTCACTTCTCATCCACACACACACCCAATATTACCTAAACCCGCAGAAGTAGTTTTCTCCCACAAACAATTGGCGACCACAGTGGGAGGTTAATCTCTCGGTTGTGAAGTCAATTTATTCAATACCAATTCAATTTCTCTGATTTCAAGAATGGTGGATCTTAGGTCTGGATCATCAACCAACGATGGATTTAGCGCCAACAACACTTCTGGTGGCGCTGATATCCCAATTACTGGTGTTACAGTGCAACCCGCCAGTGCAACCAATGTGTCTCTTGGAATCGCGTCTTCCACCATCGGTACCGGTGGAGCAGAGCAGACATTCCAGAGGCGTGACACCTCCCATTACAAGAGCCGGAGCGGTGTAAATCCAGGCATTTCCTCAAGCATGAAACTTCCGTCCGTCACCAGAACGACTGTTACTCCCCCTTCAGGACGAGGATCTGGAGGACCCAGAGGACAACCTCCTATCACCATGGTGGACTTGATGGAGAGACAAGAAACCCTCGCTAAAGCTCAGGCAGACATGGAAACCACTCAGAAGGAGGTACTCACCTTCCTTAAAACATTAACCGATCAATTTCCGCAAGAGTCGAGACATCCCCAAGGGCCAACAAGAAATACGTTCGGCACACCTGGAACAGGTACCTCAATTACGCAAGCCTACCTGAACGAAGAGTCTTGTGCTACTGACCACGCAAGAGAAAGGGACCATGAGAGTCTCAGGGAAAGGAGACGACCATCCAACTTTATTACACGTGAAGATCTGGAGAGACTCCTCCAAAATCATGGCAAAGAAAATCTGATGGACGCGCATCGACACTAACCTCCATATCCACAAGACGTGCATCGGATTCCTCTTCCCAGGGGATACACCTCCCCTCAATTCATCCTTTATGATGGTACCGGTAATGCTCGTGAACACGTCTCTCGATTTTTAGAATCCTTAGGAGAACACGAATACAATCACGTTCTTCGCCTGAAGGAATTCTCCAAATCACTTACGGGGAGAGCCTATACGTGGTACAACAACATCGCACCCGACATCATATCCAATTGGAGTAAGATGGTCAGCGCGTTTTACAAGAAGTACTTCTTTGTATCTGAGCAAGTTACTTTCTCAGACCTGGGGAGAATCTCCCAACGGAACAACGAATATCCAAATGATTTTGTCAAAAGGTTCAGAACACAAGCGTTGGACTGCCATGAACCAAATGTCATAGAACAACAGCTGGTGGAATTGTGCACCAACGGAATGATACCCATATATCACGCCCTGCTGGAAAACTTGGGATTCCAGACGTTCTCAGAGCTCCATGAAGCATCCAAACGTTCAGCCACTACCGCCCCAGCATTATTGGAAAGAACCAGGATCGTTCTGAGCGACGATTCACGAGATAATCGGGGAAGCAGACGCCTCATCAACAAGTAGTATAATACTAGCCCTTATGTCAGTGTAGTAAGCGAAAGCGGAAAGAGAAAAGCTCCAGCAGCGTCAGAACAACTACCCAAGTGTGCGGCTCAAACTCATAAAGCTTCGCCTCAAAAGGGAACATGCAAAGATCCTGCGCAGAGCACCGAAGACACAGGCTTCCCGTTTCCGATAAATGAAGTAATGGAACTCTTGGAGACATGGATTCAGGATGATGCTATCAAGCTACCTCCTATCAGACGTCCACCAACCGAGAAAGACATGGCAGATCCTAAGTACTGCCGTTATCATAGGTTTGTCCACCACCCAACTAAGGATTGCAACAAGTTGAAATAAATCTTCAGGGAAAAGATAGTAGCAGGAGAGCTTCAATTTGGGAATGAAGGAGTTCACAGAGACCCTCTTCCTGTCCGAAGTTGCATGATCTTTGGAGACTCTGTACGCAATACTGCACAATCCATGATGGAACACCTGTGTGAAATCTTGTACCTTTCCAAAGTACAACGTCAAGATATATTCATGGCCCTCAACCGTATTGTGTCAGGCAGGCGCTTGTACCCAGAAAAAAAAGTCGTTCCAGCATCTCAAGCCTCCTTGGAAGTTAGCACCAACAAAGGAAACTGAGGACTTTTAACCTTCGCCCATTTTAAAGATGTCAAGTTTGATAGCACATTAATCGATACAGCTTCTGAATTCAACATCATTACTATCAAGACCCTGCAAGCTGCGAAAATCTCAAAGCAGGAGGCTACCCATGGTCCGACTGTGATCAAGAGCCCAGCAGGAGAGTTTGTGGATGTCTACGGATACATTGACATTGATTTAAAGATCGGTAACACTCCAACACAAGCCAGATTCCATATAATTAAGGAACATCTAGACTACAACATGATTCTGGGGCGCCCATGGGTACACAAGGCGCATTCCTTACCAATCTCAGTACCTGGAAGAATCTCCAACAAGCCAACTCTGATGATTTCCAACAAACCTTGGAGACTCGAAGACTACTTGTTGCCTCCATACCAACAACTCACAAGCATAACGCAACTCCCTGGTGAAAGCCCTTCGTCCTACATCAAGAGATTCTGAGCCCAAGTAAGTCTCATTGAACAACCCTCTTTGCAAGTAGTGGATGATTGTCCTGTTGGACCGCAGGGGACTGTTTCACCTGACAGGCGGGCCACCACCAAGAGATGTGAATGGAGTGCTGGCCCCTTTAATCGCTTCACCAAAAGTTTGGAAGTAGTCAAGAACGACACGAGTCAGAAACAAGCTGTTATACCAAGTCCAAATCCGTTTCAAATCGGAGATATGGTAGCAAAGGTAACCACGTTCCAAGTTGGAAACATGGCAGTAAAAATAACTGCCCAGCCTGATATGCCTACAAAGGAAGAGGAAGTATTCTTAGTGGCAGATGTTATCTTGGGCGGTTACTGCAAGATCATCAATGCAGACAAACTCGAAGGTGTGATTGTTCACTCACGATGGCTCAAGCTCTACCTCACTTGAAGACACGACATCACCTCTCTAATCCCCCCGGGGGGATTCCTCCAATAATTTTCCTTTTCACAATATTTGTAATTTCTTCAGAATGATGGCACCGCTTGCCTCCATACTTATTAGGGTTTCAATATTTCTTCAAGTAATCAAGATTTCATTCCTTTTATAATTTCTCATAAAATCACACAAAGCTATGAGTCACATCCAAACCACCATTACCCAGAAAGAAAAACCCTAAATCCTCATACCAAATCTTTATACCAGCCTGGTAATATGGGAGGAGTGAAACATGTAAAAAGGGGAGGAGGAAGGTATCCTACATGATCTACTTCAACAGATCCAGACTCATATCAGGGGGCACAAGCAGAAAAAATATGCATGTTTCGAAAGCAACATTGGATAAAACTTTGTTCAAGATAAGCAAGCAAAGAAGAAAACTTCAAACTCAGCCGCCACTGAGTATAAAAAAAAAAATATACAAAGAAGAATAACAGGGAAACTCAATTGCCGGTTGCGTCTTCATCACTGTTGGGATCCACATCTTGTACCACTTTCTCCAGAGACGCCTCAACTTCTTCTTCGGGCACAGCAGCTACCGCCTCAACTTCTTCTTCGGGCATAGCAGCTACCGCCTCAACATCTTCAGCATGCGTATCTTCTTCACCTTCTACAGAATCCATTATAACCTTGGAAATCGTGCCGATCACTTTTGGACGTTCAGTCTCAGGGTTAAGGATTATCACACCACCACGTATTGGGTAATCACACTTCCCATCGCCCGCAGGACGTTCGTGTTCAACCCTCTATCTCTTCAACCGAGCCGCAAACCTTTCAGCTCTCGAGCTTGCTGGTGCTTGTGACGCCTCGCGTTTCCACTTCGCTCGCAATGCTTCTTCATGTATTTGTTTCTCCTCCATATCGATTGCAACTGAAAGAGCACGGAGCCGCCCCCTGACAATGGTTAAATTCAAGACAGACATTCCCTGTACGGCATGGCCGACTTCATGAAGTGGCAAATCAATTTTAGCCATCACCTCTTCATGCGCGTTAGCTTCTGGTTTATCATCTTCAAAACTTTTTTCTGAAGAAGCTGCAGAGTGATCATCACCAACACCTTTCATGATATACTGCAAAAAAGAGGGGAAGATAAGTTGCGGCGGCACATAAAAATATTCTAATCACAACTATCGCCGATCAATTAAGAAATCAACGTATGGAGCAATACCTGAGATGTTGAAGAAGACGATCGCCTAATGAAAAGAATACTGGAAAACTTCTTTATATGCTTCACGATCCAACAAGATCCCCAGGAGAAAAGAAGTCCACGTTTGCCACTTTCTGAGGCTGTTGAGTCGGGATTGTGATCAACAATGTTTATCGAATGCTAGGCACACAGAAAGAGGAAAACAAAGGTGGATCGACCCACCAAGATGTACTTCCCCAGACGAGCTTTACCATTGGAAGGATCAACTCAACCGGTTCCAAGGCATTTAACACACATGACATACCTCCTCCCACGCAACGAGACGACCAATCGAAGCAGACACAATAAGCCCATGTTCGAATTAAATAGGCACATGCCCCCACATGCCTATCAAGCAGGCGCAATAGAGTGACGTTGGTTGAAGCATATATATGGTGGGGTCCACATTCATCTAGGGTTACATACACAGCTGCCCATGTTCAAAGCAAGAATGCTCGCATCGGGTCCCACCAAAGCGGGCTCTCTACAGAGGCAGGAATAGCAAGGACAGGACGACTCGTCTCTCTTGGTAACATCAAACATTATCTTAAAAGTTTTATCTTTATTAGTCACCATCTTATGCCTACCCTGCAATAGTGTAATCATTACATGCTAGGAAGGGGACTTAATGTTGATGGTGGATTTCTATTTAAAGGCTAAAATTATAAAAAACCAATTTTTGTAAGCTGACGCCCTGCAAAGGATAAAGCCTTCAGGTGATGAATATTTCTCGCCATGATAATTCATTGAAGCATGTGCAACCATCCTTGAGAATTATAACCTACCCAGAGCGGAGCATGTAGCAACCATCTCGATTTTCTGTAGGTTTACAGCATTACTGCTTTAATTAAAGCCTTGTGTTCGACATGCAAACACCCGTAGGCTACCTGACGGCGGGTTACATTAGCCCCGTTGAACGCATGCAAGACTACCCATGTTAGTCTCACCTGCTGAAAACAAACCTAAAAATAGATCTCATCCGTCCAACTTCGCATGCATAGATGGAGGGTGTAGATATAGATTCAGGGGGTCCTGAGCATGCTACCATAATCACCTCGGACCCACCTTCATACATGACTGAACGGTCAAGACCAACTACAGTTGGTCCTTCCAAAACATGCGCTCAAAGTGAGCATGGCGCACGGCTAGGGTTTCTTTTAATCGTGAACGTCCAACTTCGCAGGCATAGTTGGACGGCTTAGATTATACACTAAAACAAGTAGTGAAGTGATGATATACCACTGGCGGACCCACTTTATACCTACATGACCGACTCCCTCATAGGCAAGCCGTGGTGCAAGAAACGATTGCCCAAACAAGGCTAGGTTAACGCCTTATGCAGGCTGAGAAGGTCCAAAACGATCACGATCATCCGACTTCGTAGGCATAGTTGGATGGCTTAGATTGCACCCAGGGTCATAGAGAAAGCATGTACATGCTCACTGTCGGCCCAAGATGTTGCATACATGGTCAGTTTCCCCAAATGAGGTGCACGCAACCCAAAACCGATCGCCCAAAGTGGCCAGTCCAAAATCCTAATTAGGGTTTGCGGCGCATATGTCGCAGAAACATCTCGAGTGTCCATCTTCGCAGGCTTGGATGGAAGGCAAAGATGGAGACGTAGAAGGAACCGAGCATGCTAGCATGACCACCGTGGGCCCTACTTCACGCCTAGCTAATCGGCCAAGACCAGCAGTGGTCAAGTTCCTCGGTACGTGCGCCCAAATGTGGCATGTCACGGCCCCTTCATAAGTTCTAATCTCGACCACTCGTCTTTGCCACCTGAGTCGAGTGGCTTAGATCAAATCATTGTGAGTCAAGAAGGCATACGCGTGAACACCATTGTACCACCTCCATGCAGGGACAATCGTTTCCTCCATAGAAACTCCCTTAGCATGGAAACGTTTGGGTTGAAAGAGGCAGCATGCGCGCCTCCCATCCAACGATCGCAAGTAGGGTTACAAACCATCTCGTCCGTCCAACTTTGCAAGCTTGGACGAATGACTTAGGGTGCGAATCAACCATCAAACAAGGTATCACCATGATCACCATCCGTCACTCTTCTTCACAGGGTAACCGACCAAGGCGTGGCCTGCCCATACAGCCTCCAAACGGTCAGATGAAGATGGCTGCATGTGATGACATACCAAGTTCACGATTCACCCTGTACTATTTTACGTGGGTCCCACGATCCACACACTCGAGGCATCAATCATGTCACAAACTGGGGGATACAAACTGGGGTATTGGTCTGGAGATTTACAGCGTGCAACACGCCATCACAAGATCGTGTCAGGGAAACATGGGCGGTTATCGATGATAGGAGAAGTGGGCAAGCAACCGTGTGACACTAACACACAACTCCACTTCCTCCACTTTCCCACAAGAGACGTGATGAAGGCTTATTGACTTGTATAAATAGGTTCTCATCCCTATTTCCAACAACAACACAGAAAACTAAGTGTTAATACCATCGTATTCAACTCCCAGAGCCTGCATGCAACATTTGCTCGCATGCTCAACCTTCTGTTAACAAGTCATCAAATAGCCTTCACCTTCATACTCTCAACACCTTCTTCGCTTCCCTCCCTAAGATCAACCTCACATCCTTCACCTGTAACCGAAACAAATCTGGAACGACCGTGTCTTCGGTTTAGGCCAGAATTGTACAGATTATCTCTCGAATCAAAAGTGCTCATCGTGCAGCACATTTTTTGAAGGTTTAAATTCACTTCTCATCCACACACACACCCAATATTACCTAAACCTGCAGAAGTAGTTTTCTCCCACAAACAACTTCCTAAAAGATTGGTAGCTGAGTTTCATTCTCTCAATCTGAGAAAGATCAAAATAATTAGCGAGAATATAAAAATATGAAGAAGACAGTGAATAATAATAATGAAAAAAGTTGAGAGGATATACTTCTTTAGATCTTTCAGGCCATTTAAATACCCATGGCTCATACTCTGAGAGATTCACATGTAATGGGAGTGAACCAGATATATAAGGACCTTCTATATATAACGGAAAGATAAACCATTTATCATCGCTGGAGTGGCGAGGGACTTGATTGGTAGGTGTATTCCAATCAATGTCTAACATAAGAGCCTCATCATCAGCGACCTTTTCTTTCTTCAAGCGGACACCCCAGCAAGTACTATCCCTCTTCATAGGAACTATCTTGTAATTTTTGAAGAAATTCTCCACAGTATAATCTGCAGAGACAATGGGAACATCCTTAAATTAAGGATTCTTTGGAGCTTCAGGATAGCGAGAACCTTTATCAGCACCGCGAGAAGCATATTCAAGCATAAACCTGATGCAATCTCCACCTAATTGATATATTGCTCGCGAGAACCTCTCGTCAGATATTATTTGATGTTCTGGTCATAGAGAGGAAAGGGAAGACCATCTTCAAGTTGACCTAGCGATACTATGATTTTCTGGCGAGAGCATTGATGATTAGAAAATAATTTGATAGAAAGTTCAGATTTAGGGCTTTGACCTGGAATTGTAGACAAGGTAAAACCTTTACTTTTGAGCTTTTCTCGCATCTCATTAAAAGCAGTCAAGTTTTTAGCACCAGCAACAACCATTTTTTAGTATGGGAATGAAAGATTAGGTTGAAAAATAAGAAAGAAATCACAGCGATGACAGATGCGCAATTTACGGATGAACGGTAAACTTGCAGAGAAGTTACGCAGAGAAAGAAGAAGAAAGTAAAAAGAGGAAAAGAAAAGAATGAAAGGAGTATTTATAGAAGAAAAGGTTTCTCGAGAAGATGAACGCAATAAATGCTAAGAAAAGACATGAACGGTCAGATCGCAGCGGTTAGAGAGGACGTGTCATAAATTCATTAGAAGAGAGAATATATGAAAACAACTGGCGAAGGGTACAGAAACGTGTCAGAACAGAGATTAATAAAGAGATAAGTAGTTGCGGCATTTTAAAAATTCTCATGATCTTCTCTTCTTCGCAGAAAAGACATGAGAAGAGGCAAGATGTAGGAAAATAATATCGCTACATATATTCTCTGCGAGATTAACAACGCTTCCCAGCGAGCATCACCGCAAGATCATCAACTACATGATAGACGCATTTATGTGTCTATTTTGTTCTCAATTATATATATTATTAGTACCCATTTTTGTACTTATTTTGGTATTTTGTGTCTTTGTAGGTATTTTTGGATAAATAAACATGTGCGGAAAAATTGGCTCGAAAAGTGGTTTTTGCACTTGTGGGAGAAAATTACTAAAGACACTCCTCATATGGATAAGGAGCACCTCAATTACTAAGGGGCACATCACTGCCATTCACACCCCAGTGATAAAGGAACTCCGGGATTGGAAAAGGGCACCATCATCTTACCCTTTTTAAATGGTTTTGGAGGGAATTTCACTCTCTTATCTGCGTAACTTTTGGATGCATTTTTAACGAGACTTGGACAGACTTCTTCACGGATTTGGATTGGTATAAGCCTTTTAAATCATAACAGGCTTGGTAATGGGCTCAAATTAGAAAAAACAAGTTGTTTCCATGGTTATCTCGGCTACAGAGTTCACGGATTTTCGTGAGATTTTGGCAGATCTTTGGAGATTTTCAAGGGGTCTTTGGTATGCGATTATTTTGTTACCTTTTTAACAGGGATATATACGTGTGTTGGAGGTGAAACTAAGGAAGAAAATCCGGTTATAAATGGATGTTGCGTTAAACAGAAGAGGTGTTGGCTGACGGGTTTGTTATGGAAAGATATCCTGGATGATGGGAAGAATATCTTCTCTGTTAGATTTGCTGCTATTGAATAAAAAAGTTTGGTATTTGGAAAAGGAAACAGAGAACTCAGTTGCCGTGTATAGAAGATTTGGAGGGAATAAAAGCCGTGACTTGAAGAGAAAATAAAGGGACAATAATTGAAGTAAAACTCGAGAGATTCGGACATGTTGGTTATGCCTATATAAATGCTTGTACGAGTCTCAGGAACTGGAATTGAGAGTTTGGGGTAGCTGCAGAGCAAAGAATAACGCTGCATAGAAGAATCGCAGGAGCAGCAGGAGAAGGAAGAAGAAGAAATTGCATACGACAGAAGAGAATTTTCGTTCTGAAGAACAGACTCGCAGAGGCAGTCTTAAATAAACAACACAAAATAAGTGTCGTTGTTTAATAATAATAGATCACATACTTTGTACCTTGTCATCTTTTCTCTGTAACAGTTCAACACCCGTTGTAACAGCTGTTTGTAACGCCACTACAGCGTTGCAAACTGTCTGCTTTATTAGTTTTCTCTTGTTTTTCACCTATTTGAGCTATGAACAACTATTTTGAGCACGTGAATAATATGAGGAGCTAAACCCCAAAACTGGGATGACGGAGGAAGTCATATTTCATGCATGTGGTAATTATATTTAATTCTTTTATGACTTTTTGCATGGATTATTAATTGTTTTATGGTTTTTATTGAACGGTTGTGATTTCAATTGATGGGTTATACTTAGGTTAAGTCTTTTGATATCCCATGCTTTAGATTTACAGTCGTTGATTTTCAAAAATCTACCTTGGCAAAGAAACAGAGTCAATATTCTATTTGAGCTATAATTGTCCAGAATAAATATATGAATCACATGAATGAGTTTATGGTGGAATCCGAAGTCCTAGTATCTCTCGTTATCGTGACATCTTGTATATATATTTTTAGTGTTTTCTATTTTTAAGTCTAAAATCAACAACTTCCCAAGTCCGAGAATCAAACCCTTTCTTACCACTTGTAAAACTACAACACTACACTTTGCGAGTGTCACAAAATCAGTCAAAGGAACGACGTAATAAATGACGAGTGAAGAAAACTTGAGAAAAGCATGTTTATCCTGCGATGGTTACAAAACTGGCGAGAGTGAACATTGTAACTAATCGCGGTACAATCGCAGAATCAACCCGAAATAAGAGGGAAACTTAGCTGTCATCCATTATATAGCTACCCTATAAATATAGACCCAATCTGTCCAGAAAATGATGATGTATTTTTGAGAGTTAAGAAAGTCTTGAGGAGAGAGAAACTTCAAGAGAATAGTTGTAATCTTGAATTCTCTCATTTCTGTAAACATTTCTGAAACCAAAACAATAAAGTGTAATTTTTCATCTTCAATTATGAGTTGATTATAGTAAAATCTTAACAAGGGTGTAGTGTGGGAAATCCTGCAACTACAAGTGTATTCAACGATGATGCATTAACAATCACCGCACGAACGAGTATTTCAAAATACGACGAAACGACGAACCTATGCAAAATAGGGTAAAAAAATAAAAAATAATCAAAATATTGACCAAGGCGATGGGAGCATGGGCCCACTGACCGACCGACCGTGCCATGGCCAATCCCACGCCAGTTTTATATTTTATTACATTTTTATTATTTTCCTTGATCTGATGAAAATCCTTTCATTTGAACAAATATCCTTCGTTTTGAGGAAACTCCTCAATTTCATGGTGCTTCCTTCGCACGAAGGAAATAATATAAAATTAGGGAAAACATTGTGGGGCCGTGATCATTGGCCAATCGTCCATGCCTTGATCTCGTCCGGCCCCACGCCTTGTGGTTCCTCATTATTTTATTATTATTTCCCTAGTTTCATGAAAATTCCTTCATCTCATGGTATTTTTCAAAAAATACATGAAAAATAATATAAAATTAGGGAAACCCGTGGGACCGGGCCCCAGCCGGCCGGCCATGCCCTAGGCGGTCCCACACTCCCCATTTATTATTATTATTATTATTAAGGTTTCCTTCGTCCCATGAAACTCCTTGATTTCATGGTATTTCTCTAAAATTAGGAAAACTCCATCAAATCATGGAAATATATAAAATACATAAAAATTAGGGAAACTCGTGGGACCGGTCCCAAGCCAGCCGTCCATGCCCTAGCCGGTCCCACACGCCCATGTTCTTCTTATTATAATATTATTTTCTTCCTTGATCCAATGGAAACTCATTCACTTCAAGGAAAACTCATTAATTTCAACAAATTCCTTTATTTCATGATATTTTCATAAATTCATAAAAAATAAAGAAAAATAAGGAAAAAGCACCATGGGACCGTGGTCACTGGCCGACCGGCCATGCCTTGGCCTTGGAGGTCCCACGCTTTATCATTCCTTTATTTCATAATTATTTTCCTTCATGTCATGAAGTTTTCCTAGTTTCAGCAAAACCCTAATTTTGTCATATTTTCTCAAATGGTCTCACAAACGCGCACCAGAAAATATCAAAATTCTCAGGACTGAGACACGGACGTCTCAACGATGAAAGCATGTTACCTTGACCGACCATGGTTGTCCTTTTGGCTCACAATGATCCGGTCCCACGTATTTTCATGATTTGACCTAATTTGCGCAATTGCACGTATTGGGTCCAAAACTCTTCGAATAATTTAAGAATTTGACGGAGTGATCGCCATTCCATCCCGTGACCACCCAGGGCCGGTTTCATGACCCCTTGGTAGGTTCCTTACCTCTTCATAATTAATTAGGTTTTATCACCTAAGGCTCAGACGAGCATTATTTTAAGGATTAAACCAGCATTTGATCATCTCTTCACCAACTCTACAAGAGGTCTTGGTATTTGCTCACACGAGCATATGGACACTACATGGTTGATCCACGGTCTCATATAGTCGTTCCCTCCATCATTCCATGGTCAATTTTCCAATTAACCATCAATTGATTAAATTATGGTTTCTGAGTCCAAGGATCATAATTCCAGACTCGAATACTAATAACTTTACGACGATCTCATGATCAGTATTTTATAAATAATGCTTGGTTCAACTACCAGTATCCTAATTAATACTTATTTTGGTCACGCTACCAACAATTCATCAGATGAGCAATACTTGCTCTAATCAGGGAATATTGGTCCAGCTATTAATAGTCAACAATCCATCGAATAAACAATAGTTGCTCATCTCAACGTAATAATTATACCTCTATCTCAATAGACACATTTAATTTATGAGTCTCAGAACATTTCATGTTTAACTCAACAAATACATGGACTTATCGTCCCATGAAGTCAGCAACTGACTAACTAAATACACGTCTGCCCTGCAGACTCCACGATCACACGAGATATCAATAGTGTCACTTGGGGGAACTCAACTAGGGTTTTGGTCTTGCGGTCTATGGCACGTGTGTTCAAACACACAATGCAATGTGAGAAAGTCGTGCAATCAGTTGGAGGAGTTAACAAAGTATTGGATGAAAAATCAACCAAGTCTCCGCATGATGAGCAACTGGTTTCAAACACGATTTCCATTTCCCCACTCTTTCATCCCTTCAACCGTCACACTTCACGGAATCATGGTGCCTGCAATTTCAGCATAATAAATAAGTCTCTGAATCATGATTGAAACAACAACGATCTCACGTCTCACAGATAACACGAGATCAACAACTCTTCAATTGAGAAATTACTCTAAACTGAGCAATTTCAATCATTCTGAACTTATCATATTCAAAATTCACAACACACCTACAATCTTTGATTACCATTGATTCCACACATTTCTCAGCTTCCCTCCTACAGATCGACCCATCCTCTCCTGTGATAGAATTTACTCTGGAATGGACATTGTCTTGATTTAGGCCGGAGTACTATAGATTGATATCTCTAATTCAAAGCACTCCATTCTTGCAGTGCATCTGTGTGAGGTTGAACATTTTTCTCGGTTCAAGGAGTCTCCTCCGTATGGTCGTCTCCTGAATTCCGTAAAAACTAGCAAATTGTTTTTCCCCATCTATAGATTAGCGACCACAGTGGGAGATCATTCTCTCGGTTACAATCTCAATTCTCACAAAGATGGTCGGTCTTAGGTCTGCCAATCTGGGTTCAAAACCAGATCCTAATATCGCAAGCTCTAGTGGTACCGCTAACGCCACTCCTTCAAGCACTGATGCTCCAGTGATTTCCCCTACAAGTGACGGCACTGGAGCCATCAACAATCCACTCTTCGGTTGATCTCCTGAAGAAACCATAAGAAATCAGCCTACCATAATTGATCTCATGAAGGTTCGGACTGACGTAGCTGCAACACAGAAAGAGTTGTGAGCTTATCTCAAAACTCTCACAAACAAGCTTGCGTCTTAACCAACTCAGCCTCAACGTGAGAAAGGAAAATCTAAAGAAACATCTTCAACTGTTGATCCTGAAATCTATCCAATCCATGTTACATGATGAAAAATTCTGAAAAGCTGCAGATGACTCTCCAGCAATGTAACCTGCAAGTTTCATCACTCGTGAAGACCTGGAGCACTTTTTGAGGATCGAGGATTAGACAAGGCATCATCTGTCCATGTTCACCAACCTTCATATCCTGCTTCCATTCATAGGATTCCTCTTCCAAAGGTTATACCGCTCCAACATTCATTCTTTATGATGGAACATGCAATACTCAAAAACATATTTCTCGATTTATGGTATTATTGGGCGAACACGAGCACAACATGTCGTCCATCTGAAGGAATTTTCAAAGTCTCTGACAGGCAGAGCATACACCTGGTACAACAACATCGCACCGGGAAGTATCACCGATTGGAGAGAGATGATTAATGCTTTCTATAGAAAATACTTCTTCGTGTAAGAGAAAATCACTCTCTCTGATCTATGAAGGATGTTTCAGAGGAGCATAGAACATCCTGATGATTATGTGAAATGGTTCACAATTCAATCCTTGGACTGCCACGACCCAAACGTCACACATCAACAACTTGTAGACTTGTGCATCAACAGAATGACCCCGGTCTATAGAGCCTCACTGGAAAACCTCTGGTTTCACACTTTCTCAAAACTTCATGAAGCAGCCAAACGATCAGCGACTACTACACCTGCTTTACTGAGAAAAGTCTGCAAGGTCGAGGAACCTCGGAGAAGCCGACGCATGATCAACAAACAGTACAATGTCCAACCTTCCATGAACGTTGTTGCTCAATAAGGAAAAAGGAAAGATCCTTCTCAAACATACAACATCCAATATTTCATCCTACAAAAGAATCACGGAAGGATAACTAATCTTGCACAAACCTCGTCCCAATATCGAAAGGGAAAAGATCAGACAGACTTAAACTTCTCTCGTCTCATGAAGGAGTGATCGAATTACTGGAATTTTGGGTTCAAGATGGTGCGATAAAATTGTCGTTCATCAGGAGAGAGCCAACATAAGAAGAAATGAAGAATCCCAGGAGTACACAAGAATCCTCTCCAGTCAGAACCTTGCGCTCTCTGAATTCAAAGAAGCAGTTCAATCATTGCTCGAGAAAATCTGTAGAATTTCTCTATCTGCCGAAGGCACAAAGGAGAGACATGTTCACAGCATTGAACCACATCGTGTCAAGAAATCCATTCCGGGAATACTTCTTGAGCCTCCAGCCACGGACCAAGATATGTACAACTGGGGACAGCCTACCACAGTCAATCTCAGAAGAAATAAATTTGAAAGAACGTTGATCGATGATGGCACCGCCATCAACATCATTCCACTAAAAACCCTCAGAGCCGCATACATCACTTGACAAGAAGCTACTCATGCTCCCATCTCAATCAGAGACCTTGAAGGAGCGCTCGGAAATACTCATGGTTACATCACTCTCAAAGTGAACATAATTCCAACCTGGACAGAAACCAAGTTTCGCATAATCAGGAAGATCCAGGATATGACATGTCCTTCAGACGAGCGTGGATCCACGCTGAAAAGATGGATACTTACAAAGCGCCTTTGGTTACATATCTCTTCAACGAAGAAAGTTCTGATCCAGAAGGTTTGACGGATATTCCATCATCAGAGTACTTTGAGGAATTTCAAACTTTGACGAGGTTGAAGTAAGAACCTGCAAAAAGATACATAGAAATTCATCAAGAGATTCCGCATTCAGGAAAGTCTCATTCCATGTCTATGTAATTTATTTCCTCATATGATATCCTTGCATGGGGACTTAATTATGCTAGCAACTCTACAAGATGTTATGAATGTAGCTTCACCGCATTAGTATTTTACCAAGTGGTTGAATCTGTCGTTTCTTCGAATCAAGCAATGAAACATTTATTACTGAGATAATGTCCAAACATGGCGAAAAATACTTTGGGAGTTTCTCCTGCAAGTCCATGTGTTCCACAAAATCAGAAGGCTCTGATGTCTGCACAAGTGTCGAATCCCACTACCACAACGAAAGGGATGCTGAATCAACAGTAGAAACTCCAGGGCTGAGATAATCAAACCCCTAAGGCATTTGATGTTTAAGGAGTATACGCTTCAACGCTCAAGCATCTGAGAATCCATCAAATTGTACTCCCAATCAAAGAGTATAGCTTCAGCACAAATCTAGATGATGACACATTGATTCAACACCATCACGATCAAAGTGTTACTAAACTACAATCGATACGTCTTCATTATCCCATGATAAGACATCCAAAGCAGATGCAACATAATTCATACATGGATGACACTAACTCCTTCAATGTACACTGGGCAACCTAAGGCAATTCCGTGAAACTTCATCAACGAGATTTCTCTTCATCACAAGCCCTGCATGATTGAGGAACTTTCTATCTTCACCAATCACATCCAGTACGAAAATTGCTGATGCTATCTACCGCAACAATGACGACTCACTGACAAAGCCAGTTCGTGGTAAAGTTATGCTTTCAGGAGCATTCAGGTTGAACTCTCAGTACACCTTCATCTTACGGACGCTCAACTCATCAACTAGTTTGTGAATGTAAAAGAATCACTGGAAGAAGGAGCAAAGATTATATCTATAATCATGGTTCTATCCTTTTCGGTCTTTGGAGCAACTTCAACCATGGTATCAGCATTAACAATATCTAGGGGAACACCATCCATGATATCAGAATGACAAGGATCTCTGGAGCGCGATCATTCATAGTCTTAGCACCAACGACGGTGTCAGGAGCAACATCCTCAGGGCTTCATCAACTAATCATTCTCTGAAGTGTTACACATGAAGCGGATTTCTCTAAGAACCAATGATTCATATCAAGATGTGTAGACCTAATAACATGCTCACATGAAAGTCTTTCAAAAGATGGCGTGACTGGGGGACATAATCCAAAGTCTTCTACAAGATGTTCTCATCACCTCTACAAATGAGATACAACACACTTCAGGTCATGAGTTTGCAAAAACGTACCAATGGGTGAGGAATGGGATAATGATTCCTCAACGAAAGATGTTCGTTTATGTATCTTATACAACATACCAAAAGTGCGCATTAATCGGACATACGAGCTGAAAGATATGTCCTTTACCATCAGGTCCACGAAACCTGAGACATTTGTACGAGATTACAAATTGCAAATGTGCACGCTTTGTTGGCGGACTTCTGCAACTTTAAATTGAGTGATTCTTCTATCATGTAATAACTCAGTCTCTTAGCTTCAAAAGTTGGAGTCAAGCATCGAATTCCGACGTCGTGTGAGGTTCCTACAGCTTCCAAAGCATACTACATGCAAGCAAAAATTCGTGGACGGGATTCATAACCTCTACAGTAGATCGATGTCCACCGGGTCTTTTCGCTAAGTCCTTCATCAAGGTACCTCCAACTTCTACCACCTAGATATTTACATAAATTTTCCATTCGGGTCCTCTATCTAAGTCTTGCCAGAAGAAGAGAAAACGAAAAGGAGAGATTTAACAAAATACTGGTGACTGACGGTCCACTGATCATGACGATCAGTTTCACAATCCAAGACTCGTGGCACCAGACTATCATATGCTAATTATTCATCATAAAAGTGATGCTACCACCGGGACATGAGACCAGGGTCATTAGATCATCCCATCTCGAAAGCAGCCTCAGCTATGGTCCCGTGACCAGGGTTTCAGAAGTGATGTTTCTACGACTGACAGATTCAATATGGCACTGCAAGCACCATGCTCATGTATCAATCAAGTGGTCCTGATCTCAAATGAATCAATGACATTAAAATTCTTCACCAACCATTCAAGACACAAGCGAATGGTCTAAAGACACACCATGAGTGTTTTACAGCAAACTCGTCGGAAATGATTTTACACTGTCATGTACAAACCGACGATATGGGAGCAATTGGTGTAGAATTTGGGGATGTGTCATACACCATTCTCTTCGTATGTATGTCCTCCACAGCATATCTAAAATTCACATCAATTAGATAAACGAGCAAAGAGTTGTGGCCAAAACACTGGACCGCATTCCAGCTGAAAATTTTCTGAAGGTCTCCTGGAAGTTTACTATTTTGTCGATTTCGGATCCTAAACATGCTCGAAACCCAAAAATCTTCTTTGATAACGTTTGGGAATTTCATGGGCATGAGGATACCTGGGTAGACCGCGAAAATCAGACATCTGACGAAGATTCTACAACAATTTTAATGAAGACCTAACTTCTGAATTTTCTGATGACGAATTATGACGAAATTCTTCGTTCATCCACATCTGAATCAGGATCAACACCATCAACGCAAATCCTGCCTTCATAGTCAGCCGATAGTCTCATTTTCTGAAGTCAGCGGTACTTCTACTGACAAGGATGACTCACAGATGATCGAGAGACATACAAAGTACCAGCTTTCCAGCGTCTCTGAAAGGTTGATTCATCCCAGGATGAACATCTGCAAAAGTCTTCATGTTTGACTTGATATTTATGGAGCGTTCTCCGGAAGATCCAGAAGGGTGGTTGTAACCAGAAGTCATCACTATCTGAGGTGAAATACAGGGAGTCATGGATATATCAATAACAAGCACGTGCTGAAACAGTAACATAAAAACTCTTGCCTATTTACAATTTCACTAGCTATAGTGATTATAACGTCAAAATTTCGAAAAACTTGCTCGTCCCTTCAAATCTGCAAAGACAAGCAAAATTTATTATTCAAAACCATGACTTGATTTTCATCAAACCGTGAACAACCCACGTGAATTTTAACATCCACTGTTTTTTCAAAAATTAGACAGACGTCCATCTTACAATTGTGAAAACTCACATACAGACATTATTTCACCATGTATAATTGTCTACTTTCAACAGTTGTTCAAAATCAAAACATTGATTTTACAAAATACATATATTTAACGTGAAACTCACGTAAATTAAAAAATATATCTATATATTTTGCTCCCTCGCACGAGCATCTGTCTTTGAAGCGAGAGTATATTTTCAAAATTTTGTGAACGCTCACATATCGAAAATAAAATTTTCATGAAAGCTCATAGACAAAAAATTTATTAACAGACGCACGTCTTTTCAAAAAAAAAAAAACTTTTCTCTCGTACGAGCATTCACCTTTGGAACGAGAGTTTATTCCATTTCGTGAAATCTCACAAAGATAAAATTTTGGTTTTCGTGAAAGCTTATAGACAAAATTTTATATCATTAGACTCAGGTCTATTTTGTTTGTTCCTTAAAGTAACGAACAAACGAGCGTCTATTCCTAAAATAAGTATTTCTTTTTTGGTCCCGGCCCGCGAATCCTAAACTACCAAGGTCTCGTCATCAAGATTAGCAGTTCAACACCAATCTATGCTCATTAGACGATGCTCCATCATGCCACTGGGATCTTCATTCAAGTCATGGTTTGCTCTACTATCAAAATCCGGTAATGTCTTAACTTACAACTAAGTTCAATTACTTATATTGTTTATGACCGGAAAATCACCATTCAATGCTGACTGAGGAACACGGCTTTCCTCACTAAGAAGGGGACTTAATGTAGATGGTGGATTTTCGATAAAGGCTAAAATCGTAAACCCATAATTATACGAACCTCTGATCCAGCAATCAGACATGAGTATTGAGACACGGGTCTCTCATCGAATCCTCTGACTGAGAATACCTTCTCTCATAGTACATGTAGATATGTAGTCTCACGGCTAGACAACAATATATCTCATGAATACTGAACACTTCAGTAATTATTTCTATATAGTATCACAAGATGGACGGCTCCTAGACAGCTTGCTCTGCTAGTATAGAGCGATAACGTTTTCAGGATACAAACAACGAGTTTACCCTGACTATATGAAGGATATGAAGCTCCAGCAAGCTCATATCGGAATAATTTATGCTCCTAGATAGATTGCTCTGCTAGTATAGAGCCATAAGTTAATTATTCCTAAATTCTTGGATTCATCCACAGAATTTCCGAAAATATTCAAATATTTTCGCAGATATTTCATTACTACAAACCATGGTTCTTCCCAGCAGAAATCCATGGGTTAGTAATAAATATTCAACGCACGGGCATCGGAGCTACCTCTGAGTAATCCCTGTCTCAAAAGGTGCAAGTGTATTCAACGATGATGCATTAACAATCACCGCACGAACGAGTATTTCAAAATACGACGAAACGATGAACCTATGCAAAATAGGGAAAAAAATAATAAATAATAAATAATCAAAATATTGACCAAGGCGCTGGGAGCATGGGCCCACTGACCGGACGACCGTGCCATGGCCAATCCCACGCCAGTTTTATATTTTATTACATTATTATTATTTTCCTTGATCTGATGAAAATCCTCTCATTTGAACAAATATCCTTCGTTTTGAGGAAACTCCTCAATTTCATGGTGCTTCCTTCGCACGAAGGAAATAATATAAAATTAGGAAAAACATTGTGGGACCGTGATCATTGGCCAACCGGCCATGCCTTGATCCCGACCGGCCTCACGCCTTGTGGTTCTTCATTATTTTATTATTATTTCCCTAGTTTCATGAAAATTCCTTCATCTCATGGTATTTTTCAAAAAATACATGAAAAATAATATAAAATTAGGAAAACCCATGGGATCAGGCCCTAGCCGTCCGGCCATGCCCTAGGCGGTCCCACACGTCCCTTTATTATTTTATTATTATTATTATTAAGATTTCCTTCATCCCATGAAACTCCTTGATTTCATGGTATTTCTCTCAAATTAGGAAAACTCCTTCAAATCATGGAAAAATATATAAAATACATAAAAATTAGGGAAACCTGTGGGACCGGGCCCAATCCGGCCGGCCATCCCTAGCCGATCCCACAAGCCCATGTTTTTATTATTTTAATATTATTTGCTTCCTTGATCCAATGGAAACTCCTTCACTTCAAGGAAAACTCATTAATTTCAACAATTTCCTTTATTTCATGATATTTTCATAAATTCATAAAAAATAAGGAAAAAGCACCACGGGACCGTGGTCACTGGCCGACCAGCCATGCCTTGGCCTCGGAGGTCCCACGCTTCATCATTCCTTTATTTCATAATTATTTTCCTTCATGTCATGAAGTTTTCCTAGTTTCAGCAAAACCCTAATTTTGTCATATTTTCTCAAATGGTCGCCCAAACGCGCACCAGAAAATATCAAAATTCTTAGGACTGAGACACAGACATCTCAACGACGAAAGCCTGTTACCTTGACCGACCAGGGTTGGACTTTTGGCTCGCAATGAGCTAGTCCCACGTATTTTCATGATTTGACCTAATTTGCGTAATTGCACGTATTGGGTCTGTTAGAGCACTGCTCGGTCAAACTCGCATGCATTGCTATCTCAAGAATTTTTGTCAATCTTAGTGATCAAAACTATAAAGTCTTGATTTCTAGTCTACTATAGTTAAGGTCTCGGACTAGGATAGAAAGTGTAGTTGAGCTCAAGAACTCCATGGCGATCATCATACAAGACAAAGGACTACTCAAGGTACCAGTGGTCTTCATCGACTAAAAGGTATGTGGAGACTTGAAATTATCTATCACTCAAAAGTCTATCTACTCTATCTCATATCTTGAGACAAAAGTAGTTTTACTATATAGACTAAGAATATGCACATGTGACATTTCGAGCTGAGTATATCTCACTTATTTATTTCTCGAAATGGGTGTTGGTAAAGCTTTCTCTTTAGCCTAGTTCATCTTTGCCTAGTGAAGAAAGTCATGTTATGTTTCAATCACTTTGGAAATCGCTCTGACGAAAAATAGTTTGTGAATAACAACTATATAACGCCGTCTGAGAATGTTTCAATGATTGAAATGAGAGTTTAGACTATATAACCATTGTGGGATATAAATTTTTTTGTGGAAACACATATATGTATAAGTCCATGGCACTTGAACCAAAGTTTGCGAACTTTGTTGAACAAGTGGAACCGGAACGTGAGCAGCAACTCAGTCCGCGAACTGGCGTAAGTTCTCGAACCCAAGAATATCTGCTGAAGTTGAAGCTCAGGTGCAGTTTCCGAACCCAGTCCGCGAACTGACGGAAGTTCTCGACCTGAGAAATTTTTCTGGAGTTTATTAACTTCAACTGGTTAGCTTGAGTCCGCAAACTTAAGAGGTTATGTCTGAAAACGTTGTTCGTGAACTTATCTTAAATTACTAAGGAATGCTTTTGCAAACCGTGTATTTATAGTTCATGAAATGATTCGAGTGAATCACATCGTTTTTGATTCAATTGTGTCTCTTGTAATACTTGGGGATCTCATAGCATTTGAACAACTCTCTAACTAGTTCATTTGAGTCATTTGGACTAGTTATGGTGAAGAAGAATATGGTTGATATGAAATTTATCATTTTGCTAACCATTTGGTTGAATAATATTGAACTAACCATTGTACACATTTGGGTACAGTTACACGAACTCAAAACGTCAAGTACATGTGTGTATGGCAAGCTAAGTTTTCGATCTAACGTTTGAGAGATATTAGCTTGTATCTAATCAGGTTTTCATCTAACGGTGAATATTGAATGCTTTGTTAGTAAGCTAACATTGATTGCAAACCCTGATTTGAAAGACTATATAAGGGAGAACTCTAGCAACTGGGAAACCTAATCCCCATATATTCTGTGTGATACTAGTTTGCTAAAGCTAGAATAGATTCTCCTTTAACCTTTGGTTTTCTTATTCTAAATCCAGGTTAACGACTTAAAGACTTCATTGGGATTGTGAAGCCAGACCAATACTAATTTTCTTGTAGTTGTGTGATCTGATCTTGCTGTTTTTATCGTACGAGTTCAATTGTAATAATTGGATTGAGATTTCTATCTCTGATAGGCAAGATAAAAGTAGTCACAAACATCTTCGTCTCATTGTTTATGATTCCTCAATAATCTTCTTCGCTGCGTCGATTAAGTTTATTGTGAGGTGATTGATGAAATTGAGCTGTTCTTCGGGAACATAAGTCTGGTTTTATCGATTGGTTCATGTTCACCTTGATTTATCAAAAGACAGAACAAAACTCATAGGTTTATTCGTGGGAGACGAATTTATCTATTACCTGTAGAATTTTCTGTATGAGACAGATTTGTTTATTAAAGTCTTCGAATTTGGGTCATAGCAACTCTTGGTTGTGGGTGAGATCAGCAAAGGGAATCAAGTACGCAATACCCTGTTGGGATCAGAGGCGTAAGAGAATAAATGTACCTTGCATCAGTGTGAGATTGGTTGGGGTTCAACTACAGTACAGACCGAAGTTAGTTTGGACTATGTTAGTGTCTGTAGCAGCTTAATACAGTGTATGTTTAATCTGGACTAGGTCCCGGGTTTTTCTGCATTTGCAGTTTCCTCGTTAACAAAATTCTGGTGTCTGTGTTATTTCTATTCCGCATTATATTTTGTTATGTAATTGAAATAATACAGGTTGTGCGTTATTCAATCAATTAGAATATCCGAACTTATTGGTTGTTGATTTAAATCGATTGACACTTAGATATTGGTCTTTGGTACCATCCAAGTTATCTCTCTTTGATTAGACTCGCGAATCATATTTGCTTGAGTAAATCAAATCGAGAGATTGAGATAATAACTCCTTGAGTATTTTCTTTTGATTGAGTCTAACTGTCTAGTTGATTCTCTAGAAAACAACTCGGAGTTGTCCATACATATTGCTAATCGAAATATTGGGTGAGGTTGTTAGACCCCCGCTTTTTCAGGGTCCAAAAATCTTCGAACAATTTCAGAATTTGACGGAGTGACTGTCATTCAATCCCGTGACCACCCAGGGCCGATTTCATGACCCCTTGGTCGGTCCCTTACCTCTTCATAATTAACTAGGTTTCATCACCTAAGGCTCAGATGAGCATTATTTTAAGGATTAAACCAGAATTTGATCATCCCTTCACCAACTCTTTAAGAGGTCATGGTATTTGCTCACGCGAGTATATGGACACTACATGGTTGATCCACGGTCCCATATAGTCGGTCCCTCCATCATTCCATGGTCAATTTTCCAATTAACCATCAACTGATCATCAATTGATTAAATTAGGTTTTCTGAGTCCAAGGATCATAATTCCTGACTCGAATACTAATAACTTTACGATGATCTCATGATTAGTATTTTATTAATTATGCTTGGTTCAACTACCAGTATCCTAATTAATACTTATTTTGGTAACGCTACCAACAATTTATCATACGAGCAACATTTGCTCATACGAGCAATACTTGCTCAAATCAGGGAATATTTATCCAGCTATTAATATTCAACAATCCATCGAATGAGCAATACTTGCTCATCTCAACGTAATAATTATACCTATGTATCAATAGACATATTCAATTTATGAGTCTCAGAACATTTCATGTTCAACTCAACAAAAACATGGACTCATCGTCCCATGAAGTCAGCAACTGACTAACTAAATACACGTCTGCCCTGCAGACTCCACGATCACACGAGACATCAATCGTGTCACTTGGGGGATATCAACTAGGTTTTTGGTATGGTGGTCTACGACATGTGTGTTCAAACACACGATGGAATGTGAGCAAGTCGTGCAATCAGTTGGAGGAGTTAACAAAGTAGTGGATGGAAAATCAACCAAGTCTTCGCACGATGAGCAACTGGTTTCAAACACGATTTCCATTTGCCCACTCTTTCATCCTATCAACTGTCACACTTCATGGAATCATGGTGCATGTAATTTCAGCAATATAAATAAGTCTCTGAATCATGATTGAAACAACAACGATCTCACGTCTCACAGACAACACGATATCAACAACTCTTCAATTGAGCAATTAATCTCAACTGAGCAATTTCAATTATTCAGAACTTATCATATTCAGAATTCACAACACACCTACAATATTTGATTACCATTGATTCCACACATTTCTCAGCTTCCCTCCTACGGATCAACCCATCCTCTCTTGTGACCGAATTTACTCTGGAATGGCCATTGTCTTGGTTTAGGCCAGAGTAATATAGATTAATTTATCGAATTCAAAGAACCCCCTTCTTGCAGTGCATCTGTATGAGGTTGAACATTTCACTCGGTTCAAGGAGTCTCCTCCGTACGGTCGTCTCCTCAATTTCGTAAAAACCAGCAAATCGTTTTGCCCCATCTACAATAATGTTTCAGGATCCACTATGTGCCTAGATGCTTGCACATTTCAGAAGCCTGATTACTATTCAAGTGTGACGTGCTCGTGTTGTTCATTAAAAGGTCATGAACTCTCAAAGTGTTACAAGTTCAAACACAAACAAAGACACATCAACAAACTTCAACGAAGAGCAAATCATCTAGCAATAAAGCTTAAACTTACTCAAAAGACTGCAGAGGTATGTAAGATTTTATCTTCGTCTAAGAGGTTAGTTTCCAAGGAAAAACCAAGACCATTTGAAAAGAAAGTATGGTAAAACTGTTTCGATAGACAAAAGTCTGTGGATTTTCCACAAGAGGAAATTGGTGGAAAAATTGTAGTTCACCATAATGCAACTTGATTGTGTTGTTATTAAAATCTTGTCTCATGTTCATGATAAAAAGAGACAATGATTTTGTACCTCTCAGGCTTTAGGAATTTTTTTTTTCCTTTTTTTCTTAGAAGTGTTTTCCTTTTGTCTATCAAACAAAAGAAAAGGTATTATCGACAATTCTACTCTTTATAGGGATAAGAGTTGATCGTCCATGAACCTATTTTAGTTTTCGAACCATACATTCCTTTTCCTTCTCTAAGACCTCTCTTTATCTTAAGACTACTTATTGAGCGAATTGTGAATTCCTCTCACAAACCCATACGTTCATGGACGCTCCAAGAATGATGTATTCTGGTGAAAAAGAAGGTAATGTGATTGTTAAGCCATCAATCATGAAGTAAAAAGAAAAATCTCCATTGCCTCCAACCTTGAAAAGAAAAAGAAGGAATATGAGGAAGCCAAGAGCTGTTTCTTCAAATTCTCAGAAGTTTTCTGATATTCTTGAAGTGTTGAAGGAGCTGCGATAGGAGATTCAACAAATAAAGGCTTTGGTGTTTAAGACTCGTAAGATTCATAAGGCCCTGGTTCGACAACAACAACCAAGAAGGTTCATCGACATAAACTCATTCCTTAATGAACCTTATGTTCCCATGGCTATTGACGACAATGAGTTCGGGGATGACAATGAATTCTTCAAAGGTCTTAATGTCTATTAAATCTTCTATTGTTTCTCTTTTGTTTAAAAGAATAACTAGTGTTTTGGAATAGCCATTATTGTGATAACACATAGTTATATCCAATGTTTTCATCTTCTTGTTTTTAGATTTATTGGTTTTGAATTCTAAACTTGTTGGAAGATGATGATTGCAGTATTAATCTTTATGGTTTTATATATTGCAATATTTTGATGGGATATGTATGTTTACGTCCGTGAACTTGATAGTCCCATATTTTGTTAAAAGTAAAGTCGTTCGTGAATTAATATGCAAATATTGTTAAAAGGATGAATAGACTTTTGACAAACACAAAAGTTAAGCCTATATTGTCAATTATTGATGTAAGATAGGTTAAAATATTTTGTGATTCAAGGATTATGTCTATTATATATCATTGTGCAAATTGTGATAGAAACATAGAATGAATCCTTGTGTTATCCACGGTATAGATCCTTATTGATCCATTTTTATGTATTACCGTGAAGGATCCATTGTGTATCTTATGTTGAGCATGATACAACTAAGCCGATTCCTTATTGGCATGGTTGGTTGTTCCATGAGATGTTATATGTTGAGCATTAAGAACTAAATTAATAAACTTTTGTGATTATTTAGTTTGTATTTCATAAGTTTTCTTATGTTGAGTACATGTACAGTTAAGGTTTCCATGTCTTATGATAATCTTAGTCGGGGTTCCATAATCTCTTATGTTGAGCCCAAATAAACTAAATCAATCATCATGTGTGATTATTTAGTTAGCACTCCGTAAGTGGTCTTATGTTTGAGCATCTCTTTGACTGGGTTGGTTTTCATGATTAACTTAGTCATTGCTCCATAGGTTTTCTTATGTCGAGTGTGGCCAATTAAATTGATTACTTTTGTAATTATTTTGGTTGTGTATGTCAATTATATCATTTGCGAGTTTTCTTGTGATTAATCTAATTGATTATTAAGTCTCCATAAGTTTACTTGTGTTGAGCATATTCAGTCAAATTAATCTTGGTTCGTTTTGGTTAATATGATTGAATATTTCTTTTTGGATTACAAATTCATACTTGTATGTAATTTGTTGAGTCTAAAGAAATCTTTTTTTCTCTTGAAATTAAGGTCGCTCTTGTTGTTCCTTAAGGAATGACATTTTATGGGGGAGAGTTCTTTTGAACTTGTGCTTAATTTCCAAATCTTTGTGGGGAGTGCGGCTGTGGAATATTTTATGGGTTATCTTGCGTCTTTATAAACTCCTTGATGAATGCATTTAGCTTCGGCTTTATGATTGCATCTAAATAAGATGATACACATTTACCTTTGGTCATGAAATGTTTCTTAAGGAAATTTCATTAGCATCTCATTCTGTACCTTTGCCAATTTTATTGACAAAAATGGGGAGAATTAATTGTAGTTCACACTACAAATACATATGGTTTTCGGATCATTATGTAAGGAGGAGTGGTTTCCATGTGAGATGGAGTATTGACTAAGGGGGAGTGAAGTATCACCATAGTATTGTTGTGAAGTTGTGATGCAATTAGACTTTGACGCTGTGTAATAATACTATGACACTGTATAACAATGATTGAGAACCGATGATTTTCTCATTGTTATAGCTACGGATTTTCAACAATGATGATGCTAAACTTACAACCTTTGGGATCATTGGACTACTTGGAAGTGACAAAGATTTCGAGTATTGTTGAAGATTATACATGTGGAATAGGAGCTACAAAGTTTATTCATATATTTTTTGTATTTCATATGTATTAATAGTTTTTCCACTAAAATTGACAAAGGGGGAGATTGTTAGAGCATTGCTCGGTCGAACTCGCATGCGTTGCTATCTCAAGCATGTTTGTCAATATTAGTGATCAAAACTATAAAGTCTTGATTTTTAGTCTACTATAGCTAAGATCTCGGACTAGGATAGAAAGTGTAGTTGAGATCAAGAACTCCATGGAAATCATCATACAAGACGAAGGACTACTCAAGGAACCAATGGATCTTCATCGACTAAAAGGTATGTGGAGACTTGAACTTATCTATCACTCAAAAGTCTATTTACTCTATTTCCTATCTTGAGACAAAAGTCGTTTACTATATAGACTAAGAATATACACATGTGACATTTCGAGCTGAGTATATCTCAATTATCTATTTCTCGAAATGTATGTTGGTAAAGCTTTCGCTTTATCCAAGTTCATCTTTACCTAGTGACGAAAGTCATGTTATGTTTCAATCACTTTGGAAATTTCTCTGACGAAAACTAGTTTGTGAATAACAACTATATGACGTCCTCTTAGAATGTTTCAATGATTGAACTGAGAGTTTAGACTGTATAACCATTGGGGGATATAAACATTATTGTGGCAACACATATATGTATAAGTCCTTAGCACTTGAACCGAAGTTTGCGAACTTTATTGATCAAGTGAAACCGGAACGTGAGCTGTAAACTCAGTCCGCGAACCCAGTCCGCTAACTGGCGTAGTTCTCGAAACCGAGAATTTCTGCTGGAGTTGAAGCTCATCTTCAGTCTGCGAACTGACAGAAGTTCTCGAACCCGAGAATTTCTGCTGGAGTTTGTGAACTCCAACCGGTTAACTTGAGTCCGCGAACTCAAGAAGGTTATGTCTGAAAACGATGATTCGTGAACTTATCTTAATTAACCCAGGAATGCTTTTGAAAACCGTGGCTTTATAGTTCATGAATTGATTCGAGTGAATCATATCGTTTTTATTCAATTGTGTCTTGTGTAGTACATGAGATCTCATAGCAATTGAACAACTCCCTAACTAGTTCATTTGAGTCATTTGGACTACTTATGGTGAAGAAGAATATGGTTGATATGAAAGTTATCATTTGGTTGACTAATATTGAACCAACCTTTGTACATGTTTGGGTACGGTTACACAAACCTAAAATTTTCAAGTACATGTGTGTATGGCAAGATAAGTTTTCGATCTAACGGTTGAGAGATATTAGCTTGTATCTAATCAGGTTTTCATCTAACGGTGAATATTGAATGCTTTGTTACTAAGCTAACATTGATTGCAAACCTTGATTTGAAAGACTATATAAGGGAGAACTATAGCGACTGGGAAACCTAATCCCCACACATTCGGTGTGATATTAGTTTGCTAATCTAGAGTCGATTCTCTTTTAACCTTTGGTTTTCTTCTTCTAAAACCAGGTTACGACTTAAAGACTTCATTGGGATTGTGAAGCCAGACCGATACTACTTTTCTTGTAGTTGTGTGATTTGATCTTGTTGTTTCTATCGTACGAGTACAATTATAATAATTTGCTTGAGATTTCTATCTCCGATAGGCAAGATATAAAAGTAATCACAAACATCTTCGTCTCATCGTTTGTGATTCCACAATAATTTTTTTTCGCTGCGTCGATTAAGACTATTGTGAGGTGATTGATAAAACTGAGCTATTCTTTGGGAATATAAGTCTGGTTTTATTGATTGGTTCCTGTTCACCTTGATTTACCAAAATATGGAACAAAACTCATAGGTTTATTCGTGGGATATGGATTTATCTATCTTATAGATTTTTCTGTGTGAGACAGATTTGTTTGCTAAAGTCTTTGACTTTGGGTTGTAGCAACTCTTGGTTGTGGGTGAGATTAGCTAAGGGAATCAAGTGCATAGTATCCCACTGGGATCATAGGCGTAGGAGCATAACTGTACCTTGGATAAGTGTGAGATTGACTGGGGTTCAACTACAGTCCAGACCAAAGTTAATTTGGAGTAGGCTAGTTCTGTAGCGTCTTAATACAATGTATGTTTAATCTGGACTAGGTCTCGGGGTTTTTCTGTATTTGCGGTTTCCTTGTTAACAAAATTCTGGTGTCTATGTTTTTTTTTTTTCCGCATTATATTTTTATATAATTGAAATAATACAGGTTGTGCGTTGTTCAATCAATTAGAATATCCGACCTATTGGTTGTTGATTTAAATTGATTGACACTTGGATATTGGTCTTTGGTACCATCCAAGTTATCTCTCTTTGGTTAGAACTCGTGAATTGTATTTGCTTGAGTAAATCAAATTAAGAAATTGAGATAATAATTCCTTGAGTATTTTCTATTAATTGAGTCTAGTTGATTCTCTAGAAAACAACTCGGAGTTGTCCATACAGATTGCTAATTGAAATATTGGGTGACGTTGTTAGACCCCTGCTTTTTCAGATTCTATATGTTTGATTTGATGATTATATTAAGAAACAGAGATACAACTCATGGATATATTTCCATTGATTGAGTCTGACTGTCTAGTTCATTCTCTTCGAATTATATTGGAGTTTGTCCATACATATTGGCTAAACGAAATATTAGGTGAGGTTGTTAGACCCACGTTTTTTCAATTGGTATCAGAGCAGGCAAACAAATTTAAAACCTCATAAGTCCGTGTTTGCGGCAATCTGATTTGTGTGTAAAGTTGTTTATCTCAAACTCACGCACATAAAAATGAGTTCCAAAAGTTTTGATTATGCTAAATGTCTTGGGCTTACCTCCAAGGATAACCCCTTTGTTGATTCTTTTGAATCCCGAGATAAGAATTTTTTGCTATTAGATTCGGATAGCATTCCCTATGAAGCTGAAATGGAACTCACCAGAACTATAAAAAATCTGCTGAGATTATTGATTTTCAAGGAGCTAAGATGAAGTCTCTTGAATAAAAACATGATTAGCTCATTGATGAGCTTGAGAAGTCTCTTGGTCAAGAACGAGAACTCTATAGCATCGTTGAGTCCTTCTCTAACAATATCGAAAAACTTGTTCGAGAAACTACTCTACAACGTGAAAAGATTAGTACTCTTGAGGATATTGTTAAAGAAGATTCAATTAGAGAAAAAAGTTTTATCGAGACTCATTCATCAGATCTGGACAGCTTTCGTGTTGAAAAAGAGAAATTGTTTGCTTCCCTTCTTCTAGCCTAGGAACAATGCAAATCCTTGAAAAGGGAAAATTCTGTTTTAATAAGTATGTCCTCTTTTGTGCCTATCATTAATTCTCATGTGGAATTACAGTACGTGAAGAAAAGTACTCCAAAGGTAGCTTCTACTAACAAAAGTTTATATAACTTGCAGACCTCTAATAGTGCTATGAGTTTAAAGCAGTTTCCTTCAGATATCTCTCTTCCACAAACTTGTTCCTTTTGTGGGAAAAGGAATCACTATCTTCAACATTGTTTTGCTAGAAAGAAGCAGATTTATGATCTTCAAAATCCACTTCTTTTTACTGACAACAAAGTAAATAATCTGACGACATCTACATGGATTTCATTCCTACATAAAACCATAACTCTCATAAAAGGGATTTCGATGGTCACTCATCTCTAAATATCTACAGGAATCGTGTTCCTCCTTATGGTGCAAATTCTTACACCACAAAAAAAAAATACATTCCCAGTGTTTATGAGAATAAGACTGGTAGATATAAGTCTAGGAGGTGGAGATCTCTCACTTTTAATCCTCTAGAACCGATTTCTATAGGTCCTAGACTTAATCTTCATAAAAATCCCTCTGATGAATTTTCTAAAAAGGTTATGTCGAATTCTTCTGGAATAAGAAATAACCGAAGGAAGGTAAGGAATACTAGGTTCAAACTCTCAGATGGTATTTACAACTCATCTCTCAATACTCATTGTGGGATTACATCTCACTCTGCTACCTAGCTCTATGTATTTTCATCCTTATATCTAACTTGAGAGTTGCAAGGATGCTCAAGTCTACTAAAGAATACCATCTGTCTTGTGTTTGAAATAATTATTTTCTTCTCTTGTGAATGTGAGTCATATCTTGATTCCTAATAACTCTTGTATCTATTCATATGCTCTAATTTAAAGTAAATCTTTTAATTATTAAGTTATGGAATTGTGAGATATCTGAAAACAGAGTGTTCTTCCTTCTTATTGGATCTTCTTTTTGATCCACCAACCTTCCATAACCGGTCCACGAACGTCCATGTCCTCTGCTTGGGAGTTCATAGAATTTCCATAACAAGGGTTCCTTCTCTTGTTCATAAACACACACACACACACACACACACACACACACACACACACATATATATATATATATATATATATATTATTTTTCCATCCCTAATTATACAAAAAAAAAAAGGAGAACTCTTCAAGACCTCAGGAATTGGTGAGAGATGGAAGAAGTCTTTAAAGGATGTGATTCGGTTCAAGATCTTGTCTTGAAAAAGATGATGGCTAGGAAAAAGTACAACTCCTGGATTGGTGAATTTTTCAAGGATTTAATTCTTTTACATAATGACTCAAGGGTCGAATTTTCAAATCTTCAACCGCAAATAAATCAGCTTATTGATGGTCAGACCAAAATCCTTGAAAATCAAAAGATCTTGATCAGGAATCCGAAGAACCTCATCATGGACTGTATCAAATCTAGGCATCTTTCCCGCATTTTTTATCAGAAAGTTAATGTTCTAACTCATGAACATGGAGTCTCTACGGTCAAAAGAATCAAGGATATCAGTGATACCCTTTATAACGGACCCTTTCAAAGGTATGATATTATCAAAGAAACTTGATTATTGTTTATGTCTAGGAAACTTCTTATGAGAATTTATTCTTAGTTTTATGAAGGATAACTAGGGTTTGGAATAACAATTATTGTGAGTACACATAGCTATTGCAAACGATTTTCATCTTGCAATGTTTTTAGGTTTATTTATTGACATTCTAAACTATATTTGGAAGATGATTTTGCAGTATTAATCTTTATTGGTTTTATATATTGCAAAATAATTTTATGGGATATGTGTGTTTGCATCCGTGAACTATGATTTTCCCATATATGTCAAAAGTTAAGTCTATAATATGTCTTTATGCAAATATAGATGGAAAATATAATGAACTTTTCATAACAAAGATTAAGTCTATGTATCATTATGAAAATATTGATGAAAATAGAATGAATCTTTGTATATTCCGTAGTATTGATCTTTCCCTGATCCACTTATGTGAAAGTACTATGCGGCTCCGTAAGTTCTCTTATGTTGAGCATTTCCGATTAAATTAATCATGGGTTCTCTTGTGGTTAATTTAATTGAGTTTTAATTTTTTAATGTCCAAAGAAATCCTTCTTTTCTTGTAAAAGTAAGGTCGCTCTTGTTGTTCTTTCGGGAATGACATTATATGGGGGAAAGTTCTTAACTGAACTTTCTTAATTGCCAAATCTTTGTGGGGAGTGCAGTAGTGGAATATTGTAGGAGTTATCTTGTACTTTATAAACTCCTTGATGAATACACTAAGTTTCGACTATGTGAAATCATCGAAACAAAGTTGATATGTTCTCTTTTAGTCATGAAGTATCTCTATGAGAATTTCATTATGATCTCGATAGTTTTCGTACCTTTGCCAATTTATATTGACAAAAAGGGGGAGAATTATTGTGTAGTTCACACTACAAATACATATGGTTTACGGATCATTACGTAAGGGGGAGTAGTTTTTATTATGAGATGAAGTATTGAATAAGGGGGAGTGATACATATCACCATAGTATTGTTTTCAAAGTTGTGATGTAATTGGACTTTGATGTTGTGTAATAATACTATGACACTGTATAACAATGATTGAGAGCTACTGTTTTCTCATTTTTATAGCTACGGATCTACAACAACTATAATGCTGAGTTGAACACTTTCAAAATCACTGGAGTACTTGGAAGTGACGAAGATTTTGAGTAATGTTGAAGAACCAAGAAAATCAAGCATTTTGACGAGAAGCTACAGAGTTTATTTATTTTGTAATCCATATGTATTGATAGTTTTGTCACTAAAATTGACAAAGGGGTAGATTATTAGAGCACTGCTCGGTCGAACTCGCAAGCGTTGCTATCTCAAGCTTGTTTGTTAAGTTTAGTTGTCAAAACTATAAGTCTTGATTTCTAGTCTACTTATAGCTAAGTCTCGGATTTAAGATAGAAAGTGTAGTTGAGATTTAGACTTCACGGCGTTCATCGATTGAAGACGAAGAACTACTAAGGGAATCTTGTGGAACTTCATCAACAAAAGGTATGTGGAAACTTGAACTCATCTATCACTCAAAAGTTTATCTACTATATCTCCTATTTGAGAATAAAGTCGTATAGCTATACAGACTTCGATTATACACATTTGATATTTCGAGCTGAGTTTAACTCGCTTGCATATTTCTCATAATATGTGTTGGTAAGCTTTCACTTTAACCAAGTTCATCTTATATTCTTGACGAAAGTCAAAAGATGATCATGTGAATATCACCTGGTAACATCTTACATGATTTGTGTGAGACGGTCATTTGATGTTGACTCGGAATATTTCATATTTATCTATCGATCACTTGAAAATTTCTTTGAAGCTAATAGTTGTATGAGACAGCTATTGTCGTATTCTAAGAATATTTCAATGATTGAACTGGGAGTTTAGAACAATTAACCATAATTGGATATAGCACAGTATGCGTACTTGTATGCCTAGTATGCATACCCGTATGCCTACTGGTTGGTTAGTTGAAAGTACTAGAACTTAGTATGCATACCGTATGCGTACCGGCGTAATTTCAAGTCCGGGAATTCAACTGAGTTTGGTGGTATGCGTACTCATTCGCATACTGGCGAACCCAAACTAAGTCCGACCACTTAGGTATGCGTACCCGTTTGCATACTTGAGTAGGTTATGTTCTAAAATCGGTTTGTTCATGAACAAATACATTTATATAATAAGGAATGCAATCTTTTGAAAACTGTGTCTATAATGTTCATGAATTGATTCGAGTGAATCTAAATCGATTTTGCTTCAATTGTGTCTTGTATACTTCTATGAGAATATAAACAATTGAACAACTCTATAACTAGTTTCATTTGAGTCATCTGAACTAGTTGTGTTAAGATGAACAAGGTTGATATGAAATTGTTTATATGGCTAACTTCGGTTAACTATTGTTGAGCCATCAAGATGTACACATTTAGGTACAATTACCCATATCTAAATGAAGTCACTTTTCATTTGTATGTAACAAGCTAAGTTCGATCTAACGGTTGAAAGAAATTAGCTTGAGTCTAATCAGGTTTTCATCTAACGATGAATATTGAATGCTTTGTTGCCAAGGTAACATTGATTCCAAACCCTGATTTGAAGACTATATAAGGGAGAACTCTAGCAACTGGGAAACCTAATACCCACACCTCGTGTGTGATACTAGTTGCGACTAGAGTCAATTCTCCTTTAACCTAGTTTTTTCTAAAACCATTATAGGTTAATGACTTAAAGACTTCATTGGGATTGTGAAGCCATACCCAACTATTTTCTATGTAGTTGTGTGTTCTAATCTTGATGTATTCTATCGTATTGAGTATTATCTTCTCTAAGATTTGCTTGATATTTAATCTCCGATAGGAAAGATAAAAAGTAATCAAAAACATCTTCGTCTCATCGTTTGTGATTCCACAATATCTTGTTTCTCTACCATACAATTAAGATTATTGTGAGGTGATTGATATTACTAGGTTGTTCTTCGGGAATATAAGTCCGCTGTATCAATTGGTTCCTATTCACCTTGATTTATCAAAATACGTAACAAAACTCATAGGTATTTCTTTGGGAGACATATTTATCTATTCAATAGAATTTTTTGTGTGAGACAGATTGGTTTATCAAGTCTTTGACTTTGGGTCGTAGCAACTCTTAGTTGTGGGTGAGATCTGCTAAGGGAATCAAGTACGTAGGAATGGATACCATAAAGGAATTGTTGGTTTTGAAACCAGAGTGGTATACATACCCGATACGCAAACCAGAAATTTTTTCTAAGTTCCTGAACTCGTTCTTGTCCTAAGGGTACACATACCAGGTACATGTACCATGACAAAAATAGTCACGAACAAGGTAGAGTACATGCACTTGCCATGTCGAATATTTTTAGATGTATTAAACATATTTTTGTGAGAGATAATTGGCATTTGAATAAATCTCTAAAAAACTATATAGATATGATTGATTACATTATAACTGAAAAGGCGAGGGTCTGATAACCACACCCAATATTTCGAATTAGCAATCTGTATGGACAAACTCCAATATACTTTATAGAGAATCAACTAGACAGTTAGACTCAATCAATAGAAACGTATATCAAAGAGTTTATATCTCTATCTCTCGATTTAAATCTTACTCAAGCAAACTGTGAGCCTCAATTTAAATACAAGAGAGATAAACTTGGATGGTGCCAAAGACCAATATCCAAGTGTCAATCAATTTAAATCAACAACCAAAAGGTTGGATATTCTAATTGATTGAACAATGCACAACCTGTATTATTTCAATTATAAAGATAAATAATATAATGCGGAAAATAAAATAACACAGACACCAGAATTTTGTTAACGAGGAAACCGCATATGCAGAAAAACCCCAGGAGCTAGTCCAGATTAAAATACACTATATTAAGCCGCTACAAACTCTAGCCTACCCCAAGCTAACTTCGGCCTGGACTGTAGTTGAACCCTAATCAATCTCACACTGATCCAAGGTACAGTTATGCTCCTACGTCTCTGATCCCAGCATGATACTACGTTCTTGATTCCCTAAGCTGATCTCACCCACAACTAAGAGTTGTTATGACCCAAAGTCGAATACTTTAATAAACCAATCTGTATCACACAGAAAAGTCTATGGTAACAGATAAATTCGTCTCCCACTAATATACCTACGAGTTTTGTTCCGTTTTTTGATAAATCAAGGTGAACATGAACCAATTGATAAAACCATACTTATATTCCCGAAGAACAACTCAACTTTATCAATCATCTCACAATAATCTTAATCTCCGTAGCGAAAAAAGATATCGTGGAATCACAAACGATGAGACGAAGATGTTTGTGGCTACTTTTATATATTGCCTATCGGAGATAGAAATCTCAAGCCAGTTATTATAATTGTACTCGTACGATAGAAACAATCAGATCAGATCACACAACTATGATAAAAGTAGTATCAGTCTGGCTTCACAATCCCAATGAAGTCTTTAAGTCGTTAACCTGGTTTAGAAGAAGAAACCAAAGGTTAAAGGAGAATATGCTCTAGCTTAGCACAACTAGTATCACACAGAATGTGTGGGGATTAGGTTTCCCGGTTGCTAGAGTTCTCCCTTATATAGTCTTTCAAATCAGGGTTTGCAATCAATGTTAGCTTAGTAACAAAGCATTCAATATTCACCGTTAGATGAAAACCTGATTAGATTCAAGCTAATATTTATCAACCGTTAGATCGAAAACATAGCTTGTTATACACACATGTAATACATGTTTGTATGCTTGTGAAAACTGTACCCAAACTATGATAACTTTCATATCAACCATATTCTTCTGCACCATAACTAGTTCAAATGACTCAAGTAAACTAGTTAGAGAGTTGTTCAATTGCTTAGATCTTTATATACTACACAAGACACAGTTGAAGCAAAAACGATTTGATTCACTCGAATCGGTTCATGAACTATATAGCCACGGTTTGCAATAGCATTCCTTAGTTTATAGATATGAGTTCACAAATATTGGTTTTAGACATAACCTACTCAAGTTCACGGACCTAAGTTCCCGGATGGAGTTCACAAACTCCAGCAGAAATTCTCGGGTTTGAGAACTTCGCCAGTTCTCGGACTGAAGCTCGCGCACTTCTCCGGTTCTCTTGATCAACAAAGTTCGCAAACTTTGGTTCAAGGAATAAGGACTTATACACATATGTGTTTCCACAATAATGCATATATCCTCCATTGGTTATATTGTTTAAGCTCTCATTTCAATCATTGAAACATTCTTAGGGGACGTTATATAGTTGTTATTCACAAGCCATTTTTCGTCAGAGCAATTTTCAAAATGATTGAAACTTAACATGACTTTCGTCACTAGGTAAAGATGAACTTGGCTAAATAGAAAGCTTTACCAACACATATTTCGAGAAATAGATAAGTGAGATATACTCATCTCTAAATATCAAATGTGTATAATCTTAGTCTATATAGTAATATGACTTTTGTCTCAAGATAGCAAATATAGTAGATAGACTTTTGAGTGATAGATAAGTTCAAGCCTCCATATACCTTTTAGTCGATGAAGATCCACCAGTTCCTTGAGTAGTCCTTCATCTTGTATGATGATTGCCATGGAGTTCTTGAGCTCAACTACACTTTCCATCCTAGTCTTAGACCTTAGCTATAGTAGACTAAAAATCAAGACTTATAGTTTTGATCACTAATATTGACAAACATGCTTGAGATAGCAACGCATGCGAGTTCGATCGAGCAATGCTCTAACCATTTCCCCCTTTGTCAATTTTAATGAAAAAACTATCAATACATATGGAATACAAAAAATATATAAATAAACTTTGTTGCTCCAATTTCACATGTCTAATCTTCGACATTGCTCGAAATCTTCGTCACTTCCAAGTAATCCAATGATCCCAAATGTTGTATGTTTAGCATCATCATTGTTGAAAATATATAGCTATAACAACGAGAAAACAATAGTTCTCAATCATTGTTATACATTGTCATAATATCATTACACAGCGTTAAAGTCCAATTGCATCACAACTTCAACAACAAAACTATGGTGATATGTCACTCCACCTTAGTCAATACACCATATCACTTGGAACCACTCCCCCTTACATAATGATCCGAAAACCATATGTATTTGTAGTATGAACTACATATTAATTCTCCCCATTTTTGTCAATAAAATTGGCAAAGGTACAAGAATGAGATCCTAATGAAATTTCCGTAAGAGACGTTTCATGACCAAAGGTAAATGTATATATCATCTTGTTTAGATGAAATCATAAAGCCGAAGCTAGATGCATTCATCAAGGAGTCTATGAAGATACAAGATAACCCCTATAATATTCCACAACCACACTTCCCACAAAGATTTGGCAATTAAGCACAAGTTTAAAAAGAACTCTCCCCCATTAAAATGTCATTCCCTAAGGAACAACAAGAGAGACCTTAATTTCAAAAGAAAAGAAGGATTTTTTTTGGACATAACAAATCACATACAAGTATGGATTTGAATTCAAAAAATATTCAATTAAAAGAGTATTTTAACCGAATATGTTCAACACAAGTAAACTTATGGAGACTTAAAAAAATATAAATTAGATTAATCACAAGAGAACCCACAATTAATCTAACAGGAATACATATCTAAACTAATCACAAAAGTAATCAATTTAATTGGTCATACTCGACATAAGAGAATCTATGGAGCAATGACTAATTTTAATCATGAAAACAATCAACCCAGTCAAAACGCTCAACCATAAGAAACCTTACGGAGTCATAACTAAATAACCAAACAAGATGATTAATTTAGTTCAATATGCTCAACATAAAGTATATTACGGAACAACAACTAAGCTAATCATAAAAATAATCAACTTTGGTTGTTTAGTGCTCAACATAAGACACATTACGGAGCCTCACAGTAATACACAAAAAATGGATCAGGGAAGATCAATTACTGCGGGATACACAAGGATTCATTCTATTTTCCATCATTATTTGCACAATGACATATAATAGACATAATCCTTGAAAACAAAATATTTTAACCTATCTTCCATCAAAAATTGACATAATAGGCTTAACTTTTGTATTTGTCAAAAGTCAATTCATTCTTTTATCAATATGAGAATATCGACTTACAAAAGACTTTATTTTTGACAAGGTATGGGACAATCAAGTTCATAGACGCAAACACACATATCCCATAACAATATTGCAATATATAAAATCATAAAGATTAATACTGCAAAAATCGTCTTCCAAACAATTTTAGAATTTAAACAAATAAACCTAAAAACATAAAGATGAATAAGTTGGACATGGCTATGTGAAATCACAATAATTGTTATTCCAAACTCTAGTAATCCTTCTCAAAAACAAGAATAAATTCTCATAAGAAGTTTCCTAGGTATCAAGACAAACTCATAATGCACATATTAGATGATTTGTCCTTAGAGGGTAGAATCAATCTTTTTCTCCAGGATTTATACCATGAAAATCTACGAAAGGTGAATAAAAAGATTTTCTTAACAAAGAAGAACATACAAAGTCATTAACGACCATGCACCATAGTTCACATAAAATGATTGTGAACATTCAAGAATCCCATAGTTATGCGTACTACTGCCCATTATTGGACTTCCTTCTTTGTGATTCACCAACAACATTATTGTAAAAACTACAAATGAGCTTAGAATAGCAATACTCCATGAATTCAAATGTCCAAGTTCAAGAGAAGTGGAACAAGTGCAACGAAATGGAGCAAAATACTCAAAAATAAGAGACAGGACAAAGAACAATCTTAACTCATCCAAATTCATGGTTTCCCATCTCCATTTTGAATATAATTCAAATAGGAAGAGAGTTCAAAAATAATGAGGTCTATCCGAGTGCGGACGAAAAAGTTACGGCCAAAACAAGTTTACCGAGTATCGACGTCAAGTATGCATACGGGGTTAGCGAACTTAAGCCCCTTGATTTTGGTTTTAAATGATGTTATGCATACTTGGTATGTGTACCATGAAGTCCAAACATCCCGAACTAATGCTTTCAAACCTAAACATTTAAGAACCTTAAATACATATCAAGTTAGGTAGAAATGAACGATAATCAAGGTACATGGATCGTTATAAAAACACAAATATTGCTCAGGCTTATAGACATACCTTTTTAGAATAATCCAATCGAATTACCGAACATAATATGTGTGCCAAAATTCTCGTGCTTCCCTCACCGTATACATAGCAGGGCATTCCTTGGTGAGGATGCACTTGCAACACAATCAAGTTGTGTTGGGGTAAACATAAATAATGTCTTGCTCACTACAAGTGACCTTTGGATTATCATGAAAGAGATCTCTTTTAGAATCTTTCACATCCAATTCCATTTTTTGAAAAAACTTGTTAAGTTCCAACATCATGGATACTGCCTTCTCCATAGTCATGGAATTTTCTAGAATATCATTCCTTTTCACACTCAAAGCATCATTTGCTTTCTTTGGTACCCACTTATGAGTGTGTTTAGGAACGACCGGAACCTTCTTCCCATTACTCTCTTTAAGATTTCTCTGAAGAGAATTGGATTGACTATTCTTTTGCAAGTTAGCCTTTCTCCAATTGAGAGCATCGGATCTTGTCTTAGTCTTCACGAAGTTATCCTTTTGATAACCATTACGATTGTGAAAAGGATTCGTATGACGTTTATAGGCAAATCTATATTTATCACAGCACATATTCCTTTGCCTAAATGTTGGACAATTACAACCTGTAGTGTTAAGGGGATTAGTCTTAACATATGATATTGGTTTCACAACTTCTTGTGATGCCCAAACAAGAACATCATGAAGTTTCTCATTCCTTATACGGAGACGACATCTCCTTTCCAGGTGACCTTTATTTTCGCAATAATGGCAAACATAAGGAATGTTCTTACCTCGATCTGTGTGTGCTGACTTTGGAGGTTAATATACTTTGCTCCTTCGAACCTTAAGGTATTTCACTTTTTCCATCAGTGGAAACCTTTTGTTGAGAAGCATCACTAGACTTGAAAATTTTTACCTCTTTGCTGGAACTTGGAGTATCTATTCCCTTATAGCCCAAACCTCGTGTATCATGATAATTTTTACTTGCCCCTAGCATAGTGGTTAATTTTCTTAAACTATAATTGAACTTTTTCAAGTCATCTTCCAACATCTTGATTTTATCATGAGAAGCAGTTAAATCAGCCTCAAGGCTTTTTTCTCGAGCGAGATAAGCGCTTTCTCTGTCATAAAAACTTGTTTGCTGGGAGTTAATCATTGCTTAAGATTATGCAAGTTTTTCTCCCAACAAAAGATACTTTTGATAAATATTATCACATTCAAGTGACTTTATATGCAGGTTTTCCTCAGAATCCTTGAGGATCGATTCGTTAGAAGGATTCGAAACATAAACACCTACGTAACTGTTGATGGTGGTTTTTAGTATATGGTTAAAATCGTAAAACACTAAACCCTAGAAGACATTTAAAACAAGCATTTACTAGGCGCATTAAATAAAAGCCTTTAATGTGTCTTTAAATAATTACCAGTGTATATTTTTAAAATTAGGGTTAGACGAACCAAGCCCTAATTCTCACGTGTGCCAATGGCAAATCATGCCAGCCACACCTAGCCCAAGTTAGACGCGCCATGCCAATCGCATCATGCCATGGCCCTTGATATGCTTGTGCCAATGGAAAACCATGCCAGCCACACCCAACCGCGCCAAAGCATGCCATCCATGCAAGTCGCACCCTTGTTCCAATGGCAAATCATTCCAGCCACACCTAGCCCAAGTTATCCGCGCCATACCAATCGCACCGTGCCATGGCCCTAGCTATGCTAGCCACATCTCGTGTTTCAATGGAAAACCATGCCAGCCACACCCAACCGCACCAAAGCATGCCAACAATGACAGCCGCACCCTTGTGCCATTGGCAAATCATGCCAGCCACATCTAGCCCAAGCTAGCCGCGCCATGCCAATCGCATCGTGCCATGGCCCTATCTATGCTAGCCACATCTCGTGTGCCAATGGCAAACCATGCCATCCACACCCAACCGCGCCAAAGCATGCCAACCATGCAAGCAGCACCCTTGTGACAATGGAAAATCATGTCAGCCACACCTAGCCCAAGTAAGCCGCGCCATGCCAATCGCACCGTACCATGGCCCTAGCTATACTAGCCACATCTCGTGTGCCAATGGAAAACCATGCCAGACACACCCAACCGCGCCAAAGCATGCCAACCATGCTAGCCGCACCCTTGTGCTAATGGCAAATCATGCCAGCCACATCTAGCCCAAGCTAGCCGCGCCATGCCAATCGCACTCTGCCTTGGCCCTAGCTATGCTAACCGCGCCATCCTGTTGGCCTTCTCCTCACGACCACTAAAGTGAAGGCGTGAAATAATCGACGGTTTCCCTTCAATCCCAGGAGCAAATCCTGGCCCCCTAAAGTCACCTCATGACCTTGGCCCTGAAACCTTGGATTGGTCACGCACCTAACCAAGCCAATCGCGCCATGCCTCTCCATGGCCCTCATGCCGCGCCACCCTGCTGGATTTTCCCCACGGATAATAAAGATAAGGCATGCATCAATCAACGGTTGCCCTTCAATCCCAGGAGCAAATCCCGGCCGCCCAAAGTCACCTCATAACTTTGGCCCGAAAACCCTAGCTTGGTCACACGCCTAACCAAAGTTAGTTATGCCATGCGACCATGGAAAACCCTTGGCCCCATGTGCCAAACCACGCCAAGGCATGCCATGCCAACCTAGTTGCGCCAAGGCATGCCATGATAGCCTGGCCATGCCGCCATCCCTCCTGAATTCTTCTTGAGTTTTGCTCTCGGACAGTTTTATCCTCCCGAGCGAGTTCAAAACCTAAATATCCACGCGTAAGGAGATAGGAAATTCGTTTACGGTTGATTTGAGGGGCAGACCGTCAAAATCCGAGTCTGTACTAGGATTCTACAACGATTCTAGTGAAGGGTGCTAATTAGGGTTTATAAAACAAAGGCACGCATCAATGACTACTCTTCAATCCCAGGAGCAAATCCTGGCCGCCTAAAGTCCCCTCACGACTTTGTCCCAAAAACCTTAGCTTGGGAACGCACCTAGCCCAAGCTAGTCACGCCATGCGCCCACACGCCAAGCCAAACCGCACCTCGCCAAGCTAGCCACACCAAGCCAAACACCCATGCATTGGCCCCAACTATGCTAGTTCACTCACGATGGCTCAGGGCTTCCGCTTCTTAAAATGTTATACTTCCCAGTCACGCTCCCTTTAGCATTTCCTTCAACAATTTCTCTTGATATTTGTATTTCCCCAAGATGAATACACCGCTTGTATTCTTCCTCGTCAAAAAAAAAAATCCCTTTCCGAATAAGTTCTCCAGATATCAGAGAAATACATCAAATTAACCCAGAGAACCATTACCCATCATATTGCAACCAAAATACCTCATTCAATCATTCAAAAAAAATATAGACAAGCGGAGTGTTAACTGGTGAAGAAAAAAGTAAAGAAGAACCTACAAGGGCATCAGGATGACTAAGCAACAGGAATAACAAAGGGGAGGAATTAGCCCTCGAAGGATAGAACACGGGTCCCCTTGGTCAAGGCCATCTTCAAGCACTTTCCCCAGAAATTTCTCGGGCAAAAAAGATCCCATTCAACGACATTAGCAACAACAACCTCAGCGTCCCATCCCGAAGTAAGCGTAGCAGTAACAGTGACCGCTTCGATGACCGGACCGGCATACGCCACCATGACCCCTCCAGTATCACCAACGATGCCTCCGGCACCAGCTTTAAGTGCTACTTCATTTCCAAAAGATGCTCCTTTGAAAGTTTTCTCATTGACACCCCGAAGAAGATTTTTCGATTCATCTGCATCAAGACCAAGAACCATGGTGCTCTCCTCCAAAAGCTTCACATGCTCGATCTTCATTTGCTTCAACTTAGGAGCAGTTCGACTCGCCCTACGACTGGGCCAAGGAAAGTCTTTTCCGCGCTGGGAGTTCTCAATATGCCAAGGTTCCTCCTTGCTTTCCCGTCCCTCCTCCATTCTCATCGAACCCAAGAAAGTACGAACACGCGCCTGCACTTCATAGAGGTAGATAGAAGGAAGGTCCTGGATGACCTTACCAACTTCACGTAGTAGGGATTCGATTCTAGCCAGTGCATCTTCATGAGAAGAGGACCCAATTATGAAAACCTTCTCCAAGGAGTTGAAGACAGGACTGTCCTTGGAGGATCCTATCATACACTACAAAGAATGGGGAGACTGATCAAACTACATCCCATCTATGCACGTATAAAAAAAATAGTATAAAAAAAAGTAAAGAAGAAGGAAGCACGAGGCGATACCTGCAGAGAGGATAGACGAAGACAAAATACCCTAATGTAGAGCTCAAGATCGTCTTTTATGCACGACAAAATGACGCAACCACAAAAGGGAAAGTTTTGTACCGGCCGTGAGTTAAGGCATGATATCATATCCTAATTAAACCCCATGCCTGCCTACGGGGAATAATTATGGTTGGCGAGAAAGTATGGAATAACGTGCTCAAGGCACACTTGAGTATGTTTTCCCTTCCCACCACCAACGCTAAATTTCGGGAACGAAGCCAGTGGCATCACAAAAAAAGAGAAAGGAGGAAGAACTTTCTGGTCTAATCAAATAAAGAAAGAGGCAACCAAGCCCTTGAAGTCACGCCAGACCAAGCCATCACCCCATTGCCACGGCCCCATCACACCTAGACACCTCTGCATGCTCCATCATGCCATTGCTGTGATCAAAGCCATGCCACCTTCTCCGCCCTCAAGGACCATGCCCCCTTTGCCGCGGAAAGGACTACCAATATGGAAGTCCGAAGTCCTCTCTACCACTTAAAAGGTTAGTCGGATTCTCTTAACCGTCTTTGCAATAATTTACGTTGTCTGTCACCATCATATGATTACCCCGCAACAAGACACCTGTTCCGAGCTAAGCAGGGGACTTAATGTTGATGGTGGTTTTTAGTATATAGTTAAAATCGTAAAACACAAAACCCTAGCAGACATTTAAAACAAGCATTTACTAGGCGCATTAAATAAAAGCCTTTAATGTGTCTTTAAATAATTACCAGGGTATATTTTTCAAATTAGGGTTAGACGAACCAAGCCCTAATTCTCATGTGTGCCAATGGCAAATCATGCCAGCCACACCTAGCCCAAGTTAGCCACGCCAGGCCAATCGCACCGTGCCATGGCCCTAGCTATGCTAGCCACATCTCGTGTGCCAATAGCAAACCATGCCAGCAACACCTAACCGCGCCAAAGCATGCCAACCATGCAATCCGCACCCTTGTTCCAATGGCAAATCATGACAGCCACACCTAGCCCAAGTTAGCCGCGCCATGCCAATCACACCGTGCCATGGCCCTAGCTATGCTAGCCACATCTCGTGTGCCAATGGAAAACCATGCTATCCACACTCAACCGCGTCAAATCATGCCAACCATGCTAGCCATACCCTTGTGCCAATGACAAATCATGCCAGCCACATCTAGCCCAAGCTAGTCGCGCCAGGCCAATCGCACCGTGACATGGCCCTAGCTATGCTAGCCACATATCGTGTGCTAATGGAAAACCATGCCAACCACACCCAACCGCGCCAAAGCATGCCGAACATGCAAGCCGCACCCTTGTGCCAATGGAAAATCATGCTAGCCACACCTAGCCCAAGTTAGCCGCGCCATGCCATGGCCCTAGCTATGCTAGCCACATCTCGTGTGCCAATGGAAAACCATGCCAGCCACACCCAACCACTCCAAAGAATGCCAACCATGCTACCCGCACCCTTGTGCCAATGGAAAATCATGGCAGCCACATCTAGCCCAAGCTAGCCGCGCTATGCCAATCCCACTCTGCCTTGGCCCTAGCTATGCTAACCGTGCCATCTTGTTGGAGTTCTCCTCACGACCACTAAAGTGAAGGCGTGCAACAATCGACGGTTTCCTTTCAATCCCAAGAGCAAATCCTGGCCGCCCAAAGTCACCTCATGACTTTGGCCCCAAAACCCTGGCTTGGTCACGCACCTAACCAAGCCAATCGCGCCATGCCGTGCCACCCTGCTGGTTTTTTCCCCACGGATACTAAAGATAAGGCATGCACCAATCAACGGTTGCCTTTCAATCCCAGGAGAAAATCCTGGCCGCCCAAAGTCACCTCATAATTTTGGCCCAAAAACCCTAGCTTGGTCACACGCCTAACCAAAGCTAGCTATGCCATGCGACCATGGAAAACCCTTGGCCCCATGTTCCAAACCACGCCAAGGCATTCCATACCAACCTAGTTACGCCAAGGCATGCCATGATAGCCTGGCCATGCCGCCATCCCTCCTGAATTCTTCCTGAGTTTTGCTCTCGGACAGTTTTATCCTCCCGAACGAGTTCAAAACCTAAATATCCACTCAAAAGGAGATAGGAAATTCTTTTACGGTTGATTTGAGGGGCGGACCGTCAAGATCCGAGTCTGTACTAGGATTTTACAACGATTCTAGTGAAGGGAGCTAATTAGGGTTTATAAAACAAAGGCGCGCATCAATGGCTACTCTTCAATCCCAGGAGCAAATCCTGGCCGCCTAAAGTCCCCTCACGACTTTGGCCCAAAAACCTTAGCTTGGGAACACACCTAGACCAAGCTAGTCACGCCATGCGCCCACGCGCCAAGCCAAACCGCACCTCGCCAAGCTAGCCACACCAAGCCAAACACCCATGCATTGGCCCCATCTATGCTAGTCACACTATGCCAAGCCAAGCGCCTATTGCCTTGGTCCCAGCCATGCCATACGGCGATGGCAGACCATTGGCCTCACACGCCAAGTCTAAACAACACCTTGGTCGTGCCTTCCCTACGCGGCCACCAAAACAAAAGGCATACGACCATCAATGGCCAACCTTCAAACCCAGGAGCGAATCCTGGCCGTCTAAAGTCACCTCATGACTTTTGGGTCCAAAAACTAAGTTTTGCCACGCCAAACCATGCCATGCCGAGGGCATGCCAACTTGGTCGCGCCACCACGATGGCCCTCACTACCGAAACTAAGGCGCGCAACACACCTCTCAAGATACAAAATCTCGACCATCGAAGGTCACCAGGCTAGCAAGTTCCCCGAACTCGACTTGCCAAGCCATAGCAACGTATTACATGTTCTCCAAGAACATTCGAGACATCAACACAAACTGGGGGATCTTTTTGGGTATTGGTTTGGTGGTCTACAGTGTGCGGCGTACACTACGCCCCTCATAAGGAAGTGTCATAAGAGTGAGGCTCCTTGTAAATACGGGAGTTATGTGGGAAAACGTTCATGGGACATAAAGCCGTGAGTTAACAACCTTATGGAACATCAATTCCATAACGTTAGCAGTTTCATGAAAATCAATTTCATGCGTTAACCACTTTATGGAATAATCAAGTCTATGCATACGGTTGCCACCTCCTCCAATTTACTCCTCACTCCTTAATGGGACCAGGGTACATTTCTACTATAACTTGTATAAATAGGTTTTACCTATTTCTATTTGACAAAAAGGTCATTCAGACAAGACAATACTCAGAATACTTATCGGCTAGATATCCTTGTGATCTCTCATACTTTTCTGAAAACAAGTTGTAGAAACCCAATTGCTCTCCCAGAATCAACTATTCTGGTCTCACACTCTCCTTGCCTCCCTCCCCAAAACTAACCCATTCTCCTACTCTTTGTGACCGAAGCAAGTATGGATCGGCCATTTCTTGGTTTAGGCCGGACTTGTACATATTGATCTCTCGAACTTAAAAGTACTCCCTTGCAGTACATTTGTTTAGGGTTTAAACAGTTTATCACCTTCACACCTGCAATTACCAAAATCAGCAGAAGCTATTTTCACCTATAAACAATTGGCGACCACAGCGGGAGGATTGATCTATCAGTCACAATACCAACTCCAACTCTTGGTTTCTTTTCCCAAACGTCAATCCAAATATGGTGGAACTCAGGTCCGGAGCGGCTGTCGAGAATACCAGCACAGAACACGTCCCTGATGTTAACGTCTCCCCCAATAACGTCTGTTGACACCCCAATTTCGCACCCTCCATGGGAAATATCAGTCCTATACTTCAAATCCAAATACAAGAGAAATTCTTTGTGAAGCAATTAAGGATTTCCATATCCTTTAAATCGAGCCCACAAGCTCTACCCAATCAATCCCACAAGCTCTCAAGCCCACAAGCACGGCTCCTACCCATTTCATTATCCTTCCAAACCTGGGAATTCTTGCTATCATGTTAAAGAGGACGAAAATATAAAGTCAATGGTGAAAGAACGGAGTCATTTGGAGTTCGTATGCAAAAGTTACGAGAAAAACGAGAACTTAGAAGAAGTTGTAGTCAAGTTTAAAGCAACCACTAGAGGGAGTCAGGTCTTTTACAATAGGGGGCGCCAAAACACAAACAATACTAAAGGCACCTGCTTTATTACTAGAGGCACCCAATTTATTACAAAAGGCATCTTATTTATTAATAAGGGCACTTTTTCTTCTTCCTCATGAAGAACATGGGTGTTCTTAATGGTGGTCATCATGATGATCACGATGATGATGGATTTTGATCGACAATGATTTTCGATTTTGAATACATCACTAGGTTCTTAGGGATGATATGGAGCTTGGGTAGGAGCCTAATTTCACATCAATCATGTTCTTGATGCGATAAACAAGAATAATCGTACGAACAAGAATACCGATTGAATAAAGAATAATACTTTTGAATAGTAACAAGATCGTGAACAGACCCAAATGGACCCACATGTCATAATCAGATTTTTAATTGTCGCATACAATTGAAAAGCAGCGAAGGAAAATGAAGAAGAAGAAAAAGAAGGAAGAAAAGGACGAAGGCGGCTGCATGCGAAGGAAAAAGGACGATTTACAGCCTTTATTTTCAACAAAGCAGCCCGAAATTGGCGGAGAGTTGAATATTTTTTCCCTATAAATAGAGATCGAATTTCTCATTCAAAAACAACGAAAAACAAAGAGGAGGACGACGAGTACTTCCTTTAATTCTTCCTTTACTTCAATAGAGGAACAAAGAATAGGTTTCCACCCAAACCACACAACACAAGGTTTCCACCCAAACCACACAACAATAAGGTTTCCACCCAAACCACACAACACAAGGTTTCCACCCAAACCACAATCCAAAAATCTAGGTTTCCACCCAAACCAAGAAGAATTATTGTTTCTCAAATAGAAAATATTTCTTCTCATATGTTTCAAGTCTCCATGTATTGTGTCATTTAATCAAAGAGAAATCAAATTTTCTTCCTACACAATAGTTATCATTGTCTTGTGCATTTATAGTTCATTTTGAGAAAACTCAAAAAATAAGAAGATTAAATCAAGTATTGTCTTTAAGTTTTTAAAAGATTAGCATTAAATTGCTAGTACTTTAACTACTTTCAAAGATACTTAACGGAAGCAAGCAATCTCCGTAAGAATCCTTTCAAATTTAAATATCATATTTCAGTATATTAATTATCTATCTCTTCGGTAAATTATGTAGTCATACGGGAACGGAATGGTATTCCATTTCGTAGTAACACCGCGACTACTCGTTTGCGTTACATAAAAAATTATGTTTTATTATTAATTTTCTAAGTGGGATAAATCAAAGTGTGGGTATAAAGCGGAATTCCCTCCCACATTAGACCCCATTGTCAAAAAATAAGGTTGGAATTAATCCTATTTTTTATTGAGCTAATCTGCAGGTTAATTGTTTAATTTTGAAATTTCATTCAAATTTCTTCTCAAAAAAACCAAGGTTTCCACCCAAACCACCACAAAAAAAAAAAACCATCATAAAAGAAAGAAACCACATCTCCATAGTAGAAGTTCCACCCAACTTCTAACTATGTTTCTTTTCTAAATAGCTCATGCATAAAAACCTATTCTCAATAAACCATAAACATTTCCCCCTTTAATCATGAAGTAGAGGCCAATCTTACGATTGGGCGGCTGATGGGTGCCTAACACCTTCCCATCCCGTACTAGAATCTCCTTACCCAGACTCTCTGATAGCAGACCAAAAACATGAAAGTCATAACTGGTTTTGTTTTCCTCAAAAGAATTCAAACTAGTTAAAAGGGTCCTGACTCCCTTTAGTCAGGTGGCGACTTCAAAACATTTCTTTTCCTTGCAGAGTTGCCCCCCCCCCCTTACTAACAAACTAGTAAGAAATTATCTCTGCCAGACCCTGTACATTAAACATCCACGAACGGATGAGAACATGGACCTCGACCTATAACAATTATGGACAAAAGAATAGACCGGCACCTCGACCCGTGCATACCAACCCCCGATTTCTATAGTGGCGACTTCACTGGGGACATAGAATAAACCGGCACTCGACTCGTGCTAGGCGAACCCCGATTTCTACAGTGGCGACTCTGCTGGGGATAAATAAGAGATTCGACTTGGAAAAAAAATGATTAAAGGGAATTTTTTTTTTTTAACTAATATTTATTTGAGAAAGGTTCATATTTCAGGTACCATCTTTGGTTGTAAACCATCGAAGTTTATGGCTCCTACAACTAGAAGTGTTACCAGAAAAGGTGCTTCAACATCTGTTAAAGTGTATTTCCGCAAAGGAATCAAGTCCTCAAGAACGAAGAGGTCTTTTAACAAAAGAGAGCAATTTTGGAGGGCCATCGCCGAAGGAAGGGACATGCATATTCTCAAAATCCTCTCAACCATGGTAGAAGCATCCGCATATTGCTCCTGACAGAATTGCTAAAGACGGTGAAACCTTTTTCTAAAAAAAAAAAAAAAAAAAAAGGTCCGGAACAAGATATTTCATTCACAAAAGGAAGTCTTACAAGATCCTCGTCAACAACTATTCAAATCAAGAACAACTACTCATCCAAAGGATACATGATCAGATCTAAAAAAAAAAAAAAAAGTGATCTGACGATAAACCAAACAAGGGGGGAAGATGTTCAAGCCTCCAAATCTGCGATCCGAAAATCTAGGTGTTTCGGCTAGGGGAAATCCAGTTCGAATCTGACTGGCAATTTAGAAGAAGCTTTGAAAGAGGTTAACATCAGCTTGCCATTCTCAAGCATACAGAAAAAATTGCACGCAGTTTCAACAAACATGTGCGACCACGCAACTTCGACAAAGGAGATCTCGTTTCTCAAGGAAATTTGGCCCGTCAAACACACCGACCCAAGGGGCAAGTTCAAACCAAAATGGGAAGATTCATTTATTTTCAAAAAGATTTTTCCAGGAATGGCAGTACAATTGATGGACCTAGATGTAGAAGAACATCCAAGGCCCACGAATGCAGATCAACTTAAGAGCTTTTATGAACGACGAGTTATCTCGAATTAAGGCTTCTCCACCGAGTCGTGATCTGCACAAATCGGTGCAAGTCAAACCAAGGACAAGAGCATCACCAGAAAGAAAATATTTCATTCACAAATGAAGGAATTACAGAATCTTCGTCTACAACAATGAAAAGCATGAACTCTTCCTTATCTGAAGGATACATGATCAGATCGAGAAAAAAAAAAGAAGCAACAACAATAAGAAACAAGCAAAAGAAAAGAAAAAAGAAGAACAACGACAAGAAATAAAAACAATGATCTGACGGCAAACCAAAGAAGAAGAAATGAAAAACAAATAAGGAAAGCGGGTGATTTTATCTGAGTCTAGACCAAGATCCAACTTCTTCACCATTTCCCATTGATCAAAACCAATGTGTAATAGTGGTAAAAGTGTCCATGTGACACACTAGATCTAGACATCTTCATCACAAAAAGATCATCCATACTTGTCGAAATACATCTAAATCTAAATCCGATTTCAACTTTGAAATCTGGATTTATCTTTGTATGTATTTTGAAGATGCATATGGAACGATCTTGCATCTTCCCCTAAATCATCAGATCTTCATCTTCGAGCCGAACATTAATCTGGATCTCAAGATACACTACCATCAAGCACAGAAAAGAGAAGATTCATACAGATCTATACTGAGATTCCACCAAAATCTCACTTCAGTTATCATTACTTTCAGCCGCTCAAATCTGCATCTCGCATACTCCACCAGTAAATGATTACTATGGCGATAAACCAAACAAGCGAGAAAGTATAAGAACATGAAGACAAGTGATCAAGAAAAGAAAGATCACAAATCCCGATCCTAACATACAAGAAGGGTCTGATGAAAAGATGGAGGAAAGAGGAAGATTTGCAGAAAAGAAAAAAAAGAAGAAGAAGAAAGAGAAACTGATGGTCGAGGAAGAAGAAGGCGAGGAATTTAAAGCAAAGGATTAGGGCTCCATCAAACTGCTATTCGGGCAAAACGAAATGAAACCCGTAACCCGTTGGGCTTCTTCAACCCATTAGGGTCATTCATCCGATCCGCTAGCCCCTTTTCCCTATTCAAAAAAAAAAATCAAAAAGAGAAGCATGAGAAAGCATGTGTTGACAATGGGCATGCTTTCGTCCCCTTTGCTTTTGATACTTTTGGCTATTTGGCTCCAGAAGCAGTTGGACTACTCAAGAGGGTCCAGAAAGTCATGCGCAGCAATGTAATGACCCCTGGCTCACGAGATTTTATTTTTAATAGGATAGGTTTTGCTATTCAAAAAGGGCTAGCGGCACAGCTTGTCGCTCGCTTGCCTAGTATGTAATTTTTAACTTTGTAATTTATTAAAATAAAAAAAAAAAAAAAAAAAAAAAAAAAAAAAGAAAAAAGAAAAAAAAAAAAAATAAAAAAAGAAAAAAAAAAAAAAAAAAAAAAAAAAAAAAAAAAAAAAATGCAGTCTACCTCATAAAGAAGTCGAAGCGTGGATAATTCTTCAGAAAGAGTATCAATACGCGCCTTTGCTCCCAGGGATTCTCTACTGACTTCATCATATCTCAACATGATATTGTACATCTCATTCACCACCGATGTCAACTGGCGCCCACGGCTAACCACCAAACAGAGCAAGTATTCTTGAAGAGGTCTGGAAGCCTGAAGCGAGAAAGGAGTCAATAAAAAGTATTAAGTCATTAAGTCAAGAAGAGCAGAGTAACATCGGTACCTCAGGAATATCATCCTAAGAGGTAAACCAATAATATCTTCACGGTCAACGGGGCCACCTTTTGCAATTGGAACCACATTTGAAGTCCCCAAGATAGGTATTTGAAAATCCCATGTCGGAAGAAGATGACCGAAGCCCGTTAGTGAAACTTGTTGAGAAGAAGCATTCTTCGGAAGATCCCATCAATAATGGACGAGGGCAAAACCGGATCACCCACTACAAGATTCTCTCGGCAAGATTGATAGCAAGAGGTGGACCTAAAGAAACCGATCTCCAATATGATTCAAAATTCATTCCCCGATCAACGGAATCTTCATAGGAACGTTGCGGACGTGAAATCTCGTCCATATCACTAAACGATGCATAAGGAAAACATGTAACGTTGGGAGGAGGAAAACGGGGTAAAGCGTCTGGTTGACTAATTTGTCTCCCAAATCATCACCAAGATACCAAGCACAATAATCCTGACCACGTAACAAGTACTGAAGCATGCTAGACGACATGGCATGAATGGTTCTTTGATCACGCCGAATCAGATAATCCTTCCAAGGGTCCCAACAAATCTGCGATCAAAATGGAGGTATATATATATATTAATAATAAAAAAACAAAAAAAAACAAAAAAATAATATAGGGTTTCTTACAGATTCAACTGTCGCCCCCTCCAAACAAAGGCGCATATATGCAGTTGAGTGCCTTCGAAGTGCATCTTTCCATCTAGCCATTCGAGGAAATGTTTGACTATTGGAGAAGCTTGTATCAAAAGGAGGGCGACTAAGAGGAAAATATTCGTAACACCAATACTGTTACAAAGAAAGAGTATGGGTGTTAAAAAGGGGGTCCAAGATCGTTCAGCCTAAAGCAAGGAGAAATGTACTCACATTCAAGATGGTCCAGAATCCACATAAGGCTTTTGTTTGAAGACGTGTTGCTCGGGTTAGATAGGTGTAAAGTCGCGCCATCGCACAACTTCCCCAATCGTAAAAATTTACCAAATCAAGGTCAGAAAATGCTGCCAGGTAGCCTGATTTGATATATCCACTGGAAGAGCTAAGGAATGTATGGCCCGCAACAAAAATCAGGAAATCTCGGGTAACCTCAATGACTTTAGCATCATCTTTTGAAGCGTCGTTGCAAGATCCAGCTCGGGGGACCGAGAAATTCATCTTCAAGCCAAATAAGCTGACACACCATTTCTTAGGGAAGATATCCCCACAGTGTGGTCCCAACATATTTCGGACATTCTCATCTGTCATGTTTACACCCGACGGGACAGGAGTTCCTACCCCTACACGGATGCCAGTAATCATGTATAAATCCAGAGGAGTGATGGTTAACTCACTGTGTGGCAGGTGAAATGAATTAGTATCACCCCACCATCGCTCTGCCACAGTTAAAGCATTCTCACCATCATGGGACAGTTCCAAAGCTTCAATAAAGTCATACCAACCGATCTGTTGTACAAGCTCACGTACACCTTTGCATCGTCTCAACATCAGCCACCATTCTACTATGCCAGTGGTCCCTCCACGAAAACGCGCCCAAGCGTAATTCTGTGAAATAAAGCAATGGCTGAGAAATAATAAAAGAAAACATGGAAAGCGAAGGATAAAAAAATTCGATCAACAAGGAACCTTACCGGGTATTCCCGGATTTTTACAGAAACATGATTATTCACGTCATGTGAAACATCAACCTTTTGTTTTTTACGTGCCGGTGGCAAAGGAGGACGAGCAGAGAAAATGTCAGGAGGCTGCCCAGAAGTCATCTTGAAATAAAAAAAAACAATGAAAACAAATGGAAGAAGAACCCCCTGGATAAAGAACAATTTTCTACTCAGTCTTATAAAGAACGAAAAGTACTTCCTTCTTTAGGAAGCTTGGAATAGATCGACGACCATTTCCAAAAAAGGGTCTATTCCGCAAAGGAAAATCAATCGTATCAAGTCAAGGCACGACACACCGAATAGTTGTGACCTCAAAAAATAATCTGCAACAGACTGCATAGTGCAAGGCCCGACGCCTCCTAGGAAATCGACGAAGCTTAACCAGGTAAAACCTGGCCAATGTCATAAATATCTACATCAACAATTGGATCACCGTCCATCAACTTTTCAACCCTTCAATAGGCTCGAACAAGGGGCAATCCAATTGAATCAACCGCAAAGGTTCAAGAAAAAAAAATCAGGAAGATGGAACTCACAATCTCAACCGGGGCAAACCCGACCAACGTTAGGACTTTCTTCATCAACTCATCAAAACCAACTCTTGAAAAAAAAATCAGGTGCGATTGGGTGTTTATAACTTTGTTCGGTAACCGCGAGCGATTACTCTCAAAGAGGGGCAACTGTTGACACCCCAATTTCGCACCCTCCATGGGAAATATTAGTCCTATACTTCAAATCCAAATACAAGAGAAATTCTTTGTGAAGCAATTAAGGATTTCCATATCCTTTAAATCGAGCCCACAAGCTCTACCCAATCAATCCCACAAGCTCTCAAGCCCACAAGCACGGCTCCTACCCATTTCATTATCCTTCCAAAACTGGGAATTCTTGCTATCATGTTAAAGAGGAGGAAAATATAAAGTCAATGGTGAAAGAACGGAGTCATTTGGAGTTCGTATGCAAAAGTTACGAGCAAAACGAGAACTCGAAAGAAGTTGTAGTCAAGTTTAAAGCAACCACTAGAGGGAGTCAGGTCTTTTACAATAGGGGGGCGCCAAAACACAAACAATACTAAAGGCACCTGCTTTATTACTAGAGGCACCCAATTTATTACAAAAGGCATCTTATTTATTAATAAGGGCACGTTTTCTTCTTCCTCATGAAGAACATGGGTGTTCTTAATGGTGGTCATCATGATGATCACGATGATGATGGATTTTGATCGACAATGATTTTCGATTTTGAATACATCACTAGGTTCTTAGGGATGATATGGAGCTTGGGTAGGAGCCTAATTTCACATCAATCATGTTCTTGATGCGATAAACAGTAACAATCTGAAACAAGTAACACCAAGAAACGATAATAATACTTTTGAATAGTAACAGTACCGTGAACAGTACCCAGCGGACCCACATGTCATAATCAGATTTTTAATTGTCGCATACAATTGAAAAGAAGCGAAGGAAAATGAAGAAGAAGAAAAAGAAGGAAGAAAAGGACGAAGGCGGCTGCATGCGAAGGAAAAAAGGACGATTTACAGCCTTTATTTTCAACAAAGCAGCCCGAAATTGGCGGAGAGTTGAATATTTTTTACCTATAAATAGAGATCGAATTTCTCATTCAAAAACAACGAAAAACAAAGAGGAGGACGACGAGTACTTCCTTTAATTCTTCCTTTACTTCAATAGAGGAACAAAGAATAGGTTTCCACCCAAACCACACAACACAAGGTTTCCACCCAAACCACACAACAATAAGGTTTCCACCCAAACCACACAACACAAGGTTTCCACCCAAACCACAATCCAAAAATCTAGGTTTCCACCCAAACCAAGAAGAATTATTGTTTCTCAAATAGAAAATATTTCTTCTCATATGTTTCAAGTCTCCATGTATTGTGTCATTTAATCAAAGAGAAATCAAATTTTCTTCCTACACAATAGTTATCATTGTCTTGTGCATTTATAGTTCATTTTGAGAAAACTCAAAAAATAAGAAGATTAAATCAAGTATTGTCTTTAAGTTTTTAAAAGATTAGCATTAAATTGCTAGTACTTTAACTACTTTCAGCATACTTAACGGAAGCAAGCAATCTCCGTAAGAATCCTTTCAAATTTAAATATCATATTTCAGTATATTAATTATCTATCTCTTCGGTAAATTATGTAGTCATACGGGAACGGAATGGTATTCCATTTCGTAGTAACACCGCGACTACTCGTTTGCGTTACATAAAAAATTATGTTTTATTATTAATTTTCTAAGTGGGATAAATCAAAGTGTGGGTATAAAGCGGAATCCCCTCCCACATTAGACCCCATTGTCAAAAAATAAGGTTGGCATTAATCCTATTTTTTATTGAGCTAATCTGCAGGTTAATTTTTTAATTTTGAAATTTCATTCAAATTTTTTCTCAAAAAAACCAAGGTTTCCACCCAAACCACCACAAAAAAAAAACCATCATAAAAGAAAGAAACCACATCTCCATAGTAGAAGTTCCACCCAACTTCTAATTATGTTTCTTTTCTAAATAGCTCATGCATAAAAACCTATTCTCAATAAACCATAAACATTTCCCCCTTTAATCATGAAGTAGAGGCCAATCTTACGATTGGGCGGATGATGGGTGCCTAACACCTTCCCATCACGTACTAGAATCTCCTTACCCAGACTCTCTGATAGCAGACCAAAAACATGAAAGTCATAACTGGTTTTGTTTTCCTCAAAAGAATTCAAACTAGTTAAAAGGGTCCTGACTCCCTTTAGTCAGGTGGCGACTTCAAAACATCTCTTTTCCTTGCAGAGTTGGCCCCCCCTTACTAACAAACTAGTAAGAAATTTTCTCTGCCAGACCCTGTACATTAAACATCCACGAACGGATGAGAACATGGACCTCGACCCATAAAAATTATGGACAAAAGAATAGACCGGCACCTCGACCCGTGCATACCAACCCCCGATTTCTACAGTGGCGACTTCACTGGGGACATACAATATACCGGGACTCGACTCGTGCTAGGAGACCCACGATTTCTACAGTGGCGACTTCACTGGGGACATATAATAGACCGGCACTCTACTCGTGCTAGTCGAACCCCGATTTCTACAACGTCGTTACATCACCTACTGATTACGGCAACTCCGAAGGCGTCCCCTCAAGCGTAACACCGCCAATCACCAGGTCCATAGCCGCCACTGCCTCTAATGTCTCTGCGCAACCCTCCAATCATGGCAACGAAAACACTTCTTCAGGAGTTACGCCACTAGTCACCAGGGCCAGAGCCGCCGCTGCAGCTCCTAACGTCTCATCTGGCATGACACCTCCTACCACAACCAAAGTCCCGATTACCCCACCGATGGGACAAGAAACCGGAGGGACCAGGGGAAGTCGTCCTTATGTCACCATTGCTGATTTGATGGAACGACATGAAATGCTTGCTAGATCCCAGACAGATATGGTTTCCACACAGATAGAAGTACTCGTCTTTCTCAAGACCCTGACAGAGAGGCTACCACGTGAGTCGCGTCCTCCAAAGCCGTTTATAAACGTCTCCAACAGTCCCGACGCCAGCACCTCAACAGAACGCGCCTCCGCAGATGAGGAAATTCGGGCTAGAATCCCAGTGGAAAGAAATCAACCGTACAACTTCGTCACGCGAGAAGATTTGGAGCAACTTCTCCGCAACAGAATAAAGAATGATGAACTGGACATGCATCAACACCAACCTCCTTACCCATCCGAATTGCAAAGGATTCCTCTTCCAAGGGGATACTCCTCTCCTCAATTTACCCTGTACAATGGTAGCGGGAATGCACATGAGCACGTCTCTCGTTTCTTGGAATCCCTAGGCGAGCATGAGTATAATCACGTTCTTCGTCTAAGGGAGTTCTCAAAATAACTTACCGAAAGGGCGTATACATGGTACAATAGCATCCCGCCAAACAGTATCCCAAGTTGGAGCAGCATGGTTACAACATTTTACAGGAAGTACTTCTTCGTGTCTGAACAAGTCACTTTTTCAAACCTCGGAAGGATGTACCAGTGGGACAACGAACACCCGAACGACTTTGTCAAAAGGTTCAAGGTTCAAGCACTCGACTGTCACGACCCAAACGTGACTGAACAATAACTAGTGAACACATGCATCAATGGTATGGTTCATATTTATCGTGCCTTGCTAGAAAACTTACGCTTCCAAACATTCTCCAAACTCCACGAAGCCGCTAGACGATCCGCAACGACAGCACCGGAATTACTGGAGAGAACTAGGTCAACCCGAGTTGAAGATGCCCGTGAGACTCATGGGAATATAAGCCTAACCAGCAAGCAGTTCAATGTTGGCTCGCCCTCCTTGAACATAATGAACGAAAAGGGAAAAAAGAAGGCCCTAGCTACATGTCACCAGCAAAAACGTGAAGTAACGGCGCAACGGGAGGCCCTGCCACGGAATAATGCAACTAAAACCCCCATGCATCATCATGAAACTGAAGGGAATGCTCTCGACTTCTCGTTCCCTATGGAGGAGGTGATCGACCTCCTAGAGGTCTGGGTTCAAGATGATGTTATCAGACTGCCGCTTCCCAGACGTCCACCAACAGAGGCCGAGATGGCAAACCCTAAGTACTGCCATTACTATAGGTTCGTTCACCACCCGACCAGTGATTGCAACAAACTAAAGCATATTTTCAAAGAAAAGATAGAAGCGGGAGAGCTCCAGCTCGGAAACGAGGGAGCACATCGAGACCCACTCTCAATAAGAAACTGCGGGTCCTCTGGGGACTCCGTGAAAGAGACTGTACAATCCATGATGTAGCATGTATGCGAAATTCTTTATATTTCCAAGGTGCATCGCCAAGGTATTTTTGCGGCTCCCAATCACGTTGTATCCGGAAAATGACTTTTTTTCTCCCCGGAAACCACGCCAGGGACCAAATGTTTCCAAACAAGCGGAGCCAAAGGGGGGAACTGGGGACTGCTGACCATGTCTCGTTTAAGAGGTATCTAACTTGAAGACACGCTCATCGACATGGCCTCTGACATCAACATCATTACTTTCAAGAGGCTAAAAGCATCGGGATTTACAAAATAAGACGCTACCCATTCCCCATCTGTGATTAAGAACCCGAGAGGAGAAGCTTTGTACGTGCATGACTACATTAACCTCGATATCAAAGTGGTAGACGTTGTAACGCATAGAAAATTCCACATTGTCAGAGAACTGGGTCATGACATAATATTGGGGCGTCTGTGGGTACACGACAACAAGGAAAAACTCGATGTGCATCCTCTACCGACGTCCATGCCTGAAGGAGTCCCCAATGGCTCATCCTACCGGTCATCACATCAACGAACTACCAAAGGGACCCAAAAGTCCGGAGGAGACATGATGACGCTAGCTCATGGATTTCAAACACAAGTAAGTCTGACCGAGTGACCCCCTCTACACTCAGTCATTTCTCCCCCCATCCCGTCATGGGAACTCGACGCGACTATCGTAATGAAAGCTATCAAGAAATGTGAATGGGGTGCTGGGCCATTTGAGCACTTTGCAAAGAGCCTAGAAATTTCCATTGAGACCAATGAAGCCAAGACTCAAGCGGTTTCTCGACGTCTGGACCTTTTTTCAATCGGGGATGTGGTGGTCAAGGAAAACTCATTCCAGGTTGGGAAGATAACGGTAAAAATGGCTATTCGGATCGATTCGCCCAATGGGAGAGAAGACGAGATGTATCTGGTGGCAGACATCCTTTTAGGATGATATTTCAAGCTCATTAACGCAGACTCACCCGAAGGCGTGATAATTCACTCACGATGGCTCAGGGCTTCCGCTTCTTAAAATGTTATACTTCCCAGTCACGCTCCCTTTAGCATTTCCTTCAACAATTTCTCTTGATATTTGTATTTCCCCAAGATGAATACACCGCTTGTATTCTTCCTCGGAATTTCTTTCTCGTCAAAAAAAACTAAAAATCCCTTTCCGAATAAGTTCCCCAGATATCAGAGAAATACATCAAATTAACCCAGAGAACCATTACCCATCATATTGCAACCAAAATACCTCATTCAATCATTCAAAAAAAAAAATAGACAAGCGGAGTGTTAACTGGTGAAGAAAAAAGTAAAGAAGAACCTACAAGGGCATTAGGACGACTAAGCAACATGAATAACAAAGGGGAGGAATTAGCCCTCGAAGTATGGAACACGGGTCCCCTTGGTCAAGGCCATCTTCAAGCACTTTCCCCAGAAATCTCTCGGGAAACAAAGATCCCATTCAACGGAATTAGCAACAGCAACCTCAGCGTCCCATCCCGAAGTAAGCGCAGCAGTAACAGTGATCGCTTCGATGACCGGCCCAGCATACGCCACCATGAACCCTCCAGTATCACCAACGATGCCTCCGGCACCAGCTTTAATTGCTACTTCATTTCCGAAAGATGCTCCTTTGAAAGTTTTCTCATTGACACCCTGAAGAAGATTTTTCGATTCATCTGCATCAAGACCAAGAACCATGGTGCTCTCCTCCAAAAGCTTCACATGCTCGATCTTCCTTTGCTTCAACCTAGGATCAGTTCGACTCGCCCTACGACTGGTCCAAGGAAAGGCTTTTCCGCGCTGGGAGTTCTCAATATGCCAAGGTTCCTCCTTGCTTTCCCGTCCCTCCTCCATTCTCATCGAACCCAAGAAAGTCCGAACACGCGCCTGCACTTCATAGAGGTAGATAGAAGGAAGGTCCTGGATGACCTTACCAACTTCACGTAGTAGGGATTCGATTCTAGCCAGTGCCTCTTCATGAGAATAGGACCCAATTCTGAAAACCTTCTCCAAAGAGTTGAAGACATGACTGTCCTTGGAGGATCCTATCATACACTACAAAGAATGGGGAGAATGATCAAACTACATCCCATCTATGCACGTATAAAAAAAATAGTATAAAAAAAAGTAAAGAAGAAGGAAGCACGAGGCGATACCTGCAGAGAGGATGGACGAAGACAAACTACCCTAATGTAGATCTCAAGATCGTCTTTTATGCACGACAAAATGACGCAACCACAAAAGGGAAAGTTTTGTACCGGCCGTGAGTTAAGGCATGATATCAGATCCCAATTAAACCCCATGCCTGCCTACGGGGAATAATTATGGTTGGCGAGAAAGTGTGGAATAACGTGCTCAAGGCACACTTGAGTATGTTTTCCCTTCCCACCTCCAACGCTAAATTTCGGGAACGAAGCCAGTGGAATCACAAAAAAAAAGAGAAAGGAGGAAGAACTTTCTGGTCTAATCAAATAAATAAAGAGGCAACCAAGACCTTGAAGTCACGCCAGACCAAGCCATCACCCCATTTCCACGGCCCTATCACACCTAGCCGCCTCTGTATGCTCCATCATGCCATTGCTGTGATCAAAGCCATGCCACCTTCTCCGCCCTCCAGGACCGTGCCCCCTTTGCCGCGGAAAGGACTACTAATATGGAAGGCCGAAGTCCTCTCTACCACTTAAAAGGTTAGTCGGATTCTTTTAACCGCCTTTGCAATAATTTACGTTATCTGTCACCATCATATGCTTACCCCGCAACAAGACACCTGTTCCGAGCTAAGCAGGGGACTTAATGTTGATGGTGGTTTTAGTATATAGTTAAAATCGTAAAACACTAAACCCTAGCAGACATTTAAAACAAGCATTTACTAGGCGCATTAAATAAAAGCCTTTAATGTGTCTTTAAATAATTACCAGGGTATATTTTTAAAATTAGGGTTAGACGAACCAAGCCCTAATTCTCATGTGTGCCAATGGCAAATCATGCCAGCCACACCTAGCCCAAGTTAGCCACGCCATGCCAATTGCACCGTGCCATGGCCCTAGCTATGCTAGCCACATCTCGTGTGCCAATGGAAAACCATGCCAGCAACACCCAACCACGCCAAAGCATGCCAACCATGCAATCCGCACCCTTGTTCTAATGGAAAATCATGGCAGCCACACCTAGCCCAAGTTAGCCGCGCCATGCCAATCACACCGTGCCATGGCCCTAGCTATGCTAGCCACATCTCGTGTGCCAATGGCAAACCATGCTAGCCACACCCAACCGCGTAAAATCATGCCAACCATGCTAGCCATACCCTTGTGCCAATGACAAATCATGCCAGCCACATCTAGCCACCGTGACATGGCCCTAGATATGCTAGCCACATCTCGTGTGCCAATGGAAAACCATGCCAACCACACCCAACCGCGCCAAAGCATGCCGACCATCCAAGCCGCACCCTTGTGCCAATGGAAAATCATGCTAGCCACACCTATCCCAAGTTAGCCGCGCCATGCCATGGCCCTAGCTATGCTAGCCACATCTCGTGTGCCAATGGAAAACCATGCCATCCACACCCAACCGCTCCAAATCATGCCAACCATGCTACCCGCACCCTTGTGCCAATGGAAAATCATGGCAGCCACATCTAACCCAAGCTATCCGCGCTATGCCAATCGCACTCTGCCTTGGCCCTAGCTATGCTAACCGTGCCATCTTTTTGGCCTTCTCCTCATGACCACTAAAGTGAAGGCGTGCAACAATCGACGGTTGCCCTTCAATCCCAGGAGCAAATCCTGGCCGCCCAAAGTCACCTCATGACTTTGGCCCCGAAACCCTGGCTTGGTCACGCACCTAACCAAGCCAATCGCGCCATACCGTGCCACCCTGCTGGTTTTTTCCCCACGGCTACTAAATATAAGGCATGCACCAATCAACGGTTGCCTTTCAATCCCAGGAGAAAATCCTGGCCGCCCAAAGTCACCTCATAATTTTGGCCCAAAAACCCTAGCTTGGTCACACGCCTAACCAAAGCTATCTATGCCATGAGACCATGGAAAACTCTTGGCCCCATGTTCCAAACCACACCAAGGCATTCCATACCAACCTATTTGCGCCAAGGCATTCCATGATAGCCTGGCCATGCCGCCATCCCTCCTGAATTCTTCCTGAGTTTTTCTCTCGGACAGTTTTATCCTCCCGAGCGAGTTCAAAACCTAAATATCCATGCGGAAGGGGATAGGAAATTCTTTTACGGTTGATTTGAGGGGCGGACCGTCAAGATCCGAGTCTGTACTAGGATTCTACAACGATTCTAGTGAAGGGCGCTAATTAGGGTTTATAAAACAAAGGCGCGCATCAATGGCTACTCTCCAATCCCAGGAGCAAATCCCGGCCACCTAAAGTCCCCTCACGACTTTGGCCCAAAAACCTTAGCTTGGGAACGCACCTAGCCCAAGCTAGTCACGCCATGCGCCCACGCGCCAAGCCAAACCGCACCTAGCGAAGCTAGACGTACCAAGCCAAACACCCATGCCTTGGCCCCAGCTATGCTAGTCACACTATGCCAATCCAAGAGCCCCTTGCCTTTGTCCCAGCCATGCCATACGCCCATGGCAGACCATTGGCCTCACGTGCCAAGTCTAAAAAACACCTTGGTCGCGCCTTCCCTACGCGGCCACCAAAACAAAAGGCATACATCCATCAATGGCTAACCTTCAAACCCAGGAGCGAATCATGGCCATCTAAAGTCACCTCATGACTTTTGGGTCCAAAACCTAAGTTTGGCCACGCCATGACGACGACATTCCAACCTGGTTGCGCCACCATGATGGCCCTCACTACCGAAACTAAGGCGCGCAACGCACCTCTTAAGATACAAAATCTCGACCATCGAAGGTCACCAGGCTAGCAAGTTCCCCGAACTCGAATTGCCAAGCTACAACAACGTATTACATGTTCTCCAAGAACATTCGAGACATCAACACAAACTGGGGTATCTTTTTGGGTATTGGTTTAGTGGTCTACATCGTGCGGCGTACACTACGCCCCTCATAAGTAAGTGTCCTAAGAGTGAGGCGCCTTGTAAATACGGGAGTTATATGGGAAAATATTCATGGGACATAAAGCCGTGAGTTAACAACCTTATGGAACATCAATTCCATAACGTTAGCAGTTTCATGAAAATCAATTTCATGCGTTAACCACTTTATGGAATAATCAAGTCCATGAATACGGTTACCACCTCCTACCATTTACTCCTCACTCCTTAATGAGACCAGGGCACGTTTCTACTACAACTTGTATAAATAGGTTTTACCAATTTCTATTTGACAACAAGGTCATTCGGACAAGACAATACTCAGAATACTTACTGGATAGATCTCCTAATTTTCTGAAAACAAGTTGTAGAAACCAAATTGCTCTCCCAGAATCAACTATTCTGGTCTCACAGTCTCCTTGCTTCCCTCCCCAAAACCAACCCATTCTCCTCCTCTTTGTGACCGAAGCAAGTCTGGAACGACCATTTCTTGGTTTAGGCCGGACTTATACAGATTGATCTCTCGAACTTAAAAGTACTCCCTTGCAGTACATTTTTTTCGGGTTTAAACAGTTTCTCACCTTCACACATGCAATTAACAAAATCAGCAGAAGCTATTTTCACCTATAAACAGTAACATCTTCACAATTTCTTGTTTTCTCGACAGAGAGGAGTCAGAAGAGGTGTGACATGAGAAGTTGTCATCTTTTTCTTTTCCAATGAATTCAAAACCTTAACATACTCTTGTTTGGATGAAATCATAAATCCGAAGCTAAATGCATTCATCAAGGAGTCTATGAAGATACAAGATAACCCCTATAATATTCCACAGCCGCACTTCCCACAAAGATTTGGCAATTAAGCACAAGTTCAAAAAGAACTCGCCCCCATTAAAATGTCATTCCCTAAGGAACAACAAGATAGACCTTAATTTCAAAAGAAAAGAAGGATTTTTTTGGACATAACAAATCACATACAAGTATGGATTTGAATTCAAAAAATATTCAATTTAAAGAGAATTTTAACCGAATATGTTCAACACAAGTAAACTTATGGAGACTTAAAAAAATCTAAATTAGATTAATCATAAGAGAACCAACAATTAATCTAACCGGAATACATAACTAAATTAATCACAAAAGTAATCAATTTAATTGGTCATACTCGACATAAGAGAATCTATGGAGCAATGACTAATTTTAACCATGAAAACAATCAACCCAGTCAAAACGCTCAACCATAAGAAACCTTACGGAGTCATAACTAAATAACCAAACAAGATGATTAATTTAGTTCAATATGGTCAACATAAAGTATATTTCGGAACAACAACTAAGCTAATCATAAAAATAATCAACTTTGGTTGTTTAGTGCTCAACATAAGACACATTACGGAGACTCACAGTAATACGAAAAAAATGGATCAGGGAAGATCAATTACTGCGGAATACACAAGGATTCATTCTATTTTCCATCATTATTTGCACAATGACATATAATAGACACAATCCTTGAAAACAAAATATCTAAACCTATCTTCCATCAAAAATTGACATAATAGGCTTAACTTTTGTATTTGTCAAAAGTCAATTCATTCTTTTATCAATATGAGAATATCGACTTACGAAAGACTTTATTTTTGACAAGGTATGGGACAATCAAGTTCACGGACGCAAACACACATATCCCATAACAATATTGCAATATATAAAATCATAAATATTAATACTGCAAAAATCGTCTTCCAAACAATTTTAGAATTTAAACAAATAAACCTAAAAACATAAAGATGAATAAGTTGGACATAGCTATGTGAAATCACAATAATTGTTATTCCAAACTCTAGTAATCCTTCTCAAAAACAAGAATAAATTCTCATAAGAAGTTTCCTAGGTATCAAGACAAACTCATAATGCACATATTAGATGATTTATCCTTAGAGGGTAGAATCAATCTTTTTCTCCCGGATTTATACCATGAAAATCTACGAAAGGTAAATAAAAATATTTTCTTAACAAAGAAGAACATACAAAGTCATTAACGAATGCACCATAGTCCACATAAAATGATTGTGAACATTCAAGAATCCCATAGTAATTCGTACTACTGCCCATTATTGGACTTCCTTCTTTGTGATTCACCAACAACATTATTGTAAAAGCTACAAATGAGCTTAGAATAGCAATACTCCATGAATTCAAATGTCCAAGTTCAAGAGAAGTGGAACAAGTGCAACGAAATGGAGAAAAATACTCAAAAATAATAGACAGGACAAAGAACAATCTTAACTCATCCAAATTCAAGTTTTACCATCTCCATTTTTAATATAATTCAAATAGGAAGAGAGTGCAAAAATAATGAGGTCTATCCGAGTTCGGACGAAGAAGTTACGGCCAAAACAAGTTTACCGAGTATCGACGTCAAGTTTGCATACGGGGTTAGCGAACTTAAGCCCCTAGATTTTGGTTTTAAATGATGTTATGCATACTTGGTATGTGTACCATGAAGTCCAAACATCCCGAACTAATTCTTTCAAACCTAAACATTTAAGAACCTTAAACACATATCAAGTTAGGTAGAAATGAACGATAATCAAGGTACATGGATCGTTATAAAAACACAAATATTGCTCAGGCTTATAGAAATACCTTTTTAGAATAATCCAATCGACTTACCGAACATAATATGTGTGCCCAAATTCTCGTGCTTCCCTCACCGTATACATAGCAGGGCATTCCTTGGTGATGATGCACTTGCAACACAATCAAGTTGTGTTGGGGTAAACATAAACAATGTCTTGCTCACTACAAGTGACCCTTGGATTATCATGAAAGAGATCTCTTTTAGAATCTTTCACATCCAATTCCATTTTTCTAAAAAACTTGTTAAGTTCCAACATCATGGATACTGCCTTCTCCATAGTCATGGAATTTTATAGAATATCATTCCTTTTCACACTCAAAGCATCATTTGCTTTCTTTGGTACCCACTTATGAGTGTGTTTAGGAACGACTAGAACCTTCTTCCCATTACTCTCTTCAAGATTTCTCGGAAGAGAATTAGATTGACTATTCTTTTGCAAGTTAGTCTTTCTCCAATTGAGAGCATCAGATCTTGTCTTAGTCTTCACGAAGTTATCCTTTTGATAAACATTACGATTGTGAAAAGGATTCGTATGACATTTATAGGCAAATATATATTTATCACAACACTGATTCATTTGCCTAAAGGTTGGACAATTACAACCTGTAGTGTTAAGGGGATTAGTCTTAACATATGATCTTGGTTTCACAACTTCTTGTGATTCCCAAACAAGAACATCATGAAGTTTTGCATTCCTTATACGGAAACGACATCTCCTTTCCAGGTGACCTTTATTTTAGCAATAGTGGCAAACATAAGGAATGTTCTTACCTCAATCCGTGTGTGCTGACTTTGGAGGTTGATATACTTTGATCTTTCGAACCTTAAGGTATTTCACTTTTCTATCAGTGGAATCCTTTTGTTAAGAAGCATCACTAGACTTGACAAATTTTACCTCTTTGCTAGAACTTAGAGCATCTATTCCCTTATAGCCCAAACCTCGTGTATCACGATGATTTTTACTTGCTCCTAGCATAGTGGTTAATTTTCTTGAACTATAATTGAACTTTTTCAAGTCATCTTCCAACATCTTGATTTTATCAAGAGCAGCAGTTAAATCATCCTCAAGGCGTTTTTCTCGAGCGAGATAAGCGTTTTCTCTGTCATAAAAACTTGTTTGCTGGGAGTTAATCCTTGCTTCAGATTATGCAAGTTTTTCTTCCAACAAAATATACTTTTGATAAATATTATCACATTCAAGTGACTTTATATGCAGGTTTTCCTTAGAATCCTTGAGGATCGATTCATTAGAACGATTCGAAACATAAACACATGCGTAACATCTTCACAATTTCTTGTTTTCTCGACAGAGAGGAGTCAGAAGAGGTGTGACATGATAAGTTGTCATCTTTTTCTTTTCAAATGAATTCAAAACCTTAACATATTCTGAGACTTCCTCATCAAAATCTCTATCAATATCTGAATCACCTTCATCAGAAAGTTCATCCCACTGTTCTTCTGTGCGTATTTCCCAGACTTCAACAGGTTCCACATTAAGAGAATATTTAGATACTGACCTAGATATGACAGTTCTCTCAGGTGAATCCAAGCTTTGAAAATCATCTGGTAATTTATGAACTGGTATGTTATTAGAGATAGACTCGTCCATAAAGTCAGATCGCTACAAACACAGACTTATAAGGTCTTAAATGTGTTTTCCTGCTCTGATACCAATTTAAAAGGCGGGGGTCTAACAACCCCACCCAATATTTCGAATTAGCAATCTGTATGGACAAACTCAAATATACTTTTTAGAGAATCAACTAGACAATTAGCCTCAATCAATAAAAACGTATATCAAAGAGTTTATATCTCTATCTCTCGATTTAAATCTTACTCAAGCAAACTGCGAGTCTCAATTTAAACACAAGAGAGATAAACTTGGATGGTACCAAAGACCAATATCCAAGTGTCAATAAATTTAAATCAACAACCAAAAGGTCAGATATTCTAATTGATTGAACAACGCGCAACCTGTATTATTTCAATTATAAAGATAAACAATATAATGAGGAATATGAAATAACACAGACACCAGAATTTTGTTAACGAGGAAACCGAAAATTCAGAATAACCTCAGGACCTAGTCCAGATTAAACATACACTATATTAAGCCGCTACAGACACTAGCCTACTCTAAGCTAACTTCGGTCTGGACTGTAGTTGAACCCCAATCAATCTTACACTGATCCAAGGTATAGTTATGCTCCTACGCCTCTGATCCCCGCAGGATACTACGTACTTGATTCTCTTAGTTGATCTCACCTACAACTAAGAGTTGCTACGACCCAAAGTCGAAGACTTTAATAAACCAATCTGTATCACACAGAAAAGTCTATGGTAATAGATAAATTCGTGTCCCACGAATATACCTACGAGTTTTGTTTTGTTTTTTTATAAATCAAGGTGAATAGGAACCAATTGATAAAACCAGACTTCTATTCCCGAAGAACATCTCAGCTTTATCAATCACCTCATAATAATCTTAATCGACGCAGCGAAAAAAGATATTGTGGAATCACAAACGATGAGACGAAGATGTTTGTGACTACTTTTATATCTTGCCTATCGGAGATAGAAATCTTAAGCCAATTATTATAATTGTACTCGTACGATATAAATAGCAAGATCAGATCACACAATTACGATAAAAGTAATATCGGTCTGGCTTCACAATCCCAATGAAGTCTTTAAGTTGTTAACCTGGTTTAGAATAAGAAACCAAAGGTTAAAGGAGAATCGACTATAGATTTGCACAACTAGTATCACACAGAATATGTGGGGATTAGGTTTCCCAGTTGCTAAAGTTCTCCCTTATATAGTCTTTCAAATCATGGTTTGCAATCAATGTTAGCTTAGTAGCAAAGCATTCAATATTCACCGTTAGATGATAACCTGATTAAATTCAAGCTAATATTTATCAACTGTTAGATAAAAAACATAGCTTGTTATACACAAATGTAATACACATTTGTAGGCTTGTGAAAACCGTACCAAACTTGTACATTAGTTGGTTCAACATTGTTAACCAAATGGTTAGCCATATGATAACTTTCATATCAACCATATTCTTCTTCACCATAACTAGTTCAAATGACTCAAATGAACTAGTTATAGAGTTTTTCAATTGCTTAGATATTTATGTACTACACAAGACACAATTCAAGTAAAAACTATTTTGTAAAGACCCTCAAGCTCGTCAACACTATTAGACTAGTCAAGAGACGTATTAGCCAATAATATCCCGATTAGTTTAACATAAACATTAATTAATAGAAATTAATCTAACAATTATTTAGATACGAAACTAGTACCGTCGGATAGATCTCGAAAAGTTAAGCAAAATGGACTACTCGAACGTGTTAATCAGATGTCAAATGAAGAAGATATTATCAGGTTTTGTATAAAGGGAAGATTAGTCACTTTGCCTTAAACCGCCTGGCTGCCCTTATTTTTTAGATGGGTGCCCTTAAAATTTTTGGTCGGCCTTATCGTCAGATCGAGAAGATAAACTTGATTTTTTTTCTTATTCTTCCTCATTCTTCTTCTCTTTCTTCTGTTTATTTTCCTCCTCTGTTCTTTCTCTTATGCGTGTGATTGCGATATTAAAAGGAAGATTTGTGATTGGTTGGAGGTGGAGAAGATCATGGAATTGGTCACAGTGATGGTGTAGTTGTTTGTTGTTGATTTGAACTCGAAGGAGGAATCAAATTAGAAGTTATGGTTTATACGAAAAGCTCAGAGGAGAATTAAGAGATGAATTTGGTGTTCTAGGAACAGGAATTGAGATGGGTTTATGTTTAATGGAGTGATACGAAGTTTCTTTGATGAAGAATCAATGAGTTAGGATTTGTATAGAAAATCAGAGAGGTCGTAGAAGATGAAATTGAAGATTTGGAAGATTAATTTGAAGATGGGTTTGTTCTTAATCGGTGTTTAATGGAAGTTGTGAAGTTGTTCTAAAGATGGATTAAGAAATTGCATATTTAGGGTTCCTCATGTTCTTCCCCAATTTTTATGAATTAAGGTTTCTGAGGGTTGATGATTATGAGACTCGGATCGATAGAGAAGAAGAGTTAATTTCTTGAATGTAACCGTTTGAGGTAATTACTTTCTGAGATTATCTAACTCAGTTATTCAATTCTTATTGTTTGAGGTTATGTGGCTTGTCATCAAAAGAGGTGGGAATACTTTAACTCTTTTGTAACTATTATTATTGTTTTTTTTATAAAAGTTTATGTTTAACAAATTCATGCATTGTCTGAATGTGTATTCCTTGCATTGTTTAGTTTTAAATTCCGAAAGTTCTGTTATCTCTTTTAATGTTTCCAGGACATGGAAAGGAAATGTAATGCTTTGTTTATCTTTATAATTGTCTTTGGGAAATGATAATTTCCAACTATGGTATATCGGAAACGCTTCTTCATTATTTTATTTTTGTGCTTTAATCGGTGTGGAATTGGCATCAATATTACGGGTGTGTACATTCACCCACATACTATCTAGGTGGTAATGGCCATCAGTATTACGGTGTGTAAATGTCACCACAGAAATTATCAGGTGTGTACATGTCACCGCAGAAACTAAAGGAGGAGTTTAGGTCCATATAAATGATTGTTTATTTCTGTGGTTTGGTTGTCTTTTAATATTTGGGAAAACATGTATTGTTTTCCAAATCATGCCAACGATTACTTAAAAGTTAAATGTTATTCCTATTGGGCACCCCTTTTAGGGATGATGTGCTCACCCATTCCCACTTTCAGTTTCAGAAACAGATCAGAGTTGAGCAGCGAAAGCTTCGTGGCGTTGAGTCTGTTTGTTAGATTACTTCGGCTATGTTTATTATGTTGCATATTATATTTGGAAACCAAATGACTAATGTATATGTATCATTTGTGAAGAGTTCTTGCATATATATTTCTGAGCGGGGCTAGTTTTGGGTTAAGTTTTGTAGCAGATTTCTTAATTGAATGTTTTAAGTAAATGATTTAGATTCATAGTGCCTCTTTATTTAGTTAATCTCTTGGATTAGTCAGCTGCTAGCTTTGGGGGCGCTACAGATTTGATTCACTCGAATCGGTTCATAAACTATATAGCCACGATTTGCAATAGCATTCCTTAGTTAATAGAGATGAGTTCACAAATATCGTTTTTAGATATAACCTACTCTAGTTCGCGGACTGGGTTCGCGGACTTAAGTTCTCGAATGGAGCTCACAAACTCCAGCAAAAATTCTCGGGTTTGAGAACTTTGCCAGTTCCTAGACATGGTTCGCGGACTGAGTTCGCGGACTAAAGCTCACGCACTTCTCCGGTTCTCTTGATCAACAAAGTTCGCAAACTTTGGTTCAAGGAATAAGGATTTATACACATATGTGTTTCCAAAACAATGCTTATATCCTCCATTGGTTATATTGTCTAAACTCTCATTTTAATCATTGAAACATTCTTAGAGGACGTTATATAGTTGTTATTCACAAACCATTTTTCGTCAGAGCAATTTTTAAAGTGATTGAAACTTAACATGACTTTCGTCACTAGGTAAAGATGAACTTGGCTAAAGCAAAAGCTTTAGCAACACATATTTCGAGAAATAAAAATAAAACCCTAGTGCAACTGAATCTTACAAAATTGATCAGAGAAGAAGTAACTGAATCTCAGTTGTTAAATCTCCTAGAAGAGGTTCATGCGATGAGATCTTTTTGAAGTTACCAGCGGAATCCATCTTAGCATCAAGATTTCAACGTAGCAATTAAGTTTGGTGGCCAAAAAAGGAGATGCAACGGAAATAATAACATACCAGACCCCGAGCTTTTTTTTTTTCTCTCTCTCTCGAAATATTTCTCTGCAAATCGGGCGATAATCTTAGTCAACCCGGTTTCGTTTTTTCTCGACCTTTGTATGCATTTTTTCTCAATTTCATGAATTACTAGTTTCTGTATCATCCATTGTTATTTGTTAGTTCTTTTCTCTTTTATTGTTCTTTTTTGCATTGTTCATTCCTTGCTGTTTATTTCTAAATGGATGCTTAATCCTTTGTTTCCCCTCTATGTGTTTGCAGTTTATATTATCCCTAATGGATTTTGCTAATATTTATGTTGTGATTATAGCTTTTGCTGAGCTAGTCTTCAAGCTTTTGCTTACATGATTAGATGTTATGGATTTCAATGCTTTTTCTAATGGTGCTTTGTGGAAGAAGTCTCTGTATCAACTCAGTCCTTCTAGAATCGGTTCAACCCCATCCCGCCTTGTTCATTTTTCAAACAAATTCAAATTCAAAAAAAGTCATAAGCTTGCGGAATCTCAGCAGTCTAATTTTGCTAATTACGCTCATACACAGCTGTTACACTTACCATATTTTGGATAAGTATCATGTATTCTGTTCCCATAATTTCATCTTGGAAAATATTTTGTATTCATCTAGTAGATATCATTTCAACCAATTTTACCCTCATATACCTAATATCTTCCATCTAAATTACCCTCTAAATGATCCTTCATATTTAAGTTCTCGAAAACCCTTTACTCTTATACATCTTAAATTAGACTACTCGAAGAACTTTGATCTTCAAATCTCAGAAGTTATGGAAGAAGGTAATTCTAGTAATGTTATTGATTTGGCGGACAAATTTAAGAAAGCTACTTTGGAGCTGGGTAACATCAATGAAGTTGCGGTGGTGAATCAAAACTCAACTAATGAAAAAGAAGATGATTCAGAGTGGGAAGCAAGTGCAATTGGCCAAGTAATTATAAAAGGTAGAATGAGCTATGATACTGTCGAGAAGTTTATCACCTTCACCTGGCCTTTCTTAACTTTGGAAAATTTTAAAATAATTGAGGTTGAGCCGAATATGATGATTTTCAAGTTTAATGATTGGGATTTGCTTAACAAAGTAATTGAACAGCGACCATGGATCATCAACAAACATCTTCTGGTTGTCCATGATAACATTCCTGGTATGATTTACACAAAGAATCGTTGGGGGTTTCAGCAGTTCTGGATTCATCTTAAATACATCTTACCTGAACACATGAATGCTTTTTCTGTCACTAAAATTAGTGAAGTTATGGGAGAATTAACTGTTATAGAACCTAAAGATGGTATACCAGTTGGTAATACTCCTGTGAAGGTATGTGTCAATGTTGATCTGTCAATTCCTATGAGAAGATGTGTCAAGTGTACTACTATGGTTGTTGTTACCAAATGGCAATTTTTTTTAATGAAAGATAACCAACAAACATATGTACTGAATGCTACATAATCAACCACTCTAAAAAGGTTTGCAAAGTGGCTGCAGATTACTTAAAGTTGGCTCATGAAAAACCATACTTTGTTGGAAAGGTTGACAATATTCGTAAAAAAATTGTTGCTATTAAGTCTAATCAAGAACAAACCAAAAGAAATTTGTTAAAACTGCAATTTTTGTTCCTCCAAAAGATGGTGATGTAATAAATTTGGATTTTCTTCTCAAGGATGATGATGTTAATGTAGAGGAAGATAGCAGATTGGGCAAGCGTTTTAGAGCAGATAATACTAATACAACACCTAATTCGACTTCTGAGACTTCATCACAAAGCACCTTAATGATATCCACTGCATCTGACTAGACTGCTCAAAGGGTCACTTCTGGGGTCAATCAAACTGATGATGCTAGCAAGGGGAATCAGGTAACCTGCCTAAATTTAACTAATTTACTACATAATAATTTTAATTCCTCTTTACTTATTACTTTCTTTAACATTTATTACTTTTCTTCTATAGTAATTCTTACATTCCTGTCTTCAGTTCTTAGTTTGTTTAATTTACACCCAGTTACAATTATTAGGAACAACAACATTCATTACATTTTATCAAGTTGCATTAAACATCTTTGTGCATGGTTTACTACTAAATCTAGTTTTGCTTACAATTATAAATTATCTTACTACGTTAATTCATATAAGTTTAAATCTAGGAATTTTATCTTAGCATCTCTCACCATCATAAAAATAGTTTCTTGGAAAGTGCAAGGGCTAAATTCTCCCTCTACCAAAGATCATCTAGGAGATATTATAAGAATTCAAAACCCAGATAGCATCTTCCTATGTGAAACTAAATTAAATGAGGATAAAATTAGGACCTTATTGGCTCCTTTTGGTTCCCTAATATTAGATTTATACTGCCAGTTGGTAGATCAGGAGGATTAGTGCTCATGTGGAAAAATGGTTTTGTCTGTGATATAGTTGGTTCTAATGATAACATGTTTCATGTAATTGTTGAAAGTCACCCAAATGAGCAGGAGTGGCTCCTCTATTGTATGTATGGTTACTGTAATTATAGTAAAAAGAAGAATCAATGGGAATTCATCAAATACATTGGTTCTAATATCAGTCAATCTTGGGTGTTATTAGGGGATCTTAATTTTCATATTCAAGACAATACTTCTCATGCTTCCTCTTCTTCTGATGGTTTGGTATATGCTATTCTTCATGACATTGGCTTGGAAGACTTGGGTTTTGTTGGCAGAGATCATACTTGGACTAACAATAATCTTGGCACAGGTAGTAAAACATCCAGAATTGATATGGCACTTGTAAATGCTGCTTGGAATTCTCAGTTTTAGGACTCTAGACTTCTTCATTTAACTCAACATGGTAGTGATCATTGTCCTATAATGCTTGTCACGGATTACTCTTTGCCTAATCTTTGGAAACCATTTAAGTTCTTCTTCACTTGGTTAAATGATTCAAGTTGTTCAACTGAAATATCCAAAGCTTGGTAGAAAGAAGTTAATGGCTCACCAGGTCATAAGTTCATTAAGAGACTTCAATTCACTAGAGCTGCTCTCTAAAATGGAATAAACTTAATTTTGGTAACATCAATCATAATGTGGATAATCTGCAACAAGAATTGGCTGAAATTCAGAAGCTGCCTTTTTCCAATGAAAATACTGTCAAAGCTGAACAAGTAAAGAGTTGAACAAATGGCATCAAATACAAGGTGAATTTAACAAGCAGAAGTCTAGAGATAATTTTGTGAGAGACATGGACTACAATACAAAGTACTTCCACACTCTAACTAAAAGAAATAGAGCAAGAAATAATATTGACTCCCTGAGAGACAATAATGGTACATGGTTTCATACAAGAGAAGACATCTCTGCACTGCTTACCTCACATTTTAAAGATATAAGTACTTCCACTTCACCTGATATAGAGGAGAAACACTACACTTTTATGCCTTCCCTTATTTAAGATGAAGATAATAGAAGATTGCTTTCAATACCCATTGGTGAAGAAGTATTTAAAACTCTCAAAAGTATGGAGAACTGGTCTGCTCCTGGTCCTGGGGGCTTCTAAGTTGGTTTTTACAAATCTCAATGGAATACAGTAGGAGCAGATGCTTGTGAAATGGTTAAAAGGTTCTTCACTACTAAACATCTTCCCAAACAGCTTAACAAGACTTACATATCTCTTATTCCCAAGAAGAGTAAACTAAAAATCCCTTCAGAATTCAGACCAATTGGTTTATGTAATACTTCATATAAGATTATTTCCAAGATTTTGGTTAACATGATGAAGCCTTTTATGGATTCACTCATTTCTCCCTACCAAGCTACATATGTTTCTGGTAGATTGATAAATGACAACACCATCATTGCTCATGAACTTATTCATTCAATGAAGAGAAAGCAAGGTGAAGGTGGATGGTTGGATCTCAAGCTTGATATGTCAAAAGCTTTTGATAGACTGGAATGGCCTTTTCTCTTGAAAATCCTAACTAGTTTTGGCTTTTGTGAAGAATGGTGCCAGATGATTCATCAATGCATAAGTACTACCTCTCTATCTGTCCTACTTAATGGGTCTCCTTGTGAATCTTTTAATCCTTCAAGAGGAATAATACAAGGTGACCCACTCTCACCTTATTTATTCATCTTAGCAATGGAATGGTTTTCAAGAACAATGGTTGCTTCTCAACATGATAAAAGTATCAAAGGAATATCATCCGCAAGAGGTGATCCCCCAATCAATCATTTACTCTTTGTATATGATTATCTTATATTCACCCATGCAAATTTAACCAGTGTGACTAATTTACTTCATGTTTTGAATGACTTTAGCTCACAATCTGGTCAAGTCATTAATTTTTACAAGTCCTCAGTTTACTTCAGTGGCAATATGGATCCTAGATCTTGTGATACTTTAAGGCAGTTATTGGGTGTCAAGATAATGGTGATCTAACATTTGAAAGATATTAGCTTGAATTTAATTAGGTTTTCATCTAACGGTGAATATTGAATACTTTCATACCAAGGTAACTAAGATTGCAAACCATGATTTGAAAACTGTATAAAGGAGAACTCTAGCAACTGGGAAACCTTATCCCCATACCTCTTATGTGATACTAGTTATGACTAGAGTCGATTCTCCTTTAACCTTAGGTTTTTCATGAAACCCTCTAGGTTAACGACTTAAAGACTTCATTGGGATTGTGAATCCAGACCCAACTATCTTCTCTATAGTTGCGTGTTCTGATCTTACCCTATTCTATCGTATTGATTACTAACTTCTCTAAGATTTGCTCGAGATTGATTCTCCAATAGGAAAGATAAAAAGTAGTCACAAACATCTTCGTCTCATCGTTTGTGATTCCATAATATCTTGTTTCGCTACCATACGATTAAGATTATTGTGAGGTGATTGATAATACTAGGTTGTTCTTCATAAATATAAGTCTGGTTTATCAATTGGTTCCTGTACACCTTGATTTATCAAAAGACGAAACAAAACTCGTAGGTATTTCTGTGGGAGACATATTTATCTATTCCAATAGACTTTTCTATGTGAGACAGATTTGTTTATCCAGTCTTCGAATTTGGGTTGTAGTAACTCTTGGTTGTGGGTGAGATCAGCTAAGGGAATCAAGTGCATAGAATCCTGCTAGGGTTCAGAGACATAAGTAGCGCAACTGTACATTGATCAGTGTGAGATTGATTAGGGCTCAACTACATTCCAGTCCAAAGTTCATTAGTAGTAGACTAGTGTCTGTAGCGGCTTAATACAATGTGGTGTTCAAAGCTGGACTAGGTCCCGAGGTTTTTCTGTATTTACGATTTTCCTCGTTAACAAAATTCTGGTGTCTGTGTTATTTCTTTTCCGCATTATATTTTGTTATATAATAGAAATATCACAGGTTGTGCGTTAAGATCAATCAATTATGAATCCAACATTTGGTTTTTGATTATATTGATTGACACTTGAACATTGGTCTCTAGTACCATTCAAGTTGTTTCACATAATAATCATGCTCGCATATTTCTATCTGTTTGATTTGCTGATTACATTATGAAACAGAGATATAAACTCTTTGATATACTTTTGTATAGATTGATTCTAACTGTCTAGTTGATCCTCTTGAAAGTATATTGGAGTTTGTCTATTCAGATTGTCGAACGAAATATTGGGTGTGGTTGTTGGACCCCCGCTTTTTCACCTCATATTCGCCAGAGAATGTAAATATGTTGTGTTATTGTCGATATCTCTGACCCAGTCGTCTCAAAATTTATGTTGCCAGAATTTTATTTTAATTTGGTTCTAGTAATGTAACTTCTCAATTGAATCCAGAATTTTCAAACTGTTTTCATCACTAATATGTTGAGATCGATATCCTTGAAGCTGATTTTTTTTAAATTATTGATTATAGCTTGAATATCGCGAAAATGATTCTTATTCCAAAATTCCAGGTCTGATCTAATTGAGTTTATTTTATTTTGAGTTGGTGACCAAGAGAACCTTTACAATGTTTACCCTAAAAATTATCTATGAGTTGAGCACAAGATTGATCTTTTAACCAACATTTAAGTGGTCCGAAAGGTATAGTATATGTCTCAAGCATAACCAGACAGTGATCTGAGTCAATATTAGGAAGTTGAAAGAGCTAGGAATATGGAAAATGTATGTTTCATTGATGATTAACCAAGGAAATATCCAGTCTGGCCCTTTTAAATCCCTTTCAATTGCTCATGTTTGTCCAAGTATAATTGTTACTAGAATAACCTAAATCCATAATGCATGCTGCATCCATAATATCTAGAACCCAATTATTAATAGAAGATTAACAAATGGTTGACCTGAGCTTGGCATGTGAATGTTGAGATCACCAAGGACTATCCAAGGAAGATAAATGGCTTCACTTAACTCTTTGATATAACTTCATTGATATTTTTTCCCATCATAATAAAGTATTCCATAAACACATGAAAGTAATCATTCCGGCTTATAAGAGTTTAAGGTGATAACAACATGAATCATATTGGTCTGGCTACAAGCAATGTCACATGGAAAACAATTATTCCAAAGTAAAATCAAACCTCCCGCAAGACCATTAGAACATACTATATTATGATTTGTATATTTGAAAAGTTGAATTAAACTAATATAGCTCTATTATAATTAACTTTTGTTTCTGACAGGAAAACAACATCCGGATTATGTCTATTTACAAGACGAACAAGTGATTTCTAATGCCATCTGAAGCAAAACCTTGAATATTCCATGCAATAATTTTCATATTTAGACTATGGTGAGGCAATAAGAGAAAGTAAAAATTTATAACAAAAAGAAAGTGTATGATACCGATGAGATAAAAGTAATAGGAAATCACCAAATGCAGAAAGAGTGTAAAAGTAATAAGAAAAAACCTGAGTACCATCTTTTGATGCTTCCATAGGGAATCTTCTAGAATGGTTCTTCTCCGAAACAGTCCCATGGAAAATAGGGTATGAATTTGTAGATTGAGGATCTTTACCTAGCACAATATGAGTCCATCACTCGAGTCCCCGGGATCAACAATGGAGTTTTGACAATACTGATTTTGTACATACTGTTGAACAAGATTTTGAATAGGTTGCTTATAGGATTTAGTTGGGATATTGATTAAAATGTTTTCATCTAAAAAATTGATAGGGTTATATATGATCAGTATTTAGGGTTATAAAACCTACAAGATCCTGAACCCTGCCCCAGATTCCCAAGATTTTCTTGCACGTTGCTAGATCCCCCATTTCCAATCTAATTATTTTCCTCCTCCTCTAATGTAAGCATCGCTATAATCATTTGCTCTTATAATATAAACCTGGATGATACCTTGTTGATCACATCCTATAGATGTACTAATGTTTGTCTGGCGCATGATGTAGTCCCATTGCATTAGCTAGTATTTGTACTTCATAATCCGGTCCACCAAATTGCATATGTTGTGGATGATTCATCTCCATATTAGTTAAAGCATTTATAGCAGGAACTGATTCCTTATTAATTTCATTTGAATGATTGGCATTAAAGCATGTCTATCCATTTTCATCTGACTTAATTGGAGGATCCATTAATAATTAAGAAGCAGTATTTGTAACTTTTGCACCCCTGAGGTCTGGGTTATTCCAAGAGGGAGGTTTAATGAGAGAACTTGACAAATACCTATCTTTTTGTTGTTACAATATAAACTCAACAATTTTCGCACACTTATTTTCCTTATGATCAATTGTGTAATAGTAACTTGATGCGTGTCGTAGCCACAACGAATTAATTATTATTTTACTACCTAATTAACAAGTAATATAGGGTACTCAAGTTCGTTCCAACGAGGATCAAGAGGTTTTAGTTGTCTTATAATGTCACAAAAGGGGGGTTTTGGTTTTAGATTTTATAAAGCAAAATAAATAAACAAAGCAATTAAAAGTGTAAGTTGAAATCAATAAGAGAGATTAGATCGTGGAATCCTTCTTCGTTGCAAAACAATGATTCAATTTATGTTCTTTTCCACTTATTATTAGTCACAAATTATCATCAACCGTAGGATAGCAGGTTCGCTTAGCAAACCCCAAAATTCCTTGTCTCGTTGAGTAACAAGTCCGCTTAGTTATCAGATTCTATTCAAAAGTGCCACCTTGAGGTTCGCTTACAATATGTAATTCCCCGAATGCATTAAGATTTATGAATTTAGGTTTAGTACTAGTAGTTAGACTCGGTTCGCTTGTGTTTGTGGGAGAAAACTACTTCTGCCGGTTTGGGTAATTTTGGGTGTGTGTGGATGAGAAGTGAGTTTAAACCTTCAACAAATGTGCTGCGCGATGAGCACTTTGATTCGAGAGGTAATCTATACAATTCTGGCCTAAATCGAAGACACGGCCATTCCAGATTTGTTTCGGTCACAGGTGAAGGATGTGAGGTTGATCTTAAGGAGGGAAGTGAAGAAGGTGTTGAGAGTATGAAGGTGAAGGCTATTTGATGACTTGTTAACAGATGGTTGAGTAGGCTAGCAAATGTTGCAGGCAGGCTCTGGGTGTTGAATACGATTAACACTTGGTTTTCTGTGTTGTTCCAACTTCTGTTTTTGGAAATAGGGAGGAGAACCTATTTATACAAGTCATTAAGCCTTATTCACGTCTCTCGTGGGAAGTGGAGGAAGTGGAGTGAGGGAAGAGTGGAGTTGTGTGTGAGTGTCACATGATCAGAACTGCCCACTTCTCCCATCTTGACTTAACCGCCCATGTCTTCCTAACACGTTCTTGTGATGGCGCATTGCACGCTGCACACTGTAAATCGCCAGACCAATACCCCAGTTTGTATCCCCCAGTTGTGACGTGATTAATGTCTCGAGTGTGTGGATCACGGGACCCACAGAAAATAGTGTAGGGTGAACCATGAACTTGGTATAACATCGCATGCAGCCATCTTCAGGTAACCGTTTGGAGGCTGTATAGATAGGCCATGCCTTGGTCGGTTACCTTGTGAAGAAGAGTGACGGATGGTGGTCATAGTGATACCTTGTTTGCTGGTTGATTCGCACCCTAAGCCATTTGTCCAAGCTTGCAAAGCTGGATGGACGAGATGACTCGTAGCCTTGCTTGCGACCGTTGGATGGGAGGCGCGCATGCTGCCTCTTTCGGCCCAAACGTTTGCATGCTTAGAGAGTTCCAATGGAGGAACCGATCAGCCCTGCATGGAGGTAGTACAATGGTGTTCACTCCCATGCCTGCTTGACTCGCAAAGATTTAATCTAAGCCACTCGACTCAGGCGGCAAAGACGAGTGGTCGAGATTAGAATTTATGGAGGGGCCATGACATATCACCTTTGGGCGCGCGTACCGAGGAGCTTGATCACCGCCGGTCTTGGACGATTAGATATACGTGAAGTCGGGCCCACGGTGGTCATGCTAGCATGCTCGGTTCCTTCTAAGTCTCCATCTTGGCCTTCCGTCCAAGCCTTCGAAGATGGACGCTCGAGATGTTTCTGCGCCGCAAACCCTAATTAAGGCTTTAGACCGGCCACTTTGAGCGATCGGTTTTGGGTTGCATGCACCTCTTTTGGGGAGACCGACCATGTATGCAGCATATTGGGTTGACGGTGAGCATGTACATGCTTGATCTATGACCCTGGGCGCAATCTAAGCCATCCAACTATGCCGGCGAAGTCGGATGGTCGTGATCGTTTTGGATCTTCTCAACCTGCATAAGGCGTTAAACTAGCCTTGTTTGGGCAATCGTTTCTTGCACCACGGCTTGCCTATGAGGGAGTCGGTCATGTAGGTAGAAAGTAGGCCCTCCAATGGTGTACCATCACTTCACTACTTGTTTTAGGGTATAATTTAAGCCGTCCAACTATGCCGACGAAGTTGGACGCTCACGATTAAAAGAAACCCTAGCCGTGCGTCATGCTCACTTTGAGCACACGTTTTGGAAGGACCAACCGAGGTTGGTCTTGACCGTTCGGTCATGTGTGAAGGTGGGTCCGAGGTGATCATGGTAGCATGCTCAGGACCCCCTGAATCTATATCTACACCCTCCATCTATGTTTGCGAATTTGGACGGGTGAGATATATTTTTGGGTTTGTTTTCAGCAAGTGAGACTAACATGGATAGTCTTGCATGCGTTCAACGGGGCACGTCGAACACAAGGCTTTAATTAAAGCATTAATAGTAATGCTGTATACCTACAGCAAGCCGGGATGGTTGCCACATGCTCCGTCGGGATGGTTGCCACATGCTCCGTTCTGGGTAGGTATGTTTAATTCTCAGGATGGTTGCACATGCTCCAATGAATTAATATGGCGAGAAGTATTCACCGCCTGAAGGATTTATCCTTTGCAGGACGTCAGCTTACAAAAATTGGCTTTTTACAATTTTACCCTTTAAATAGAAATCCACCATCAACATTAAGTCCCCTGCCTAGCATGCAATGGTTACACTATTGTAGGGTAGGCATGAGATGGTGAAAAATATACGTAAAAGAAATAAAGGTAACTAACCTTGGAAGGCAGCCGCTAGTGATTGTCCATGTGGATGTACCGTCGCAAGCATGAAATCTTGGGTGGGACGGTTTCCCTTCTTGGTTTTTTGGGAGCAAAAGGGAATCCTTCTCTAATTAGAATTCTTCAAATTTTGCCTATAAAAGGGAGAACCCTTTTGTTTTCCCTTCACGATTTCCTTTTTTTTTTTGTATGAACGTTCAGCTCTCTGCTCGTGCTGCCGCCACCGCCGTTTCTGCCGGAGTCACCGCCGGATTTGTTGCCGTCGGTGCCGTTAATCAGGTACGTGCAAAAATATATATATATATATTTTTTTTTTTTTTTTTTGCAAACCCTATGTGTTTAGTTAGAGTTTATTTTGCATTTTGAGAGGATTGTAGGTGCAGCAAAACATACCATAATTAATTCCTTTACCGCCTGTTAGGGTTGCGTAGTAAAAGAAATCATAAACATGTCGTTTATTCCATTTATCCTTGCATGTCAAAACCCAGGTTGTAGCTTGGTAGAACCGCTGTCTTGAACTTGTAGACATAATAACCAACTGTGGAAAAATATGTTGACATGTTGGCTTAATTTTAGGGACGCGCATGCAAACTTTAGTGCCCGCCTGCGTGATTTTGAGGTACTCTTGCGCGTGCGTTTACTGAAATTGCTGTAGAATCTTCATACAAACTCGGATTTCGACGTTCCGCATACGTAACTTCAAGCCCAGAAAATTTCCAAGATTTGACAAAGAAGCTTTTTGTATTTTGAGCGTGTTTAGGGGATAAAAACCGCGAAATAGTAAACTTCCAGGAGGTTTTCAGAATTTTTTCAGGTTGCGTGTCTTCTGATGTTTTGGCCACCCATTCTTGCTCTTTCATCCGATAGTCGTGAAATATTGATATGTTATAGGTAACTTCCATATGAAGAGAATGGCACATAATGTAACACTAGATTCCATACCCATTGCTCCCAGCTCATAGTCGAACACAGGGTAGTGTAAATTTCCCACAACTGAGTTTGTTTGGAAGACGCTTGAACCATCCCAATCCCATGTAATATCCGTATTAGGTGCCTAACAATGAAGTTGGGAATCACGAGAATCTTTTATTTATGAACGACTCCTTGGAAACATGCTAACACTTCCAATCTTATTGCAGTTGCTCAATAATGAACGCGGAGGATAATGTTGTGAAGGGAGGTGTCGACTCTTTCAGAGATGTGCCAAATATAAATGATGGAATGCTTACCAAGTCTTTTACAATCGTCAGGAGGCACCCCCAGACATAATATAATCCTTATTACCGGTTCAGAAAGTGAAGAGAGTCTACCATCGTCTTTAGCAGGCGTGATGAGGCTTTGTATCCAGAAGAAAGAATATCCACCAGCCCCTATTGACTTCAGAATTTGCCAGAATCCACTTGACTCATACGAAGGATGGATGTGGCGCATGTTGGGTAATGAAGATATTAGAGGCAACTTATCCAGGGCGTGAATTCTTGACGCTGTTAAGGCGTCTGCAATTCTTCACGTCAAGAAGGATATCCCAGGTTTGGTCGCTTTTGCTGCTCGATGGCGTCCTTCTACGAACACAGCTTTATGCACGTGGGGTGAAATGACTATCACTCTTGAGAGCGTGTCTGCATTAATGAGCCTTCCTGTCGCTGGAAGTCTTAATTGCAAGCTGTCTGAAAGCGAAGACACCATCTATCAGGCTATAATTCAGAAGGTGAACGAATACGATCAGTTGGAGAAGAAGCCGAAATGTTTCTACACTTGGTGGGTAGGTGAATGGTCTTCCATGCAAGGTAATGATGATCTTAGCACAGCTACATTCTTGTCCTTGTGGTTGTCCAGATATATCCTTGATGACGGCTCCGACACGAAAACTATCAGAAAGAAAATCATCGTATTCGCCATTAAGCTGGGCAAAGGTATAACTCTCCCTTTGGCTTCGTTATTCCTAGGCTCACTGTATGGTCACCTGAATTCTTTAGTGGAGGAGATGTATATTTCCAACGGGTACATGAAGGTGGAAACATATGTGCACATCGCTTTTCTTCAGGCATTTTTGTGGGAACACTTTAAGGATTACGCTCCCACTCCTACAACCTCAGTCCACAACTTGTATGGTGATTCAAGAATACTCCGTTGGCAGAATAGACGTCCAAAAGCTGGGGTGAGGCTTGTAGATTTGCCCGATAGTATGAGCGCCATAGACTTTCGCCCTTGGGGGCTGGTTCATCCTTCTGCCATCGTCCCTGTCATTGAGATGCCGCCTGAGGGGAGAGATATGAGCCCTGAAGAAGTCGTTTTCCTGCGGAGCTGTATACCCGGGTATGTTCCTTATTTTTGTGATGACATGCTAAGCATTATTCCATATAATATTGATAGAGCCGCTCGCCAAATGGGTTTTGATCAAGGTGTCCCATTTCGTTGTCCCGCAACGCCTTCAGAAGAACTTAAGTCATCATGCCTCGATGTTGATGTTTTCTCGCCGGAGTTGAAACTTCCTTTTCCTTCCCCGGGGAGAAAACCGGTAGCTACTTCTGGTTACAAAGACTTTTGGAGGGGGCAATTACTGCTCTTTAAATCATTTGCTAGCGAACCGGTAGCTGACCTTCGTGGTAAACCTCTTGATGACGTCTTGGCTGTTCATAGGCGATTGAAACCCCTTCCAGGGAAGCGAGGCAGGGTTAACGCCACCGACTGCGATCTTATGTCCAATAAAAAGAAGCAAGCATGTAGTCCAGTAATTCTCAACTCTTCCAATATGCAGGTATTCTGAATTCCTTACGCTTAATTTTCAGCTTCAACTTCCATGAGCAGCTTTTACTAATCCTTGTTGGTGATCAGGGGATTCCTGAAGAAAATGCCTTTGCCGTACTGGCCCGAGTTTACAATGAGGAGCGTGGAGGTAACGGGAAGTCTGGAAATCTTCATGCTGAGAAGCCTGGCAATAATTACCTTCATGTAGAACAGTCTGGGAACACTGATCCTCATGCGGAGAAGTCTGGTAACATCGATCATCATGTAGACGAGTCTGGTATCATTGATCCTATCATATACAACGATGAATATGGTGCAAGCTCGATTGAAGAGAATGCCTTTCAGAGCGGTAATTTTAATGAGCTTTTAGATGAGGCCGTGTCAGCAATCCAGACCAGCACTTCGAGGAGTTTGGAAGGGACATCTGTTGCGATGGTTCCTTCAAAAGAGATGTTGTCGCCAGCAGTCGTTCCTGGTGGTATGTTCGACCTTCCCTTTGATAATCCACGTCATGATCATGTGTTGGTTGGAGGGTTTAGCGTTCCTGCCCAGTTTGAGGAGTTGTACACCACAATATGGAATAAATATGGCCACATTGATACCACCACGAAGCTGAAGAGTCGTCTTGCCTTGGTAAATCGCGTTCAGGAGGCCTTACCCTCTATTAGGGAGATGAGTGTCGCAATCGGTCGTGATGTTTCTGAAGACGTGATGGAAGATTGGAAGTGCCACTTGGATGTGTTTGCGCAGTATGACTTCAATGCTCCTTGGTTCTTCAAAGGGTTTCATGAGATTCAGAAGAATCAAGGTACGGTACTCTCCACTGAATGCGTTGTCCGTTAGAAACAAAAGGTTGGCAGGTTGGCCGAGGAGTTGAAATCTCAGCAATCCATTCTCCGGAAGATGGAAGCCGCTCTTTCTCAGAAGGATGAGGTGTTGCTGAAAGATTTTCCCTGAAGTATTCATGCCGTCTACTTGTGTTTTCTCTTTAGATGCTTCTCTAGTGATTGTGAGGATTTACTTTCACACAATTTGGTTTTAGGTTTTGAATTGATAGGTGATTGAATCTTGGACTGGTTTATTTATGACATGCTTTTATGAATGTTTGACTTTCGGAAAAGATTATTCTAAAATAGGATCTGAATCTTATATTATGAGTGATCATACATGTCATGTGAAATTCAAAATGCAGTGTGAAAGGGAAAGGTGAGGGGTGGTGAGCATGTATGGCGCTTGCTCATTGAGTATCCTGTTTATATATGTAGGACGCCAAGTCCCCAGTAGGATATATAATTATCTTACAGTAACGTTTGCTGTGACTTACTTGTCTTCTGAAATCCGTGTATGAGAATGAGGACTCTCGAATACCCTCTCCCCAAAGAGTGCGTGCTAATTTTTTGAGGGGAAATATTGCTTCTCTGAATTTATCTTATCATGGACAATGCATTTCAATGCGTGGCACTCGCTGGTGGGGTGATGGATAAATCGATGGTAATGACAATACCTCGGGTTGGATGTCTCTTGATCGGTGGGTGGACGCCGCGCCGGTGGCAATTGTACCTCTCCATCACATACCCATATCTCCAACAACTCCACAATCTTATTTACGGGAAACGAGAATCGTGGATCTTTTGAGTCTAAACTTTCCTGCGTCAGCGTGTGTCGTGGCTCTTCCCTTAGGTTTCGGTGTGAAGCACGCTTTGGAGACGGAATTGAGGCATTGTCTCGTGTTAATACATCCGCGGCCCTCTTGGTCGGGAGATTCTGCTGAAACATGGGGGATATTGCGCTGGCGATGGCATTGTCGTTGAGATGGTGATTTGAAGGCTGCAAGCTCCTACGTTCATATGCTCTCTGATTTATTTCGCCTTCCTCCAGCGTTTCCTCCCCTGGATGAAGAGTCAACACGGGTTGGGAATTATTCTGAGTTCTGACAAGAGTCTTGAGGTATAAATCTTCTAACAAGGCTTCGTATGCAGTTGGTTCTCTGTTTTCATCCGGCAAGCGTCCTAATTCTTCATGATGGTCGATCCGTCTCAAGCTCCCGTTTCTAGGTGAAAGGTTTTGTTCGTCTCTGGGCTCTCTGGGGACATGTGTTCCGCCAGTTCTTCTGAAAATATGACCTCCAGAACTTCTTGCGTTATTAGTGATACTTCCCGGGTAGCCGCTTGCAGAGCCCTCATGTAATTGAGCTGATATGTCGTTCAAGAGACGGAAGGTTTCACTCTACCTTCTGGAAATTCCGGCTTGATTCGCCAGGAGGTCTTCCAGCATCCTGGTCACATTTTCGATGACACTTGAATTATCCATGGCTTCTGAAGGATTCAACGAACGGGAGTACATCTCGGGATGAACTTCTGGGATTTGGTGAAGAGTGAATTGATGATCAAATCAAATCTAAGATCTACCTCTCCAAAATCAAATAAAAGCTGGTAGACTTTTAAATATTTGAGTTTTGCAACCGAGAGATTAACCCTCCCACTGTGGTCGCCAACTGTTTGTGGGAGAAAACTACTACTGCCGGTTTGGGTAATTTTGGGTGTGTGTGGATGATAAGTGAGTTTAAACCTTCAACAAATGTGTTGCACGATGAGCACTTTGATTCGAGAGGTAATCTATACAATTCTGGCCTAAACCGAAGACACGGCCGTTCCAGATTTGTTTCGGTCACAGGTGAAGGATGTGAGGTTGATCTTAGGGAGGGAAGCGAAGAAGGTGTTGAGAGTATGAAGGTGAAGGCTATTTGATGACTTGTTAACAGAAGGTTGAGCAGGCTAGCAAATGTTGCAGGCAGGCTCTGGGTGTTGAATACGATTAACACTTGGTTTTCTGTGTTGTTCCAACTTCTGTTTTTGGAAATAAGGAGGAGAACCTATTTATACAAGTCATTAAGCCTTCTTCACGTCTCTCGTGGGAAGTGGAGGAAGTGGAGTGAGGGAAGAGTGGAGTTGTGTGTGAGTGTCACACGATCAGAACTGCCCACTTCTCCCATCTTGACTTAACCGCCCATGTCTTCCTAACACTTTCTTGTGATGGTGCATTGCACGCTGCACGCTGTAAACCGCCAGACCAATACCCCAGTTTGTATCCCCCAGTTGTGACGTGATTAATGTCTCGAGTGTGTGGATCACGGGACCCACATAAAATAGTGCAGGGTGAACCATGAACTTGGTATAACATCGCATGAATCCATCTTCAAGTAACCGTTTGGAGGCTGTATAGACATGCCATGCCTTGTTCGGTTACCTTGTGAAGAAGAGTGAAGGATGGTGGTCATAGTGATACCTTGTTTTTTGGTTGATTCGCACCCTAAGCCATTTGTCCAAGCTTGCAAAGCTGGATGGACGAGATGACTCGTAGCCTTGCTTGCGACCGTTGGATGGGAGGCGTGCATGCTGCCTCTTTCGGACCAAACGTTTGCATGCTTAGAGAGTTCCAATGGAGGAACCGATCATCCCTGCATGGAGGTAGTACAATGGTGTTCACTCCCATGACTGCTTGACTCGCAAAGATTTAATCTAAGCCACTCGACTCAGGAGGCAAAGACGAGTGGTCGAGATTAGAATTTATGGAGGGGCCGTGACATATCACCTTTGGGTGCGTGTACCGAGGCGCTTGATCACCGCCGGTCTTGGACGATTATCTAGAAGTGAAGTAGGGCCCACGGTGGTCATGCTAGCATGCTAGGTTCCTTCTAAGTCTCCATCTTGGCCTTCCGTCCAAGCCTGCGAAGATGGACGCTCGAGATGTTTCTGCACCGCAAACCCTAATTAGGGCTTTAGACCGGCCACTTTGAGCGATCGGTTTTGGGTTGCATGCACCTCTTTTGGGGAGACCGACCATGTATGCTGCATATTGGGTCGACGGTGAGCATGTAAATGCTTGCTCTATGAACCTGGGCGCAATCTAAGCCATCCAAATATGCCGGCGAATTCGGATGGTCGTGATCGTTTTGGATCTTCTCAACCTGCATAAGGCGTTAAACTAGCCTTGTTTGGGCAATTGTTTCTTGCACCACGGCTTGCCTATGAGGGAGTCGGTCATGTAGGTAGAAAGTAGGCCCTCCAATGGTGTACCATCACTTCACTACTTGTTTTAGGGTATAATTTAAGCCGTCCAACTATGCCGACGAAGTTGGACGCTCACGATTAAAAGAAACCCTAGCCGTGCGTCATGCTCACTTTGAGCACACGTTTTGGAAGGACCAACCGAGGTTGGTCTTGACCGTTCGGTCATGTGTGAAGGTGGGTCCGAGGTGATCATGGTAGCATGCTCAGGACCCCCTGAATCTATATCTACACCCTCCATCTATGCTTGCGAATTTGGACGGGTGAGATATATTTTTGGGTTTGTTTTCAGCAAGTGAGACTAACATGGATAGTCTTGCATGCGTTCAACGGGGCTAGTATAACCTACCGTCAGGTAGCCTATGAGTGTTTGCACGTCGAACACAAGGCTTTAATTAAATCATTAATAGTAATGTTGTATACCTACAGAAAACCGGGATGGTTGCCACATGCTCCGTCGGGATGGTTGCCACATGCTCTGTTCTGGGTAGGTATGTTTAATTCTCAGGATGGTTGCACATGCTCCAATGAATTAATATGGCGAGAAGTATTCACCGCCTGTAGGATTTATCCTTTGCAGGACGTCAGCTTACAAAAATTGGCTTTTTACAATTTTACCCTTTAAATAGAAATTCACCATCAACATTAAGTCCCCTGCCTAGCATGCAATGGTTACACTATTGTAGGGTAGGCATGAGATGGTGAAAAATATACATAAAAGAAATAAAGGTAACTAACCTTGGAAGGCAGCCGCTAGTGATTGTCCATGTGGATGTACCGTCGCAAGCATGAAATCTTGGGTGGGCCGGTTTCCCTTCTTGGTTTTTTGGGAGCAAAAAGGAATCCTTCTCTAATTAGAATTCTTCAAATTTTGCCTATAAAAGGGAGAACCCTTTTGTTTTCCCTTCACGATTTCCTTTTTTTTTTTTTGTGAACGTTCAGCTCTCTGCTCGTGCTGCCGCCACCGCCGTTCTTCTTCTGAGTCGCCATGGGATTTGTTCAGCCGGCGCGCCGTTAATTAGGTACGTGCAAAAATATATATATTTTTTTATTTTTTTATTTTTTTGTTGCAAACCCTAAGTGTTTAGTTAGAGTTTCTTTTGCATTTTGAGAGGATTGTAGGTGCAGCAAAACATACCATAATTAATTCCTTTACCGCCTGTTAGGGTTGCGTAGTAAAAGAAATCATAAACATGTCGTTTGTTCCATTTATCCTTGCATGTCAAAACCCAGGTTGTAGCTTGGTAGAACCGCTGTCTTGAACTTGTAGACATAATAACCAACTGTAGAAAAATATGTTGACATGTTGGCTTAGATTTAGGGACGCGCATGCAAACTTTAGTGCTCGCCTGCGTGATTTTGAGGTACTCTTGCGCGTGCGTTTACTGAAATTGCTGTAGAATCTTCATACAAACTCGGATTTCGACGTTCCGCATACGTAACTTCAAGCCCAGAAAATTTCCAAGCTTTCTCAAAGAAGCTTTTCGTATTTTGAGCGTGTTTAGGGGATAAAAACCGCGAAATAGTAAACTTCCAGGAGGTTTTCAGAATTTTTTCAGGTTTTGTGTCTTATGATGTTTTGGCCATCCATTCTTGCTCTTTCATCCGATAGTCGTAAAATTTTGATATGTTGTAGGTAACTTCCATATGAAGAGAATGGAACATAATGTAACACTAAATTCCATACCCATTTCTCCCAGATCATAGTCGAACACAGGGTAGTGTAAATTTCCCTCAACTGAGTTTGTTTGGAAGACGCTTGAACCATCCCAATCCCATGTAATATCCGTATTAGGTGCCTAACAATGAAGTTGGGAATCACAAGAAACTTTTATTGCTGAACGACTCCTTGGAAACATGCTAACACTTCCAATCTTATTGCAGTTGCTCAATAATGAACGCGGAGGATAATGTTGTGAAGGGAGGTGTCGACTCTTTCAGAGATGTGCCAAATATAAATGATGGAATGCTTACCAAGTCTTTTAAAATCGTCAGGAGGCACCCCATACATAATATAATCCTTATTACCGGTTCAGAAAGTGAAGAGAGTCTACCATCGTCTTTAGCAGGCGTGATGAGGCTTTGTATCCAGAAGAAAGAATATCCACCTTCCCCTATTGACTTCAGAATTTGCCAGAATCCACTTGACTCATACGAAGGATGGATGTGGCGCATGTTGGGTAATGAAGATATTAGAGGCAACTTAGCCAGGGCGCGAATTCTTGACGCTGTTAAGGCATCTGCAATTCTTCACGTCAAGAAGGATATCCCAGGTTTGGTCGCTTTTGATGCTCGATGACGTCCTTCTACGAACACAGATTTATGCATGTGGGGTGAAATGACTATCACTCTTGAGAGCGTGTATGCATTAATGAGCCTTGCTGTCGCTGGAAGTCTTAATTGCAAGCTGTCTGAAAGCGAAGACACCATCTATCAGGATATAATTCATAAGGTGAACGAATACGATCAGTTGGAGAAGAAGCCGAAATGTTTCTACACTTGGTGGGTAGGTGAATGGTCTTCCATGCAAGGTAATGATGATCTTAGCACAGCTACATTCTTGTCCTTGTGGTTGTCCAGAGATATCCTTGATGACGGTTCCGGCACGAAAACTATCAGAAAGAAAATCATCGTATTCGCCATTAAGCTGGGCAAAGGTATAACTCTCCCTTTGGCTTCGTTATTCATAGGCTCACTGTATGGTCACCTGAATTCTTTAGTGGAGGAGATGTATATTTCCAACGGGTACATGAAGGTGGAAACATATGTGCACGTCGCTTTTCTTCAGGCATTTTTGTGGGAACACTTTAAGGATTACGCTCCCACTCCTACAACCTCAGTCCACAGCTTGTATGGTGATTCAAGAATACTCCGTTGGAAGAATAGACGCCCAAAAGCTGGGGTGAGGCTTGTAGATTTGCTCGATAGTATGAGCGCCATAGACTTTCGCCCTTGGGGGCTGGTTCATCCTTCTGCCATCGTCCCTGTCATTGAGCTGCCGCCTGAGGGGAGAGATATGAGCCCTGAAGAAGTCGTTTTCCTGCGGAGCTGTATACCAGGGTATGTTCCTTCTTTTTGTGATGACAGGCTAAGCATTATTCCATATAATATTGATAGAGCCGCTCGCCAAATGGGTTTTGATCAAGGTGTCCCATTTTGTCGTCCCGCAATGCCTTCAGAAGAACTTAAGTCATCATGCCTCGATGTTGATGTTTTCTCGCCGGAGTTGAAACTTCCTTTTCCTTCCCCGGGGAGAAAACCGGTAGCTACTTCTGGTTACAAAGACTTTTGGAGGGGGAAATTACTGCTCTTTAAATCATTTGCTAGCGAAGCGGTAGCTGACCTTCGTGGTAAACCTCTTGATGATGTCTTGGCTGGTCATAGGCAATTGAAACCCCTTCCAGGGAAGCGAGGCAGGGTTAACGCCACCGAATGCGATCTTAAGTCCAATAAAAAGAAGAAAGCATGTAGTTCAGTAATTCTCAAATCTTCCAATATGCAGGTATTCTGAATTTCTTACGCTTAATTTTCAGCTTCAACTTCCATGAGCAGCTTTTACTAATCCTTGTTGGTGATCAGGGGATTCCTGAAGAAAATGCCTTTGCCGCACTGGCCCGAGTTTACAATGAGGAGCGTGGAGGTAACGGGAAGTATGGAAATCTTCATGCTGAGAAGCCTGGCAATAATGACATTCATGTAGAACAGTCTGGGAACACTGATCCTCATGCGGAGAAGTCTGGCAACATCGATCAACATGTAGACGAGTCTGGTAACACTGATCCTATCATATACAACGATGAATATGGTGCAAGCTCGATTGAAGAGAATGCCTTTCAGAGCGGTAATTTTAATGAGCTTTTAGATGAGGCCGTGTCAGCAATCCAGACCAGCACTTCGAGGAGTTTGAAAGGGACATCTGCTGTGATAGTTCCTTCTAAATAGATGTTGTCGCCAGCAGTCGTTCCTGGTGGTATGTTCAACCTTCCCTTTGATAATCCACGTCCTGATCATGTGTTGGTTGGAGGGTTCAGCGTGCCGGCCCAGTTTGAGGAGTTGTACACCACAATATGGAAGAAATATGGCCACATTGCTACCACCACGAAGCTGAAGAGTCGTCTTGCCTTGGTAAATCGCGTTCAGGAGGCCTTACCCTCTATTCGGGAGATGAATGTCGCAATCGGTCGTGATGTTTCTGAAGACGTGATGGAAGATTGGAAGTGCCACTTGGATGTGTTTGCGCAGTATGACTTCAACGCTCCTTGGTTCTTCAAAGGGTTTCATGAGATTCAGAAGAAGCAAGGTACGGTGCTCTCCACTGAATGCGTCGTCCGTCAGAAACAAAAGGTTGGTAGGTTGGCCGAGGAGTTAAAATCTCAGCAAGCCGTTTTCCGGAAGATGGAAGCCGCTCTTGCTCAAAAGGATGAGGTGTTGCTGAAAGATTTTCCCTGAAGTATTCATGCCGTCTACTTGTGTTTTCTCTTTAGATGCTTCTCGAGTGATTATGAGGATTTCCTTTCACAACAGTTTGGTTTTAGGTTTTGAATTGATAGGTGATTGAATCTTGGACTGGTTTATTTATGACATGATTTTATGAATGTTTGACTTTCGGAAAAGATTATTCTAAAATAGGATCTGAATCTTATATTATGAGTGATCATACATGTCATGTGAAATTGAAAATGCAGTGTGAAAGGGAAAGGTGAGGGGTGGTGAGCATGTATGGCGCTTTCTCATTGAGTATCTTGTTTATATATGTAGGACGCCAAGTCCCCAGTAGGATATATAATTATCTTACAGTAACGTTTGCTGTGACTTACTTGTCTTCTGAAATCCGTGTATGAGATGAGCACTCTCGAATACCCTCTCCCCAAAGAGCGCGTGCTAATTTTTTGAGGGGAAATATTGCTTCTCTGAATTTATCTTATCGTGGACAATGCATTTCAATGCGTGTCACTCGATGGTGGGGTGATGGAGAAATCGATGGTAATGACAATACCTCGGGTTGGATGTCTCTTGATCGGTGGGTGGACTCCGCGCCGGTGGAAGTTGTACCTCTCCATCACGTACCCATATCTCCAACAACTCCACAATCTTATTTACGGGAAACGGGAATCGTGGATCTTTTGAGTCTAAACTTTCCTGCGTCGGCGTGTGTCGTGGCTCTTCCCTTAGGTTTCGGTGTGAAGCACGCTTTGGAGACGGAATTGAGGCGTTGTCTCGTGTTACTGCATCCGCGGCCCTCTTGGTCGGGAGATTCTGCTGAAACATGGGGGATATTGCGCTGGCGATGGCATTGTCGTTGAGCTGGTGATTTGAAGGCTACAAGCTCCTACGTTTATATTCTCTCTGATTTATTTCGCCTTCCTCCAGCGTTTCTTCCCCTGGATGAAGAGTCAACACGGGTTGGGCATTATTCTGAGTTCTGACAAGAGTCTTGAGGTATAAATCTTCTAACAAGGCTTCGTATGCAGTTGGTTCTCTGTTTTCATCCGGAAAGCGTCCTAATTATTCATGATGGTCGATCCGTCTCAAGCTCCCGTTGCTAGGTGAAAGGTTTTGTTCGTCTCTGGGGTCTCTGGGGACATGTGTTCCGCCAGTTCTTCTGAAAATCTGACCTCCAGAACTTCTTGCGTTATTAGTGATACTTCCCGGGTAGCCGCTTGCAGAGCCCTCATATAATTGAGCTGATATGTCGTTCAAGAGACGGAAGGTTTCACTCTGCCTTCTGGAAATTCCTGCTTGATTCTCCAGGACGTCTTCCAGTATCCTGGTCACATTTTCGATGACACTTGAATTATCCATGGCTTCTGAAGGATTCAACGAACGGGAGTACATCTCGGGATAAACTTCTAGGATTTGGTGAAGAGTGAATTGATGATCAAATCAAATCTAAGATCTACCTCTCCAAAATCAAATAAAAGCTGGTAGACTTTTAAAGATTTGAGTTTTGCAACCGAGAGATTAACCCTCCCACTGTGGTCGCCAATTGTTTGTGGGAGAAAACTACTTCTGCCGGTTTGGGTAATTTTGGGTGTTTGTGGATGATAAGTGAGTTTAAACCTTCAACAAATGTGTTGCACGATGAGCACTTTGATTCGAGAGGTAATCTATACAATTCTGGCCTAAACCGAAAACACGGCCGTTCCAGATTTGTTTCGGTCACAGGTGAAGGATGTGAGGTTGATCTTAGGGAGGGAAGCGAAGAAGGTGTTGAGAGTATGAAGGTGAAGGCTATTTGATGACTTGTTAACAGAAGGTTGAGCAGGCTAGCAAATGTTGCAGGCAGGCTCTTGGTGTTGAATACGATTAACACTTGGTTTTCTGTGTTGTTCCAACTTCTGTTTTCGGAAATAGGGAGGAGAACCTATTTATACAAGTCATTAAGCCTTCTTCATGTCTCTCGTGGGAAGTGGAGGAAGTGGAGTGAGGTAAGAGTGGAGTTGTGTGTGAGTGTCACACGATCAGAACTGCCCACTTCTCCCATCTTGACTTAACCGCCCATGTCTTCCTAACACTTTCTTGTGATGGCGCATTGCACGCTGCACGCTGTAAACCGCCAGACCAATACCCCAGTTTGTATCCCCCAGTTGTGACGTGATTAATGTCTCAAGTGTGTGGATCGCGGGACCCGCAGAAAATAGTGCAGGGTGAACCATGAACTTGGTATAACATCGCATGCAGCCATCTTCAGGTAACCGTTTGGAGGCTGTATAGACAGGCCATGCCTTGGTCGGTTACCTTGTGAATAAGAGTGACGGATGGTAGTCATAGTGATCCCTTGTTTGCTGGTTGATTCGCACCCTAATCCATTTGTCCAAGCTTGCAAAGCTGGATGGACGAGATGACTCGTAGCCTTGCTTGCGACCGTTGGATGGGAGGCGCGCATGCTGCCTCTTTCGGCACAAACGTTTGCATGCTTAGAGAGTTCCAATGGAGGAACCGATCAGCCCTTCATGGAGGTAGTACAATGGTGTTCACGCCCATGCCTGCTTGACTCGCAAAGATTTAATCTAAGCCACTCGACTCAGGCGGAAAAGACGAGTGGTCGAGATTAGAATTTATGGAGGGGCCGTGACATATCACCTTTGGGGGCGCGTACCGAGGAGCTTGATCACCGCCGGTATTGGACGATTATATAGACGTGAAGTCGGGCCCATGGTGGTCATGCTAGCATGCTCGGTTCCTTATAAGTCTCCATCTTGGCCTTCCGTCCAAGCCTGCGAATATGGACGCTCGAGATGTTTCTGCGCCGCAAACCCTAATTAGGGCTTTAGACCGGCCACTTTGAGCGATCGGTTTTGGGTTACGTGCACCTCTTTTGGGGAGACCGACCATGTATGCAGCATCTTGGGTCGATGGTGAGCATGTACATGTTTGCTCTATGACCCTGGGCGCAATTTAATCCATCCAACTATGCCGGCGAAGTCGGATGGTCGTGATCGTTTTGGATCTTCTCAACCTGCATAAGGCGTTAAACTAGCCTTGTTTGGGCAATCGTTTCTTGCACCACGGCTTGCCTATGAGGGAGTCGGTCATGTAGGTAGAAAGTAGGCCCGCCAATGGTGTAATATCACTTCACTACTTGTTTTAGGGTATAATCGTTTCTTGCACCACGGCTTGCCTATTAAAAGAAACCCTAGCCGTGTGTCATGCTCACTTTGAGCACATGTTTTGGAAGGACCAACCGAGTTTGGTCTTGACCATTTGTTCATGTGTGAAGGTGGGTCCGAGGTGATCATGGTAGCATGCTCAGGACCCCCTGAATCTATATCTACACCCTCCATCTATGCTTGCGAATTTGGACGGGTGAGATATATTTTTGGGTTTGTTTTCAGCAAGTGAGACTAACATGGATAGTCTTGCATGCGTTCAACGGGGCTAGTATAACCTACCGTCAGGTAGCCTATGGGTGTTTGCACGTCGAACACAAGGCTTTAATTAAAGCATTAATAGTAATGTTGTATACCTACAGAAAACCGGGATGGTTGCCACATGCTCCGTCGGGATGGTTGCCACATGCTCCGTCGGGATGGTTGCCACATGCTCCGTTCTGGGTAGGTATGTTTAATTCTCAGGATGGTTGCACACGCTCCAATGAATTAATATGGCGAGAAGTATTCACCTCCTGAAGGCTTTATCCTTTGCAGGACGTCAACTTACAAAAATTGGCTTTTTACAATTTTACCCTTTAAATAGAAATCCACCATCAACAGCTTGGTCCACTTTCTAGCGTTGTTTTCACACACAATTTCTCCACGGAATCCCTCCGCAAGGTCTCGTGTTTTCTACTTATGTAAATAGACAATAAACTATTACTTATTCCCTAACTTTCACTAGCTTTAGATCAAATTAACAAATCAATTTAGCGTGCACTCTAAACAACCTATCAATCAATCATAAACACTCTTAATAGTAAAAACAAATGATAATCATGTGAAAACTTCAAAGTAGATTTAAAACAAAACTCAAAACATGTTTTTTTTTTTTTTTTTTTTAATTTTTTTAATTTTTTTATAAGCAAAGGCCTAATACAAGGCTAACGGTCAGCTTCAACTGCTGGAGCTAGCCAAGCAGGAGGCATAGACCAAAACATAGAGGTTTTTTTCAGTTTTTCCCAATGGGCCAACTCATGAGCCACCGAGTTACAAGTTCTAGGTTAAAAGGAAAAAAATACAAGAGACTAAAGAAGAGTCAAAAAACTGAATGTATTTGAAGATGGCATCAGTTCTGGAATCACCCTCAAAGAGTCCTGAAGAGAATTGTTCCACCAGATGTTGGGTATCACTTTCGATTATGAGGTGTGTAAGCTTCTGTTCCACAGCTTTCTTGAGGCCTCCCCAAATTTCTCTAGCTTCAGCTTCTTCTGCAGATGAAACTTCAAAGACCGTAGCAGCACAGAGAGAAGTTTTTCTAGTGTGATCTCTCATCACAAAACCTGCACCATTGTCTCCATATTATCATCATAGGCCCCATCAGTATTACATTTGATTCAACCAGTCATAGGGGGCATCAATTTATGGTTCAGGCTGATATGGGTAGGACATGGAGCTACAACAGTGTTCTTCCTAGTTAAAAGCATAGCTTTTTCTCTTTCTAAAACAAACTTATGAGGTTCAGATAAGTTTTGAAAAACCAAATTATTCTTACTAGTCCAAATGGACCATAAAATATCAACAAAGAACTGTTGATCATCTCCAGATAATCTGGAGTTAGAGTCCAACAGCCAGAAAACAAGCCATTGTTGAAAAGTTTTTTGAGTAAAAAAAGCAATATTTATGCAGAACTTAGAAAGAAACCAAACTTTAGAGGCAAAAGGAAAAAGCACCAAAGCATGCATAATGGTTTTCATGGGATCACTGCACCTTGTATAGGAAACAGAATGCATGGGCATTCTGGTATGGAGAACAGTTCTAGCTGGAAGATCATTTTTAGCAGCCTTCCAAAGAAAAAGTTGAATTATGTAAGGAACTCTAATTTTCCAAATGTGTAACCAAAGAGTCTTATAGGGAGAGGGATAGGATCCTCTGAGTCCCAAATAAGCAAATTTTGAAGAAAATTTCCCAATCTTCGAAAGGTCCCAAGCCCTCCTGTCAGGAGTGCAAAGCTGGCTTAAGGGAATAGTGATAATCTTCTTAACAGAAGCATCATCAAAATGAGTAACAAGTCTAAAAAAAATCCAAGTTCTAGAGGTATTGTCAATGAAATAATCAACAGTCAAGCTAGGATTAGGAGGGGTACCAGGGTTAGGAGAAGCAGACCCTAAAGAAGGTATCCATTTATCACACCAAGGGTTGATAAACTTCCCATCTCCAACAATCCAAGAAGCAAAGGATTTTATCAACTCTTTTATAGCATGAAGGAATTTCCAGGTCCAAGAACACTTGGAGGGACACTTAGCATTAAGAAAATCATTTCTAGGAAAGTGTCTGACTTTTAATTTTTTTGCTAACATAAAGTCAGGATTTTCAATAATTTTCCAAGCATTTCTAGCAAGCATAGCCAAATTGTTTAACTCAGCTTTTCTGAACCCCGAGCCACCTTCATATTTTGGTTAGCAAAGAGTATCCCACCCCAAAATATGTAGTTTTCGATCTTTGGGATCTAAAGATTCTCCCCACCAAAACTTGCAGAGATGAGCATCCATCAATCTACAAAGGTGATTGGGGATAATAAAGGCACCCATTTGGTAGAGAGGAATAGCCTGGCCAATGTGTTTAACCAGAATGGTTCTAGTATCCTGAGAAAGAATTTTATGTAACCAGACAGTAATCCTAGAATCTACAGCTTGTAAAATACTCATGTGAGTTTGAATCTTAGAAGACTGAAAAACAGTTGGGGTACCCATATATTTGTCTCCCAAGTTTCTGCTTTGGATATCCAGTATGTTGGCTAACATAGCTTTCCTATGTTCAGGTACCTTTCTTCTAAAAAGGATACCAGATTTTTCAAAATTAATTTCCTGGCCAGAAGCAAGACAGTATTTTTGAAGATATATTTTTATGACACTGAAGTTTTCAGGAGTGGTAGAAGAAAAAATAAGGGAATCATCAGCAAAAATAAGATGAGTCATCTCAGGAGCATTTTTACAAATTTTTATCCCTTTAAGGGAGCCATTACTCTGGAGACTGTCTATATAAGAAGAAAGATCCTTAGCACAGATAATGTATAGGTAGGGGGATAGAGGATCCCCTTGCCTAAGGCCTCTCTCAGGTTATAAAAAACCAGTTGGACTACCATTAAGAAAAACAGAGTAAGAGACAGTAGACACACACTGGTTTATAAGTTTGATCCAATTTTCAGCTAAACCCATTTTCCTCAAGACTTTTTCTAGAAAATTCCATTCTAATTTATCATAAGCTTTGGACATATCAAGTTTTATGGCAGAAGTACCCTTCACTTTATCATTATGGTTGACAGAATATATGGCTTCATTTGCTAGAAGAATATTATCAAAAATACTCCTCTTAGGAATGAAGGCACTTTGATTTTGGGAGATTACTTTGTCCATGAAAGGTTTAAGCCTGTTGGCTTAAGTTTTGGAAAGGATTTTGTAAATGATATTGCGTAAACCAATGGGTCTGTAGTGTTTGACTAACTCAGCTAAAGGAACTTTAGGAATGAGGGTTATATTAGCGTGATTGATAACTTTTGCAATATGGCCAGTTCTAAAACAGATTTGGTTCGTATCAACCACCGCATCACCCACAATATCCCAATGTTTTTGGTAAAACAAACCAGTGAAACCATCAGGTCCAGGGGATTTTTTCCCTCCCATTTGGAAAACAACATTTTTTTATCTCCTCAGCAGTGAGAGGAACATTTATCAAATCATTGTCCTCAGTAGAAAATTTGACAGGGAGATCCCTTAGGATCTCCTCCTGAAAGTGCTGAGGTTGAGAAGAGTAAAGACTTTTGAAATAATCTAGGAAAGATTTCCCAATGCTATCCCTATCAGTTAGAGTATCATTGTTAGAATCTTTGATCCAGCTAATAGCATTCCTTTTCCTTCTGAAAAGGGTACCTTATGGAAATAAGGTGTATTTTTATCTCCTTCAATGAGCCATACTTCTCTAGACTTATCTTTCCAGTAGAGTTCCTCAAGAGTGTATAGATACCCTAGCTTATCCTTAAGTCTAGAGTTAGTGATGGAATCAGTAGGATTAGAGATTTGTAGATCTAACAAGTCCTTCCTGATGGTAGATATATCAGTTTGAATATTAACAAAGGAAGATTTGTTCCAAATTCTAAGACCCTTCTTGGTATTAAGAAGTTTGGCTTTGAGTTTATAGGCTAGGGAACCTATGACATTTACAGACCAAGAGTTAGCAATAACATCCCTACATGTAGGGTCCTCTATCCACATAGCCATAAAATGAAAAGTTCTAGGCATACAATTTTCCTCATAGTTGAAACCAACATGCATAGGACAGTGATCATAAGAATTTCTAGGTAGGTTATTAACACAGAATTTAGAACAAAGTTCCTCGGCTATTTGGTTTAGAAAACATCTATCAAGTCTTTCAAGGATCAGATCAGGGCCCTGTTGCATATTAGACCAGGTAAACCTAGGACCAGAGAAGCCTGGATCATGCAGATTATGAATTAAGCAGAAGTTTTTTTAGAAATTCACAGCCAGAGTCTTGTATTTATAGGCCACCATTCTTATCTTCATAACCTAAGAGAGTGTTAAAGTCACCAATGACAAAAACTGGTTCATTTATAGGAGCTATAGTTTGTTGTGAAAATTGCTCCCAAAAGGAGGCTCTAAGATCACTATTAGGTTCATCATACACAAAATGGATATGACAATTTTTTGAGTGGATTATATCAGTTGTAGTCACATGGATGCCCCTTAAGCTAGAAGATATAACAAACAAATGAATTTCCTTCTTCCAAGCCAGCACCATACCACCACTTCTACCAATACTAGGAACATTGAAAGTACATGTAAAACCCATGTTTTTTAGTTTCCTGGAAGCCATATCTTTCCCCATTTTGGTCTCAGATAGGAAAATAATGTCAGGATTCACATTTCTACAGAGCATACCAAGTTCTTTATTCGCATATTTTTTACCTAGGCCTCTAATGTTCCAAGCTATAAGATTGATATTATTGACAGGGAATTGATTTAGAGTAGGATTGAGATTATCAAGAATTGGGTTAGAGGGAGTGGAATTTACCTGAGAAGGAGAGCCAAAATCACCTCCAAGAGGAGAGAAAGCAGTATCACCATTCTGAGTAGAACTTTGGGGAGAAACTAGATTGGGATCGGCAGCATTGATAGAGGAGTTATTGCAGACATCATTGCTAGTAGGGGGATTACCAGCAGGAACACTGAAGTTACCCATGGATTTAAACATGGTTTGAGAATTGAGGGAGCAATTAGATAGATCAATATCAGGTAGATCATCCAATTTGGTGATGAGAGAACATAGTTGAGCATAATCCGATTCATTGGAGATTTGTACTTCAGAAGTGGTACTTAAAGAATCAACAATAGGGGTGGCTCTGGTGCGTTTCCTTAAATCAGCTCTTGGATTAATTTTTTTTTTGAGATTAGCAATAGCATCTTTTTCAGCAGAGGTAGCAGCTCCTCTAGTGACAATGGGAGTGAGATTAGAAACAGTGGCTGTTTTGAATCTTCTTGAAGAATTATTAGTCCGAATTGGACCACTCGGAATTGATATAGACCCAGTAATAGTAACCGAATTAGTCTAGATTGTGTTTTGTTTGCCAATCATTGGTAAACCTCTTTCCATTTGAGTAGTGCGCTGTTGTATAGGGCCAACATCCAAAATCTTCAGAGCTGGAGATCTATTGACAAAAGGACCCATCTGGAAAGTATTAGATATAATTTTTTTTGTAGGATCAGCTATACTGTTGTCAGGTGCAACAGTCTTGCCTAGGGACTTTCCTTGTAATGTTGGGCTCATATGAGTATCTTTTATGCATTTTCATATTTGTATCAGTAGTACCAGAGGAGGAGTTGCAATTTTCCTTTGCAGGTGACGGCATCATGAGTTTTGAAACACTTGGCATATTGTAGTTGTTGTGGCTGGAATCTAATTCTTTGAGCTTCTTCTATTTAAGCTTCTAGGCAGGGAAATTTTGATCCTTATGGTCAAGTATGCGACAAGACGTACAGAAGTATCTTGGAACTATGATGTGTCTGCATTTAATAAGGAATGGTTCATTTCTGCCATTAGTAAAGAGAGGTATACCAGTTGGTAAAGCTTTCTGAACTGGAATCATGATGCAGACTTTAACATTCTTCTTATGAGGGTGCTTGCCTAATGGATTTTGGGATTCCATGAGCTCACCCATACTTGTAGTGAGTAACTTTAGATCTTCAAATTCAGTACACTCATTTGGTATATTACACAATATAAATCACATTATCTCTTCTTCAAAAACAAGTTGATAATTTGGAGGCCAGCCTTCCTTTGGTACCACTTTCAGAACAGATAAATAACCACAAATGAACCAAGGTTTTTGGGAATTAATTCTGTTAAAATCCTCTTCCGAGAGAAAACGGATGAGAACCTTGTTTCTTTGACCATTGAATGTAGTAACCGTTGGATTTTGAGGCATGGGCCAACTATTATAGATGTAATATCTGATAGATGAGGTTGGGATGAGGGTTTCACAACAGATGTAACCAGCCATACACCATTTCCAATTAGTATTAGCTTCAGCTAGTATAACTTTCTTATCTTGAAAACAGGTTTTGTGAGTGTTGCAGGGAGATTGAGCTTATCCGACATTTGGATAGAGAGAGCTTGGATCTCAAGGTTTAGAGTATTAGAAGCTCTTGAGGAAGATGGTTTTTCCATAGAGAAGGTTATGAAGATATATATTTCAAATATTTTAGTACTCTTGGGATACTCAGAAGCCATTATAATAAAGATGGTTAAAAATATGAAGTTCTGATGAGTATTATGCTGATAGATGATGATGGAAGCAATGTACCATTTGGAAAAGGTAGCAAAGTTTGTAGTCTTCTGTGTTTGAACCTTAAAAATAGAATGAGAATATTGATGACCAAATTCTAGGCAGGTTTTAGTGAGATTTTGATGCAAGGTAACAAGGTGGGGACTGAGAGTAGTACTTTGGGTGAGAGGTTTAACATGTGTAACATATTTACCAGTAACAAACCTTTTAGTATGATTTTTCTGTGGGGTTATCACTTGATTGCTATAAAGATAGTAGCACATCAGGGTAAAATTAGTGATATTGTACTGATATTTTTGGTACGGTAAGAAAAGGGAGTGGATACTTATAGATTGGATTGTTGAGAATTTATTGTGTTTGTCATTGCTTGAGATGACGTTTGGCTGATGATATAAACTTCCAAAGGTAATAATGGTAGAAGGGTGAGAGGGGAATTCCTTTGTAGAAAACTGAGTGGGTGAGGAAATTTGGGTAGTGTTTTGGCGGTTATTCCTGGTAAGTAAACTAGACCCTTTCCTGGCTGGAATACCCCTAACTGCAATGGTGCCTCCCAACTGATGATGCCTTATCCAAATCTACATGCCACATAGAATGTAAGTTAGTCCCCAAAGATAATAATCAAATATTGGTGACCTACCAAATATTCTCTTAAAAGCACAAAGATGGGGTGTAGCAGTTATAATTGAAATTAGGTGTTGAAAGTAGAGAACGGTGGTGTAATTATGAAAAGAAAGGGTTGAAATAGGCACCAGGATTTTACTCGGCATAGGATAATTATGGTTACTAGGGTGAAAGGTACACGCATGAATTTTCATGGGCGAAGAGAACGAAGCAATTTGACGATAAACCAACCTCCATAAATGACAGTTAATGATAGAACTTATGCCTTTAAAAGATGGGTTTTGAAGGTGATTAAGAAACTCATTAGTTTTTTACTGGAAAGGGAAAGTTTAGGTAGAGATTGAGAGATGGCAAACTCCAGAAATTTTGTTCCTGTAACCCCTTCCATGTCAGATCAATACATAATGGCAGCAACATTATTAAGCAATTTAAGTGTTGATGAATTACAACAGTTAAAGGTTGAAGTTCAGGCCGAATTGGATTGACGAAAAGCGGTTCAGCAACACCAAATGGAAGAGGAATATCGCAGGCAAAGAGATGCACAACGGAAAGAAAGGATATATGCTGAATGGGTACCTCAGTATTTGAAAAGGCGAGAAAGGAAAGATAGTGAATGGGAGGAAAAGAAAGAGGAGAAGTCTGAGCAGAGGGCCAAGGGACCACTATATGGGGAGGAACTGATGAAGATACTGAGTCATCTGGAGGATTTGATGCAGATGGAGAGGGTGGGCAGGAAATGGGGACAAGCAATATGGATTCTGATTATGGGGATAGCAGTGAATAGATGGCGGTTGAGCGACTTGAGTATGACGCTGAGCATCTAAGGTCTCGATTTGAGAAGGAGATAGCCAGTCCCAAGAAGTACTCTCGAATCATGAACGAAGGAGAGCAGTTTCCATTAAGCGTGAGTGCCCGAGTTCCTTACTCATATGGGGATTCAGATTCCAGTGGTACATCTTCAGCAACGTCAAGCAGCAAAGATAGTGAACGTTGAACAGGGGAGGGGTAGCAAGACGTGTGGTGGATTCCATAAAGTCACCAGGAGGAGCTATATTTTTTGGGTGTTTGAAAATCTTAAAAATGGTTAGCAAATTTTTTGAAAAGACTCCTCTGGTGATTTCCTTGACTACCCAACTTCTTGAAGCTATAGTTGCCGTTGATGGACAGTTTCTTGCTCCTGGTTTTTTCCTTGTCACTGTTGAATTTTTTGTTTTGGTGTTTAGGTTTCAGATATTGTGGAAGGTTTGAAACAAATTTGGAACAAGTAGTAGTAATGTTATATGTGTTGAAAGGTTGTTGTTTATCAGTTTCAGTAGTGTTTATGTAAATGGGTTGTTTTTGATGACCTGTTTGATGGGTCTTGGGTTCTTGGTTAGTAATGGTGTTGAACAAGATGTTATTGTGTCTGCTAATGTAAGTACTTGGAAAATGATCGTCAGAAACGTTGTTGTATCCTTTGTTTTTGCTATTAGTGATGTTCTGGTAGAAAGTGTTCTTAGGTTTGGTATAATTTGAAATACTTTGTTTTTCTTTTCTGATTATGGCCTTGATTTGGTAGCTCAGAATACTGAAGAGAATGTGGTTAACAAAGAACATAACAAGATGGATGGTGTACCAATATAGCTCCTCTGTAAACATTAAGCAAGAACGAAAAAACCGGAAAGAAACTGAGTTACAGGCCGATTTGCAGAGCAAAAACCGGAAGAGAGAGATATATGAATGGCGCTTGTTTAAAGAATTTTGTGTTCCTCGTGCTCAGGCGGATCATAAACTCAAAACATGTTAAGAACTAAGAATTCATCCTCAATCAATAAGAAAATTAGCTACTCATGCTAAGGAGTTCACACAAACAATAAAGAAAAGAGAAGTGTTGTGTGTGTAAAAGGTGTAGAAGTGTAAGAGTTGTATCTAGAAAAGTAGAGAACTTCTCTATTTATAGGCTTCAATGCTCTCCAAATCTTCGAAGGAATAGAATCCCTTTCCCTTTGTAACTCAACTTCCAAATCCAAGTCTTTCTCAAATCTTCCATCCTCACTTTCCATATTCGAGCTAAATTCTCCACCCAATTCCAAGTCCAAGTATTCACAGCCATGAGTCTAGAATACTCTTCACAAAATGGGTCGTCGGAGAAATCATGTTGCAACCGGAATCCTGCCAGAAAAGTTACTATCGGCCACCTGAGTTATGTTGTCGTCGACAGAATATTCCGTATGATATCGTTTAAATTAACCGTCAAACTAACGGTCAGTTGTTAGTTACTGAAGTCAAACTCCGAGTCAGTCACACCCAATCAGCTTGAGTTAGCTGTCTTGATCGGCTGAGTGGTCTGAGTTACTAGTAAGATCGGTCATCGGCTACCTGACTCAGTTCATCGTCGGTCGAGTCAACTCGCCGGAGCAGAAAATTCAACTAAGTTTCCTCTGTTTTTATGACTATTCTTAGGTCTATTTCAGGCCGTTCTTTCTTGCATCATTCCTAACATTCATCTACAATTCAAGCATTCAACAGCTTCACTTCATTCAGTAACATGGCTTCTTCTTGTTTATTAAATCTAACCAATTGAACACCATCTCTGATTCTTGTGCTTCTTCATATCCTAACTCAACAGCAACACGGTTTTGAACCCATTATTCATATTTTGAGAACAACCCATACCTAAAATCCATCATCTTCATCAGACCCCCTTACAATTACTCGAGTATCTGATGTTCTTCTTCTTCGATTCAATAACAACATCGAATTTAAAAACAACCCATCAACAGTCTTCATCCCTTTAGCAGTCATCCTTTGAATTCAACACCATCATCATCTTCTCGTATCCATCGCAGCAATTCTTAGTTTCAAAACCCAAATTCGAACCAACCTATTCTTTCATTTACCGGCAGCATCAACTCTTTTGAGATCTCAAAATCTCAATCACCATCTGATCCCCCATCAACAGCATCTTTGAACTCAATACTTAATCACCATTTCCACCTGGATCTCAATTTCACCAAATCCTACTTTCATCTCTTGATTTTAGCAGCGACGGCTGCTGCTTTTCTCTCTCAGCTTTTCTGTCTCAATTTCATGGATGTTGTTCTGCTTCTATCTCTGAATTTCAGGTGATGGTAATAATGAGAATAGAATTCTCGATTTGGGGTTATAGAGATGGGGTTAGATAATGACACCCCACTGCATAAGATAATGGATACCCCAGTGGGTGCCCTATAACATGTGATCACCCCTTAACATCAGCTGGCTGTTTTTAATGCTCCTATGAGAGAGTTGTCCCTTAACCTTGACTGGGCTCCAGATAGTGTTCTCCAATTACAATTTTTCCATTGTTACTCAATTTAGGATGATTTCTTCTTCTTTTCTCTGTATGACTCCAGAGTACCTATAACTCAAAAACACGCGTAAAATACATAATTTACAAGAAAAATAGCAAAGAAAGCATAAACTCTATATAGTAAATAGGGTGTATTCTACACCTATCAAATTCCACCACACTTAGACTTTGCTAGTCCTCGAGCAAATCAAACTAAAACTTACAACTTCAAAGCGTTCCAGTGTCCCAAGCATCCAAAAATTTATGAGGACATAAAGTTTCTGCATGCTAGTAATAAGAAGTTAGAAATACTAAAGAACATATTCTCATCCTTAATGTTGAGTGAGAAATAACCACACCATAATGAGAGAACGCGTGTTTGAGAGCGACCAATAAGCATTTCGCCTCGACTTCTACCTCACCAAAAGGATTTTATGAAATTGCGCTCAAAAAGACGGATTTTTTATGGGTCTCACATGTGTGCAGGTAGGAATGATGAGAGAATTCCTGCACACATTAAATGGTGGGAAGGACAACTTCCGAAATATTTTAAAAACCTACATCTTTTAACATTTTGAAAAACCATTTTCTGACGATCTTTAAGAAAGGAAATCAACCACTATTATCGAGGATGAGATTACTAACTCACATTCACATCCGATCGCCAATTATGATAACACCACTCTCACGACATCCAATAGAAACATCTTCGGCTCCTCGTCTTCATCTTCTTGGTCTTCGTCTTCGGCTTCAACTATTGATGATAAACTTTTGAATTTCGTAAATCCTTGACAATTTGTAACCTTTTTCCTTAAATCCTTGTCGCATGAAACTTCCTTATATATTTTTCCTTCCCCACAGCTTATTAAATAAATAAAAACAATAACAAAATAACAAATTTTTCCAGTCTCATTTTTTTTTTAATGACAAGAAAAATAATACAAAACAAAGTGAAAATAAAACAAACCATGGCCATGGGAAACGTACTTTACCACTTGATTCTTCACAAATTTTATCGTCTCGAAATCATAAATTTCAATAATTCTCACCTTTTGATTTTCTTTGCTCTTGTAAATAAGTCTTCAACTTGTATGTTTAATCATGCTCATTGTATGTTGCTTTACTTGAATATGAAATTTGCTCTTTTCTTGTTCCATTGTTGCTTGTAAACCTTGAACGTCTTCAACTTTTTTTCGAACTCGTTATGCTCCACTTGTTGCTGATGATGGTGTTTCTCATGGAACCATTGTTGTCAAGAGAATGGTGCTAACTGCAAATCGAACTACAAGAACGAGGCTTTCATCCATAGACGTCACCATCATGATTGACAAAAATTAGCACTCAAGAGATCAAAAATAGTGCTGAAAATTGGTGTGAAGTTGGGTAGCTCACCATTCTACCCGGAATTAACGCACGGTGACACACACTCAAAAGAAAGCTTTTTAGTCAAATGGAAGAATTTCTGGTCGGTGCCTCACATGATATAAAAATAGGTAGTCTCCACTAATGATTGATCAACTACTCTAATAATGCATTTCCCTCTGCACCTCATTTGCATCACCGACATGATTAAAACCATTATTTAACACTCTAAGAAGTAAGAAATCCGAATGTAGTTACCTAACACTTCCAAGTTCAGTTATGTCGGTCAGAATTCTCTATGTAAATATACCTAGAAGTATGCTAGTGACTCTAAAATATCTAAAAGTTGGAGGTTTAATGCATTTTTTTTAAAATATGCTTAGCCACTCCCCCACACTTAAACCTTACATTGTTCTCAATGTAATTGAATCGTCCAAGCAAAGTCAAGGTGGGAAATCCTAACATGATATGGAACAAGAAAAATAAACAGAACAAAAAACAAAAGGATAAGAAATACAAAACCTATGGGTTGCCTCCCATTTAGCGCTTGTTTTAAAGTCGACAGCCCGACTTAGCTCTTACAAGATTCACTCCCCATATACTAACAATCTGAAAATTTGGGGATCCATCCATAGTACCTGTTTTGCAAACAATAGCTTCATAAAAATATGAGCACAAGAAAATAATAATAATGTTATCGCTTGGTAGAAACTTCCCCCACACTTAGTCTTGTCTACACTTGGAAGTGTATAAAGAACATAGAATTTGGGTATTTATATGGATTCCTCTTGGCAAACTTGCATAGTGTTAGAATCAAGTGTTTCCAATGGTGGATATCGAGAAACAAAATCATCCAAAAATACTTTCGAAGCACATACATTCAAACTAATAAGAGGTAAAGGAGAAGAATCAATATGCAAAGGGTTAGACAAACCTTGCACAATTTCTTGTATTACGGAATCTTCTTCATTCTTAAAAAATTCGAGTGAATTACTTACTTCTTGCATATAATGGTCCTCTATCAAACCTTGCAACAATTCTTCATTATTTTCTACCTTAACCAAAGTGTCGGCATCATCAAAATCATTGGCAAGTTCAATTGGGTCTTCCACGAATTCAATCAATTCGGTTTCATTCTCTAGCATCATCTCTTCAACATCGGAATCGGGCCATTCCTCTCTCATAAAATCTTCCTCGGTATAAATTGTAATATCTTCTTGTGAAGGTGTTACATCGTTTATAACAATAGGTAAGTCACACCCAATCTCCTCCTTTTGAATAGGTGAAGGATCCTTATTATGATCCGGAGTTGGAATAACTTCCTCATTGTTGCAATGCTCATACACTTCCGCGGACTCATATATTTCCCTAAGGAATTTTTTCCAAGCACTAAATGCATCTTCCTCAAGCTCTACCTTTAGAATAGGTGATTGATCATTATTAAGATCAAGGCTCGAGTAAGCTACACTAGCGTCATCAAAAGTATCCAAAGGTTGGACCTTTTCAACACAATCATCTTCATCTTCAGACTCACCATAATAAGAATCTTCATCGGTTTCATAACCTTTATCCAGATGTCGTTTAAGTTCCATATGAATAGTCCTACTAATTTCTGTGACAAACTCTTCCGAGTCTCCATCATCTTCCAATTTGTATAATTTTTGTGCAAGTTTCCTGACGTTAATACGCTTTCCACCATCTAGATTGTATATCCTCTTTTGTAAAGAGTGAAGGAAAAACACGATGAAGAGGAATATATTCCAAATTCTTTGTCTGCACATTACTAGAAAACAATTTGTTAGATGTATAACTATCCTTCCATCCTTGTGATTGTCCACTTACATACCCGTCATAAGGTTGTTGATATGCATGAGAGTACCCATAAGGTTCCGTAGGATATTGATCATAGCCAAAATATTGGTTTTGATTGTATCCTAAGGATGGTTGGAAGTTGCCATAATGTTGAGATTGAAAACCGTATTGATTGTTGTAATATGCTTGCTCTTGTCCACTATACATGGAAAATTGGTACCTGAAAAGAAAAAAAAAAGTCAAGAAAACAAGGTTAGAAACAAAAATAAAATCTAAAAACAAAAAGAAAAAGAAAACGAAAAGAAAAACAACTAAAGCTGCTCTGCTGCTCCCCGACAACATCGCCAAAATTTGATGCATGTCGTAACCACAAAAAATTAATTATTATTTTACTACCTAATTAACAAGTAATATAGGGTAGTCAAGTTTGTTCCCACGAGGAGCAAGAGGTTTTAGTTGTCTTATAATGTCACAAAAGGGGGGTTTTGGTTTTAGATTTTATAAAGAAAAATAAATAAACAAAGCAATTAAAAGTGTAAGTTGAAATCAATAAGAGAGATTAGATCAAGGAATCCTTCTTCGTTGCAAAACAATGATTCAAGTTATATTCTTTTCTACTTCTTATTAGTCACAAATTATCACCAACCATAGGATAGCATGTTCACTTAGCAAACCCCAAAATTCCTTGTCTCACTGAGTAACAGGTCCGTTTAGTTATCAGATTCTATTCAAAAGAACCACCTTGAGTTTCGCTTACAAGATGTAATTCCCCGAACGCATTAAGATTTATGAATTTAGGTTTAGTACTAGTAGTTAGACTAGGTTCTCTTGGTCCACTTTCTAGCGTTGTTTTCACACACAATTGCTCCACGGAATCCCTCCGCAAGGTCTCGTGTTTTCTACTTATGTAAATAGTCAAGAAACTATTACTTATTCCCTAATTTTCACTAGCTTTAGATCAAATTAACAAATCAATTTAGCGTGCACTCTAAACAACCTATCAATCAATCATAAACACTCTTAATATCAAAAACAAATGATAATCATGTGAAAACTTCAAAGTAGATTTAAAACAAAACTCAAAACATGTTAAGAACTAGGAATTCATCCTCAATCAATAAGAAAATTAGCTACTCATGCTAAGGAGTTCACACAAACAATAAAGAAAAGAGAAGTGTTGTGTGTGTAAAAGGTGTATAAGTGTATAAGTTGTATATAGAAAAGTATAGAACTTCTCTATTTATAGGCTTCAATGCTCTCCAAATCTTCCAAGGAATAAAATCCCTTTCCCTTTGTAGCTCAACTTCCAAATCCAAGTCTTTCTCAAATCTTCCATCCTCACTTTCCATATTCGAGCCAAATTCTCCACCCAATTCCAAGTCCAAGTCTTCTCAGCCATGAGTCTAGAATACTCTTCACAAAATTCTGCACAAATTGGGTCGCCTGAGAAATCCTGGTACAACCGGAATCCGGCCAGAAAATTTACTATCGGGCACCTGAGTTCTGTTGCCTCCGTCTGATACCATTTAAATTAACCGTAAAAATAACGGTCAGTTTTTAGTTACTGAAGTCAAGCTCCGAGTCAGTCACACCCAATCATCTTGAGTTAGCTGTCTTGATCGGCTGAGTGGTCTGAGTTACTAGTAAAGATCGGTCATCGGCTACCTGACTCAGTTCATCGTCGGTCGAGTCAACTCGCCTGAGCAGAAAATTTAACAGAGTTTCTTATGTTTTTATGACTATTCTCAGGCCGATTTCAGGCTGTTATTTCCTACATCATTCCTAACATTCATATGCAATTCAAGCATTCAATAGATTCACTTTATTCAGTAACATGGCTTCTTCTTATTTATTAAATATAACCCATTGAACACCATCTATGATTATTGTGCTTCTTCATCTCCTAACTCAACAGCAACACGGTTCCGAACCCATTATTCACATTTTTGAGAACAACCCATACCTAAACTCCATAATCTTCATCAGATACCCTTACAATTACTCGAGTAGCTGCTGTTCTTTTTCTTCGATTTAACAACAACATCGAATTTAAAAACAACCCGTCAACAGTCTTCATCCATTTATTACAGCAGTCATCCTTCGAATTCAACACCATCATCAGATGCTCGTATCCATCGCATCAATTCTTAGTTTCAAAACCCAAATTCGAACCAACCTATTCTTTCATTAACCGGCAGCATCAACTCTTTTGAGATCTCAAAATATCAATCACCATCTGATCCCCCATCAACAACATCTTTGAACTCAATACTTAATCACCGTTTCCATCTGGATATCAATTTCACCAAACCCTAACGACACCCCACTGCATAAGATAAGGGATACCCCAGTGGGTGCCTTATAACATGTGATCACCCCTTAACATCAGCTGGCTGTTTTTAATGCTCCTCTGAGAGAGTTGTCCCTTAACCTTGATTGGGCTCCAGATAGTGTTCGCCAATTACAATTTTTCCCTTGTTACTCAATTTAGGATGATTTCTTCTTCTTTTCTATGTATGACTCCAGAGTACCTAATAACTCAAAAACACGCGTAAAATACATAATTTACAAAAAAAAATAGCAAAGAAAGCATAAACTCTATATAGTAAATAGGGTGTATTATACACCTATCATAACTTCAGAGATTAAAAGGTTGTTTTTCATAAAATAGTCTGATCCAGACTAGTTCACCAATATCATTTGGTATCCAGAAATCCCTTTTAAGTGGATCTTTACATCCAATAAAACAAGTGCTTCCACAATACTTCTCACCCACTGCATCAACAATACTTCTCACGTTTGCAACATGAAAAACATGGGTCTAATAAACTCATCCAATATTTCATTTAGGCAATCTGTATGGAGAAACTCCAATATAATTCCAAGAGAATAAACTAGATAGTCATTCTCAATGTAATCATCAAATCAAACAGATAGAATCTGTGAGCCTGATTATTATGAGAAATAACTTGAACGGTACCAAAGACCAATGTTAAAGTCTCAATCAATTTATATCAACAACCAAATGTTGGATTATCTAATTGATTGAACTACGCACAACCTGTGATATTCAATTATATAAACAAATATAATGCGGAAAAAAAATAACTCATACACCGAAAATTTTGTTAACGAGGAAATCGCAAATATAGTAAAACCCAGGTGTTATCTCAAGCTTATCTAATTGATTGAACTACGCACTGCTCGTTCGAACTCGCAAGTGTTGTTATCTCAAGCTTGTTTGTCAAGTTTAGTTTCCAAAACTATAAGTCTTGATTTCTAGTCTACTTATAGCTAAGTCTCGGACTAGGATAGTAAGTGTAGTTGATCTCTAGACTCCAGTGTGTTCATCATGCAAATATAAATAACTACTCAAGGAACTTGTGGAACTTCATCGACAAAAAGGCATGTGGAGACTTGAACTTATCTATCGCTCAAAAGTCGTATTGCTATATAGACTTCGATTATACACATTTTTTATTTTGATACGAGTTTATCTCACCTATCTATTTCTCGGATTATGTGTTGGTAAGCTTTCGCTTTGGCCAAGTTCATCTTTACTCTGACGAATGTCATGTTGAATATTTCAATACCTTGAAAATCGCTTTGATGAACAATAGTTTATGAATAAAAACTATATAACATCCTTTAAGAAAGTTTCAATGATTGAAATGAGAGTTTAGAACATTTAACCACCTTTGGATATAAACATGGTATGTTCTCACATTTGTGTAAAAGTCCAAAACCCGGAACCCAAAGTATGCATACCCGTACGCATACTGGCGGTTGTTTGAAATCCGGGTAAGTATGCGTACCCGTCCGCATATTGGAGGAAAGTTCACGTCCGTGAATTTTTGCTGGAGTTTGAAAGTGAAAACAAACTCAATCCGGTTACTTAAGTACGCGTACCTGTATGCATACTTAAGTAGGGTACTTTCTAAATTCGGTTTGTTCATGAACTAAAACATTTATATATTAAGGAATGCAATCTTTGCAAACCGTAGCTATAAAGTTCATGAATTGATTCGAGTGAATCAAAATCGATTTTGCTTCGATTTTGTCTTGTACTATAATATCTAAGAAATTGAACAACTCCCTAACTAGTTCATTTGAGTCATTTGAACTAGTTATGGTGAAGATGAATAAGGTTGATATGAAAGTGCTCATATGGCTAACCATTGGTTAACTATTGTTAAACCAACTAAGTGTACACGTTTAGGTACGGTTACTGAAACCTAAATGAAGTTACATTTCATTTGTGTATAACAAGCTAAGTTTGATCCAACGGTTGAAATATATTAGCTTCAATCTAATCAGGTTTTCATCTAACAGTGAATATTAAATGCTTTGTTACCAAGGTAACTTAGATTGCAAACCCTGATTTGAAGACTATATAAAGGAGAACTCTAGAAACTTGGAAACCTAATCCCCACACCTCATGTGTGATACTAGTTGTATAAGCTTGAGTCGATTCTCCTTTAACCTTAGGTTTCTCACGAGACCTTGTAGGTTAACGACTTAAAGACTTCATTGGGATTTTGAAGCCAGACCCAACTATTTTCTTTGTAGTTGCGTGATCTGATCTTGTTGTTCCTATCATGATTGGGTACAATCGTAAGATTGGCTTGATATTTATATCTCCGATATGCAAGATAGAAAAGTATTCACAAACACCTTCGTCTTTTCGTTTGTGATTCCATAATATCTTGTTTCACTATTCGATTAAGATTATTTTGAGGTGATTGATATTTCTAGGTTGTTCTTCGGGAATATAAGTTCGGTATATCAATTGGTTCCTATTCACCTTGATTTATCGAAATACAGAACAAAACTTGTAGGTATTCTGTGGGAGACAGATTTATCTATTCATATAGAATTTTCTGTATGATACAGATTTGTTTATCAAGTCTTCTTCTTTCGGTCGTAGCAACTCTTAGTTGTGGGTGAGATCAGCTAAGGGAATCAAGTGTGTAGTATCATGATGGGATCAGAGACGTAAGGAGCATAACTGTACCTTGAATCAGTATGAGATTGATTGGGGTTCAAATATAATCTAGACCGAAGTTAGTTTGTAGTAGGCTAGTGTTGTAGTGGCTTAATACAATGTGGTGTTCAATCTGGACTATGTCCCGCGGTTTTTCTGTATTTGCGGTTTTCTTGTTAACAAAACTTTTTGTGTCTTTGTTATTTCTTTTATGCATTATATTTTGTTATATAATTGAAATATCACAGGTTGTGCGTTGAATCGATCAATTGGTAAATCCAACCTTTGGTTGTTGATTGAAATTGATTGATCCTTGAACATTGGTCTTTGGTATCGTTCAAATAATGTCTCTTATATTCAATCGGGCTCGCAAATTATTATTTGTTTGATTGTAGATTTAATTGAGATATTGACATATAACTCTTTGATATACTTTTTATAAGATTGAGTCTAACTGTCTAGTTGATTCTCTTGTAAGTATATTGGAGTTAGTCCATATAGATTGCTAAGCGAATTATTGGGTGAGGTTATTTGACCCCCGCTTTTTCACCAGGGACCTAGTCCAGATTTGAATACCACACTGTATTAAGCTACTACAGAAACTAGCCTACTCCAAGTTAACTTCAGACTTGAATGTAGTTGATCCCTAACCGATCTCATACTGATTAAGGTACAGTCGCGTTCCTTACGCTTCTGAATCCTAGTTCACGAGCAACAAAATTTTATGGCATGGATACCAGGTATGCGTACCAAAAAGTTGTTGTAGACATACATCTACTCTGGTACGTGTACTAAGTACATGTACTGTGGCTACAGACCTATAATAGTTTTCTCCAGTATGTAAACTGGTATGCATACTTTCATATATCCAGATTTACAGTAGTTCTATATTTCTCTGTAAATCAATTGGAAAAAATTCCAAATAACATCAATGACACGTATTACTGTTTCATGCTATTTTCGAATGATAATCTTGAATCACGATTTTGATTATGAAAAATAAATTGTTCTTAACCGAAATTCATCAAGCATGAACAAATGTTCATTAAGCTTAGTCATATATATTTCGAGAACTAGTTATGATTGCAATAGTTTAACTAGTTATGCGACAACATCTCATAGATAGAAAGATGAATAAAACTTGAGAAATAAGTGGTTCAATCTTCAAGTACCTTTTGTTGAATAAGTTGTCCAAAAGCTTTTGTTGATCTTCGCCTTTAAACAGTAAAACGCAGTGATGTCCGATTCTCAACTACACACTTCTATCCTAATCCGAAACTTGACTAATTGTAGACTAGAAATCAAGATATAGTTTTGATAAACTAAATTTGACAACAAGATTGATATAGGAACACTTGTGAATTCGACTGAGCAAGCTCTAACACTATAACTTCCAAGTGATTTGATTGACATACAAAGATATCAAAATTCATTACTTATTCAGCATAAGTTCTTTAAAACTATTGTTGAAGGTCTATATATTCGTCAAATTTGAAAGTGATATAAGGTTTATTCAGCATAAGTTATTAATTCATTAATTTTGGAATTTTTCCAAATATATAAGTGATCTTGAAGGTCTATATATTCGTGTCTTACTTGAATCACATACTAATTTTTTTTGAGCTGATAAAATATTCACACCTATGATTGTTGATTCCACAATGAAAAGTGTTGAGAATTCTTATCCTAAGGAGAAAGATTCACTTTTTAAGAAAAAAAGAAAGAGCATGAAGAAACCTAGAGAAAACTTCTCATATCAACAAAGGTTTGCGAATATTCTTGAAGAGCTTAAGGAGACTAAGATGGAAGCGCAAGGTCTTAAAAACATCTTGCGGAAATCACTCGACATTTAAGAAGCACTTGTCAAACAACGGTCGAACAGGTTTGAAGGAGCTAATGCACTTCTTCATAAACCTTATGTTCCGATTTCAGTTATGATGAAGAGTTCGTGGATGATAAAGCTTTCTACAAAGATCTTTTTACTAGTTAACTCCTTGTAGGAATTTTATTCTTTAAGGAGGTACACTGCTATTTTTTGGAGTAGTTTTTATGTGTTATGTTAGTTATTCCAAATAATATCATCTTGCATGTTTAAAGTTTATTTAATTAAATTTTGTTTTGTAAGATGACTTGTAATACCTAATCTTCATGGATTATATATTTGTATTGCTTATATTGTGAGATTTGTTCTTTGCTATCATTCTTTGGTGATTAGAACATATATCTCATATTTTCTCATAGGTATGTTAAGCTCTTTCACTCTTGCAAACGAGGAGTAAGCTATTTTGAGAATTGCAACTTTGATCTTTCCACAATTACACTTTTTTGAATAAACTTCTACAAGATTTCGTAAGATGTTCTTTAAGGATCGACTTACTTCCTTGATTGCATCACCTCCAAGGAATAAACTGTGAACTTTAATCTCAACGTTCGTACATGGCTAGAGAAGCTATAATTATTATGCTGAGTCATATCGCACTAATTGTTCTCTTGTTCGTAACTAGCGTAGATAATAGCTTTAGATTTTTCTCACGAAAATCTTGTATCTTAGTGCCTCTAACATTAAGATCGCTATTTTTAACTTCTTTTTCGTAACTGGCGAGAAGAAAGAAAAATATTAGATACAAAATTATTTTGTTCATAAATGGCGAATAAATTTAAAGTCCAAGAAAATTCTTTTCTTGTGACTAGAGTAAGGTCGCTCATGTTGTTTTTCCGCGAATGACATTTAACGGGGAAGAGTTCTTCTGAACTTGCTTAATGATAATATCTTTGTGGGGAGAGTGGATGTGGAATTATAGGAGATATTTTTGCCTTATGTCTCCTTGATGCAAACGAGATTTCTTGGTGAAATGGTCTAAACTAGCTAAAGGTTTGTATGTGTTCTTTATACTTGAAACTCTTTTGATTAATTCACGATTATCCCGATTTTCGGTCTTTGCCAATTTTTTCGACAAAAAGGAGGAGAATCATTAAGTAGTATCTTACTATATTACATATAGAAGTGAATTTTTCTCTATAGTTTTTACCTATTTTGAAAAATTAGTATGTGTGGACTAAGAGGGAGAACATATCACGTAGTATTGCTTCAAAATTGTGGTGTAATTGAATTTTTAGGAAGGTAACAATACTATGTTTTTGTATAACAACTAATGAGTAGAGTGATTACCTCATTCTAATAAAGCTCTTTTTTATGAGAATTCTCTAAAGGAAAGGCAAGATTAATTATTCTCAGAAGTTGTTATCGCTACAGATCTTCAACAACAAAGTGCCGAATGAACACACGCATAACATTAGAAGAACTTTTAGTACGAAGAATTCAAGACATGTATTGAAGAACCAATGAAATCAAGCATAGTGTATTATGAGCTGAAAAGTTTATTTATTTTGAATCCATATGTATATTGAATAGTTTTGTCACTAAAATTGACAAAGGGGGAGATTGTTAGAGCATTGCTCGATTGAACCCACAAGTTTTGCTATCTCAAGCTTGTTGTAAAAACTATATCTTGATTTCTGGTCTACTAAGTAAAGTCCCAAATTAGGTTCTATATAATTTGTTTAAGTTATAATTAAAGTAATTACACTTGTATGTTAATCCCAAACACTTAGGGTTGATTTCTATAGTTTAAGGCTCGGTATCGAACTAGAAACTATACACCAAGTGTATACCTTGTGGTTGCTATATTCTTGACAATTTCGGTTTATAGTAGATCACACAAGGTATCGGGCTTATAGGTTGATATCGAAAGGATTTTGGTGTACTTGGTACCCTCGTTATTTCACCCACAAGTTTTGCTATCTCAATCTTGTCATCAGTGTTAGATGAACAAAACTATATCTTGATTTGAAGTCTATTAATCCAAGTCTCGGACTAGGTTTAAAATTTGGTAGTGGAGTATCATACATCACCCTCAAATAATGAAGATAGACAAAGACATTTGGAGAACTTCATCAACAAGGTATATGAAAACCGAACCATTCTATTTACTCACTATCTTACCATTTTATCTATTGAGATTATGTCGTATGGCTTCTAGTATATTTACAAAAAATAAATTTCAAGTCAAGATTGTCTTGTTAAAAATATCAAAATATGATTCTAGCATAGATGTTCAAAGATCCTTAACAATATTAGTTCGGAACAATTTATTTTTTGAGAATTAATTTGTGGATCAATTGAAAATAGCCCATGCTATTGATTTTATCATTTGGGAATGTTTCAAATATCATACGACATAAATTCAGTAAATTCTCATATTTCTACTTAGGGTAGGTTGGCAAATCACTCTGCGAACCATAGATGTCCGAGTTTCAGAAATACATGAAAGATTGGCACCAGTTCGCAAACTACAAGTTCAGTTGGGAATAGTTCACTAACCCGGTTGGAGAACCCTGGTGAACTGATTTTTTAGTGTTGGTATAAAAGGCTTAAGATTGGCGAACTGTTACCATATGAGTTCATAAGCCAAGGTACAGTTGGGGAACCCGGTTGACGAACAATGTCCATCTGAGTTCTCGAGCCGAGTAAGGGTTTGCAAACCCGATTCACGAGTTGTAGCTCCCTGGACCGTGAACTAGCCTTATGGTTCATGAACCGTTTCACCAATCGTCCCAAAATATCTAGCAGATGCTTAAAGACTTATTTTTTAAATATGTTTAACATTGTTATGAATCTCTTAAGTACTTCTAAGACTTCATTGATCACTTCAACACTTATGGGTATGCTTCATGATTAAACTCTTAAGTGTTTTAATGAACATCATGTTTGTTGGAGCATTGCTCGGTCGAACTCACAAGTGTTGTTATCTCAAGCTTGTTTTCAAATTTAGTTATCAAAACTATATCTTGATATCTAGTCTACAATTAGTTAAGTCTCGTATTAGGAAAGAAATGTAGTTGAGAAACATACATCACGGCAATCATCATTGGGTACTACCGTTTGAAGGTGAAAATCAACCGAAGATTTTGGAGAACTTCTTCAACAAAAGGTAAGTGAAGACTGAACCACCTATTTCTCAAGTTATATTCACCTTTCTATCAATGAGACATTGTTGCGTAAATAATTAAACTATCGAAAGCATATTAAGAGTTTTGAGAACTAATTACCAAGTTAAGGAACTTCTTAAAATATATATGACTAAGCTTAATGAACACTTGTTCATACTTGATGAATTTCGGTTAATTTTTTTTTTCACTATTCGCAACTAAAATTATGATACAAGATTATCATTCAAAATTAACCTGGAACAATGGTATGTGTCATTGATGTTATTTGGAAATGTTTCGAATCGATCTAGAGATAAATATAGAACTACTGAAAATATGGATACAGGACAGTTTTCACCAACTGGGAGAACTGTTATAGTTCCGAAGCCGTAGTACATTTACCCAGTAAAGTACTTGCATAGCTATAATTCGGAAGCGACTTAGTGGTACGCATACCCGGTATACATGCCACAAAAAGTCTGTGAACACGTGAACCCGAAACGGTACGCAAGACAAAATGTGATAGACGCATTTATGTGTCTACTTTCATCTCGATTTTGTATATTGTTAGTACCCATCTTTGTACTTATTATGGTGTTTTATGTGTTTGCATGTATTTTTGGGGAATAAACCTTTTTGGAGAAATTGGCTCGAAAAGTTGATAAAGGCACATGTAGGACACCTACTATTAGGACTCTAATTTTGGATAAGGGGCGGTGCAGATGATAAGGGGCACTCTACCGATTTTTGTATCCCAAATTTTCTATTTCACCCCATGGATATGGACACCCATACTATGGTTAGGGGGCATCCGATCTTCAATCTTTTGAAAATGGAATCTGGCGTGAATATTATAGTCTCGTCTATGTAATCATGTGGATCGGATTTTGATGGATTTGGCTGGAGTTTTCTCAACTGCTTAGACATGGACCAGCTTGTTTGGATAAAAAAAAGATGGTAATTGATTAGGTTGCGATAAAAAAAGAAGTTACCTTACATTTTCTCAATGAAACAGGGAAGAAAATATCACGGCTGTTGAAGCAGATCGTTGGCATTTATGTAGGATATTTTCAAGGGATTTAAAAAGGATAATGTTCTTACCATATACATCTATTGCATGACGTGTTCTGGAAATTTTAAAATGGATTAAATCTCGACAGGAAGGTGAGAATATTATCATATTTTTATCGGGAAGTTTTTGGTTGAATAATTGGAATATATGTATTGAATAGAGAAGGAAAGATACCATGTGTTGAACGCATTCTTGATAAGAAGAGAAGTTTTGGTTATATAAGGAACTCCATATAAAAAAAATATTTGATTCGGCTTTTAAGGGACAAAGATTTATTTTTCGGAAAAAAATGTGTCGAAGATACTGCACTGATGAAGGGTTATTCGAGTGTTGTTGTGACGGACCGGAAAATTACTCCTTTGGCGCGTCGCCCCGCTGGCCGTAACTTTCCCGATGCGCCATGATGAAGCTACGATCTTGGCCTCATCCCAAGGCAAATGCACATCAATCTTGCCCTTGCAAGCATGCTCGTGGAGCATGACGCAGCTAACTTAGCTTCCACACCGCTCCAACTTACCCTTGTTCCGCAAAGGGTTTATTAAGAAAACCAAAAACTCTCTTAAAACGGCAAAAACGTCATTTTGAGGGCCTAAACGATGGAATTTAGCTAAATTCTGGTGACCATGTGGATCTATAAATAGATCAACATGTCTAGATCTTTGGGTCGTTTCCCATCAAAATGGACTCCTCTTGAGCTAAATTACGACACTCGGGTTTTTAGCCTCCAAATAGGCTATAACTTGCTCTTTGTAGCTTGATAGGAAGTATCAGCATCCACTTACTGGCATGCAACTAAGCCTCATCAAGTCTGGCCACAATGATCTCTTGCGTCGAGCTACCGAGCTTAGATGATATGAGGGGCCAACATGATGGACCAGCAATGCTGCAACTCATTGCGGATGCCTACGTACCCTTCCCTACTCTAAAGGGATCAAGCACAAACCGTAGTTCATCATGAAAGGATAGAAACTTAAGCCAACTCGTTTGCAAAGCCGTGGTTAGGCAATAATGGTAATGGCCTGGTCCGTATAAACTATTCCGTCAAAATACATGCAAGTGATGCATGTTTGGTCCGCAATATGGCATAATGATGCCTAAGCATCAAATGCCCTCTTCGCGAGGCTACGCAACTATAAATGAGCCTTAGGCATCATTTATACTCTTCCGGCTAAGCTATGAAGCTTACTTGGTACATAGTCCGCATATGCACCTTCAACCAACTACCCCTCCCTATATATGTAAATTTGACATTTTTAGAACTTTGATTAGGGGAGGAAAAATCTTTCATCAACTCCCTGCAATCATTGCGTTTCACTGTTCATCACAATGATTGTGTTCCACTATTCATCGCAATGATTGCGCAACATCCGTTCGGCCAGCCCTCTCTGGCCTGATGCACAATGATTGTGCACCACTCGGCGCAATGATTGCGTGCAAGCTCAAGGCCACCACCCAACTCGCCTAATGCATCATGATGATGCAACATTTGCCCTTGTCCAAATGCCAAACATAATGCGCCATTTTGGCGCGGTATTGGCCTTAGGCCAATCTACCTCTTACCGACCAACAGAAGCTTTGGATGAAGCTTCATCTCAGCCCATGGAGCATCTTTCATCATGCGCCATGCTAAAAATATGGGGTGTTACACTCTTCATCCCTTCAAAGAATTTCGTCCTCGAAATTCAAAACAAAACTATTGTGGACAATCTCCTCGGTTTGTATTTCCTGAGCAAAAGTCCCATGCCAGATATTCAGAAATCACGGATTTCTTCAAGTTATCCTGAACAACAATTTAGACATTCTAATCACATGTCCCATACCACCTGACTAGGAATCCAAAAGTGCCCACAACAATACCGAGAATCGCAATTGGCCAGTGCCAAGAGGATATCTCGACCAGGTATCCTAGATAGCATCCCATACTACCACCTAGGAATCCATAAGGTTCACAAGTTGAAAGGTGTCATCGAAATGACAAGATTTTAGCACAGTACTGTGTGGAACAGTTTCCAGTTGCCCACCATCCCTGACGGTCATCCAGGTTGCCACTCGTAAGTGGGATGCTAGTCGGGCCTGACAACGCACACCATTGGATAGTTTCCAACGTGTGGGGATGATCAGTCCCATTGTCTACCCACCATATTAGATGGTCTTCCGTATATCCACTCGTAAGTAGGGTGCCACTTAGGCCAGGCAAACTCACAGCACTTGAACAAGCTCAACTCGATTCGCATAGTAACTCGCGAAGCAGTTACAAAATCTTTCAGTGAAAAAGTTGGCCTACTCTCCAACTTTAAGTTTCCATTAAGGAAATTACTCGCCAATGAGTCCACTCTGCACAAGAACTTAGAGTTTTCTCGGACCTTGCTCTGATACCAACTGTGACGGACCAGAAAATTACGCCTTTGGCGCGCCGCCCCGCTGGCCGTAACTTTACCGATGCGCCATGATGAAGCTACTATCCGGGCCTCATCCCAAGGAAAATGCATGTCTATCTTGCCATTGAAATCATGCTCGTGGAGCATGATGCAGCTAACTTAGCTTCCACACCTCTCCAACTTACCCTTGTCCCGCAAAGGGTTTATTAAGAAAACCAAAAACTCTCTTAAAACGGCAAAAATGTCATTTTGAGGCCCTAAACGATGGAATTTGGCTAAATTCTGGTGACCATGTGGATCTATATATATATCAACATGTCTTGATCTTTGGGTCATTTCCCATTAAAATGGACTCCTCTTGAGCTAAATTACGACACTCGGGTTTTTAGCCTCCAAATAAGCTATAACTTGCTCTTTGTAGCTTGATAGGAAGTATGAGCATCCAGTTACTGACATGCAACTAAGCCTCATCAAGTCTGGCCAAAATCATCTCTTACGTCGAGCTACTGAGCTTAGATGATATGAGGGGCCAACGTGCTGGACCAGCAATGCTGCAACTCATTTCGGCTGCCTACGTACCCTTCCCTACTCTAAAGGGATCAAGCACAGACCGTAGTTCATCATAAAGGGACAAAAACTTATGCCAACTCGTTTTCAAAGCCATGGCTAAGCAATAATGGTAATGGACTGGTCCGTATAATCCATTCCGTCAAAATACATGCAAGTGATGCATGTTTGGTCCGCAATATGGCATAACGATGCCTAAGCATCAAATGCCCTCTTCGCGAGGCTACGCAAATATAAATGAGCCTTAGGCATCATTTATACTCTTCCGGCTATGCTATGAAGCTTACTTGGTACATAGTCCGCATATACACCTTCAACCAACTACCCCTCCCTATATATGTTAATTTGACATTTTTAGAACTTTGATTAGGGGAGGAAAAATCTTCCATCAACTCCCCATAATCATTACGTTTCACTGTTCATCGTAATGATTGCGCAACATCCGTTCAGCCAGCCCTCTCTGGATTGATGCACAATGATTGTGCACCACTCGGCGTAATGATTGCGTGCAAGCACAAGGCCACCACCCAACTTGCCTAATGCATCATGATGATGCAACATTGGCCCTTGGCCAAATTCCAAACATAATGCGCCATTTTGGCGCGGTATTGGCCTTAGGCCAATCTACCTTTTACCGACCAACAAAAGCTTTGGATGAAGCTTCATATCAGCCCATGGAGCATCTTTCATCATGCGCCATGCTAAAAACACGGGGTGTTACACTCTTCACCCCTTCAAAGAATTTCGTCCTCGAAATTCAAAACAAAACTATTATGGACAATCTCCTCGGTATGGATTTCCTGAGCAAAAGTCCCATGCCAGATACTCTGAAATCACGGATTTCTTCAAGTTATCATGAACAACAATTTAGACCTTCTGATCACATGTCCCATAACACCTGCCCAGGAATCCAAAAGTGCCCACAACAATACCAAGAATCGCAATTGGCCAGTGCCAAGAGGATATCTCGACCAGGTATCCTAGATAGCATCCCATACTACCACCCAGGAATCCCTAAGGTTCACAAGTTGAAAGGTGTCATCAAAATGACAAGATTTTAGCATAGTACTATGTGGAACAGTTTCCAGTTGCCCACCGTCCCTGACAGTCATCCAGGTTGCCACTCGTAAGTGGGATGCTAGCCGGGCCTGACAACGCACACCATTGGATAGTTTCCAACGTGTGGGGATGATCAGTCCCATTGTCTACCCACCATATCAGATGGTCTTCCGGATATCCACTCGTAAGTAGGGTGCCACTTAGGCCAGGCAAACTCACAGCACTTGAACAAGCTCAACTCGATTCACATAGTAACTCGCGAAGCAGTTACAAACTCTTTCCGTGCAAAAGTTGTCCTACTCTCCAACTTTAGTTTCCATTAAGGAAATTACTCGCCAATGAGTCCACTCCGCACAAGTCCTTAGAGTTTTCTCAGAACTTTCTCTGATACCAACTGTGACGGACCAGAAAATTATGCCTTTGGCGCGCCGCCCCGCTGTCCGTAACTTTCCCGATGCGCCATGATGAAGCTACGATCCGGGCCTCATCCCCAGGAAAATGCATGTCTATATTGCCCTTGCAAGCATGCTCGTGGAGAATGACGTAGCTAACTTAGCTTCCACACCGCTCCAACTTACCCTTGTTCCTCAAAGGGTTTATTAAGAAAACCAAAAACTCTCTTAAAATGGCAAAAACGTCATTTTGAGGCCCTAAACGATGGAATTTAGCTAAATTCTGGTGACCATGTGGATCTATATATAGATCAACATGTCTTGATCTTTGGGCCGTTTCCCATCAAAATGGACTCCCCTTGAGCTAAATTACGACACTCGGGTTTTCAGCCTCCAAATAGGTTATAACTTGCTCTTTGTAGCTTGATAGGAAGTATGAGCATCCAGTTACTGGCATGCAACTAAGCCTCATCAAGTATGGCCACAATCATCTCTTGCGTCGAGCTACCAAGCTTAGATGATATGAGGGGCCAACGTGATGGACCAGCAATGCTTCAACTCATTGAGGATGCCTACATACCCTTCCCTACTCTAAAGGAATCAAGCACAGATCGTAGTTCATCATGAAAGGATAGAAACTTAAGCCAACTCGTTTGCAAAGCCGTGGTTAAGCAATAATGGTAATGGCCTGGTCCGTATAGGCTATTCCGTCAAAATACATGCAAGTGATGCATGTTTGGTCCGCAATATGGCATAATGATGCCTAAGCATCAAATGCCCTCTTCGCGAGGCTACGCAACTATAAATGAGCCTTAGGCATCATTTATACTCTTCCGTCTAAGCTATGAAGCTTACTTGGTACATAGTCCGCATATGCACCTTCAACCAACTACCCCTCCCTATATATGTAAATTTGACATTTTTAGAACTTTGATTAGGGGAGGAAAAATCTTTCATCAACTCCCTGCAATCATTGCGTTTCACTGTTCATCACAATGATTGCGTTACACTATTCATCGCAATAATTGCGCAACATCCGTTCGGCCAGCCCTCTCTGGCCTGATGCATAATGATTGTGCACCACTCGGCGCAATGATTGCTTGCAAGCTCAAGGCCACCACCCAACTCGCCTAATGCATCATGATGATGCAACATTGTCCCTTGGCCAAATGCCAAACATAATGCGCCATTTTGGCGCGGTATTGGCCTTAGGCCAATCTACCTCTTACCGACCAACAGAAGCTTTGGATGAAGCTTCATCTCAGCCCATGGAGCATCTTTCATAATGCGCCATGCTAAAAATATGGGGTGTTACACTCTTCACCCCATCAAAAAATTTCGTCCTCGAAATTCAAAACAAAACTATTGTGGACAATCTCCTCGGTTTGGATTTCCTGAGCAAAAGTCCCATGCCAGATACTCAGAAATCACGGATTTCTTCAAGTTATCATGAACAACAATTTAGACCTTCTGATCACATGTCCCATACCACCTGACCAGGAATCCAAAAGTGCCCACAACAATACCAAGAATCGCAATTTTCCAGTGCCAAGAGGATATCTCGACCAGGTATCCTAGATAGCATCCCATACTACCACCGAGGAATCCCTAAGGTTCACAAGTTGAAAGGTGTCATCGAAATGACAAGATTTTAGCACAGTACTGTGTGGAACATTTTCCAGTTGCCCACCGTCCCTGACGGTCATCCAGGTTGCCACTCGTAAGTGGGATGCTAGTCGGGCCTGACAACGCACACCATTGGATAGTTTCCAACGTGTGGGGATGATCAGTCCCATTGTCTACCCACCATATTAGACGGTCTTCCGGATATCCACTCGTAAGTAGTGTGCCACTTAGGCCAGGAAAACTCACAACACTTGAACAAGCTCAACTCGATTCGCATAGTAACTCGCGAAGCAGTTACAAACTCTTTCCGTGCAAAATTTGGCCTACTCTCCAACTTTAGTTTCCATTAAGGAAATTACTCACCAATGAGTCCACTCCGCACAAGTCCTTAGAGTTTTCTCGGATCTTGCTCTGGTACCAACTGTGACGGACCAGAAAATTACGCCTTTGGCGCGTCGCCCCGCTGGCCGTAACTTTCCCGATGCGCCATGATGAAGCTACGATCCGGGCCTCATCCCCAGGAAAATGCACGTCCATCTTTCCCCTGAAAGCATGCTCGTGGAGCATGACACATCTAACTTAGCTTCCACACCGCTCCAACTTACCCTTGTTCCGCAAAGGGTTTATTAAGAAAACCAAAAACTCTCTTAAAACGTCAAAAACGTCATTTTGTGGCCCTAAACGATGGAATTTGGCTAAATTCTGGTGACCATGTGGATCTATATATAGATCAACATGTCTTGATCTTTGGGCCATTTCCCATCAAAATGGACTCCTCTTGAGCTAAATTACGACACTCGGGTTTTTAGCCTCCAAATAGGCTATAACTTGCTCTTTGTAGCTTGATAGGAAGTATGAGCATCCAGTTACTGACATGCAACTAAGCCTCATCAAGTCTGGCCACAATCATCTCTTGCGTCGAGCTACCGAGCTTAGATGATATGAGGGGCCAACGTGCTGGACCAGCAATGTTGCAACTCATTGCGGCTGCCTACGTACCCTTCCCTACTCTAAAGGGATCAAGCACAGACCGTAGTTCATCATGAAAGGATAGAAACTTAATCCAACTCGTTTGCAAAGCCGTGGTTAAGCAATAATGGTAATGGCCTGGTCCGTATAGGCCATTCCTTCAAAATACATGCAAGTGATGCATGTTTGGTCCGCAATATGGCATAATGATGCCTAAGCATCAAATGCCCTCTTCGCGAGGCTACGCAACTATAAATGAGCCTTAGGCATCATTTATACTCTTCCGTCTAAGCTATGAAGCTTACTTGGTACATAGTCCTCATATGCACCTTCAACCAACTACCCCTCCCTATATATGTAAATTTGACATTTTTAGAACTTTGATTAGGGGAGGAAAAATATTTCATCAACTCCCTCCAATCATTGTGTTTCACTGTTCATCGCAATGATTGCGTTACACTATTCATCACAATGATTGCGCAACATATGTTCGGCCAGCCCTCTCTGGCCTGATGCATAATGATTGTGCACCACTCGGTGCAATGATTGCTTGCAAGCTCAAGGCCACGACCCAAATCGCCTAATGCATCATGATGATGCAGCATTGTCCCTTGGCCAAATGCCAAACATAATGCGCCATTTTGGCGCGGTATTGGCCTTAGGCCAATCTACCTCTTACCGACCAACAAAATCTTTAGATGAAGCTTCATCTCAGCCCATGGAGCATCTTTCATCATGCGCCATGCTAAAAGCACGGGGTGTTACACTCTTCACCCCTTCAAAGAATTTCGTCCTCGAAATTCAAAACAAAACTATTTTGGACAATCTCCTCGGTTTGGATTTCCTGAGAAAAAGTCCCATGCCAGATACTCAGAAATCACGGATTTTTTCAAGTTATCATGAACAACAATTTAGACCTTCTGATCACATGTCCCATACCACCTGCCCAGGAATCCAAAAGTGCCCACAACAATACCAAGAATCGCAATTGGCCAGTGCCAAGAGGATATCTCGACCAGGTATCCTAGATAGCATCCCATACTACCACCCAGGAATCCCTAAGGTTCACAAGTTGAAAGGTGTCATCAAAATGACAAGATTTTAGCACAGTGTTGTGTGGAACAGTTTCCAGTTGCCCACCGTCCCTGACGGTCATCCAGGTTGCCACTCGTAAGTGGGATGCTAGCCGGGCCTGACAACGCACACCATTGGATAGTTTCCAACGTGTGGGGATGATCAGTCCCATTGTCTACCCACCATATCAGACGGTATTCCGGATATCCACTCGTAAGTAGGGTGCCACTTAGGCCAGGCAAACTCACAACACTTGAACAAGCTCAACTCGATTCGCATAGTAACTCGCGAAGCAGTTACAAACTCTTTCCGTGCAAAAGTTGGCCTACTCTCCAACTTTAGTTTCCATTAAGGAAATTACTCGCCAATGAGTCCACTCCGCACAAGTCCTTAGAGTTTTCTTGGAACTTGCTCTGATACCAACTGTGACGGACCAGAAAATTACGCCTTTGGCGCGCCGCCCCGCTGGCCGTAACTTTCCGAATGCGCCATGATGAAGCTATGATCCGGTCCTCATACCCAGGAAAATGCATGTCTATCTTGCCCTTGCAAGCATGCTCGTGGAGCATCACACAGCTAACTTAGCTTCCAAACCGCTCCAACTTACCCTTATTCCGCAAAGGGTTTATTAAGAAAACCAAAAACTCTCTTAAAACGGCAAAAACGTCATTTTGAGCCCCTAAACGATGGAATTTGGCTAAATTCTGGTGACCATGTGGATCTATATATAGATCAACATGTCTTGATCTTTGGGTCATTTCCCATCAAAATGGACTCCTCTTGAGCTAAATTACGACACTCGGGTTTTTAGCCTCCAAATAGGCTATAACTTGCTCTTTGTAGCTTGATAGGAAGTATGAGCATCCAGTTACTGACATGCAACTAAGCCTCATCAAGTATGGCCACAATCATCTCTTGCGTCGAGATACAGAGATTAGATGATATGAGGGGCTAACGTGATGGACCAGCAATGCTGCAAATCATTGCGGATGGCTACGTACCCTTCCCTACTCTAAAGGGATCAAGGACAGACCGTAGTTCATCATGAAAGGATAGAAACTTAAGCCAACTCGTTTGGAAAGCCGTGGTTAAGCAATAATGGTAATGGCCTGGTCCGTATAGGCCATTCCGTCAAAATACATGCAAGTGATGCATGTTTGGTCCGCAATATGGCATAATGATGCCTAAGCATCAAATGCCCTCTTCACGAGGCTACGCAACTATAAATGAGCCTTAGGCATCATTTATACTCTTCCGGCTAATCTATGAAGCTTACTTGGTACATAGTCCGCATATGCACCTTCAACCAACTACCCCTCCCTATATATGTAAATTTGACATTTTTAGAACTTTGATTAGGGGAGGAAAAATCTTTCATCAACTCCCTGCAATCATTGTGTTTCACTGTTCATTGCAATGATTGCGTTCCACTATTCATCGCAATGATTGCGCAACATCCGTTCGGACAGCCCTCTCTGGCATGATGCACAATGATTGTGCACCACTCGGCGCAATGATTGCTTGAGAACTCAAGGCCACCATCCAACTCGCCTAATGCATCATGATGATGCAACATTGGCCCTTGGCCAAATTCCAAACATAATGCGCCATTTTGGCGCGGTATTGGCCTTAGGCCAATCTACCTCTTACCGAACAATAAAAGCTTTGGATGAAGCTTCATCTCAGCCCATGGAGCATCTTTCATCATGCGCCATGCTTAAATCACGGGGTGTTACACTCTTCACCCCTTCAAAGAATTTCGTCCTCGAAATTCAAAACAAAACTATTATGGACAATCTCCTCGGTTTGGATTTTCTGAGCAAAAGTCCCATGCTAGATACTCAGAAATCACGGATTTTTTCAAGTTATCATGAACAAAAATTTAGACCTTCTGATCACATGTCCCATACCACCTGCCCAGGAATCCAAAAGTGCCCACAACAATACCAAGAATCGCAATTGGCCAGTGCCAAGGGGATATCTCGACCAGGTATCCTAGATAGCATCCCATACTACCACCCAGGAATCCCTAAATTTCACAAGTTGAAAGGTGTCATCAAAATGACAAGATTTTAGCACAGTACTGTGTGGAACAGTTTCCAGTTGCCCACCGTCCCTGACGGTCATCCAGGTTGCCACTCGTAAGTGGGATGCTAGCCGGGCCTGACAACGCACACCATTGGATAGTTTCCAACGTGTGGGGATGATCAGTCCCATTGTCTACCCACCATATCAGACGGTCTTACGGATATCCACTCGTAAGTAGGGTGCCACTTAGGCCAGGAAAACTCACAGCACTTGAACAAGCTCAACTCGATTCGCATACTAACTCGCGAAGCAGTTACAAACTCTTTCCGTGCAAAAATTGGCCTACTCTCCAACTTTAGTTTCCATTAAGGAAATTACTCGCCAATGAGTCCACTCCGCACAAGTCCTTAGAGGTTTCTCGGAACTTGCTCTGGTACCAACTGTGACGGACCAGAAAATTACGCCTTTGGCGCGTCTCCCTGCAGGCCATAACTTTCCCGATGCGCCATGATGAAGCTACGATCCGGGCCTCATCCCCAGGAAAATGCATGTCTATCTTGCCCTTGAAAGCATGCTCGTGGAGCATGACGCATCTAACTTAGCTTACACACCGCTCCAACTTACCCTTGTTCTACAAAGGGTTTATTAAGAAAACCAAAAACTCTCTTAAAACGGCAAAAACGTCATTTTGAAGCCCTAAACGATGGAATTTGGCTAAATTCTGGTGACCATGTGGATCTATATATAGATCAACATGTCTTGATCTTTGGGTCATTTCCCATCAAAATGGACTCCTCTTGAGCTAAATTACGACACTCGGGTTTTTAGCCTCCAAATAGGCTATAACTTGCTCTTTGTAGCTTGATAGGAAGTATGAGCATCCAGTTACTGGCATGCAACTAAGCCTCATCAAGTCTGGCCACAATGATCTCTTGCGTCGAGCTACCGAGCTTAGATGATATGAGGGGCCAACATGATGGACCAGCAATGCTGCAACTCATTGCGGATGCCTACGTACCCTTCCCTACTCTAAAGGGATCAAGGACAGACCGTAGTTCATCATGAAAGGATAGAAACTTAAGCCAACTCGTTTTCAAAGCCGTGGTTAAGCAATAATGGTAATGGCCTGGTCCGTATAGGCCATTCCGTAAAAGTACATGCAAGTGATGCATGTTTGGTCCGAAATATGGCATAATGATGCCTAAGCATCAAATGCCCTCTTCGCGAGGCTACGCAACTATAAATGAGCCTTAGGCATCATTTATACTCTTCCGGCTAATCTATGAAGCTTACTTGGTACATAGTCCGCATATGCACTGATAGGCTCGGAAAGATACCTACAACTATAAATACTGCAAGTGCACAGTGTCGACAAGCAACACAGGGCAAGCACAGGTCGAACCACAGAGACTTGGAGAGTGTAGAAGTTGATTTTAAATCCTGACTAAGAACTGATTCAGAGAGTAACCAAAGGGGGTTTGTTTTTGTCGATACGACGAGATATTGGCAAAGACTTAAACAAAAAGTAATTTGAATTAAAATATGTAATTAAATCAAGGTGTAAATATTGAGAATATGGATGCTAGGGTATTCAAATCCACCACTAACTTATGATATGCATTCAACTTGTAATATTATTCTTGTCCTCACAGCAGATTCAAGTCTACCGTATATCTAAGGTGTTTCTCCGATGGATAATTTAATCACAACTAAAGTATTTCTCCAAAGCATTAACTGTCTAATTAAAGCACAACTAATCTGAGGATCAATATTTGGTTAAGCATGAGTTGTAGCATAATCAACATAGAGATATTCTAACTACAATGGATACATGGCATACATTGTGAGAGCAAGATGTTGACAAACTTGAATTAAATTATATCTTTAAACAATTCTAAACTTTCAAGAACAAGATACAAGATATGAATACATACCAATGAGTTACGGATTCATTTAAACCCTAGCAAATGAAATTAGAACATGAAGAACATTACAACAAAATTGAAATTTGATAAACTAACATGAACAAGCTATTCTTGGATGAGTTTTCAACACAACAACCCTATCTATTTATACACAAAAACTTTCTCACACTTTGGATTCGAATTTTACTGTAGCAACCACTCAACAATTAAACAAAACATGTTTTCTTAATTGATGGATAGAATGGAATACAATGGGGTGAGGTGGATGTTTTGGAAAGAATCCAATGGGGGTGAGGTGGAAATGGATTTGGGTCTTGGGTTTTGGATCATGGGTTTTGGATCATGGGTTTTTTAATCCCATGAATTTGTAAACATGTTGCCACTGATGCGCGAGCGGGTTGCAACGCTTCCAACTTTCTTCTCTTTTGTCTTCTCAATTCTTCCAAGCTTTATTTAGTACTTAAAAACACAAAATTAATTAATACAAATATTTATTCTTGAAGATGGTAAGAATGCAGAATTTGGGATAATATATGACTTTGAAGCGTGAAAGATGAGTTAAGTGCCAATGAAAAGGTGTATGAATATGCAATATTTGGCACTCATCAAATACCCCCAAACCTGAATTTTACTTGTCCTCAAGTGAAACAGAAATCCAGAAATCCTAACTATACCACTGTCGCTGGTCTCTTGAATGCATTTAGCGTATGCACTAAGCCTTTAAACCCCTAGGTGTCCCTAGTGGACGAGTTTTAGTCTCGTGAGGGCCTACCAAAGATGTACCCACAAAACCTCCTCCAATTTCAAAGCATCCATAGAAATGTCTTCGTCTTCAACTGTAGATGTTGAACTTCGGAATTTCGTAGAACCTTGACAATTTGTAACCAATTTTATTTTATTTATTTATTTTTAAATTTTAGACCCGCTACACAGCTGATCATAATTTTTTATTTTTTTTAGAGACCCGCTACACACCTGGTCATCAGATATCATACACAAGATCCGAGACAAAAAATATTTTAGGGACCCGCTACACAGCTGGTCATCATTTTTTTTTTAGAGACCCGCTACACAGCTGGTCATCAGATATCAACAACACAAAAATGCAAAAGACTACAAAAGATCCTACAAAAGATCCGCTCTACATCTGGTCATAAAAAATGCAAAAGACTACAAAGGATCCTACAAAAGACTCGCTCCACGGCTGGTCATAAAAGATGCAAAAGACTACAAAACGCCATATGCAAATACTCCCCCAAACCTAAATCTAACATTGTCCTCAATGTTTCAAAAGATAACAGAAACAACAACAAAACGTGAGAACAAAACAGATTCAAATGAAAGAGAATACCAGATGCAAAAAGGTTGGTGCTAACCATAATTGAATGAATGCTATGAAAGCAAACAATATGAGCTCAAGAGAAAAAGTTCGGTTAGCACACAAATATATCAACAAGATTCAAAATTTACCTACTATATTATACAATGATGACTCCCCAAACACCAACAATCTAAAAAGTTGAGGATCAACCCAAAAGACGGAATGCAGAAATATCAACAGCCTTACATATTTATAACAGGACAACAATGCAAGTGAGACTGCATATGTGAATGAGTTACCCCCAAACCTAAATTTTTCAATAGATAAACTTTTGGGTACAAAATCTAACAATTTCAGTGGTGCATCATGCACAAGATCTAGTTCAAAGTGGAGTTTTTCATGGATGGATGGGGATACATGAGTAAACTCGAACTGTGGCTCATCAAAGGTATTATATTTAGCTGCAAAATAGTCCAAGAGGACTTGAGAGGCACACAGTTCCAATCCAAAGCTTTGACTTGTCCACAAAATGGGTTTGAAAACCTCTCGGTTTACCCTAAGACAGTCATGTTGTGACTTAAGCATCGAATCATAACTCTCCAAGTTATTTTTATCTGTATTACTATATGATTCAGCTTTCCCTAAGTCAGAAACAAGTACAACATCATACTCATGCTCATAAAACAAATCAATAAGACCCAGTTCACAATCATCCACTACAACTTTAGTTTCATGCATAGGAATATCACAAGAAACATCACAGTGTGACTTAGGCATAGAATCAGACACATCAAAGTTATTTTCATGCATAATATCATTGGTGTCTACAGAAGATTCAACATTTTCTAAGTCAGACACAAGATATGTGTCATGCTCTTTTTCACAGGACAATTCTACAGGCTCAAGATCAATATCACATGTATATGGAACACTAGAAGAAACATCATTCATTAAGGTCGAGGCAGAGAAGCCAAATGTCTCTGAACCCAAAGGTTCGACAATATTTTCAGCAAAAACATGTTCTTCTAACATAACATCATCATCATCCTCATCATCAAAAATACATGAATGCAATGTCCTATTCAAGACCCTAGTGTCTCTAGTCCAGTCATTTACCTCTAGATTAGGCTCATTTTTAACATTAGCAGCCTGAGTAGGACTAAACACACTATTTTCAGAATGCAATTCATTAGGACTAACATTCATTTCACCCTAAAATTCCTCCCTCTCCTCATTTAGTGCATCAAGGATTTGACTCATTTTGAGTTCTAAACTCGCAAACCTTTGGTCAGTTAACGTTTGATATTGCACAAGGTTTTGATTAAATTCTAAAATTTCATTATGTTGTTCAATGAAAGGAGAGTCATCAATAGTAGGAAATTCATAATCAATGCTATATGGTTTATCATGCAATACACTCCTAGCATTATTTTGTTCGATGAGATTTTCCTCCACAGATTGAGAAGTACAAAATTGTTCAACTTCCCACTGTGGTGGATGATACATGAGTGCAGGGTCATTAGGGTCTATAAAATACTGATCGCAACCTTCGAAAGGTTGATTATGGTCCCAATGACTATCATCTTTGTAATCTGTTGGCATTTCATATTTTGGATTTTCATGATATTCTCTAGATTGCCTAAAATCATGCAAAATATAGCAATTCTCAGCAGGGTGGCCTAAGCCTCCACATAAGGTACAAGCATAGATTTCAGATTGCCTAGACGAATTATATACGACAGATTCATGCATTTGCATTTCTAAAGCTGCAGTTCCAGCTTCTAACTGGTCCAAAAGTGATGATTGTGAGAGTTGGGCACTGTAAAGGTGTTCATTTTCACCCTGTGGTGGATGATACATGTGTGAGTAGTTAATAGGGTCCATGTATTGATTCTCAAGACTGTGAAAATGTCCATAAAAATCCTTATAACTATTGACATCATGGTCTGTTGGAGTTTCATAATGTGAAGCATGCCCGTAAGCAAGCTCTCTGATGGATTTGTTTCCATCCCCACCTGCAGACCAGAATCCTGACATGATCTCTAACTAGCACTAGGCTTGTTTCATTGATTGGGATGTACACACTGAAAACAGACCAATATATATTTTTTTCATTATTGGTTTTTTTTTTTTTTTTAAGCCCGTTCTCTAATTACGGCATACATTAGAAAAACAAAATAAAAGAAGAAAAATCATAAACGAAAGGGGATTTCTATGCAATCGCAAACAAGGCTGACTTTACCACAGTATACCTACTGATTTCTAGCAAACAAAAAGCATGATGGATCCACTTAGATTGTTTTCTAGACCAGCTTCTAATCCTTCGAAATGGAATTCGTTACAATCTGAGAAAACTCCTCTAGAATCAATCTGAGTTTAAGTAAATTGAATAGAGGAGAGGGAAGCTGCAGGAGCTTTGATACCCAAGGCCTCACCGCATTCCAAGGCGGCGCAGTCACGCATTCAATTTACAGAAACCGTCATGAACTTCGAAGTATTCTTAGAGAGTAACCAATATTTTAAGAACGACTCTCCTACTAAGCTCGTTACCTTATACGTCTTGTTCTATTTCAAATTTTAAAGCTTAGGTTCGCGTATGTATCGTTTTCCTAAGGCGGGCAAGAAGAGAACGGTGATGAAATCCGAACCCTTATCTTGTATGGCCAGTCCTTGCCCTTTACTAGGAAAATAAAGCATCCGTATTCAAGTCCTCAACATATATGCAAATGAAGGAATACAGTAACTCACTAACAAGGGATTCACGAGTGTTTCGACAAACTTACCTCCCGTTCCATACGGGGGATGAACCGTTGTTGTCGACTCGGGCCACGACTCCTATGTCATGAACAAACCCGAGGGGCCGAGGTGATATTGTAATCACCATCCTTCTCTGCAAACAGTTTGATATTTAATATTACCCTTCCGTAGGGTTTAAAAATAAAAATAAAAATAGAATGTCCAAAGTCCAAAAATAATAATAAAGTGCAAAAGAAAAAGAAAATTACAAGAGTAGAGGAATCGTAATACAAACTAAAAATAAAATAAACTTATTTTTTTTTTATTAAAATAAAAAATTCTTTCGCTTCCTTTCCTTCGCCTTTACAACAGCTACTCAGGTACCTGTTGTACAGTGAAATATGTACAGTGATTTATGCTATAGTAAAATACATGTTGTACAGTGCAATATGTACAGTGATTTATGTTACAGTGAAATATGAACAGTTCCAGGAGATGAAATATGAACAGTGACAGGAGATAGAAACTTCAACTACACCGCTACCGAGTCCCCGGCAACGGCACCAAAAACTTGATAGGCTCGGAAATATACCTACAACTATAAATACTGCAAGTGCACAGTGTCGACAAGCAACACAGGGCAAGCACAGGTCGAACCACAGAGACTTGGAGAGTGTAGAAGTTGATTCTAAATCCTGACTAAGAACTGATTCAGAGAGTAACTAAAGGGGGTTTGTTTTTGTCGATACGACGAGATATTGGCAAAGACTTAAACAAAAAGTAATTTGAATTAAAATATGTAATTAAATCAAGGTGTAAATATTGAGAATATGGATGCTAGGGTATTCAAATCCACCACTAACTTATGATATGCATTCAACTTGTAATATTATTCTTGTCCTCACAGCAGATTCAAGTCTACCGTATATCTAAGGTGTTTCTCCGATGGATAATTTAATCACAACTAAAGTATTTCTCCAAAGCATTAACTGTCTAATTAAAGCACAACTAATCTGAGGATCAATATTTGGTTAAGCATGAGTTGTAGCACAATCAACATAGAGATATTCAAACTACAATGGATACATGGCATACATTGTGAGAGCAAGATGTTGACAAACTTGGATTAAATTATATCTTTAAACAATTCTAAACTTTCAAGAACAAGATACAAGATATGAATACATACCAATGAGTTACGGATTCATTTAAACCCTAGCAAATGAAATTAGAACATGAAGAACAATACAACAAAATTGAAATTTGATAAACTAACATGAACAAGCTATTCTTGGATGAGTTTTCAACACAACAACCCTATCTATTTATACACAAAAACTCTCTCACACTTTGGATTCGAATTTTACTGTAGCAACCACTCAACAATTAAACAAAACATGTTTTCTTAATTGATGGATAGAATGGAATACAATGGGGGTGAGGTGGATGTTTTGGAAAGAATCCAATGGGGGTGAGGTGGAAATGGATTTGGGTCTTGGGTTTTGGATCATGGGTTTTTTAATCCCATGAATTTGTAAACATGTTGCCACTGATGCGCGAGCGGGTTGCAACGCTTCCAACTTTTTTCTCTTTTGTCTTCTCAATTCTTCCAAGCTTTATTTAGTACTTAAAAACACAAAATTAATTAATACAAATATTTATTCTTGAAGATGGTAAGAATGCAGAATTTGGGATAATATATGACATTGAAGCGCGAAAGATGAGTTAAGTGCCAATGAAAAGGTGTATGAATATGTAATATTTGGTACTCATCATGCACCTTCAACCAACTACCCCTCCCTATTTATGTAAATTTGACATTTTTAGAACTTTGATTAGGGGAGGAAAAATCTTTCATCAACTCCCTGCAATCATTGTGTTTCACTGTTCATTGCAATGATTGTGTTCCACTATTCATCGCAATGATTGCGCAACATCCGTTCGGCCAGCCCTCTCTGGCCTGATGCACAATGATTGTGCACCACTCGGCGCAATGATTGCTTGCAAGCTCAAGGCCACCACCCAACTCGCCTAATGCATCATGATGATGCAACATTGGCCCTTGGCCAAATTCCAAACATAATGCGCCATTTTGGCGCGGTATTGGCCTTAGGCCAATCTACCTCTTACCGACCAACAAAAGCTTTGGATGAAGCTTCATCTCAGCCCATGGAGCATCTTTCATCATGCGCCATGTTAAAAGCACGGGGTGTTACACTCTTCACCCCTTCAAAGAATTTCGTCCTCGAAATTCAAAACAAAACTATTATGGACAATCTCCTCGGTTTGGATTTCCTGAGCAAAAGTCCCATGCCAGATACTCAGAAATCACGGATTTTTTCAAGTTATCATGAACAACAATTTAGACCTTCTGATCACATGTCCAATACCACCTGCCCAAGAATCCAAAAGTTCCCACAACAATACCAAGAATCGCAATTGGCCAGTGCCAAGAGGATATCTCGACCAGGTATCCTAGATAGCATCCCATACTACCAACTACCCCTCCCTATATATGTAAATTTGACATTTTTAGAACTTTGATTAGGGGAGGAAAAATATTTCATCAACTCCCTGCAATCATTTCCTTTCATTGTTCATCGCAATGATTGCGTTCCATTATTCATCGCAATGATTGCGCAATATCCGTTCGGCCAGCCCTCTCTGGCCTGATGCACAATGATTGTGCACCACTCGGCGCAATGATTCCTTGCAAGATCAAGGCCACCACCCAACTCGCCTAATGCATCATGATGATGCCACATTAGCCCTTGGCCAAATGCCAAACATAATGCGCCATTTTGGCACGGTATTGGCCTTAGGCCAATCTACCTCTTACCGACCAACAGAAGCTTTGGATGAAGCTTCATCTCAGCCCATGGAGCATCTTTCATCATGCGCCATGCTAAAAATATGGGGTGTTACACTCTTCACCCCTTCAACCAACTAACCCTCCCTATATATGTTAATTTGACATTTTTAGAACTTTGATTAGGGGAGGAAAAATATTTCATCAACTCCCCGTAATCATTACGTTTCACTGTTCATCGTAATGAATGCACAACATCCGTTCAGCCAGCCCTCTCTGGCCTGATGCACAATGATTGTGCACCACTCAGCGCCATGATTGCGTGCAATCTCAAGGCCACCACCCAACTTGCCTAATGCATCATGATGATGCAACATTGGCCCTTGGCCAAATTCCAAACATAATGCGCCATTTTGGCGCGTTATTGGCCTTAGGCCAATCTACCTCTTACCGACCAAAAAAAGCTTTGGATGAAGCTTCATCTCAGCCCATGGAGCATATTTCATCATGCGCCATGCTAAAAACACGGGGTGTTACACTCTTCACCCCTTCAAAGAATTTCTTCCTCGAAATTCAAAACAAAACTATTATGGACAATCTCCTCGGTTTGGATTTCCTGAGCAAAAGTCCCATGCCAGATACTCAGAAATCACGGATTTTTTCAAGTTATCATGAACAACAATTTAGACCTTCTAATCACATGTCCCATACCACCTGCCCAGGAATTCAAAAGTGCCCACAACAATACCAAGAATCGCAATTGGCCAGTGCCAAGAGGATATCTCGACCAGGTATCCTAGATAGCATCCCATACTACCACCTAGGAATCCCTAAGGTTCACAAGTTGACATGTGTCATCAAAATGACAAGATTTTAGCACAGTACTGTGTGGAACAAATTCCAGTTGCCCACCGTCCATGACGGTCATCTAGGTTGCCACTCGTAAGTGGGATGCTAGCCGGGCCTGACAACGCACACCATTGGAAAGTTTCCAACGTGTGGGGATGATCAGTCCCATTGTATACCCACCATATTAGACGGTCTTCCGGATATCCACTCGTAAGTAGGGTTCCACTTAGGCCAGGAAAACTCACAACACTTACTGGCATGCAACTAAGCCTCATCAAGTCTGGCCACAATCATCTCTTGCGTCGAGCTACCGAGCTTAGATGATATGAGGGGCCAACATGATGGACCAGCAATGCTTCAACTCATTGAGGATGCCTACATACCCTTCCCTACTCTAAAGGGATCAAGCACAGATCGTAGTTCATCATGAAAGGATAGAAACTTAAGCCAACTCGTTTGCAAAGCCGTGGTTAAGCAATAATGGTAATGGCCTGGTCCGTATAGGCTATTCCGTCAAAATACATGCAAGTGATGCATCTTTGGTCCGCAATATGGCATAATGATTCCTAAGCATCAAATGCCCTCTTTGCGAGGCTACGCAACTATAAATGAGCCTTAGGCATCATTTATACTCTTCCGACTAAGCTATGAAGCTTACTTGGTACATAGTCCGCATATGCACCTTCAACCAACTACCCCTCCCTATATATGTAAATTTGACATTTTTAGAACTTTGATTAGGGGAGGAAAAATCTTTCATCAACTCCCTGCAATCATTGCGTTTCACTGTTCATCGCAATGATTGCGTTACACTATTCATCACAATGATTGCGCAACTTCTGTTCGGCCAGCCCTCTCTGGCCCGATGCATAATAATTGTGCACCACTCGGCGCAATGATTGCTTGCAATCTCAAGGCCACCACCCAACTCGCCTAATGCATCATGATGATGCAGCATTGTCCCTTGGCCAAATGCCAAACATAATGCGCCATTTTGGCGCGGTATTGGCCTTAGGCCAATCTACCTCTTACCGACCAACAGAATCTTTGGATGAAGCTTCATCTCAGCCCATGGAGCATCTTTCATCATGCGCCATGCTAAAAATATGGGGTGTTACACTCTTCACCCCTTCAAAGAATTTCGTCCTCGAAATTCAAAACAAAACTATTGTGGACAATCTCCTCGGTTTGGATTTCCTGAGCGAAAGTCCCATGCCAGATACTCAGAAATCACGGATTTCTTCAAGTTATCCTGAACAACAATTTAGACCTTTTGATCACATGTCCCATACCACCTGACCAGGAATCCAAAAGTGCCCACAACAATACCAAGAATCGCAATTGGCCAGTGCCAAGAGGATATCTCGACCAGGTATCCTAGATATCATCCCATACTACCACCTAGGAATCCCTAAGGTTCACAAGTTGAAAGGTGTCATCGAAATGACAAGATTTTAGCACAGTACTGTGTGGAACATTTTCCAGTTGCCCACCATCCCTGACAGTCATCCAGGTTGCCACTCGTAAGTGGGATGCTAGTCGGGCCTGACAACGCACACCATTGGATAGTTTCCAACGTGTGAGGATGATCAGTCCCATTGTCTACCCACCATATTAAACGGTCTTCCGGATATCCACTCGTAAGTAGGGTGCCACTTAGGCCAGGAAAACTCACAGCACTTGTACAAGCTCAACTCGATTCGCATAGTAACTCGCGAAGCAGTTACAAACTCTTTCCGTGCAAAAGTTGGCCTACTCTCCAACTTTAGTTTCCATTAAGGAAATTACTTGCCAATGAGTCCACTCCGCACAAGTCCTTAGAGTTTTCTCGGATCTTGCTCTGATACCAACTGTGACGGACCAGAAAATTACGCCTTTGGCGCGTCGCCCCGCTGGCCGTAACTTTCCCGATTCGCCATGATGAAGCTACGATCCGGGCCTCATCCCTAGGAAAATGCATGTCTATCTTGCCCTTGCAAGCATGCTAGTGGAGCATGACGCAGCTAACTTAGCTTCCACACCGCTCCAACTTACCCTTGTTCCGCAAAGGGTTTATTAAGAAAACCAAAAACTCTCTTAAAACGTCAAAAACGTCATTTTGAGGCCCTAAACGATGGAATTTGGCTAAATTCTGGTGACCATGTGGATCTATATATAGATCAACATGTCTTGATATTTGGGTCATTTCCCATCAAAATGGACTCCTCTTGAGCTAAATTACGACACTCGGGTTTTTAGCCTCCAAATAGGTTATAACTTGCTCTTTGTAGCTTGATAGGAAGTATGAGCATCCAGTTACTGACATGCAACTAAGCCTCATCAAGTCTGGCCACAATCATCTCTTGCGTCGAGCTACCGAGCTTAGATGATATGAGGGGCCAACGTGCTGGACCAGCAATGTTGCAACTCATTGTGGCTGCCTACGTACCCTTCCCTACTCTAAAGGGATCAAGCACAGACCGTAGTTCATCATGAAAGGATAGAAACTTAATCCAACTCGTTTGCAAAGCCGTGGTTAAGCAATAATGGTGATGGCCTAGTCCGTATAGGCCATTCCGTCAAAATACATGCAAGTGATGCATGTTTGGTCCGCAATATGGCATAATGATGCCTAAGCATCAAATGCCCTCTTCGCGAGGCTAGCAACTATAAATGAGCCTTAGGCATCATTTATACTCTTCCGGCTAAGCTATGAAGCTTACTTGGTACATAGTCCTCATATGCACCTTCAACCAACTACCCCTCCCTATATATGTAAATTTGACATTTTTAGAACTTTGATTAGGGGAGGAAAAATATTTCATCAACTCCCTCCAATCATTGTGTTTCACTGTTCATCGCAATGATTGCGTTACAATATTCATCGCAATGATTGCGCAACATACGTTCGGCCAGCCCTCTCTGGCCTGATGCATAATGATTGTGCACCACTCGGCGCAATGATTGATTGCAAGCTCAAGCCCACCACCCAACTCGCCTAATGGAGCATCTTTCATCGTGCGCCATGCTAAAAACACGGGGTGCTACACTCTTCACCCCTTCAAAGAATTTCGTCCTCGAAATTCAAAACAAAACTATTATGGACAATCTCCTCGGTTTGGATTTCCAGAGAAAAAGTCCCATGCCAGATACTCAGAAATCACGGATTTTTTCAAGTTATCATGAACAACAATTTAGACCTTCTGATCACATGTCCCATACCACCTGACCAGGAATCCAAAAGTGCCCACAACAATACCAAGAATCGCAATTGGCCAGTGCCAAGAGGATATCTCGACCAGGTATCCTAGATAGCATCCCATACTACCACCTAGGAATCCCTAAGGTTCACAAGTTGAAAGGTGTCATCGAAATGAAAAGATTTTAGCACAGTACTGTGTGGAACATTTTCCAGTTGCCCACCATCCCTAACGGTCATCCAGGTTGCCACTCGTAAGTGGGATGCTAGGCGGGCCTGACAACGCACACCATTGGATAGTTTCCAACGTGTGGGGATGATCAGTCCCATTGTCTACCCACCATATCAGACGGTCTTCCGGATATCCACTCGTAAGTAGGGTGCTACTTAGGCCAGGCAACCTCACAGCACTTGAACAAGCTCAACTCGATTCGCATAGTAACTCGCGAAGCAGTTACAAACTCTTTCCGTGCAAAAGTTGGCCTACTCTCCAACTTTAGTTTCCATTAAGGAAATTACTCGCCAATGAGTCCACTCCGCACAAGTCCTTAGAGTTTTCTCGGATCTTGCTCTGGTACCAACTGTGATGGACCAGAAAATTACGCCTTTGGCGCGTCGCCCCTCTGGCCGTAACTTTCCAGATGCGCCATGATGAAGCTACGATCCGGGCCTCATCCCCAGGAAAATGCATGTCTATCTTGCCCTTGCAAGCATGCTCGTGGAGCATGACGTAGCTAACACTACACCATTTTAAGGTATTAGCAACCTACCATAGATGTTGCTAAACAGGGTCGCAACAGGCTTTTGCCGTTGCTAAACACGGTGTCGCAATTTTTAGCAACGGCATAAGTTCTGTTGCTAATCTCGGTCAGCAACGGCAATTCGCAACGAGGCTTGCCGTTGCTAAATTTTTTATTAGCAACAACGACGTGCTGTTGCTAATCTGTTTCTAATTATAGGAATACTCTTACCCGGAACTAGGTATTGTTGGTTCTGGTTCTAATTTATTGGTTCTGGTTCTAATTTAGCAACAGAGCATTGGAGTTGCTAATTTTTTACAACCACAAAAAAAAAGGGTCAAGTCTATGTTTATTGACCTAGTCAAAATTCTTTTCCCCCACATTTTCCCCCTGTAATTTACCTAGTTCCCCATATTCAACATCCACACATATATACATACAATGGTGATACAAAACTGTATTGTTGAGAATCACCACTAGATAATATTATAAATGAAAGGATTCTTCAATTGATACAAATGTACACAAGTAAACTTATTGAACCTAAAATTTTGTGACTGACATACAATAATCGATCTATGTTGATGTTTATAAATGAATGGGTAACCTAGTTTGTGTAAACTGACAGAGGCATTGAAAAATAGGGAAAGAAAGACTAAAATATCACCAGAAGTATCACGAGACTCCGCTTGCTCAACCAATTTTCTCAGCAAAGATTCAGCTGCTTCTAAAATATCACTGAGTCTGACTTTTTGGCTTAAGCTCAAATACCCATAATAACCAATTTGATGTTTCAAGACTTTAGGTCAGAAACAAAAGACTAAACCCTAGATTTTGTAAAATCTGCAGATACAAGTCATAACCATGTAAAGCAAATATCAACAAAATCTGCTATAAGTGAACTAAATGGAGATGTATGTAGAAGCAAATCCAAACAAAATATTTAAGAGAACATCATGTGAGAGGGAAAAGAGAACTCTTTCTTCCACTACTCGACTATAAGTATTAATCAGTATTAAAAAGAATCCCAGGAAAAAGAGAGACGGGGAACATACACAAAACAAGTAACAAGACACAACAAAAAAGTAAGTATAAACTCTACTTACTCTACCTTTTCTCCAATTGCTCAATCTCCTCACGATTTTTTCTCTCTGCCTCCTCCAGTTTCCTTTCTGCTTCCTCCAGTTCTCGATCCTCTTCATTTTCGTCAAGTTCCTTAAACTCTTTGGTAGCTGCCATAGCTTTCACTATTAAACCACCCCTACCTTGTACTCTTCTTCGTCACCAATCAAGAAAAAACGCTGATCAGGTCATGTGCTCATCGGAACATCAACTGCTAGTAGCTTCATGTCATACTGCACATTTCATAAAAAATACACCCTTTCAGCTCATTAACACTGGAACCAAGGATTATTTATCCATTTGAGGTATGGACCATCATCATCACAATCAATATTTACAGCATGGGAAATAATTGACCCGGTTGACATATTCGACACATGACGTAACTTATAGATAGATAGATAGATAGATAGATAGATAGTGGCATAATAGCTGAAGAGTATTAGTATAGTAGCCAAAAAGGTAGATACTACTCTTTATAATACTACTTTTAGGTTATTATACTATTATCCATCTCTTTGGCTAGGTATTATTGCAGAACATTCATTTCACCCACGATTCCCCCTCCCCTACCCCCACTTGTGATATAACACTATTAATAAATAAACATTAATACATTCTGACACAGATCCTTAATTATTCTTTTAGCTGACCACACCTAAAGTAACTATGTATTGTATTTGTCACATTTTAAGGATTTGGTCCTCCACTTGAGCAAAGAAGAGATAGGGGTCCATCAAATTTACTACTCCCTAGTACTTTACTTAACAAACTGTGGGAAGGTTTGTTTCCGAGCCTGTTATGCAGTATATGTATACAAAGAGATTGGTTCGTCAATAACTATGTAGAGAAGGGGAACATCACAAACCTGGCCATTTTTATTCTTGACTTCAACACTTACGAGGCCCTTTCTTTCCGAGCCTCGTATAGGGAAAATGAGGAAACACCTTTTGCCGCCAATATTAGGCTTGAAGCTATTCAACCTAAGCCCACATGATGACATCACATACGCTCTCACATCACTTCCTGACAATGGGGCACCCATGACCTCAAGGATTCCTGCAGATGTGTTAAGCTTTCTCATTGCTATCCTATATACCGCATCAGGATTTATGGTGAATCTTGAACGCACATACAGACCCTATAGTCAACATAAAAAAAATTAATCATTCTACAAAAGATATCAAAACAAATGCTTACAAGGAAAAAAACATACATGGAATTACGTCAAAAAAATGAGAAACTGTGGCAAATCATCATTTTATGTCTTCCAACCCAACTGAGTCCACCTAGTTATATATGCCTTTGGGTTTGGTTATATTCTACGATTAGCACATTAACATGTATTCATTGCAATCCTACTCCCCTGTTGAGTCAACAGCCTCTTATTCAACTCAGGATGGTACCAGTATACTCTAGTAGGATTTTATTCAGACTGTCAGGTTCCATCTCTCTAGATATTTGTATATTAGATGATGCTACAGTATGAATCACAGTATCATATTCAACCTACCAACACAAGGTTTGCAAGCAAGACTGAGATAAAACAACACCCTAAAAGGACAATAGAACTAGCATTTACTTAATTAGACTAGCATCTACATATTTGCCCACAAAGTGAAACCTTTAAATGTTGTAGGCGGCGCGTGAATGTCCTGCATTTGTACCGAAGATCAGCATGATCAGGTATCTTTAGCTGCCGTCTCCAATATCACATTTGAATAACAAGCAGTTGGTCAGATTTTATAATTACTACAAAAATAACGACCATGATAAAAATAAAAAGATAGAAATTCCTGCAAAAAATAAATCAAGAATTTAGATGCCCTTTTGAACAATAGTAGTTTTAAAATTTTCAAATTCTATTCGCTTATATTTAACCCATTCGAAACTCATAGTTCATTATTACAACATAGAAGGACTGAGAAATATGGTGACACATAATAACAAATATTTATAAGCATAGTGGATAACCCTACAAAATGTGGTATGACCAGCCGACCATTATCAATTGAAACCAAAAGTGAATGAGGTTTAAAGATTATCTTAAGGTTTATAAATAAACGGTACAAGGAGTCTTTATGAATTTATATAAGGAAGTTAGGTCATACCTAAATGGATGGGGCCTACTGGATTATTTTCGCGCTCATCCATATGGTTGAAACAGTCAGCTAGATATAGTCCTTCTTGAGCAGCAACCTACAAAGAAGTACAATATATATATATATGACACCGTCTGGGTTTCAATGTACCTATGTATATTTCGGTTAAAATTAAAGACCCACTATAGCCATTGAACATTCAAAACTCACCTGACCAATTGTAGGTTGCATTTTCACCTCTGAATCTACCCAGAAAGAGCTGACTTGAACTTTTCAATGTCCAACTCAGTACTATTATCCTTCCCTTCAGAATCTTTCAGAAGGTCAGAGATACCTTTCAACTTTTTATTCTTCAAATAGAGCATCACTTGGGGGCACCTTTCACAAATATCCGTAATGACATCTTGGAATTGTTTAACCGTTAATTTACAAGAATTATCTTTGTCCGTTTAATGAATATCACCGCTATGTCTTCCTAAGAATCAGAAAGCAATAACAAAAGAGCATAATTAGTTGATATAAGAAATAGTGAATATACACCTTGTGAATTAAAATAATGTACATTATTGATAGTACATAATTAATTTGCAATATTCATAGCACGGTAAAATGGAAATAGGCTAAAAGGTAGCATAATACCATGATTCTTTGCTGATTAATAAATGCACAATCACCAAGGGCATAAATGCAATCACTTCCCTGGACTCGTAGCCACTCATCAGTTGCTAAAACACGTCTGGTAGTCTGAGATAAGTATGTCCATTAGTTCCTGAATCAGAAGATACATTGAGGAAATATTATATACCTGACCGATCTGTTTCATGAATTCAGAAATGAAACGTCGGGTTCCAATATCAGTTAACCAGACAACCATTCCGTAAGGTACTGAAAATACCACTCCACTTGACCTTTCTTTTGTACGAATGGCATTACTAGTTACTTCGACGACCATAGACCCCGTCTTCAGATCAATACCATCTCTCTTGAACTTCTTTTCAGCAAAAGCAGTGATTCTCTTGTAAAATCCAGACCTGTACATAAGTAACGTTTGGGTGCTGGGCTCAAGGTAATATTCATAGCAGCTCACCTGTGCCTTGTGCCATATATAACCTGCAGCAAATGTTTACATGCATATATACGTAAACCCTTGTGCCTAGAAAAGTTCATAAAAATGACTCAGAGCTAGAAAAGAACGTAGAGGTGATAAATTCAAAATACATAAATGAAACCTCTCTGAAACTAGGAAAGAGGCATTATGTCAATACCTAATCAAGAGGGAAGCATCATTTTAAGAAACACCTTCCAAATAACATATGCACAGTCCCCAAGTCCAAAATGAATGAAATCGCCCCTTCTAAAACCTATATGATTTGCTCACAACTTGATGTTTACACCCATCTGCAACATCTAGACCATGTAGTTGATGAATCACTATTATCATCGCTGAAAAAGGCGATTGAAACAATCATCAAAAGAAAAAATATACTTTCTATCATAATGAGAAACATTAAATAACAATGAGAGGCAGCAGAAACAAAATTACCAAGGATATTGTTCATTATCCACCTCAGACAAAAAATTATAATATACTAAAAAAAAAAATTGGATATTGCTTCCAAATATAATCATGCCAAGTTGATGAGCACATGCTAGATATAATCCAAAAGTTTTCTTTGAATCTATATAACCAGTAACATGCACATGGGACGCAGTGCGAAATGTAGGCAAAACTGATTAAGCTAAGGCTTAGGCGAAATTGATAATTTAATGTGACAGATAACATCTTCTACAAAAAAAAAAATGAATTACACCCAAACTGATCTACACCTTTACTTCGAATTATCCAATAGGGAGAGATGTACCAAGTAACCAAAACATAAGTTCTTTACACTAACTACACAAATTTTAAAATTGAACATTGTATTTCTATTGAGCATTTCCACAAACAGTTGATATGTTCACAAATTAGATAGACCAGTAAACTGAATTTAGCACAACACCTAAAATGAACTTCATGTATATCATTAGATTTGCAGACCTGGTCACACTAGGTGGTAACACTGGAGGTCGACATGGTGATTTCCGCATCTTGAATAAATGGGTTTCCTGAAACGAAATAAAGTAAATACTTGTTCAAACCATTGAGATGACAAATCCAGGAGCAGGCGTACAAGTAAATGGAGAAAATTAAACTAAGAAACTACTCTTCCTAACTCTACAGAACTTTCCATTTTGAAATTCATCCTTAAAGCTACAAGAATCTTGCACTCTAAATTCAAGCAAATTATAAGCATTCACCATAACTAATGGCAACAGCAGCACGCATGAATCAAGTATTAACAAGATTAATGGAGTAGTAACGAAAAGAATCACCACAAGGACTATTTATCATGTTCAGCAAACACCCAAATCTCAGAATGCGATTATCATCCAAAATCAAAACAACTTCTCAAAAACAATATTAAAGTACAATCAAAATCATTTCAATACTAGTTCACAAAAACAGTAATCATATAACTACAACAAACCATAAAATAGAAATTAAACCCTAAACTGAAAATATATCAAAACCCCTAAAACAGCTTAACATAAAACAATAAATTAAACTTATACCTTCTATGTTCTTCAGTTATTCAGAGTTCTTTGTTCAAAGTAGTTCATCTTTTCAACCTTGACAAACCCTAAAATGGAAAAAATAAAATCATGTTAGATTCACATATGAAGCCTTTAAATCGAAAGAGAAAGAAGAAATCGAAAAACTAAAATCGGAAACAACAGATTTCAGATGAAACCCTAAAATCGATAAACTGAAATTGAAAAACTAAAATAGAAAAAAGATTCAGAGATGAACCCGAAAATCGATAGACTAAAATGAAAAAAAGAAAATAAAAAAAAACAGATTCATAGATGAATCCTGAAATCAAATTCCCTAAGATCGTGAAACCCTAGAATCGATTAACTGAAATCGAAAAACTAATACTGGTAAATACTTACCAGATCGAATACGAGACTGCAACTGAAGATCAATTTTAGGTTGAGACTGCAACTGAATCTTTAGTTGATATCAAGGGGAGAAAATATCTTCAGGAGCAGAAAAAAAAAGAGGGTGATGAAAAATGAAAATGGCTGAGAAAATTCTAAGTATAATGCTAGATAAGGCTGACGGGGTGGAAAAATAAAGAAGAGGAATGACCAAACTTTGACTTGGGCGTAAAAAAACGTCAAAGTGTTCCCAATCACACGCCCTCTTCGCATGCATGAACACCTTGGTGTTGCTATTCGCAACCGAAAAATGGCTGTCGCTACATTCGAAACAGAAATACGCCGTTGCGAAAATATAGCAACTGAAATTAGCAACGTAAATTTAGCAACGGCTCTAGTGCTGTTGCTACTCTGGGTTGCTATATCCTTAAAATGGTGTAGTGTAACTTATCTTCCACACCGCTCCAACTTACCCTTGTTCCGCAAAGGGTTTATTAAGAAAACCAAAAACTCTCTTAAAACGTCAAAAACGTAATTTTGAGGCCCTAAACGATGGAATTTGGCCAAATTCTGGTGACCATGTGGATCTATATATAGATCAACATGTCTTGATCTTTGGGTCATTTCCCATCAAAATGGACTCCTCTTGAGCTAAATTACGACACTCGGGTTTTTAGCCTCCAAATAGGTTATAACTTGCTCTTTGTAGCTTGATAGGAAGTATGAGCATCCAGTTACTGACATGCAACTAAGCCTCATCAAGTCTGGCCACAATCATCTCTTGCGTCGAGCTACCGAGATTAGATGATATGAGGGGCCAACGTGCTGGACCAGCAATGTTGCAACTCATTGCGGCTGCCTACGTACCCTTCCCTACTCTAAAGGGATCAAGCACAGACCGTAGTTCATCATGAAAGGATAGAAACTTAATCCAACTCGTTTGCAAAGCCGTGGCTAAGCAATAATGGTAATGGCCTGCTCCGTATAGGCCATTCCGTCAAAATACATGCAAGTGATGCATGTTTGGTCCGAAATATGGCATAATGATGCCTAAGCATCAAATGCCCTCTTCGCGAGGCTACAAAACTATAAATGAGCCTTAGGCATCATTTATACTCTTCCGGTTAAGCTATGAAGCTTACTTGGTACATAGTCCGCATATGTACCTTCAACCAACTACCCCTCCCTATATATGTAAATTTGACATTTTTAGAACTTTGATTAGGGGAGGAGAAATATTTCATCAACTTCCTCCAATCATTGTGTTTCACTGTTCATCGCAATGATTGTGTTACACTATTTATCTCAATGATTGTGCAACATACGTTCGGCCAGCCCTCTCTGGCCTGATGCATAATGATTGTGCACCACTCGGCGCAATGATTGCTTGCAAGCTCAAGGCCACCACCCAACTCGCCTAATGCATCATGATGATGCAGCATTGTCCCTTGGCCAAATGCCAAACATAATGCGCCATTTTGGCGCGGTATTGGCCTTAGGCCAATCTACCTCTTACCGACCAACAAAAGCTTTGGATGAAGCTTCATCTCAGCCCATGGAGCATCTTTCATCATGCGCCATGCTAAAAGCACGGGGTGTTACACTCTTCACCCCTTCAAAGAATTTCGTCTTCGAAATTCAAAACTAAACTATTATGGACAATCTCCTCGGTTTGGATTTCCTGAGAAAAAGTCCCATGCCAGATACTCAGAAATCACGGATTTTTTCAAGTTATCATGAACAACCATTTAGACCTTCTGATCACATGTCCCATACCACCTGCCCAGGAATCCAAAACTTCCCACAACATTACCAAGAATCGCAATTGGCCAGTGCCAAGAGGATATCTCGACCAGGTATCCTAGATAGCATCCCATACTACCACCCAGGAATCCCTAAGGTTCACAAGTTGAAAGGTGTCATCAAAATGACAAGATTTTAGCACAGTTCTGTGTGGAACAGTTTCCAGTTGCCCACCGTCCCTGACGGTCATCCAGGTTGCCACTCGTAAGTGGGATGCTAGCCGGGCCTAACAACGCACACCATTGGATAGTTTCCAACGTGTGGGGATGATCAGTCCCATTGTCTACCCACCATATCAGACGGTCTTACGGATATCCACTCGTAAGTAGGGTGCCACTTAGGCCAGGAAAACTCACAGAACTTGAACAAGCTCAACTCGATTCGCATAGTAACTGGCGCAGCAGTTACAAACTTTTTCCGTGCAAAAGTTGGCCTACTCTCCAACTTTAGTTTCCATTAAGGAAATTACTCGCCAATGAGTCCACTCTGCACAAGTCCTTAGAGTTTTCTCGGAACTTGCTCTGGTACCAACTATGACGGACCAGAAAATTACGCCTTTGGCGCGTCGCCCCGCTGGCCGTAACTTTCCCGATGCGCCATGATGAAGCTACGATCCGGGCCTCATCCCCAGGAAAATGCATGTCTATCTTGCCCTTGCAAGCATGCTCGTGGAGCATGACGCAGATAACTTAGCTTCCACACCGCTCCAACTTACCCTTGTTCCGCAAAGGGATATTAAGAAAACCAAAAACTCTCTTTAAACGGCAAAAACGTCATTTTGAGGCCCTAAACGATGGAATTTGGCTAAATTCTGGTGACCATGTGGATCTATATATAGATCAACATGTCTTGATCTTTGGGTCATTTCCCATCAAAATGGACTCCTCTTGAGCTAAATTACGACACTCGGGTTTTTAGCCTCCAAATAGGCTATAACTTGCTCTTTGTAGCTTGATAGGAAGTATGAGCATCCAGTTACTGACATGCAACTAAGCCTCATCAAGTATGGCCACAATCATCTCTTGCGTCGAGATACAGATATTAGATGATATGAGGGGCCAACGTGATGGACCAGCAATGCTGCGAATCATTGCAGATGGCTACGTACCCTTCCCTACTCTAAAGGGATCAAGGACAGACCGTAGTTCATCATGAAAGGATAGAAACTTAAGCCAACTCGTTTGGAAAGCCGTGGTTAAGCAATAATGGTAATGGCCTGGTCCGTATAGGCCATTCCACAAAATACATGCAAGTGATGCATGTTTGGTCCGCAATATGGAATAATGATGCCTAAGCATCAAATGCCCTCTTCGCGAGGCTACGCAACTATAAATGAGCCTTAGGCATCATTTATACTCTTCCGGCTAATCTATGAAGCTTACTTGGTACATAGTCCGCATATGCACCTTCAACCAACTACCCCTCCCTATATATGTAAATTTGACATTTTTAGAACTTTGATTAGGGGAGGAAAAATCTTTCATCAACTCCCTGCAATCATTGTGTTTCACTGTTCATTGCAATGATTGCGTTCCACTATTCATCGCAATGATTGCGCAACATCCGTTCGGCCAGCCCTCTCTGGCATGATGCACAATGATTGTGCACCACTCGACGTAATGATTGCTTGCAAACTCAAGGCCACCACCCAACTTGCCTAATGCATCATGATGATGCAACATTGGCCCTTGGCCAAATTCCAAACATAATGCGCCATTTTGGCGTGGTATTGGCCTTAGGCCAATCTACCTCTTACCGACCAACAAAAGCTTTGGATGAAGCTTCATCTCAGCCCATGGAGCATCTTTCATCATGCGCCATGCTAAAATCACGGGGTGTTACACTCTTCACCCCTTCAAAGAATTTCGTCCTCGAAATTCAAAACAAAACTATTATGGACAATCTCCTCGGTTTGGATTTCACGAGAAAAGTCCCATGCCAGATACTCAGAAATCACGGATTTTTTCAAGTTATCATGAACAAAAATTTAGACCTTCTGATCACATGTCCCATACCACCTGCCCAGGAATCCAAAAGTGCCCACAACAATACCAAGAATCGCAATTGGCCAGTGCCAAGGGGATATCTCGACCAGGTATCCTAGATAGCATCCCATACTACCACCCAGGAATCCCTAAAGTTCACAAGTTGAAAATTTTCATCAAAATGACAAGATTTTAGCACAGTACTATGTGGAACAGTTTCCAGTTGCCCACCGTCCCTGACGGTCATCCAGGTTGCCACTCGTAAGTGGGATGCTAGCCGGGCCTAACAACGCACACCATTGGATAGTTTCCAACGTGTGGGGATGATCAGTCCCATTGTCTACCCACCATATCAGACGGTCTTACGGATATCCACTCGTAAGTAGGGTGCCACTTAGGCCAGGAAAACTCACAGCACTTGAACAAGCTCAACTCGATTCGCATAGTAACTCGCGAAGCAGTTACAAACTCTTTCCGTGCAAAAGTTGGCCTACTCTCCAACTTTAGTTTCCATTAAGGAAATTACTCGCCAATGAGTCCACTCTGCACAAGTCCTTAGAGTTTTCTCGGAACTTGCTCTGGTACCAACTGTGACGGACCAGAAAATTACGCCTTTGGCGCGTCGCCCCGCTGGCCGTAACTTCCCCGATGCGCCATGATGAAGCTACGATCCGGGCCTCATCCCCAGGAAAATGCATGTCTATCTTGCCCTTGCAAGCATGCTCGTGGAGCATGACGCAGATAACTTAGCTTCCACACCGCTCCAACTTACCCTTGTTCCGCAAAGGGATATTAAGAAAACCAAAAACTCTCTTAAAACGGCAAAAACGTCATTTTGAGGCCCTAAACGATGGAATTTGGCTAAATTCTGGTGACCATGTGGATCTATATATAGATCAACATGTCTTGATCTTTGGGTCATTTCCCATAAAAATGGACTCCTCTTGAGCTAAATTACGACACTCGGGTTTTTAGCCTCCAAATAGGCTATAACTTGCTCTTTGTAGCTTGATAGGAAGTATGAGCATCCAGTTACTGACATGCAACTAAGCCTCATCAAGTATGGCCACAATCATCTCTTGCGTCGAGATACAGATATTAGATGATATGAGGGGCCAACGTGATGGACCAGCAATGCTGCAAATCATTGCAGATGGCTACGTACCCTTCCCTACTCTAAAGGGATCAAGGACAGACCGTAGTTCATCATGAAAGGATAGAAACTTAAGCCAACTCGTTTGGAAAGCCGTGGTTAAGCAATAATGGTAATGGCCTGGTCCGTATAGGCCATTCCGTCAAAATACATGCAAGTGATGCATGTTTGGTCCGCAATATGGAATAATGATGCCTAAGCATCAAATGCCCTCTTCGCGAGGCTACGCAACTATAAATGAGCCTTAGGCATCATTTATACTCTTCCGGCTAATCTATGAAGCTTACTTGGTACATAGTCCGCATATGCACCTTCAACCAACTACCCCTCCCTATATATGTAAATTTGACATTTTTAGAACTTTGATTAGGGGAGGAAAAATCTTTCATCAACTCCCTGCAATCATTGTGTTTCACTGTTCATTGCAATGATTGCGTTCCACTATTCATCGCAATGATTGCGCAACATCCGTTCGGCCAGCCCTCTCTGGCCTGATGCACAATGATTGTGCACCACTCGACGTAATGATTGCTTGCAAACTCAAGGCCACCACCCAACTTTCCTAATGCATCATGATGATGCAACATTGGCCCTTGGCCAAATTCCAAACATAATGCGCCATTTTGGCGTGGTATTGGCCTTAGGCCAATCTACCTCTTACCGACCAACAAAAGCTTTGGATGAAGCTTCATCTCAGCCCATGGAGCATCTTTCATCATGCGCCATGCTAAAATCACGGGGTGTTACACTCTTCACCCCTTCAAAGAATTTCGTCCTCGAAATTCAAAACAAAACTATTATGGACAATCTCCTCGGTTTGGATTTCCTGAGAAAAAGTCCCATGCCAGATACTCAGAAATCACGGATTTTTTCAAGTTATCATGAACAAAAATTTAGACCTTCTGATCACATGTCCCATACCACCTGCCCAGGAATCCAAAAGTGCCCACAACAATACCAAGAATCGCAATTGGCCAGTGCCAAGGGGATATCTCGACCAGGTATCCTAGATAGCATCCCATACTACCACCCAGGAATCCCTAAAGTTCACAAGTTGAAAGGTTTCATCAAAATGACAAGATTTTAGCACAGTACTGTGTGGAACAGTTTCCAGTTGCCCACCGTCCATGACGGTCATCCAGGTTGCCACTCGTAAGTGGGATGCTAGCCGGGCCTGACAACGCACACCATTGGATAGTTTCCAACGTGTGGGGATGATCAGTCCCATTGTCTACCCACCATATCAGACGGTCTTACGGATATCCACTCGTAAGTAGGGTGCCACTTAGGCCAGGCAAACTCACAGCACTTGAACAAGCTCAACTCGATTCGCATAGTAACTCGCGAAGCAGTTACAAACTCTTTCCGTGCAAAAGTTGGCCTACTCTCCAACTTTAGTTTCCATTAAGGAAATTACTCGCCAATGAGTCCACTCCACACAAGTCCTTAGAGTTTTCTCGGAACTTGCTCTGGTACCAACTATGACGGACCAGAAAATTACGCCTTTGGCGCGTCGCCCCGCTGGCCGTAACTTTCCCGATGCGCCATGATGAAGCTACGATTCGGGCCTCATCCCAAGGAAAATGCATATCTATCTTGCCCTTGCAAGCATGCTCGTGGAGCATGACGCAGATAACTTAGCTTCCACACCGCTCCAACTTACCCTTGTTCCGCAAAGGGTTTATTAAGAAAACCAAAAACTCTCTTAAAACGGCAAAAACGTCATTTTGAGGCCCTAAATGATGGAATTTGTCTAAATTCTGGTGACCATGTGGATCTATATATAGATCAACATGTCTTGATCTTTGGGTCATTTCCCATCAAAATGGACTCCTCTTGAGCTAAATTACGACACTCGGGTTTTTAGCCTCCAAATAGGCTATAACTTGCTCTTTGTAGCTTGATAGGAAGTATGAGCATCCAGTTACTGACATGCAACTAAGCCTCATCAAGTATGGCCACAATCATCTCTTGCGTCGAGCTACTGAGATTAGATGATATGAGGGGCCAACGTGATGGACCAGCAATGCTTCAACTCATTGCGGATGCCTACGTACCCTTCCCTACTCTAAAGGGATCAAGGACAGACCGTAGTTCATCATGAAAGGATAGAAACTTAAGCCAACTCGTTTGCAAAGCCGTGGTTAAGCAATAATGGTAATGGCCTGGTTCGTATAGGCCATTCCGTCAAAATACATGCAAGTGATGCATGTTTGGTCCGCAATATGACATAATGATGCCTAAGCATCAAATGCCCTCTTCGCGAGGCTACGCAACTATAAATGAGCCTTAGGCATCATTTATACTCTTCCGACTAAGCTATAAAGCTTACTTGGTACATAGTCCGCATATGCACCTTCAACCAACTACCCCTCCCTATATATGTAAATTTGACATTTTTAGAACTTTGATTAGGGGAGGAAAAATCTTTCATCAACTCCCTGCAATCATTGCGTTTCACTGTTCATTGCAATGATTGCGTTCCATTATTCATCGCCATGATTGCGCAACATCCGTTCGGCCAGTCCTCTCTGGCATGATGAACAATGATTGTGCACCACTCGGCGCAATGATTGCTTGCAAACTCAAGGCCACCACCCAAATCGCCTAATGCATCATGATGATGCAACATTGGCCCTTGGCCAAATTCCAAACATAATGCGCCATTTTGGCGCGGTATTGGCCTTAGGCCAATCTACCTCTTACCGACCAATAAAAGCTTTGGATGAAGCTTCATCTCACCCCATGGAGCATCTTTCAGCATGCGCCATGCTAAAATCACGGGGTGTTACACTCTTCACCCCTTCAAAGAATTTCGTCCTCGAAATTCAAAACAAAACTATTATGGACAATCTCCTCGGTTTGGATTTCCTGAGCAAAAGTCCCATGCTAGATACTCAGAAATCACGGATTTTTTCAAGTTATCATGAACAAAAATTTAGACCTTCTGATCACATGTCCCATACCCCCTGCCCAGGAATCCAAAAGTGCCCACAACAATACCAAGAATCGCAATTGGCCAGTGCCAAAGGGATATCTCGACCAGGTATCCTAGATAGCCTCACATACTACCACCCAGGAATCCCTAAAGTTCACAAGTTGAAAGGTGTTATCAAAATGACAAGATTTTAGCACAGTACTGTGTGGAACAGTTTCCAGTTGCCCACCGTCCCTGACGGTCATCCAGGTTGCCACTCGTAAGTGGGATGCTAGCCGGGCCTGACAACGCACACCATTGGATAGTTTCCAACGTGTGGGAATGATCAGTCCCATTGTCTACCCACCAAATCAGACGGTCTTACGGATATCCACTCGTAAGTAGGGTGCCACTTAGGCCAGGAAAAATCACAGCACTTGAACAAGCTCAACTCGATTTGCATAGTAACTCGCGAAGCAGTTACAAACTCTTTCCGTGCAAAAATTGGCCTACTCTCCAACTTTAGTTTCCATTAAGGAAATTACTCGCCAATGAGTCCACTCCGCACAAGTCCTTAGAGGTTTTTCGGAACTTGCTCTAGTACCAACTGTGACGGACCAGAAAATTACGCCTTTGGCGCGTCTCCCTGCAGGCCGTAACTTTCCCGATGCGCCATGATGAAGCTACGATCCGGGCCTCATCCCCAGGAAAATGCATGTCTATCTTGCCCTTGCAAGCATGATTGTGGAGCATGACGCATCTAACTTAGCTTCCACACCGCTCCAACTTACCCTTGTTCCGCAAAGGGTTTATTAAGAAAACCAAAAACTCTCTTAAAACGACAAAAACGTCATTTTGAGGCCCTAAACGATGGAATTTGGCTAAATTCTGGTGACCATGTGGATCTAAATATAGATCAACATGTCTTGATCTTTGGGTCATTTCCCATCAAAATGGACTCCTCTTGAGCTAAATTACGACACTCGGGTTTTTAGCCTCCAAATAGGCTATAACTTGCTCTTTGTAGCTTGATAGGAAGTATGAGCATCCAGTTACTGACATGAAACTAAGCCTCATCAAGTATGGCCACAATCATCTCTTGCGTCGAGCTACCGAGATTAGATGATATGAGGGGCCAACGTGATGGACCAGCAATGCTTCAACTCATTGCGGATGCCTACGTACCCTTCCCTACTCTAAAGGGATCAAGGACAGACCGTAGTTCATCATGAAAGGATAGAAACTTAAGCCAACTCGTTTTCAAAGCCGTGGTTAAGCAATAATGGTAATGGCCTGGTCCGTATAGGCCATTCCGTCAAAGTACATGCAAGTGATGCATGTTTGGTCCGAAATATGGCATAATGATGCCTAAGCATCAAATGCCCTCTTCGCGAGGCTACGCAACTATAAATGAGCCTTAGGCATCATTTATACTCTTCCGGCTAAGCTATGAAGCTTACTTGGTAAATAGTCCGCATATGCACTGATAGGCTCGGAAAGATACCTACAACTATAAATACTGCAAGTGCACAGTGTCGACAAGCAACACAGGGCAAGCACAGGTCGAACCACAGAGACTTGGAGAGTGTAGAAGTTGATTCTAAATCCTGACTAAGAACCGATTCAGAGAGTAACCAAAGGGGTTTGTTTTTGTCGATACGACGAGATATTGGCAAAGACTTAAACAAAAAGTAATTTGAATTAAAATATGTAATTAAATCAAGGTGTAAATATTGAGAATATGGATGCTAGGGTATTCAAATCCACCACTAACTTATGATATGCATTCAACTTGTAATATTATTCTTGTCCTCACAGCAGATTCAAGTCTACCGTATATCTAAGGTGTTTCTCCGATGGATAATTTAATCACAACTAAAGTATTTCTCCAAAGCATTAACTGTCTAATTAAAGCACAACTAATCTGAGGATCAATATTTGGTTAAGCATGAGTTGTAGCATAATCAACATAGAGATATTCTAACTACAATGGATACATGGCATACATTGTGAGAGCAAGATGTTGACAAACTTGGATTAAATTATATCTTTAAACAATTCTAAACTTTCAAGAACAAGATACAAGATATGAATACATACCAATGAGTTACGGATTCATTTAAACCCTAGCAAATGAAATTAGAACATGAAGAACATTACAACAAAATTGAAATTTGATAAACTAACATGAACAAGCTATTCTTGGATGAGTTTTCAACACAACAACCCTATCTATTTATACACAAAAACTTTCTCACACTTTGGATTCGAATTTTACTGTAGCAACCACTCAACAATTAAACAAAACATGTTTTCTTAATTGATGGATAGAATGGAATACAATGGGGGTGAGGTGGATGTTTTGGAAAGAATCCAATGGGGGTGAGGTGGATGTTTTGGAAAGAATCCAATGGGGGTGAGGTGGAAATGGATTTGGGTCTTGGGTTTTGGATCATGGGTTTTTTAATCCCATGAATTTGTAAACATGTTGCCACTGATGCGCGAGCGGGTTGCAACGCTTCCAACTTTCTTCTCTTTTGTCTTCTCAATTCTTCCAAGCTTTATTTAGTACTTAAAAACACAAAATTAATTAATACAAATATTTATTCTTGAAGATGGTAAGAATGCAGAATTTGGGATAATATATGACTTTGAAGCGCGAAAGATGAGTTAAGTGCCAATGAAAAGGTGTATGAATATGCAATATTTGGCACTCATCAAATACCCCCAAACCTGAATTTTACTTGTCCTCAAGTGAAACAGAAATCCAGAAATCCTAACTATACCACTGTCGCTGGTCTCTCGAATGCATTTAGCGTATGCACTAAGCCTTTAAACCCCTAGGTGTCCCTAGTGGACGAGTTGTAGTCTCGTGAGGGCCTACCAAAGATGTACCCACAAAACCTCCTCCAATTTCAAAGCATCCATAGAAATGTCTTCGTCTTCAACTGTAGATGATGAACTTCGGAATTTCGTAGAACCTTGACAATTTGTAACCAATTTTATTTTATTTATTTATTTTTAAATTTTAGACCCGCTACACAGCTGATCATAATTTTTTTTTTTTAGAGACCCGCTACACACCTGGTCATTAGATATCATACACAAGATCCGAGACAAAAAATATTTTAGGGACCCGCTACACAGCTGGTCATCATTTTTTTTAGAGACCCGCTACACAGCTGGTCATCAGATATCAATAACACAAAAATGCAAAAGACTACAAAAGATCCTACAAAAGACCCGCTCCACAGCTGGTCATAAAAAATGCAAAAGACTACAAAGGATCCTACAAAAGACCCGCTCCACAGCTGGTCATAAAAGATGCAAAAGACTACAAAACGCCATATGAAAATACTCCCCCAAACCTAAATCTAACATTGTCCTCAATGTTTCAAAAGATAACAGAAACAACAACAAAACGTGAGAACAAAACAGATTCAAATGAAAGAGAATACCAGATGCAAAAAGGTTGGTGCTAACCATAATTGAATGAATGCTATGAAAGCAAACAATATGAGCTCAAGACAAAAAGTTCGGTTAGCACACAAATATATCAACAAGATTCAAAATTTACCTACTATATTATACAATGATGACTCCCCAAACACCAACAATCTAAAAAGTTGAGGATCAACCCAAAAGACGGAATGCAGAAACATCAACAGCCTTACATATTTATAACAGGACAACAATGCAAGTGAGACTGCATATGTGAATGAGTTACCCCCAAACCTAAATTTTTCAATAGATAAACTTTTGGGTACAAAATCTAACAATTTCAGTGGTGCATCATGCACAAGATCTAGTTCAAAGTGGATTTTTTCATGGATGGATGGGGATACATGAGTAAACTCGAACTGTGGCTCATCAAAGGTATTATATTTAGCTGCAAAATAGTCCAAGAGGACTTGAGAGGCACACAGTTCCAATCCAAAGCTTTGACTTGTCCACAAAATGGGTTTGAAAACCTCTTGGTTTACCCTAAGACAGTCATGTTGTGACTTAAGCATCGAATCATAACTCTCCAAGTTATTTTTATCTGTATTACTATATGATTCAGCTTTCCCTAAGTCAGAAACAAGTACAACATCATACTCATGCTCATAAAACAAATCAATAAGACCCAGTTCACAATCATCCACTACAACTTTAGTTTCATGCATAGGAATATCACAAGAAACATCACAGTGTGACTTAGGCATAGAATCGACACATCAAAGTTATTTTCATGCATAATATCATTGGTGTCTACTAAGATTCAACATTTTCTAAGTCAGACACAAGATATGTGTCATGCTCTTTTTCACAGGACAATTCCACAGGCTCAAGATCAGTATCACATGTATATGGAACACTAGAAGAAACATCATTCATTAAGGTCGAGGCAGAGAAGCCAAATGTCTCTGAACCCAAAGGTTCGACAATATTTTCAGCAAAAACATGTTCTTCTAACATAACATCATCATCATCCTCATCATCAAAAATACATGAATGCAATGTCCTATTCAAGACCCTAGTGTCTCTAGTCCAGTCATTTACCTCTAGATTAGGCTCATTTTTAACATTAGCAGCCTGAGTAGGACTAAACACACTATTTTCAGAATGCAATTCATTAGGACTAACATTCATTTCACCCTAAAATTCCTCCCTCTCCTCATTTAGTGCATCAAGGATTTGACTCATTTTGAGTTCTAAACTCGCAAACCTTTGGTCAGTTAACATTTGATATTGCACAAGGTTTTGATTAAATTCTAAAATTTCATTATGTTGTTCAATGAAAGGAGAGTCATCAATAGTAGGAAATTCATAATCAATGCTATATGGTTTATCATGCAATACACTCCTAGCATTATTTTGTTCGATGAGATTTTCCTCCACAGATTGAGAAGTACAAAATTTTTCAACTTCCCACTGTGGTGGATGATACATGAGTGCAGGGTCATTAGGGTCTATAAAATACTGATCGCAACCTTCGAAAGGTTGATTATGGTCCCAATGACTATCATCTTTGTAATCTGTTGGCATTTCATATTTTGGATTTTCATGATATTCTCTAGATTGCCTAAAATCATGCAAAATATAGCAATTCTCAGCAGGGTGGCCTAAGCCTCCACATAAGGTACAAGCATAGATTTCAGATTGCCTAGACGAATTATATACGACAGATTCATGCATTTTCATTTCTAAAGCTGCAGTTCCAGCTTCTAACTGGTCCAAAAGTGATGATTGTGAGAGTTGGGCACTGTAAAGGTGTTCATTTTCACCATGTGGTGGATGATACATGTGTGAGTAGTTAATAGGGTCCATGTATTGATTCTCAGGACTGTGAAAATGTCCATAAAAATCCTTATAACTATTGACATCATGGTCTGTTGGAGTTTCATAATGTGAAGCATGCCCGTAAGCAAGATCTCTGATGGATTTGTTTCCATCCCCACCTGCAGACCAGAATCCTGACATGATCTCTAACTAGCACTAGGCTTGTTGCAGAGATTGGGATGTACACACTGAAAACAGACCAATATATATTTTTTTCATTATTGGTTTTTTTTTTTTTTTAAGCCCGTTCTCTAATTACGGCATACATTAAAAAAACAAAATAAAAGAAGAAAAATCATAAATGGAAAGGGAGTTCTATGCAATCGCAAACAAGGCTGACTTCACCACAGTATACCTACTGATTTCTAGCAAACAAAAAGCATGATGGATCCACTTAGATTGTTTTCTAGACCAGCTTCTAATCCTTCAAAATGGAATTCGTTACAATCTGAGCAAACTCCTCTAGAATCAATCCGAGTTTAAGTAAATTGAATAGAGGAGAGGGAAGCTGCAGGAGCTTTGATACCCAAGGCCTCACCTCATTCCAAGGCGGCGCAGTCACGCATTCAATTTACAGAAACCGTCATGAATTTCGAAGTATTCTTAGAGAGTAACCAATATTTTAAGAACGACTCTCCTACTAAGCTCGTTACCTTATAGGTCTTGTTCTATTTCAAATTTTAAAGCTTAGGTTCGCGTATGTATCGTTTTCCTAAGGCGGGCAAGAAGAGAACGGTGATGAAATCCGAACCCTTATCTTGTATGGCCAGTCCTTGCCCTTTACTAGGAAAATAAAGCATTCGTATTCAAGTCCTCAACATATATGCAAATGAAGGAATACAGTAACTCACTAACAAGGGATTCACGAGTGTTTCGACAAACTTACCTCCCGTTCCATACGGGGATGAACCGTTGTTGTCGACTCGGGCCACGACTCCTATGTCATGAACAAACCCGAGGGGCCGAGGTGATATTGTAATCACCATCCTTCTCTCGCAAAACAGTTTGATATTTAATATTACCCTTCCGTAGGGTTTAAAAATAAAAATAAAAATAGAATGTCCAAAGTCCAAAAATAATAATAAAGTGCAAAAGAAAAAGAAAATTACAAGAGTAGAGGAATCCTAATACAAACTAAAAATAAAATAAACTTATTTTTTTTTTATTAAAATAAAAAATTCTTTTCGCTTCCTTTCCTTCGCCTTTTTACAATGCTACTCAGGCACCTGTTGTATAGTGAAATATGTACAATGATTTATGCTACAAAGTAAAATACTTGTTGTACAATTGCAATGTGTACAGTGATTTATGTTACAGTGAAATATGAACAGTTCCAGGAGATGAAATATGAACAGTGACAGGAGATAGAAACTTCAACTACACCGCTACCGAGTCCCCGGCAACGGCGCCAAAAACTTGATAGGCTCGGAAAGATACCTACAACTATAAATACTGCAAGTGCACAGTGTCGACAAGCAACACAGGGCAAGCACAGGTCGAACCACAGAGACTTGGAGAGTGTAGAAGTTGATTCTAAATCGACTAAGAACTGATTCATAGTAACCAAAGGGGTTTGTTTTTGTCGATACGACGAGATATTGGCAAAGACTTAAACAAAAAGTAATTTGAATTAAAATATGTAATTAAATCAAGGTGTAAATATTGAGAATATGGATGCTAGGGTATTCAAATCCACCACTAACTTATGATATGCATTCAACTTGTAATATTATTCTTGTCCTCACAGCAGATTCAAGTCTACCGTATATCTAAGGTGTTTCTCTGATGGATAATTTAATCACAACTAAAGTATATCTCCAAAGCATTAACTGTCTAATTAAAGCACAACTAATCTGAGGATCAATATTTGGTTAAGCATGAGTTGTAGCATAATCAACATAGAGATATTCTAACTGCAATGGATACATGACATACATTGTGAGAGCAAGATGTTGACAAACTTGGATTAAATTATATCTTTAAATAATTCTAAACTTTCAAGAACAAGATACAAGATATGAATACATACCAATGAGTTACGGATTCATTTAAACCCTAGCAAATGAAATTAGAACATGAAGAACATTACAACAAAATTGAAATTTGATAAACTAACATGAACAAGCTATTCTTGGATGAGTTTTCAACACAACAACCCTATCTATTTATACACAAAAACTTTCTCACACTTTGGATTCGAATTTTACTGTAGCAACCACTCAACAATTAAACAAAACATGTTTTCTTAATTGATGGATAGAATGGAATACAATGGGGTGAGGTGGATGTTTTGGAAAGAATCCAATGGGGGTGAGGTGGAAATGGATTTGGGTCTTGGGTTTTGGATCATGGGTTTTGGATCAGGGGTTTTTTAATCCCATGAATTTGTAAACATGTTGCCACTGATGCGCGAGAGGGTTGCAACGCTTCCAACTTTCTTCTCTTTTGTCTTCTCAATTCTTCCAAGCTTTATTTAGTACTTAAAAACACAAAATTAATTAATACAAATATTTATTCTTGAAGATGGTAAGAATGCAGAATTTGGGATAATATATGACTTTGAAGCGCGAAAGATGAGTTAACTGCCAATGAAAAGGTGTATGAATATGCAATATTTTGCACTCATCAAATACCCCCAAACCTGAATTTTACTTGTCCTCAAGTGAAACAGAAATCCAGAAATCCTAACTATACCACTGTCGCTGGTCTCTCGAATGCATTTAGCGTATGCACTAAGCCTTTAAACCCCTAGGTGTCCCTAGTGGACGAGTTGTAGTCTCGTGAGGGCCTACCAAAGATGTACCCACAAAACCTCCTCAAATTTCAAAGCATCCATAGAAATGTCTTCGTCTTCAACTGTAGATGATGAACTTCGGAATTTCGTAGAACCTTGACAATTTGTAACCAATTTTATTTTATTTATTTATTTTTAAATTTTAGACCCGCTACACAAATGATCATAATTTTTTTTTTTTTTTAGAGACCCGCTACACACCTGGTCATCAGATATCATACACAAGATCCGAGACAAAAAATATTTTAGGGACCCGCTACACAGCTGGTCATCATTTTTTTTAGAGACCCGCTACACAAATGGTCATCGATATCAACAACACAAAAATGCAAAAGACTACAAAAGATCCTACAAAAGACCCGCTCCACAAATAACTGGTCATAAAAAATGCAAAAGACTACAAAGGATCCTACAAAAGACCCGCTCCACAACTGGTCATAAAAGATGCAAAAGACTACAAAACGCCATATGCAAATACTCCCCAAACCTAAATCTAACATTGTCCTCAATGTTTCAAAAGATAACAGAAACAACAACAAAACGTGAGAACAAAACAGATTCAAATGAAAGAGAATACCAGATGCAAAAAGGTTGGTGCTAACCATAATTGAATGAATGCTATGAAAGAAAACAATATGAGCTCAAGACAAAAAGTTCGGTTAGCACAAAAATATATCAACAAGATTCAAAATTTACCTACTATATTATACAATGATGACTCCCCAAACACCAACAATCTAAAAAGTTGAGGATCAACCCAAAAGACTAATGCGTAAATATCAACAAATTTTTACATATTTATAACAGGACAACAATGCAAGTGAGACTGCATATGTGAATGAGTTACCCCCAAACCTAAATTTTTAATAGATAAACTTTTGGGTACAAAATCTAACAATTTCAGTGGTGCATCATGCACAAGATCTAGTTCAAAGTGGATTTTTTCATGGATGGATGGGGATACATGAGTAAACTCGAACTGTGGCTCATCAAAGGTATTATATTTAGCTGTAAAATAGTCCAAGAGGACTTGAGAGGCACACAGTTCCAATCCAAAGATTTGACTTTTCCACAAAATGGGTTTGAAAACCTCTCGGTTTACCCTAAGACAGTCATGTTGTGACTTAAGCATCGAATCATAACTCTCCAAGTTATTTTTATCTGTATTACTATATGATTCAGCTTTCCCTAAGTCAGAAACAAGTACAACATCATACTCATGCTCATAAAACAAATCAATAAGACCCAGTTCACAATCATCCACTACAACTTTAGTTTCATGCATAGGAATATCACAAGAAACATCACAGTGTGACTTAGGCATAGAATCAGACACATCAAAGTTATTTTCATGCATAATATCATTGGTGTCTACAGAAGATTCAACATTTTCTAAGTCATACACAAGATATGTGTCATGCTCTTTTTCACAGGACAATTCCACAGGCTCAAGATCAGTATCACATGTATATGGAACACTAGAAGAAACATCATTCATTAAGGTCGAGGCAGAGAAGCCAAATGTCTCTGAACCCAAAGGTTCGACAATATGTTCAGCAAAAACATGTTCTTCTAACATAACATCATCATCATCCTCATCATCAAAAATACATGAATGCAATGTCCTATTCAAGACCCTAGTGTCTCTAGTCCAGTCATTTACCTCTAGATTAGGCTCATTTTTAACATTAACAGCCTGAGTAGGACTAAACACACTATTTTCAGAATGCAATTCATTAGGAATAACATTCATTTCACCCTAAAATTCCTCCCTCTCCTCATTTAGTGCATCAATGATTTGACTCATTTTGAGTTCTAAACTCGCAAACCTTTGGTCAGTTAACGTTTGATATTGCACAAGGTTTTGATTAAATTCTAAAATTTCATTATGTTGTTCAATGAAAGGAGAGTCATCAATAGTAGGAAATTCATAATCAATGCTATATGGTTTATCATGCAATACACTCCTAGCATTATTTTGTTCGATGAGATTTTCCTCCACAGATTGAGAAGTACAAAATTGTTCAACTTCCCACTGTGGTGGATGATACATGAGTGCAGGGTCATTAGGGTCTATAAAATACTGATCGCAACCTTCGAAAGGTTGATTATGGTCCCAATGACTATCATCTTTGTAATCTGTTGGCATTTCATATTTTGGATTTTCATGATATTCTCTAGATTGCCTAAAATCATGCAAAATATAGCAATTCTCAGCAGGTGGCCTAAGCCTCCACATAAGGTACAAGCATAGATTTCGGATTGCCTAGACGAATTATATACGATGATTCATGCATTTGCATTTCTAAAGCTGCAGTTCCAGCTTCTAACTGGTCCAAAAGTGATGATTGTGAGAGTTGGGCACTGTAAAGGTGTTCATTTTCACCCTGTGGTAGATGATACATGTGTGAGTAGTTAATAGGGTCCATGTATTGATTCTCAGGACTGTGAAAATGTCCATAAAAATCCTTATAACTATTGACATCATGGTCTGTTGGAGTTTCATAATGTGAAGCATGCCCGTAAGCAAGCTCTCTGATGGATTTGTTTCCATCCCCACCTGCAGACCAGAATCCTGACATGATCTCTAACTAGCACTAGGATTGTTGCAGAGATTGGGATGTACACACTGAAAACAGACCAATATATATTTTTTTCATTATTGGTTTTTTTTTTTTTTTTTATGCCCGTTCTCTAATTACGGCATACATTAGAAAAACAAAATAAAAGAAGAAAAATCATAAACGGAAGGGGAGTTCTATGCAATCACAAACAAGGCTGACTTCACCACAGTATACCTACTGATTTCTAGCAAACAAAAAGCATGATGGATCCACTTAGATTGTTTTCTAGACCAGCTTCTAATCCTTCGAAATGGAATTCGTTACAATCTGAGCAAACTCCTCTAGAATCAATCCGAGTTTAAGTAAATTGAATAGAGGAGAGGGAAGCTGCAGGAGCTTTGATACCCAAGGCCTCACCGCATTCCAAGGCGGCGCAGTCACGCATTCAATTTACAGAAACCGTCATGAACTTCTAAGTATTATTAGAGAGTAACCAATATTTTAAGAACGACTCTCCTACTAAGCTCGTTACCTTATAGGTCTTGTTCTATTTCAAATTTTAAAGCTTAGGTTCGCGTATGTATCGTTTTCCTAAGGCGGGCAAGAAGAGAACGGTGATAAAATCCGAACCCTTATCTTGTATGGCCAGTCCTTGCCCTTTACTAGGAAAATAAAGCATCCGTATTCAAGTCCTCAACATATATGCAAATGAAGGAATACAGTAACTCACTAACAATGGATTCACGAGTGTTTCGACAAACTTACCTCCCGTTCCATACGGGGGATGAACCGTTGTTGTCGACTCGGGCCACGACTCCTATGTCATGAACAAACCCGAGGGGCCGAGGTGATATTGTAATCACCAACCTTCTCTGCAAACAGTTTGATATTTAATATTACCCTTCCGTAGGGTTTAAAAATAAAAATAAAAATAGAATGTCCAAAGTCCAAAAATAATAATAAAGTGCAAAAGAAAAAGAAAATTACAAGAGTAGAGGAATCCTAATACAAACTAAAAATAAAATAAACTTATTTTTTTTTTATTAAAATAAAAAATTATTTCGCTTCCTTTCCTTCGCCTTTACAACAGCTACTCAGGTACCTTTTGTACAGTGAAATATGTACAGTGATTTATGCTACATTAAAATACCTGTTGTACAGTGCAATATGTACAGTGATTTATGTTACAGTGAAATATGAACAGTTCCAGGAGATGAAATATGAACAGTGACAGGAGATAGAAACTTCAACTACACCGCTACCGAGTCCCCGGCAACGGCACCAAAAACTTGATAGGCTCGGAAATATACCTACAACTATAAATACTGCAAGTGCACAGTGTCGACAAGCAACACAGGGCAAGCACAGGTCGAACCACGTAGACTTGGAGAGTGTAGAAGTTGATTCTAAATCCCGACTAAGAACCGATTCGAGAGTAACTAAAGGGGGTTTGTTTTTGTCGATACGACGAGATATTGGCAAAGACTTAAACAAAAAGTAATTTGAATTAAAATATGTAATTAAATCAAGGTGTAAATATTGAGAATATGGATGCTAGGGTATTCAAATCCATCACTAACTTATGATATGCATTCAACTTGTAATATTATTCTTGTCCTCACAGCTGATTCAAGTCTACCGTATATCTAAGGTGTTTCTCCGATGGATAATTTAACCACAACTAAAGTATTTCTCCAAAGCATTAACTGTCTAATTAAAGCACAATTAATCTGAGGATCAATATTTGGTTAAGCATGAGTTGTAAGATAATCAACATAGAGATATTCTAACTACAATGGATACATGGCATACATTGTGAGAGCAAGATGTTGACAAACTTGGATTAAATTATATCTTTAAACAATTCTAAACTTTCAAGAACAAGATACAAGATATGAATACATACCAATGAGTTACGGATTCATTTAAACCCTAGCAAATGAAATTAGAACATGAAGAACATTACAACAAAATTGAAATTTGATAAACTAACATGAACAAGCTATTCTTGGATGAGTTTTCAACACAACAACCCTATCTATTTATACACAAAAACTTTCTCACACTTTGGATTCGAATTTTACTGTAGCAACCACTCAACAATTAAACAAAACATGTTTTCTTAATTGATGGATAGAATGGAATACAATGGGGGTGAGGTGGATGTTTTGGAAAGAATCCAATGGGGGTGAGGTGGAAATGTATTTGGGTCTTGGGTTTTGGATCATGGGTTTTTTAATCCCATGAATTTGTAAACATGTTGCCACTGATGCGCGAGCGGGTTGCAACGCTTCCAACTTTTTTCTCTTTTGTCTTCTCAATTCTTCCAAGCTTTATTTAGTACTTAAAAACACAAAATTAATTAATACAAATATTTATTCTTGAAGATGGTAAGAATGCAGAATTTGGGATAATATATGACATTGAAGCGCGAAAGATGAGTTAAGTGCCAATGAAAAGGTGTATGAATATGCAATATTTGGCACTCATCATGCACCTTCAACCAACTACCCCTCCCTATTTATGTAAATTTGACATTTTTAGAACTTTGATTAGGGGAGGAAAAATCTTTCATCAACTCCCTGCAATCATTGTGTTTCACTGTTCATTGCAATGATTGTGTTCCACTATTCATCGCAATGATTGCGCAACATCCGTTCGGCCAGCCCTCTCTGGCCTGATGCACAATGATTGTGCACCACTCGGCGCAATGATTGCTTGCAAGCTCAAGTCCACCACCCAACTCGCCTAATGCATCATGATGATGCAAAATTGGCCCTTGGCCAAATTCCAAACATAATGCGCCATTTTGGCGCGGTATTGGCCTTAGGCCAATCTACCTCTTACCGACCAACAAAATCTTTGGATGAAGCTTCATCTCAGCCCATGGAGCATCTTTCATCATGCGCCATGCTAAAAGCACGGGGTGTTACACTCTTCACCCCTTCAAAGAATTTCGTCCTCGAAATTCAAAACAAAACTATTATGGACAATCTCCTCGGTTTGGATTTCCTGAGCAAAAGTCCCATGCCAGATACTCAGAAATCACGGATTTTTTCAAGTTATCATGAACAACAATTTAGACCTTCTGATCACATGTCCAATACCACCTGCCCAGGAATCCAAAAGTTCCCACAACAATACCAAGAATCGCAATTGGCCAGTGCCAAGAGGATATCTCGACCAAGTATCCTAGATAGCATCCCATACTACCACCCAGGAATCCCTAAGGTTCACAAGTTGAAAGGTGTCATCAAAATGAAAAGATTTTAGCATAGTACTGTGTGGAACAGTTTCTAGTTGCCCACCGTCCCTGACGGTCATCCAGGTTGCCACTCGTAAGTGGGATGCTAGCCGGGCCTGACAACGCACACCATTGGATAGTTTCCAACGTGTGGGGATGATCAGTCCCATTGTCTACCCACCATATCAGAAGGTCTTCCGGATATCCACTCGTAAGTAGGGTGCCACTTTGGCCAGGAAAACTCACAACACTTGAACAAGCTCAACTCGATTCGCATAGTAACTCGCGAAGCAGTTACAAACTCTTTCCGTGCAAAAGTTGGCCTACTCTCCAACTTTAGTTTCCATTAAGGAAATTACTCGCCAATGAGTCCACTCCGCACAAGTCCTTAGAGTTTTCTCGGAACTTTCTCTGGTACCAACTGTGACGGACCAGAAAATTAAGCCTTTGGCGCGTCGCCCCGCTGGCCGTAACTTTCCCGATGCGCCATGATGAAGCTACGATCCGGGCCTCATCCCCAGGAAAATGCATGTCTATCTTGCCCTTGCAAGCATGCTCGTGGAGCATGACGCAGCTAACTTAGCTTCCACACCGCTCCAACTTACCCTTGTTCCGCAAAGGGTTTATTAAGAAAACCAAAAACTCTCTTAGAACGGAAAAAAACGTCATTTTGAGGCCCTAAACGATGGAATTTGGCTAAATTCTGGTGACCATGTGGATCTATATATAGATCAACATGTCTTGATCTTTGGGTCATTTCCCATCAAAATGGACTCCTCTTGAGCTAAATTACGACACTCGGGTTTTTAGCCTCCAAATAGGCTATAACTTGCTCTTTGTAGCTTGATAGGAAGTATGAGCATCCAGTTACTGACATGCAACTAAGCCTCATCAAGTCTAGCCACAATCATCTCTTGCGTCGAGCTACTGAGCTTAGATGATATGAGGGGCCAACGTTCTGGACCAGAAATGTTGCAACTCATTGCGGCTGCCTACGTACCCTTCCCTACTCTAAAGGGATCAAGCACAGACCGTAGTTCATCATGAAGGGATAGAAACTTAAGCCAACTCGTTTGCAAAGCCGTGGCTAAGCAATAATGGTAATGGCCTGGTCCGTATAATCCATTCCGTCAAAATACATGCAAGTGATGCATGTTTGGTCCGCAATATGGTATAACGATGCCTAAGCATCAAATGCCCTCTTTGCGAAGCTACACAACTATAAATGAGCCTTAGGCATCATTTATACTCTTCCGGCTAAGCTTTGAAGCTTACTTGGTACATAGTCCGCATATGCACCTTCAACCAACTACCCCTCCCTATATATGTAAATTTGACATTTTTAGATCTTTGATTAGGGGAGGAAAAATCTTTCATCAACTCCCTGCAATCATTGCGTTTCACTGTTCATTGCAATGATTGCGTTCCACTATTCATCGCAATTATTGCGCAACATCCGTTCGGCCAGCCCTCTACGCCGATGCACAATGATTGTGCACCACTCGGCGCAATGATTGCTAGCAAGCTCAAGGCCACCACCCAACTCGCCTAATGCATCATGATGATGCAACATTGGCCCTTGGCCAAATTCCAAACATAATGCGCCATTTTTGCGCGGTATTGGCCTTAGGCCAATCTACCTCTTACCGACCAACAAAAGCTTTGGATGAAGCTTCATCTCAGCCCATGGAGCATCTTTCATCATGCTCCATGCTAAAAGCACGGGGTGTTACACTCTTCACCCCTTCAAAGAATTTCGTCCTCGAAATTCAAAACAAAACTATTATGGACAATCTCCTCGGTTTGGATTTCCTGAGAAAAAGTCCCATGCCAGATACTCAGAAATCACGGATTTTTTCAAGTTATCATGAACAACAA